>OX459048.1:5044837-6402854 GCA_949775005.1 Orthosia gothica | reverse complement strand
GGCGTTGTGGGGATATCGTCGGTGTAACGTGAGTAACACGCAGGCGATAATACGGCGCCTTGTGGTACGCCCGCCGATATCGGGCGGGGGGCGGATAATTCGCCCTCTACTACCACTCTGAAGCTCCTGTTGGACAGAAAGGATTTTATTACTCTTACCACGCGACGGGGCGCGCTGGATATGGCCAGCTTATAAATAAGACCGTCGTGCCATACGCGGTCGAACGCCTTTTCCATGTCCAGGAATACTGCAACCGCGTACTCTTTCCTGTTCATAGCTGCTGACAGCAGGTGCAGCATCCTGGACAACTGGAGCGTCGTGCTATGTTCCGCGCGAAACCCGAACTGTTCTTCGCGCGGCGGGATGTGAGGTGATAGGTGCCGCAGCAGGAGTGATTCGAACACCTTGGAGATAGTGGGCAGGAGCGTGATCGGCCGATAGCTCTCAGGCTTCAAGACATTCTTTCTCGCCTTGGGCAGCATGATGACGCGCCCTTCTTTCCACGAGGCCGGGAAGGAGCCCGTGCGGAGAATCCCGGTGAACAGGCGCGCCACAGCCGCGACCATGCGGTGGGGCAGGTGGCGCAGCGCTGCGTTGGAGATGAGGTCGGCACCTGGGGCCTTCCGGGGCTTCGTTCTCAAGAAGGCGCGTCTGACTGCGCCAGGCGAGAAGTGTATGGGATCTTCATCAGGAGCTATCGGCGTTGCGAAGTAGTCTCCAATGTGTTTCTCGACTGCTGCGACATGTTCGTGTTCTACAGTCGGGTTCGGTTGGAACTGACGCTCCAGGTGCTCGGCGAAGACCTCTGCTCGGTCTCCCGCGACGTATTTTAGCGCCCCGTCAGTGCTTTGGAGTGGTCGTACCGGAGCTGGGGTGTTTGTCAGCTGGCGGCACAATCTGTGTATAGAAGGCCAGTCGCCCTCCGCGGACTCTATACGTTCCTCCCAGCTCGCGGCTCTCATAGCACTCAACTCGGCCTTCACTTTTTCAGTGAGTTTGTTCAGTGCTGTTTTCATAGTTGGGCATCTCGTATGTTGCCACTGCTTGCGTAATCGCCTCTTTTCGGTGATTAGTCGTCGGATGCGCGCCGGCAGGGGCGGCTGAAGCACTCTCCCCTGCGGCTGCGTCATCGTTGCTGCTTCCAGAGCTTGCTGTACGCAAGCAGTGATTTCATCGGCTAATGTGTCGACGTCGGCGGCTGTGTTGATGGGCCGAGTTGGCGTGGTAGAGTTTATCCTTTCTGCAAAGGCGTCCCAGTTGATTAATCGACGTGGCGCTTGTTGCTTCATACGGGTCGGCATATCCGATAGGACGACGAGTACAGGATGGTGGTCCGACTGCAGCTCATCGTCCAGGACTTGCTGGGTGACCTGGCACTTCAGACCACGGTGTACAACGATGTCCAGTACATCTGGCATGTGTGTGGCACAGTCTGGGTAGTGTGTGGGAGTCTCGGGTCCGGACACCGTGTACCCGTGGGTCTCCGCGTCCGCGAGGAGTCGTCTACCTCCCTCGTTTGAGTAGTAACTATTCCACGCTGGGTGCTTGGAATTGAAATCACCGGCGAGGATGGTTGGGTTCTCAGTACGCGTGAGTAGGCTTCGGAGTTCGTTCATGTCGAGCTTGTTGTTTGGAGGTTTGTAGAACGCGTATATTTCTAGGTCCTCGCCGGCTAGATGCAGCTGTACACCCAGCGCGTAAGCCGTCTGTATTGCCGGGAGGGGGAGTTCTTGGTGGACGACTCTTCTCTTTACAAGAATTGCCAGGCCACGGTATCGGGTTCCATGTGCCGACCGTTCGTCCTTTCTATAAACGAGATACCCTGGGAACTTGCACCTATCTTCAGGTCCCAGGAGTGTCTCGCTTATGAGCGCCACGTCGATATCCTGTTCGTGTAGGAGATGGCGGAGGAGTGCGACCTTTTTCTTTAGACCGCGAGCATTCCAATGCATCATCCTTAACGACTTAGCCATGATAGAGCGTTAGTAGCGCTGCCAAGCCGTCAAGGATGACCTGCTCCACGTCTTGTCCCTGTCTGATGGCCTTTATTAGGTCCATCAGCAGCTGGATTGCGCAGGCAGTAAAATTTTGGTGTCGTTTGTTGCTAAATTCTGTGGTTGTTGTCATCGGTATTTGATTGGCCGATGCGTTTTTCCTAGTGCCACCTGATTGGTCGGTACTATTTTTAGTACCGATTTGGTCCGTTGGGTGGCGCTTGTTGTATGTTGAGGCGGCGCTATCTTTGTTTGTTGCATTTTTATTTCTAACAATGTTTGTTTGGTTAGTTCCTGCCTGCGCCTTGCTGTTTCCATGGACAGGGGCGGTCTCCTGGGTCTCATCCTGGGTCATAGGAGGGTGTTGAGGCTTTCTGCCCTTTCCCCCCCTTTTCTTCTTCCTCCGCCCTGAGGAGGGGGCAGCATCTCCGCGTTGCGTGGGCCCGTTTGCTGCCGCCATCAATGTCGATCCTGTGGGCTCTTCAGTTGACTTTTCCTCCGCCTGGGCCACTTTTGGTGGGCGGCGTGAGGAGTTTGAGGTGATGGCAACAGTGCCCATGCGCCTGTGTGCTATCTCCTTTTGAAAAACTGGGCACTTAATGTTGCTCGCCGGGTGCGCGCCTCCGCAATTTGCGCAGGTGGCGGGCTCTTCCCTTGGGCGAGGGCAATCTCTGGCTGTGTGCCCTTGTCCACATCGCACACAGGCGATTGGGCGGTGGCACTGATGAGAGCTGTGCCGGAATTGCTGGCATCTATGGCACTGTGCTGGCCCACGCTTTCCACGCCAGGCCTCAATCTTGACACCACGCATTAATAAAAACACTGTGGTGTCGTAAATAGCCCTTATGTTCTCGGTTCTTTCGAGAACGGCGTGGAACACGCAGCCAGAACGACCCTGGCGTGCGTTTATGTGCCTTACATATTCGGGCACGTATCCCAATCTGCGGAGTTCCTCCTCGATCTCCTGCGGGTCCGTGTCCGGGGGTAGTCCCCTGATGGCTACTTTAAATTTTTTGTCGGCTTGCAACGAGTAAGCAAACCAACTTATGTTTTCGTCTTTTTCAAGGGCAGTCAGGTACCGCTGGACTACCCTATATTCTTCCTCACTTTCTGGGGAGAATCGAACCCCCTGTCTGTAAGGTCTAGCATTTGGTGGGCGGCCAAGTTTGCCGGCCAGGGCTCTAAAGTGGGTTGCCCAGTTGGGCAACTTTTCTACCACAAGTGGAGGGTAGCGGGGTCGTTTGTGTTTAACGGTTTTCTCCTTGTTATTTTCGGTGTCATTTTGGGTAGTTGTAGCATCAGGGGTGGGGGTAGGTGATGATAATGGTAGTACACTTACCCCAGATGTCCTTCTTGGGGTTGCTGCGGCTGCGATCGTCTCAGGAGACGGCGTCCGACGCACGGCCTCTGCGAATGTTGGCGAGTTTTCGCTCCGTTGCTCTTGCGTATGCGTACGCTGTGAATCGAGGCGGTATCGCTTCGCCTCCTCGATGGCTTCTTCTGGGCTCCTGCGTCGTCTTAGACCCCTGCTGCCTGTCTGTAGGTCCAAATCTATGTCCATGTCAATACAGGGCGACGCAAGAGTATTCAAGTATTCTGAGTCCTCTGCTTCTGCCCTGCGCCCATAGGACGCAAGCGATGTATTTGACCCACTTAGACTTGATTGGGCCGATCGCATCGCGGGGGAGTCATATGCAGAGGTGCGAGGGGGTGCAGGTGAGTCGTGATTGGTCGGCGAACCTACATGTGCTGCCCTCTGTAGTTTTAGTTCCCGGTCCCTACTAGAGTGTGAAAGTGAGTCGCGGGAGGTAGCAGTTCGTTCGTTAGCTTTCTTTACATTAGGTAAAGTTGTTCTAGGTGTGGGTGGAATTGAGCGTGGGGCTGGCATTTTACCAGCTGTGGGTGGTAATTGTTGAGTGGTTTTATGGCCCTGCGATGCGCGTGCCGAAGCTCGCGGCGGTGCTGCGCGGGGCGCGTTTGTATTTGTGCGCGTGGGTGGGTGCGCTGGTTTATTGGTGCTAGACCTGGATGTGTTATGGCTGGTGGTGGTGCGTGTCTCCGCTAACCCTTGACCCATGTGGGTAGTTGGAGAAACCACCGAAAAACTCGATTCCGGCGTACGCGCGGATGATTTTCGGTTTGCAGGTACCGGAGTTTCAGTGGGGATGGTACGACACTTGGCGAGGGCACTGTACCTGTCTTTAGGTGATGTAGGTGATGCTGGTGACTCGGCGGTAACCTGCCTGCCTTGCCTCCTCGGAGTGCTGTCCTGCTGGCTGCTGTGCTGCTCACCCGTTAGATTGGGGAGCGAGGATGTGCGGTCCATTGTTGGGCGCTGGTCCGGTGGGCGATGGGCGCCGCGACCGGGAGGGCCGCGGGCACCTGGTGGTGACATCTTCTTCTTCTTTCTTCTCGGTGCATATGCTACGAAGCATGAGAAAAACTAGGGGCTAGTTTTTCCTGCGACCGCGGCAACGACTTCGCGCGAGCAAAAGCCGTTGGGCAGCTATGACCTGTAAGAGGGCGGCACCTTATATTTATACTAAAACCAGTTTTTGTAGAATTTTGATAACTTTAAACTCATGTTTTGGAGGCTTTTACATAGTTTATAGTGTGAATATAGCGCTTATGTGTTAGAATTATACATAAGGTACCTTAGTTATATGATAAATGTATAGGTTTAAGGAAATAAAAATATTTTGTTTACTTATTTTAGACCCCCCGTTTTGAGCAGGGTATCAGGTGGTGCTATAGGTATTCTATTCACCAACCAATCAGATTGCTTCCTTACACATAATTGTTTTGTTAGGAAACACCATCTAGGTGTTCTAGATAGGATGGCTGGATGCCATGACTGAGAAATTATACATAATAGCAGTACATGGCCAGTCTTAATGCATTTTTACTCTAAAAAGGGAAATACACATACATTTTACTCAAGTAAGTGTTTGGAAAATTCGTTACAAGCCGTTTTAGCGCTTCTAGGTGACCTAGAATTTTGTCTAGGCCCTATAAATAGACAGCACCTATGTAATTCTAGTACATGGGCGTCACTTACTTGAGAGGATGTGTCTGTGTATGCCGGCATGGACGTTTCTATGCGGCTGCCGATGTGTCACTGCGTCCAGGGACATTTGGTGCCTGGTCAGCTATAGATATGCTGTCTGAAGCATTACCTTCGTGGACCCTCAGGCAGGCGCCTACACTCAGTCATGACACAGAGCTAGTATATAGGGGTATGTAACGCACACAGACACATTAGAGATGTGAGACGACGTAAAATTTAGTATTCGGCCGCTTCCCGGCACCTTAAGCTGCGGAAAGGCTGGTGGTACACCCATCACGGTACCGCCGTCAGACAGCCTAGTTTTCCAGCTACCCAACCACACTTCCGGAAGGAGCTTAGCTCTGGTGGTTGAGGAGTTAAGCGACCTGATATGGTGCGAGGTTACATGGATTTGCTATGTAAACAAACTTGTAACAAACGATAATTCATCGGGGGTTGGACATGTAGCTACCGGACTTCTACCTTGGGATAGCCCATCACGAGGGCTACCCGGGTGTGAATGTAACTTAAAAATCCACCCAGCGGTCTGAGTAGGAATCGAGTTTATGTGCCAAGATCAGGGGCATAAGCTAACTTCTCGCACCATTTCGCGGCTGTACGCCTGAATGTTTTGAATATAACTGTAACACTTATGTGTGTCAACGGCCCAGTAGGAGGGCTCCAAGTCCCTCGCTGGTACCCTAGAGCTAACATGTCTAGTTTTAGGAGAAACTCGATTGTAAAGCTTCAAACTGGCGGGAATTCCCTTTCTTCGACGTTCTCCTTACGAGAACTCCCTGATGGTAGGGGCTAGGGACCTGGATCAAAGACCGGAGGGAAGGTCTCCTCGAGACCTATCCAAAAGTACAAGTTTCACCAGAATCGGTCCAGTGGAATGGTAGTTCCTGTCAGTTTCAAGCTACGAGTCTTAGCGTATATTATTTTGAAAATAAAAGTTTTTGCGGTCGGAATGTTGTGGTCCTCGTCGCAGTCGAGTTCGCTTCTTTAATAGTGCGCAGGCGCGTGAACATTTCGTAGCCATTATTTCACTTAAAGTATTTCCACGCATCATTGCGCATCGAGGACCATGAAGGAACATCGCTTCTGGCCATGAACAAATAGTTTTATTTAACCTGGACATCACGTTTTTCACCTCAACCTACTTGGCAGCCTTCAAGTGTCTCCAAGGTCCATAGTTACCAGATGACAACTAAACAATAGGTGCAAGGGGCGTCAACGCGTTCAAGCAGGAGCCTTACAACCTCCTGATTGCCTGTCGGTCTTGGACGATCACGTCCGTCCCGTACATTTGCTGGTCCTGTCGAGCCGTATATTGGTAACCTACGGACCATTTGCTGGTCCTGTCGAGCCGTATATTGGTAACCTACGGACCATTTGCTGGTCCTTCGTACCGGATTCTCTGGTAAAATACCAGACCTGCGGACGCTGTGAAGATATAGGCCAACGAAGAGCCTTGTTCCCGAGAACAAAGAAAACTGATGTCCCGGACGCTGTGAAAATATAGGCCAAGGAAGAGCCTTGTTCCCGAGAACAAAGAAAACTGATGTCCCATTCCTGTGAAAAAAGAAACCTGATGCCCTGGGGACACGAACGCTGCCTTGAGAACAAACAAGCCTGATGTAAAGTGACCTTATATACTGAGGTTACATTCCTGTTTCTTGGGTAATGTCAAAACGTATCGTTCCTGTGAAAACTAGTACCTGAGAACAAAGAAAACTGACGCTCACGCCTGTGAACATTCGTGAGAACAAAGAAAACTGATGCTCAAATATCTCAAGGTACCCTCAATATAAATCTGGTAAGATTACACACCACACAAATGTGCCAACTGGGGTACTAAGCGTTGCGTTCGTGAGAAAAGTTCCAGGGAAATAAGAATACTGACGTTCCATCTCGTAAACCTTACAAGTGCCAGGGTTAAGATCATGTTTCTTTAACAGTCAAAAACATAGCGTACACTCTGGGACGATAGAAACCCGTTTCCTGGGTGAGATAACCCAGTTACTGGTCAGCAACCGTATTACTGGGTGATTAGCGTCGTCAAAAGGCGCAACGTACTATCGTCTCATAGTAGAAACTTCCAGAGCGACTACAGTCGTGAAGAGTGCACGAGTGGATTAGGCCCACGCGTGGACTACCTGGAAGACAACCATTTTGCTGGGACACAGCAGCCATTCCTGAGCTATTCCTGTGGTTCTACCGGCTTCCTGAGAAGCTAACCGTTCCCGTGTGATTACCGTCGCGAAAAGACGGTTTTTTGAGCTGTTTCTGTTGTGTAACCTGCTTACTGAGAATTCACAGTAATCGAAGATTACACAGAAACTGTATCCTGAAGGAATATAGCATAGCCTGAAGAGTTATCGCTAGGAAACTCATAATCGGAGTTTTCAAACAGCGTGTTGGGAGCTCGTTTAGGAGATAGAACGAACATACGACGTTCATAGAATTCCTGAAGGGTTACGGCTGAAGGATTATCGCTGAAGCGTTATCCAAGAAGAGGCTTACACACAGAAGCATATTGAATAGTCGTGTGGGCGACTTGTTCTATAAAATAGAACGAAAAAATAGTTGCTGAAATTTCCTGAAGCGTTATAGCTGAAGGCTTATTTTCGACTTAGAATTTGTTTAAAAACAAATAGTCGTTATCGAGATAGAAGCTCTCGATCGAAGTCTGGAGTTTCAAACCTGGATATCTGGAGTCTGAAGTGACTACTAGCGTCAAGAGTTGGACCAACAGTTCAGTGATTGGTACCAGACCGGCTGCTCATCCTTGGAGGCTGCTGGACAAGTTGACACTTAGACAACAGTAAGTACAGTGAAAACATATGCTCATGTGCTTACCCATTTTGTGTTGAAAGTCTTATAGTGAACTTGTTTACGTATCAACATTGAAGTTTGAAGCTGATTTGGAACTTATAGTTTTGAAGACTGACTTGCGACTTATAGTTTGAAGGATAACCTGGAGTTAAGAGGGTCGGATATAACCCGGAGTTTAAACTAACCCGGAGTTTGGAGATACTTTTCGAAGTTTGAAAAAGGAAGCGAACCCTCTTCAAGCCGACGACTGAAATCGGACTTAACCCAGAGTTACCACTTAGCAGTTTTCAAGAAAAAATTAAGTTTGGACATAGCCGTTTTGAAGCTCGAAAATAGATGTCAACCAGTTCGTGTTGAAGTCTAGAGTTGGACTCAGCCGATTCAAACTGACATTTTGAAGAAGTCTAGAATTGGACTCAGCCGTTTCGAGCCAACGTTTCGAAGACAAGTTGAAGATTGGACTTGTACTTGGCGTATTCAAATTGAAATTTTTGAACCAATCAGGATGCCGACTACCAGATCCCAGGACAAGAGGCCTGAATCATGGACAGTCCCCATTGAGCGTCCAGGTGCGGGCGTACAACATCAGCTGCCCCCACGCTCGCCGTCTACTACTGAAGGGACAGAAAAGTCCATACCAGTCAGAAGCCCACCAACGTCACAGATAGGTGACAACACGCCCACACATGAGGAGGAGGAACCACAGGAACCAAGCACACGCAGGAAGGCATCGAAATCAGAAGATTCTTCAGAAAAAACACTGAAGCCTTCTGGTAGAAAACAAAGGATCCGGGATAAGACCTTTGTTCAAGGAGAAGTAATGGCTACCCGGGGTGACGCCCGTATCGAACATACTGGACCGCCGTCAACTAGCAAGTCGACCCGGTCACGTAAGAAAATTTCAAGAGCTCGTGAAGACTTATTGAAAATAAAGTTGGAACTCGCTAAGTTAGCACTTCAAAAAGCAGAAGAAGAAGCTTCTGAGGATGAATATATGGATGACAGAAATTCTAATGAAGAGTATGTCCGTTCGTGGCTCGAAGAGGCGCCAGAGCCCACACCGTTGAGGGAGAATGACGTCGCCAAAGGGGACAATGACGATTGGACCCCGGCTGCGGCCGTCGACGCTATAGCGGACTCCCGGAAACATATCGACCATATAAAACATCCACAAGTGAAGTCTAACATCGAACCACCTAGGACAGAGCCGTCCAACGTGGAGCCGCCAAGGCAAATAGAAGCGAAAGAGTCACTCCGTCCTTTTCTAACGGAGCTGACATCCGCTATAGCGTCGCTAGCCGACAGAAAAATCGAACCATGGACGCCTAACCGATCGGCGTCGCAGGTTATCATGACTCTGCCGAATTTCGGTGGAGCTCATACAGAATGGCTATCTTTTCGAGCCATTTACGAGGCAACTCATGCCTACTTCAGCGACATAGAAAACACGGCAAGACTCAGAAGGAGCTTGCGTGGTCGCGCACTGGAGACAGTGAGCTCAGAGCTCATCGGGAACGCAAAGCCGGATGAGATCATGAGAGAATTGGAACTACAGTTTGGACGTCCTGACTCAATAGCTCAGGCCGAAACAGACCGACTTAGAGAGCTACCAAAATGCAGCGAGTCGCCCAAGGACATCTGCACCTTTGCAAGTCGAGTCAGAAGCGGAGTTGTCACTCTGCGAGCTCTCAAGAAGGGGCACTATCTGCTCAATGCCGAGCTGGTGCGCCAGCTAACTGAGAAGCTACCCAATTCTCTGCGTGTACAATGGTACAGAACGTACACGGAAAAGTACCAGTCGCTGCCGGATCTGTCACTCTTCAGCGACTTCATAACCGAGCAAGCTCACTTCTGCAGTGCATTCGCCCCGCCTGAGAACATCAAGGAAACGGATTCTCTAGCGGGAAAACGCGTCATACAACGGACGCATACAGCTACCGACAAGCCGGTAAACAAATGTCGAATTTGCGACAAAAGTGGTCACTACGCGTCTGACTGCCAAAGGTTCAGAGACGCAGCAAGTGACAAAAGATGGGAGCTAGCCAAGAATTACAACTTGTGCTATCGCTGCCTAAGACAACGTCGTGCTGGACACACTTGCAACAAGAAGCAGTGTGATCATAAGGGGTGTACAGCCACGCACCATCGACTTCTTCATAGGGGTAAGAAGCCTCAAACAGACAGGACAAGGAAGCCTGCTGTTCCAGAAGAGAAGAAGGAGTCTCAGGAGACGGTGGCCAGTTCGCGAACTGAATCGAGTCAAGCTTTCCTGAAGATGATACCGGTCCGGGTAATAGGACCGGCGGGAGAGGCAGACACATACGCACTCCTTGACGACGGATCCACCGTTTCGCTGATCGACGAAGCAATCGCTCAGCGAGTGGGAGCAGTGGGCCCAATCGACCCTCTGAAGATCGGTGCTATCGGAAACACCATGATCGACACTCCCTTATCGAGACGTATAACCGACACTCTCACAAGTCGTATGAGAGATAGGGTGCCCTTCAAGGCGCGCACCATTTCGAAGCTCAACCTGTCACCACAGGCAGTCAGTCAAGAAGACGTAACCCGCTGTAGGCACCTTCGAGACTTGACGTCGCAGCTTACGTATCCTGCTGGAGTGCCAAAGATACTCGTCGGCCAAGACAACTGGCATTTGTTGTTGGCCACTGAAGTCCGCAGAGGACCTAGAAGCCAACCCATCGCGTCGAAAACCATGATGGGCTGGACATTACACGGCGCGCACACCAGAACACTGGGCCAGCAGGTGCACTATGTCAACGGGTGTCAGTCCGTTGACGCAAAGCAAGATGCGGAACTGAACGAACAGCTCCGTGAATTCTTCGCTATCGAGTCGTTGGCTATCAATCCACGACAACCAGCTTCTGACCCCCAGAAGAGGGCAGAAGATATCCTGAACCGTCACACAAGACAGTTAGGAAATGGGCACATAGAAACCGCTATGTTATGGCGGGACGAGAAAATAGAGATGCCCGATAGTTACGAGACAGCATTCAAAAGGCTGGTCTCCATAGAGAAGAAGCTGGATAAAAACCCCGCTCTTCGTGTGAAATACACACAACAGATGGACTCCCTGATGGAAAAGGGATATGCTGAGAAGGCTCCCAAGTCAAGCACGCCAGGAAAAACCTGGTACCTGCCTCATTTCGATGTCTTCAACCCCATGAAGCCAGAGAAAATTCGAATAGTACATGATGCCGCCGCAAAATCGAGAGGAAAGTCACTCAACGACTTCCTGCTAACTGGACCAGACTTGCTGCAGTCGCTGCCCGGCGTCATGATGAGATTTCGTAGACACTGCGTGGCCATCTCCGGAGACATAGCCGAGATGTTCATGCAAGTAAAAGTACGAAGTGAAGACCGAGACTCACTTCGCTACCTATGGAGAGGCAACAGAAGAGATGGAGCCCCAGAAGAATATCGTATGACGTCCATCATTTTCGGCGCGGCAAGCTCGCCGTGCACCGCTATCTTTGCGAAAAATTAGAACGCAAGAAAGCACATCGAACAGCATCCAGTAGCAGTGAAAGCTATAGTAGAGAGCCATTATATGGACGATTATCTGGACAGCTATAAAACAGTCGAAGAAGCGACAGAAGTCGCGACAATGGTGAAGAAAATACACCAACAGGCGAAGTTTGACCTAACAAAATGGGTATCAAACAGTAAGCGCCTGATAGAAAATATCGATCCGTCACAAACCTGCACTGAGGTTGTGAACATCGGAGATACAGCAGGCGCAGAGAAAATACTCGGCCTGATTTGGAGACCTAGTGAAGATACGCTAGGTTTCAACCTAACGCTTGCGAGACTGCCGCCAGGAATTTTAGAAAAGGAGGCCCCTACAAAAAGAGAGGCTCTCAAAATTGTCATGTCGTTATACGACCCCCTAGGACTAGCCTCGCCTGTTACGATTCGAGCTAAACAAATATTGCAAGAAGCTTGGAGGCGAGGCGTCGATTGGGACCAGCTATTAGACGCTGACCTGGCATCTCAGTGGAGAAGTTGGATCGAAAACCTGCGGCAGCTCAAGGGCATCAGCATACCAAGATGTTATCCTGGTTATAGTGATGCCACAGAAATACAAATACATGTATTTACCGACGCAAGCGAGTTGGCATACGCAGCAGCTGTGTATTGGCGAGCCACCACAGCAGCAGGCACACAGAAGGTGAGCCTAGTCATGGCCAAGGCGAGAGTAGCTCCATTAAAGCTACAATCGATACCGCGCCTCGAGCTGCAGGCAGCGGTGATGGGAACCCGTCTGGCTGCAGCTGTGAAACGTGAACACGACAACAATCCATCGTCGGTCACGTATTGGACAGACAGCAAAACAGTATTGTCGTGGATTAGAAAAGGAGCACGAACCTATAAAGCTTTCGTAGCTCATCGCATAGCTGCCATAGAAGAAGGTAGCAAAGTGGAGGATTGGCGATGGATATCCACGAAGTTGAACATCGCCGATATAGCGACTCGTGACGTGCCACCGAGGTTTGACTCACAACACGAGTGGTTCTGTGGCCCAAGTTTTTTGTATGAAGACCCTTCTTCATGGCCATCAGAAAAACCTCCAATCACAGAAGAGACAGGAGAGGAAAGAACGCTCACTGTCACAGAAAAAGAAAAATCTGTTTTGGAGAAAATAACAGACAGACATACATACACTTCGAAGCTCATAGAAGCTATACCTAATCCCGTCAACTTTTCAAGATGGGAGCGGCTATTACGTGCGACTGCTACCGTCCTACGTTTTATACATCTCTGTAAACAAAGGACAGAGAAAACGTTCTACAAAAGAACCCGGAAAAACGCTGAGGAGGACACGGACTGGCGAAAGAAAAAGAAGACAGCGACTGCAGCAACCAAGCCGTCATACATAGCGCCAGAAGTCCGAAAGCAGTACATAGATGCGAGCTTTCTTCAAAAAGCCGAGAAAATACTCGTACAAGTTGCACAGCAGCAATCGTTCGCTCAAGAAATAGCTAGATTGCATGCACATGAAATAGTGGACAAAAATAGTCCGCTACACGCGCTGCAAATAGAAGTAGTAGATGGCCTACTACGTATTAGAAGCCGTATAGCCGCCACTGACGAGGTCACAGAAGATGTAAGGCGACCGCCAATATTACATGGCGACCATCATATAACCCAGCTCTATATAGACTGGACACACCGCAGCTTACTACATAGTGGGACTGAACTCACAATAAATGAGGTACGGCAGCATTATTGGGTCGTAAGGATGCGTCCCACCACCAAGAAAGTACTGGCACAATGTCTTCAGTGCCGTATTCGTAAGGCACAAGCACCTGTGCCAGCGACCGGCGACCACCCACGAACGCGCCTGGCTCATCACCAAAGGCCGTTCACGTACACCGGGCTAGACTACTTCGGCCCGCTATCTGTCACCGTGGGTCGCCAGCATCACAAGAGATATGTAGCACTGTTTACATGCCTCACCACAAGAGCTGTCCACCTCGAGATCGCCGCCAGCCTCAGCGCAGACAGCGCAATATTAGCGCTGCGCCGTTTCGCCGCCCGCAGAGGATGTCCAACTGAGATCCACTCAGACAACGGCACCAACATGCACGGTGCCGATCGAGAGCTACGAGAGGCCTTCCGAGAGGAGGCCAGTCGCCGAGGCATCACTTGGCGCTTCATCACCCCATCAGCGCCCTTTATGGGAGGCGCATGGGAGCGTCTAGTTCGCTGCGTAAAAAACGCATTGTATACCGTACTCACAGAGAAACACCCACACGAAGAGGTGTTGTCCACACTGATTTGTGAGGCAGAGTACACGGTAAATAGCCGCCCGCTGACACATGTATCAGTCGACGGCGATGACGACGAGTCTATCACGCCGAACCACTTCCTACTTGGTGGGTCGGCTAGACTCCCAAACCCCGGCGTGTTCACCGAGCAAGACATCGACCACAAAAAGATGTGGCGTCGGTCACAAATCCTGGCCGACATGTTCTGGCGCCGGTGGGTGCGAGAATACCTGCCGGAGCTCCAAAACCGGCGGGAGCCCCATAGCCGCGGGCCTGGCCTGCTGGTGGGCGACCCCGTCCTCATCGCGGACGGGCAGCTGCCTCGCAACACGTGGCCGCGAGGCCGCATTGAGGCCATATACCCTGGCCCTGATGGAGAAGTCCGGACCGCTGAGGTGCGCACCACTGGCGGCACTCTAAAGCGTCCGGTGAAGAAGCTCATTCCCTTGCCAAAGTGAGCGCAGCAGAGTTCCGGCGGCGAGAGCTGAGCGACGTGTCGCAGAGCGTCGAGGTCACGAGCGCTGCCGACGTGCGCCGCTCACAATGCTGATGCAGCGCCGCGCCAACGTAGCATCGAGTCGACGCGACACTGCACGGCGGGAGAGATGTTCGCGACGATACGTCACCATTTACATAGGTAGTCATATGTAAAAAATAAATAGTATTGACAGACACACGTCTGCTCACCCCAGAGCGCCATCGCATACTAAGCGATGTCGGTAGGTGAAAAAACCTTTTATAGTAAAGCTCGTAACTAATTTTTGCTCATGTTTTTGAGACACTAAAATTATATTTTATGTGTCTATCAGTAGGTAATAGAATTATATAGTCTAATAACAATAAATTAGAAGCTTTAATATGCATACTGATTGTGTTATTACGGAAAGAAACAAGTATTTAACTCCGTAAAACACAGCCATCATCAACGAGCGTTTAGTTCACAATGACCTGTAAGAGGGCGGCACCTTATATTTATACTAAAACCAGTTTTTGTAGAATTTTGATAACTTTAAACTCATGTTTTGGAGGCTTTTACATAGTTTATAGTGTGAATATAGCGCTTATGTGTTAGAATTATACATAAGGTACCTTAGTTATATGATAAATGTATAGGTTTAAGGAAATAAAAATATTTTGTTTACTTATTTTAGACCCCCCGTTTTGAGCAGGGTATCAGGTGGTGCTATAGGTATTCTATTCACCAACCAATCAGATTGCTTCCTTACACATAATTGTTTTGTTAGGTAACACCATCTAGGTGTTCTAGATAGGATGGCTGGATGCCATGACTGAGAAATTATACATAATAGCAGTACATGGCCAGTCTTAATGCATTTTTACTCTAAAAAGGGAAATACACATACATTTTACTCAAGTAAGTGTTTGGAAAATTCGTTACAAGCCGTTTTAGCGCTTCTAGGTGACCTAGAATTTTGTCTAGGCCCTATAAATAGACAGCACCTATGTAATTCTAGTACATGGGCGTCACTTACTTGAGAGGATGTGTCTGTGTATGCCGGCATGGACGTTTCTATGCGGCTGCCGATGTGTCACTGCGTCCAGGGACATTTGGTGCCTGGTCAGCTATAGATATGCTGTCTGAAGCATTACCTTCGTGGACCCTCAGGCAGGCGCCTACACTCAGTCATGACACAGAGCTAGTATATAGGGGTATGTAACGCACACAGACACATTAGAGATGTGAGACGACGTAAAATTTAGTATTCGGCCGCTTCCCGGCACCTTAAGCTGCGGAAAGGCTGGTGGTACACCCATCAGGGTACCGCCGTCAGACAGCCTAGTTTTCCAGCTACCCAACCACACTTCCGGAAGGAGCTTAGCTCTGGTGGTTGAGGAGTTAAGCGACCTGATATGGTGCGAGGTTACATGGATTTGCTATGTAAACAAACTTGTAACAAACGATAACTCATCGGGGGTTGGACATGTAGCTACCGGACTTCTACCTTGGGATAGCCCATCACGAGGGCTACCCGGGTGTGAATGTAACTTAAAAATCCACCCAGCGGTCTGAGTAGGAATCGAGTTTATGTGCCAAGATCAGGGGCATAAGCTAACTTCTCGCACCATTTCGCGGCTGTACGCCTGAATGTTTTGAATATAACTGTAACACTTATGTGTGTCAACGGCCCAGTAGGAGGGCTCCAAGTCCCTCGCTGGTACCCTAGAGCAAACATGTCTAGTTTTAGGAGAAACTCGATTGTAAAGCTTCAAACTGGCGGGAATTCCCTTTCTTCGACGTTCTCCTTACGAGAACTCCCTGATGGTAGGGGCTAGGGACCTGGATCAAAGACCGGAGGGAAGGTCTCCTCGAGACCTATCCAAAAGTACAAGTTTCACCAGAATCGGTCCAGTGGAATGGTAGTTCCTGTCAGTTTCAAGCTACGAGTCTTAGCGTATATTATTTTGAAAATAAAAGTTTTTGCGGTCGGAATGTTGTGGTCCTCGTCGCAGTCGAGTTCGCTTCTTTAATAGTGCGCAGGCGCGTGAACATTTCGTAGCCATTATTTCACTTAAAGTATTTCCACGCATCATTGCGCATCGAGGACCATGAAGGAACATCGCTTCTGGCCATGAACAAATAGTTTTATTTAACCTGGACATCACGTTTTTCACCTCAACCTACTTGGCAGCCTTCAAGTGTCTCCAAGGTCCATAGTTACCAGATGACAACTGAACAATAGGTGCAAGGGGCGTCAACGCGTTCAAGCAGGAGCCTTACAACCTCCTGATTGCCTGTCGGTCTTGGACGATCACGTCCGTCCCGTACATAGTCTCTTCTGCACCATTGATGGTGCAGATCAATGGTGCAAACGGTACTACGGGCTTTTCGGTCTAGACATTTTTGTCATGGTCCTTAATTTCAGAATAAAATTAGATTATACTTTATACCTGTATTTTAAGATAATATTCTAAAAAAATTAAGATTATTTGTAGGTACTAAAAATTACACGAGACTTTTTGGGAGGAATCTTAAAACTCACCACGTGTCACTAAGGCGGAGAGGGGGAGGGGGAGGGGTCAAAAATGCAAAAAAAAACACCACGTAATTAATGGTCGGCCCCTAGGCAATCGTTATGAAAAGACGAAGAATTAATAAATTTGATTGAATACTTTAAAACCTAAATCCTTTATGTTAATACGGGCACGAAGTGTTCCTTAATCGGCTTATAGTAAGACTTAATTAACCAATACAACTTAAACTGTTTTCAATATCCTGCCGATATAAACTAAAGCTCCTTCAGAATCTATTTTCCAATAATCTACCATACACTAATCGGATTTCAATAAACTAGCTCAGGAAAGTCGGTACACACGAGGGTAGTTGAATAAAACTTAGAAGATATAGGTAGAAGTCGATACGGTAACAGTTAAAGGTCGAACTGGAATCGAAGTATTTCACGAATGTATTCAGGCGTGGGATAAGTGTTCTCAGAAGTGGGATAAGCTTAGCGGAAAGTTTAGTACTGTATTCAAAAAAATATGTACCTATACTCTTAGCGCTGTAGCATTAGGTGCGGGTGACAGTTTAAATAACATTTTTAGGGTTCCGTACCCAAAGGGTAAAAACGGGACCCTATTACTAAGATTCCGCGGTCCGTCTGTCTGTCTGTCACCAGGCTGTATCTCATGAACCGTGATAGCTAGACATTTGAAATTTTCACAGATGATGTATTTCTGTTGCCGCTATAACAAAAAATACTAAAAACATAATAAAGTAATTATTTAAGTGGGGCTCCCATACAAGAAACGTGTTTTTTTTTGCCATTTTTTGCGATAATGGTACGGAACCCTTCGTGCGCGATTCCGACTCGCACTTGACCAGTTTTTACGCATATACGAATACGCATTTTTTAGTAGTTTAACGTCATACAGGCAACTATGGTATATGGTATAACTATGGTATGACGTTAAACTACAAAAAAGTTAAATCAAAAAACCCGACTGCTTCAAAAGCGAACAAAAAGACGTAAACAAGAAGAAAATCATGATGTGCAGTCGGGGTACATATTCGCGGGCTGGCTGACCAAAATCTGGTGTATCCTCCGCCTTTCTCCAGTAGGGTTTTTTGATTTAACTTTTTTATTTATAACTTTTTAGTTAGTTTGTTTTCGAATTAGGTACATTTAAACATATATGTATTATATATTATTGAAATCACCTCTTAAAACCCTTTATTTTGATACACCACACGATGGGCTAGGAAGAAAAAAAATTTGGGCCCCCACAATATGGCGCCCAAAATCCGTTATTTCTCTATTGTCCAATTTTAATGTAGCCAGTGACACTCGCAGGGTTAAGACGAATCGATGGACGTTAGAATCATCAAAATCGGCCAACGCGTTTGGTCTCTGGAACGCCATAACAACAAACATACATATATACAGTCGGGTAAAAAATGCGTATACGTTTATGCGTAAAAATGTTATTGAAACTGTCACCCGCACCATGTTACAGCGCAAATAATGTAGTTGGCCTACAACTAGACTACACTAAGTGTGTTCGTGTCAAATCTTGCAACTGAATTTTAAAGCAGTTATCCTCCACCAATTAAAATTAAATTTTGCATAAACGTTTAGTTTGGATGACAATGCTTGGTAAGCTAAGTGGCGTTATTCTAAATTCAATATGGCGGACGGCCCAAGATGGCGGACTAGTTATTTTTTGTGCACTGCCATGATATGGGTATGAAATGAAAGGGTTTGCTAAGATGAATACAAAACAAACTAGCTATGAAAAAAATATATTTTATGTAAGTACAGAATAAATAATAGTTGACGTAAGTAAAGGGAAGTTAGAGACAGAGTTATAAAGGCTAAGTAAAGCCTGTATTTAACTAATGCTAGCTTTTCTCGCGGCTTCGCTTCCGTGGTCTATCTGACTATAACCTTGAAAATTTTCAGTAGTAGCCTTTGACACTTCGCGAAAGTATAGCTTTTATCAGTAGAAGATTTTTTATAACCCAATTAGTGATTGAGAGATGAATTGGAGGAGCTCGTGGCTAAATAATAACAGCTGCACGGGTCGATCTTCAAGGTTAAGCAACGTTTAACAATGTCGGTCCGTGGATGGGTGACCATTTCAACATACCGAGATTCCTCCGTGCCTCAGAAAGCACGCGCAGCCGACAGTCCCTGCTGTCATTTGAAGATCTTTGACAGTCGTTACGGGTAGTCAGAAGCTTGAGATCTGACGCCAGTCTTACCAAGGAGTATCCTGTTATCAGTTACTGGGTTGTGGAGGTCAGATAGGTACTCGCTCCATGTAAAACACTGGTACTCAGCTGAATCCGGTTAGACTGGAAGCCGACCCCAACATGGTTGGGAAAAGGCTAGGCAGATAGATTGATTGTTTTGAGAGATTAATTCGTACAAATAAGTGAGATAGCGTAAGATACTTAAGGGTGTATTATATATGTTGGTCTCGCGACTACCTCCTGACTGGCAAATAAATATATTAATCACGGCATCCTCATGTTATAATCATATTTTGCCGATGCGAGAGGGGAATACGAGTTAATCTAAACACGGCGGTATTCCCCAAAGCCTCAGTTAGGGATATACAGATAAATACACTCGCATTTCCATCAGAAAGTCGTATTTTTACCATCAAGAAAAACAAGATGTATGATGAATATTACTAGATTGAATGTCGGCATATTTCCCACGAGAAACTATTTTTTTTCTAGATAAAAATAGGTAGCCAATGTGCTATTCCAGACTATAATCTATCTCTGTGTCAAATTTCATCCAGATCCGTTCAGCCGTTTTTTTTTATATCGTATAGGTTCGCGCTTTATCACCCACCGACCATTATCTGACCTGATGGTAAGCGATGATGTGGTCGACGGTGAAGCACGCTAGAAGTAACCTATTCACTCTTGACTTAAAGACCCCTAGGTTGTAGCTGTCGGGAAACACAGACTCCGGCAGGGAATTCCACTCCTTAGCTGTACGCATAATAAAAGTGTTCCCAAAACGTTTTGTGCGTATGGGTGGGATGTCTACCATGTATCGATGGCGCATCGCCGTACGTCTGGTAGTCGGTGTCTTTCTTTTTCCCCATTTTTTTGCGATATGGACACCGACTTCCAAAAATAAAGTTATTTTTCACTTTGTATTTTTATATTTGGAAGTCGGTAGTATTTTTTTGCAAAAAAGTTTTTTATTTTTCCCTTTTTAGTTGTACCTACCTAAAATAGGCACTTATAACGCCAGAATAGATTACCCGAATAACATGAAACTTGAACATAACCAGTGAAATAAGAGATCTGCATACCCCTTTAGAGCGTACTGGCGTGATGTTATGTTATTAAATGGTATAAACAATAAAGAGACATGCGATTGCAGCAATCCCGAATAATTTGCCGTTATTTATTGAAGAGTTCTGTTGTATATCTCCGAAGTTCTTCATCAGATCTTCACCAAATTAAAATGGGACCAATTCCGAAACATACTCTATCAAACAAAAAAATAATTTTAAAAATCGGTCTACAATTGACGGAGATATCGGTGAACATACATAAAAAAAATAAAAATACATACAAGAAGTCGAACATAGAACCTCCTCCTTTTTGGTAAGTCGGCAACACACCGACAGGCTGGCAACTCGGCGACGATGTTCAAGACTGGAGCTTTGACTCTGACTGTTATTGAGTAACAAACATATCCGCAAGTATAAAAACGACGTTTCTACAGATTAATGATATGTTTTGATTACCGTATTCACAAGGATAACATCCGTGGTGAATTTACAACATCATTTCTGTTTGTCAATTGAATTACTGTTTGATGAACACACTCCAGGTTTCAGGTTAAATATTCATGTTTTTGAAAGCACATCGAAAGTCGTGTAGCTCAACTCTCTAATTAACCTGACTCGTGCATTTCCTTTCGACAAAATTATTCATAGAATGTTAGTGAATACTATATGTAGCTCGCATTTTAAGTAGGTACAGTCCAGGGTCAAAAGTGCATTTGTACTCTGCCAAAACTAAAGTGTCAATTTTTAGGGTTCCGTACTCAAAGGGTATAAACAGGACCCTATTACTAAGACTTCACGGTCCGTCTGTCTGTCTGTCTATCTTTTTGTCTGTCTCACCAGGCTGTATCTCATGAACCGTAATAGCTAGATAGTAATAATACAATTTAAGTTGGACTCCCATACAACAAACGTGATTTTTTTTCCGTTTTTTTTTGCGATAAAGGTATGGAAACCTTCGTGCGCGAGTCTGACTGGCACTTGGCTGGTTTTTATAAAATAGTTACAATTTTAATGGTTACGACTGATTTATTCTATAGCACAGAATCTAACTAAAGTATAGTAGTCTAAAATTAACGCAAGGGAACATATTTCCGAAAAATATCAAAGCAAGGTCAACCTTACTATATATTATCACAATTTCTATATTACCACATTAACATACAAATAACATAAAGCCAGGATATGCTATATACATAGTACGAGATCCCACCGTTGAAATCTGCAGGCCGCAAAGATCAGTGTTTTTGATAATACTTTATATGCGTGAATGATGATACTTGTTAGTAGATATTGCAGGGTTGCCTGGCAATATTTAGCTGCATTTACTAATGCAGTTATTAATGTTTGTTAATAAAACCCACATATAAATATTTTGCAAGTGAATCCGACATCATTTGAAAGAAAATGATGTAGAAATAGAATAAAAAAAGTAAATTAAAAAAATCAAAAAACCCGACTGCTTCAATTTGATTTGATTTTTTTAATTAACTTTTTAATTTTTTAACTTTTTAGTTAGTTTTTTTTCGCATTAGATACATTTAAACATATAAGTGTTGTACATTTTTGAAATCACCTCTTAAAACCCTTTATTTTGATACCACACACGATGGGTTTGAAAGAAAAAAAAATTTGGGCCCCCACAATATGGCACCCAAAATCTGCCATTTTTCTATTGTCCAATTTTAATGTAGCCTGTGACACTCGCAGGGTTAAGACGCATGGATGGACGTATGAATCATCAAAATTGGCCAACGCGTTTGGTCTCGGGAACGCCATATAGGAACAAACATACATACATACTTACATACATACATAGACTGATAAACACATTACCCTCCTTCGGCAGTCGGGTAAAAACAATGGTTGCATGCTAGCTCTCAGTTAGCTGTAATCTTTGGGTTACCAGCAGCCTTATTGCGTATTGAATTCGGCAAGGCAAAGAACAAAATGTTTGTAAAATCAACCAATCACATAGACGGAAATCCACATCGCGTCGTTCATCTCGCATGTGATTGGTCGATTTTTAATACTCTTGCCCTTTGCCTTGCCGAATTCATCTATACCAAAACCAATGTTATAATGAGGAAAGATTTTTTTGTTTGTTTGTACCGAATAGGCTCCGAAACTACTGGACCGATTTCAATAATTCTTTCACCTATGGAAAGCTACATTATTCCCGAGTATCATGGGCTATAATTTTGACGGGAGCAAAGCCACGGGGTTCAGCTTGTTCAACCTAGATTACTGCTAATTGAAAACTAGCAATAATTTATGCCGTCAGTTTATTAACAATAATAATAATCCAAGAAGCTCATTGGCAATGAGGCACTGGTCAAGTCAAAGCTACAGAGTCTTGAACATCGTCGCCGAGTTGCTAGCTTGACGGTTTTTATCGGTTGCATTTCGGCGATGGAATTGTATGATCTAATTCCACATAGCCCGTTTCATCATCGGACTACCAGACGTACGGCGATGCGCCATCGGTACATGGTGGACATCCCACCCATACGCACAACTTGTTTTGGGAACACTGGTATAATGCGTACAGCTAAGGAGTTAAATTCCCTGCCGGAGTATGTGTTTCCCGATAGCTACATCTAGGGGTTATTTAAGTAAAGAGTGAATGGGTTATATCTAGGCAAGCGTGTTTCACCGTCGACCACATCATCGCTTACCATCAGGTGAGTTAGTGGTCAAGCGCGAGCCAAAAGGACATAAAAAATGAATTTATTGCGGCTATATGTTGTTAGGCAACCCTGCAGTAATTTTTTCTACTATCAAGAAGAAGAATTCATGAAAAATAATTTAAGACGGTACCCTGACCAAAAAATCGGCGTGAGATATGAGCGTTCCTATTGGTCTAGCGGCACTGGTGGCGCATGAATTACAGTAGTGAATACGCCCAGATTTTAGAATAAAATCTCTATAAAATCGAATTTTGGTCTTTTGAAAAAAATAATTCTACAAAAATGTTCGTTATTAAATTGTCTATTCATTAGTATTAGTACAAAAAATAATCAATGAACAGTTTACGAGGAGATGCATAATATCAATAATTATTTCTGTTTTTTATGTTTTTTTGGAAGTAGATTAGTGAAATACAAACAACATTAAAAAAAAAAACTAAATCTACCATTTTAGAATCAATATTATGTAGAAATTTAATGTATTTTTATTAATTGACATTTCTTTTTAAATTACGAGTAGATAGCTCCTAAAAACAGCACAAAAAACGGCTTGCGCGGCGTTTTGCTCGGGGTACTGCCTTAAGCAATAACATATTACCTGCAGATTTAACCGGTGGGATCTTAGACTAATACACTTATCGTCCCCAAAACAAATGCATAGACAATATACATAATAACCTCTCCACTTCTGTTTGTCCCGCCATATTTTATTAGACGCTCGAGTGGTATGACCCTGCCAAGGGTTGTTTACGAGTGTGCCAAGGATACACTTATGTAGTACTAGCTTCTGCCTGCGGCTTCACTCGCAAACGACAAAAAACTATCCTTTGTCCTTGCCAGGATCTAAAACTATCTCTATACCAAATTTTCAACTGAATCAGTTCAGTCGTTTAGTCGTGAAAAGGTTACAAACAAACATTAAACAAAGTTAACTTTCACATTTATAATATACTAGCCGTCGTTCGCGGTTTCACCCGCGTGGTTCCGGTTCCCGTGGGTATACAGGAATATAAGCAGCCTATGTCGTTCGGGGATAGTGTAGCTTCCCAAAGGTGAAACAATTTGTATACTACACCTGCTCGGAAAGTACCTTGATACTTTATCAAATTTACGGTAGAAAGTACGTCATTGCATATCGAACAAATATGCGGCGAGAAAACGCATCTGAGCGGGAGAGAAAAGTGTATGAAAATCCATTTCTTACGTGGTTTTTCTTTTTTAATTTTGGGTAAGACTATGCGCTGGTAACCTAAATATCAAAAGCCAAAAAGTTTTTACAGTGAGTTTTTATCTCCAAGTTCGCAAAATGACACTGGCCACTAGCTGTGTGTTGGATGGTGTCAAACAATTTGAAAAAAGAACATGTGAAAATTGCAGACGCCATTGGCTCCATTTTCAATTGGTGTGTTGTTTGAGGATTTAGTTTTCGTAGAAAAGTAAAGTTTTTTATTTTCCTCGTAGGTGTAGTATAAAGCACTATGTATCACTCGAGAGAAAGTGCGATTCCCGATCTCGGGTGTTTTAAAGCCCTCGCCTACGGTAATCGGTCACTTTCTCCTCTCGGTGAACAATGTACTATTGAAATCGGTCGAGTAGTTTTTAAGTTCATTCGTTACATACAAAATACAAATCTTTCATCATCATCATAACATATCAGCCGAAAGACGTCCACTGCTGGACATAGGCCTCCGTCTGCGTCGCCACATTGACCGGTCCCGTGCGTCTCGCAACCAGCGGATCCCCGCAACCTTCACCAGGTCATCGGTCCACCTGGTGAGAGGCCTTCCTACGCAAAGTCTTCCGGTTCACGGTCGCCACTCCAGAACCTTTCTGCCATCCGTTCTGCGAGCAATGTGTATGTCCTCTTTAAAATATTAGTATACATATAGAATTATGAATGTTTCTGAGACGAAAATTGTCAGGAATGGGTGTCGCGACCTTGGGAAGAACTGAAGCGCGATTATCTATTATAAAATATGAGTTATAAGAACAATCAAAGCAAGATAATTAGGCAATAGAGGAGCTTGTGGTTACACCGCTGTCGACCTTCGATATTGATTTTAAATATAGCTTGTCTAGATCGGTCCGCGGATGACAATACTGAGACTTCCCCATACATCGAAAATCACGTTGCCGACAGCCATTGGTCCTGAATGTCATTTGACTGTCGTTATGGGTAGTCAGAAGCCAGATAATCTGTCAATCATCAAGACTCTAAGCCAAGCCAAAGGATATCGCTATCGTGTTAACCAGTTGCTGGATTTGGAGCTCACATAGACCATCACTCCACATAAACTGGTACTCAGTAGCATCCGGTTAGACTGAATGCCAAGCTCAGCAAAGTTTCTTTTTTTGGGACAATCCCACTGCACTATTCCCAAACCACTGCAACTCCTGAAAGCCAGAATCAACAGCGGCGACCACCAGAAAAGCGCCGAGGCAATGAAGCTCAGCAAAGTTGTGAATTGACTAAACTAATTGTTTTTTAAAGATAGGCAAATTGCGTATTCCCACATGAAATTGTTGAATGCGTGAAGCGAACGCCCCGAATACTCCAGAATTCCGTATAAAAGCGGACAGATTGATCCTCACCTGAACGTGGCCTTAATTACGGGATAATGGCGTGCAGTAACCGCACACGTGGATATTGGAGCCTTTGGGTATTTTACGAGTGAACAGGCCCGAAAATCGAATAACTTGAATTCAAATTGTGTCCGACCGAAACGCCGTTTTCAACCGAACCCAAATATTCGGCCCCTCTGCCTGTTTCAGTCAAAACCGAAGCAGAAACATGCGTGGATAAAAAAATACTGCCGAAAAATCAAAAGCTTAAATCCGTACTAATTTAGGAATGCGAAAGAGAATCTGCGAAAAACACAACCTGTCTGTCTGCGTGTAAACTGCTTAACAGAAGATGATGTAACTTACGTAGACCATGATCTGGAACAAGAAATTAAAAAAAAAGAAAGAAAGAAAGAAAAATACGAATCGATGAATTTGATACTCTTTATCTCGGTTGTTTTACAATCCTAAAGGTCTTACTACCTTTAGGATTGTAAAACAACTTTTCACCTGGAGATTGAACCTACATATGATTACATTTAAAAACCTCAACACAAACAAAGACCCCGACCACTACTTAGTATGTGAACTGCGTAAAAAACTCACCAACATCATACGAGTATCTGTTTAGATTTAGGAACTTCAATTTAAGAAACCTGGTTAATACTTTCATAAAATAGATTTCAAACATAAAATAAGATACCAACTTGTTTATCGTATTATATAACATCAAAACTCAAAGCGAGATATTTAATCTGATTACACTGTTATTCAGAGTCCTCGGCGAACAAGAAAACATTTCAGGGGTTCTCACTTAGAAACGTTTAGCTTCAGTAGGTACAAATTTGGAACAAGATATCCCAGAAGGGACATCTCCCTATAGAGATTATAAATTAATGTTCTAAATATTTCTCATTGAAGTTAAGAAGTGAATTTGAGAATATAGGCGCTCCGCAGACTAAGCAACTTTCATCTCCGAGTTGCGGCAACTGGCAACTCGCAATTAGCTGTGTGACTTTATTTAATTTTGGGAATCTGTGCAAACATAATAACTTCAGTTGGCAGTTTCGTGATCGACAACAGTTTTCGGTTGGTGCCACAAAGCAACTGACTTTGTAGCACATTTATAAAGTTTCTGGTTTCCACCAACCTGAAATCGCAACGCTTCGTGTGATTTTATTATCACTCCTGGAAGGGATTGATCACGTGAAATTTCGATTACATTCCCATACTTTTTTTTTCGAAAATTTGCCAATCGCTGTCGCCTTGCGTTTGTTGATAGAATTTCACTTGTCTATAGTCTGGTGTCTGGCCCTTTTTAGGGTTCCGTAGCCAAATGGCAAAAAACGGAACCCTTATAGATTCGTCATGTCTGTCTGTCTGTCGGTCTGTCTGTCTGTCCGTCCGTATGTCACAGCCACTTTTTCCGAAACTATAAGAACTATGCTGTTGAAACTTCGTACGTAGATGTATTCTGTGAACCGCATTAAGATTTTCACTCAAAAATATAAAAAAAACAATAAATTTTGGGGGTCCCCATACTTGAAACTGAAACTAAATTTTTTTTAGTTTTTTTTTATCTATGGATAGGTCATCAAAAATGATATTGAGGTTTCTAATATCATTTTTTTCTAAACTGAATAGTTTGCGCGAGAGACACTTCCAAAGTGGTAAAATGTTTGTCCCCCCCCTGTAACTTCTAAAATAAGAGAATGATAAAACTAAAAAAAATATATGATGTACATTACCATGTAAACTACCACCGAAAATTGGTTTGAACGAGATCTAGTAAGTAGTTTTTTTTAATACGTCATAAATCGTAAACCGCAATTTACCAAGTACGGAACCCTTCGTGCGCGAGTCCGACTCGCACTTGGCCGGTTTTTTTGTTGCTGCGACTGGCAATCGTTTACAGAAACTTTTGAAATGTTGATAGTTGCGCTAACTAAAGTTGCTCCCTCTTTCGAAGCATCCCAGTCGTGAGTCAACGGCCGGAGCTAGCGACAAGTTACTTCACTTAAGCGAGGAGGTTTGACGTCTAGTGTTCAAAGTACGGTGTGCAGACAACTTGAGAGCTGTCCACTTTGAGATACTTAAGAGAGAATTTGTATTTGATAAAACAACAAGAATTTGTGTTGTCTACTAATACTCGTAATTCAAAGCTGTGAGTCAAAATTAAGAAGTACCTAATAGACAAGTTTTCATGCTTCTGCTGTTCCAGGATTTCATAAATTACCTTTATTATGTTCAGCAGTGATGCTCTTGTTGTGAAATACATAACCAATTTCAAATGAACTCGGTGAAAGAGGAAATCTTGGCCATAAGTAAAACATACTTGGAAAGGCTGGAGAGGCATCCGAATGAACTGGCCACTGGTTTGACAACACGCACATACCAGAAAAGTCTCGAAAGAAAAGACATTCTGTATGTACCCTCTTGAGTAGCATTTAATACATGCTAAACCTATGAGTAGTTGCTTTCGCTGGAAAGCACACTCGAAATGCCAATTGACACTTACCACACTAACAACCATCGAGCTCAAGGACACAGACGCGGTGGCAAGTCAATAGCGCCGCTATTTTGTCAGCGAGGTCCCTCACTTCGTTGACTTCCTACTTCAACAAAATTGTAATTTCGCGCTCACAGCAATACTCGAAGACTTCTAAGTTTTTGAGTAAGTAACCTATTATTTTCTTATTTTTTTTACTCTGAATTAATATGATTATAAGGATTTGCAATATATACTAATGGTAATGACAAAAAAATACTTTATTTCGATTTCAGCTAAAATATCGTTAGAGTTCCTAGGAAAGCCAATGGTTTCTTGTAAAGCCGATCCATAAGAATATTACGAAAACATTCGTAGAGTATTTTATAAGTGTATAGATTATGGCAAACATTTAATGTTTCGTTTTAATAAAGGAACTTTTTATATAGTTTAAGTATAAGCTGATATTTTGTCACAATGTTAGTTTTAAGTTAAACGAATGATTTATTATATTGGCCTTGTATGGAGCTTTGTTTCTAATAAGGCCGTTTTGGAACAGTTTAATACAACTCAAGTTTAGTAAAGTAATTAAATCTGCAATAAAAAAAAGAGTTTTATATGTGACATAATTAAACAAAGTGTTAGTTAATCATTGGTTTGTTTCATTTATCCAGTAAATAAACGTATAATAACTATTTATTTGTTAGAGTGGCCTTCCAAGGTCCACTCACCTTATTTCTTCACCACTGCTCTCAAAATCCTGAAAAAAAACATTGTGCGAACTAAGCATTTCCTAAACTTAAAAAAAAAACCAAGACAAAAACTCCCTTACACAGAGAGAACGCTTGCCTATGTAAGTAGTTTTTTTTATATATTTTTTTGGGTGTAAATCATCCAATCGTCTCCCGCTCTGGGTGAAGCGGGAAGGCGTGCCAGACTTTTACTGACTTAAACCCACCCGTGTTCCTTCAGTTGCTTGTGCCAGGGCCGCGGTAACTCTCTTTCAAATTCATCCGCGTAGTAGCAGTTAGAACGCCACGATGTATAGTAGTGTAACCATAAGCTACCATAACTGGAAAGGAAACGACGAGTCTTCGAATAAACCGGATTATCCAAGATTAATCATCTGGTCATGTTTTAAAACTCTTCTTTCCAAATCGTAATTCAAAAAGTATTCTATTTTAATCACTTTAGTTTGTTTTACCACGATTCAGACTGTCAGACGTGTTAGACCCTGAAAGTTCTGACATGGCCAGTCTGATATTAACGTTTTTGCAAAAACATGTCCAAGTTTACCCTTTTCGGTCAGATGCCATTTGTTATTGTAACTTTGACCTACTGAGGGTCTGTTGATGTTTGTGATTCGAAGTTTAGTTGATTTAATGTTATTTGGATAGGAATAGTGAAGGGCGATTAAGATTTCTGAAGTTATAGATAAGTCCATCCACCAACCCGCACTGGGCCCGCGTGGTGGATTGCGGCCCATTCCCTCGCAAAGAGAGGAGGCTTATGTCCTAGCAGAGGAATTATTAAAAGGCTGATGATGTTGACTAGAAATACCAAGCCAAAATCAATCTGCATAGTCTTTTCTCAACCATGTTGGGTTCGGCTTCCAATCTAACCAGATTCAGCTGAGTACCAGTGTTTTACATGGACTGACTGACCCAGTAACTGGGTTGTGGAGGTCAGATAGGAAACACAGTACCCCTTGAACCACCAATACTGGTGTCAGATCTCAAGCTTCTGACTACTCGTAACGACTGTCAAAGATCTTCACATGACAGCCGGGACCAACGGTTTAACGTGCTTTCCGCAGCATGGAGGAGACTTGGTATGTTGAAATGGTCACCCATCCATAGGCCAACCTCGTCATGCGTTGCATAACCTTTATGATCGACCAGTGCGGCTGTTATTATTTAGCCACGAGCTCCTCACACGTCAATAATACGCGGCATTAAAAACATAACTGGCGAAATATGAGTTTATGTATGTATGTATGTACCTACATCTCTGCCTTATCCTTTAGTGAATACACACGTTATTATACGATATAATGTGTCGATCAAATATATTCCCAGAAATCTGGTATGAATGGCAGTATGCAGTAAGCAGTATTTTATTAACTTAAATCTGTAGTTCCGATCGGATAACCTCATTATCCTGTTCTGAAAATAATTTAATCTTTAAAGGTAAGCAAATGTATGCCAGTATTACACATAATTACGAATAATTTAATTATTGCATACTAGCTTCTGTCAGCGGTTTCACCCGCGATACATTTGGAAAAAGTATACTACGAGTATAGCCCTTCTCGAAGGTTTAAACCGTCTCTATATTCATAAAAATCTGTTTAGCGGTTTATGCGTGAAATCGTATCAAACAGACAGAGTTGCTTTTGCATGCATACATAATATGGGCTCAGATCAAATAAAAAGTCAAGATGGCACGTTGCAAACAACAAATTGAAGCCGGTTCAAACTATGCCTTGCCGTATAAATACACAATTACACGCGCACACGTACAACGAAACTACCTCTTAGCTTGTCAGTCTAGCTTTATTATTTGATCTGTGAGCTCGAATGACAAGCTAAGGCGTAATTTCGTTGTACGTGAGTGCGTGTAATTGTGTATTTGTACGGCAAGGCATAGTTTGAACCGGCGTCACTTTGTTGTTTGGTACGTTCCATCTTGACTTTTTAGTTGATCTGAGAATATGGGTATGGATAACACGAAATACCAATCTTGCATATTGAAGTACCTAATTAAAAGTTATTTATATGTAAGTACCTAAATACTTACAAGTGATAACAAGATTACTACAAGGCCTTATGTAAAATCAGATAAGCATTACCTTAAGTTCTTACGTCACTAGTTCGCTATCAAGATTGAAAAATATCGAAAAACTTGTAATTTTAAATGTCAAAGTAAAAATTAATTTCAAAAACGTAATGAATTTTGACGTGCTGATATTTATTGAAAAGAATATTAAAGTTCAGTTGGATTGAGGACAACAGAATTTTTGACAAAGCGACCTAGTTGCAGAAGTTAATTTGAACTTATATTTTAAAATGGTAGAACTGTTTGTTTGTTTTCAAAAGTAATTTATGTAGAAGTTTTAAGTTGATCAAGAAAATTGTGTAAGGCTGGTTGCTGTTTCCAAAGAACGTGTCAAACACTACCTTTAATGCTGAAGTTTGTTTAAAATTCTACTCAACATCAAACACATGATTCAGGAACCGGCCAAGAGCCGATACCATCGCCGAGTCATCGAAAAATGCACGGGTTTTGTGGGAGAGCGAAGCAGCGGAAAAAACTAGTAAAAAAATAGATCGACTAGATACTAGAGAAATTCTGTATTTAGTTTTTATATCACGTCACGACGTCTATCTTCTGTCGACTCCGTCTGCCCTTGCAGAGTTCTTTTGTATATTGTCACGTACGAAGTAGTAGGCTTTAGAAAGGCCTACAGAGGATAAGCCACAGAGCTAAGAATCACTGCGCTGTCAACGATTAGAGACCATTAAAAAGTAATAATGGCCTATAGAGACGAATTTAAACTGAGAATAAAATACCTTATTGTACACCAAAAAAAAAAATAGTTACACATCTCTTTCACAAGAAAACTTATTTCTACGGGTACAAAGGCGGCCTTATCGCTGATAGCGTTAGCTACCAGACAACCTTTGGATGGACCTAAACAACTTAGAATAAAACAGGTCATCCATTAAGAAGTAGTAATGCATTGAAATGGCCTATAGAGACGAATTTAAACTTAGAATAGAATACCGTATTGTACAAGAAAAAAATAATAGTTACACATCTCTTTTACAAGAAAACTTATTTCTACGGGTACAAAGGCGGCCTTATCGCTGACAGCGATAGCTACCAGACAACCTTTGGATGGACCTAAACAACTTAGAATAAAACAGGTCATCCATTAAGAAGTAGTAATGCATTGAAATGGCCTATAGAGACGAATTTAAACTTAGAATAGAATACCTTATTGTACACCAAAAAAAATTGTTACACATCTCTTTTACAAGAAAACTTATTTCTACGGATACAAAAGCGGCCTAATCGCTGATAGCGATAGCTACCAGACAACCTTTGGATGGACCTACCAAACTTAGAATAAAACAGGTCATCCATTAAAAAGTAGTAATGCATAGAAATGGCCTATAGAGACGAATTTAAACTTAGAATAGAATACCTTATTGTACAAGAAAAAAAAATAGTTACACATCTCTTTTACAAGAAAACTTATTTCTACGGATACAAAAGCGGCCTAATCGCTGATAGCGATAGCTACCAGACAACCTTTGGATGGACCTACCAAACTTATAATAAAACAGGTCATCCATTAAAAAGTAGTAATGCATAGAAATGGCCTATAGAGACGAATTTAAACTTAGAATAAAATACATTATTGCACACCAAAAAAAAAAATAGTTTCACATCTCTTTTACAAGAAAACTTTTTTTTATGGGTAAAAAGTCGGCCTTATCGCTGACAGCGATAGCTACCAGACAACCTTTGGATGGACCTAAACCACTTAGAATAAAACAGGTCATCCATTAAAAAGTAGTAATGCATAGAAATGGCCTATAAAGACGAATTTATACTTAGAATAGAATACTTTATTGTACACCAAAGAAAAAATAGTTACACATCTCTTTTACAAGAAAACTTATTTCTACGGTACAGCAAAGTGCCTTCGGTACATGCTGGATATTCCAGCCATACGCACAAAGCGTTTTGAAAATACTTTCATTGTGTCAAAGCTATATATAGGAGTGGAATTCCCTGCCGGCGTCTTTGTTTCCTGATAGCTACAACCTAGGGGTCTTCAAGTCAAGAGTGAATAGGTTACTTCTAGGCAAGCGTGCTTCACCTTCGACCACATCATCACTTAACATCAGGTGAGATAGTGGTCAAACGCGAGCCTATAACAAATAAAAAAAAAAAACGAAAAGCGGGACAAGAGACTCATCGGCAATGAGGCACTGGTCAAGTCAAAGCTCGAGTCTTGAACATCGTCGCCGAGTTGCTAGCTTGTCGGTTTTTTATCGGTTGCATTTCGGGGAGTATGCGATGGAATTGCATGATCTAATTTCGCCCCGCCCGTTCTATCATCGGACTACCAGACGTCCGTTGATGCGTAATCGGTACATGGTGGATATCCCACCCATACGCACAAAACATTTTGGGGACACTTTCATTATGCGTACAGCTAAGGAGTGAAATTCCCTGCCGGAGTCTGTGTTTCCCGATAGCTACAATCTTGGGGTCTTTAAGTCAAGAGTGAATAGGTTTTTTCTAGGCAAGCGTGGTTCACCGTAGGCCACATCATCGCTTACCATCAGGTGAGATAGCAAGCATATAGAGGATATAAAAAAAGTGGCCTTATCGCTGACAGCGATATCTACCAGACAACCTTTGGATGGACCTAAAGAACTTAGAATAATACAGGGTGTAGTCTGTTTTGTACTGTAATATTAAAATATAAATAGGTACATATTTAAAAAAACTATTACTATATTAAATATATAATATTACGTGTTACACATAGGTATGCAAAGATGAAAAACGTTAGAGAGAAAGGACTTAATGACTGCTGTGAAGTGCTCCTCACCCCTTAAATTTTCAACACCACAGCGTTTCGCTTCGTGTTCCGACCCGCCATTAAGTTTGTTTGCATAATGTGCGCTCAGCACATGTATTGTCGGTCGTAGCCACAGAAAATTGACCCGGGCCACACACACAAACAGTGACAATCACTGCCACGCTTGATTTGTATGGAAGTTTTGACGATGGTGTCTCTAGCAATGGCCGACGTGGCGTTTCGATGTTCTGTGGGATAATGATATAGTACTGTTACAGTTTTAAAGGCAATTTTAATAACATAATACTAATATAAGTTGAAATGTGCTGGCAGATCTTAAATTTTCCATGTTTTTATTTTTACCCAGTTTTTTTTTCGCCGGTGTAATGGAGGTGTTCTATACACTTCTGCATGTCCCCTGTAGGAAATACAAGCGTAATATTATATTGAACTTATTTTTAAACTGGAAACTCTTTACACAACCGATATCGTCTCAAACATCAAATTTAAGAAAACTCATCGAAGAAAACTCGATATAATATTTCACAGACTCGAGGCACGAAGCCTTTAACAAGTAAAAAACGAGGGTGGTTCAAAGAAAACTTGTGGAGGATTTCCCTTTCACAAAGACGTGATTGCGCGACCGTTTTATAAGTCTGCAACGTTGGAAGGTTCCATAGAGGTTATAGAAGATAGCAAAGTGCCAAGAATAGCTCACAAGAATATTTTGACGCGTGTTCAAAATCAGAACTCATCATCATATCAGCCGAAAGACGTCCACTGCTGGACATAGGCCACCCCCAAGCGTCGCCACATTGACCGGTGCCGTACGTCCTGCATCCAGCGAAACCCCGCAACCTTCACCAGGTCATCGGTCCACCAGGTGGGAGGCCTTCCAACGCAACGTCTGCCGGTTCGCAGTCACCACTCCAGAACTTTTCTGCCCCATCGGCCATCCGTTCTGCGAGCAATGTGCCCGCACTGCCCACTGCCACTTAAGTTTGGCAATTCTACGAGCTATGTCGGTTACTCAGGTTCAAGTAATGCATTTTAATTTATTCATTACAATTTACACAAAAAAAACAAATGTTTACCAATGGCACCGCCCTGATAATGTCATTAAAGCGCCTAAAGATTCTTGTATCACTGTAGCTAGTATTGCATTAACCACACGGATAAATATAACTACATATAATATTAATTTGTTTAGTGGTTTTTCACGTACTATATATAAAAATCCACTAAAACTATTAAAAAAATTATTCATTAAAAAATCTTTTTTTTTACAGAAAAATAACACACAAAAATAACTAGTTGGCCATCTTGGGCCGTCGCCAATATGGTGATATTGGATTTAGAATGACGTCACTTGGCTGAACATGCATTGTCGTGCAAACTAAACGTGTATGCAAAATTGCATCTTAATCGGTGGAGGATAACTGCTTTAAAGTTCAATTGCAAGATTTGACCCGAACGCATTTTTCATACATACATACATTGCAAATTAAAATAAAAGCTTGTAAAAACGCATAAATATGCCAACATAGTGGTACGATTCTAAGAAGCAGCACTGGCTGCATGGAATAATTTATGGAAGCCACTGAACCGAATGTTGAGGCATCAAAAACCCGGAAGATATATGAACTAGAGCCAGCAAGCAGCTGGAAATTCACGATGAAATATATAAAAAAAAATCATATGATAAATTTCATTGAATGCGTCAGTTCCACCAACAAAGTTAATCTGTTAGAAATAATTCGGGGAACTTGATTTCAATTACTCCTTCTGTAGGCTTTTTTTTTCACGGTTTTTTTACTTGAGCGGTTTTGATACATTATACACAGTAGTTGTTATAAAGAGACTGAAAAGTCTGCTGCATTTTTAACACGGTTCTGGAAAGATGTTACAGATGCGTTAAGAATTAAACACAAGTTGTGAAGAGAGTGGCTGTTGAACATTTTTTTAAACAATAATTTTGCGATATCTGCGCTGCGGCCTTTGCGGCTTAAGTCTCGTTTAATAACGATGTAAATATAGAGTCATATTAGTTCAATTAACTGATAAAAATAAATCGTATTACAATATTCCAAAATATAGTTTGAAACTAAAGCATATTTAAAATAATTCTCAATTGAACCAAAATGGCGACTGTAATTTGCAGAACCACATAATTTTGTGACAGGCCAGTAAGCTTAAAGCAAATTTCAGTAAATAAATTTATCGCAATGGTGAAAACAAATTAAGCTGTCGATGGCAGATATTTTACTGTAGCAGCAGTAAATGGCATTATTTTATCATACAAATTCCCAAAGTGGTTCCCCTGAACCCCGAGGGATCTACGCATTCCTGAGGATTAAAATGAAATTCTAACGAAAGCGTCCCGAAAGCGATTGACAAAAAGTCAAAATTGCCATTGCTGACACTTGATTTAGAGCCATTGAATGAAAAAAAAATTGGGGTGCATGAGAGGTAAATGGGGGATCACGAGATCATTTATGCAGTTCGTCATCAATAGTCATTTAAGCTTCGCGTGATAGTTCAATGGAGTACTTTTGTAACAACAGCGGGGTACTGCCCGGTACAAAAAAAAAATGCCAAGGAGCCCACGAGACGAAAAGTTTTGGGACCTCTGTCCTAAGTCATTAAAATTGCAGTCTAGACAAATAAATAACATTCGATTGCTCACTGCAGGGCGTTTTGTTTCAATTACAAAAATTAATATTTCTTTGGTAAAGTCAAGAATTGAAAATATATGTTTGAACTGCATTTGTTAACATCAAATACCTAGCTGGAGATGAGTGGAAAAAATGCTACCTCTTTTTCTAATACAGTGGACTAGGATTGGCTTTTTCATCAAGAACTTTTTATTGCTAAAATATGGAAATTTAAACTGTGGATAAGTTGGATCTAAAACCTTAAGGTTGTCCTAGACACGAACTATTTTATGAGCGGGTTTAAAATGCATGCTATCTCATCCGACAACACGTGCGAAAGAGATAGATGCTGTGATGAACAGTAAGAAGCTAGTTTGCGTATGAATTAGCACTTTTACAAATAAATAAAAAATGAATGGTTGATGATTTAGGACGAAAACGAGCTCGCGAAATTTTATAAATCGCCCTTTGGGGGTATGGATATCATGAAAAAACTAATAAATGTATATTTTCAAAACAAAATAATTTGCATTGTTGAACTACTAAGCCTGTGTGATGACTGTTTTGCAATTTTAGCTTCTTCTTATGGTATTTATTTCCGCCCAAAGATTCGTTAAAATTATTGTTAATATAAGGAACTTTCGACGCTCATAACTTTCAAATATTGTATTTTTAACTTTTTTCATACAGGGCTACATAATGCCAACCACTCCACTACACTCCACTGTTACTCCACTGTTTGACGGTTAGCCAAACAGTGGAGTAACAGTGGAGTGTAGTGGAGTGGTTGGCATTATGTAGCCCTGTATGAAAAAAGTTAAAAATACAATATTTGAAAGTTATGAGCCATCGCCAGACTACGTTTGTATTGAATGATCGACTAGTGCAACCTTAAAATAACTCATTCAATACTTGTTGCATACTCTATCATTTATTTTATCGATTGCCATTGTTCACTTTGTAGTCATTTCATTGGTATTGAATTAAAATCACAGTCCATTACCGTCAAAGTAAATTACATTAAGCGGGTAGTCAACCTTTTGATCCTTTCATTCAATAACAATATGTAAATTCGAATTTAAACTTTTTTTATTCGTTGTTATGTATGCCTACCGAGGAGCACGTGGCTAAATAATAACAGTCGCAGGGGTCGATCATCAAGGTAAAGCAACGCTTGACGAGGTCGGTCTGTGGATGGGTGACCATTTTCAACATACCGAGTTTCCTCCGTGTCTTGGAAAGCACGTTAAGCCGTTGGTCCCGGCTGTCATTTGAAGATCTTTGACAGTCGTTACGAGTAGTCAGAAGCTTGAGATCTGACACCAGTCTAGCCAAGGGGTACCGTGTTACCCAGTTACTGGGTTGTGGAGGTCAGATAGGCAGTCGCTCCATGTAAAACACTGGTACTCAGCTGAATCCGGTAGACTGGAAGCCGACCCCAACATAGTTGGAAAAAAGGTTAGGCAGATTGATTGTTATGTACGCATACCACAGTGTAGTTTTTTTACCCTAACTTTGTCTGATAGAGAATGCCTTATTGCATTTTAAGGCAACTTATGTACCATTAATGTCCCTCCTCCTCCTTGCGTCTTGTTCCTCATTACTGAGGGTCGCGATTACCCTGACGGATGATTATCTTTTCAGTGATGATATTTCTCCATATGTGTCTGTCCTTGGCGTCGTGTTCAGCATTGAACGACCAACAAATTTAGCGACTTCAGTTTGAGTATTCACTGATTCGCTTTTTACATACTGCTTCAATTCTTGCGGTGTTAAATTGCAGACATCATCACTGGATTCACTCATATTTATTTATTATTATTTTAATAATATCCAACGTGTGTCGCACTTTGTAGCTAGCGAACAGAAGAAGAAAACAATAAAAATTTAAAGCCCGCTATTTTTTAAAGATGCGTTCGGAAATTGCACTATTACTAAATTATTCTGTAACAATAAAGATTGTTAAAACTTTAAATAATTATGTAGATACATGATAAACTTCGTATTTTTTACTTCAACATCTCTTTATTTGATTATAAAAAAATATAATTCGATTATTAAGAGAAAAGTATAATAATTACATTTAAACCTTGATTTGAAATTTTATAGATGACGTGTTTCCGAACGTTTTATTGTTGGTTTCTTTTTTGAGCCTATTATATATGGAATTTGAAAATCGAACTTCGAATCGACTTGTTTCTATCTCTCGCTCTTTTCGTATCGAAGTGAAAGTGACAGAACAAAGTGAAGTTCAAATCTTTCGAATGTTGTGAATAGACCCAGCACTGACTCGGCATTTAAAAAAAAAAAAAAAAAAGTTACTTTGTCTCACGCTCGCAGCAAAATCGAATTTTGCTCACTGTCTTTAAGCAGCAAAACCTGCTTGTTTGAGGTGCTGAGGTGAAAAGTACATTACCACTAATGTACTTACTTACATGAAACTTAAATTAATAAACAAAATAGGTACTTACCCTAAAACCGCGTCTGCACTATCTAATGCGTTGTTATCCCAGTTAGAGGCCGTTAAAGCAGTGTTTAGGTGCCACGGTAGACGTACATTAGCATTTAGAAGACCCCCTTTGAGACAAGAGCCGTGACTCTGGTTACAGGTGGGATAATTAGCGATAAGTCGTTAAGGACCCGCCGAGCTATAATTAGAGTAGCAAGCAAAGTTGGAAACTGAAGGGCTTAAGATGACCTGGAGTTTGACGAACTTTTGTGTGGAGATTGGGAGACAATAATATCAGTGAGAAGCCAAAAGGATAGATAGTATTAAAATTGAAAGGAAAGTTGCTCTTTGACTTCATTTAATTTACTGATTCTATGTCCTCTAGCTGAGACAGGGGGCGTCCAAATTTGACAAAAATAGTGACTCTCAAACTCGCTCGCAACTCGCTCGTTGTCATATGCCAGTCACCATAAACTATAAGATGTTTGTCTAAGTGATAAACTTTATCTAACGTAAAAAGAAACGCAAAATATTATATTCAAAAGAGCAAAATATTATATAATATAGAGAATGCATTATTGCATTTTAAGGCAACTTATGTACCACTAATGTCCCTCCTCCTCCTTGCGTCTTGTTCCTCATTACTGAGTGTCGTGATTACCCTGACGGATGATTATCTTTTCTTTGATGATATTTCTCCATATGTGTCTGTCCTTGGTGTCGTATTCAGCATTGAACGACCAACAAAGTACATTACCACGAATGTACTTACTTACATGAAACTTAAATTAATAAACAAAATAGGTACTTACCCTAAAACCGCGTCTGCACTATCTAATGCGTTGTTATCCCAGTTAGAGGCCGTTAAAGCAGTGTTTAGGTGCCACGGTAGACGTACATTAGCATTTAGAAGACCCCCTTTGAGACAAGAGCCGTGACTCTGGTTACAGGTGGGATAATTAGCGATAAGTCGTTAAGGACCCGCCGAGCTATAATTAGAGTAGCAAGCAAAGTTGGAAACTGAAGGGCTTAAGATGACCTGGAGTTTGACGAACTTTTGTGTGGAGATTGGGAGACAATAATATCAGTGAGAAGCCAAAAGGATAGATAGTATTAAAATTGAAAGGAAAGTTGCTCTTTGACTTCATTTAATTTACTGATTCTATGTCCTCTAGCTGAGACAGGGGGCGTCCAAATTTGACAAAAATAGTGACTCTCAAACTCGCTCGCAACTCGCTCGTTGTCATATGCCAGTCACCATAAACTATAAGATGTTTGTCTAAGTGATAAACTTTATCTAACGTAAAAAGAAACGCAAAATATTATATTCAAAAGAGCAAAATATTATATAATATAGAGAATGCATTATTGCATTTTAAGGCAACTTATGTACCACTAATGTCCCTCCTCCTCCTTGCGTCTTGTTCCTCATTACTGAGTGTCGTGATTACCCTGACGGATGATTATCTTTTCTTTGATGATATTTCTCCATATGTGTCTGTCCTTGGTGTCGTATTCAGCATTGAACGACCAACAAAGTACATTACCACGAATGTACTTACTTACATGAAACTTAAATTAATAAACAAAATAGGTACTTACCCTAAAACCGCGTCTGCACTATCTAATGCGTTGTTATCCCAGTTAGAGGCCGTTAAAGCAGTGTTTAGGTGCCACGGTAGACGTACATTAGCATTTAGAAGACCCCCTTTGAGACAAGAGCCGTGACTCTGGTTACAGGTGGGATAATTAGCGATAAGTCGTTAAGGACCCGCCGAGCTATAATTAGAGTAGCAAGCAAAGTTGGAAACTGAAGGGCTTAAGATGACCTGGAGTTTGACGAACTTTTGTGTGGAGATTGGGAGACAATAATATCAGTGAGAAGCCAAAAGGATAGATAGTATTAAAATTGAAAGGAAAGTTGCTCTTTGACTTCATTTAATTTACTGATTCTATGTCCTCTAGCTGAGACAGGGGGCGTCCAAATTTGACAAAAATAGTGACTCTCAAACTCGCTCGCAACTCGCTCGTTGTCATATGCCAGTCACCATAAACTATAAGATGTTTGTCTAAGTGATAAACTTTATCTAACGTAAAAAGAAACGCAAAATATTATATTCAAAAGAGCAAAATATTATATAATATAGAGAATGCATTATTGCATTTTAAGGCAACTTATGTACCACTAATGTCCCTCCTCCTCCTTGCGTCTTGTTCCTCATTACTGAGTGTCGTGATTACCCTGACGGATGATTATCTTTTCTTTGATGATATTTCTCCATATGTGTCTGTCCTTGGTGTCGTATTCAGCATTGAACGACCAACAAAGTACATTACCACGAATGTACTTACTTACATGAAACTTAAATTAATAAACAAAATAGGTACTTACCCTAAAACCGCGTCTGCACTATCTAATGCGTTGTTATCCCAGTTAGAGGCCGTTAAAGCAGTGTTTAGGTGCCACGGTAGACGTACATTAGCATTTAGAAGACCCCCTTTGAGACAAGAGCCGTGACTCTGGTTACAGGTGGGATAATTAGCGATAAGTCGTTAAGGACCCGCCGAGCTATAATTAGAGTAGCAAGCAAAGTTGGAAACTGAAGGGCTTAAGATGACCTGGAGTTTGACGAACTTTTGTGTGGAGATTGGGAGACAATAATATCAGTGAGAAGCCAAAAGGATAGATAGTATTAAAATTGAAAGGAAAGTTGCTCTTTGACTTCATTTAATTTACTGATTCTATGTCCTCTAGCTGAGACAGGGGGCGTCCAAATTTGACAAAAATAGTGACTCTCAAACTCGCTCGCAACTCGCTCGTTGTCATATGCCAGTCACCATAAACTATAAGATGTTTGTCTAAGTGATAAACTTTATCTAACGTAAAAAGAAACGCAAAATATTATATTCAAAAGAGCAAAATATTATATAATATAGAGAATGCATTATTGCATTTTAAGGCAACTTATGTACCACTAATGTCCCTCCTCCTCCTTGCGTCTTGTTCCTCATTACTGAGTGTCGTGATTACCCTGACGGATGATTATCTTTTCTTTGATGATATTTCTCCATATGTGTCTGTCCTTGGTGTCGTATTCAGCATTGAACGACCAACAAAGTACATTACCACGAATGTACTTACTTACATGAAACTTAAATTAATAAACAAAATAGGTACTTACCCTAAAACCGCGTCTGCACTATCTAATGCGTTGTTATCCCAGTTAGAGGCCGTTAAAGCAGTGTTTAGGTGCCACGGTAGACGTACATTAGCATTTAGAAGACCCCCTTTGAGACAAGAGCCGTGACTCTGGTTACAGGTGGGATAATTAGCGATAAGTCGTTAAGGACCCGCCGAGCTATAATTAGAGTAGCAAGCAAAGTTGGAAACTGAAGGGCTTAAGATGACCTGGAGTTTGACGAACTTTTGTGTGGAGATTGGGAGACAATAATATCAGTGAGAAGCCAAAAGGATAGATAGTATTAAAATTGAAAGGAAAGTTGCTCTTTGACTTCATTTAATTTACTGATTCTATGTCCTCTAGCTGAGACAGGGGGCGTCCAAATTTGACAAAAATAGTGACTCTCAAACTCGCTCGCAACTCGCTCGTTGTCATATGCCAGTCACCATAAACTATAAGATGTTTGTCTAAGTGATAAACTTTATCTAACGTAAAAAGAAATATTATATAACAAAATATTCTGATTGCTTAGCAACATAAAGAATCTCGTGTCGAAGTATAGGTACCTACGAGTATTGCAAGAAAAAGGCCTGACCCAAGCTTTATGGCTACTACACTCTTCTATCTATTAAACATCCTTTTTGGTCATCGGTCTGTCTATCTAATAAACTTACTAGCGGGGCGCAGAAGGTTTGCCGATGACTACCCCACCTACCGTCCCGCGCGACGCCCCGCGTTCGCCTCGTTTGTTCGCCGAACGTCAGAGTGACGTCTTAAAGTTATCGGCAAACTTTCTGCGCCCGGCTTATTTGTACCTAATTGGCACAAGGTCGTGTGTTTGTTGACTTCGCGGCCTCGACTCAAGAATTTGTCTGCTCCAATAACCGTCGAGTGGTCCCTCAGCAAACAAGAATAGTGTCCATTTGTTGACTCAGCAACACATGCTGTTGATTAAGATTATCTGTTGATTAATTTTGGTTCAATGTTTGATAATTATTTCGATTTCCAAATTGAAAAAAAGATGAAAAATAATTTATTCGCACCAAGTACAACGCACACCACAAAAACGACCTGTCTTAACCATGCAAAATACCCATCGCTCAGAATGATGCTGGAACTCATGTGTAAGACTTCATTCATCATATTAGGATGTCCACTCCTGATCAAAACCCACCTGTTAACAACACCAGTTAATAGGCCAGTCCTGTACTTCTAGCATCCGATGAAATTCAGCGAAATCTAATTTGCAAATTGAAATCTGTATAAGTTAAGTTGGTCCAGTTAGTTCATACTGTCGATCAGACTCCACTAATAGAAGTACTAGAACTTATCATTTGCACTAAAGAAATGGTTAAGAGGAAACGGGGGCAGAGAGCGCCGACTAAATTTCCTAAGTAAAAAGTCATAACTCGAGGTTTGGCTCTCGTCTATTTCCTCCTCCAATATTGAACCAATTTAAAAGATATTCCATAAACTGAAAATGAAAGATATATTCTATGTCCCTATGTTTTCCATTTTGATGATACATTATCTTTAAAGGCACTAGAACCCTCACAAATTTCTCAAAATTGCGCTGTCAACAGAGGCTTAGTGTTCAAATTTGACAAATATAAATGAAAAAAGGAAAACATAGGGACATAGTATATATATTATTTTACCAGTTTATGGAATATCTTTTAATCTGGTACAATATTGGAGGAGGAAATAGACGAGAGCCAATCCTCGAATTATGACTTTTTACTTAGGAAATTCAGTCGGCACTCTCTGCCCATATTTCTTCTTAAGCTATACCGTGAACTGCCTATTTGGTACGACCCAATATCCAGTTAAACGTCCAACTTAAATATTGTTTTAAAACACTTGTGCGAGCTACGAATGTACTTGACTTGGGGCTTTGTTTGGTATGAGCTTATAGCGATTTTTGTACGTTTTGCATTTTTTCAACTTCATAATCAGTTACGACAGTTCGTTCCCAAACCGGATAGCCGACAGGGCCAAGAGCTTTAACTAGCTCTAAGTTTTCATAATCAAATATATCGCTGTTGTAACTATACATTGCTATCGCCAACAAAATCTCTACGACGGTGACGGTCGATTTGCCCTTAGAGTCACTCAAACTTTCTTATTGGATTCTCTTATTGCTTTCTCTTTGAAGGTTTTTCCATTGTCGCCATTTCCTCTTAACTTGCACATACAAAGATAACAAGCGGAGGTCTACCGGGACATAGACCGTGGCTAAAACAAACTTAATAAACGTTTCTATACCCCGGGACTGACCCTGTTTACCCCTCACACTGCTTTCAAGCTACCCGTACTCCGTGCAGTAAGATTTTAATTATGATTTATTTTATCACCTTGATTGTGTGTGCTTGAGAAAGTTAGATTGTGTTCTTGGTTATTAGTTTCTTCACCTTCTTCTTACAAAATGTTCTCCTTGAGGAGGCAGTTGGAGGAATACCAGTTTAAAACATAGTGGAAAGTGTGCCTCGGAAAGGACGTTAAGCCGTTGGTCCCGGCTGTCATTTGAAGATCTTAGACAGTCGTTACGAGTAATCAGAAGCTTGAAATCTGACACCAGTCTTGCCAAGGGGTACTGTGTTACCCAGTTACTGGGTTGTGGAGGTTAGATAGGCAGTCGCTCCATGTAAAACACTGGTACTTAGCTGAATCCGGTAAGACTGGAAGCCGACCCTAACAACAATTGGGATAAAGCTAAGCAGATGATGATGGAAAAGACATAAATTGATGTATGAAATTGAAGTTCTGTGATCTGTGAGAATTCAATGTAATGCAATTATGTGACAATTATACTTAGGGCGTTGTCCTACTGTGAGCATTTAAGTAGTAGTTTTGTAGTTTAAAAACAGCTACTCTGCTATTAGACCGAAATATCAATATTATAGAAGTTATATATTTACTAGAAGTAGGAAAAACTATCTTATAGCTTTCGATAGGACTGTGCCCTTAGGTACTGAAAGAGGATAGAAAAGATCGTGAGTAAACCGATACGTATTTTAATTATTACGTATTTCAACAAAAAAATAAGAAGACTTGACAAATCCACTAACGCGAATTTCCTGATGGCTCTACGCAATTCGATTAATATCACACCGATAAGCAATTTTACTAAGCAAAATTGCAATTACGTTCACATGGACGTAATGCGATGCGATTTGACGCAAGTATTTTCCTAGAAAATATTTACGGGATATAGCCTGTTGATGCAATTTAAATTGCATCGCGCCTTCAGGAAAGTCTCAGGCTCAAAAAGCTTATTCCTATGCATCTCAGTGCTAGATAGTTGGCTGCATGCTGACGTTAAGTTGTTGGTATGCAAGTCTTATCGTGTATGATAGCCAAGAATATACCTTTAGAATAAGGTAGTGCTCGGTTAATTTGACATCAGATACAAACATACGAAGCCGTATCATGTGTTTGAATGTGATGTCTATAGTTCTTCATATGTAAAATCTAGCTTGTACTAATACTTAGTCTAGACAAACGTGACAATCTGTCAGCGAAAACGATTGTAAAAAGTCCAAATTTTAGGTATGGTACTGATGTACCTACCTTACCGAAATGGCACGAGGTCAATCACAATTTTTGTTTTTGGTGTTTGATTGATTCGGTCGCGCTTGACCACTATCTCACCTGATAGTAAGCGATGATGTTGTCGACGGTGAAGCACGCTTACCTAGAAAAAACCTATTCACTCTTGACTTCAAGACTCCCAGGTTGTAGTTATAAGGAACTACAGACTCCGGCAGGGCATTCATTCCATTTTGAATTTTCGAAAGTTTAGTATCGCTTTTAGAATGATAAACTTCCTTGAGCTTCTTGTCTGTTTCTTTTCTTTTAGGCTGGTTTACGTCTCACGCTGACCGTCGCGACGCCGTCGGCATAGTCGGTCCGCGCAGCTTGTCAGACGGCTGTCCGCGCGCTGAGCGGTCGGCGTGATTCAAAAACGCTTTATAAGAATACATACATATTTACCTATCAGCGCCAACGATCAGCGTGACACCTTAGAATTTTATGGGATAAATATTTATTCATGTTGATATATAGTTCCGTGGTTATATACAGAACGTGGCCGTTGTTCAGTCTAGTGTGACACATTTTGCTTGGATGCGTAACACCTTGATGTCAGACCCATGGAATACTAAGCTGCCTATGGTATGCGGAACAGGGTGGAAAATCTCTAAAACATCCATTGAAAAGGGACGATCCAACCCCCATTTAAATTAAAAGTTGTAGAGATTCAATTGTCTTACAATTGTCCTGTAACTGATGTTGAGTAGAAACAATTACGTGAAAAGTTTTATTTGTGCAAAAATTTTCATGTTTAATAAAATATTATAACATCATAGTTTTAACGAAGTTGATATTAATTAAGTGACCGTAAAAGATGTTTTGATCAGATAAGTAGATATTGGAGATAAGTATTCATTGGATTAACTATTATGCAACAAATATTTTGAGCAATTAAATCATATATCGCGTATAATTATAGGGACAATAGAAAAACAATAGCTTATGCACACATGGTGTGCAAATCATGCGTCATGGGAAAATGAAAATGGGAAAGATCAACATATTGTTACCGCAAAACATTTTCTTGATTACACTCTTTGCGCTGTAGCATGGTGCTGGTGACAGTTTAAATAACATTTTTTACGCATATACGTATACGTATTTTATAGTTATACCATATATCATAGATGCCTGTATGACGTTAAACTACAAAAAATGCGTATACGTGCATGCGTAAAAAAATAATTGAAACTGTCTTCCGCACCATGCTACAGCGCAAACAGTATAGTTTACGAAACCTTCTGAGGCATTAAGTTGTCTAAAGATTCCTATGAGTTTAACATTCTGTAAAGAGGGTAGCACGACTCGCAATGTGTTTTATTTAAATTGGGCTACACTTAAATGATCCAATTCCGGCGAATTAGATTCGTAACAGATCCTCCGGTGAGATAAAATAAATGAAATTATTGTACACTCAGCATCCACAGTAAGTACCAATTTAAATTATTCACTATTCAGCCATGAAAACTGGTGATTTTACTAACTGAAAATAGACACTTACGAATATATTCTTTTTATTAGATACAATTTGTCACTAAATCAGGAACTTCACAAATATCAGTGTAGCCCCTGGCTCTTGTACTAGGATTTCCTGTATCACAAAAGCCAGTTTCATGTTTTTATAATATGAATGCCAAGTACCCAATAGGAAATTATTATTGAATTATATGAATTTATTATTAAAATATCAGCAGGACATCTCTAATATTATAATAGAACTGCTTAAATTTCGAAAAATAGTCGCCAAGTTGGGGTTAAATCGTTACAACTCAATAAATTTTTCAAATATTTAATAACTGTGTAGTGAACTTCATACCCCTTCAGATAAATGTACAGGAAAATGGTGTGACTAACCAGATTAAAAAAAATCGTCAATGCTATTCACTGGCATTACCGGAACCAGCATACAAAGCCATTTTTTTTACCTCCGACGGAAAAAGAGAGGTGTTATAAGTTTGATATGCTATAAATAAAAGAAAATAAAATATCTTTTATTTCAGACTTGGTCCATAGAAAGATTCTTTTCAGCCGTTCAAAAGTTATGGGCGATTTTCTGTTTAAATCAGGGTTTTTTCGCAAGAAATAGTGTCATAATTACGTGCTCGATAGATTGTTTATCGAAGCGTGTCTACTACTAGATATATTATTAAGTTTAAAAGTACGAAAAAAAATATTGAGAGGTGTCTAGGGACACCCGGATGGAACGAAGTTTTAGTTGATTCGTTATTAATATAAAAAAGCAAGAAAAAATGTACATATACATACACACACACACATATATATACACACAGGCACTCTGTCTGTCTATTCTTTCGTACACGTTATAAAAAAAAAATACATTAATATGTACATTCTTTTTTTATTTAAAAATTAATATAAAAATATATATTTATATATATATGGATGTTTTTGAAACACTGTCAGGATTCATTATTGTTATTATTTTATTGTTTTTCGCGCACGCCGCGCCGCACGGCTTACAACTATAGCAAAAAGTGTCGTTACGACTTTTGGTCTTAATTTTTTCGTCTAACCCCTTTCGCAACGCACGATACGAATCTTCGTTCCAAAAACAGGTGTTTTGGATTTTTTATTTTGCTTGCGATTCTATCATTTAACAGAGATGACGAAAATATTAGATTTTTTTTTATATTTTTCATATTTTTTGTCTTTTGTTAGTGGAGCTCGTGGCTAAATAATAACAGCTGCACGGGTCGATCTTCTAGGTAAAGCAACGCTTGACGAAGTCGGTTCGTGGATGGGTGATCATTTCAACATACCAAGTTGCCTCCGTGCCTCGGAAAGCACGTTGAGCTGTTGGTCCCGGCTGTCATTTGAAGATCTTTGACAGTCGTTATGGGTCATAGTCAGAAGCCTAAAATGCGTCCAGAATGACACCAGATGGTCAGATAGGCAGACTCCATGTAAAAAACTGATACTCAGCTGAAACCGGTAAGACTGGAAGCCGAACCCAACAGTAATTGGGAAAAAGGCTAGGCTAATGATGAATTTCATCTTTTTTTGAATTTTTCCGATATTTTATATTTTTATTGTTTTTCGGCGCCAACGATAAACCGATAAATTCAACAAATCAAACCGTTTTCGAGATACAACTGGTGTAACTAACACGACTTGGTTTTATATGAATACCTGTAGGTATAACTTATACTGGTTAATTTAGAGAATAGAACAATACCATAATCTTAACTCAAATTTCTACAGGTTATAATAACAAAGCTAATTCAGTTAAGTTTTAGTTCTTTGCAGTAGTAACACTTTAATCAAATCCAACTTAGTTTTCTTAACTTGCCCAATCAAGTTTATCAAGTCTCCATTGTTTTATAAGAGTTATTTAAATGTTAAATCAAGTTATTTTAATTACATTAAGTTGAGTTTAACTTGTGTTAAAGTGGATTAGATTATTAAGTTGAGAAGTAGTTTGTTTTTAGTGCAAAAATATCTAGTACTTACAATCAATCTGCCTAGTCTTTTCCCAACTATTTTGGGGTCGGCTTCCAGTCTAACCGGATTCAGCAGAGTACCAGTGTTTTACATGGAGCGACTGCCTATCTGACCTCCACAACCCAGTAACTGGGTAACACGATATCTCTTGGCAAGATTTAAAATAATTCACTTAAGACAATTTGGGTATCAAAAGGGTATTGGCACTTCAGATGCCATAGACACTCTCATTGATGACGTAGTTAGTAAATTAAATCACAAAATGAAAGTGGCTGGACTATTTATTGACCTTAGTTCTGCATTTGACACTATAGATCATCAATTAATTACTGCTGGCTAAACTGGAACATTATGGTATAAGGGGGGAAGCTTTAAAACTTATGTCATCTTATTTGCAAAACAGACGAATATATGTCGAAATAGTAAACAAAGATGAAAACAATCATGAAATAGCATATAAATCAAAGATGATATACATAAGACGCGGGGTATCTCAAGGCTCAATTTTAGGTCCAATATTGTATCTTATCTTCACAAACGATTTACTAAATTTTGTTAACACAGCTCAGCCTGACGCTTCGTGTGTTGTTTTTGCCGATGACACAAATGTAATAATAGGAGCGCATGATCTAAAATAATTTTCCGCAAAAGTAAATAGAAGTCTAGATAAGATCTTTCTGAATGGTTTAGAGCTAATAATTTACTAATTAATACAAATAAAACCAATATAATGTTATTTAAGTCTACATCTCGTAGCACCGACACTATAGATGTGACATTGAAAGGAGACCAGATAAAATTAGTAAATGAAGTAAAATTCTTGGGTATTAACACATTGACTCAAATCTGAACTGGAAACAGGAGCTTGCTGCTATTGATTCCTCTATATCCTCTGCATGTTATGCACTTAGAAGCCTCAGGGATGAAATAGATTTGAAGCAACTTAAAGCATGTTATCATGCTTTGGTTGAATCTAGGTTAAGGTACAGCATCATGTTTTGGGGAAATAGCTATAACTACAACTGCCAAAGAGCATTCATCCTTCAGAAGCGTGTCATTAGAGCCATTGTAAAAATTTCACAGCGTGACTCATGCAAAGAATACTTTAAGAAATTAGGCATTCTTACAGTTCCCAGTTTGTATATACTAGTTCTGTTATACAATTTTGCAAAGTATATACATCAATATGAATCACAAAAAGAAAGAGAGCTGAGAGAGAGCACACGAAGGAAAGTCATTAAAAATATAATGGTGCCTAAATTAAACATAGCAACGCATTGTTCACGTTACCAAGCAGTAGAGTTATATAATAAGTTAGGTACCTACTGATTTAAAAACTTTAGTCTATAACACAAACTTGTTTAAGGCAAAACTGAAAGCCTTCCTATTCCAAAAATGTTTATATTCAGTAACCGATTTGACGTTGAAAGATTCCAGATGAATTGTGTGATATATTTGATATTGTATTGACATTTTAATTTATTTAATGTGTGTTTAATTTTAATTGACTTGTAGAGTGCGCGCAAGTTAAGTCTGCGCGCGGCCAAAAACAGAACTAATCGTTTGTCATTTATGTCAGGTGTCAAGAGAGTGTGTTGTATTCCGTGTTTTTATTCGTTTCCGCAGTAAATAATCGCCATCATTATGCTAAAACTAATTTAAAGTGATGGCAGGGATGTTTTCTTTAAGTGCACAAGACAATAACGGGCCAAAGGTACCGTTTTACAGTGATAGAGCCCGCGTTGCTTATTTGACAGGTAACTCTTAGGGTTACCACAATACTAAAATTTCCCAAAATTTTCGTACTGCCGGTGCCCGACAGTATTGGTTTTTGGGTGGTACATAAATATGCCGGCGGGACAGGACCGGCATCATGTAATTTAATGCATCAACGTTATTTTGTTTTAGGGGTTTCTGAACGCGCCGTCACCCAAATAACTCAAGAGGGTTATGTGGCAGCAGCTTCTTCAAAAATTGTTGAAGAAGAAATTAAAAAAGAATTGAAATTGAAGGTATTAGCCACTGCAGGACCATTGTTAGACCAAATTTAACAGTAGGTACTACTAAATATTCAATAAAAGATTTACAATAATTTCATGAAGCTTTTTTCATCATATTCTATGCAAGTAGAAAAAGCTTGTAATTAATTATGCTTAACTTAAATTACTTTTAAGTTTCGAGAGAAAAATTACTATTCATTAAATGTAGGAAAAAAGATCAGTTATGCTGGCAACATTAAGCACGCCACCCGTCGCGCGCAGACTTATCGTGCGAGCACTCTAGTTTGCATTTGACTCTTATGTACTTATTTTGACTTATGGATAATTATGGATATTATGGTATTTCAGTTGACATTTAATTTGTACCAATTTGACATCCAATTCTCATTTTATTAACTTTAGGTTTTGAGCTTTTTATGTTTGGACATGTGAACAGTAATTTGATTGACATCTAATTCTTGGCTGATTTATTTTAATTGGAATAGACATGGTTGTTTTTGCGCTTTTTATGGTTTGAAATGTAAACGGTTTTTTTATTTATACATAGTATTTTTTTTTTATTTGTTACTGGTTCTGATTGCTTTGTATTTGATTGTTGCTTCTGTTGTAATTTCAAATGTAATTATGTTGTAGAATTCGAACACAATGTAAATTGTTTGATGAAGTGATAAAAAAAGACTGGTGTCAGATTTCAGGCTTCTGACTATCCGTAACGACTGTCAAAGATCTTCAAATGTCCGTAGTAAGTATAATTTTCTTCGTATATATCGTATATAGTACATAAATACGCCCATAAACTCACGCCTTTTTCCCTTGGGGGTAGGCAGAAACTACAGAACGCCACCTGCTACTATCCTTACATATTTCTTTAGCTTCACTCATGTTCATACATCAGCTAGTCATACACACACGCCGATTATGAGTACTGCGCACCTAGCCTTTCTGAAGAACATCACCAATAAGGTCTATGTTTGTCTTTCTGGGGCATCCCTTCCCGGCGTTTTCATTCACGTCTGCCTTGTAAATACCTTTTGATTGTTAGTCGCCTTCCATTCATCCTCTCAACATGGCCAAACCATCTTAGCATACCTACTCTTTTCAATTTTTGTCACTACATCTTCTTTTCATAATATCTAGTAAATATTATAAAATTTCGATAACATAAAATTAATGTTGCTAGGGACCGTTTTTTAAATTGAGTATTTTGAGTTAAGTTGCCGTTTGACAGATTTTCAAACTATAGTAGAGTTTGCTAAATACTTAACATCAAAATCTAAATTCAGATATCGGAGGTAACTTATAAAAAAATCTTTAGTGACGTGATTGGTTGAATAAATCATATCAATTAACTGGTGATTAATTTGTGATGCGTCAATATTTGTATCCAGAAACCAGGGACATTAAAATAAAAATACAGCAGAACTATACACATAAAAATACAATGGCGGTTCACTAAAGGAAACAGTGCCTTTCCTTACTCAAGTCAGTGTCAAGGAAGGATTAAATGTAGGTCAAGTGTGCATCGGATATAAGTGGAACACGGATGATGCTGGGCCAAGGTTCTTTTGTTGTGTACGAACATAGAAGGTACTCTAATAAATACCAATAGAATAGTGAATATAAGCCATTGTGCACTACGTTTAAACTTGGGAAGCAGTTTTGTTAAGCATAGCGCAATAAAGCTTTGGTAGGCTTTTCTAAATTTTTATTGTCCCCGCCTGTAGCACCTCATAATAATTAATATATAAATTATATTTCACATTACATCACATCATCAGCCTATTAATTTCCCCACTGCTGGGACTTATGCCTCCTCTCTGTGAGAGGGAATGGGCCGTAATCCACCGTTTTGAGAGCAGTGGTGAAGAAATAATTTACTCAAAGTAAAGCGCCTGCCTGGGCTCGAACCCACGACCTACAACTTGTAAGTCGCGGCCGATACCACTGCTCTCCGAAATTATATTTAGTACTTGTTTTTCTATTAGGTTAATTATTTTGAAATAAGTAGGTATGTTTTTAAGGTTTTATAACTATAACATGAAACCACGTCTGAAATTTTAGCAACTAAAATAAAAAAAATGTTGGGGCTGTAGGCTGTTATAACCATGCGACTTATACTTGTCTGGCAGTTGATTTTCATCTCGTTCCTTTTTCAAATCCTTTCATATCAGTTTAATCCCTCCAATCAAGTAAAACTGGATTAAAATTGTCTTTTTTGTGCTGGCAATACCGTTTATGCGCCATTACACTTTGGAATGTTCCATGAATTTATTTGCATATTGCAATTCTTTGCGAGTGGAATGGCAGCAGTTATATTTTTTTTCTCAGAATATTTTTGGTACACGTAAATACTGGAACGCCGTTTCATGGCTTATCTGGTGGAGAAAAAAAACAATTATGATTATAATACTCGTATATATTCACCTATACTGAAAACATTATATTCATCTTTTAAAATAACTACCCATTTACCTCTGAAATTCTGTCTGGAATTTTCTCAGAGCCATGAACCAAGAAGATTTTTATTTCAAATACATGATCAAAGAAAAATACTAGTCGTCTACTGATTTTATCTTTGAAATTAAGAAATATGTATTTTTAGGTGAAGTATTCACCCAGCTTTTAGAATGGAAATAGTATTCTATGAGTAGAGAAAAAAACATGTCCTTTTTTATTTCATCAGAAAAACAAACTTATTCATGGTGTGGTGCTAAAATTTTGAAGCTCTTATTTAACTTTTTTATATTTGTTATTCATGACCAAGAAAGATACAAATGGAGGGAGCGGAGAGGGGAGAGGAGTTCGTGGCTAAATAACAACCACACGGGTCGATCTTCAAGGTTAAGCAACGGTTGACGAGGTCGGTCCGTGGATGGACGAGCATTTCACCATACCGAGTTTCCTCCGTGCCTCGGAAAGCACGTTAAGCCGTTGGTCTCGGCTGTCATTTGAGGATCTTTGACAGTCGTTACGAGTAGTCAGAGCTTGAGATCTGACACCAGTCTTGCCAAGGAGTACCGTGTTACCCAGTTACAGGGTTGTGGAGGTCAGATAGGCAGTCGCTCCATGTATAACACTAGTAATCAGTTGGATCCGGTTAGACTGGAAGCCTACCCCAATATAATTAGGAAAAAGGCTAGGCAGATTGATTAATGACCACAGATACAAGTCTTTCAGTCGGATGCATATATGGTTTTTAACATTCTATAATATGCATTAGAATGCGAATGTAACAGATTCTAATGTTTTTTGGAGTATTTGGCAGCAAATTGTATCGAGTCAGCCTTCCCAGTAAACTTTGCGGAATTAGTCAATACTACAATAAAATTCTCCGCTCCACTATCCCGAGATCGCTTCTGTCAATGGCTCCACATATTGTCCAGTTGCGTAGACAATTGAGACACAAAACTAAACCAATTTAATATCACAATATCCACTAGGAATCAATTTGCAAAGAATATAAACAGCCGCTGAACTAATTACACTCGAAAATTCACGCCAAAACCTTCTTAAATAACTTAACATTCATAATGTTGCAAAAATTCTTAGGTGAAATTTTCGAGCTCACTTCGTTTTCACTTAATTGTCAAAAAAGCGGTTTTATCCGATCCGATGGTTACAAACCGCATTTTTTTTTCAATAGATAATAACATGAAACATTTACCTCCTTATAAGGCTTCATTTAAAAGGGCGCCAAGGGCGGCAAATATTGTCTATGCCCGGAGCGACGAAATTGCTAGATCGGGCCCTGATAACAAGTAAAGCATTCAAGATATGTAGCAAGCAAACAATAGAACCTGCACTGTGGCTTCCTAAGCCACAGATATTGAATCGTCTAGGAAACTAGGATTATCGGTTTCTCGACTAAGTTCGGTTTGAATGGAGAGCAAGACCAATATGGAGCTGGTGTTTGTTATGGCTTAGAGGAGATATGATGGTATATTTTGAACGTATTTTGATAAATTGAAAAGTAAGTCATGTTTGTTAAGGCGGTACCCCGAGCAAAACGCCGCGTAAGCCGTTTTTGTGCTGTTTTTAGGAGCTATCTACTCGTTATTTAAAAATAAATAACAATTAATAAAAATACATTAAAATTGTACATAATATTGATTCTAAAATGGTAGATTTAGTTTTTTTTTAAATGTTGTATATATTTCACTAATCTCCTTCCAAAAGAACATAAAAATGAGAAATAATTATTATAAAGTGTGCAATAATTATTTTTTGTACTAACACTAATGGATAGACAATTTAATAACGAACATTTTCGTAGGTTATTTTTTTTTCAAAAGACCAAAATTCGATTTTATAAAGAATTTATTCTAAAATCTGGGCGTATTCCCTACTGTAATTTATGCGCCAGCAGTGCCGCTAGACCAATAGGAATGCTCATATCTCATGCCGATTTTTTGGTCAGGGTACCGTCTTAAATAATTCTTAGAGATTCGATGGCAAATAAAGAAAGAAAGAAAGAAAAATATTTATAGTAAAAAAAAAAAATAATAATAAATAAAAACAACAAACACAAAACACACACACACACATAAATATAGTATGTGTGTGAAGTGTTATGTTTGTGTATTATTATTTACTACAGAAACGCAATTTAATTAAGTATACAGCTGCCCTATACATTTGTGTCTACATAATTCAACAAAATGTACTGAACATTATAACAGAATAATGAGTTCAATAACCCCTTTTCAGTCATTGCGTTGTTTTTGAACCCAGTATAATTAAACTTTACCTAAGTAACTAATTACTTTGCACTATCATTATATATTACACGCCCTTTTCCCATGTGAATAGGCAGAAACGTCAGAAAGTCACCTGCAACGATCCTTACATATTTCTTTGAACAATCCGAAGTTCAATTTTTTTATTTTTATTTCAAGTTACGTAAATATACTTTTTGGTACAAGTCGGCTTGTACCTAAAAGTATATTTACGTAACTTGAAAATATGATTTTTTGTTTATGAAGATTTTCAATAATTTGTGTCTCAAAAGAAAGGTATAGGCGTAGAATCATTATATCTATTTAAATCATGTTAATCGGTCTACGCGTTTAGTAAATATTATCCCCTACTGAAAATAATTTCATGCCAAGTGAAAGCGTCAAGGACGCTCGCACTCCCTACCGCGATACGTTTGTTTTGATCGTGTTAGCGACACTGCCTTTAAATTTTTTTGAATCGTTTTGAAATATTGGAATACATTGGTAGACAGGTGTTAACGACTTTTATATTTTTGTTAGCGGGCAGAGACTTTACGTTTCTACATTTAGTATGCCTAAACACCTATTATTTATGAGTTCTGCGCACCAAACCTATTTATTTATTTAATTATACACGTATAACAATACAAGTCACACCTAAGGCGTTACACAATGAGATAAAAAAAAAAAACTAATGAATCAGAAGACATAAACTTAATTAAATATATCTATATTATAAACAAATAAAAAAAAACACGATATAACAAAAAACATAAAGAAAAATACAAAAAAGAAAAAAACTTACAAAAGTAAAAAAAAAAATGTACAAAGAATACAATTATTCACTGATCTAAATTTCATCCATCTTCTCACAAAAACTTAAATATTCACGACACACATCTATCCATCTCCCAGCAAACAGGTCACACTCCGGAGCTGATGTCAGAAGGGCATTTAGCATTGTAAGCGCCCGAACTAGAGGCGAGTTAGCTCGGGACAACGTACGTGCCGAAGGAACGGCCAAAAGCCGGTGGCTTCGTGGTCTAAGCTGTTGTTTGGGCACCACAGGAACAAACAGCCTCACCAACTGCGCCACGAGCTCCTGGCAATCGGACTCTCCCCGCATAATACGGCAGGCTGAGATAAGCAAGAAGTAATTACGATTACGAAGATTAAGACGTAATTATTATTGTATATACATATATAAGTATGTATTAAACAATCTAGTTCTTCAGCCAGCTTATTGATCCTGCAAGTTAAATCGGTGTCACTAGTGTTTCTCCAAGGAAAATCTCGATTTGAGTACGTATCGTTTTCATTTTCCCAAATTAAACCAAGTAGTTACCTAGATCAACAGATCGATTGGCATATATATGTGTAGGCTGTTGTTTCAATTATCCCAATGAATAAGCAAGTATTTATCTATACCGATATTAAATGTATCTTTACAATTGTTCGTGCACTCTTATGGTGCTCCTAGTCCCGCACGAACTATTTTGTGCGCGAGGTTAAAATGCATGCCATCTCATCCGACAACACGTGCCAAAGAGATAGTTGCTGTGATGAGCAGTAAGAAGCTAGTTCGCGTACGAATTAGCACTTTTGCAAATTTGTAACGAAATGGATGATGATTTAGGACGAAAACGAGCGCGCGCAATTTTATAAATAGACCTTTGGGAGTCTAGATATCAAGAAAAAACGACTGAATGTATGTTTTCAAAAAAATATTATTTGCTTTGTTGAATTACTAATCTATCCCTGTATGAAGGCCGTTTTGCAATTTTTCTTCTTCTTATGGTATTTATGTCCGTCCAAAGATGCGTTAAAATTAGTGTTGAAAAATGGAACTTTCGACGCTCGTAACTTTCAAATATATATATTTTTTTACTCTTTTGTTTCCATACTGTATATCGATATCCAGTATGGCAACAAAAAAGTAAAAATTATCATTATCTAATGATGAGACAAATTGATAGTTTTTTTTATTTCCGTCAAACAGTGGAGTTAATCCCTAGACTACGTTTGTATGAAAGAATTTTCGTCTATTGTAATCTTAAGGGTCATTTTCCACCGAAATATGGTAGTCAGGCGGTGCGAGGATGAGTAGCGAAGCTATATATAGTTGTTTTATCTTACGAAGGCGGAGTAAAATGACTCTTATTTCGACGTCATAATAGTCAAGTAACCCGCCTTCCCGAGATAGAAAAACTATAACAGTATGCAGTTGAGTGGTGCAAAAATGCTTAGCGGGCTTTCAGCTGTGTGTGCATAAATACTGAAATTCCTTCCGGAAACTCCTCGCTTGGGTCCCTCGCTCACAATCATTGATCGCATCGATCACATCCTTCGCCTACATATCTTTCTTTTCTGTATGTCCGCTAGTTCTTTTCCACGAGAACTGTGCTAAACCAGGCCAGCAACATAAAGTGATTGCCAATAATGGGATTTCTTCTCCCGTGCTCCGCCTGGCTACCTCGCACAACTCTGACGAAAAAGCACCCTAATTAAGAAACAATTCTGAAAATAAACCTGTCAATCACCCTGACCATTTGTCTAAAAGGCCGAAAGACTGAAAGGTCGACCTTTGCCGTGTGAGTTTATTAGAGTTTCAAACAGTCCTCAGGGGTTTACCCTCTTTGAAAATAAACGCCCGAAAACCTTTACTTTCGGAATATGGGTAAAATTACTGGAAAATTAGCCCTGAGGAATGTTTGAGGTTAAAATTGTTTGGATAAAAGGTTATAGGGGTAATTAATTTAAAAAAGCTATAAGGCAAATTGGGTGGAAAGGGGTGAAATGTTACACCGTCGTGTTGAGTCCACGGTACCTAGATCTACTTTTATTTGCAAGTCTAGAAGCCTAATGGTACATAGATACTACGTGCGCAGTTTACCTTTAGATAAAAGTAAGGATAGTTAGAATGTATTATTTTTTTTGGGTTTATTCTGTGTTGTCGAACGTCATTTTCATAGCAAAAAATTGTAATAAAGCAATGGAAATCAAATAACGTCAAGGTGTGACGTATATTTGTCGTTATGGTCTAGTGGCTAAGACCTTCGCCTCTCGTGCTTGTGGTCGTGCGTTCGAATCCGGGCAAACCAATTTTTTTTTTAATTCTTATGTACTTTCTAAGTTAATCTTGGACATTGCTGACAACGGTGAAGAAAAACATTGTGAGAAAACCTGGGGGGTAACCACAAGCTCTTAGAGTAAGGTTATTTTGAGATCGAGTAAGTGACAGATGTATACAAGTCAGATACATCTGTCCCTTACTCGATCTCAAAATAACCTTACTCTAAGAGCTTGTGGTTACCCCCCAGGTTTTCTCACAATGTTTTCTTCACCGTTGTCAGCAATGTCCAAGATTAACTTAGAAAGTACATTTTATTTTAGTTTTTTTGTTTGTGATCTTGTTTTATAACTGGACTAAATGAAATTCTATTTTGTGTTTTGTTATATTTTACTCTCATTTTAAGTACAACTGGCAGGTGGACGGATACTTGTTAACCGCGCAGTTTATTTTTTATTTTTCTTGTTTAGTTTATTAATATTTATATAGTATTTTATAGTAATGCTCAGCCCTGGCTGTAGCAGTGATACTGATACGTTTTGTTCGCTTGATAGTGTTGATGAAAGTTATGTTAGTGCTCCTTCATTAGCTGACTCTCTTATTTCACTTTTTTCCGATGTCTCCGGGAACTTTAATGCAGTCCACATAAATGCCCAGAGTATTCCGGCCCACTTCCCCGATATGCTGGCAAGCTTTGACTGTAAGAATATTCATGCGATTCTTGTTTCTGAATCATGGTTAAAACCTTGTCTTCCCTCTGCCTCCTACTCTCTTCCGGGATTTCAACTTGTCAGGAATGATCGCGCGGTCGGTGGTGGTGGTGGGGTGGCCATTTATCTTCGTAATTATTTGCCATTTTCCATAGTCAATGTGTCCACACAGCCGCCCCCGCCGAACGCTGGTGAACATCTTTTCCTGGAAGTTGAATTACAGCATACCAAGATTCTCCTTGGGGTTTACTACTGCCCTTCTCTTCGGATTAATTTCTTTTCCTCTTTCGAACGTCTTTTAGAAGATTTAATTCCCTCTTACAGTCATAGTATCATAATGGGCGACTTTAATACATGCCTCCTTAAAAATGATTCCCGTTCTTCTTCTCTTCGTCATATTATTGAATCTACCAATCTATCTATTCTTGATCTTAGTGCCACTCACCATTTTCCGAACTCTGTGCCTTCGCTTCTTGATCTTATTTTTGTCTCGTCCTTCGATCACGTCGCTAAACATGGTCAATGTTCAGCTGACGCCTTTTCCTATCATGATCTAATTTATATTTCCTATAAAATTCGACCTCCTAAGCATAAGTTCAAAACTCTTCTGCTTCGCAATTTTGATGGTATGGACATTGATCTTCTTCGAAGGGATGCCAGTAAGATCGACTGGACGCCGCTGGTCACATCGTCGTCCGTCGACGAACAAGTTGAAATCTTGACATCGACCCTCATTCAACTTTACGACACACATGCACCTATTCGAGCTGTAAGAGTTAAACATCTTCCGGCGCCTTGGTTGACTAGCGAGATTAAAGTTTTACTAAGCAAAAAGTCAGCTGCGAAGTTTAAGCTTAAAATTCGGCCCAGTGACGTCAACAGGGAAAGATACGTCTCAATTAGAAACCACTGCAACAAGGTGTGTAGAATCGCACAACGCCAAAATATCCATAATTCAGTTCAAAACGGTGATCCAGCCAAGATCTGGAAATTTCTCAATACATTGGGTATCGGAAAGAAGTCTCACGACACGATTCCTAAAGACTTGGACTTAAATTTACTTAACAGTCATTTTTCTACTTCACCCTTATTGGATAGGGCCACTAAAGCTACTACGCTTAGTTATCTTTCAAATCTTCCGATACCTGATTATTCCCCTTTTGTCATAAGTCAATTCTCTGCTTGTGATGTTAAAAGGAGTATTATTTCGATTACATCCAATGCTGTTGGTAGTGACTGTGTCAGCCGTAAGATGATCATCCCCATCCTTGACAATATTATTCCAATCATCCTTTACATCCTCAACTTCTCTGTTTCCAGTGGTGTCTTCCCACAAGCCTGGAAAGATGCCCAAATTATTCCTTTACCCAAAAAATCTCATCCTGCATCTTTTTCTGACTACCGTCCCATTTCTATCCTTCCTTTTCTATCCAAAGTCCTTGAAAAGCTTGTCCACCATCAACTCAGCACGTTCCTTTCCAAACACAATCTGCTAAATCCTTTTCAATCTGGTTTTCGACGTGGACACAGCACTACCTCAGCACTTGTAAATATTACGGACGATGTCAGGGCAGGCATGGAGATGGGAAAGTTGACGGTACTTGCTTTGCTTGATTTTAGCAATGCCTTCAATACGGTTGACTTCGATATTTTGCTTGGCGTCCTATGCTCTTTTAACATATCTCCTCCGGTTATTGACTGGTTTCGCAGTTACCTGTTTGGCCGCCGGCAGCGTATTTGCACTGATGAATCTTTCTCTTCTTGGTGTCACACATCTGCCGGTGTGCCGCAGGGTGGCGTTTTATCTCCTCTTCTCTTCGCACTCTTTATTAATGCTATCACTCAACGACTTTCTTCTTTCTACCACCTGTATGCTGATGATCTCCAAATTTATACCCAAGCCCCTCTTGGAGAGTTACCTGATGCCATTGAGACGATTAATAACGACCTGGCTCGAATAGGTGACTGGAGCTCTGAGTTTGGGCTGAAGATCAATCCGACGAAGACTCAGGTGACTGTAGTTGGTAGTTCTCGGACTGTCTCTAAGATTGATTGGTCGACACTTCCCCAGGTTTCTTTTAACAACACCAGTATTCCTATAACTCACACTGTGAAGAACTTGGGGATTTATATCGACAGCACTCTTTCCTGGACCAAACAACTGCAGGAAGTCAGCCGTAAACTGTTTGCATCTGCAGGCTCCCTGAGACGACTTCGTAATTTTCTTCCCATAACCACTAAAATTGCAATTGCACAATCACTTCTTCTTCCTATCCTGGACTATGCTGATGCCAGCTATCTTGATCTCACCCAAGACCAATTGGACAAGCTTGAGCGACTTCAAAATCTCTGTATCAGGTTCATATTTGGCTTGCGCAAGTATGATCACGTTTCTGAATTCCGAATTAAGCTCAAATGGCTTCCTATTCGCCTTCGCCGGAATGCTCACATACGTGGGACACTCAGAAAGTTTTGCGAAACTAAAAAAAATTGTTCTATACGTACATATATTTTTATTAAATCTTTTCAAAGTACTTTCCACCAGCCTCTATACAAAGATTCATGCGCCTAAACCAGTTTTCAAAACACTTTTTCCAGTCCGCCGCAGACACCTCGTTTACAGCCTGCTCGAACGCAGCCAGCGCATCTTCCGGCGACGAAAATTGTATCCCTTTGAGCTGATTTTTTATTTTTGGGAATAAAAAGAAGTCACACGGTGCTAGATCAGGGCTGTAAGGAGGGTGACCCAGGAGTTTGACTGGCGTGCTGTCCAGGAAGTCCCTCGTTTTGAGTGCGGTGTGCGCAGGTGCATTGTCGTGGTGGAGCAGTAGCCCGCGGAGCCCTGTGTTTGGTCGCTTGTTGCTTATAACAGAGAAAACTTCTGGCAAACATTTGGTAGTATACCATTCGGCATTAATGCTTCTTTGATCCCGTAAGGGAATTGATACCAAGTGGCCAGTCAAATTAAAAAAGCTAGCGATCAAAATCTTACCCCCGCTTCTAGATCGCTTCACTTTGGTAGGCGTTGGCTCATTTTGAAACACCCAAACAGTCGACTGGCGCTTGGTTTCTGGGTCGTATTGATAAATCCAGGACTCATCACCTGTAACGATGTCGTAAACACGCCGAGACGAGCCTGCTTCAAATTTGTTAAGCATATCACGGCACCATTCCACCCGGGCCTGCTTCTGAGCATCGGTGAGGTTGTGCGGCACCCAGCGTGATACTATCCTCCTCACGCGAAGATGGCTGTGTAGAATCTCGTGAACGCTTCCCGATCCAATCTTCAATATGTGTTGAATCTCCTGATATGTAATTCGCCTATTGTCTTGGATTAAATTTTTCACTGCTAGCACGTTTTCTTCGGTAACAGCCGTCAAAGGGCGACCGCTTCTTTCGTCATCCCCCAAAGTTGGTCGACCGCGCTTGAATTCGTTATACCAACGATACACGGTTGCCTTGGAAGGGCCTTCATCCATGAATGCCATTTGAAGTCTATCGTACGATTCATCCGGTTTCAGGCGACACTTGAAATCGTATAAAATCATAGCTCTAAAATGTTCCCGGCGCAGATCCATATTTCAGTGAGACACAATACTTTGAATTAACTCGCAAAAAATGTGGAGGGAAATTTTGAAATTGGAACTTACTTATTTTTACTTATAAATAATCATATTTTCGAAAAACATTATAACTGGCCAGTCTCCCATATATAAAAACTTTTTTTCGCAATACTTTCTGAGGGGCCTGGTACTTTCTTTGCTTTATAATGTGCTCTTCAATCCTCTAACTCCTTTTTATCTTAAAGAACGCTTTCAGTTCCTCTGTGACACACATTCTAGGTCCTTGAGATCATCGGAGAATCTAAAATTGAGTATTTGTATGCATTCTACTTCCTTCTTTGACAAATCTTTTACGATTCAAGCTGCTCGGTTGTGGAATGCATTACCTATTGAGATAAGACGTGCTCAAACACTGCTAACATTCAAGAAAATGGTTAAGGAGCATTACCTTTCACTATAATTTGTATTCTTCTCCTTTCTCTGTCATATATTTATTAGTGTATTATGTAGTATTTGTATATATGTATTTTATTTTATTATGTGTAAGTAATATTATTTATGATATTTGGTACACTGACAGCCCTAAATTCATCTCCTATTGTTCAGTCCATCCAAAGGTTGTCTGTAAGAGATTGCCCTGTGCGATAAGACCGCCCATTGTACACTTGTTTTTGTAAATGTTTTTCCTGTATGTTTTGTGGTGTACAATAAAGTATATAATAAATAAATAAATAAATAAACTTACTCTAAGAGCTTGTGGTTACCCCCCAGTACTTATAGTGATTATATTATAAGGTTGTGTTCCATTGGTGTAATGGCTGCAAGACGTTCTAGTGCGAGGATAAACTAATAAATAAGTATAAACATAATTCTAAATGTAAAGTGGATATAATATGCGTTACAGAACATTTTATGATGGAAGGCTATGAAAACCAGTTGAGCATACCAAACTACTGCTTAGCCGCTCACTATAGTAGAAAAGAAGTTAAGAGAGGAGGACCATGTATCCTAATTAGAAATGGACACGAATGGAAAGAGTTATTGAAAATCTCACAAATGTCAATAACAGGGACTTTTGAATGCTGTGCCATTGAGCTCATCAAGTACAAGACTGCTTTTTTTATGTGTTTACAGAATTCCAAATACTAACAATCTTAACGGCTTCTTTAAGCAATTCGAAATAGTTTTACATGAATTATCAAAGAATGCCTATAAAAATATTGTCATAGCCGGCGATTTCAATATAGACATATTAAAAAGGAATAAACAGTCGATGGAGTTTGAGTGCCTCCTACTTAGCTTCAACCTAAAACTAGCAATAAATCAACCTACTCGATTGGAAAGTCAAACATGTATCGATAATTTTGCGCATAATTATAACAAACGGTGTAAATCAGAGGTCTTGGAGTTTGCCCTTTCAGACCACACAGCCCAGATTTTAAAATGCCCGGTAAATAAGATATGTACGATCGACAAATACGGTGCTATTAGACGCAATTACAGCAAGGAAAATACATCTAAATTTAAATATTGCATGAGCAAAATTTATTTCGCCGAAATATATGAAACGGATGACCCGAACATTGCATACAACAAATTTCATAATTTATTTTCTTTTTTCTACAACCTCTGTTTTCCTAAGACTATGATTACAGTAAATATAATAAAAAAGCCAAGGTGGATATCTAAAGGTATTAAATCCTGTAGTAAGAAAAAACGTCAACTTTTGTGGACCTACAGATTAAAATCAAATAAATTAAATAGAACTCGCTTTACAGAATACTCTAAGCGTTTTAGAAAAATTATCACTCTGACACAGCGTTCACAAAACAACTATAAAATTAAAACATCACACAATAAATGTAAAACCGCCTGGCAAATAATAAATCGAGATAAATTGAATGTACCTAAAAATTATATTTTGAAAATTAAAATCAATAATGACAAAATAACGGATGCAAATCAAATTGCTAATCAATTCAATGACTATTTTATTAATAAAATACAACCCATCCAGTCCAATTATAAAACTACACGGTCCATCTTAAACAACAAAAACTCGATGTTTATGGCGCCCTGTACACCACAACAGGCACAGACTATTATTATGGCTTTAAAAAACACAAATAGCGTGGGATACGATGGCATATCAACCAAAGTAATAAAAGCTGTAGCATCGGAAATATGCGACCATCTGTCTCATATTATAAATTTATGCATTGTAGCTGGCACGTTTCCTGACGCACTAAAAATAGCGATCGTTAAGCCAGTATTTAAGAAAGAAGATAGGGAGCTCATGGAATTTTACAGGCCTATTTTACTGATTCCTGTCTTCTCGAAAATATTTGAGAAATTCATTCAAAAGGAATTAAACGGCTACATAGAGAAGAACAATATATTATGTAATGAGCAAAAGGGTTTTCGTGAAAATAAGACTATAAATATGGCGATCTACGATTTTTTATACACTGTATTGATAAAAGTAGATAAAAAAACACCTGTATGTGCTATCTTCTGCGATATGACACAAGCCTTTGACTACGTTAATCATGACATTCTAATAAATAAACTTGAAAAGTATGGTTTAAGAGGCAATGTTCTTCATTTAATTAAATCCTATTTAGACAATAGAAAGCAAAAGACAGAAATCACTAGAATCAATATAACCACTAAAAAGGAAGAGATATACTTATCAGATGAACGTCTTTTGGTGTTCTACAAGGCAGTGTATTGGGACCGCCACTTTTTACACTATACATTAATGACTTGCCAAAATCAATACCACACCCTATGACATTATTTGCAGATGATAGCACGGTGACAATTTCTAGTAGTAGTAATGACATTATCCAATATAAACTTGACATTCACAATACCTTGACATCTATAATAGAATGGTTAAACAACAATAACTTAAAGATTAATTTAGACAAAACTAAAATCATACATTTTAGCCAACGATTGACTTTAGAAAATATGAACATAAATATAGATAATAAAATTGTTGAAATCGTAAATACCACTAAATTCCTTGGACTAATAATTGATAAAAGGCTTGACTGGAAATCACAAATCGAGAACGTTTGCAAAAAAATTTGTAGTGCTGCATTTGCATTGCACTCCTTAGCTGCAGTTGTGAATATAGATACTTTGATTGCGGCCTACCATGGCTTATTTGCGTCTCACCTAAGATACGGTATCATATTTTGGGGAAATTCTACAGACGTTAACACGGCATTTAAGGCGCAAAAGAGATGCATTAGATCTATGTTTGGGCTAAAAACTGTCGAAACATGTAAACCATATTTTAAAAGGTACAAGATATTAACTCTTCCTTGTCTATATATCCTCGAAACCGCAATGTTTGTTAAAACAAACCCCAAACTGTTTCCACGTCTACAGGACGTTGTACCGCGTAACAGACGGGATATGACAGTTCTTCAAGGCTATTCTGCAAAAACTGCACTCATGCGCAGAAATATCGTATGCATGGCGCCTACTATATTTAACATTTTGCCTAAACGTTGGAAGGAGCTGAATGGTGGGGCATTCAAGCGTCAATTAAAAATGTTTCTTTCGAAAAAAGCTTACTATAGTGTCTCCGAATTTTTAGCTGAAAAAGTTTTTATTGATTGAATGGTTTTTCTTTTTTCTGACAATACCATTATTTTTTTATAAATTTTGACATTATTGCATAATAATAATTTAATAATTTGACATTCTGGAATGATATATTGACATTTGTAATATTTTTTGAATAATTGATTTACATGACATTTTGGAATTATGATTTTGATTTGAGTTTTATTGTTTTGTTTTGGCGTTTATTATTTTGATTTGAATTGTATTATTTTGATTTATATTCTGTTATTAATATTTGCATGCCATTATAAACTAAGGCAAACATGACGCTCTGTATTTTACTTTTATAACATATCTTGCATATTGACAATTTGTTGTGTGTACTGTACTCATGTTTGAGCAAATAAAGAATGATTTGATTTGATTTGATTTGAAAGTTTAAACGAAATTATCCTCTCAATAATCCCAACTCAAAATCAATAACCAATCCCTTCGCACATTTACGTTTCATAGACAACCAAACCAGAAACCCGATACCGGAACCACAAATTTCACTTACCGACATCACCGATGCAATTTTAACTACAAAAGCGTAGAATACATAATAAATACAATTTCAGTGTGGACATTTTCATGCAAATATGTGGCGGCATCCATCGAATTCTGCCGACATGGCGCGCATCGCCGCTGGACTTTGAATAACGTCATTTCGAACTGAAATGTAATATTTGAATGTCATCGAATGGGTTCATTGAAAGAGTGCTTGCCCCTACTATAATAATATGGAATGTTTTTTATTAATAATAATATGGAATGTTTTTTATTATTAATTTATATTTTTTTATTATTATCTATATATAGGCTTCACTTGACCATTATCTCACCTGATGGTAAGCGATGATGTGGTCGACGGTGAAACACGCTTGCCTGGAAAAATCCCATTCACTCTTGACTTAAAGACCCTTAGATTGTAGCTATCGGGAAACACAGACTCGGGCAGGGAATTCCACTCCTTAGCTATACGCATAATAAACTGAAAAACACAAACTAAACTGTACGCAAACTTAAATTTATTAATAGTTTTGCAAAGAGTAATTGTTGTGGGGTATGGAAACGTTTCTGATGCCGAAAATATACATACACATACATACATAAACTCACACCTTTTTCCCATGGGGGTAGGCAGAAACTACAGAACGCCACCTGCTACGATCCTTACATACTTCTTTTGCTTCACACACATTCATACATCTAGTCATACACACACGCCGGTTATGGGTACTGCGCACTTGGCCTTTCTGAAGAACACCACCTATAAGGTCTATGTATGTCTTTCTAGGGCGTCCCCTCCCGGCGTTTCCGTTCACGTCTGCCTTGTAAATGCCTTTCGTAAGTCGACTTTCATATAACATTTAATATAGCATTTAGAATTGTAGTGTATATATGGCTTTCAATTGCCACAAAAAATATTGAACATATTTTGCTAAATTTAAAGAAAAGCTTTTTTTTTTCAAACCCAAACTGTAGAAAGACAAATTGAAAACTGGTGTCTGAAATTGCAAAAACTTTTGAGTGAATTTGACGGCAGTTTCTCAAAATCATTTGACATAAAAAAACTGCTTCATAGGTACTGTTTCGGTATTTTTCAGAATAGCATAACCTAAAAGTATAAAACACATGTAATTAGCTAGTAAGCAGTATAAGTACCTACTAGTAATCATTACTATCAATACAATAATCCTATAAAGCAGCAACGCCTTACGCAGCAAAGACTTGTTCTCGCAAAGATTTATATATTTCTGACGTAACCTGAACTAGCAATCTACCTTTTAGTTTGGCACAAAGAGAGTAGAAAATCACACAACCAAGGGCTTTGACGTCAAAATCTGTGTAATGCCAACACACGTCAACAGTATTTTATGATGAAAATTATAACCAAGTATCGTTAGATTCTGTGATACGTTCCATTAATTCTTAAGTCTTTATTGTACACCAAAGAAAACATTACATAAGTGTGATAGAAAAGTATAATATATATACAAAGGCGAGGTTGACATTGACGACACGGTTGGCATAGCGGTTGAGCGATCGGCTGCTGCTCTGCGTGTCGCGGGTTTGATTCCCGCACGGAGCACTAATATGTATATGGCCTACATAAAGTTGTTCTGGATCTGGGTGTCTTGTGTAACGTACCCACGATACAGGGAGAAATACCTAGTGTGTGGGGCAAGGCATAAAAAAAATGTACCTTTACTCAATGTTGAGTTTTCTTACAGCAAAACTTAGGGTGACCGAGATAGATAACAATATATAGGGAAGGATCCAGAGAAAGTTTTTTTAAGTAACATATGACTAATAAATAAAATAGACTTAGATACATATATACATATAGGTACATAGTAGTATTACGTTATTGCGCAAGGAAATGATCTTTAATCTTCCTCTTAAAGACCTCCAGAGAAGGACTGTTGGGTAGGAAGTGTGACAGAGAGTTCCAGAGTCGCACTGCTGTAGCAGAGCATCTTGTCGTGGAGGACGAAGCAGAAGAGAAGTGGCAGTGCGACAGGTAAGCCTTCGGGACGAGGCGCTCTAAGCGTTCACAAAGGTATTGATGTAAAATAGGTTGTGCAGGATAGGATATGGGTATCTCGACGATGCCGAATCGGCAGCCACTTCAATCTGTTCCGAAACGCCCACTTATTGTCTAAACTTCGTAGGAGTATAATTAAATATAAGAACTGATGTTTTGTAAGCAGACTGAAATTTCTTTAAATTAGTAATAGATCTAACATACGAGTAACATAGAAACATAGACAAACAAGTTCCTGGTCTCAGGAAATAGCAGCCGAATATATCTCCATTTATATGTACTGAATCCAACATCTAAGTTCGATTGATATACAAATAATAAACGAGGGATACGATACGAAATGAAAAGGCGTTGCAATCAGCAGTAGCGGATATTGTGTAGGTATTTGTATATGCTCACTATATGACAGACTAAATTACAGACTAAGTATATTAGGGATGTAACCGGAGGCCATTTCGCGAAGGTAAAGGCGTAGGGCGGAGGTGAACAACGGAGGCCGAGGTAAAAAATATTATAAAAGGAATCCAACACGGAAAAAATATTTTTGAAGACTCAACCAGACTATATTTCCCTAAAATCAGTTTAGTAGCCTTATCACCTTTGTCTTAGTGGTTTATAAAATAAATCGGCTCCAATTAACAGGTGTTTTTAAGGCACGGAATCTTACAGCAGTTGTGGAATAATAGCAAACACTCAAGTATCTTCAACTCAGTCTCAAAACTGAGTTGTTATATCTCCACTGGGTTAAAGGTTCTTCACTTATTTGGGACCAATTGCATCTGTTAGACCGTTACAACTATTACTACTTAAAACTAACGTAGGTGGAGGTACAGCAAAATCATCATCATTATCATCATTTTAGCCGAAAGGCGTCCACTGCTGGACATAGGTCTCCCCCAAGTGTCATCACATTGACCGGTCCCATGCGTCTGCATCCCCGCAACCTTCACCAGGTCATCGGTCCAGCTAGCGGGAGAATTTCCAACGCAACGTCTTACAGCAAAATGTATGAAACTATTTATATTATAAGATCGTGTGTGTACCTTAATTATTTCCTAATCTACTAATTCTTGGGGCAGTTCCACATTTGCGAAAGTGGGGGCGATGTTCCAGAACTACCCTAAAATACATATAATGAAAACTCCGATACACGAATATAAGCCAGCAAATATAATGCGCAATGAGGCTTACAGAATCTCCACTTTGATATATCGACACCGGAAATATTAAAACTGACGTATGGGACAAAGGACATTTACCAGAAACGCCAAAATATCCCTTACATCTGTGAACTTAAGGGCCATTTAACCAAAATGCCAACATGTAAAGTTAATTTATCGCAACGTATCTTAATTAAAAACAAGGAATAAAATACGATTGACAAGATTGCATGGCAATAAAGCCTTTATGAGTATTGGAACTGCGATGTTTGTACCGCTTTTGTTATACTGAATGGTATTTATTTCTATTGTTTGTTTTGGCAGGCTGGGTGTGAATGTTTAATAGGAGGCAAACGCTGTTATTTTAAATTTTATGCATGGAATTACATGCACCGGGACAATAAAAAGCTTTTATACTACACCTGCTGGGAAAGTACCTTGATACTTTATCAAATTTACGGTAGAAAGTACGTCATTTCATATCGAACAAATATGCGGCGAGAAAACGCATCTATCTGAGCGGGAGAGAAAAGTGTATGAAAATCCATTTCTTACGTGGTTTTTCTTTTTTAATTTTGGGTAAGACTATGCGCTGGTATCTCATGGCAAATGTGGAAATAAAAATTTGTTGTGTGCAACACTGGGGAAATTGGATTAAACGATCTTGATACTGTTTAATTTTTATTTATGTCTTTAGTATTAATGAACATGAGGTATCTATAGTATAGTAGTCACAGCGGATCTTTGTGTCTTTGAACTTGGTCCTGCCAACCATTGCATAAGAAACAGTTTGTCATCGAGTATACTGCATAGAGTAAGCGAGATAGGACGATGTGACATACATAAGCGAATGAAAGAGACAGTTATACAATGCTATCTTCACCTTCAACATTGACACAAAAACAGCTACTGCGCGGGGTCTTGCAACCAATTCAGAGACACAAAGATCCACTGTGAGTATTATAGGTATGTGTATGAATAATGTTGTTATACATCGGGTTCTTAACATAGGAAAAATAAATCAATTGATTATTAATTTATGTACTAATTTATTATATCATTTAAATCATACTAATAACTTAAAACCTCATTCAGAACTAGAAAACTAGAATACGATTCCATGAACTCCACTGGCATTTCAAAAACTTTTATCTTTGTAGTTTTATGTCATCTCTCTCCATCAAAATGGTTCTTTTTCATTGGCAATTAACATATTCAAAACCAATCCCTTTATGTATAAAGTCTGTAAAAAATAATAAAATGTATCATGTTACTTATAGTCATTCATCAGCATCAGTCTATATTTACTTTTTTATGTAAGTTTTATGGCCTGGTTGCTAGGACCTTTTAGCCACGTCTTTGGAAAGAGTTTTGGATCTTATATTTATTCTTTAGTATGCATTAGAATGCGGATGAAACGATTCTAATGTTTTTTGGAGTATTTGGCAGCAAATTGTATCGAGTCAGTCTTCCCAGTAAGCTTTGCAGAGGCAGTCAAACTACAATAATATACTCCGCTCCACTATCCCGAGATCGCCTATCTCAATGATTTTACAAATTGTCCAGTTGCGTTGACAGTTGAGACACAAAACTACACACATAATATATCACAATATCCACTAGGAATCAATTTGCAAATAATATTAACAGCCACTGAACTTCACTCGACAAAATCCCGCCAAAAACTCCCGTCTATATACACGTCCCACTGCAGGGCGCAGATTATTACTTAATATTTTTCTTACGTCAAAGAAACTCAATCTCCGTTAAAATCAATATCTTGTCGAAGAATTAGAAACAGTTACATTGTTGACATTTCCTTCCGGCCATCATTCGATGTGCCCTGTGTATTAACCATATAATAATAATAATGGAAAGAAATAAAAATTAAGTAAGAAAAATATAAAATAAACTAAAAGTATCAAAACAAGACAGTCCAACTTACCGGTCCACACTACGACGCACATTAAAATCAAAGATTGAGTTTGATTTACGCCTTCATCTTCCCTTATTTTATGATACACATTGAAAACAATAAGTCACGCTTGAGATCGAAGTAGGTTTTTCGACATTTTCACAAAAATTACAAATTTTCAAGTTATTATCAAAAAAATTCAGCAGCGGTTGACACATCAAGTACTTTGATTTGATAGGTGACAATTGACATTGCCATATGAAAACCACAATTTAAAAAAAATAAAAAAGAGATTCTGGTAGACCTATAACCTAAATATCAAAAGCCAAAAAGTTTTTACAGTGAGTTTTTATCTCCAAGTTCGCAAAATGACACTGGCCACTAGCTGTGTGTTGGATGGTGTCAAACAATTTGAAAAAAGAACATGTGAAAATTGCAGACGCCATTGGCGCCATTTTCAATTTGTGTGTTGTTTGAGGATACAGTTTTCGTAGAAAAGTAAATTCCTCGTAGGTGTAGTATAAAGCACTATGTATCACTCGAGAGAAAGTGCGATGCCCGATCTCGGGTGTTTTAAAGCCCTCGCCTACGGCTCGGGCTTCAAACGACACCCTCGACGGTAATCGGTCACTTTCTCCTCTCGGTGAACAATGTACTATTTATTTATTATTCTGCATAAACACTCGGCTTCTGGCACGAAAATATTGTAAGCACACGGTGTATAAGATGCTGTTTATCCAATCACAGGATTCCTTTAATTAATTTATCAACAGATTAATGAATTTTCTTTGTCCTGTTTTGATTAAAATTGTGTGCATGCTTTGGTCTCCTCCAACTAGATACCTAAGTACTGATTATTTAAAATATAATGTGTATATCCTTTTTTGGACATCGTAAATAAATAAAATAAACTGCCAATTTAGTTAACTTTCGTTTAATTTGTGACGCGTTGATAAATTCGTTGCAGGAATAGTTTGCTTGTTTGTAACAGCACCGTTCAATTTCAATTTTAACGGGCAATTTACAGTTATTTTAGTCAAACGCGAGACTATCAACAAAAATAACAAAAAAACATATCAAATCGTTTTCGAGAATTCATAGTAGAAGCTACTGCTGATATCATTTGAACAAGGTTATGTTTAAAGTATCACAAGCGCGAAAGCCGCGGCGCCGTATATATTTTGACCTCTATTTTCGAAAGGAATTTTAGTGATACGATTTTCAGAGTACAGATACGTTGATTTTAGGGTTCCGTAGCCAAATGGCAAAAAACGGAACCCTTATAGATTCGTCATGTCTGTCTGTCTGTCTGTCAGTCTGTCAGTCTGTCAGTCTGTCAGTCTGTCAGTCTGTCAGTCTGTCAGTCTGTCAGTCTGTCAGTCTGTCAGTCTGTCAGTCTGTCAGTCTGTCAGTCTGTCAGTCTGTCAGTCTGTCAGTCTGTCAGTCTGTCAGTCTGTCAGTCTGTCAGTCTGTCAGTCTGTCAGTCTGTCAGTCTGTCAGTCTGTCAGTCTGTCAGTCTGTCAGTCTGTCAGTCTGTCAGTCTGTCAGTCTGTCAGTCTGTCAGTCTGTCAGTCTGTCAGTCTGTCAGTCTGTCAGTCTGTCAGTCTGTCAGTCTGTCAGTCTGTCAGTCTGCCAGTCTGTCAGTCTGTCAGTCTGTCAGTCTGTCAGTCTGTCAGTCTGTCAGTCTGCCAGTCTGTCAGTCTGTCAGTCTGTCAGTCTGTCAGTCTGTCAGTCTGTCAGTCTGTCAGTCTGTCAGTCTGTCAGTCTGTCAGTCTGTCTGTCTGTCTGTCTGTCTGTCCGTCCGTATGTCACAGCCACTTTTTTCGAAACTATAAGAACTATGCTGTTAAAACTTGGTGAGTAGATGTATTCTGTGAACCGCATTAAGATTTTCACTCAAAAATAGAAAAAAAAACAATAAATTTTGGGGGTCCCCATACTTGAAACTGAAACTGGAAAAAAAAACCATTAAGCCCTTACGTGTGGGATATCTATGGATAGGTCTTCAAAAATGATATTGAGGTTTCCAATATCATTTTTTTCTAAACTGAATAGTTTGCGCGAGAGACACTTCCAAAGTGGTAAAATGTGTGTCCCCCCCCTGTAACTTCTAAAATAAGGGAATGATAAATCTAAAAAAAATATATGATGTACATTACCATGTAAACTACCACCGAAAATTGGTTTGAACGAGATCTAGTAAGTAGTTTTTTTTTAATACGTCATAAATCGTAAACAGCCATTTACCAAGTACGGAACCCTTCGTGCGCGAGTCCGACTCGCAATTGGCCGGTTTTTTCTATTTGAAAATGATATAGTGCCCTTGTCAGGCAATACAAAAATAATTTTAGCAGTATTTGATTGTTGGGGTGGATGTACAAAAGCCTTGTTATGAGAACTCTTGCCTTCAGGCAAATCTCCTTCATTGATGCAAAAACAAGCCTGGGTGATGTTAAGTTTAGATACCCTGGATGATTCTCGGTAATATAGAGCATGGACACATAAAGCTAGGTAAACAATGTTTAGTCATCAACTGTTCTCCACCAAAATCGGCCACCATGACAAAGCAGATTTACCTAATCTGCTTTGTCATGGTGGCCGATTTTAGGCAAAGGAGTTGAGCTAAACACAGTTGGTGTGGTGTGCAAACACAGTTCAGACGAAACTTAACATTTAAACTTATATTAAAATATTGTTTGTTTGTTTAGTGTAAGTTTTGTAACCCCTGGGAATAATGATCTGATAACAAATATTTCTCACTGGAAGAATGCTGCATTATCTCTGAGTAATGTAGGTTATATAGTGGCAATAAATGCAGATTTCCTCGCCACACAGGTGCAATCCACGGGAGAAAACTAGTAGAATAGAAATCTAACTGTATCTACATGAAAAGCAATTAAACGCATGTCGGATTGTTGGTGCTTGTGACGTTTAATATGCTGGGTTGTAGCTGAATTGAACTATGTTCTATTTTGGAGTAAAGGTTTTGTTAAAGCCAGAGTTATTACTACAACAGTTTTGTGGGAATAACTGAAAATTAAATGGAATATGACTTGTCTATAAAGTTGTACAAGTTCATGATGATATGTTTGATGGCACTTTGGTGTACCTATGGTTAAAATTGAATTACTAATGCTATTTATCTATGATTTAAGAGAGTTTCGGTCATGAGTTGAATTCCTACAGTGTAGTCTGCCTGATCTCGACCATGGTATCAAATCTCAACGGAGACTAGCCATCGACGCAAGGGATAATGATCTGTTATTCAAACACACATTTTGTTTGTATACCAATACGTTATCCCTAAAAATCAAAGATATATTCTGTGCCCCTATGTTTTCCTTTTTGATGATACATTATCCAGAACCCAAAAAAGATGCTCAAAATTTTGCTGTCAACATTCTAGAGTACTAATTTGGCAAATTTAAATAAATAAAGAAAACATAGAAAGACTCTTTGTTATTCATTTAATGAAAAATCTTTTAACATTTTTTCTCTTTATTTTTAACTAGGGACTTTTATACAAATGCATATTATGCCAGTCCCATTGGACCTTATAACGTAAAACTCTTTTAAATTTGTCCAATACTGAAGGAGGAAATAGGCGAGAGCCAAACCTCTAATTATTTATGACCTTTTTACTGAGAAAATTCAGTTTGAGCTCGCTCCACATTTCCTCTTAACATGTTCTCCGAGGAATGTGGTATCACACCGCCAACTTCTGAAATGCCACTGAGATATCCCTGAAAAACCACACATACAGTAAGAAATAAGTGAGTCTAGCAGCTTTCTGCATATTTTCTACAACACAAGCATTTCACCTTCATTATACAAAACGCTTTATAATTACTTATCCCATCGTAACTTTTTACCGCCATATCTGTTGAATATGAATAATCGGCTGGATATGTACTGGATACGGAGCACCTGCGTCACGGCGTTACACGGGGATTTAGATAATAAATTACCACATAAATGATAACAAAATATGGCCCATACAATAAATAACAAAGTTTCATACCACTCACCGTGGGCTGACTCATTCTTTGGGGAATAATCGCAGGTACAGTTAGCGAATAAAGAAAATATGTAGGTATGGAGGCTAGCAACAAATAAAACTGTCAACGTTTTTTAAGTGATATTGTGCAAGCACTGCCATACAAGCACTCGCACTACTTGGCATTCGTCTTCTATTGTTCGTAACTCTCTTGGGAGTCGGCGGATCTCGAAAGGTTAATAGGTAGGTAGGTTTGGGTGCCGTGTGTGCCAACAAAAAATCAGCGCTGGGGTCTGACGCCCAGCAAATGCTGAGTTGGTACCTTTCAGTGTGGGCACGCCCAGCTCGAGTCCTCTTAAACCTTGTTTGTATTTTTTTTTCTATTCTTCTCTGTTACTTTGTGATTGTTGCTATTATGTTGTGTCTGTGTTGAATAAATGTTTTCTATTCTTTTTTTTAATACTCTTTTGGACAAAACGTGAACCTCTACAAATTGGTCCTTCGAGGCGGATCATTTAAACATCGTCAGCGTAGCGAAGATTTCTTGCGTGTCCACCTTACTATTTTGTTGACTGTACTTCGCAGCAGTTTTTCGTTCTGGGCGTTAGCATAGCAACGTTATCGTGACCTGTGGCTTTATCGGTGATCTTAATTGTCAACGACCTTATTGAGCAAAGTGCATTTAGAAAAGTTACGTTTACAGACAAAAGCAAAATCGATGAGACGAATGTAAATTTAAATAAAGATCCTACTCGTTGTGAATAAATGTTATGAAAATGAAACTGCATTTGTAAACATTATGTTATTTTTATCCTTTTAAACCCCTCGACGGTAAAAGAGGGTTAGAAGGAGGTTAGAAGTTTGACGTGTGTGCCTGTGTGTTTGTGTACCTGTCTGTGGCATCGTAGCTCCTAAAAGGATGGACCGATTTTGATTTATTTTTTTATGTTCGAAAGGTGTTTTTGTCGAGAGTGTTTTTAGCTATGGTTGATGAAAATCGGTTCTGCCGTTCAAAAGTTATGGGCGTTTTACTGTTTGAATGGGGTGTTTCTGCAAGATAAATGTGTCGGGGGTTATTTTAATTTTGAAATTTTACTTGTTAATAATAAATAATAATAATAAAACATTTATTTATCTCCCACAAAGTACAATTTTGTTTCTATTTAATGTTACAAATATTGGAGGTACAAAGGTTTGTGGGAGTCAGGAATCCAAACTAGGATACCCTGTAGGATTTACTCAAATGTAGAATCAAATTAAATTTATTTTTTTTGTTTACATTATAAAATGATAAAAAATAAAATTAAAATTAAAAACGTGAATATGCTTGTTAAAAAACCCTTTAACGAACACATAGTAAAATTTATAAATAATCACACTTTTCTTGATTTTCAACACACATAGCTATAGTTATTTTATTTTACGTTAGGTAACTCTTTTTTACGCAGCAAAGCTAAAGGCTTACTTTATCCATCCACAGGTTTGATAAGTTGACCTACATTTTTACAGCTCTTTTACAACTTTAGTTACAACATAATCGTAAACGCGACTCCAATAGATCCCGTCTTTATAGTTTCCGTCTCACACCCTTTCAGCTTATTTTAAGGCCGTGACAAGAGGTAAAGTGCTGCATTGACAAGTATACATCTAAAATTTCCAACAGCTTCGATATTTTTTTTATACCACTTAATTTATCTAGTAGTAGACAAGCTTCGATTAATAATCTGCCGAACACGTAATTATGATACGATATCTTGCGAAAATACCCTGATTAAAACAGTTAAACACCCATAACTTTTGAACGGCTGAACCGATTTTCATCAACCATGGCTAAAAACACTCCCGATAATGTCACCTTTCAAACAAAATGTTTGATCGAAATCGGTTCATCCGTTTAGGAGCTATGATGCCACAGACAGATACACAAATACACATATGCACAAACATGTAGGTGCTTACGCCAAATTTATAACACCCCTCTTTTTCCGTCGAGAGTATAAAAAAAAGGGTCCGTGGCTTACGCCCCCAGTGGTCGATGCACCTGTGGCCGACGCACCCGATTCGATTAATTTATTTCAAAGCAGTTTTTGATCAAATGTACTGTCAGGCACATAAATGTTGTACAAAAATAATACATGTATATTGATTGTAAGTTTAAGTATAATATTAAATTATAATTATATTTATAACAAATAAATATTGGTTGTATCTTTTGAAAAATGAAAGTCTTAGTTATTTTTCATTATTTATTTATAAGATAAGATAATAATAAGATATCTAGTAAAAAATTGTATATAAATCACAGTTTACCTCACCTATAATCAAGAAAATCATTTAACTTAATTAAAATAATCAGTCTCAAATGTAATAAAATATATTATAAATATAATATTGATAAAGTGATAAAGATAAAATGTCTATATGGTAAGTTAATATAAATGTATATTAACAACATTCACTAACATTTTATATGAAGTCTTTTTGATTTTTTGGATGTTTGTACATAATAAATAAGCTTTTAATGGAGAAAAAGGTGTGTCAGGATAAGTTTAAGTGGCGATCTATTCTCTCTGCTATTCGATAGATAACTTTTGTTTAGCAAGGCAAAATATTTCATTACGTTGAAACACTTTTTTCAATTACTGTACTAAGCGGAAAAGCACAAAAAAATAATAATATAAAATTAATCGAATCGGGGACATCGGCCACAGGTGCATCGACCACTGGGGGCGTAAGCCACGGACCCAAAAAAAAGAGTGAATGTGTGAAAAAAGTGAATTTATCGATTGAATAAAAATACATGCAGTTATTAAAAATTAAAAAGATCTGCAAAGAAAAACAGATGTGATTCGTTATTTTTATTAATTTTATCGAAAAAAAAGATCAAAGTTAGAGATAAGTTTGCCGATCATTTCTATCAAGACTTTTAGGGTTCCGTAGTCAACAAGGACCCCTTCACCATGTCCGTCTTCCCTCTGGAGCTTAGCTCAGAGACTCTTAGTATTGGAAAGCTATAATTTGACATGGATATACTTATTTATCACGCCGACAAAGTGGTGAAATAAAGACATAAAAAAAATATTGTACCCTTTTCGTCTATCCCATGGTGTGGGATATCGTTGGATAGGCCATTCAAAAATCATCCGAGGAAAGGATCCGTTTGCGTAAAATTAAGCTTTAAATGACAAATTTTTATGAGAGTCAGGTGTCCTCCCTGTGCCAGCTAAATGGTAACTTTTGTATACAGGGTGTCCCAGAAATCGACGTCAAGCCGTAAATGGGTGATAGACCAAGTTATAACAGTTCTCAGAAAAATACGAAAAAAAATCTATCACATGTTTTTAAAAAATTATGTTCACTTTAAAAATTTACTAAAAAAATCAATCCCTGTAATGGTTCTTTAACTCCAATTGCTACAAATCCCATAATTTATCAATTTTTTTTATTATTATGTAATCTTGAATAATGCTTGTGTAGATTTTGGCCTAAAATTTAAAGCCAACTCCTCCTACTTAGAAGAAAATTAAACTTTTTCAAAACCAAATTATTCAAATTTACTGTTTCGCCCAACTTTAACTGACTGTACTGAAAAAAAAATGTACAACGCTAGTTTGGCAAGTAACATGAAAAATTGGCGCATTTAATAAGGATTCAAAAATGGTGTAACACTTGCTAGATTACGTTTTCAATAATTGGTCAAATTTTTTTTTGTAAATAGTATCGGTTTTTACCCAAAATGTCCATACTTCCTTAAAATGACTTTAGCTTACCTAAAGCTTTGCTAAACTCCGTTTCTAGTTCGATAGAGACGGAGAGAGTCATTTTACGAAGTGTGAGCGAGATAAGAAATCGAAATTTTACGTAATTTAAGAGCAAAGTTATGATAGTGACTCAACCTTTTTAGTTTAAGTCAGGACCAGATTTCTCATCTTAGAAAAAAAAAACAAATTATCAGATATAATTTTTTTTTATTACAATAAATGTTCAAACGGCCTTCCTTCGACGGCAATGCAAGCACGACATCTTCTTAAAAAAGATCTGGTTATTTTCCGGGCAAATCTTCCCCTGTTTACAAAGACAACGGCTTCCGTTATTCTTTCCCGCAGCTCGGCTAAATTCTCTATTGTTTTTGAGTACACTTTCTCTTTTACCGCTCCCCAGTAAAAACAATCTAGGGGATTTAAATCAGGCGAACGGGGTGGCCACAAGATTGTCCCACCGCGCCCTATCCACCTGAGCGGGTATTCTTCATCAAGATGTTCTCTTACTAAACGGGCATAATGCGCTGGGCAGCCATCTTGCTGGAACCACATTTCCCTGTAAACGTTCAGTGGCACGTCTTCTAATAAATCATCAATCTTCAATAAATCCCCTAGATTTTTTTTACTGGGGAGCGGTAAAAGAGAAAGTGTACTCAAAAACAATAGAGAATTTAGCCGAGCTGCGGGAAAGAATAACGGAAGCCGTTGTCTTTGTAAACAGGGGAAGATTTGCCCGGAAAATAACCAGATCTTTTTTAAGAAGATGTCGTGCTTGCATTGCCGTCGAAGGAAGGCAGTTTGAACATTTATTGTAATAAAAAAAAAAAAAAACTGATAATTTGTTTTTTTTTTCTAAGATGAGAAATCTGGTCCTGACTTAAAGTAAAAAGGTTGAGTCACTATCATAACTTTGCTTTTAAATTACGTAAAATTTCGATTTCTTATCTCGCTCACACTTCGTAAAATGACTCTCTCCGTCTCTATCGAACTAGAAACGGAGTTTAGCAAAGCTTTAGGTAAGCTAAAGACATTTTAAGGAAGTATGGACATTTTGTGTAAAAACTGAGACTATTTACAAAAAAAAACTTGACCAATTATTGAAAACGTAATCTAGCAAGTGTTACACCATTTTTGAATCCTTATTAAATGCGCCAATTTTTCATGTTACTTGCCAAACTAGCGTAGTACATTTTTTTTTCAGTACAGTCAGTTAAAGTTGGGCGAAATAGTAAATTTGAATAATTTGGTTTTGAAAAAGTTTAATTTTCTTCCAAGTAGGAGGAGTTGGCTTTGAATTTTAGGCAAAAATCTACACAAGCATTATTCAAGATTACATAATAATAAAAAAATTAGATAAATTATGGGATTTGTAGCAATTGGAGTTAAAGAACCATTACAGGGATTGATTTTTTTAGTAAATTATTAAAGTGACCATAAATTTTTAAAAACATGAGATAGATTTTTTTTCGTATTTTTCTGAGAACTGTTATAACTTGGTCTATCACCCATTTACGGCTTGACGTCGATTTCTGGGACACCCATATTCACGGCAGTAGTATATAACAAAATTAAAAGGAAATCTATCACAGGCTTTACAAGTTTACGAGTAATAGTCGACCAACTTATAAAACGTACTTGGAAAAGTAAAAAAATCTTTTCCTTAGAGCAATGTTCGGTGCTTTCATTGCTTATGAACTTCAGTATTTTTACCTAATTATGTTGGTGAACGTAGCTGTTTGTACGGAACCCTCGGTGCACGCGTCCGACTCGCTCTTGGCTGGTATTTTTTTCTAATTTTCGTAATCAAACCAGGTCTCATGAATATAGTCAGATTAAAATATATTGTTTACGTAGTCTTATACTATTTAAATTAGAAAATCTGCATTTATTGAGTATTTTTCGAATGACATCCCCTTAACTGACCATCTACCCCTGAGGCTTGCCCCATCAACAACCGCTTGTGATAAGCTGGTGCTGCCATCTATCAACGTGGTAATAAAAAGCCCTTTAAAACGAATGGTTCAGCATTCAACACGGCTGTAAAAAGGATGTAAAACGGTCTATTGAGTTCTGTAAAGGATTGCATAGGTGGTTTATGGCTCTTTCATAAATGAGGTACGGTGCTTATGGCACGAGGTAGAGGTATACCTGACATCTATTTACATCTATGTAGCGACTAGTTACAGCGATCGATCATACTGTTTAGTACTTTTAAAAGACTTTCAAAATTTAAAAAACCCCCGACACATTTTTATTTCATGCTACATAATTTATCTAGTACATAGTAGATACGCTTTGATCGGCAATCTATTGAACATGTAATTATGACACGATATCTTGCGAAAACACCCCGATTCATACAGTAAAACGCCCAGAACTTTTGAACGGCTGAACTGATTTTATTCAAACATAGCTAAGAACACTCTCGTTTAAGTCACCTTTCAAACAAAAAAAAACTAAATCAAAATCGGTTCACCCGTTTGGACGCTATGATGCCACAGACAGACACACAGATACACAAATACACAGATACACAGCAACACACATGAAACTTATAACACCCCTCTTTTTCCGGCGGGGGTTAAAAAATATATTTGCTAAAACCTGTGCTACACGGTTGCTGACCAAGCCAAAAACCAAGGTCACCTTGATCTGAAGCCGCCGTTTCAAACCGTATAGACAGTGGTTTCAAACCAAATTTAGCATGGCCTTCCAACGCCCTTGGTAGAAAGGCGTGCGTTGCCGATCAGTTGGTTGGTAACTTGTTTGAAGCCGTGTAGCCTCTTGTTGACAACCAAGCGTATGACAGTCGCGCTTCTGCAGGCGGCGAAAGCAGACGCACGCGCAAAAAATGACTACGGAACTCATAGATATATTCAGAGACTTGCCCTGTTTTTGAGTTTATTGCGTACATACGTGGCAGGGTACTTTAATTTGTAATATGTTGTGATAAATATAATCATCATCGTCATAATTTCAGCCGAAAGACGTCCACTGCTGGACATAGGCCTCACCAAAGCGTCGCCACTTTGATCGGTCCTGTGCGTTTCGCATCCACCGAAAATAAACAAATTTAATATTAATAATATTATATTCGACTGCATAATACTCAGTTGCATCTGATTAATCTGTAAGCGGACTCAAACATAGTTGGAAAAGCCTAGACCGCAGACATAAATCCAACTAGATGACGCGATTGTATGAACCTCGCGTGCCAAAAAACGGACAAAAATTACAAAATTACGATCAATGAACGTAATCCGAGCTTTTCATTTAGCATTATCGGCATCGGAAATCCACCAAAATCTATAAAAATGCCTTTTTATGCCATATTGAGCTGTAAAGAATGTATAGAAAAAGTTGGCCGAGGCATTGGAAATGTTTTCTTTCATTGGTAAGTAAATTTGTTTTTAAATTAATGTTTGTGTAAAAGTTGTACGAGAAGATACCACGCAACTTCCCGAACGCCGCCCAGCCGAGTCGGATTCGACGGTTGACCTCTTTCTCGAAGTTGGACCTACCCAACTGGACCGTTTGTCCCAGGTAAACATAATCGTCTACAACTTCAAGTGTAGAGTCTCCGATCTTGATAGGAGTGGGTGTTACATGGGCGTTCACCATGACCTTGGTTTTATCCATGTTCATTTTAAGACCCACTCTTTCGGAAGCTCTACTAAGGTCATCGAGCATTTTACTGAGGCTCTCCATGGTCTCAGCCATGATCACTATGTCGTCGGCAAACCGAAGGTGAGTGATGTACTCGCCATTAACGTTGATGCCAAGCCCCTTCCAGTCCAGAACCTTGAAGACGTCCTCCAGCGCAGCAGTGAACAGTTTCGGAGAAATTACGTCTCCCTGTCTTACGCCGCGCTGGAGAAGGATTGGTTTCGAGGTCTGATCCTGAAGACGGACTGACATGGTGGCGTTTTTGTACAGACACTTCAACACCTCAATGTACCGGTAGTCGATCTGGCACCGTTGGAGAGACTGCAGTACAGCCCAAGTCTCGATCGAATCGAAGGCTTTCTCGTAGTCCACAAACGCTAAACAGAGAGGCAAGTTATACTCTTCGGTCTTCTGTATAACCTGCCGCAGCGTATGTATGTGGTCTACGGTGCTAAAGCCTTTTCGGAATCCGGCTTGTTCGGGAGGCTGGAAATCGTCAAACCTGCGCGCGAGACGATTCGTGATGACTCTTGAAAACAACTTGTAAACATGGCTAAGAAGCGAGATGGGCCTATAGTTCTTCAGCCGGGCATTGTCGCCCTTCTTGAAGAAGAGTACCACCACACCCCTGCACCATGCCTGTGGCGTTTTGCCCTCGAGTATGACGGAATCAAAAAGCTTCTGAAGGGCCTTGAGGACCGGTTTTCCACCCGCCTTCAGGAGTTCAGCCGTGATTCCGTCATCACCCGGCGCCTTGTTGTTTTTAAGCTGTTTCAGAGCCATCCTAATCTCGTACAGGCTGACGTCCGGGATATCTTCGGTATAGTGTCGGGTCAATCTAGCTCTTGGGTCGTTTGCTAGATTCGCAACGGGTTTACTGGTTGACGTGTACAACTGTCCATAGAATCTCTCGATCTCCCTCAGAAGCTCCGGTTTGGCGGACACGATCCTGCCATCATCGGTCTTCAGTTTCGTGAGCTGGCTCTGCCCAATAGACAGATCCCTTGAAAACACCTTGGAGCCTTTATTTCGCTCAATCGCGTCTTTAATACGCTCGGTATTAAAGCGGCGGAGGTCTCTTTTCAAGGATTTAGAGATCTGTCTATTGATCTGCCGGTATTTGCACGCCTCATCTGAAGACTGCAGGATCATCTCACGCCTCTCCTTCATAAGCTTGAGGGTATGATCAGAGAGCTTTTTGTTTCTATCTGTACGACGGGTCTTGAAAAACTTAGACCCGACCGTATGGACAGCTTCCACGAACCCGTCGCTGTATTCGTCCACGGAGCTCCCCAGGCACTCGAAACGATTCTGGAGTTCGAGCTGAAAGCTCTCGGGGTTTTGGACCTGGACCTGTGCTGGACGGAGCGTGGACTTCATCAGTCGAGACCTTTCAAGCTTAATATTAATGTTCAATGTGCCTCTTACCATGCGGTGATCGCTCCCGGTTTTTACCGAATTGATCACAGAGACATCATTGAACATTTGCTTCTTGGTTGACATGATGAAGTCGATCTCATTTTTTGTTGCACCATCGGGGCTCTGCCAGGTCCACTTCCTGTGTTCACGCTTTTTGAAGAAGGAGTTCATCATATAGAGGCCCTCCTTCTCCATAAAACTGGCCAGTAGGTGACCCCGGTGGTTCCGTCGTCCAACTCCAAATTGCCCCACTTGCAGCTCATCCTCGTCTCGTTTGCCCAGTTTCGCGTTGAAGTCCCCCATGACAACGGTGAAGTGAGTTTTGAAACCATGCATGGCTCTGGAGATATCCTCATACATGGTCTCTACCTCGTCGTCGGGGTGTGCCGAGGTTGGGGCGTAGACCTGTATGACCTTCAGCGAATATCTAGAGGATATTCTGAGTATAAGGTACGCCACCCTGGTCGACACACTCTCGATCTTCACCACGTTGTTCACAAGGGACCTGTGGACGATAAACCCGACACCACCTTGGGACTGCCGGTCACCCTCTCGGAAATAGAGCAGGTTACCGGATTTGAGGATTATCGAGTCCTCCCCCTCTCTTCGGACTTCAGATAACCCTATAATGCTCCATCGCAACCTGCTCAATTCCTCTTCGAGCTCGGTGATCTTCTCGTCGGTCCGAAGTGTGCGCGTGTTGTGCGTTGCCAGGTCCAGTCGTCGGTAATTGTTGGGGTAGCCGGATCTCGTCCGGAGATTCTTAGCACCCCTTGCCATGCCGTAACCTCGACCGCTACCGTAGTCGAGGGTAGGCGGGCTGCCGGGCACTAGGGGCCATTTATTATTTGTGCTATTCATAGGGGGGGTTTTGCCATAATCGCCACGCTTGGCAGGCGGATTGGCGATCGCAGTATGGTTGTTATAGGAGCACAGAGAACGCTGCTGCCCATTCTCTGGTTTGTCCCTTAGTCGCCTTTTACGACACCCACGGGAAGACATGGGATGGTGAAATTCTTAACGTCCGGCACCATACGGAACAGTTGCGTGGTATCTTCTCGTCCAATTTACCGCAGTGTCTCAAGACAAAAGTCTATGACCAGTGTGTGTTGCCAGTGATCACCTATGGGACCGAGACGTGGTCGCTCACAATGGGCCTTATCAGAAAGCTTAAAGTCACCCAAAGGGCAATGGAGAGGGCTATGCTCGGCATTTCCTTGCGTGATCACGTCAGAAATGATGATATCCGCAGGAGAACCAAAGTTACCGACATAGCCCGAAGAATTGCCAAACTTATGTGGCAGTGGGCAGGGCACATTGCTCGCAGAACGGATGGCCGATGGGGCCGAAAAGTTCTGGAGTGGCGACTCGAACTGGAAGACGATACGTTGGAAGGCCTCCCACTAGGTGGACCGATGACCTGGTTAAGGTTGCGGGAAGGCGCTGGATGCGAGACGCACGGGATCGGTCAATGTGGCGACGCCTGGGGGAGGCCTATGTCCAGCAGTGGACGTCTTTCGGCTGAAATGATGATGATGATGATGATGATGAAAAGTTGTACGCTTGCTTTTCATACAGATGGAGGGACTTGTGTTATCTACATAGTTAGATTTATGTCTGTGGCCTAGACAGATTGGGTCATTTTAAAGCTTAACCCTCTTACAAATAAACACAGAATAAAGTTATACCAGGTATAAACCTATGAAAATGTATGGTTATTCCTTTGTTATTCCTGGTATAACTTTATACCGCGTTTATTAGTAAGAGGGTACTTGTATTATAAAAACTTGTCGAAACAACACAAGTTTAAACATGTACCAGATTTTAATTTATACCAGCAATAATACAACTGTGAAAACCACATCCAGTTTCGTGCAGAAGGTTTTGCTTGAAGCGTGTACAAACATTCGGTCAGAAAGACAAAATAAAATCAAAAAAAAAAAAAAGTCACTAGCAGTACAGACATAGACCAGTAACAATTTTATTATATGTATAAATATAGATGTATAGAAGATAAAGATGAAAGCCCATAATATAACCACTTATTTTTTCCTAGTAATACGAGAATTCACCCCTTTTACCAAATTAACACAAGAACAGAGAACCCAACAACGCTATCATCCGACAAAAGTACCTAATTCAAAACGCCAGGTACTGCCCATAGACAGGTGTAGACTCCGATCATTTCAGATAGCCCTGTCTTAAAACATAAACCTTGATCGCTTTGAACGTATTCTGCGTGACAGTCTCAATAATTGAGATAGGAAATATATGGAGGCGCCGCGATGTTCTATACATACATTAGCTTATACAAATATGAGTGAAAAACGATACAGAATGTGAAACATCGCTTTGTTTCATTCTTTCTAATGTAGTAAACGTATTTGATGAAAGAGACAACAATATTTCAATTGTTGCTCATTATGGCAACATTTCGTTATGACTTAGTGACGGTTGTAGGTACGTGCCATATTCGCCATTTTATGTGACGAATTTTGTGGTTGTGTTCGTGGTAGTCCTGCTGTCAAATGGTTGTTTACATATTGTATTATTGAGATTTGTGAGTGTGTGTGTGCTGCTTGATTGACACAACCTTAGAATCGGCGGCCATTTTATGAGACATTTTGAGGTTTAAGTAGGCACGTTTTTTTCGTAGGTATTTCCAGTCCATATTATTTAGTATGTCTATGGTCTCAATAGGGTAGCCGAGCTTAGTTTTCTACGAACGTTCTAACATTTGAATGTCTCTTTGGATGCCTGATAGTGAAATGAGTGAAGGTGAATTACTCGGTTTGTATGCTTACCTGTTTCAATGGATATGTTGTAACACATCCAGCTTCCACTATTTGAAAGTTTAATGAACCAAACCGCACAAAAAAAAATACGTTTTACAAAAAATACAACCGACTTCCAAACAAAAACACTACAAAGTGAAAAATAACTTCAATTTCGGAAGTCAGTGTTCTTGTTTTCGTTTCTTCGTTTTTTGACACCGACTTCCGAAATTTAATTTTTCGAGGAGCTCGTGGCTAAATAATAACAGCCGCACGGGTCGATCTTCAAGGTTAAGCAACGCTTGCCGAGGTCGGTCCGTGGATGGGTGACCATTTTCAACATACCGAGTTTCCTCCGTTCCTCGGAAAGCACGTTAAGCCGTTGGTCCCGGCTGTCATTTGAAGATCTTTGACAGTCGTTACGAGTAGTCAGTGCCTTGAGACCTGACAGTAGTCTTGCCAAGGGGTACAGGGTTACCCAGTTACTGGGTTGTGGAGGTCAGATAGGCAGTCGCTCCGTGTAAAACACTGGTACTCAGCTGAATCCGGTAAAACTGGAAGCCGACCCCAACAATAATTAGGAAAAGGCTAGGCATATGATGACTTCCGAAATTGAAGTTATTTTTCACTTTGTAGTGTTTTTGTTTGGAAGTCGGTTGTATTTTTTGTTAAAGTTTTTTTTATTTTTCACTTTTTAGTTGTGGTACATAATGGACCAGTTCTATTGGATAGGTAACAATAATGCCCAAAGTGAAGCCAGAATAGATTAACCCAATAACAAAACCGGTTGAATAAGAATATAACAAGGTGAACTTTTTACACCTGCGCAACCCTTTACAGTGTACCAGTGTGATGTTATGTTATGAAATGGTGTAAACTATAAACAGAAATGCGATTGCAGCTATCCCGAGTGATTTGCCATCATTTATTGAATAATTCTGATGTATATCTCTGAAGTTCTTCATCAGATTTTGATGAATGGGACTACATGACAAGCACCAGCTTTCAAATAAAAAAAGAATCATCAAAATCGGTTCACCCAGTAACAAGTTCTGAGGTAACAAACATAAAAAAAATACAGTCGAATTGATAAACACCTCCTTTTTGGGAAAAAATAGTAGTAATAAATTTCGGTTAAAAATAGTCTAAAACGATTTTAGTAACACGATACACCACAAAATTTTTAAATTTTTGACCTTAGTTTCCTGAAACCTAAATATATATTATATTATTATGATGTTTGTATTTAGGTTTCAGGAATCATTTAGATGTCTGTTTGAATGCAACGCGTCGGAATGTTGCATGTCTGATTGTGAGGAGTAGATAGTAAGATAAATCATTTATTTAGTGCACACAAAAGACACAGCACAACACACAAAATATTAATAAATTATTACAATTTACAATTAAGTATGTTTAAAAACAAGGTGCCAACATAAAAAGTAAAACCGGTCAAGTGCGAGTCGCACTCGCGCACGAAGCGTTCTGTACCATTATCGCAAAAAACGGCAAAAAAATCACGTTTGTTGTATGGGAGCCCCACTTAAATATTTATTTTATTCTGTTTTTAGTATTTGTTGTTATAGCGGCAATAGAAATACATCATCTGTGAGAATTTCAACTGTCTAGCTATCACGGTTCATGAGATACAGCCTGGTGACAGAGAGACAGACAGACGGACCGCGGAGTCTTAGTAATAGGGTCCCGTTTTTACCCTTTAGGTACGGAATCCTAAAAAAGGAAACCATACTTACAGAAATAAAAGTAAAAGTGTCACCAGTAGGTATGACAATCAAAACACAGTGCGGTGTGCGTCTCAAGGTTGCACCAAATGGGAGTCCAGCTCAGCACGTGTCAGGCAAATATACTTTTTTTTTTGTGTGGGCATCATCCTATATCTTCTCCCGCTCTGGGTGAAGCGGGAGGGCGCGTCAGACTTTTACAGACTAAAACCCACCCGTGTTCCTTAAGTTGCTTGCGCCAGGGCCGCGGTAACTCTCTTTCAAATTTATCCGCGACCCAGACAGGCATCGGCCCCATCAGGCCCCGTCACTTTCGCTGACATCTCTTTGAGGCGCGCGTGGAACACTACGCGCCGTAAACTCGGGCTTGGTCCTTATCGGACGGTAAGCTACCCATAACTTGCCGCCCGCAAGCCTGCGCCTCCGGTGGCCGGGAATCGGCTTGTGACTCCCGACACCCGGGGTGTCTCCTGCGGTGGCTAGGGGCGTGAGGGCGTCTCCTTAGGCAAATATACCTGACGCTGATATTCTGCTGGATCCCTGCAGTGACATATGGTGGCTAAGTTGACGTGATATGTTGTGAGTAACTCGGTCTGTACTCTGTACATAGTTAAGCTGTTCTGATTCAAAGGATATTTTGTACGGAGCTTATAAGAAATAACACCGAAAAGCGCCCTTTTAAGGTGCCAGACATTTGTAATCTCTGATCTCTTCAGACAGCCCTTTCTTGAAACATAAATCTTGATCGCTTTGAATGTGTTCTGCGTGACAGCTTCGTTACAGGAGCTGGGCTTAGTTCCCTTGAAACAAGGTACAAAGTTATTATCTTCTTAGTAGGTACCTATAAATATGATCCCCTATATATAAAGAAAAGTAACATATACATACCCAAACAAGCTTCCGTTTACAGACATTAATAAAACCGGTGTAATACCTTTAAATATTGAAACAATTAAAAACTATTCTGTTCAGCGGAATACCAATAATTTATAGGGTTCGGTGGGAAACCTTATAACAAACATGATGTTAAAAAACTATTAAAAAAAATACAACCGACTTCCAAATAAAAACACTACAAAGTGAATAAAAAATAACTTCTATTTCCGAATTCAGTGTTCCTGTTTTTGTTTCTTCGTTTTTTGACACCGACTGCCGAAATTTAAGTTATTTTTCACTTTAAAGTGTTTTTATTTGGAAGTCGTTTGTATTTTTTTACAAAAAAGTTTTTATTTTTCTATTTTTAGTTGTGGTACATAATAAGTTCAATAGTAAGGTGCCTATAATACCCAAAGTTATGCCACTGAATAGATTACCCGAATAACATAAAACTGATATAACCTATGATGGGAATGTACCAGGATGAACTGTACTTATCTGCGTAGCCCTTTAGAGCGTACCGGCGTGATGTTATGAAATGGCGTAAACAATAAACAGACATACGATTGCAGCAATCCCGAGAGATTTGCCGTCGTTTATTGAACAGTTCTGTTATATATTTCCGAAGTTCTTTATGAATGGGAAAACGCGAGAAGCACCAGCTTTCAAATAAAAAAGTAACATCAAAATCGGTTTACCTAGTAAAAAGATTTGATGATCAAAACAAAAACAGTCGAATTTAGAACCTCCTTCTTTATGAAGACTGCTAAAAAGAACTCTTTTCTCTCTGAACACTTCAAACAGCTCTATCTTGAAACATAAACCATGATCGCTTTGAACATATTCTGCGTGATAGCGATACTGGAGCTGGGCTTAGTTTCCGAACAGATAGGTTCTAATTTCCTGAATACGTCCTAACATCAGTATGTTTGAGATTTCAATGCAACGTTGATACCGAGTTACTCAACACCGGCAGAAACTCGCCTGATGTAGAGTTTCTGCCGGTGTTGAGTAACTCGGTCTGTTTCAATGGACATTTTGTACGGAGGAAACTAATGAAGGGTGATATTGGTTTACATAATGCATCATACAATTCTGAGCAGGTATTTGGTTGTAATTTTAATAAAAAACATAAATACCACTAATATTACGCCTGCATGTCCTAAAGTGGTTAGGTAGTGATTACATACATCTCCACATTTTATCATTCCACTTCCTTCCATATCAAGCAGGAGACAGAACATACAAGGCCATTAGGCACAAAGAGTCTTTAACAATTGGGATAAGTCCAGTTGCCTAGCACCACGGATAAAATTATCATTAATATTAATGGGCCCCCATAAGCATGCTTAAAATAAATAAAAAAACTAGATAAGATTAGACACGTAAAGATAAGAGAAATAACAAAAGCCAATAATGCCTTAAACTATGCACAAAAGTTAAAGTGGAAATGGGCCGGTCATATAGCGAGGCTTAGACACAGAAGATGGACCTATAGCACAACCATATGGAGAGGACCTCAAGGAAAACGAAAAAGAGGAAGGCCCTTTACACGATGGGACGACGAAAAAAAAAAAGTCGCTGGCCCATTGTGGTGGCAAATAGCACAGGATAGAGAGAAGTGGACATCATTAGAGGAGGTCTTTACCCAAACTGGGGACCTTGCTAATAATTAATCATAGTGTTATATAAATAGTAAATTAAGAAGTAATGTAGCAGGATCAAATAAAGGCTTTTTTATTTTTATTTATTTATTTATTAATGGGACCTAACATTGTGATATTTGATTTCAATAATAGGTATGGCAAAAACGCTTGAAAGCACAGCAATTTCATCTTGTTTCCAAAAGATCCGTATAGTAAATAACTCTAGATGCAGCCTGTACATTATCCAACATAATATTGCGATCATTCTGCCAAAGAATACACTCTCATAAGATATGATGTGCAGATTGTCCATATTCGCTGTCAGATATAGAACACTGACACAAAGGCGAAGGCAACAAGCTTGCTAGAAAAAACTTGGTAACGTTGCCATGTCCTGTCAGAAATTGGGCAACTAAGTGATCCACCGCCAGCCACTCACGAACGGATGGCAAGAATTGGTGGAGGTGTCGGCCCTTGATGGAATTATCCCACCTACATAACCATTCGGATAAAAGTTCCTCCCAGGTGTCAGTCTGTGATTTAAATAATCTAGAGATTATTGTAATAGTTACTTAAATATTCCGTTACTACTGTTGCGATCAATATAAAAGGACCTCAAACATAAAAGCACCCAATAAAGGTTCTTTCACACTGTAACCCAGTTAGAAATAGCCTATTTCCAGAGTCATTCAAGTCATTACTTCTACGAACATGAAATAGCTTTCCACAATGAGGTCGAATGTTACAATAAAATAATATAATAGCACATTATTTTCTAACATTATACTATTGCTTAGGGTAAGCTCACACTGAGATGCAACGCGTTGCTGTAAGAACTAGTCTTATAACATACTTAAGTATGGGTCAAACCTGCAACTAAATTTTAAAACAGTTATCCCCAAACAATTGAGATACAATTTTGCATACACACTTGGTTTGAAAGACAATGCAAGTCGGACCAATTATTTTTTATGCACACCGATAATATGCGTATTAAAATAAAAGGGTTTGCTGAGAGTAATACGAATACAAGCATATTTTTCGAAGTCTTTCACTATTCATTTTTAAGATAGCGATACAATATAACATTTTTTTTCCTATGATTGCTGTGGACTGCGAAACAGCTGTATACTCGCCACGTCGCGTTGCGTCTTGGTGTGTGCTGACCCTTAGACAGGCTAGGATCTCGCTGAGTAAGACGTAGGTGGGAAGCCATTGCTAGGACAAAATGGGGATGGAAACGAAGGATTTTGTTAAACTAATAAAAAGTTACTAAGGGTAAAAGGTTTTAGCAAGCTGTCTCGGGTATGTGGAAAGAGAGGTTTCCTAGTTTTGATTTATTGTGTTAAGGACATTAGATATACGGGTAACCCGGCAAAGATTTATGTGGGTAATGTGACCAACATGTCAGAAAAACAACAAAAAAAACATTCTTAATAACTGCAACTGTGTAATATTATATCTGCACTTGCCACGATCTGGGCAAGTTCATCATCATCATTTTAGAAAAAAGACGTTCACTGCTGGACATAGGCCATCCCCAAGCATCGCCACTCTGATCGGTTCAGTGCGTCTCTCATCCATCGGACTCCCGCAGTCTTGACTAGGTTGTCGCTCCACCTAGAGGAAGGGCTTGCAACGTTGCCACTCCAGAACTTTTCAGCCCCAACGTCCTTCCGTTCCGCGAGCAATATTCCCTGCCTATTGCATGCCCTAAGAATATATCGGTATTTATAAGTAACTATATCGGTAACCTTGGTTCTCTTGCGGATGTCTTCATTTCTGAATCGATCAGGCAAGGAAAATCTGAGCATAAGTCTCTCCATTGCCCTTTGGGAGACTTTAAGCCTTCTGATGAGGCCCGTTGTGAGCGACCACGTTATCACTGGCAACACGCACGGGTAAATACTGACTTTCGTCTTGAGATGCTGTGGTAAATTGGACCAGAAGATACCGCGAAACTTCCCGAAAGCTCCCATATCGTACATGAGGATAATATAACTGCTGACACATTCTCAAATTAACGTTTAGTTTACCTGGTGAAACCCAAATCTCACAACGCAGTAACCCAATCTGTTCACCTCTAGTTGGCTCGAGCAATCGATCGAATTGCGCCCAAACAGAGAATTAAAATCATCAAGCGATGTGCAGACACGCGTGTCGATCTAATCGATTGGAAGGTGCGTGTAGTGTGTACCGGGCTTTACGCACGGGAGAACGGCAGGATTGGTGCGTTTCAATATCGGGTATTTTAGTATTATGGTTATTACAGACACAAACTGATCACAGTCAAACGTGCAAAACCCAGAGGGTGTACTCCGTATCTTCGTCAACGAAGTTACGGGCCTTGTCCGAAAGTACTCCGCGACTTCGAAGTGAAAACGCAAGTGTTAAGTTAATTTTTTCGGACGGATAAAAACACATCGGGAGTAGGTACAACTATCAAATTGTGTTGTCATTTATTCTTAGTTCGGGCCCCGAACGAATCATCCATCCGTAGGTGTTAGGGTACTCCCTAAAACGCTAACTACTAAGGCTGAAACTACAGAATTCTTGCTTAAGGAGTAGGCCCCCAGGCTACGAAAGTACGGACAAGTATAATGATGAAGATGTTTCTTAAGATGGGTGTTACTACCTATTCCTCGTCGTCCAAAGTGCCATACAAGTAAAATTTCAAATTTTAAAATACCCCCGACACGTTTATCTTGCGAAAACACCCCGATTTTGACAGTAAAACGCCCATAACTTTTGAACGGCTGAACCGATTTTATTCAAACACAGCTAAGAACACTCTCGACAAAATCATCTTTCAAACAAAAAAAAAATAAATCAAAATCGGTTCATCCATTTAGGCGCTATGATGCCACAGACAGTCACACAGATACACAGCAACACACATCAAACTTATAACACCCCTCTTTTTCCGGCGGGGGTTAAAAAAGAACGTCCCAAGGGAAGAAATGACCACGTGGAGAACAAGTGCCAGACAATTTTGGCCAAATTACACATTATATCTGTCGGGTTTAGTCAATAGTACGGACGTTAAAACAAATCGCAGGCACGCCATCTCGCGGCAAAGCAAGAACAACTACGCGTTGGCGCGCTATTTCTAACCACTTGCGTGGTGGGGAACACGGAATCTGGTAGTTGAGTACTGACAGCCTTGGAGCTAACACGTCGTAGAATCAGTGTCGATCCGTAATATTAGTAAGCAGGATTGTGGCCGAGTTGTGACTATTTAAATAAACCCAGTGTATCGAATAATTTATGTGATTTCATTTGCACGATTGTACCCACCGACCTGCCCACACACGATGTCTTAACCTAAGGGAATACATCCTGACTTCCCGATGGTTTACATCTATCGGCCAGCCTTGATGCGACATATCTATAATATAGCCTACGTATTCTACACGTATGTACGTACTGATTTAGTCTACGTGTTACCGTACGAGTTTTATTACTGTAAATCATGAAAAACCGTTCAGTAGGTTTTGCGTAACAGGATAACAAACATCCATTCATCCTTACATAACTACTACCTGTCGTTCACGGCTCCACACCCTCTGAAATAGTACATAATATCTTTAAAAAATCTTGTTCATTTTTTTTACTTATGTGTAAGCTGTAAAGTCTTCTACTGTAAAGTTAAATAATATTCATCATCATCATCATCATATCAGCCGAAAGACGTCATTGCCGAACATAGGCCTCACCCAAGCGTCGCCACATTGACCGGTCCCGTGCGTCTCGCAGCCAGCGGATCCCCGCAATCTTCATCAGGTCATCGGTCCATCTGCTCGGAGGCCTTACAACGCAACGTCTTCCGGTTCGCGTTCGTCACTCCAGAACCTTTCTGCTCCATCGGCCATCCGTTCTGCGAGCAATATGCCCTGCCCACTGACACTTAAAGGAGATTGTCCATACACAGGCCCGTTATGAGGTATCATGGCTGCGATTTCAATATTATACAAACATAGGATTTATATTTTGTGTTATTTTCCATCTGTATCCTTTACTTTATATGTAACAACAGATCAGGTTCCTTCACTTGGACATTTGTATGCACCTTATTGCATTGTAATAAGGGTTCATTTCAAGAACTGAAACATCGTTATATCTCGTGAACCCCGCAAAATAAATTAAAAATGTTTTCTAATTATGAATATAACATGTCATTTCTACGATAAACAACCAAATTCATCAAGATACAACCATTTTTTCAAAGGGGCCCAAGTTCTCTTACAAAATGGGCATTCTGCTTTGGCAATTCTTCGGGCTATGTCACTGCTTTTCTTGTGCATCATTTCTGATTCGATCACGCAAGGAAACTCCAAGCATAGCCCTCTCCATTGCCCTTTCGGTGACTGTAAGCTTTCTGATGAGGCCCATTGTTAGCGACCAGGTCTCAGAGCCATAATATGTCATCAATGTCAAAACACACTGAAAATAATCATCATCTGCCTAGCCTTTTCCCAACTATGTTGGGGTCGGCTGCCAGTCTAACCGGATTTAGCTGAGTACCAGTGTTTTACATGGAGCGACTGCCTATCTGACCTCCACAACCCAGTAACTGGGTAACACGGTACTTCTTGGCTAGACTGGTGTCAGATCTCAAGCTTCTGACTATTCGTAACGACTGTCAAAGATCTTCAAATGACAGCCGGGACCAACGGCTTAACGTGCTTTCCGAGGCACGGAGGAAACTCGGTATATTGAAATGGTCACCCATCGACGGACCGACCTCGTCAAGCGTTGCTTAACCTTAAAGATCGACCCGTGCGGCTGTTATGATTTAGCCACGAGCTCCTCACAACCTGAAAACACACTGAAAATAATATTAATTAAAATATAATATTAGTCTGTAGTGTAGTTAGTAATATGGAAAATGCACTTTACAGTAACACTAACAATTTCATTTTCACTAACAACATTACTGAGCACAGGTAGGTGTTAATTAATTAATTAAAATCCGAGTACATTATAAAGTTTGTGATAATATTATATTCGTAGTGTCATTACTGTGTTGAAGTGGTTTTAAGTTTTCTCTTAGTCATAGTGTTTTGTGTAACTAAAATTACTAATGACAAGTGCTCTAAGTAACAAAATTCTCACTAATACTTATTATAAATGTGAGTTTGGTTGTGTTTATTACGCTTTTTGGATGAAACTTAAGAGGAAATAGGCTAAGAACGCCGACTGAATTTCCTATGTCATAATTAGAGGTTTGGCTCTCGCCTATTTCCTCCTTCAATATTGGACCAATTTGAAAATGACACCCAATATACTATGCTATCTTTAGAAGCACTATAGAACCCTCAAAATATGCTCACAGTTGCGCTGTCAACAGAGGCTTACTGTACAATTTTGACAAATATAAATGAAAAAAAGAAAACATAGGGGCATAGTATATATCTTACTTTTCCAGTTGGTGGAAAATCTTTTAAATTGGTCCAATACTGGAGGAGGAAATAGGTGAGAGCCAACACCCTGAATTATGATTTTTTACAATTAAATTCTGTCGGAGCCCACTGCCCACATTTCCTACTAAGGGCTCCCACACATAACTGCGATGCGATGCGATGCGACGCGATTTCTTTACATTTAATACTAGCGAGCTCGCAGATATTTGCGATGCGATGCGAATTCGCAGTTATGTGTGGGAGCCCTTAGGACAAAGATCAGAAAAACAGCTCTTTTCGTGTACCTATTATAAAATTATCTACGTTATCTGTCGCCATTAAAAGTCACTTTCACGGTTGTCACCAAACATTTTTATCAATACACCAAAGTGCGTTTAGGGGAATGTTTATCTAAAGAGGGCATCACACTTTAAGGCCTGTTTGCACCTCATTCACTAAATACATTTTATGTTATGCGAATTTCAAACATTGACCTATTTCTGGCAATTTGTTAGGATTTGACAGAGACAGAATAATGTGTAGCGGCATCAACGCCGCCACTTGCGAACGAATGACATGACGTCACACAAATCCTGCATCGCGCAAGCAAAGTTTTTGGCGCGATTTGAACAGATACAACCGTTCCACAATACCCGTTGGGCAGTTGTCCGGACCAGCCACAACACCCGTCTGGTCGACGGATCCTCCCTTTTCTATAGAGGTTTGTGGGACTTTACACCCCGTTCCAACTGCCTACAAAGTAATTTTATTACAGACTTGCTGTCCCACGCGGCTTCACTCTCGTCAACAGGCTTCCTACCTACCCATATACCCTACCTACCATACATACATTATTGTTGCGTAACTTAAACCGTTTACGCAGCGCACGCAACGGAAGCTCTCGAAAAGGAATATTTTGTCCCGTTTTTGCAGCATTTTTCATTTATGCTGCGCTCCTATTAATCGTAGCGTGATGTTATATAGCTATAGCCTTCATCGATAAATGGACTATCCAACACAAAAAGATTTTTTCAATTCGAACCAGTAGTTCCTGAGATTAGCGCGTTCAAACAAACTCTTCAGCTTTATAATATTTGTATAGGTTATTTTGTTCAATAAATGCTGTAATTTTATACTTTTGTATACATCATTTTGTACAAAAGATAGGACCTCCCGCAAGCATCATTGCCACATCAACTAAATCCGTTGTTCTCGCTTTCAGCAGACTCCCGCGACCTACATCAGCTCCTCGGTCCACCTTCACATCACACATCATCAGCCTATTAATTTTCCCACTGCTGGGACACAGGCCTCCTCTGTGAGAGGGAATGGGCCGTAATCCACCACACGGGCCCAGTGCGGGTTGGTGGATGTCACATGTCTTCGAATTTTTGGTTCGTGGACATGCACCACCATGCTCCCACCTTGTGGGAGGCCAATCAACTCTGGGCCTTCCGGTACGCAACCTCCTGCCATAACCCTTCAATCGTCAGTAATAGTACAAATAGACGCAAATATTAAACCAGAATAATGGCAATCCTGAGTAGAAACTTTAGAAAAACATAAAATTATCAACAGAAACATCTCCAGCTCAGTCATTCCATGCCTTAATGACGTATGCTTATCAGTTAATCGCGTGTCAATCACCTATCAATGTGACTTATCATTCGACATTGTGTCCATATACTTTCACCTAAAATGTGACACCACTATACTACAGTTACGAATGTTCTGGAACACTTGTGGTTATGACGCATTGGCAAAAGTTGTTTACAAACAACGACAGTTTGTACGAATCGGTCCTAAGCTTAGTCTTAGTCAAATTATAAATAGATCATTCTTCACAATTGAAAAAAAAAATAACAAAAAATCAAACCGGCTTCCAAAAAAAAAACAATACAAAACGAAAAATAACTTTCTTTTCCGATGTTGGTGTCGAATACCGGAAAACATTGGGCACAAAAGCTAGGATACATTGTTTTATTTCGCAGTTCCTTTTGTGGTCTTCTTCATCAGTTCCACTTCCCCAAATGATACTTTCAGAGAGCAAATGATTGCATTATTGATGAAAATACCAAAATCGCTACGTATGCCTATAATATTTGAGGAGCTCCCTAGATTTCTCTAGGACACCATCATCAGATCCTGGTTTCCTTATCATGGTACCACCCACGGGATATCACCTTTCCTACAAAAAAGAATCATCAAAATCTGTTCATAAACGACAAAATTATCTGCGAACACACATAAAAAAAATATATACGTGGGACACTCAGAAAGTTTTGCGAAACTAAAAAAAATTGTTCTATGCGTACATATATTTTTATTAAATCTTTTCAAAGTACTTTCCACCAGCCTCTATACAAAGATTCATGCGCCTAAACCAGTTTTCAAAACACTTTTTCCAGTCCGCCGCAGACACCTCGTTTACAGCCTGCTCGAACGCAGCCAGCGCATCTTCCGGCGACGAAAATTGTATCCCTTTGAGCTGATTTTTTATTTTTGGGAATAAAAAGAAGTCACACGGTGCTAGATCAGGGCTGTAAGGAGGGTGACCCAGGAGTTTGACTGGCGTGCTGTCCAGGAAGTCCCTCGTTTTGAGTGCGGTGTGCGCAGGTGCATTGTCGTGGTGGAGCAGTAGCCCGCGGAGCCCTGTGTTTGGTCGCTTGTTGCTTATAACAGAGAAAACTTCTGGCAAACATTTGGTAGTATACCATTCGGCATTAATGCTTCTTTGATCCCGTAAGGGAATTGATACCAAGTGGCCAGTCAAATTAAAAAAGCTAGCGATCAAAATCTTACCCCCGCTTCTAGATCGCTTCACTTTGGTAGGCGTTGGCTCATTTTGAAACACCCAAACAGTCGACTGGCGCTTGGTTTCTGGGTCGTATTGATAAATCCAGGACTCATCACCTGTAACGATGTCGTAAACACGCCGAGACGAGCCTGCTTCAAATTTGTTAAGCATATCACGGCACCATTCCACCCGGGCCTGCTTCTGAGCATCGGTGAGGTTGTGCGGCACCCAGCGTGATACTATCCTCCTCACGCGAAGATGGCTGTGTAGAATCTCGTGAACGCTTCCCGATCCAACCTTCAATATGTGTTGAATCTCCTGATATGTAATTCGCCTATTGTCTTGGATTAAATTTTTCACTGCTAGCACGTTTTCTTCGGTAACAGCCGTCAAAGGGCGACCGCTTCTTTCGTCATCCCCCAAAGTTGGTCGACCGCGCTTGAATTCGTTATACCAACGATACACGGTTGCCTTGGAAGGGCCTTCATCCATGAATGCCATTTGAAGTCTATCGTACGATTCATCCGGTTTCAGGCGACACTTGAAATCGTATAAAATCATAGCTCTAAAATGTTCCCGGCGCAGATCCATATTTCAGTGAGACACAATACTTTGAATTAACTCGCAAAAAATGTGGAGGGAAATTTTGAAATTGGAACTTACTTATTTTTACTTATAAATAATCATATTTTCGAAAAACATTATAACTGGCCAGTCTCCCATATATAAAAACTTTTTTTCGCAATACTTTCTGAGGGGCCTGGTATATATACGGTCGAATTGAGAAACCTTCTCCTTTTGATAAGTTGGTTAATGAACATGTAGACCATTCAACATACTGAGATACATAAAGGTACTTTGAAAGTAGTTTGAATTGAAAACAAGGAAATCCTAAAACATCGAGCAAATCACAAAGCAGAGCCTATCCCCCGATTCGGGGGTTCTGTCGAACGGTTCTGACTTGCTATGCGGTTTGGAAAATTGCGGTACTAAGCATATGGTTCCGTGGTGTAGTGGTTATCACATCTGCTTTACACGCAGAAGGCCGCCAGTTCGATCCTGGCCGGAATCAAATCTTTTTGTAAATTTATTTTTGTCGGTGTGCTCGCTTTTTGGTTTTTAATAATAGTCGATATTTTCCTAATCATACTCAGTTTTTTTGTACCTTAATATCAAAAACATTTGTAGGTTTAGGCACATAGCGCTTTAATATAAGCTTTTATTAAATGCAGACCCAGTAAATTGGATCAAACTTAGAAAATTGGACCACAAGACGCTTAAACTTTTGGCATTGAATTTAGTCTTATTCCTACCACTCCAACTTTCACTACCGATACATAAAGAAATATTGTGATATATAAACCAGAAGACACTCCAGTTTCTCAGATACTCACGAGTAATTTGCCTCGTAACAGACGCCATGTGTTATGTGATGACCGTCTATCTGTTGTGTCTCGGAAATTGATACTCGATCGACACGGAGAATACGGAGATGGCGACGATGCTTGACATAAAATTGGAGTAGCGATCTTTGCAAGATATTTATTGGCTGATATTTGTTCTTTGGCATTTTTGAAAAGTGTTTTGTAATTAAGTATTAAACCCAATTTTGCTGTTACTTTGTATTATATTCATAAATAAAGTAATGCTTTATTTTTTCTTCTCTTTGTGTTTAAGAAATTGACTCGCACACTGTTCCGTTGGTGTTGAATTAGGTAATGTACCTATGTTTGCAATATTTGTAAGTATGTGAGAACCATGTTCCTATTTATCAAGTGAAGGAATGGTAAATTCCGTTAGTGTTTGTAATAATTTATACCTATACGTAGTATAATAGTGGTGTGTGCATCGCCCTCACGTATATGAATTTATGTATGTATGTAAATGTTGTAACTTTTTTTTTAAAAGAGTAAGTATAGAGTTTCTTGTCCGTTCTTCTCCTTAATAAGCAAATTTTCTGAATGTACGGTAGAAGTATTCTTTTTTTTGACGTCCAAAAGTGTCGCTTAATGGCCTAGTTGAAATAAAGAATTTTTGTCTTGTATTTTGTCTTCGTCTTTACATTGTAGTTTAAGTAAAGTGGCAGTGGTTGGGGCACATTGCTCGCAGATGTCCTGGTAAGACCCGCGAGTGTCTACAGGATGCCTGGAGGAATCGTTTGTCTAACAGTGGGCCAGATAATGATGAACATCTGTACAATATCTACATGTATACACTCACACTTTCTCCTTATGTATTTTTGTAAAGTAAAGTCAGTTCTCAAAATCTTTACATTACACGCTTTAAGGATGTCAGTATCGTAGTAGGAGGCGTTCTGCAGTTTCTGCTCACCTCATGGGCAAAAGACGTGATTTAAACTAGACAGCGTTTGATGTACACTCTTCTCTTGTTTTTATTTTGTTTATTTCTTTAATAATTAATGTACACACAGTATAAAATATAAAGACAACACTTCAAGACAATAGAGTACAAGGGCACTGCTTATTTCTAAAGAAAATTCTACCAGTAGACCCGCGAAAAGGAAAACATAAAAATAAATGTATACAATAGTGTGTGTACATTTTGAGTGTGTGTAAAGGACAGATGTACATAACTTGTAGGTATACATCTGTCCCTTACGCACACTCAAAATAATCTTACTTTATGACCTTATGGTCGAACCCCTGGGAGAGAAGAAAAGTGAACGACTTTAACAAATTAAAATATGCGCACCTACACAAATAGTGTAATGGTGGATACATCATACTAATATTATAAATGTCAATGTAAGTTTGTTTGATACGCTTTCACGCGAAAAATACTTAACCGATCATCATGAAACTATGTACACATATTCTTGGAGGGATTAGAAGTAACATAAGATAATTTTTATTGAAAATAAAAATAAAAAACATGAATTTTAAAAAAGCTATCACCGTTTTTCGCGATAACCGACATTCACGAGAACGAAGTCGCGGGCAAAATCTAGTACAAATATAAATACATTTACAGTTTTTTTGTAGATCGTACACAAACGATAAAATAATTTGGAGTTCTTCAGAACAGCAGGTTTATATTGGAATATACATTCCAATATAAACCTGCTGTTCCGAAGAACTCTTCCAAATGCCAAGATATCGCAATCGGCAACTGCTAGGTTCCAGTATATTCCATAAATTCCAGCTTCCAACCAAAACATAATTACCTTACCTGGTCTAGTGTAGTCGATAAAGCCGCCATGATGGCTTCAGCTGGGACTGGGGGTAATTACGTGAAGCCACGTGTTCCGGCTTTTAAGGCTAACGGCTCATATACGTTCATATTGTGCTGAAGGCTTTATGTGACGGCTAACGACATTTTTATTGTGTTCTACTTCGTTGAATTATGATTGTTTAGACGGGGAGTGACGGTGTAGAATTAATAAAACTAAAAAACCCGACTGCTTAAAAAGCGAACTAAAAAGACGTAAACAAGTAGAAAATCATGCTGTGCAGTCGGAGGATACGTATTCGCGAGCAGACCAAAACCAGATGTATCCTACATGATTTTCTTCTTGTTTACGTCTTTTTAGTTCGCTTTTTAAGCAGTCGGGTTTTTTAGTTAAGGCGTGCCCGTGTCCCCGCCATAAGTGGCACAGGAGGACACCGTGGGGTTTTAGTGGGTTAGAGTTCCACATAACTGCACTATCTCTCCGTGGTAGTGCAGTATGCATGAGCAAAATACACGAAAAAAAAAATGCTACATTTAAACATATAAGTGTTATATATTTTTGAAATCACACACGAGGGGTTTGGAAGAAAAATAAAAATTGTCCCCCACAATATGGCGCCCCAAATCCGCCATTTTTCAATTTTCCAATTTTAATGTATTGACACTCTCAGGGTTAAGACAAATCGATGGACGTATGAATCATCAAAATCGGCCAACGCGTTTGGTCTCTAGAACGCCACATAAAAACAAATATACATACTAACATACACACATACATAGACTGATAAACACATTACCCTCCTTCGGCAGTCGGGTAAAAAGGTGTTAGGGCGAGTCGACTCGCCACGCATAAATTTTATTACGTCAGTTTCAAACAGCCTGTATGAGCCAATGCACACTACATGCGGGCCCCACCCTACTGTTGTCAAGAACTGTGTTACACTGCGATCTGAAGCGCACCGCGACTGTTCTATGCATACAGCTTTATGAGAACTTAGTTTGTTGTTGTATTGTGTACTAAGTTCTCGCCAGGCACATTTTGGATTTAATATTACTTAACTACTTTATCCATATTATTAAGTTGCTACCTACATCTTTTTTTAAGCTTTAAATAAAATTACACTATGTTATTTTTATACGCTTTAAATAAATTAACTGTTTACATAATCATAATATTTAAATTCTATTATTTTACATCAAAACGCGGAATGGACCAACTGTTTATTTACTTTGAGGCCATTATTTACATAGCCTGGCCAACGCTGCTGGCATTGTTTTTTAACCAGAAATATGATATTTATATTGTAATGCTTTATAGGGTTCCGTAGCGAAAGGGTAAAAACGGGACCCTATTAATAAGACTCCACGATCCGTCTGCCTGTCTGTCTGTCCGTCTGTCACCAGGCTGTATCTCATAAACCGTGAAGGTACCTAGAAAGTTTTTTGTTTTTAGTGTTTCTGTTGCCGCTATAACAACAAATACTTAAACCAGAATAAAATATTTAAGTCGGGCTCTCATACAAAAAACATGATTTTTTTGCCGTTTTGTTTGGGATAATAGTACGGAACCCTTCGTACGCGATTCCGACTCGCACTTAGCTATTTTTTGTTATGAATTGAGGATGTTTTAGTAGTCATAAACTGTTATGTAAAATTCAAAAATGCCGTACAGACCAGAAAATGCAAGTATGGAGATGCAAGTAACTAAGGAGAATATTGTAGACCAAAGGAGAAACGCTGTAGGTAGGTATCCCATCAAAAACATAAATGTGAAAAAGAGAGCCAAGTTCAATACTAAGAATATGCGCGGTTGTTGGGCCGACAAAAGAATTGAAATCTAAATGGGTTCCATATTCTGTATCCTGAAATCTATTTACAAGAACATTACATTCTAAAATAAATTTAAAAACACAATTTCTAGCTTTCTTCTGTTTATGTTAATTAGATTTTCAGTTATTACGATGACAAAAGTGGCTCCAAATGGTTCGTGTAACACACAGTTGATGCGTCGCCAGTTCCTTTTTTGCTTGAACTTGGCTTGACACGCTGCCTCGTGTGTGCCCTTAGGTACTCAAAGACACAGAAAATGACATCGCTTAAATTTAAACTTTAAAAGCGGTTCTTAATGAGACAGTTTTTGAATTCTGAGAAACCATTCGTTGCATATCAAAGTCTGCACTAAATGAGTAGAAATTAAATGGACTTTATTTAATTTCTACTCATTTAGTGCTTTAGTGTTAGTTTCTTTTGCCGTGAATTAGTCCAATTTTCGATCTACTTCGATTTTCGATCAACTTTCGATCACTCAGCCCGGCAAGCATGGCAAACCCAAGACGTTTGTGACAAGACATGATAAAAATTTTCCATGTCTTACAATTTGTCATTTATGCTAGCACGGGTCAACCATGTGACATATTTTAAAGGCGCGACATGCCTTTTTTGTTGCTTCCCGGCGAGCACGGCCTACTGTACCATGGCTTGAGTCACAAATTTCAACGCAATTTGGGCGATAAAGTCATTTTGACTTAAATACTAGTACCGGCGGCGTGAGAAAATTTCGTGACGTTTATTTGGGACTCATCGGGTCTTAATTGCTAATACGGGCGCACCCATTTTGTCACAAATGTCAAATTTCGACAGATGATTTAGAAAAATTTATCACTTTCGTTCGGAGGTGGTGATAAAATTTTATAGTTGAAAAAAAAAAAAGTTGCCTTCTAATTACTGCACCAAATGGCAATAAATACATTTTGTGTGTATGGTGATCAATGCTTATTGATTAATTGAAATGTTACAGGATTATTAATTAATTTTATATTATTACTTTTTTATAATTGTAATTTTTTTTATTCTTGTTCTTATTCTTATATATTATTCTTATTTTTATATATTTTTTTTTTATACCATATTCTTCTTACTTTCTACATTTTTAAATGTTTCTTAAATAAAATCGCCAAAAAACATTTAAAATATAAAAAATAGGAGCCCAGCGGTCCAAGCTATTATATTTTTTTAGTAATTATTAAAATTTTCACAATTATTCTAATATGTTATCGAACAAACAAAGAAAAATAAAGTGTGCATATGTCTATGGTCGTGGGTCAAATATTGATTTATTCCCAACAAAATTAAAAAGTTATTTAGCTGTATGAACGGCATACTTTTTTACGTATTATTTTATTTGGTCGTCTATTCAAATTATGTCGTACTTTGAAGTCAACAACAAGAAAAGCAAGTCGCGCCTGTAAACTTTGTCACATGGTTGTCCCATGCTAGCATATAAGACAAATTGTAAGACATGACATATTTTATCATAACTTGTCATGACCGTAGTTCAAGTCGAAAATCAAGCAATGTAAAAAAAAAAAAAACTTATAATTCATGTTGGGATGCTGCTAACATGGGGGTAGCAAAGGGGGGGGGGTGAAATTTTGGTTATTTTTTGGCTAGGACATACCGTTTTCGAGATATCATTTTGGAAATATAGAGCGTTTTAAGCAAAATAAAATAAGATACGGAGGCCCATAATTCGGAAACAGTGCGTCGTAGGGCTATGCTTCTCCGAACATAAATAGTTTTTATGGCCAAGGTTAAACCGAAACTGCTATAAAATTGGCAAATTTCCGAAAATGAAAAAAATAAACGTCAAGAAGTTATGCCACAAGTCAAGAAAATATCTCATGCCGCCGTGCTAGCATTTAAGACAAAATGAGTTTATCGCCCTAACTGTGATTAAAAGTGTGACTTAAGCGATGTCACAGTAGGCCATGCTCGCCGGGCTGGATACAACACTATTTTTATTTTACGATAAAGTGGCAACCCCTCAAATGACAGTTTAGTCAACGAAACTAAAAAACAGAGATTACGAGTAGTTATGAAAATATCCGTAAAAATTCACGTCAAGTCCAAAATCCACAGTCAAACAGAGAAGAATCTAAATCTACGCAAGTACACACACACACCCAAAAGTTTTCATAAAATCAAAAAGTTTTTCTACAATTTCAATGTTTACCCTGAAGGTAAATTCAATTTATTAAAGTCCCCGTTTCCTTGTTATTATATTACGTCTCACGGAAATAAATGTCCACACAGAGAGCGGGGCGGAGTTTTTCCTTTATTAAGAGAGTCACGCGAACTTTTACCGTTTCTTTGTTTATACCATTTTTCAGTTAGTATTTTTTTCTTGTTACATTTTAGAAACTACGTAACGAAAATATTGGTGCTATTTTAAGCACGGATTAGCCTGATTGTTGATCGTGAGATTTAAATTAGCAGACCATAGAACTAATTAAATTTTTTACTTTTTATCGCACGCGAAGGGTTATGATTTTAGCAGTCTATGTATGTATGTTTGTATTTACGTATGGTCCTCCATAGCACCTGAACTATTCATCTGATTTTGATGAGTAAGGTTTCAATCAATTTGTTACCCGGGCCATAATGCCCGGGTAACATCGGGTAAATAAAAACCGGCCAAGTGCGTGTCAGACTCGCGCACGAAGGGTTACGTACTTGGTAAATTGCGGTGTATGACGTAATAAAAAAAAAACTACATACTAGATCTCGTTCAAACCAATTTTCGGTGGAAGTTTACATGGTAATGTACATCATATTTTTTTTAGTTTTATCATTATCTTATTTTAGAATTTACAGGGGGGGGACACATTTTAACACTTTGGAAATGTCTCTCGCGCAAACAATTAAGTTTAGATTTTTTTTTATTAAAAACCTCAATATCATGTTTGAAGACCTATCCCTATACCCCACACGTATGGGTTTGATGAACAAATTTTTGGTTTCAGTTTCAAGTATCCCCCCAAAATTTATTGTGTTTTTTTTCTATTTTTGTGTGAAAATCTTAATGCGGTTCACATAATACATCTACTTACCAAGTTTCAACAGCATAGTTCTTATAGTTTCGGGAAAAAGTGGCTGTGACATACGGACGGACAGACAGACATACATGACGAATCTATAAGGGTTCCGTTTTTTGCCATTTGGGTACGGAACCCTAAAAACCATATTCAGGTTACAGTTTTTACTACCAAATCTTTTTGCTTGTTTCTTGCAGTTCAACCTAACCTTACTGCATAGAAGACACCATATCCACTTTTCCGAAATCCATTCTGTTGAAACTTTTGGAGCTACTTACTTAGTTATGTCCGGTATCCCAACTTCGAAGGACAAGAGATCAGAGATACCCATATAAGTATAAAAGTAACGCTTTGCGTTGATAGTTACGTAACGTGGACATCACCCTTGAACATTGGACCCCTCATAATGGCGTTTGATGGGCAGGACCATGTCCACTATGGATGTTCGGCGACTGATAAACAGATGTTGAGTTTTTATCGCGACATGAATTCGTGTCGAGGTATTAGCATAAATGTGATTGATATTAGGTAATGGAAAAATCTATTTTTACCTGACTGTCGAAGTAGGTGCTTACCTATTTACTGAGTAATTAATAAGTAGTACTTAGCATTTAAGTACTAAGTTAACAAGAGTCTCTACAGGAGCTCGGTGTTTAACTTTCAAGTACTTACAAGTGTAATGCGGACGAAAATTTATTGGTAAACTAGCTTCTGCAAGCGGCTTTGCCCGCGTGAAATATTTTTATCATCTCAAGGGAACATTATACGGGATAAAAAGCCTGTGTGTTAGTCCAGAGTACAATATATCTCTGTGCTAAATTTCATCGAGATCCGTTGCGTGATTGAGTAACATCCTTCCAAACAGTAAACATCCATCCAAACTCTCTTATTTATAATCATCATATCAGCCGAAAGACGTCCACTTCTAGACATAGGCCTCCCCCAAGCGTCGCCACATTGACCGGTCCCGTGCGTCCCGCATCCAGCGGATCCCCGCAACCTTCACCAGGTCATCGGTCCACTTGGTGGAAGGCCTTCCAACGCAACGTGTGTGTTGCCAGTGATTACTTACGGGACATAGACGTGGTCGCTCACAATGGGCCTCATCAGAAAGCTTAAAATCACCCAAAGGGCAATGGAGAGAGCTACGCTCGGCGTTTCCTTTCGTGATCGAATCAGAAACGAAGACATCCGCAAAAAATTCAAGGTTACCAACATAGCCCGAAGGATTGCCGAACCTAAGTGGCAGTGGGTAGGGCACATTGCTCGCAGAACGGATGGCCGCTGTGGCCGAAAAGTTTTAGAGCGAAACGCACAAGACCGATCAGTGTGGCGACGCTTGGGGTAGGCCTATTTCTAGCAGTGGACGTGTTCCGGCGGAAATGATGATGATAATGGTGATAAGATTCATTGCAGTATTATAATTTCCAGCTTTTTATAAACTTCAAGCTTTTCCTCAAACTAATTTTTGCATGCTGCTGGCCTCCTGTGGCCCGCAAGATGGTCCTTTTTCCGTGATTTAAAATGGCCTATGGCACTCAGCAAGGCACAGAAAGACCGTGTGACTTCTACCGGCGAGTTTGTTTTTTTAATTTGATCAGTAAGTACTTTCGAAGATTATCTTCTAAGAATAAACAGTTTTCCCTCTTAAGGATGCCACTTTATAACGATTAAAAAGTCGCTGTACAGGTGGTGTGTATAGGTTTTGTGTTCCATTGCAAAAGCTCTCTTATTAATAACTCAGTAAATAGGTACTTACTAAGTAAAGAAGGGTCTCTACAGAGCTCGGCGTTGGGCTTCCAAATATTTACCTAGAAATGTAATGCGGAAGACAATCACAAGATAATTTCTTACAGAATGCCCAGCTTCTTTTAAGCTTGAAGCTTTAGTTTTATTATCCTAAACTAAGTTTTTGAAACGGATGACGATTCTCATCACAATTCTCAGCAATTAGAAAGAATAGAAACTAAGCATTTCCGCTGCTTAGGTCAGCTAAGCATTTTCGTGTTTTAAGGTTGCACTAGTCGCCGGCGCGAAGTATTTTGTGCACGTTGTTAAAATGCATGCTATCTCATCCGACAATACGTGCGACGAGAGATAGATGCTGTGACGAGCAGTAGGAAGCTAGTTCACGAATTAGCACATTTGCAATTTTTTTTGCGAAATGGATGATGATTTAGGACAAAAACGACCGCGCGAAATTTTATAAACAGGCCTTTGGGAGTATGGATATCATGAATAAACGGCTAAATGTATATTTTCAAAATACAATTATTTGCATTTTTGAACTACTAATCTATCCCTGTATGGTGGCTGTTTTGCAATTTTCCTTCTTTTTATAGTATCTAATTCAGCCCAAAGATGCGTCAAAATTAGTGTTGAAAAATGGAACTTTTGACGCTCCTAACTTAGAAATACTTTTTTTTTAATTTTTTGTTTCCTTAAAGGGCTAGATAATGATGAGACAAATTGATATCAATTTTTATTTTGATCATACATCGTCAAGCAGTTGAGTAATCGCCAGACTACGTTTGTATGGAAGAATGATCGACTACTGCAACCTTAAATAGATCATATGTTACTGAGCGATATACTGACTTTATATAGGAAAAATATTTTTCGTCAAAGGATCATCGGATCGTACATGACAAACAATTTTCTTGTTAAGACGGTACCCCGACCAAAAAATCGGCATGAGATATGAGCGTTCGTATTGGTCTAGCGGCACTGGTGGCGCATGAATTACAGTAGTGAATACGCCCAGATTTTAGAATAAAATCTTTATAAAATCAAATTCTGGTCTTTTGAAAAAAATAATTCTACAAAAATGTTCGTTATTAAATTGTCTATCCATTAGTGTTAGTACAAAAAATAATCAACGAACACTTTACGAGGAGATGCATAATATCAATAATTATATCTCATTTTTATGTTTTTTTGGAAGTAGATTAGTGAAATATATACAACATTAAAAAAAATACTAAATCTACCATTTTAGAATCAATATTATGTAGAAATTTAATGTATTTTTATTAATTGATATTTCTTTTTAAATAACGAGTAGATAGCTCCTTAAAACAGCACAAAAAACGGCTTGCGCGGCGTTTTGCTCGAAGTACCGCTTTAAGTAAGCTTCTTTATACAAACTGAAAAGTCATTGTGTAGGTTTTGTGTTGCAATTAGACCATTTAATAGCCTTAGCAACGAGGGTATTATTGAGAAATGTTCTCTTACCAATTAGTCAGTACGTAACAAGGGTCTCTACAGAGCTTGGCGCCGGGCTGCTGTAGGCTTTCAAGTACTTATCTACAAGAATATACTGAGGAAGAAGTTACAAGATAATTGCTTGCAGATTCACAGCTTTTTGTAAGCTTTGTTTTATTTTGAAACGAATTGGCGTTATAGAGATTTACGTAAGAAGGTAAGTAGATATTTAAAAGTTTCTTCTTCATCGCTTTGCTCTTGACAGAGCGGTCGTGGTCACGATGAATGATGGCCAATAGCTGGTGTTATAGCTCTTCTCAGGATCCTTCGATCTGGTTCTGTTAAATGATAGTTTGGGCATGGTGTATTTATTAACATGGCGTCCTTGTCCAAGTCCTTCCTATGTAACGTAGGTACTTATGTATAATGGAAAACGTAGAGACTATTCCGTGTTATCTGGGGGCACGGCAATGCAGCAGAATATGCAACAAGTCGAGCAAAGAAAGGCACAGACGTACCATCCTTTACTCGAAGCCATTCAGGATATTTTCGACACCCCTGTAACTTCGTTATGGATAAAGCTAGAAGCCTGAATTTTCAGTGACTAAGAGAAAATTATATAATTGGGCATAATCCCGCTATATTATATAATTACATTCAATTTGAACGAATATGTAGTTTAAGAATTATTGCAAGTCAAAATACCTTAGTTTTGTCACTGAGTGACTCACTCACCGATCATCAAAATTCTAAAGTACTTCTAGTAGACTCACAAGCTTCAAATTTTAAACATAATTAATGTTTACCCTATAAAGCAAGGAAAACTAAAACATCCCCGCAATGTCCATCCAGTTACCTAGATGTACAAATTGCATGTAACTTCTCAGTCCTATATAAATGGGATTAAAAAGTTACTTTTACAGTTCATAAAATTTTTCGCCACCTACGCTGCTTATCTTGGTAGGTAAGTAAATAGAAAATAAAAACGGGCCAAGTGCGAGTCGGACTCGCGCACCGAGCTTAAAGGTATTATAGACCTGAGTATTTGATATGATTTTCAATTTACTCTTAATACCTCTACGCGTTCATGAGGAAAGGGGTAGTAAGTTTAAAATTATTAAAAATATTTTTATTATATGATGAAACTAAAAAAACTGTAAGACGTTGCTTCGTACCAAATTTCAAGATTTTGAGTTCACGGGAAGTACTCTGAAGGTTTTGATTCCCTTGCAAATGTCGAAAATTTGCGGCAATTTGCGGCATAAACGGCTGTATCTTTTGATTGCGTTGGCTAAGTTTGATTTTTTCACAGCTTTAAGGGACAGTAGACCTGAGTATTTGATGAGAGGAGCTCGTGGCTAAATAAAAACAGCCGCACGGGTCGATCTTTAAGGTTAAGCAACGCTTGACGAGGTCGGTCCGTGGATGGGTGACCATTTCAACATACAGAGTTTCCTCCGTGCCTCGGAAAGCACGTTAAACCGTTGGTCCCGGCTGTCATTTGAAGATCTTTGACAGTCGTTACGAATAGTCAGACGCTTGAGATCTGACACCAGTCTTGCCAAGGGGTACCGCTGTTACCCAGTTACTGGGTTGTGGAGGTCAGATAGGCAGTCGCTCCATGTAAAACACTGGTACTCAGCTAAATCCGGACATAGACTGGAAGCCGACCCCAACATAGTTGGGAAAAGGCTAGGCAGATGATGATGAGACCTGAGTATTTGATAAAAATGAAGCGAACTAAAAAGTCAAAAACAAGGAAAAAATCATGCTGTGCAGTCGGAGGATACATATTCGCGGGCTGGCTGACCAAAATCTGGTGTATCCTCCGCCTGCACAGCATGATTTTTTCCTTGTTTTTTACTTTTTAGTTCGCTTTTGAAGCAGTTGGGATTTTTGATTTTTTGAATTAAGTTTTTTTATTTATAACTTTTTAGTTACTTTTTTTCGAATTAAATACATGTAAACATATAAGTGTTATATATATTTTTGAAATCACCTCATAAATCCCTTTATTTTGATACCCCACACGATGGGTTTGGAAGAAAAAAAAAATTTGGGCACCCACAATATGGCACCCAAAAACCGCCATTTTTCTATTATCCAATTTTAATGTAGCCTATGACACTCGCAGGGTTAAGACGCATCAATTGACGTATGAATCATCAAAATCGGCCAACGCGTTTGGTCTCTGGAAAGCCATATAGGAACAAACATACATACATACTTACATACATACATACATACATAGACTGATAAACACATTACCCTCCTGCGGCAGTCGGGTAAAAATAAAACCAAGTCGGTAAATGTGCTTGTTTGTAACCTAATTAATAAGGTACCTACTGAATAAATTATCAGACTTGGTTTTACATATACAATCTCACTACATGAAACTTTGTAAAACGTATACATAACATATATTGTATAACTCAAAGATATTTAATATTCCATCATTAAGCAACGGAATATTCATTGTTTAATTTTCTAACATAATTTCTCTCAAGGTTTTCATTTATTATCTTTTAATATCCTCAATTCAATGGAGAATAATAAAAGGTAAGTAGGGAACGAATATTATGATTCTGCTAGCTTTTCCCAGTGACTTCACCCGCTTTAAAAACGAAAATAATCCCAAAAGACTATACTACTGTGATAATAGTTATTTGTTATAACAAATAACTATTATCACAGTAGTATAGTCTTTTTAGCAACTTTGCACTCTTGTATAAATACAAGAGTGGAAAGTTGCTTTTTAACCGCGTGTTCAATTTTGATGACCGAGCAAGCGAAGGATTCTAAAATTGAATCACGAGCGCAGCGAGTGATTCAAAATTAGAATCCTGAGCGTTAGCGAGGGAATCAAAAGAGCACGAGGTGAAAAATCTTTGCACTCGAGTGCAACACGTAACTTTTCATTCCACCTCAGCGAGGAAATGACTAAATGCAAAAAAAAACGTTTATACTACACCTGCTCGGAAAGTACCTTGATACTTTATCAAATTTACGGTAGAAAGTACGTCATTGCATATCGAACAAATATGCGGCGAGAAAACGCATCTGAGCGGGAGAGAAAAGTGTATGAAAATCCATTTCTTAAGTGGTTTTTCTTTTTTAATTTTGGGTAAGACTATGCGCTGGTAACCTAAATATCAAAAGCCAAAGAGTTTTTACAGTGAGTTTTTATCTCCAAGTTCGCAAAATGACACTGGCCACTAGCTGTGTGTTGGATGGTGTCAAACAATTTGAAAAAAGAACATGTGAAAATTGCAGACGCCATTGGCGCCATTTTCAATTTGTGTGTTGTTTGAGGATTCAGTTTTCGTAGAATGTACTATTCCTCGTAGGTGTAGTATAAAGCACTATGTATCACTCGAGAGAAAGTGCGATTCCCGATCTCGGGTGTTTTAAAGCCCTCGCCTACGGCTCGGGCTTCAAACGACACCCTCGACAGTAATCGGTCACTTTCTCCTCTCGGTGAACAATGTACTATTACAATCACAAGATAGGTACACTTTTATTTCAGTTTAGGTATTAATTACGACATTATGACAGGTAAGTATTACAGAATAATCTTTAAATTATAACAAAATAATACTAAGGTATAATTAAGAAAATTTTAAAGTAACGTTGCTACAGTTATTGTTGAGGGAGAGAGCTCATTTGCGCATTATTAACAGTTTCAGTCAATTCTGTTGGCGTCAAACAAACTTCCTCGTCGCTAGAATCACTCATTTTAGTTTTTTCACTTGTTTTCAAGTTTCTTGTTTTTAATATAAGGTTTAACAATGACGTGAAAAAATGCCGCGTAAAGAACCGCGTACAAAGCAAATTGAAAAAAGAACACCAAGAAGGTTCCGAGTCTGAGTTTTTAACAAATTAAAAAAAAGTTGTATGATATATTCGGCACCATAGAGGTAGCAGTAAATAGATTTAATGTTTTTTTTAATTCACAAACTTAGTGCACACGATGTTCTAAATTCAATTTACTTTATCCTCTAGTGAATAAAAACGGCTTTTCCACTCAGATATTGAAGATTAAAAATACTCTTTCCGAGATGGTGGGATGAAAAAGTATTTTTCAGAAATTGCCAGCAATAAACAGGCTGAGTTAATTTCGCATTGATTGCGATAGTATGGATTAGTAAGTCAAGGAACAAGTTTCAGTTTTCTAGAGCCTCTGACATCTTTGTAGTGATCGTTCATTTTAATAAACTACAATTTTTAAACAAATTTACAAATTTATAAAGAGTATAAAGTAGGTAAGTTTTGAGATTTACGTTGTGTGACGCATATATGCGGATTAACGGTGGAATAGACAGAGCTTTTGGAATATGAATATCATTGAAAAAGCTACTGAATGTATCTGTTCAAAATAAAATTATTTACATTTTTTACCCGACTGGGTTATGTGTTTCGCGCGTATATTGTATGTATGTTTGTATGTATGTAATATTCTTTATTACCTCATATCTTTTAAACCACTTGACCGAATTATATAATTAAGACGTCGATAGATAAGTCTTGACTGCCCAAGTGTTCTTAGATAGGTGAAGTTCTAAAAAAACAAACATGGCGGATTTAGGGTGCCATATTGTGCGGGACCCAATTTTTTTTTCTTCCGAACCCATCGAGTGGGGTATCAAAATGAAGGGTTTTAAGAGGTGCGTTTTAAGGGTTTTAAAAGTAATTCGAAAAAGAAATATTTAACTAAAAAGTTATAAATAAACAATTTTATTTAAAAATCAAAAACCCGACTGATTAAGAATCGAACTAAAAAGCTGTTAACAAGAAAAAATCATGCTGTGCACTCGGAGGATCAGGTGGTCAGCCAGTTTGCAATATGTTTCCTCCGACTGCACAGCATGATTTTTACTTGTTAACAGCTTTTTAGTTCGATTCTTAATCATTTTGATTTTTAAATTAATTTGTTTATTGAACTACTACGAGTAATCTATCCCTGTCTGGTGAGTGTTTTGCAATTTGCTTATGGTATTAATTTACGCCCCAAGGTGCGTTAAAATTTGTGTTGAAATATGGAGCTTTCGATGCCCATAACTATCAAATATATATTTTTTTTACTTCTTTATTTCCATACAAGGCTAGATAATGATGAGACAACATTGTTATCATGTTTTATTTTGGATGTACACCGTCAAGTAGTGGAGTAATCGCCATACTACATTTGTATGGAAGACTGACCTAATAATCGGTTAATAGCTAAAATCGAAATAATCCTAGCCTAAAGCCCGATTAGCCGACCACCGACTGACCGGCCGGCCTATACTATTTAGCCTTCGATTTATCGGCTTATCGATATGAACATAAGGTGGAGCGAGCTTGAAGTGAACTTTCCCTTACACTGACTTTACACAACATTTACAAATAAATTACAAGGTAAAACTTTCCCTTACACTGACTTTACACAAAATTTACAAATAAATTACAAGGTAAAACTGGATAAATTCTTGTAAAATCTGATAGCTTATTTCATAGAGATTCTAACAACATATCATTCATACATGGTTCCCATACAAAACTTCCGAGAAATCAGCGTTTTACTGAGACCGGGCGATAGCGAAAAATGGCGCCCGGGTAGCACGGTTGGCAATTTTTCGGTCCGCGGGATGGACGGCTGAGGGGAGAGAGATTTTATACAGAATAACACTTCTGTTTATGGTCCTGTAATCATGATTCCCCTCATAATCCGGTATAGACATGGTCCTCTAATCGTGAATGTCCGATATTACGATTTGAATACCCCACTAGTTTATGTCAGAATATTACGATTTATGCCATCGTTTATCCGGCAAAACGCCTGTTCCTGACGTATTTGGAACAAGCTTCACACATAATTGTCCGGTCCCGTTTTAGCGCTTGATTCGGGAAAATCAAAGCATTGTTAATCAAGGCACACGCCTGTCTGAACTGTGAACAGGGTTTGGTATTCTAATGCTCGCTGATGTGAATTGTGTACCTATTTATAATTGTGTTTTGGTGAGATAGTTATTTTCGTACTGTTATTTACTCAGTAGGTACTAGTTACCTTATCACATTTAAGTAAGTATCCCAACTTTAGAGTTAATGTCGATATCTGCGTCGGGAGTCGACTGTCATTGCGCAGATTTTCGTTACCTACTCCCAATCGCCTGATGGCCGAAAGACTAGACGAAGATGGCTCTGTGGCCTTATTTAGAAGCCATTACTTACTCTACGTACTACGTACGTTCTTCTCGTTACGCTCGTATTATATGTTCCTGTCTCTGGAGCCCTAACCACCGGTAGTTTTTATTCTGTTTCCGACATCAGCCCCCCTACCATGACGAGTCAAAACGATTACAGTTCGACTGCAAAAAAGTCATATTATACATCTGTCCCTTACGCAAACTCATAACAACATTGCTATGGTCACCCCCTTTTTTTTTTTTTTGTTTCGGGTTGGAAAATCCTCATTGGATGTCCTCCGCCCCGGGGGGGACGGAGGGGTCTGTCAGACTCTTACTGACTAAAAACCACCCCGGTGTTCCGTCTCACACCTAAGCCGGGGATCGCAGGAACGATACTTCCGCAACCCCCGGCTAGTGCCGGCCCGCCACTGCGGGCCACGACCTTGGGTTGGGGGGGGAGTGAGGTGTTGGCCTCCCCCCGCGACGTCTTAGAGGGGCGCGCGTGGAACACTACGCGCCTCCACCTCGGGTCCTGATATGTGGGGGGCGACGGACGTATGGTCACCCCCCTGAGGTTATCTCTTTGCATTATCATCATCATAAGACCAGCCGAAAAGTGCCACTGCTGGACATAGGCATCTCCAAGCGTCGCCACATTGACCAACCGTCACCTCTTTGCATACTTACTCAAAATTTAATACTCACTCGTACTGAAATGGTGGTAGATAAAAGTAAAGTCCACTCGATTGTCAAAAAAATCTCCTTTCATGAAAATATCTTCGATATTTTAGATTGGTAGAATATTGCGATCCATAAGTTGACATTTTTATGGTCATGGCTCTATCTTTTCTATTGAAAATCCATAAAGCATCTTCGATGAAAAGTTTTAGTACTTTCTTTAAATTGCGGTCTCGTAAAATATAACTAGTGTTCAAGGTACCATTACACGGGGTGAATAGGAATACAGGGGTAAATGGAAACAAAACTTTGATTAGGATTTTAACTGTGATACAACTTTATTGGTTTCAAACAAAGCATTGGAGTTCTACTAAAATGTTGCAAACAATTTTTAAATAACGTGAAATTCCTATCAAAGTTTTGTTAGGGGTTAAAGTAAGAAATTGGCGGGTATGGGGGTACGCAGAAACTACAGAATGCCACCTACTACGATCCTTACATACTTCTTTTGCTTCACACACATTTATACATAATAATCAAAATAATAACCATTATAATATAATAGTATGGATATATTATATCCATACTTAATATTATAAATGTGAAAGTAACTCTGTCTGTCTGTCTGTCTGTTACCTTTTCACGCTTAAACCGCTGAACAGATTTAGATGAAAGTTGGTATGAAGATTGCTTGAGACCTGGGAAAGGACATAGCCTATTTTTTGTCATAAAATCCTAAGGGGGAGAAATGGGGGGTGGGGTAGTTTTGTGTGAAACTTCTTATAATAGCTTAAACCGCTGAACCGATTTAGAAGATTTATTTTTATTTTTTTATATATGGGGATCAAATCGCTTCAAACTACACGGAAATACTTCCATATCAAATAATTAAAGTGTATTGTTCGTTTTATTACCCCTAAAATGGGGTTGGGGTTGTAAATATAAGATACACAAATTTTCTTCATGAAGGTGTATTTTGGCAGGTGGTAGTACTTATAGGTAAAGATAGTAAACATTAGTTAAGAAAGGATTTGTGTAAATTTAAATTTTAAGGGGGTAAATGGGAAATGGGTCAATGTGGCGACGCTTGGGGGAGGCCTATGTCCAGCAGTGGTCATCTGATATGAATATGATGAAATGAAAAAAGCTGATCTTTGTATGAAACTTTTAATTGCGGCTTCCGATTTGGTTGAAACTTTGCAGGCATGTTTTTGATAACAAATTATTGAGATCTGCATATTTATTTATATTATGCAATTTTGCAATGGGATGACGCTTCGTATTACACAATAAGGGCAAAATATAGTAGGTGCCAATATATTAACAGGTATAAGAAAAGGGGAAAGCGTGTTCATACGTCGAATCCCAATAATCGCCATTGAACTATCAGTTCAATTCAAAAGACTCCAGTTTCCAATCAAACTTAGTTTTGCTATTACTATTAACAAAGCTCAAGGGTAGCAGGGGCGCATTTGCAAAAGCCATGCTTTACCTATGGCCAGCTACATGTAGCTGCTGATGTTCGCGTATGTCCAGGGCCCAGAATATATATGTATTAGCACAAAATGAAAGGATATACAACATAGTATATAGCAGCGTCCTAAAATGTTGTACCCATGATTAACAGCATAATTAAGGAATGCCAATTTACTGTAGTTGAAAATTATGATAGAGATGGTATCTTCAATTCGCAGCAAAGCAGAATTTATGATTCTGTAGTTTAGGTTTTTCCTTTTGTAACTATTTAACCTTTACCTGTATTGACAAACGTTTTCAATTAAATAATTTAATCGTTTTTACGTTAATGCTTCCTGTACCTATACAAGATGAGTTTTCCAAGTGGGCGTGGATGGCCAAACCATCACTATGAAGAATAGCACAAAACAATCCCTTTCTGATCAGAAGGTCTAAGTAGCTAAATGTCCAACAACGAAAAATGTCTAATGAGCAGTAAGTCTAATTAGCAAAATGTCCATGTAGCAACCCCGTCCAACTGTCAGATGAAGTAAAGTGCCCGAAGGTCATATGCCTTTGCGATAGAACTCTGGTGATCTAGATTCGACAAACTGGGTGAAAGCATTTTGTACTGCCTCCTGAGAAGAAAACTTTTTATCACGTCGAAAATTTACCAAATCACGAAATAAATGGTAGTCCATTGAAGGAAGGTCTGGCGAATATGGACGGTGACAAATGGTTTCTAATTGCAGTTCCTGTAGAGTTAAAACGGTTTCTCGTGCTGTACGAGGTCTCGCGTTATCATGGAGCAACAATGGTGAAGATCGATTCATGAGTCGGGGCTGTTTCACTACTAGTTTTGCTATCATTGTTCGGAGTTCGGCACAGTAGACATCTGCCGTTACTGCTTGACCAGATCGGAGAAAGCTATAGTAAATAAGAACATGCTGAGACTACCAAACCGTTACCATTACCTTTATTGGTAAGCTTTGCTTTAGGACACTGTTGCGGCGTTTGACCTGGGATCAGCTATTGCATTTTTCGCTTACGGTTATCGTAAAGAATCCACTTTTCATCACATGTCACAATTCAATCAAATATTCCTTCATTTCTGTATCGATTCAACAAGGCAACATAACTTTCAACACGCGTTTCTTTCTGCATTAATCAAATCATGCAAGCGTATTCTGGCGAATACACGCGCATTCGTGCGGCTTAGCTTTAGTTGTAAAGAATTTGACGCTTCGATGCGCTTCGACTCTGCGCTAGTATAAATTGACCCTTATTCTGCCTAGGTGAAGTGCAAAAGGTTAAAATCAAACAATAAGAAAATTTTGAAGTATATTTACAGTATATACAAACACTGAAAAATATTTCGAGTTACATTTCAACTACAGTTTTAATTTACATACATTTTAGTGTTCTTAAAATATTAAAAATCCTAGTTATTATAATAAATATCTATCTACAAAACATACAAATTATTTGTTTCACAACAAAACAATCACTACATTTATGACATCCGCTAATTATCCACGTCGTTTCATTTTCAGTAACAAGTTTTTATAAACCAATGTGAATAATATTTTTGACTTAACGAAGCGCAAAATTAGTTTTAAATTAATTGTAAAATATTTAATTAGTGAACTGAGGCATCAACAATAAATAAGTGTACTTATTTACTAATATAAAAACTTGTTAACTCAAAATCGTTTTCAATCTAATGAATATTTTGCTTTTCACTATGGAATCAACACAACTAACAGACAAATTTCTTAGTACTACTTTCATTTTAAGTTTGATTAAACATACTATTTCAATGGTGCTTATATTAAAATTAGACTCAGATGTTTTGAATTATTTAGTAAAACAATTTTAATTTAATGATATTTTATTTCCAGAAACTTGATCATTCATGTCATAAGCTTGTGAATAGAAACTTATGAGTAACAATTTCATATCCATCGTTTGATACCAACACTATACTGCTGTATACGTGGAAATACATGGGTAAACTGACGAACGATAGTTAAGATATACGTGGGACACTCAGAAAGTTTTGCGAAACTAAAAAAAATTGTTCTATACGTACATATATTTTTATTAAATCTTTTCAAAGTACTTTCCACCAGCCTCTATACAAAGATTCATGCGCCTAAACCAGTTTTCAAAACACTTTTTCCAGTCCGCCGCAGACACCTCGTTTACAGCCTGCTCGAACGCAGCCAGCGCATCTTCCGGCGACGAAAATTGTATCCCTTTGAGCTGATTTTTTATTTTTGGGAATAAAAAGAAGTCACACGGTGCTAGATCAGGGCTGTAAGGAGGGTGACCCAGGAGTTTGACTGGCGTGCTGTCCAGGAAGTCCCTCGTTTTGAGTGCGGTGTGCGCAGGTGCATTGTCGTGGTGGAGCAGTAGCCCGCGGAGCCCTGTGTTTGGTCGCTTGTTGCTTATAACAGAGAAAACTTCTGGCAAACATTTGGTAGTATACCATTCGGCATTAATGCTTCTTTGATCCCGTAAGGGAATTGATACCAAGTGGCCTGTCAAATTAAAAAAGCTAGCGATCAAAATCTTACCCCCGCTTCTAGATCGCTTCACTTTGGTAGGCGTTGGCTCATTTTGAAACACCCAAACAGTCGACTGGCGCTTGGTTTCTGGGTCGTATTGATAAATCCAGGACTCATCACCTGTAACGATGTCGTAAACACGCCGAGACGAGCCTCCTTCAAATTTGTTAAGCATATCACGGCACCATTCCACCCGGGCCTGCTTCTGAGCATCGGTGAGGTTGTGCGGCACCCAGCGTGATACTATCCTCCTCACGCGAAGATGGCTGTGTAGAATCTCGTGAACGCTTCCCGATCCAATCTTCAATATGTGTTGAATCTCCTGATATGTAATTCGCCTATTGTCTTGGATTAAATTTTTCACTGCTAGCACGTTTTCTTCGGTAACAGCCGTCAAAGGGCGACCGCTTCTTTCGTCATCCCCCAAAGTTGGTCGACCGCGCTTGAATTCGTTATACCAACGATACACGGTTGCCTTGGAAGGGCCTTCATCCATGAATGCCATTTGAAGTCTATCGTACGATTCATCCGGTTTCAGGCGACACTTGAAATCGTATAAAATCATAGCTCTAAAATGTTCCCGGCGCAGATCCATATTTCAGTGAGACACAATACTTTGAATTAACTCGCAAAAAATGTGGAGGGAAATTTTGAAATTGGAACTTACTTATTTTTACTTATAAATAATCATATTTTCGAAAAACATTATAACTGGCCAGTCTCCCATATATAAAAACTTTTTTTCGCAATACTTTCTGAGGGGCCTGGTATGTGTAATTTATATATATGATTAGTTAAGTTATAATAGTCTATTTTAAGTTTCCTTATTTTATTTTATTGTCTACACACTGTGTCTTCGTCTATCATCCAACTTTCCTGTCGCAGGTCTGCTGGAAGAAATTTCTATTGAAATAAGCAGTACCTTTGTGCTCTTCTATCTGCATTCTTTTTTTTTCTCTGTTAAGTGTTTTGTGTGTACATAAATAAATAAACGATAAATTAACAAGGATGACGCAAACAACTTCAGTCTGGAAGTGACGAAGATTGGCGAGATTCCTTGGGAGTATATATATTTTATCAGCGTTGCAGTATCAATAAGTTCATCATCTGCCCAGTCAGTTCCTCTGTTGGGATCAGCTTTAAGTCTAAGCAGATGGAGCTGTTACAAGGAGTTACTGTCTATCTGATCTCCATAGTAGTAGTTACAAGTGGTTCTTAAATTATAATGAGGCCTCTGGATCCGTCATAAGCTTCGCTCGTTTTAGTCCTACAAGGTCGGTTACGCAATGCATCCGATCCGTGTCCATCATAATTCAGAATATTTTGAACTCGGAACGCAATCACGGACACGGATCACGGACACGGACGTGTAGTGCGTATGATGACATAAAAATATGCCAAAAGTTCTCAGCGCCTTTATCTATATAATGATAAACAAGATTTTCTTGTATCTTTTATATTTTCTAAAGATTTAACTGTAGAATAACAGAGCTTTATCTGAAGTTGTAAGCGCTTACAAATGAAGCTTCAAAAGAAAATCAAAAGGATCAAACGTTTTGTCACTGAATGGAAGAAAATCAAATCAAAAGGAAGTTTTGTCACAGAATGAAAGAAAATCAAATTTATGTCGCCTCTACTTTAGCTGAAAAGGCAAAGATATCTTCGTGTAAAATAGATAAAATCTTATTAACAAAAAAATTAACCGTTCGTCGATTGGAATAAGGAACTGAAATGAAATAAACTTTGAGTCTATCATTTTGAGTTAGCGCCAAACAAACAAACATGCAAGTTAATTACCTAAAACTTAGAATGATCGTAGCTAGGTTGACGGTTTGTTTGTCACCGGCTCAAAAAACTAGGTGAAAAGTTATTTTATTTTTACTTTTCTGTTCCTTATTTACTCGGTTCAATTCTTTGCTAAAAAGATTTTCTTTTGCTTTTCAGTTAACTTAATTTCAACAGAATCAATTCACAATTTAAAATTCAATGGACAAAATATCAACAAATCCTTGTTTTTGTACCTTCAGAGCTGGATTTAATTTTAAAATTTAAATATGAATTTAACTTTGAGGTATGCTCTTTCCAATAAAAAATATTCTTAAAATACGAGTATACATGTCAAATTGAGAACCTCATCGTTTTCGTCGGTAAAAAATTAAATGTTTCTATGTATCTCTGCTAGCTGACAGATAGATTTATATTTCATAAGCACCTTCGTAATTAATAATCTAAAAAAATAAAATAAAATAAAGTAAGTTTAGTATAAACAGATGAAAAGTTAATAATTCCCAACAAATTACCAACGCTTCATGAAGTTGGTAGGTAACGAAACATTTATTTAGCTCATAAGGTTCATAAAACCACCAACATAAATTAAACATCAGATTTTGGGCTAATGTACTTTATAGGTATTATTACGATGAAAGGTGGAATATATTAACAAGAATAACTTATTGGCACTTCCAAAATTATCTTTAACAACTTCATTAAACATTGTTCTCATGATTCAAAACATCTGAGGCCTTCAACTTTAGATAACTTGTTTACGTGCAATGAATGATGAAAAGCTAATTTATATCTTGTCTAAAGAATGGGGATCAATTTATAATTGATTGTATCAATTCAACAAGTTTCTATATATATGTAAAAGTATGTTTACGCTATGGGCTTGACACCAAAGGGTAAAAGATGACTGTCACTTGTCTGCAACTTGTGATAAGCTTAAGGTTTTGAAATAATTTGAAGCAAATGTTTCAGGCTTTACAAAATGAAATGATATTTCATAGGCAGTTTAAACGAAACAAGTATGCAGTATATGAATGTATATTATAGAGCTGGATATAATACCATAAATTATTAATGATAATAAAATTCGACAAGATGCATAAAATTATACATCTGTTGACAATTTGTAAAGATTAGAACATGTCACTGTAAACAGTGCTTGAAAACTACATTGAAAATCTTTACAAATCGATATTACTAGTCTTAAACCTAACTCTACTAACACTGACTACAATTTAGTAAGCGTAATATCCATTCAGGCTTCATGTGTCGGAGAACCGACTAATCTTACTTCTATCAAAAACCTTACAATAGTAAAATACATTTTCAAATTACCTTCTATGACTAGATGCAATTCGTTAACTTCAGACGATTTTCGATTGACGTCGTTTTTATTTAGTCTTCTTACGCCTTCGAAATATATACCTAAGTAATTGTAATTAATAAAAGTCATATATATTTGAAATTCACGAAATCAAATACATCGGAGAAAAAACATATGAAGATGCTGTTTGCAGTAATTTGCCGAAACGTGTGTGCTTTAAGCATATTTGTAAACGAAATTGAAGTATTTCTCGGGTGGCTTGTTTACAAGACATACATATTTGTCCTCGCGAATTGCAAATAATAGGAAATAAGTGTCAACATTGGTTTACATTTTTATTTCGTACCTTTATAACAATAATTATGAACAAATATAAGCTATGACTGTCGTCTTCTGTCTATACAACACACGGCTCTTTTGAGATTTTCTGTAAAACCACTCTTACTAATTTGGACCTCTGTCTTGCATTTGACAATTGGTGGTTCCTTCACTTGTTTGTCAGTCTTTTCACCCTGGCCTGTATTGTCTAGTTCCTCGTCGGATCACGTGTCCGAACCTGGGTATTTGACGATAAGATCCAGCTCTTCATCACTCGGTTTCACAGTTCGCACTTCTGTTTGTCCTTCAAATTTCTTCGGTCTATCCAGTTTGTTTTCGATATTGACTAGTACGTCGGCAACGCATCGGTGGTCGTCTGGAGACTTGACTTCGGCGTCATCTCCGGGTGCTTCATCTCCGTTGTTGTTCTGCTTGTCTCTTTCTATTTCAGCTTTGCTGTCTTCATCTTCGCTGTTTTCTTTCCCTTCTAGAATCATTTTGTGGGTAGCTTCTTCTGTGACGCTGTCAGTGGGCGCCTCGTTGATGCATGAATGTGTGAGTGTGAAGGGTAGTTTCAGCGAGAGATCGCCGCCCATCGCACTGAACGTAAGTTTGACTTTCACGTAGTATGACACGTAAATCGCGAATACGTTTCTGTCTTCTGGGGTGTTGTTGCTAAGTACTGTTGAAGCGAGACTGGCGCCTGTTTTTGAGTAAGAATCCTCGAGTGCTATCCAGTTTTTGGTTATACCTGCAAACAATATTGTAAGTTGATGTATCGAAATAACATTTATGTGGATTTGTGGACACTGGCTTTAAGGGACTATTACTGTTTTTTGGAAGATGATGGTCTTGGTGAAGTCTATTAGTATAATAACTGAAATTTGGAATACGTTAATCAATCTTACCTCTATGCGGCGTAAGCGTGTAAGTATCAGTGTGGGTTTGTCCTGGCAGGACGACATCATTGCCCTTCACGAGAGCGACCACATTCTTGAACTTGCCATTGGAGAACATGCAGACATCCACATGCTGTACCACCAAAGCCTATGAAAGAAAATACAAGTTTTAACATCCCAACTGGAAATGAGAAAGGTAGAGCTAGTTAGATAGATATCTTTATCATTTTAAGTTCCACAGTTATTAAGCTCTCCATAATAAGGGCCTTTTCCCGGTTGGAACATGAATGGAAATTGCGCATTAAGTATGAAATAACTCCATAATTAAACGTCGCTTCACATTAAGGGCGACGCGGTTGGCGCGACAAGCGTAACTAATGCGCGGTATAATTTAATATACAAAGCTTGTCTAGTTAGATACAGTATTAGTTACTAAGCAGTCTTGTTACGGGTGGACTGAACGATAAAAATGTTAGTCGATTAAGAATTTAAACTGTGAGTCACATTTTTTAGTCTGGTCTGTAAGTATCGTGAGAAGAATTCAAGGTCGTCATACACGATGAGACACAGAAGTCTAAACATATCTACAGCATCTTTAAAAGCCTCTTATCTCAAATAGCACATTCGGTATCTTGAATAAATTATCCAAACTTATTATGACTGTAGCTTCGCATGGCGATAAAACATAAATATGTAAGTAGCTATGTAGAATCACCCCGCCAGAGTTCCTTCCGTATAAGAATCTCTTTTCCTACGTATTTTATCAAAGTTGCCACGTGCAGTGACGTGTGATAACGCGTAATTTGTCAGGCGACGTGAGGTCGCATCTGCGGTAAGACGCGATAAAATGTGACTTGTTTGAGATGCTCGGTTTCTCGTCTCATGATGTGAAACGCCTTAACTTTTGAGTAATTTTTCCGGGTTTAATGCTTCTTCCTATTTCGTTTTCATTTTACTTAGTCAATACAGTGTGATACATTATTTACATACATTCTTTGATACAGTATACGAATACAGATGAAAAGTAAAGAGCATTATACACCAATCCCGTGTTTTAACATAATCTAGGATAAACAAACAATCATTTAATAACCAGCATAAACTAAGCAAATATCTTAATGATCATCTTCATTAAGTTTATAATAGGATTGAAAGCTGTCGGGAGTGGCTAATGGTAGTCATTAATTATGTGCGCAACATTTGACCAAGAGAGCGTTGGTAATCTCCAGTGAGCCTTGTTTACACTTTGATTAGGGTTGCTGAATAATGGATTGACTTCGGCCTGTTATAGTAAGTGTTTGACTTGGAATTTACAATCAAAGATAAGTATGTAGAAGACGGCGCGACTAGCAACACATATTTCGCCAGAACTGGAAGAATAAAGCGCGAGGTCATGTAAGGCGAAAGGAGGTGGTCTTTGCCAAGGAGTAGGACCTCAAATTCTTTATAAATATCCTGAAATTTAGACTCCAGGGGCACGGGAGCTAATAAAAGGGACTCTATCCGCCCACCCACGAGACCCCATAAAGATATTGGCACAATGACCAGGTACTGCCTTGCACAATGAGGCTCAGGGAACCCTTTTACAGACTCCCCAGGGAGGCCCCAGCGAGGGGCTGTGCCCTGACAGGCATTGTACAGAGGGCGGGGTGGTCTAAATAAAGTAAAACACCTACAATCTCGTGTTTTATTAATGTTCTTATCCCCAAATTTCATGGTGCCGAAGGTGATACTCCGAAAAAAAAATTGTGATGCTTAGTTATTAGATTCCCGTCCGTTAGAAAATACCGTACTTAAAAAATACAATGCAAAGTGAATATCGTTTATTCTGTCTACACAAAAAATAACATTTGTACATCTTTCTGTTCACGTGTTCCGAAGAAAAATACGAACATTTTCTTTGAAATACAACTTCAGACAACAAAGCATAAAAAGTTTAATGTTTTTTCATAATTAGGTTCAACAGAGTTCTTATAAAGCTCTTATATATAAGACTCTTAAAAAGCTCGCCAGGAGCTTTCACGTGGTACTCATGTAAGGTTAAATTAGTTTTAGAAGTTGCTCTGAAAGTTTCCACGTAAACGTTTTTAATGCGGGTAGTTCACGAAAATTGCGTGCCAAGCTTACAAAGTATAACAATAATTATGGACTTGTTGTCAGACGATACAGTTTTTTATCATCATCATCAGCCTATTAATGTTCCCACTGCTGGGACACAGGCCTCCTCTCTGTGTCAGTTTTTTATCACTGTTACCTTTTTAGTTATGGATGAGCAAGTAAAACATCAGATTTTTTATGAAAATTGAGTGAGGAAAATACTTTCAATAATGTTGTCGTTTTTGAAAGACAATTGTGTAACCAGTTTGGAAACCTAAACTATTTTTTATGTTAAAGCTTGATGGTTATTAGATACGCTTACTTATGCTTGCAAAGGTCACTACACATAGTTTTTCACATCTACTCAACTATATAACTAGACACTAAAAGGAAAAAAATACCATTTCTTACAATGGGTTTTGTTTGATAAAAAGAAAAAAAATGTATTATACGTTAACATACCTTGATCCGTCTTACAGTCTTCGACGAGTGATTGCCGACGATAACTCCGACTCTGATGGACTCTCCGTGGGAATACGTTGGCTTATCCAGCCAGGCTTCTAATTCCACTCTACAGGACAAAATATACAAACGTTAATTTAATACCTACAAAATATTTCAAAACGCTCTTACATAATAAAATTTGCCTTGCTAAGCCTTTTACCAGTTTATTAAGTTATAAGTTAGCAAATATTGCATTTTAAAACATTGTTGTAAAAGAACAGTACACGTGTATTTTTTTAGCAAAAGTATTTTTTTAATTATTTAGGCCTTGCCTTTTCCTATTGCGTAGGCTCCTTCTTTGCGAGTCGAAGTAAGATCACAAAGTACGTAAACGGCGGCGCGCCGCAGACAGAGGGGCCACTCTCACTTTGACATTTCGGTTTTACAGGGAATATTGGGCAATATTGAACCGAGCTCAGTCGCGGCTGTCATGATTGCTTTGTGCAGGCGTTTGTCACGTCATTCATACATTAAGTACTGTAACGGGGTTGGTTGCATTGGATGGGTTACCTTTATTATTTGTTACAGACCGAATTTACTTTTTTGTTTTTAATTCTTTCTTTCAATTATTTTTAAGTTATAAAGGTCATTAATCTTTCAAGATGACAAATTAGAAATTCATTATCTAGGATTATAATAAATTATTTTAAGCCCATAGATGAAATTGGGGTGTGAGTCTATCTGGCAGGCCCCAACGAGATTTATCAACAGGGGATAGCTTTTCATATAGGCATAATTTTGTACCTAAAGAAAATAAATAAGATATATTTTGTACCTCGACAGTTTTTGATTGAATAACGTTTTTATGAAGTGTCTAGCTAGCGGGCCCCTTATGATTATTTTTATTGTTATTATACTTTCAGATCACCCAATGGTGTTAGGAGCTTGATACTATTATGTACCTTACAAATCCGAAATTTCAACTTTCTGTGAGCTTTGCTTCAGAAGATATTCGTTATTTAAACAAACGTCCAGCCAGCGGGCCCCTTTTATAAATACTACTCTTTTATATCATACAATGGTGTTAGGAGCTTAATACTATTATGTACCTTACAAATCCAAAATTTCGACTTTCTGTGAGCTTTACTCCAGAAGATATTCGTTATTTAAACAAACGTCCAGCTAGCGGGCCCCTTTTTTAAATACTAATCTTTTAAATCATACAATAGTGTTAGGAGCTTGATACTATTATGTACCTTACAAATCCGAAATTTCAACTTTCTGTGAGCTTTGCTTCAGAAGATATTCGTTATTTAAACAAACGTCCAGCCAGCGGGCCCCTTTTTTAAATACTGCTCTTTTATATCATACAATGGTGTTAGGAGCTTGATACTATTATGTACCTTACAAATCCAAAATTTTCGTCTTTCTGTGAGCTATACATTAGAAGATATTGGTTAATTAAATATGTATTCATCAACGTACCTAGTTAAATTTGCGTTTGCACAATACAATTACGTTTTTGCTTGCTATGCGCATTTGCATGACTAAATAATTTGTATCTTTGCGGATTGTTTTACAGGAAAAGAAAAAATAATGATTTATTCGCTGTAATGAACTTACAATAATAAATACTTAATAGTAAGTATAGTAACATAGATGTGTCTAGTTTGTGTTAATTTGTAGGCAACTTAAAAATAATACAAGGGTACTTGTGAATAACTTAGGTAACCAGGTCCGTTGGTTGAATACTTTTTTAATTAACGAATATCTCCTGAAGTATAGCTCACAGAAAGTCAAAATTTTGGATTTGTAAGGTACATAATGATAATAAGCTCTTAACACTATTGTATCATATAAAAGAGTAGTATTTTAAAAAGGGGCCCGCTGGCTGGACGTTTGTTTAAATAACGAATATCTTCTGAAGTAAAGCTCACAGAAAGTCGAAATTTTGGATTTATAAGGTACATAATAGTATCAAGCTCCTAATACTATTGTATGATTTAAAAGAGTAGTATTTAAAAAAGGGGCCCGCTGGCTGGACGTTTGTTTAAATAACGAATATCTTCTGAAGCAAAGCTCACAGAAAGTTGAAATATCGGATTTGTAAGGTACATAATAGCATCAAGCTCCTAACACCATTGGGTGATCTGAAAGTATAATGACAATAAAAATAATCATAAGGGGCCCGCTAGCTAGACACTTCATAAAAACGTCATTCAATCAAAAACTGTTGAGATACAAAATATATCATATTTATTTTCTTTAGGTACAAAATAATGCCTTTATGAAAAGCTATCACGTGCTGATAAATCTCGTTGGGGCCTGCCAGATAGACTCACACGAAATTGAGAACTTGTCATAATAATAAGGTTCAAGTCATACAGCTTACAAATATGTTTCCTCCGACTGCACAGCATAATTTTCATCTTGTTTAAGATCATCTTTGGTTTTTTGATTCTATTAGGTACCTGTTTTTCACATTTATTTTTTTGTCGAGCTTGTAGCTTTTTACAATTTAGTTTTTTAAGTAGGATCATTATTACACTATTACTAAGTCTTTTTACTCTCCATTATTCATCGTATGTGGCGTAATATTAAATGTTTCGTGATATTAAATGGATATTTGATGCCTTGTCTACCCTCTAAGGCATGTAAGCATGATATGATGTATGTTTAGACGAATCTATGTATTTATGTTTGTAACTTGGGCAACCTACTCTTTTTTAGGGTTCCGTAGCCAAATGGCAAAAAACGGAACCCTTATAGATTCGTCATGTCTGTCTGTCTGTCTGTCTGTCTGTCTGTCTGTCTGTCTGTCTGTCTGTCTGTCTGTCTGTCTGTCCGTCCGTATGTCACAGCCACTTTTTTCTGAAACTATAAGAACTATGCTGTTGAAACTTGGTAAGTAGATGTATTCTGTGAACCGCATTAAGATTTTCACTTAAAAATAAAAATAAAACAATAAATTTTGGGGGTTCCCATACTTGAAACTTTAACTAAAAATATTTTTTTCATCAAACCCATACGTGTGGGGTATATATGGATAGGTCTTCAAAAATGATATAGAGGTTTCTGATATGATTTTTTTCTAAACTGAATAGTTTGCGCGAGAGACTCTTCCAAAGTGGTAAAATGTGTGTCCCCCCCCCTGTAACTTCTAAAATAAGAGAATGATAAAACTGAAAAAAATATAAGATGTACATTACTATTTAAACTACCAGCGAAAATTGGTTTGAACGAGATCTAGTCAGTAGTTTTTTTTTAATACTTCATAAATCGTAAACCGCAATGTACCAAGTACGGAACCCTTCGTGCGCGAGTCCGACTCGCACTTGGCCGGTTTTTTTTTAATTCGGAATCAATATAGTAGCAACCCTAGTGAATCTGTCAAGTTTAGCTGTCTATTGTCTAAACGGCGGGAGTGGCCCTTCTGTATACTTACTATTTTGTGGTAAGATATCAAAAAGAAACTACATTTCGTCTGTCAGAAAAATCAATATTTCATCTAGCTAAACCTTTCGGTATAATTAATATCAATGGCTAAAAATAAAACGGTCGCATGGATTTTACAGTTTAAAATTTATATCACAGCTGAAGACCTGAAAGGCGGAATATTCTCGTGAATTGTAGAACCTAACGAATGCCATATTTTCCGGCAGGCGTTGAATAAGTTAGCAAAAGCCCGGCTTTTCAACCAGCGCTGTCTACAAAACGGTTCCATTAGCATAATTGCACAAGTGAAAGTAACGATTATACAGTTTTAAAGGGGAGGCATTTTAAACTTGCAAGTTTGCGAAAATAAGGCTTCCCTTGTGATTTGTGTAAGTGTTCTGATTGAAGATAAGAATGTCTAAAATTATTTTTGGTGTTCGTTTTGTGTTATATCGCAAAGTGAGCAAAATATAAGTTACAACTGACTTAATCAAGATTGTCGAAATTAGAGTGAAGTTACTACAGGGATACGTCTGCCCCATCATTCAGTCAATACATGCAATAATTATATGTGACCTTAATAAATTAGCAAGAATATAGAAAAATACAGAAAGCCAGTGCAACGGGAGATACCATTCGAGGAGTCACGTATTTAATCCCAGCTGTAATTACTGGAACCCACTGCAAGCGTACGTGCACATTATTTAATTCCAACTATTTGTCCAAGAGTAAGCAAGATAAATCGTTTGAGCTCTGATAAATTAAAGCTAGTCCTTGGTGTAATCTCACCTGCCATCTGACAGTAGGAAAGGTTTCTCGACAGTCGCCCGCGGCGGTTGTACTTCGGAGTTTTCTGAAACAATATTAAATTTTAACTACCTTCCTTAGGTAAGTAAGGTAGTTCAAAAAAAAAAAAAAACAAAAAAAAAAAAAAAAAAAAAAAAAAAAAAGAAAAAAAAAAAAAAAAAAAAAAAAAAAAAAAAAAAAAACAAGATAGTACAGTCAAACAAAGAATTGGGTGTATACAGGTAAGATTATTTATATTGTCCTCCTTCTGATAACATACTAGCTTTTTCCAGCGGCTTAGCTCCCGTGGCCCACCCCACCCGTGACCAGTTTTCGTGATAAAAAAATTGCCTATGTCACTCAGAAATAATTTAGCTTTCTACTGGTGAAAGGATTTTCATAATCGGTCGGGTAGTTTTTGAGTTTATCCATTACCAAAAAACTTACAAACAAACAAATCTTTCCTCTTTATAATATTAGTATAGATTTATTGCTAGATTTTACCTACCTCATGTATAAAATACACTAAAATAATTCTCAGAATGATGTAATAAACAGCAGGACTTCTAAATCACAGGTTTGAATTACTTTAGGAGACAGAGTTTCAATAATTTAAGCAGACTTTTGCAACTAAATGTACCTATGTATGATAGTATTTATATTGCTTGCACTCACAATGGTCTTCTACGTGTCGCTGGTACGACTGTAACTCAAATTTTGGTGCACCAAAGAAAACAGTTAACAGGTTCTTTCTATCAAACTGCCAATTTACGCTATTGTTGTGTGTAAGTTTATATAACACACTACCACAGATTACTCAATAGTAACTAAGTTTTTATATTTGTGGAGTTTCTTGTCCTTTCTTCTCTACAACAAGCTACTTTTCCAAATGGACGGTAGAACTAATAAATAAAACAATTTTGACGTTCAAAAATGCCGCATGGCCTATACTTCATAAAAGATAGTTTGATCTCTGCGACAGCTGTCAGTATCAATACAGTAACAATAGCACTGGACAGGCTAATAATAACGTAACAATAACGTATACGTCAGTTTGACATATGTCACAGAGATGAAGCTATCTTTTATGAAGTATAATTGAAATAAAGAAATTTGACTTTGACATTACCAAGAACTTTTAAAGTACGCGCACGATAAGTCTGCGCGCGACGGGTGGCGTGCTTAATGTTGCCAGCATAACTGACCTTTTTTCCTTCATTTAATCAATGGTAATTTTTCATGACTCGAAACTTACAAGTAATTTAAGTCAAGCATAATTAATTACTAGCTTTTTCTACTTGCACAGAATATGATGGCAAAAACTTCATGAAATTATTGTAAACCTTATTATCGATAGGCTCGCGTTTGACCACTACCTCGCCTGATGGTAAGCGATGATGTGGCCTACGGTGAAGCACGCTTGCCTAGAAGTAACCTATTCACTCACCCATTCTAATAATTAGTAGTACCTACTGTTAAATTTGGTCTAACAATGATCCTGCAGTGGCTAATTAATACCTTCAATTTCAATTATTTTTTAATTTCTTCTTCTACAATTTTTGAATAAGCTCATAACCCTCGTGAGTTATTTGGGTGACGGTGCGTTCAGAAACGCCTAAAACAAAATAACAATGATGCATTATATTACATCGGCACATGTCTTGTCCCGCTGGTATATTTATGTACCACCCAAAAACCAATACAGTCGGGCACAGGTAGTACGAAAATTTAGGGAAATTTTAGTATTGATACACTCTCTTAACACCTGACTTAAATGAAAAACGATTAGTTCCAATTTTGGCCGCGCGCAGACTTATCTTGCGCGCACTCTAAAGTAGTTGTCATCTGTCTTATTGTTTGACTGTACCTTTCCACCCTTAACGACACAAAGTTTAAGTGATATTAAAGTTAATCCCAAGTTCATAACGGGTGAAATGAGCTGGCGCGCAAGTTGCTAATGTAATTATGACGATGTCGGCTCTATGCTTGTTAGCCTAGACTGGGTTATATTAGGAATATAGAGGACCTTTAAACTAGGTTAGAAATAATTTTGTGATATGATGAGCTGTGAACTTTGTTATCTATCAAATTGCATGGAAACAATATACGTTTGATACAGGCACTGATACAAACATGCGCGAGACGACACCCCTAAGCGGCTCGCACTACTGACAGCACTGCAGAAGTGCCCGAGTGGTCTCGTCGGTGCGTATGTTTGAGTGAGTGTGCCGTTTCGAGCGTTTGTAGGTAGTTCCCATACTGTTTGTATATTTATTCTGTGATATAGGTTTCTAAAACTCCTGAGATGATATTTTATCCCTGTTTTTACTGCCGTAATTTTAAAACAACGGTTAGATCACTAAACTACAGTACAAATTATGGCAGTATCTAACAAGTGGATTGAATATGTTGTACATAAGGCCACGTTTCTACCGGCAACCAGCTTGCATGCAAGTTGCATTAGATAGCGGGCTACTGAAGTATTAATCGCTCGATCGTGCTCCGCAACGTTAAACTTTCATGTGAGTTGTCTGTAGGTGGAAACGCGGCCTTGTACCTATTTATTGATAGTGATTCTAAAGAGTAGCACAAAATACATCATCATCCGCCTATTAATTTCCCCACTGCTGGGACACAGGCCTCCTCTCTGTGAGAGTGGATGGCCGTATACACCACGCGGGCCCAGTGCGAGTTTGTGAATATCACATGTCTTCGAATTTTTGGTTCCAGGACATGCCAGTTTCCTCATGATTTTTTCCTTCAACATTTTTGAGAGTTGTGGTGATGAAATAATTCATACAAAGTAAAGCGCCTGCCTGGGTTCGAACCCACGACCTACAATTTGTAAGCCAATACCACTGAGCCACCACTGCTTTCAAAATACATAATGTTGTTCAATTTGTCAATCATCTTTAGCTATGCAAACAAAACTTTCAAAAAGAAAAAATAAAAAAGAATATTAACAATTGTCGAAAGCCACAAAGTTTTATTTTACCGATTCCAAGATTTCGACATAATATGATTATACCTAAACACTGAAATACATTTCAGGGGCAACTCAATTATTTCGACTTACCGATTTCCTCTGGTTTCGGTCGGCAGTTTTCATCTGAATCCATTTTCGTTTTATTCCTCAATCTGCGAACAAAGTTTTTCATAGCAAATTTAATTTGTTAATTTCATAATCAACTCTCTACCGTTTATGTAAGGTTTAATTTCATTGGAAGATTGGATTGTCAAAAAAGTTAGGCCTTTGTATCATTAATGCTAACCCAATTCAGTTTCGGTTCGGCCCTTTGAATCGTTTATGTGCTTTTGAAACACATAAGCGGCCCATGATGAAAAGGTAGCTCTTGACGATAGGTGATATCTACGATGAAGTGAGCGAGTCCAGAGGATGCCTGTTCATTTTTGCATACAAGGCTGACGGATCATAGCAACACAGCTAAAACCTTATAAAGTGGACAAATTCAATTTCTCTTAGCCAAGAAAAAGCATTTTCAGAAAATTTTCAACTAATTGTAGAAACTGAGCCATATCATAGCAATACTTTAGATTTTTGGAATGTAGGTGAATGCTAGAACTCGATTTTTTTTTCTGTTTTTCAGCAATCTGTATTGTTGCGCTTTTCGACGCGCATGGTCAAAGAAAAGTGAAAAAAAATTGCAAACAAATTATTTTCAAAACGATCGACAGTTCTATATTTATGGTAGAGATAACGTAAAACAAAAAAAAATCGCTTTATGAAGCGTTTTAAACATTGAAATTACCGTTTGCACGAATAGTAACAGAAACAGAAATAATTTATTAAAAATGATGAAAAAGCATTAAGCTTTTGGTCATGGTTAAATAAAAAGATGCAAGTATCTAATGCAGAAACAATTATATCTTAGCAGCACCTTATTAATGACAAAACTTTCCGGTTGACATTTTTGTAAACGCACCCAGGCCAAATGCTTCGCGAAAAATTTCTGAAAACAAAAAATATCGCAGTAAAATGACAAAATCTATGTACATTTTAAATAACACACAGATTTATACGGTTTTAGCTGTATTACTATCGTACAACGGTTCGGTCATGAGCTCATTATCTATTAGGTCATAACTTCATTGAAGAAATAATTCATCCAAAACTATTGAGGAAAATAGTTCACTTCGTGGATTACGAACAATATTAGCACACAACATTTATTTGCTAAGCATATAATTTTGGGCAAATTTAATAAAAAAAAGGAGTTTCTGAAAATTAAAAAAAACCCCAGACCATACAGAATAGGTACACATTTTACTAATTTCTTAAGGTCAAATGTTAAAGAAAAGGTTGTCTCTAATGAATCAATTGAAATAAATCCTACGAAGATCGCTTAGGCTAATATAAAACCGCAATTAAAAAGCAATTTTGCTTTCATTTTGAACGTCACTGAGAAAAAATATTAATTGAGAACCTTTCAGCTGTTGGAATATCAATATGCAATTTGGAGCCAATATGCTTTTAATTGCACTGACTACAGTTATTGAATATTCAATGAAATTGCCATTAGGGATAGAAATACTCAAAGAATAATATACATGCTTTAGTTAGGTGTCTAGCTATTATTTAATTGAATTTTGATAAACACTTTGGCAATCAATATTCAATCTGTAGGGTATTTTTATTGAAAAAAACTCAGCTAAAGATATTTTTGCTAGCAATTAAACATAATGAGAGAGTTACATAATATCTTTCATCCTTTTCATTTGGTTTTGTATTGATTTCATCATTTTGTTTCATTTTATTATTATTTTCAACCACTAATATTAGCACTGTGTTTTTACATCATTTTCTGACAGATGCCAGAATGTCAAAAGTATTATTATTTTACTCTTTGGTCAAGTATGTAACGTTGAACGTCTAATCTAGGTATTAAAAAGTATTTATTTAGAGCTGAAATAATAGTTTGCATTGAAAGTAGGCAGGTACTCGTATAGGTCTACCAGAATCTCATGGCAAATGTGGAAATAAAAATTTGTTGTGTGCAATACTGGGGAAATTGGATTAAACGCTCTTGATACTGTTTAATTTCTATTTATGTCTTTAGTATTAATGAACATTAGGTACTTATATTATAGTTGTCACAGCGGATCTTTGTGTCTTTGAACTTGGTCCTGCCAACCATTGCGTAAGAAACAGTTTGTCATCGAGTATACTGCATAGAGTAAGCGAGATAGGACGATGTGACATACATAAGCGAGTGAAAGAGACAGTTATACAATGCTATCTTCACCTTCAACATTGACACAAAAATAGCTACTGCGCGGGGTCTTGCAATCAATTCAGAGACACAAAGATTCACTGTGAGTATTATAGGTATGTGTATGAATAATGTTGTTATACATCGGGTTCTTAACATAGGAAAAATAAATCATTTGAATATTAATTTATGTACTTATTTATTATATATCATTTAAATCATACTAATAACTTAAAACCTCATTCAGAACTAGAAAACTAGAATATGATTTCATGAACTCCACTGGCATTTCAAAAACTTGTATCTTTGTAGTTTTATGTCATCTCTCTCCGGTTAGTCATATGGTTCTTTTTCATTGGCATTTAACATATTCAAAACCAATCTCTTTATGTATAAAGTCTGTAAAAAATAATAAAATGTATCATGTTACTTATAGTCATTCATCATCATCAGTCTATATATACTTTTTTAGGGTTCCGTACCCAAAGGGTAAAAACGGAACCCTATTACTAAGACTCCGCGGTCCGTCTGTCTGTCTGTCTGTCTGTCTGTCTGTCACCAGGCTGTATCTCGTGAACCGTGATAGCTAGACAGTTGAAATTTTCACAGATGATGTATTTCTGTTGCCGCTATAACAACAAATACTAAAAACCGAATAAAATAAATATTTAAGGGGGTTCCCATACAAAAAAAGTGTTTTTTTTTGCCGTTTTTTGCGATAATGGTACGGAACCCTTCGTGCGCGAGTCCGACTCGCACTTGGCCGGTTTTATGTAAGTTTTATGGCCTGGTTGCTAGGACCTTTTAGCCACGTCTTTGGAAAGAGTTTTGGATCTTATATTTATTCTTTAGTATGCATTAGAATGCGGATGTAACAGATTTTAATGTTTTTTGGAGTATTTGGCAGCAAATTGTATCGAGTCAGTCTGCCCAGTAAGCTTTGCAGAGGCAGTCAAACTACAATAAAATACTCCGCTCCACTATCCCGAGATCGCTTCTCTCAATGATTTTACAAATTGTCCAGTTGCGTAGACAGTTGAGACACAAAACTACACCAATAATATATCACAATATCCACTATATAGGAATCAATTTGCAAATAATATTAACAGCCACTGAACTTCACTCGACAAAAGCCCGCCAAAAACTCCCGTCTATATACACGTCCCACTGCAGGGCGCAGATTATTACTTTATATTTTTCTTACGTCAAAGATTCTCAATCCCCGTTAAAATCAATATCTTGTCGAAGAATTAGTAACAGTTACATTACTGTTGCCATTTTCTTCCGGCCATCATTCGATGTGCCCTGTGTATTAACCATATAATAGTAATGGAAAGAAATAAAAATTAAGTAAGAAAAATGTAAAATAAACTAAAAGTATCAAAACAAGTCAGTCCAACTTACCGGTTCACTCTACGACGCACTTTAAAATCAAAGATTGAGTTTGATTTACGCCTTCTTCTTCCCTTATTTTATGATACACATTGAAAACAATATGTCTCGCTTGAGATCGAAGTGGGTTTTTCGACATTTTCACAAAAATAACAAATTTTCAAGATAATATCAAAAAAATTCAGCAGCGGTTGACACATCAAGTACTTTGATTTTATAGGTGACAATTGACATTGCCATATGAAAATCACAATTTAAAAAAAATAAAAAATACCATGAGATTCTGGTAGGCCTATATTTATAGACATGAGCGACACGGCAGTGCGACATTAATGCTACCACCATTTCTCATAGAAATTATCAAATCAGTTTTTAATACATATATTAGTGTACAAATTTGGTTCTCTGTAAAAGCATTACGACATTTCAGATGCGTAGGATCGTAGAGCCTACGAGAAGGCTTTGCTACGAGCCGCTACGTAGGCACTACTACGCACGGAGCTACATGCCTACGCGAGTATTCAATAACGATAAATTAAAACCATCATACACCAACAAAACAAATAAGTAAAACAGCACCTAAATTAAACCGCAAGAACCAAAGATAACATCTTTCCCTAATAAATGCGTGCAATTTTTAAAAGAAACGTCTTCAATAGACGCTGTAAAGAATACAAATCCCCTACGACCGGTCTGAAAGAGCAATCTCAGAGGCAATGAACCTTGGCAAGCTCTGAAAAGGGTTCCGCATGAATACGTTTGGGTGGGACGCGAACTTTATTAGAAAACTGAATGGCTAGCGAGACTGGACGGTAACCTTTGAGATGACAATGAGATACATACAGTTTGAGGTCTGTGTATTGAGTAATAGGACTTTCACGTATTGAGCAATAGGGCTTTCACGTATTGAGCAATAGGGCTTTCACGTATTGAGCAATAGGGCTTTCATTTGTTATTTTTCTGTGGCGTTAGGTTGGTTTGATATTTGCGCGGTTTGTTTATTTGTTTCTGGGAAACATTTATTTAAATTAGCGTAATGTGGATGTGAATAATAGATTCGGGATAAAAATTACTTGGTAAAATATTACTGAACTACATGTTAGTCGTTTAAAAGTTGGCTTGTTAAAAAACTTATCCTATTTTTAAGAACCCGGATTACTTTTATTTTTTATAACTTATTCATCAACTATAAAAGCTCGTCTTTAGGGGCTTGTCGAGACCCGGTTCATCTTTAATGTTTAATACGTACGTACTTAAATATTCAATGCTTCTAAAACAAGCGAAGTTTTAAACGCTGTACTCAAAGCATCTTTACACTTCAAGTGTTGTTTTATGGAGAAGGAAGGTATGAAACTTGTTAAGGGTACAGCTCATACCGAGACGCGATGCTGAGTGCACTTTTTACAATATTCACTTCATAAAAAAGGTTCACATTTCAGTGAGAGAATTTGGATATTTTAGAAAATTCCCACAGTGTGTACTTTGGACCTACAAGGATACTTAATTAAGTAAGGCAATAAATATTTTACGAACAAATCTGTCCAAAAGTAGATCCAGTATTGATATTCTGGCACCGAGCGGGAGCACGGCCAGTACCGCGTTAACATTGGGGAATATATACGCTATATTAGAAATGTGTTACTTTCTGTAGTATGTTCTATAACTATTGTATAAAAACTCACAGCGTAGACTCGTTTCGCGTCCCGTCCTACCGGGCGAGCACGGCCTCTGTGATAGTCTTAAGTCACGCATTTTATCACGGTTTTTGCTCCCAAACTGTGCTAAAAATGTGTGACTCAAGCCTGCCACAGTAGGACGTGCTCACCCACCTGGTGTAAGCTGATCCTTTCGCGGCTATTATGGGTCATAGCTTTTAATAACATAAATCTAGTCACAACGCGGCATTCAAGTGTTCCTTAAGCTGAGCCGCACGCGCCGCTGTCATCGTATTTTATAAATCTTTATTATATGAAATCGTATACAGCCTCGCGCAACTATCCACGCCGCACGAGCCGCATTTCAGCAAAATGCTGTAGGTATACGGTTTCCACCAGCGCGTGCGAATGACGACATCAGACGCGGCGGGCGATGCGGGCGGCGCGGCAACATGATCCGTATCCGTATGAAAATATAGTTCAAGATGTACAGAAGTGGATACAATGCGTGCGGCGCGTTCGGCGCGGATAGCGCGGGGCCAAGAGAAAATGCGATGAATTGGGCGCGTGCGGCGAGTGCGGCGCGGACAAGTGCGTGTTCACCTTAAAAGATCTATAGACGGTTAATGTAGTGCTTTAAGGACGAAAAAAGCATGCGTACCTAAGTATGATACAGGATAAATGTTTCTGAATAAACGCATTGTATCTGCGAAGTGATCTTTGAGTATGTTACCAAAAAGGTAGGTAGCTACGTAAAACTAGTTGTTAAATTATTTATTCCTACATTAATTTTTTTAATAGACTGGCCACTAATAGACTAAAAGTTCATGCTTATAAGCCACCCGTTATCATAACCTTTCCAATTTAACCTTTTAAGTGAAAATCGATACTTTACACTAAGCTACTGCCAATAATTAAAACTGTGATAAGATCGATTGGTTTTTAAATTATCGCCCAGTGTATCTGCAGAATTCCAGTGTGGACTGTCACAACACTATCGTGTGGAACATGAAAACAATAGCGTCATGCAAAGAACTGTCGATACCCGTTAAGGCTTCCGTAGACAGGTACGACGAGACAATCAACAATCCTATGTCAATTTTTCTTGGAAATTGTTATAGGTAATATAACCGTAGAACAATTTCTATAAAAAGGGTTTTAACATTGTTTTTTGTTTCAGCCTTTAGCCAAAATCCCCTTAGCTAAGTATATCATGAATCTTGATAAATATTGAAGAATCAATTTACGCTTTGGCCAGTTGACTTGAATCTATTTAGACTGTTAGTTTAGGACAGTGTAGGCTTTGAATTTAAAACAATGTTGGCTTTACACACTTAATTTCATTGAATAGATAGCTTAACTAAATATATATTTAACTGTTAGCCACAAGCTCGAAAACTATCTCTAAAAACACACACTTTCTTGCCCTAATAGACGAGGGTCTAGAATTAAATAATTTTTCTGCACAGAACCACAAATTTCACATACAAACACAGTTTCGCAAACTATATATCCTTTAAAAAGCGTTTTTTTTCAGTAATACAACAAAATAGGCGTACCTATTTACTTAGACCAGCTCCGACAAATTAATTTGCTAGCTTGTTAACTAAATATTTTATTGAAAGCCACAAGCTCGCAAGCTATCTTTTTAATAGTACATTACAGCAGAATCCAGTAAGTAAGCCTTCCTGGCCGAGTATGAGTTAACCGGACCGAACCGCAGGTGAGGTCCGGTTATATACGAGGCCAGGATGGCTTTCTTACTGGTTGAGGTTTGTATAATGCTTTTCTCAAAAATGAAAGAAAGTTTAACAACAAATTCGTTTAATTAATATTGAAGGTTACATTCATATTAGGGCAATTACTGATAGATATTGTGATCGATTTACCGGGGGCATTTATATTTGTTTGTTGTACATCTTGATTAACGGACTCTTTAATCCAACATGATTTATAAACTGAAATGACTAAATACAAACATAAAATCCCACACTATACTTCTACAACATTACTAAGTACAAAACGCAACGTGCATACTTTTTCTGCGTCGCGTTATGTGTCACAGACCCATAAAAAAAAAAAAAAAAAAAGTGTCACAGACAATAAAATGGATGTTTAAGGCTCCAAAATATATTATGTATCTCATAAAATGTCATACCAAAAAGAGATAGATATATATTTGGAGCCTCCCTCTAACCATGTTATAATGGCTAAACTCTAATCTGTGTCTGGTACTATGTTTTTTTTTTCTAAGCAGATCTAAAGAGGATGACCTAAACCGTGCGAAGCCATAAAAAAAAAAAGGGATGAAGGATGACCAAGTGTCCAGTAAGTAAATTACATACTTACTTACTGGACAGTAGGAGATTCCAAATTTAAAATCTCGCTTCTTACCGGACAGTTGTGAATAGTCTCCGGTAGAGTTCACTTTCTGGATACTTTTTAGAGATGTTATGTCAACATTACATACCATTTTTGAGAAAAAGCGATTTACATATAGTAAAAGAATTAAAACTATATCAAACAAAATGAAGTTAGACAGTAAACCTAATTTCAATGCGCAGTTTGTATGCTTGTTTACCCAAACAACACTGTTAACCGCAGCCTCGCTTTGGGAAATAACATTTCCTGTAGAATGCAAAGTGAAATGCGCCGTCAACTCGCTGACATGACGATGTGGCTGTACCATTCATCTTGTTTCGAGAAATTCCTCGCGAACAACGTGTTGTTTTCAGATATTAACCTTTGACATTTTTAGCGTGATTTAAGTTCTATTTTCAGACTGTATTTTGGTGATAAACTTTGAACATAAATCATTGCTTAGGACAAAGTTTTGACATGGGAGAAGGATGTTTGACCTCTTGATTTGTCCACTTCTTTTGGTAACACATTGTTTTCCACAAATATTTGTATACATATTTTTTGAGCTACTAAACGCGAAAACTGGCTCGTACTGCTTTTAGTCTTTTCACAATGCAGAGTATTTTACAAGCAGAGCGGTTTTTTTCCATACCCACTCGTGCGGCTTGTCCTCATACAAAAATCGAAAATATCCGCAAGCCCAATTCTCACAAACTATTTATTTTATAATTAATAGCATTGCAAGACTCTGCGCAGTTGCTATTTTTGTATCAATGTTAAAGTAAAAGATAGCATTGTATATGTGCCTCTTTCACTTGCTTACGTTTATCGCATCGTCTTATCTCGCTTACTCTATGCAGTAAACTCGATGACAAACTGTTTCTTGCGCAATAGTTCGCAGAGCCACGTTCAGAGACACAAAGATCCGCTGTGACCACTGTAAACTTCTATACACCCGTATCTATACAATAGGTAGGAGAATAGTCACTGTATTAGCTTAACCGAAGAGGATTTAGCTGGCAAAGCAATCGGTTAGATGCAGCTGTGGTCCACGATAAACCACAATGTCATTCCAGACACATAGTAGGTGTCGACATCAAAGCCACGGCGATCTCACCACGGAATCTTCTGGCTTATTGAAAGCGATGTGAATTAATCAAAACAGGAAGTGTTCTAAAACAGAGCTAGCATCCGTAAGACGTGCGAGAGGATTAAAAACTATTCATAGATGCCCATAACTCTAGAAGAAGGTGAAAGTTATAAGATTTAAAAACAAATCGAAAGCAACAACATAATGTCTAATTCATGAAAATTTACGATTAGTAGGTAGTAACAAAAATACTTTTTCTGGTTTAAATCTCAGTTTTGCGTAAAACAATATGAAAGAAATGGGAACGAATCAAAAATAAAAACCTAATGTTAATTAAAAAAGGTATATTTTATTGTTGGTTTGTTTGTGGGAGGTAAATCTTTGGAAGTACAAAATCCATAAGGAAAATTCTTAAACTAATAGAAAGCTAAATTAAACTATGGTTGCACGTAATAGGCTACTTTTTATCACCGGAAAAACTAGTAGGTCTTAAGCTAAATAAAAAAGGGAAATTTCTATCGATATTTTTTTTTTTCTACCACAACAAGGTATCGAATTTATAAAGGCTCATATGGAAGCACGAATATTCAAGCAAGGATGTTTAAATTCATATTAACTACTACGAAGTGCAGGAGAATCTATAACTGTTGTATAGATTTTTTTAACTCTTTTCCTTATTGTCGTTAGTTTTCTCGCTTTAGCCAGTATTTATATGAAAATAATGCTGTAATTTTACTTCAGAGCGGACTCTAGTCAACAGGAATTTGAAAAATAGGTATTTGAAGAAACGATTGCCGTCGCGTCACCTCCAACCTCACTCCGTAAAGTGCGAAAGGGACAACTGCAGCTCAAGCTGATTTTACCTACAAAAACTTTGACTAAAAGACGTTTCGTATTCTGCTGTTTTCTTCATGAAAACTGGTCTGATGTAAAAAATTCTTATATCAAAATTTAGAGGAAAAGTATATCTATGCTCCTATCATTTCTTTTTTTTGTTAAAAACTTATAAATTTTGTCTGAAAGTCTTCTGAACATGGCGGTAAAAACGGGCATTTTTTTCGGATTTTTGGATTGTCGTATTTCTTTTTGTGATTATGTTTTGGAAAAAAGGAAATGATACAGGCACGTATTAATTAGACCTAGATTTTATGGAAAAAAATCATTGCTCTAGAGGCATTATCCACGAAGAAAACAGCAGAATGTGTTTGTATGGAGAAAGTCTCACTAGAGTCCCCTCTTAAAGCCGACAAGCTACATGTGGTTTGAGTATTGCTTGCATTAAAGCTGCTGCAAAAGGATCTGGATAATACTGCAGCAATGTGTGCATGTCCTCGAAAAGAGCGGTTTTCCAAGCAGCCAAACGATGCAGAAAGTGTCACTTTTTCACTAGTGCTTTTTACTTTCCTGTACTTTTTTAATTTTTAACTTCAACGCCAGCCCGACGCATAGAGTTTTTATTATTTGAGAAAAGTTTAAAAAATTAGTTATTTACAGATTATCATTCATATAAAAGGTAAAATAAAACTTATACTTTATTTTAGGCGTTTTTAGGGTTCCGTAGCCAAATGGCAAAAAACGGAACCCTTATAGATTCGTCATGTCTGTCTGTCTGTCTGTCCATCCGTATGTCACAGCCACTTTATTCCGAAACTATAAGAACTATGCTGTTGAAACTTGGTAAGTAGATGTATTCTGTGAACCGCATTAAGATTTTGACACAAAAATAAAAATAAATCAATAAATTTTGGGGGTTCCCATACTTGAAACTAAAACTAAAAATATTTTTTTTCATCAAACCCATACGTGTGGGGTATCTATGGATAGGTCTTCAAAAATGATATTGAGGTTTCTAATATCATTTTTTTCTAAACTGAATAGTTTGCGCGAGAGACTCTGCCAAAGTGGTAAAATGTGTGTCCCCCCCCCTGTAACTTCTAAAATAAGAGAATGATAAAACCAAAAAAAATATATGATGTACATTACTATGTAAACTACCAGCGAAAATTGGTTTGAACGAGATCTAGTAAGTAGTTTTTTTTTAATACGTCATAAATCGTAAACCGCAATTTACCAAGTACGGAACCCTTCGTGCGCGAGTACGACTCGCACTTGGCCGGTTTTTAATTACTCTAGATTTAGATTTTGATCAATAAATTAATTTTAAATATTCATTAAATATGTTTGGCAGAACGTATATTTTGCTCGTGCCTTATTGCGTTACGATGTGACAACTATTCACACATGCGCAGTAGATATGCCCGAGGAACTATTAGTTAATTTGTGGATATGCTGAATAAAATGGCGCGCTTGAATAAGCCCGCCATTTTATTAATTTCATTTTATTAATTTATTTATTCCTCGCACAATGCATAGTAAAATGTTGTTTGATACACGTACGTAAGATGATTTCCGACTTGTGTCAATTTATCCACTCACTCGCTTCGCTCGCTCGTGAATAAAAATGCCACTCATCGGAAATCACCTACCTTCCGCACTTGTAGCATAAATAACTATTTTAGAAACAATGCATTGTGTTTTTATTGGTAAGGGAGCAATGTTTTTCATAACAAACTAGCCGACCCGGCAAACGTTGTTTTGCCTTATAAATTATTTCAAATTTTGCTCGCGCTGATTATAATGGTTGTTGTTGGCGAGAGTTCATGACAGTTGAATACTATTGATTTATATGAGATCACTTAATTGACTGTACGTGAGAACTATCTTGAGCAAAATGGCATACATACCCTACCCTACCCTACTCGACCTACCTAGAAACATTTTTTGTGTTTTATATATTAGAATTAAGGATGAATTTCAGAAAAATTGACAAAGTTATTTACTGGCAATACCGGAACCAGCATACAACGCCATGTTCATTTTCGTGTGTGCTTTGTTTCTATCATGTATCAGGGATGGCGCTGTGTTCGCAAAATGTATGGGAAAATGTTTTTTTATTCGTTAATTTTTCGATGTTTTATTACTTATTATGCTATTGCGGACAAAGTTAAAACCAAAAACACAAAAGTAACTAACACGACTTTGTTTTATGTATATAGATGTATTGTGGTCCTTTACTGTATAATTTAAAGAAACGTACAGCAACACAATATTGGAATCAGTATCTATGATAATGTAGACAAAACACTTATCTGTAACGAACTAAATACCTACGTGATTTTAATTTTCAAACTACTATTATTGATTTCTTTAGCTGATTCTAATACAAGATACGCGATATAAGTAATTTGGTACTACGAATGTTATATTGTTGACTAAAATGGAAAACCACAAAGCGTTGGTAAAAGTAATGGCATCGAATTAAAGAATGACAATAACACGAAAGGTAATGCGGAAATAAATGAGAATGTTGCGTGTCTGTTAATTACAATTAAAAGGTGAAATGGTTATAGTGTCACCGTGTTGGAAAACAAACCTTCATAATTTCCGACATGGCCGTGTCAGGCGCGGTATAATTGTATTTACGTTACGATACCGCGGGCCTTGTTTTCGTTCAACATGTTGACAGTTCATGTCTAGAATTGTTTTAACGTTAATTTTGGCTTGTCAACTACAAAGTGCTGTTTTGTCAGCGGTTGTTTCACCCCCCGCACAATGTTGAGTAACTAGCTTTTACATAATATGTAGGTATATATTGAAAATTGCATAGTCACAAGTAACAAATATGTGAGTGTAAAATCGGACACCGGGCAGATGGTCAAATTAAACTAGGAAGATTTGATTACGGACATAATAAAAAGCATGTAAAAAGTAATTAGGACGAAAACCTACGCAGATGTTAACAAGTCTACTAATTTCTTTGTTCTAACAATCAAGCAAGATACCATGTGCCGCGATCCGGATTAATGTCAATCTCATCCCTATACACTCCTTAGGGAGCTAGGATAGTCTAGTTAACTAATTATAAGACATAGGCAGGCTCTTTTATCTTAATCTGTGTTCAATATATCAGTCATATTACTTTTTCTATTAACTCTAATGTCTAAAACACGTGTAATGACTAATGAACCTCAGTATCTGCTATGAACTGTTTTATTAGTCTCACCCCATGGAGTATAATTCTGCTCTCCTCGTAATTTTTCGTCAGAAGTGTCTATAGAAACTGTATTATTAAGATAACAATTATCAAGTTCAAAACAATCCGTTAGATCTTGATTTCTCTAAATATATCTAAGTTAGGGACCTACCTTCTATGACTTTAATTTCGGTTTCATTACAAAATGCATTCGTAAAAGGTGATTTTTCTAACGGATCCTGTAATTACATACAGCATAGCTTTACAAATGCCAGTTCATGGGGCTTCACCGTATATAATGACCGCCTATGATCACCCAACCGTTAATTATACACCGCACAGTTCTGAAAAATGCGTCGAACAAAATTGTACAAAGAGAAACATTTCATTTGAACGGAGCCATGTATCAACTTGTTGGGGTGGTACTAACATGCTTCCCTGCTACCCAGCGAAGTAGCATGATGTGAATTATGCATGCTCAGGTAAACAATTCGGGCGTCAATTTGTAGGCCTACTGTCGGTATGGAAAAACCTCTAAAAGGGTCAAATTGAGTTAAGTTGGTTACGAAATTGGTTGGGTTGGTAACAAAGTTAAATTAGTTGAAATATCCTATTTTAGGATTTATCTTCTGAACTGTTAATATATTTACGTACCTTTATTACTGTAGCTTGTAATTTTAAAGCATCCTATAGTTCTGTTACTCACTACATTGAATGGACTGGTCTGCAGTTTGCTCTAAGAAATTGATTGTCTTCTCATAGCCACAGAAACACGTTATGGTGTTGCGGGGAGCGTAAGGACAGCACCCAGTACAGAGTGTACAGACCAACTTAGACTTAACTACACTGCAAAAACTGCGCTATAAATAAATTTAACAATGATCGGATCGCGTGTCGATGTAATCAAAATAATACGTGAACAATGACATTTTAGTCAGACAAGCACAGTTTTAATTTGTGTTTGTCAGGTATATTCAATATTATTTTGTAGAATTACTGAACAGTGTTGTCAAGCTCAGAATAGTATAGAAAAATATAGATACCTAGATATTGACGCATCATTACGGGGGTAGTCCTTCAACAAGTGAACCCTCATGACGATCTTATTTTAGATATCATTGTTGATGATTCATATCGTGGGTAAACTTTTGATATTGACCAATTAACTGATAAAGATCACGGGAATCAGCTATATGCTGTAGACACAGAACTTATTGTAGTAGCGGTGCTTGTGGAACACTAATGTCTGAATTCTATAGTATCTTACCTGAAGATGTTATCGCTTGCAGTGTACTTGTTTCGGTTGAATCGAAGTGTAAATAATCTTATAGTAAACATAATCTTACCTAAGCATATTGTACTGAGCCAATGCACTGAGAGTGTGGTGAGGCGAAGGCGGTGGCAGTACAGGTGGTGGCACACATTTGCCCGGACCTTGCAGCACTCGGATGCCCATGCGTACTGTGCTGCGACGGGAGACCTTCTCGTCGGGACGCTCTGCTGTTAGGAAATATAAAATATGTAATTTTGGGTGCTTTAAATCAGGAACACAAAAACTTAAGATTTTATGGAGAAAGAAAAGATGGTTTATGTGACAGGTTAAAGCAAGTTACGATATAAAATGTACGGTGAACGAGGAATTAAAAAGAGGAAAAGGTATAATCGGAACAGAGATAGGTTGTTATGCAGCAAAAACATGGTGGTCAAATATAGTGATAGGCAACCTAAATTGAAATAATCAAAGAGCCCCGAGAGTTGACAAATATCAACTGGTTTATATTTAGAAAAGTACGTTGTTTGTTGCACAATAGGTAATATCGAACATAAGCTGATCTGGGGGCTGCTCTTAGAGTAAGGTTATTTTGAGTGTGTGTAAGGGACAGATGTATATGACGTGTATACATCCGTCACTTACTCGATTACAAAATAACCTTACTCTAAGAGCTTATGGTCACCCCAGCTCTTGAAAACCAGACAAATTTTAATTGTAGTGAATATAGTTCTAGGAAATTCAATATCTTTATTCGTCGCGCATATAATTTCGACACAGACTTGCATATACAGAAATATTTATACTCAGTCCTGGCAAACCGTAATTGCAACGCAGACCAATTTACAGAATTAAGTTTCCAAACGTAACTTTTAATACCCAAATTTTGCTGTGAAGCGGATGCTCGGGTTTTGCAAAAAAACTTGAGCGGATTTTCATGCACCATCTGGTCAACTCGTTTGATTTTTCATTGTACCCTGACTCAGTGCTGTATCGATGGAACTTTATATATTTTTATTTAATTTATAAATACTTTATTGTACACATTATGTAACATTTATAAAGAAAACTAAAAACACATACAATGGGCCACCTTATAGAATTACAAAATGGTTTTACTGATAGAAAGCTACAACACATAGACTACTATCATCATCATCATATTAGCCGGAAGACGTCCACTACTGGACATAGGCCGCCCCCAAGCGTCGCCACATTGACCACGGGTCCAGTGCGTCCCGCATCGAGCGGATCCCCGCAACCTTCACCAGGTCAACGGTCCACCTGGTGGGAGGCCTTCCAACGAAACGTGTTCTGGTTCGCGGCCGCCACTACAGAACTTTTCTGCCCGATCGGCCATCCGTTCTGCGAGCAATGTGCCCTACCCACTGCCACTTAAGTTTGGAAATTCTTCGGGCTATCTCGATAACCCTGGTTCTCTTGCAGATTACTGTACTTACAAAAAAATGTGCAGTTTCTTTTGTAAAGGCCACGGTGGCAAAGCCGCGAAAAAAGCTAGTTAGTATAGTACATTCTGTTTACTATTATGAAAATCAACAACAAATTGGCCATAAAGAAACGCATCATAACACAAGTGTTTGCGCCTGGTTTCTGATCTATCATTATTACTGTCCTTGATTCGAAATCATAATAAATTTTAGCAATAACATGTAGGTACGAGTAATGGCGGACGTTTACGAGAGATGGGCTGGAGAAGGCCGCAACAACACTTCAGATAGAGTGGAATAGACGAGGCGTTCACCTAGCAGTGAGACAATATAAGTTAATAAAAATATATGGTAATCTTTATTGTTATCTAAAATGTTTTACAACAAATATAGAAACTAGAAATACGAGAATAAAGAAACCCAAAGACAATATAAAGACATTGTCACTAATCCGATGTTAAGGAATGCCCCAAGGGCCGTGTTAAACCTTATCAAACGCTTTCTCAGAGTCCACAAGACATCACAAAGCCGTAATTGTATTAATTAAGTACGAAACAGTAAGAGAATTGTTCAAGATTTGTTTTAGTTGTTGTTTGTTGGGCTCTAAATGTCTGAGCTAAGCAAGGAAGAATTGGTATTAAAGTTAATAACATTGTAACTGTACCTAAACCGGCTTATACTGTGCACGTGTTTAGGCTTATGTTTAGGATAAGTTTTGTAAATGGAACTAAAGTTTACACGAGCAGTGAGAAACAGAGATTGAGATATATTTTTTTTTACCAGACGATTTCCAAACGAAGATTTTGGGATCTCGATTAAAAAAAGTTTATTACAAGTCTGCATGAAACTCTGTTTTGCTCTATGTTTATTGACTAAGACAAAACAAACAAATAAGTGGAGTAAACCTTGATGCCTGCTCTCAAAACGGTGAAGGAAAACATCGTGATGAAACCAGTATATCCTAGAACCAAAAATTCGGCAATATGTGACATCTACCAACCCGCACTGGGCCCGCGTGGATTAAAAGGCTGATGATGATGACACCTTGAAGTGCCTTAATCAAGAGTAAGATCAATTACATAATACCTAAATGCTAAGCAAGTATCGAAGCCATTATTGATGATATGACATAGATAGGGATCAATAAATAGACTTACCAATATAAGCTCTGACATCGTACGAAGTGCCAATGGGCGCTCCATGGTACTGCTTGGCTGGTACAAGCTGCACGCTAGGTGGCGCTAGCGGTGTCAGCTCCAGGTGGAATGGGTAGGCGTTGGCACCCAGGCGTTTTATCAGAGCGTCCTATGGGACAGAAAATTTGTGTCAAAATAAGAACAGGAAAACTTTGGTATCCAGGTAATGAAGTACTTATGTAGGTACGTAGGTTAAAACGGGTAGAAATAACACGGTAGCTTAAAATATGCCCTAAAGTTAGGCTTGAAAATATTCTTTGCCAGTTTTTTTTCTTGTTTGTAATAGTCTCTACTGTATGTTTTTGTCATAAGTCATAACCAATTTATTTTATTTATGTGTCCGTTGTTTAATAATGAAAAGATAGGCTTTATGTCAAAATTAGGCTTCTGCGAAGTGATCTTCATATCTGAGTGAGCTCAAAATAGACAGTCTGGTGTCTGCATGACTGGAAAGTTGACAAAAATAAGTAGATTATAACATTATTCTTTAATTCATTCATCGTTCCTAAATTTCAAAGTAATTTCAAAGTTTTAGAGGATCTCAATTTAATAAATTTGTGTCCGCAGATTGAAAAGATTTAGGAACAATTATAACTAATTGAGTTTGAAAATGGCAATGATGAACTTTTTTACTAATTACTTTCCAAAATCTACAATAGCGTAATCGGTCTTTAATGTTTCCACTACTGGGTTACAGGCCTCCTCTATCTGGGCAATACCACCACGCGGCCACATTGCGGGTAGGTTAGATTTATAATATTCAGAATTTATCTAGGTCGTCATATTTTAAACAAATAATATACCTCTTAATGAAAGTTAAATAAAAAGAACAAAACCTCGTTGATTCGGACAGTTTAGCCAATTTGTAACGCAAACATAGAAGAGGTCAGGTTAATTAAATCAAACAGTGATTTCAATTAAGATACACCTCGATATTACCACGTTAGCACAACGTAACTATCTAATTATCAACACCATTACATTACCTTTTCAGGAAACGAAACCAATTTCCTACGGGTTCATAATAAAATAATGTTTAAATAGCTGGCCCGAAAGTTTGTATTCTCCGAATTGCCTGAACCTTCGAAGAAGTTTAGTAAGCTTCGGTGAAATATTATACGATGGATAAAAATAATATTTTTAGTCTCACTAATTTTATGTTTGAGAGCCAACAAACAAAGCTAAAGAAGACTGCTACTAATATTACACACATTATTAAAATGTAAAGGAAGAAAAAGGATCACAAGAAATATACAAAATGAATGAATAATTTATTGTTTTTTTTTTATAATTGCTGCGGCTCTTATTACGAAAGCAGATCGTTTGTTTTTTGAAATATCCGTATAAAAATATATATATGGATTAACTTTAAGGCGGTTCCCCGAGCAAAACGCCGCGCAAGCCACTTTGTGCTGTTTTTAGGAGCTATCTACTCGTTATTTAAAAAGAAATATCAATTAATAAAAATACATTAAATTTCTACATAATATTGATTCTAAAATGGTAGATTTAGTTTTTTTTTAAATGTTGTATATATTTCACTAACCTCCTTTCAAAAAAACATAAAAATGAGAAATAATTATTGATATTATGCATCTCCTCGTAAAGTGTTCATTAATTATTTTTTGTACTAACACTAATGGATAGACAATTTAATAACGAACATTTTTGTAGAATTATTTTTTTCAAAAGACCAAAATTCGATTTTGTAAAGATTTTATTCTAAAATCTGGGCGTATTCACTACTGTAATTCATGCGCCGCCAGTGCCGCTAGACCAATAGGAATGCTCATATCGCACGCCGATTTTTTGGTCAGGGTACCGTCTTAATAAAGCTAGCATAATTTACAAAATTACTTAGGCTAGTGATATAATTTTGTCGTGATTAGTCGTCTCTCTGTAGAATAATATTCAATAAAACACGTTTCAATCATAATTTCAATAGCTATATTTAGGATTAGCTATATCAGCTCAACTGTCCATATTTCCGAATCGGATTAAAACAATGGTAATTTCTATTGTGTCTGGAAATTGACACTTTGAGGGATATTTAGGTTTAGCCATTCCCATTTTAGGGGGTCAGTACTCTTTATCTCAGACGTTCTATCGATTCAGGTTGGTCGTTTGTCGAGTAAGGTAGAGTTAGTTATATTTTGATTTTAATCTTATTTATTTTTTAAGTTTTGGTGTTGAGTTTATTTTGATTATGATTTTAACTTTAATTTTGTTTTTAACTTTTATTTATATTATAAATTTGATGGTTGGGCTATTTTGATTATGATTCTGAATTTAATGTTTGTCTCTGCCTTTTTATACGCGTTCGTAGTTATTTTTTATTATTGATGGGCTCGCGTTTGACCACTACCTCGCCTGATGGTAAGCGATGATGTGGCCTACGGTGAAGCAATTTTATTGTTATTTAAGTGTAAATATAGGTAGTTATTGTTAATTAAGTGTATATATAGGTAGTTATTGTTAATTAAGTATTTTATACTATGTAAATTTTGTTTTTAATTTATATTTAGCTTTACTTTTACTAAGTTTTATTCTTATTTTAATAATTTTATCATAAAAGTATGTTAGTAGGTACTATTGTAACAATAAGTTTTGAAAGAGCGAAGTGCCCTACTACAGGAAATGTTTGCCTAAAAGGGCACTTCAAAGATTTTTTTTTTTTTTTATTACCTATGAGAGAGAAAAATATTTGTATTTGTAATATCTTTTGCATCGTTTGGCTATTTCAAAAAGTGCGTGCAGCCTGCGTCTGGGCGCGTCACAGTGCTAATCCTTATTCTGAAATACCCCAATTTATTATAGTACCAATTTGGCACGAGTAGGCGAAGAAATAAAATATAGTTTTATGTAGCCTAGAATTAGACATGGAACCTAACTAGTTCTCACATACTAGTTTGAGGTTTATTCAGACACGAATGTATAACTTGGACCCAAGTTTAATTTGCATACTTAGAACTGGAATATCGAGCAGCAATTGACGAAGTTGTGTCTTTAGATAGTTTAGTATCAAGATGTTGCCATCTTCTGTTACGACGTTCTGGACACGTTCTGGTAACATAATGATCGTAGTTAAGGATAGAACAACTAAGTAGGTTCTGGTAAACTTTGTGTACGAGTTTCGTTTGTTGTTATTTGTTTTGTATGTAACAAGATGGTTATCAGAGAAATTAATTAATAAATGATAGTGGATAAGCTATCTGCTTCTTAAATTCGTACTCTGATAGACAATATGAAAACCGATATGTCTAGAAGCAAAGCATATAATTTTCCGTTTATAAACGTTCCTTTTATAGTACGCAGGAAGGTTTTTGTTTCAAATTCATCCTAGAAGATAAAAGTTCCGACGGAAAATCTCATTACGGTTTGTGTAGGTAAAGAAACCATAAAGTAAACATCATTCAAAGAAAAAATCGAGTCTTAACCGCTCAGACATCTCTATAGCATCGCAACAGCCCAACAGGTAGCACATTATCATAAATTCTTTGAACTAACACGAGAAAACTGATCTTATACGTTTACTATTGTGCTCAAGAGTCTAGTGTGAACCTGGCAGCGTCCCACACCTGTTACACTCAGGCCTTTAAGTGAGGAGCATGGAAAATCGTTTAAGTGACATTTACAACTGCAGCGCCATTATGTCCGAAGATTTACGAGCGCGATTTGTATCAAAAATGCGAATATTTTTTTATAAAAAATGTGTTTGTTTTTCGAATGAAGTGTATTTATTTGTCCGTTGAATGTTTGTAATACTAGATTAGTGTTTAAAAACTTTATTTGGTTGAAACACTTAGATTTGGGTTTGACTCAAACCATTTTGATCGTTTAGACAGCCAGTTTCAAAGGTTTGTCAAACTTTCACGGGTTTGAAGTTTGTTGAATCAAATTTCATATTTTTGTTGTGTTTGACACGTCGCTCGTTTGATCGTATTCGGACGCGTTCGATCAAACATGACTCAGTTTGCACTGGATTTTGTAGTGTGAGACCTTATTTGTGCAATTCTTTGAACCAAATTCTTTTTACATTTTAAGCACTAGATTAATGTGTTAAACGCAAGGAAATTGCGATCCTTGGTCGAGGGCATTTCCCAATTTGTCTGCGTCACAAGTTTGATTACGGTGGCGTACAGAACAAACTGCGCAGTGCCGTTTGATGGACCATCAAACCGGCACCAAACGGTTTCATCATACATGTAAGGTTTGTATCAAACTATTTGACCGTGAAAAAATATAGTACCTATTATTCCATTTTTAAACAACAGCAATTTTATAAATTTTACAAAAACATAACGGATAAATTAGTCGAGTTGTAGGATTATTTTAACTGCATGTTTTGAGATGACAATCCGTCTGTGATCCTACAATGGTCTCCATATTAAACTATTCATATAGAGTACGTTGCTTTAATAAATGTAAAATCTCTTTACGTCTATTTTCCAGCACACAACTTTTTATTAACTTTAATAAAATTTGCCTTTGAACTGTTCCACAATGTTCACGCCATAAATAAAGCCTTTGTAGAATAATCTAGAAATACTCGTAAAAGGAAAATATGGCATGTATAGTAAATCCTTTGAGGGAACGAGTCAGCTTAGGTAAATGAGTTGTAAAGTATAGTTCTTTAGAGAACAAAATATGCTCATGAACATTTTGAGTTTTTGTTGTGCACTTGCAAATGACTCTATCGCCCAGGGAAAGGCTGTTAGAAAACCCAATTCTGAGGTCAATTTGCCTTTTTATATAAGCGTACGTACTAAAATTTTAACTAAAATCGTGTGAACAGCTTTTCTGTACAATAAAAACACTTATTTTATTTTGCCAGACAAACTAGATTTTTTTGATTAGTTACTTTTTATTAGCTGAGTTTTCAATAGTCATATAACTTTTCTGTAAGAATAAAAATGGTCATTTGACAGGTTTTGATGAGAAACCATCATATTTATTCTTCAAGTAAAAGTTATAAGACTATTGAAAATACAGCCCTTTCTAAATCCACTGTACAACCTAACAACCGTATGACCTTTATGACATTAAACCTTTTTTTTTGCGTGTAGAAATGCTCATTTACGCAGTTATGTGGGACTCCAACCCACTAAAACGCCACAGTGTCCTCCTGTGCCGATAACATCCTTGCAAGAACACGGGCATACACCAGCGTGACTACCCCAGGGACTAAACCAGCACATGGGCACCAGACGACCCCGTGTATGACACCCGTGGTCCCCCCACCTACCACATTTCGGCCGCAGGGGATAAGGAGACTATACTGACACTCCTCCTCCCCTGCGTTAAACGGTGGCGATCTCGTCCCGGCCAAAGAGGATATGGAGAGCGGTGCACCCTAATACCGGCACTCCTCTACCACTGCGGCCTTCAACTCTCAGACATGTGGGTCGCTAAGTCGTCTGCTTATCGATACAAGCCCTAACGAACGGCCTCTTCTCAGAATCTTCTTCGCTTCAACGGGAGGGACAAGCCACGGCTACTGACACTCCCCCGCGCTTCGATAATGTGGCAACCCAGCGAGGGGGAGGGTGCATTCAACATAACGAGTAGCACAGAAAATTACAATTGAAGCGATTACGAGGCTATAGTTAGGACCTTTAATAGAACTTAGAATATTTTTTGTAAATCAATAGGTGTTACATTGTACCTGGAGACGGAAAGGGACTCGTGGCTAAATAATGTGACCATTTTCAAGTTGCTGAGATCGGTCGTCGGATGGGTGACTAATGTGACCCACACATTACATATCGAGACCCTTCCGTGCTTCAGAAAGCACTTTAAGTCGATACAGGCTGGTCCATGTGAAATTGGTATTGACATGGTGTCACTTTGAATACCAAACCCAACATAGTTGAGAAATTAAAGGGTTATATTGAAGATCTTTTGCATGAAACTCCCACTGAAAAACGAAGGGTGTTATAAGTTTGACGGGTGTCTCTGTCTATGTGTGACTATTTGTGTCTGTCTGTGGCATCATAGTAACAAAATTATACCGTGCGCATATTTGTACAATCGCCAGTATTAAATACACAGAAGCTTTTAATTTTTGCGGTCTTGCGGTTACGCGAGTGCGACGCATGTATAAAGGGCCGATACATGTTATAATTTACGTTTAAAAGGTTTTTGGGTCAGGGGCTTTTAAATTTTATTTTTACCTGGAGAGGAGTGTTGGGTTCCTTGTCATGGTTGCAGTGTGGCGGCCATATTTGTGCGAGGCTCATGATGGCTTCATTGCAGAATTTGAGGCCCATGACCTCTTCATCTTCTCGGCCGTATCTGTGAACGAAGACTTATTTGAATTACACATAGAATAACTCATGCTTTCTCCGAAGGTTTTAGCAGATTTTCGCCAGTTATATTAGTAAATTCTTTGAAAGTTAGATAACAATGTAAATATAACTATACTATTTTTATTTATTTAAAAGGTATTCTTTTAAACCTAGTCATAACATTTTGTGGCATAACCAACGCCACTAACAACAATGCGTCATTTAAATACAATAAAAATATCAGCACCTGTAAAAAAAACACTTTCGGTCAACAATAAGGCTTTTTAAATATTATATAAATCGTATTATAATACCTATCATCCATTATGGCACCACAAAACGATTCCCGACCACAAAATTATTATAAATGGAGGGAAAAGCGTACTTTAATTAAGGTCCAAGGTTGAAATGTGAGTAGACTTCCTGAGTTTCAGCAGCGGAGGGTTGAATTACAAGGTATTTTCGAACAATTTAGAGCTCTGAAGGTAATATTTTCCTATTCTGCGGCTAGCAGGTGATTTAAATGGAGGTATTTTATTCAGGTAAGTTGTTCAGGGTGAGCCTGAAATGGAAAAAGCCATGTTCTTCGGCAATTTTGGTTACTTTTTGTTTAGGAAAGGGTGCCTACATAGACTATACACTTAAATACAGAGAGGTGCCTATTCTCCACAGAACATTTTTACTCTTAGCAAGCTATTCTCCGTCCAGCGTGATATTTTACATTTGACAGATGCACGTTTAAGAAGTTTCAAAATTATTAATAGGCAACCATAGACAAATAAAAAAGCAATACTTCATAGACGTTTACAGAAGTGAAGCGACGTGCTTATTATATTTATTGATTTTTTGTTAAAAAGGTTTTTTGTGCTGTCAAATGTAAAATTACTGGCTGGATGGAGAGTAGTTTATTTTGACCTAAGCGAATAGGCAACATATTGCCGACCTGCTGAGACCAAGCATAGTGCTGGTGGCATATTCCAAGTCAGTTTGACTTTCAGTCGACTCCTCGTCAACGTTCGTTGCCATGTCAATGGATAAACTCTCGGTTAATACCTTTAGATCGCCGCGCCGCCATGGTATATCACTGTCAATTTGACGAATTGAGTTGGAATTAAGTTGGAGAACTTGGAATATAAGGGACATGCTTCCGTCTTCTCTGTTCGAGACGAGGCCTTTGCCCCTCAGTGGGAGAGTATCAGGTTTAATTATAGATACTAAAATATTGATGCGGGAAGCCGCTGAATACGAGACGCACGGGATCGGTCAATGTGGCGACGCCTGGGGGAGGTCTATGTCCAGCAGTGGAGGTCTTTCGGCTGAAATGATGATGATTATGACTAAAATATCAAGAATAACTTGAGCTTGGGTTTGCTACAAATGTCGTAGGTATATGTTAAAGATCATACAATAAAACAATCTAAGAAAATGTAAGAGGATAAAAAGATTAACGTTTCGTTTTTTTACCATTATAGTATTGAATTTCGCACTGATAAGGGGATCTAAAATTATAGGAGAAGTATTACATAATTTTGAGACCCAACTTTTCGCTTCCCTTTGTAACTTTATATTGTACTAACTGCCTGCAGTAAAATAAGGAAACTGTCTTACATAATATTCTTATGTTAACACGAATATCTGAAGAGGAATATCATGTTACAGCACTTTCAGAAAATGGCTGGGCATCAGGGGTTGTTTTTTGAGACATGTGATCGATTCTGGGCATAGAAAATTGATTGTTATGCTTTAAAGGTTTCATGGTACATTGAGCTAACACTGAACATTGTTTTTAATAAAAAATAGTACATTGTTCACCGAGAGGAGAAAGTGACCGATTACCGTCGAGGGTGTCGTTTGAAGCCCGAGCCGTAGGCGAGGGCTTTAAAACACCCGAGATCGGAAATCGCACTTTCTCTCGAGTGATACATAGTGCTTTATACTACACCTACGAGGAAAATAAAAAACTAAATCTTTACTAATTGAAATTTATATTGAAATTGTTGCAGTTAGTGACCAATGGCGTCTGCAATTTTCACATGTTCTTTTTTCAAATTGTTTGACACCATCCAACACACAGCTAGTGGCCAGTGTCATTTTGCGAACTTGGAGATAAAAACTCACTGTAAAAACTTTTTGGCTTTTGATATTTAGGTTACCAGCGCATAGTCTTACCCAAAATTAAAAAAGAAAAACCACGTAAGAAATGGATTTTCATACACTTTTCTCTCCCGCTCAGATGCGTTTTCTCGTCGCATATTTGTTCGATATGCAATGACGTACTTTCTACCGTAAATTTGATAAAGTATCAAGGTACTTTCCGAGCAGGTGTAGTATAAAGACTATTTACATGTTGGTTTTTCTTAGCCTGTTTGGTTGTAGAACTTTTACGGAAAAGTTTGGCCCACAATGACAGAGACAAGACGTGTGTGTAAAAGGAAGAGTGCGTCTTTACCCAGTAGTGGACATAATAGGATAATTTTTGATCCCCGAAGGAAAAAGAGGGGTGTTATAAGTTTGAAGTGTGTATTTGTATGTCTGTCTGCGGCATCGGTTCATTCGTTTAGTTGCTTTAAGCGAATGAACCGATTTTGATGTTTGAAAGGTGACTTTATCGAAATTGTTCTTAGCTATGTTTTACGAAAATCGGTTCGGCCGTTCTAAAGTTATGGGCGTTTTACTGTTTGAATCGGGGTGTTTAAGCAAGATATCGTGTCATAATTACGTGTTCAATAAATTCTCTATCAAAGAGTGTCTACTACTAGATAAATTATGTAGAATGCAATAAACAATTGACAGGGTTTTTTAAATTTTACTTATATTAGATTTAGTTTGTAGAATTCTGTCTTCTTATAGATTCATTAGATAGTCCATATTTACTGGTACAATATTATAATGAACCATACCATTATACTACGTACAAAAAAAATACATTTTAAATCAAATAATATTGACAGGAATGTACTATGAGTGGCGTGTATGCGAGAAGTAAATTAGTTTAAACTCAATTATATTTCACTATGTCCTCTAGCTATGGTGGCATTTACAGGCATACATATATTACAGGCATTTATAAAATACGAAACAAAAATATATACAAATATTGGACCCAATCTTCCAAAACCAAAATATCATAAATCAAATTGGTAAGTTAAGGTGAGGTGAGGTAGACCTCATTACAGTACGAACACTGATCCCTTTTCAAAACAGATTTAGTTCTCCAGATGGACCGAATACGAAACTCGTCTCGCAACCCTTTCAAAGGGTCCTTGTAAAGATCAAAGTATATATGTATGAATCAGACAAATTGTTACCACGAGAAATGGGTTACGTGTTAACAAACGCTGGCTCTCGGTCTAGGAGGAACGGCATAGGTATGTTTGAGGCTGCATTCAAAGTGGTTGCACGTGCAGAAAACATTGTACAATAAAACATACTCCTGTATGCTATAGGTAATAAATAATAAATCGATTTGAGTACTATTGTTCTTAATGATGTTCACACGGGATGGAAAAATTGAAGAGGATGTGGAAAGAAGAGTGAATGCAGGCAATAAAGCGAATGGTGCTATACATGCAGTTGTGCCTACACTTATGTGTGGAAGTAAAGGTAGGGTATGGCAAAAAAGACATGAAAGTAGGATTAATGCAGTAGAAAAGCGTTCCTTGAAATGTGTGGTTAAATGATAGATTGAGGAATGATGTATGGCAACGTTGTGGTTTAAAAGAAGATGTAGTGACTAAAATTGAAAAGAGTATGCTAAGATGATTTGGCCATGTTGTTGTGAAAGGCGACTAATGAAAGATATTTACAAGGCAGACTTGAATGGAAACGCTGGGAGGGGACGCTCTAGAAATACATACATAGGCCTTATTGGTGATGTTCTTCAGAAAGGCCAAGTGCGCAGCACTCATTCCCGGCGCGCGGCGTGCGGGTATGACTATATGTATGAACGTGAGTGAAGCTAAAGAAGTATGTAAGGATCATAGCAGGTGGTTTTCTGTAGTTTCTGCCTACCCTCATTAGAAAAAGGCGTGAGTTTTTGTATATGTATGTATGTTCTTAATGACGATTTATATTCATAGAAACCTCTGAACTGTTTATTTTAAGCAGATTCTGATTACCATAAATCTCTATTCTCGTATTGGTTTTAATTTCAGAAATATTGTTTTCTTTTATCATCTTACTTATCTTATTACAGGATCTAAAATAATTAGCTACCTTAAGAGGGGACTCTAGTGAGACTTTCTTTATACAAACACATTCTGCTGTTTTCTTCGTGGATAATGCCTCTAGAGCAATGTTTTTTTTCCATAAAATCTAGGTCTAATTAATACGTGCCTGTATCATTTCCTTTTTTCCAAAACATAATCACAAAAAGAAATATGACAATCCAAAAATCCCGTTTTTACCGCCATGTTCAGAAGACTTTCGGACAAAATTTATAAGTTTTTAACAAAAAAGGAAATGATAGGAATAGATATACTTTTCCTCTAAATTTTGATAGAAGAATTTTTTAGATCAGACCAGTTTTCATGAAGAAAACAGCAGCCATTTTTGTAGGTAAAATCAGCCTGGGCTGCAGTTGTCCCTTTCGCACTTTACGGGGTGAGGTTGGATGTGATGCGACGGCAATAGTTTCTTCAAATACCTATTTTTCAAATTCCTGTCGACTAGAGTCCGCTCTTAAGAAATGACTACCTTAAAGAGGCCTTTTAAAATATCAGGATCGAATTCATTATGCAAAGAAATCTCTGAAGACTTTTCAGAGTTAAAACCTTTTTTAAAAGTTTTCCCATCTTTTATTGATTCTCTTTGCACGTGAAGACGCTTGGGCACCGTCATAATGAACGGTTTACGATTATATTCAGTGTGAGAAGCTTTCAGTACTCCAGTACATACTTATTTTCTTCCTTTGTAGGGAATTGACGCCATATTAACTTTGTAGATCAAAGGCATTAAGGTAGGGACTTTTCGGCTTTTATTTATTTTTATCTTGTGCTATTTTTGTTGCGTATACTTATTTTTGTTTACGAATTTACAGTTGAGTTACTTACCGAGTCTCTTTGAAACAAATAAGTATTTGAGCAAATCTTTTTGCCAGGCTTTTATTATTGAGTCAGTATGGAAATACACAGAAGAAAAGTTTTGAGACGAAAATATCAAATAGGTATATGTTGACCCGGTCATCTTTCGTTAATTGAGGTACTTATGTACATAGACAAAGAAACCGAGTCCATTAAAGGAGATAATATAAAATCCATGAAACAAACGAGAAGTAACCTAAAACGGAAAGAAAAATAAAGATACCACGGTAATGGAATACTTTTTACTATTTTCTTTTTATGGAATTATATCCTAAAAGGACATAATAACAAGGACCGCTGTAAAACAGACCAGATATATCGTATTCGCTTTTACAAGATGAGCATAAAATTTTATAGTATTACTTTTTTATCTTTCAGCCATAAAATTAGGGTGGAATAATCCATGGAACTGTCTCGATTGTCTAGTGGTAGCAGTCGCTACTGCTAAGCATGAGGATTCGAATACCAGGTCGGGTAAATGAGTTTTCCATCTGGAACTACTCAGAAGTGATCCGAAATCTGGATTTGTGCCTGGTGTGTGACTTGCCCACTTTTACATGGCACTTAGCAAAATGAAATCTTTCATTTTTGATTTCGTAGACTTAACTGACATTTGACTTTATCGTTACATTAAATAGTGTCGTATCCTGAGTGATCGAAAATCGAAGTAGATCGACCATGAAACTATTTCAGCGCATAAAAAATATTTTTTTAAGAAACAAGCGGCCGTTATTTAATTTCTACTCATTTATGTTCAACTTCATTCTAGGTATCGATTGCATTTATTCTTCTTCTTTATTCTTTCTTTCTTTAAAAAAAAAACCGTTGTCCCATACTAGGAATTTCTTCCTGTATCGTGGGTGCGTTTACAAACATATAAACTCACAAACACAACAACCAGAGCCGGAACAACTATCTGTAGGTCATACAAATATTTGTTCCGTGCGGGAATCGGACCCGCGACACGCAGCGCAGCATTCAATCGCTCAACCACTGCGCCAACCGTGCGCCCAAATATAAAATAAAATAAATAAAAATAATATATATACACTATGTGTATTAATACTGTTATATTTAAATATATTACGTTTATATCGATAAAATATTTATTTACACCAATTAGTAAAATTTAATTTAGGAGTCATACCACATCGGATCGATGAATCACTTAAACAATATGCTCCACGCTTGCAACATTTGAAAAATAAAGTCATTGGCAGCTGTCAAATTAGTCTACGAAATTAATAATCTTACTAAAGGTTTACTATAGCTAAGTAAATCTCTACCTAATTCTTCGTGATTGTGTTCCATGGAAATTATCTTCGTGAAACATTAGTGCTGAAAGCGATTACATGCTTCGCCGAGCGGCAAACTAGGCGTTTTATATTTTTTATCAAGTTCAAACTAACTACATATTATCGCGTTAAAATCCCCCGGGTATTACGCGACCGGATATAAGCTTTCACAGCTCTTACGTGTCGCCGGTTTCCTTTGAACCGGTAAACTGTATCGATAAAAAGGCGATGTTGGTGTTACCTAACTTTCTATAAATAAGAATTTTATTGCAAGAGAAATTTCCATTACCAAATCTTGAAATTGATTACAGAAAATGCTAACTGAAAAATTACTATAACTACCATGGTATGGCATGGTACACTGGTGGTTACATTATCTACTCTCTTATCATTATCATCATCATATCAGCCGAAAGACGTCCACTGCTGGATATAGGCCTTTCCCAAGCGTCGCCACATTGAACGGCAGACTTATTACGTATCTTTTGCAAGAACAAAACGATAGCGATCAAACGCTTTATGGCATAAAAGTCGGAATTATCTGCAGTGTAGGTACGGTAGGTCCTACACAATCGTTTGGTAATCGCTTGCTGTTTGTCAAATGCACTTATTTCTAAACCGCCAACAACTCTAAAACTTTTGTATTGAAGAGCAATTATTGCGCGAAAATCGCTATCGTTTTGCTCTTACAAAAGATACGTTATAAGCCTGCGGTCCCGTGCCTCCCGCATCCAGCGGATCCCTGTAACCTTCACCAGGTCATCGGTCCACCTGATGAGAGGCCTCATCATCGGCCATCCGTTCTGCGAGCAATGTGCCCTGACCACTGCCACTTAAGTTTGGCAATTCTTGGGGCTATGTCGTAACCCTGGTTCTGTTGCGGATTTCTTATTGCTGATTCGATCACGCAAGGACACTCCGAGCATGGCTGTCTCCATTGTCCTTTGGGTGACTGTAAGCTTTCTGATGAGGCCCATTGTGAGCGACCACGTCTCAAAACTATAGGTCATAACTGGCAAGTGGCAACACACACTGGTGGACTTTCGTTTTGAGACACTGTGGTAAATTGCACGAGAAGATACCGCGTAACTTCCCGAACTGTCTTATATTCTCACTTATTTAATAGGAAAATATTCATTCAAGCTAACTAAAATGTTGAATTAAAGATGAGTATTATGTTATTGAAATCGATCAGGTTAATAATATAATATCATATATTAGCACGCCGCACGATGATAATCGATGTCACCATCCCACATGACGAGAACCTCGTGAAAGCTGAGAAAGAGAAACAAATCAAGAATCTCGACTTAGCACACGAGGTTATCGACATGTGGAATGTGGACTCGGCGATCATTGTGCCGATTGTCGTTACGGCCAATGGCCTGATGGCCAAGAGCCTCGATGATCATCTGTCGAGGCTGTCATTGGGCTGTTGGATCAAGGGTCTGTTATAGAAGGCAGTATTCCTTGATACGGCTCGCATTGTGAGGAGGTTCCTGTCTCTGGAGCCCTAACTACCGGTGGCTTGGACCCTGTTCCCGATACCGGTTGGACTCAATTTTTTATATTTTAAATGTTTTTTTTTATGCTTTTAAGAAATATTTAAAAATATTATATAATAAGGAAAAACATAAATAAACCCCTCCGGCCGTTTTCGCAACTGCGATTCGTAACCAGTTGTCGACATAATATTGTATTATTATAATTGTGTTTAAGAAAGGAAACAAATGAATCATACTTATTAATTTCTGTACCCACTATATACATAAGGGCAATAAGTAGCTTTCATATGATTGTCTTTATGAATTAATACTACGACATTTGCTCGATTTATCAGTGAATTAGTCATCTACTATTCCAACAACGCAGTCCTCTTATACAGTTATTATAGCTTCCAAGAGATTTGGCATTTAGTTGAGTGAACTTGCGTAATAACATCAATATACTAGTTCCAAGAAAATAATAGTTATAATATCTTAGGCTCCTTGTCGTCACTGGCTTCTGTACTAAACATACAATTTGTGGTCAAGAACTTTGATATCTATATCTATAAAAGCGAAAGGTGACTGACTGACTGACTGACTGACTGATCAATCAACGCACAGCCAAAACTGCTAAGCCTAGAAGCATGACATTTGGGAGAAAGGTTCCTCAAGTGACGTAAGTGTGCACTAAGAAAGGATTTTTGGAAATTTCACCCCTAAGGGGGTAAAAAGGGGGTTTAAAGTTTGTATGAAAAATCTAATTCCTTCGACCAAAATTCTTGAAACTTAGCACAAATAGTATTCTAAGTAAACGATAAAGATTGACATTATTAGTTTTTCGAAACTACCCCCAAATAATGATTTAGGGGTTGTTGTAATTTGTATGGAAAATCTGATTTCTTGGGTCAATAAACTTGAAACTTGCCACAAATACTAACCTAAATGAATCATAAAGGATGCTAATTTTTTTTTTTGAAACTATCCCCATAAGACGATTTAGGGGTGTTAAAGTTTTTTTGAAGAATCTTATTACTTCAGTTAATAAACTTGAAACTTGCCATAAATACTAATCTAAATAAACAATAAAGACTTTCATTGTTAGTTTTTCGAAACTACCCCCAAAAGAAGATTTAGGGGATGTTAGTTTTTTTGAAGAATCTGATTTCTTGGGTGAATAAACTTGAAACTTGGCATAAATACCATCCTAAATAAACAATAAAGTTTGTGATTATTAGTTTTTTGGAACTACCCCCAAAAGACCAGTCAAATCAATTAATCAATCAATCAAAAGTCAGTCACCGTTCGGTGTTATTCGTGGATACACGCTTGTTCAGTTAAAACAAATTTCCAGTGGTTCTCAAACTACTATCGCGATGTTTACCTGCCCGGATTGCAATACCCACCACACTGATGGCCCGACCTGCAGTGCTTGCAAAAGTCAATATGACTTTGGATGTGCTGGGATTACTGAAGCTGGTTATAGGCGTCTAGGGGAAAGGAAGAACAGCTGGCGTTGCCCTAAGTGCAAGTCAAGTCCATTACCTTCTCCTGCCCCAATCTCTCCGGTACCAAGTCAATTGGATAAAATGCAAGAACAGTTGAACCAAATCGTCTTTCAGTTGGCTCCTTTGGCTACTCTTGTTGAGGATGTCAAGTTGATCAAATCGGATGTCAACAATCTAAAGGACTCTCTTGAAATGGCTCATGGATTGATCAAGAACTTCTCAAGTACCATTGACTCCTTGGAAGAACGAGTGTCTTTAGTGGAGAAAGTTGCCACCCAGATTCCAACTCTTCAGGCTGAGATAACCAGACTAAACCGGGAATTGGACGAAAAGGATCAATGGGCCAGGGCGAATAATGTTGAAATTCGGGGGATCCCACAAAAAAGGAATGAAAACCTTTATGAAATAGCCCAGAAAATCGGAAGTTTGTGTGGTTTTCCCATAAAAAAGGAACAAATAAATTATATTGCCCGGGTACCTACACTTGCACCTAATGCAGAGAAACACATAATAATAGCTTTTAATAATCGCTATATTAAGGAAGAACTGGTCGCGTCTGCACGTAAAAGTAAACAACTCACTCTTTCCAATATGGGGTTCTCATCTACCGGTAACTTTTACGTAAACGACCATCTAACGCAGCGGAACAAGAAACTGTTGAGTAAGGCGAGATCATTGGCAAAAGAACGGAACTTTCAGTACATATGGGTGAAACATTCAAAAATCATGGCCAGGAAAGTGGACGGTTCTCCAGTATTTTTTATAAAATGCGAAAACGACCTTGCGAGGATAATTTAAGATACTTTAATTTTAATTTAACTTCTTTAATATTTACAATCTATAAAACCTATGTAAAAAGTTTGAGAACCACATTCTGTTCTAAGCGGGGCTATTGTGTTGTGATTTATGACCAGTGTTTTAAAGGTGTCAACAAGTTAACGCACATATCTATGCAATACTCAATGGCATTCTCGTACTTACTGACGCGCCTACTCATACTTATAGCGGTCGCTTTCGCGCGCACACTTAACTACTTAAGATTGAATATGTATTTGCATCTATGTCGGTTTCGATACACGGTACGGACGTCAGTTAAACGAAATAGTTGTGGGTTTACCTGCAATGTTAAAATAAATAAGCGTTATTATATTTCTATTATAATTATGATCCGATTGTTGCGTTTTATAGTTATGGTATACTATTTGACACGTTTTTATCTATCTCTTATACAAATATTATCTGTGCTTGGCTCTTTGCGTGTCGTGTTATTGAATTCGCGACAATCATATCGTCCTGTTTTTATGTTATGTGGGTCTGAGTGTGTCAATTTGACGACGCGTACATTCTTGAGCTACTCACCGTGCGAAATATTTAACAATATAACATTTTCAATTAATTGGCTGCGCTGTAGTTTATGTTTTTGTTTTATTGATGGCTACTTCTAATTTAAGTGTGTACTATCAAAATACTCGGGGACTGCGCACGAAGACGCACATATTTAAACGTAATCTCCTTCTTTCATTATATGATATTGTATCGTTGACTGAGACGTGGTTATTGGAGGGTGTATGTGATAGTGAGTTGTTCGACGAAAGGTATGTTGTCTGGAGGCGGGATAGGAACTATGTTGCGACGGGGGAAAGATACGGTGGCGGCGTGCTATTAGCTGTTCGTCGTGAGTATGCTGCGGTTGAGCAGCCCGATTGGCGCTCGACGGCTGAGGATATTTGGGTCACCATAACATTAAAAAATAATAGTCCTATCAGTAGATCACATCGACTGCATGTATGTACTTTATATCTTTGTAAAGAAAAGTCAGGTAATTCTTTCAATACGCAACTGCAGAATTTCACCGAAAATCTTTCCTTTATTGTTAACGCCCACCCTCAGGATGCGTTCCTGATAATGGGCGATTTTAACTTAAGTCATATCAATTGGTCAGGCGATTTAGGTTCTCTACAGCCTAGTGGGATTAATGGTGAATCTCAGGTATTCTTTTTCGATACCTTATCCGAATGTGACCTCAACCAATATAATTTAAACAGGAATGCAAATAACAGACTACTGGATTATATATTATGTAACTATAAGGTAACGGTAACATCATGCACAGACCCGTTGGTACCGGAAGATAGTCATCATAAGTCGTTAGATATAGTCCTCGATTTTACCAAGGAGTGTTTATTGAAAAGTAAAACCAGACTTAAATATTATTATAATAAAGCGGACTACGGAGCCATAAAAACTTTCTTAAATAACATAAATTGGCAAACATGCTTAAATAATAATACATTAGAGGTCGCAGTACAATTATTTTATAAACACCTATATGATGTCATTGAGCAGTATGTTCCTCACAAATTAATAGCCTCTGACTCTTTCCCACCTTGGTATTGTGCTCCTTTAAAGAAACTTCTCAAAGAGAAGTTCAAATTCTTAAAAAAATTTCAAATATATGGTAATACTAGTGACCATGATACTTTTTGTCTTCTTCGTGAGCGTGCCAAACGATTGGAGAAAGAATGCTACTTAAAATATATAAAACACGCGGAAGATGCAATAATTAAATGTCCCAAGTCTTTTTGGTCGTTTATTAAGTCAAATAAAAAGGGATCGAACTCACTCCCATCAACTATTCATTATAATGGTGTTCCAGCTGATACTGGGGATGAAATATGCGATGTGTTTGCTTCTCATTTCCATTCAAACTTTCTACCTCCGTCTACATACTCTTCTTCAATACCCATGTCTATTGATAACAACGCACCAAGCAACATAGGTAGTATAGAAGTCACTGCTGACCTGGTTCTTAAATTATTAAAATCTTTAGATTTAAGTAAGGGTGCAGGGCCCGATAATGTGGTACCATTATTTATTGTCTCTTGTGCTACGTGCTTAACTGAACCTCTTGTTATTCTTTATAAAAGGTCTATCTCGGAAGGACTTGTACCTAAAATATGGAAATCTGCATTTATCACACCCATATATAAGAGTGGTAGCAAGAGTGATGCTAAAAATTATCGCCCCATTTCCAAATTATGCATCTTTGCTAAGATACTGGAAAAAATCGTATATACACAAGTTTATGAGAGTATCTCACCAACTTTGATCACGGAGCAGCATGGTTTTGTAAGCAAGCGGTCAACTTTATCTAATCTGCTGTCTTTCACAGAGTTTACGACGTCTAGCATGGATGCTGGTGGACAGGTCGATGCAATTTTTACTGATTATAGTAAAGCGTTTGACCGAATCGACCACAAAATATTACTACAGAAGTTACTCCAAGCTGGCATCCATGGAGACTTATATCGGTGGTTTGTTTCGTACATTGAAAATCGATCGCAGGCAGTGGTTGTGAATGGGTACCGTTCTAAATGGAGCATCGTCCCTTCTGGGGTACCGCAGGGTTCTTTGCTTGGGCCCCTTCTTTTTAACATATTTATAAATGATGTCACTCAATGCATTAAATACTCACAATTACTCCTTTATGCTGACGACATGAAAATTTTCAAAAAAATCACCAGCTTTGAAGACTGTCAGCTTCTCCAAAATGATTTAGATAGTTTCGAACAATATTGTTTAATCAATAAATTAGACTTAAATGTCAAAAAATGTTTTTTTATAACCTTTACTCGTAAAGTCAAAATTATTAAATTTAAATATTTTATCAAAAGACATGAGTTAGAACAGGTAGACTCAGTACGGGACCTAGGTGTCATTCACGACTCCAAGCTAACTTATGAAAGACATGTAGATCATATTGTCAAAAAAGCTTACAGGACCATGGGCTTCGTCTTGAGAGCCAGCTCTCAGTTTTCGAACTTGAAAGTACTTAAAATTCTTTATTGCTCTTTGGTGCGCAGCGTTCTTGAGTATTGTTCCCAAGTGTGGAATCCTCTCTACAATATTTATATAGATAGAATTGAATCCATTCAACGTAGGTTCCTGAAACACTTGCAATATAAGTCTAAAACATATGACCCCAATTATGAGGCGAGATGTCGAAGACACCATATCTTACCATTGTACCAAAGAAGAAAGTTTTCGGATATTGCGTGCCTTGTTAAAATCGCGCAGAATCACATTGACTCACCGGATTTACTATCTCAAGTTAAACTTAAAGTCCCAAATAGAATGACGAGACGTAAAGCATGTGTGGACGTGCCTCAGAGTTCTTCAAACTACAGGCAGAATTCATTTTTTGTGAGGTCCGCTAGAGAATTTAATAAACTTGTTGACTTTCCTGAACTGGATTTGTTTAATTCAAAGCCACGCGTTTTCAACAGAACATCAACGAAATCATGGTTTGGTTCTCTGACTTCAACATAATTTAGTTATTAAATATACTTACTCTAAATTTCCCTTTTTCAAATTTTCAAATTTTGCTTAATATTAGGTTATTTACATTACCTGTTATATCACTAAAGATTGATAACAAGCTTTCTAGATGTTTAAATGCGGAAACATGTAAATGGTATTCAGTTGTTTATATCTGTTTCTACTCTGTATGAATACACTGTATGTTTTCCTAATAAAATAAAATAAAAAATAAAAAATAAATAAATAAAATAAAATAAAGACGATTTCGGAGGTATTACAGTGTTTTTGAAAAATCTGGTTTCTTGGGTCAATAAACTTGCCACTAATATACTAACCTAAATGAATAATAAAGGTTGCTCTTATTATTTTTTGAAACTACCCGAAAAAGACGACTTAGGGGATGTTAATTTTTTTGAAGAATCTGATTTCTTGGGTGAATAAACAATAAATTTGACATAAATACCATCCCAAATAAACATTAAAGTTTGTGATTATTAGTTTTTTGGAACTACCCCCAAAAACGATTTAGGAGGTATTACAGTGTTTTTGAAAAATCTGGTTTCTTGGGTCAATAAACTTGAAACTTGCCACAAATACTAACCTAAATGAATAATAAAGGTCGCTTTATTTTTTGAAACTACCCCCAAAAGAAGATTTAGGGGATGTCAGTTTTTTTGAAGAATCTGATTTCTTGGGTGAATAAACTTGAAACTTGGCATAAATATCATCCTAAATAAACAATAAAGGTTGTTATTATTAGGTTTTTGCAACTACCCCCAAAAGACGATTTAGGAGGTATTACAGTGTTTTTGAAGAATCTTATTACTTCAGTTAATAAACTTGAAACTTGACATAAATACTAATCTAAATAAACAATAAAGACTTTCATTGTTAGTTTTTCGAAACTACCCCCAAAAGATGAATTAGGGGATGTTATTTTTTTTTGAAGAATCTGATTTATTGGTGAATTAAAATAAAACTTGACATAAATACTATCCTAAATAAACAATAAAGTTTGTGATTATTAGTTTTTTTGAACTACCCCCAAAAGACGATTTAGGAGGTATTACAGTGTTTTTGAAAAATCTGGTTTCTTGGGTGAATAAACTTGAAACTTGGCATAAATACCATCCTAAATAAACAATAAAGTTTGTGATTATTAGTTTTTTGGAACTACCCCCAAAAGACGATTTAGGAGGGGTGTACCCCATTGATGCGAAGTTCATTACCGCGATGTAAGGTACAGCGAAAGTTTACTATCGCGACGTTCGTTGTTGCGAAAGTTCTTAACTGTGATGTACGTTACTGCGAAAGTTTACCATTGCGAAGTGCGTTGTCAGGAAAGTTCTTTACTACGATGTATGTTACTGCGAAGGTTTACCATTGCGACGTACGTTGTCGCGAAAGTTATTTACTGTGACGATTGCAGTTTCGATAACATGCTATTGCGAATTAGGTCATCTAGGAGGGTTCCTGATAATGGTGATAGTGGAAATATTATATTGTTGGACATGACAAAAAAATGAGCAAAAATTTAAAGCAAATATAATTAGAATTGAACCAAAAGATAATAATTATAATAAAAAAATAACGTACATCGCAGTTAAGAACTTTCGTGACAACGTACTTCGCAATAGTAAACTTTCGCAGGAACGTACATCGCAGCTAAGAACTTTCGCGACAACGTACGTCGCAATGGCAAACTTTCGCAGTAACGTACATCGCAGTTAAGAACTTTCGCAACAACGAACGTCGCGATAGTAAACTTTCGCTGTACCGTACATCGCGGTAATGAACTTCGCAAAAATGGGGTACACCCATTTAGGAGGTATTACAGTGTTTTTGAAAAATCTGGTTTCTTGGGTCAATAAACTTGCCACTAATATACTAACCTAAATGAATAATAAAGGTTGCTCTTATTATTTTTTGAAACTACCCGAAAAAGACGACTTAGGGGATGTTATTTTTTTTGAAGAATCTGATTTCTTGGGTGAATAAACAATAAATTTGACATAAATACCATCCTAAATGAATAATCAAGGTTGCTATTATTATTTTTTGAAACTATCCCCAAAAGACGATTTAGGGGATGTTATTTTTTTTTGAAGAATCTGATTTCTTGGGTCAATAAACATGAAACTTGGCATAAAGGTTTTCAATAATTAGTTTTTCGAAACTTCCCTTAAAATACGACTTCGGGGTGGTCAAGATTTTTGATTACTTTTACTGCACCTAGCTTCTTTTTATGACGTTGGGGAGCTTAGGAGGGATTTTTGGAAATCGATCTACATCGAGTTGGAACTACCGAACTGGACCGTTTGTCTCAGGTTTAATAGCAGCTTAGTTTTGGTTGCCATCACACGAACGAAGTCGCGGGCGGAGTTAATATTATAAATGATAAAGTGTCCACCTTTTCACGCTTAAACCGTTGAACCGATTTAGATGCAATTTGATTCGGAGATATTTTGAGACGCTGGGCAGGACATAGCATAGTTTTTATCCCAGAAATCTTACTTAAGGGGGTGGAAAGAGGGGTAGAAGTTTGTATGGAAAACCCACAATATTATGCTGCGATATAAAAAATAAGCTATTCGAATTACTAATGCTTCGCAGACGAAGTCGCGGGCAACAGCTAGTTTAGTATAAGATTTAAGAGAAACTTTTGAAAGCCAAGAAATTCCTCAATGGAATCGGCTATACTTTTGAAGTATGTGAGTAAATATTAGAGATTTTTGGCAATATGCCTCACATGCGCATTGATTATGTTATAAACTAATTATACGAAAATGATGTCACAAAATCTTACTAATTACGTGGGACACTCAGAAAGTTTTGCGAAACTAAAAAAAATTGTTCTATACGTACATATATTTTTATTAAATCTTTTCAAAGTACTTTCCACCAGCCTCTATACAAAGATTCATGCGCCTAAACCAGTTTTCAAAACACTTTTTCCAGTCCGCCGCAGACACCTCGTTTACAGCCTGCTCGAACGCAGCCAGCGCATCTTCCGGCGACGAAAATTGTATCCCTTTGAGCTGTTTTTTTATTTTTGGGAATAAAAAGAAGTCACACGGTGCTAGATCAGGGCTGTAAGGAGGGTGACCCAGGAGTTTGACTGGCGTGCTGTCCAGGAAGTCCCTCGTTTTGAGTGCGGTGTGCGCAGGTGCATTGTCGTGGTGGAGCAGTAGCCCGCGGAGCCCTGTGTTTGGTCGCTTGTTGCTTATAACAGAGAAAACTTCTGGCAAACATTTGGTAGTATACCATTCGGCATTAATGCTTCTTTGATCCCGTAAGGGAATTGATACCAAGTGGCCAGTCAAATTAAAAAAGCTAGCGATCAAAATCTTACCCCCGCTTCTAGATCGCTTCACTTTGGTAGGCGTTGGCTCATTTTGAAACACCCAAACAGTCGACTGGCGCTTGGTTTCTGGGTCGTATTGATAAATCCAGGACTCATCACCTGTAACGATGTCGTAAACACGCCGAGACGAGCCTGCTTCAAATTTGTTAAGCATATCACGGCACCATTCCACCCGGGCCTGCTTCTGAGCATCGGTGAGGTTGTGCGGCACCCAGCGTGATACTATCCTCCTCACGCGAAGATGGCTGTGTAGAATCTCGTGAACGCTTCCCGATCCAATCTTCAATATGTGTTGAATCTCCTGATATGTAATTCGCCTATTGTCTTGGATTAAATTTTTCACTGCTAGCACGTTTTCTTCGGTAACAGCCGTCAAAGGGCGACCGCTTCTTTCGTCATCCCCCAAAGTTGGTCGACCGCGCTTGAATTCGTTATACCAACGATACACGGTTGCCTTGGAAGGGCCTTCATCCATGAATGCCATTTGAAGTCTATCGTACGATTCATCCGGTTTCAGGCGACACTTGAAATCGTATAAAATCATAGCTCTAAAATGTTCCCGGCGCAGATCCATATTTCAGTGAGACACAATACTTTGAATTAACTCGCAAAAAATGTGGAGGGAAATTTTGAAATTGGAACTTATCTACTTATTTTTACTTATAAATAATCATATTTTCGAAAAACATTATAACTGGCCAGTCTCCCATATATAAAAACTTTTTTTCGCAATACTTTCTGAGGGGCCTGGTATATGGTGGATTATATGATGGATTTATGTTTGTATTCAATCACGCCAGAACGGCTGAACGGATCTGGTTGAAATTTGGCACAGAGATAGATTATAGTCTGCAATAGCAGGTAGGGTCTTTGGGATAAGAAAACACTTTACACGCGGGTGAAACCGCTGGCGAAAGCTAGTATATTATAATGAAAATACTTATGTGTTTTATTAGGTAGGTACAGCGGAACTGTTTTGCGGGGTGAATGAAAATAATCCGGCTAGAATTTGACCAAAGCTGGAACATGAACCTACTCTCCTTAAGAGTGCTCGCTGGTAGACGCGGCATGTCTTCGGTTATTTTTTAACCCGACTGCCGAAGGAGGGTAATGTGTTTATCAGTCTATGTATGTAAGTATGTTTGTTCCTGTGGCGTTCTAGAGACCAAACGCTTTGGCTGATTTAGATGATTCTTACGTCTATCGATTCGTCTTAACCTTGCGAGTGTCACTGGCTACACTAAAATTGGGAAATAGGAAAATGGCAGTGATCGACATATTGTGGGGGACCAATTTTCTTTTCTTCCAAACCGAAAACCAAATCTTGTGGAGTATCAAAATAAAGAGTTTTAAAAGGTGGTTACAAAAGTATACGACACTTATATGTCTAAATAAACCTAATTCGAGAAAAAAAAGTTATAAATAAAAAAGTTAATTATAAAAGTCAAAAAAGCCGACTGCTTGTTGATTGAGGATTTTTTTTTGTTTACCGTTTTCAGAACCGTGATGTTTCAAGCGAAACATTACGCAAAGAAAAGCAGCTTCATGGGTTCCGACTCGTAATTCGTGTACATTACCACTAGGCCACTAATAGGTAGGTACTTCACAAGTTTTGTGGGATGAGTATGTGCGAACAATTAGATAGGTAGGTATTATATATTACACAAAGTACACAGACATGATAAATACTTACTTATATTATATATTACACAAAGTACACAGACATGATAAATACTTACTTAGCTCAAATACCGCAAGTAATTTCGCGTACTTACTTATCACACATTTTAGTAACTCATGATCCATTAAAGTCATAATTTACCAACATTTAACGATGTACAAACTAAGCTTTTACGTCGCTAACATTGTTAGACCTTAATGGATTAAGTTACCATGTACAGAATCGAATCTACTAGGTCTAGGCACTAGGTCTTTTCAGCTATAAACCGTGTAATGGAAATTATAGTTTTTGTATTAGAACTAATTCAAACTGAATAGCTGTTGTAAATATGGGCACATAATTAAGGTTCCGGTAAAACTTATAATAGCGTGAAAACTGAAACCATTAGCCTTTTCACTAACGTTTAATATTCATAATTACACGCCCGTGTTCCCCGAAGGAACAGGTAAAAGTATACCTGTTACAGTAGGTACATCTACATCAGTTATCTTTGAGTTCCATGTAAATAGGGTAGGACTTATTGACGAGGCTCTCTGGACTGCTTCTAATAAATACCTAATGAATAATTAAAAAAACTCAAAAAGCCCGACTGTTTAAGAAGCGAACTAAAAAGATGTAAACAAGAAGAAAAGCATGCTGTGCAGTCGAAGGATACATATTCGTGAGCTGGTTGACCAAAACCAGTTGTATCCTCCAACTGCACGGCTTGATTTTTTTCTTGTTTATGTCTTTTTAGTTCGTTCTTAAGCAGTTGAGTTTTTGATTTTTATTTATAACTTTTTAGTTTTTTTCGAATTGTGTACTTTTAAACATTTAAGTGTTCAATATTTTTGAAATCACCTCCAAAAACCCTTTATTTTGTTACCCCACACTATGTCGCCTGAAAGCCGCCATTTTTCTATTTTCCAATTTTATTTTAGACAGTGACACTCGCAAGCTTAAGACAAATCGATTGACGTAAGAATCATCAATATAGGCCAACGCGTTTGGTCTCCAGAACTCCACATAGGTACAAACATACATAGACTGATAAACACATTACCCTCCTTCGGCAGTCGGATAAAACGAAAGCCCCAATAACGCTTTGCCGGTGAAAAAACAAATCATGAGGCAGTCTCAAATCACAACCTGTCTTGAGCAAGTCTGTTGATAAATGATCGTGCCTTTTCTGTTTGAGAAGAGGCCTTCGTCCTGCGGTGGTACAGTAATAGGCAGGTATTATATCGTCGTTGATTGTCAAATTCCGCGTAACTAACATTGTTAAATACAGCGTATGTACACTCTCGCTGATTTTACAGGAGGAACAAAAAACTAATCGGCTGAACTTTGAACGAACTTGAGTATAGGACCGTTTCGCTCTCCTTGATCTAATGTACTATACACTTAATCACAAAATTTCAGAATAAAAAACATCACAAATTTATCTATACTTTATATAATATTATAAAGCTGAAGAGTTTTTTTGTTTGTTTGTTTGAACGCGCTAATCTCAGGAACTACTGGTTGGAATTGAAAAAAATCTTTTTGTGTTGGATAGTCCATTTATCGAGGAAGGCTATAGGCTATATAACATCAAGCTGCAACCAATAGGAGCTGAGCCTAAATGAAAAGTGTTGCAAAAACGGGCAAAAATATTCCTTTTTGAGAGCTTCCATTGCGTGCGCTGAATCATGTATGTGGGGTAGGTAGAGTAGGATAGGTAGGGTAGGGTAGGGTAGGGTAGGGTAGTGTAGGGTAGTGTAAGGTTCGGGTAGGTTAGGGTAGGGTAGGGTAGGGTAGTGTATGGTAGGGTAGTGTAGGGTAGTGTAGGGTCGGGTTAGTGTAGGGTAGGGTAGGGTAGGGTAGGGTAGGGTAGTGTAGTGTAGGGTAGGGTAGGGTAGGGTAGGGTAGGGTAGGGTAGTGTAGAGTAGGGTAGTGTAGGGTAGTGTAGGGTCGGGTAGGGTAGGGTAGGGTAGGGTAGTGTAGGGTAGGGTAGGGTAGGGTCGGGTAGGGTAGGGTAGTGTAGGGTAGGGTGGGGTAGGTTAGTGTAAGGTAGGGTAGGTAGGGTAGATAAATGTTTGGTCTTTTTATGGCAAAACAAAGTTTGCTGGGTCAGCTAGTTAGTTACGTGTGTCATACTTACATTAAAAATAATCCAGTAATTACATACAAAAACAATTGTTACCCGGAGCGTCACATAGACACTGCACACACTGATACAAATTGGCGCGGACACGCGGCTTTCGTGTCGTTACTTGTTCGTCGAAAGATCTGCGGTATTGTTATTTTTGATATACCTACATGTCTTCCTATTGGTCGATTAAAAAAATTGACATACGGATCGACGCCGATCACAATCAGTTACCTAAAACCACGAAATCTCATATTTGCTTTTTAGGGTTCCGTACCCAAAGGGTAAAAACGGGACCCTATTACTGAGACTCCGCGGTCCGTCTGTCTGTCTGTCTGTCACCAGGCTGTATCTCATGAACCGTGACAGCTAGAGAGTTGAAATTTTCACAAAAGATGTATTTCTGTTGCCGCTATAACAAAAAATACTAAAAACAGAATAAAATAAATATTTAAGGGGGGCTCCGGTACAACAAACGTGATTTTTTTGCCGTTTTTTGCAATAATGGTACGGAACCCTACGTGCGCGAGTCCGACTCGCACTTGGCCGGTTTTTTTGTACATACGCAGTATTTCAAAATGTTAGTTACGCGGAATTGGACTATCAACCACGATATATTATGAAAGATTGTTAGAGCATGTCTTAAATCAACTTATTTTTAATTGATTATTATGTAAAAGAGATGTGAGAATTTTTTGGTAAACAATAAAGTAGGTACAATAAATTCTATTCTCACCTGAAAGTCAGTGTGACCTGTCCATACAGCTTCTTATTCTCCAAGTAGTCAGGCTCCACGTGCAGCACTCCCTGGATCCTATCGATAGACCCATTTTCTACCACCAAGTCGCGTGAAGCAAGGTACAGCGTCAGCTTGTTGTTTGGTGAGGATTTCTTGAACACCCTGAAAAGGATTAGAAGGTTAGATTTCTTAAATATACTGAAAGACAGTACAGCTTAAATCAGTGGGTCACTAATTTTTTTTTTTTTTGTACAGAGCCTCCGTTAATAGCAATAGTGAGCTAAGGCTTTTTAATTATTTTATCTTTTAAGACGGGATGTTTTAGGAGAAAAGAGGACTGCTAACAAATCTATTGAATGGCTCTGGCCCAGAGGTGGTCGTATTATAGCAATATATATTAATTGTAAAATGAAATTTAAAAACAAATCCGGCTTCATTGCTTGCTTTTGCTAGTGCCGTAATGGATAAAATTGAAGGATTAAAAAGTATCAATGTTGCAATTCTGTGAAAACAACACTGTTCTAGCAGTGTTCTTAACCAAATCTGTTTAGCCGTTCACATCCAAAAATGTATGATAGCTATCAGAAGATTTAATGTATTAGAAAAAGACCTCATGGAGCCGACAAGACAAGACATAACTTCTAGGCGTCAAAGTTCCAGAACTCTTTCTAGGCAACATCAGCTGCGGCCTAAATGAGCTGGACCAGTGTTGATAAGTTCAATTGTACCGGTCCAATTGTTAACAATGGCGCTAACGTCCGCAACCAGAGCGGTTTCAAATTAACTGATACATCAACCATTTTATAAGGTCATTTGAAATTACGTCAGAATAACATTTGTGAAGCGCCAAATCTAGTTAAAGAAATTGAGGTCGCGTGTCTGGAATGCGGGGTATCATTTTATTTAAACATTCTTTATGTTTTAGAGCTTTATTGTGGAGTTGACTGGCAGGCAGAAAAATGATGATCATGATGAGGTAGAGGAAGGTCTAAGTAACGATGGACGGATTAAGTGAAAAAATACATATTTGCCGGTCAAACGCCAATAAGTACCAATGTGACTATGACAATTCATAAGTACTTTCTTGGTTTATCTTGGACATCGCTACAACGATGAAGGAAAACTTCGTGAGGAAATCAGGAGTTATAACGTCATCATCATCATCCTTTATAATGTTCCCACTGCTGGAACACAAACCTCCTCTCTGCGAGAAGGAATGGGCCGTAATCCACCACGCGGGACCAGTGCTGGTTGGTGGATGTCACCTGTCTTCGAATTTTTAGTTCTAGGACATTTCCTCACGATGTTTTCCTTCACCGTTTTGAGAGCAGTGGTGATGAAATAATTTACACAAAGTAAAGCGCCTACCTGGGTTCGAAGCCAGTACTTCTAAAGATTGACAATACAGAACTAACACTTAAAGAAGTACTTGGGGGTGATCCTTGATAGCAAACTGCTCTGTAACAAGCATTTTAACTATAAACTTAATAAAAGCACAATTGCACTCTACCAATGCAAAAAAATGTTAGGAAAACATAGGGTTTTCTCAGAAGATTAATCTATGGCTATACAATGCGTTGACCAGGCCAATGATGGCCTACGGCGCTCTGGTTTAGTGGACAAGGACAGAACTCTCAACCTCCATTACCAGATTACAACGATTCCAACGGCTGATATTATTACTTTTATAACTGGAAAGGAACTTCTTTCCATTTATGTCTTCTTTCAGTTAAGGTTGCCCTAGTTGACGGCACGAACTATTTGGTGCGCGGGATTAATATGCATGTAATCTCATCCGACAACACGTGCGAAAGAAATAGATCCTGTGATAAGCATTAAGAAGCTAGTTCACGTAGGTACGAATACAATCTTTTGCAAAGGAGAATGCCCATTTTAAAAGGGAACTTGGGCGCCTTTGAAAAAATGGTTGTATCTTGATGAATTTGGTTGTATATTGTAGAAAAAACACGTTATATTCATAATTAGAAAATATTTTTCATTTATTTTGTGGGGTTCACGAGGTATAACGATGTTTATGTTCTCGAAATGAACCCTTATTACAATGCAATAAGGTGCATACAAATGTCCAAGTGAAGGAACCTGTTCTTTTGTTGTCTGTACATATAAAGTGAAGGACACGGATAGAAAAAACACAAAATATAAATCCTATTTTCGGTTAATATTAAAATCGCAGACACAATACCTCATAAGGGGCCTGTGTATGGGCAATCTCCTTTGAAGCGAAATGGTTGATGATTTAGGACGAAAACAAGCGCGCGAAATTTTATAAACAAACCTTTGGGAATATGGATATCATGAAAAAACGACTACATGTGTTATGTTCTGTGTATGTTACAATAAAATTATATGCATTGTTTAACTACTAATATATCCGTGCGTGGTGACTGATTTGCAATTTTCCTTCTTCTCATGGTATTTATTTCCGCCCAAAGATGCGTTAAAATTAGTGTTGAAATATGGAACTTTCGACACTCATAACTTTCAATAATTTTTTTTCCATACTTTGCTAGATAATGATGAGACAAATTGATATATTTTTAGTTTTGATCGTATAAAGTCACACAGTGGAGTTATCGCCACACTACGTTTATATAGAAGAATGATTGACTAGGGCAATATATAAAGATGTATGGGCAAAGAAAAGACGCAGCGTCAACCTCAAATATATTGGGATTAGGATAGAAGGATGATGAAGGGTGGAACGAAAGGATGAAAGGAAAGGGCACATAGGGCTAGCAAAAATCGTAGTAGAAAAGTTTGTCTGGTAGTTATAATAGAATGATCCTAATGAATCAGTCCAACACGCTACTGTTAATTTAATATGTGAAGCTTGATTGTGCTCAATGCTCTCAAAACCACTTTCACTAACACTATGTGACAATTGACGGATTACCTAAATAAAAGCACACTGGTGGATTTACAACGCTTGACTCAGTTGAAAATCCGACAGTGCAATAAATTAAATTATTCTTTAAAAAAACTTTTTTAAAGCAAGCTTTTTCGTATTCTTCTCAGCAAACCATTTCATATGATACCCATAATGGCACTGCATAAAAATAACTAGTCCGCCATCTTAGGCCATCCGCAATATTGAATTTAGAATGACATCACTTAGCTAACCATGCATTTTCATCCAAACTAAATGTGTAACTATGCAAAATTTGATCTTAGTCGGTGGAGGATAACTGCTTTAGAAATTCTGTTGCAAGATTTGTTTGACCCAATCACTTACATACATACATTGCAAGTTAAGACGACGACTAACGCCAACGACCTTGAGGGAACAAAACGCGCACTCGTTTCACACCCGCGCGACACAAAATTTAGTAGGTTTTTGTACTTTCCATATTATTCTATGACATTAAAAAAAAAGCTTCAGATCAAAATGTAGATAATTAAATTATCTTTGAGATGGTGTTAATTTCATTAAAATACGCCCAGCGGTTTCAGCGATTGTTGTTTTTGTCCGTTTTAGACATAACTTTACAAATTAATTACGCTATGTTGTACGAATAAAACTCAAAATTTTCTTAGATCAAATTATTAAGAAAATGGTCAAATAAAACATATATTTTTCCAAAAAATTACGACCAGCCGTTTAGACGTGATTCTCATTTTAAAATCAGCTACTCAAGGGAATCGGCGCCTTAAATAAAAACTTGTAAGAAATAGGTGTTCATTTTAGTATTTCTGATGTAAAGGAAAACGGCCCTCAAGATCCCAAAAAACCCGTTTTTCAATTACACTTACATTACATGTTAGATTGATTTCATGGCACAATAGGTACCCAATCGATTTGTAGGTAATGCCGAGATCAAATTCGATAAAACTCTCGTTCAGAATTCATGTCACATCCAATCGCGTAATTCGGCGCAAACAATTTTTTTGAACCCTGCAGCCATTTTCGCTCATTCCACCATTTCATTGAAAAATAAACTCTATTGCTATGACTTACCGTTGAGAATTGAGAGCGTTGTCAGTCGTCATCTTCAGCTTGTTTTGTGACCTGTGGAAGAGAGAATAGTGTGTTATTGTTTGCACAATTCAATTTGTAATTCATGATCTATAAATATAGGAGTACAGTAAGAGTTTATTAACCGACTATCCAAAAAGGAGGAGGTGGTTTCTCAATTCGAATTTTTATTTTTTTGTGTTTTCGCGGATAACTTCGTCGTTTATGAACCGATTTTGATGATTATTCTTTTGTTGGAAAGAAGGTATCCCAAGGGTACGTGGGACACTCAGAAAGTTTTGCGAAACTAAAAAAAATTGTTCTATACGTACATATATTTTTATTAAATCTTTTCAAAGTACTTTCCACCAGCCTCTATACAAAGATTCATGCGCCTAAACCAGTTTTCAAAACACTTTTTCCAGTCCGCCGCAGACACCTCGTTTACAGCCTGCTCGAACGCAGCCAGCGCATCTTCCGGCGACGAAAATTGTATCCCTTTGAGCTGATTTTTTATTTTTGGGAATAAAAAGAAGTCACACGGTGCTAGATCAGGGCTGTAAGGAGGGTGACCCAGGAGTTTGACTGGCGTGCTGTCCAGGAAGTCCCTCGTTTTGAGTGCGGTGTGCGCAGGTGCATTGTCGTGGTGGAGCAGTAGCCCGCGGAGCCCTGTGTTTGGTCGCTTGTTGCTTATAACAGAGAAAACTTCTGGCAAACATTTGGTAGTATACCATTCGGCATTAATGCTTCTTTGATCCCGTAAGGGAATTGATACCAAGTGGCCAGTCAAATTAAAAAAGCTAGCGATCAAAATCTTACCCCCGCTTCTAGATCGCTTCACTTTGGTAGGCGTTGGCTCATTTTGAAACACCCAAACAGTCGACTGGCGCTTGGTTTCTGGGTTGTATTGATAAATCCAGGACTCATCACCTGTAACGATGTCGTAAACACGCCGAGACGAGCCTGCTTCAAATTTGTTAAGCATATCACGGCACCATTCCACCCGGGCCTGCTTCTGAGCATCGGTGAGGTTGTGCGGCACCCAGCGTGATACTATCCTCCTCACGCGAAGATGGCTGTGTAGAATCTCGTGAACGCTTCCCGATCCAATCTTCAATATGTGTTGAATCTCCTGATATGTAATTCGCCTATTGTCTTGGATTAAATTTTTCACGCACGTTTTCTTCGGTAACAGCCGTCAAAGGGCGACCGCTTCTTTCGTCATCCCCCAAAGTTGGTCGACCGCGCTTGAATTCGTTATACCAACGATACACGGTTGCCTTGGAAGGGCCTTCATCCATGAATGCCATTTGAAGTCTATCGTACGATTCATCCGGTTTCAGGCGACACTTGAAATCGTATAAAATCATAGCTCTAAAATGTTCCCGGCGCAGATCCATATTTCAGTGAGACACAATACTTTGAATTAACTCGCAAAAAATGTGGAGGGAAATTTTGAAATTGGAACTTACTTATTTTTACTTATAAATAATCATATTTTCGAAAAACATTATAACTGGCCAGTCTCCCATATATAAAAACTTTTTTTCGCAATACTTTCTGAGGGGCCTGGTATTACCATGATAAGGAAACCAGATCTGGTGATGGGCTCCTTGAGAATTCGAGGGAACTCCTCAAATATTATTAGGCATACATATAGCGATTTTTATATTTTCATCAACAATGCAATCATTTGCAATCAGAAAGTATCATTTGGTGAAGTGGAACTGACGAAGAAGACCACAATGGCCACTGGCATTTCGAATTAAAACAATTTAGCCTAGTCGTGTTTGGGTTTATTGGAATCGTCTTGAGATGTACTTACTTTTGCTATAAATGATTTTCATGTTAATTGCCTCCAATTAACCTACCAAAACTTAAAAGAGGAAAATAAAAAACTTTTAACAAAAAAAAAAATTAAAGTCGGTGTCAAAAACGAAAAAAAAATACCTAGTTACCAAAGACACCGACTTCGGAAAAGAAAGTTATTGTTCGTTTTATAGTGTTTTGGTTTGGAAGTCGGTTTGATTATTTGTTAAAAAAGTATTTTTTTAAGTTATTTTTGAAGCGTGTGACACTAATATTAGTACACTATAAAGAAAGTGTATCATTTACAATACTGCCGTGAAATATCTTAAACTAGCTTTTGCCAGCGGCGCCGCCCGCGTGATTATCTAAAATTATCGCACAGGAACGTAGGTGCTACCGGTATAAAAAGTATTACATGTCATAATCCAGGCCATGGTCTAGCCATGTACCAAATTCCATGTACAAACCCGTTCACTGCATGACTGATTAACAAACATCTAAAGGTGAACGCGCACCTAGACGCACCGCACTCGCCGCAGTCATCGCATTTTATAAATCTTTATATGAAATCGTATGCAGCCCCGCGCACATATCCGCGCCGCACGAGCCGCATTTCAGCAAAATGCTGTAGGTATACGGATTCCACCAGCGCGTGCGGATGACGTCATCAGACTCGGCGGGCGATGCGGGCGGCGCGGCAACATGATCCGTATCCGTATGAAAATATAGTTCAAGATGTACAGAAGTGGATACAATGCGTGCGGCGCGGATAGCGCGGGGCCAAGAGAAAATGCGATGACTGTGGCGCGTGCGGCGAGTGCGGTGCGTCTAGGTGTGCGTTCACCTTAAATAGCTAAACATACAACTTTCACATTTGTAGATTAGATAGGATTAATAAAATCATGGTCATTAAAAAAAAAAACTTTTGACAAGCTTCTTCACCTACTCCGCATAAAAATATGGACAGTACTAAAACCATACGATGGACCATATGCAAAGATCAAACACAAATTCACGCCACAACATTTTTCACAATATTACTGGATTCTGATCTATTCGTATTTAAGGATACTTACCAGAAAAGTAACTTTTACTAACTAAATCCACTTGAACGATTTCTTTAGTTAGATTTAAAACAATGTTCACTATGTTAATTATACAAGTAATTACTTTTTATTTTATTCTAAAACAATCAAATACAAAAACAACACAAGCGCAAACGGAAACCACTCGATTCAAACTGTTTGCGCTCCAATTATGCGTATTTATTTATAAGTAAATATCAGAGCTTGATGAATATTAAATTTGATAACAGTGACGTACGCAAGCTTATGAATTTTCATCAAACGGGCGATATTAGCTTAGGTACTAACCGTGACAAACTGAGATAAATTTTATTATATTTTAATTTAAAACATCTCACAAGAAAGAAACGCCTTTTGTTTTTTCACAATCACTTTTATGCCCTCCATTTTTTTTGAAAATAGAAGTCTGTCGTTTTTAGAATGCATTTTTTTCTGAATTATTTTTCGAATAATCATAAGCCATGGCATTAGTTAGTACTTTATTCATAAATTACCTTACGGCATCCGTCATATTCGACTTAGTTCTTTTTTTCATTGCTATTATGAAATTATAACACATTTTCATTTTTATTTTAGACACTTTTATAACTTTCAGGCTGTTGTAGATTTTGTGTTTGTGTATATTTGACTAAGTTTGTTGTTTGCAATCGAATCAGTTGTTTTGAACAAACGACCGGTTACATAAAGACGTTTACTATATTACAAACTAGCTGACCCAGCAAACTTTGTTTTGCCATAAAAAGACCAAACATTTATCTACCCTACCTACCCGACCCTACACTACCCTACCCTACCCGACCCTACACTACCCTACCCTACCCTACACTACCCTACCCTACCCTACCCTACACTACCCTACCCGACCCTACACTACCCTACCCTACCCTACCCTACCCTACCCTACCCTACCCTACCCTACCCTACACTACCCTACCCTACCCTACCCTACACTACCCTACCCTACCCTACCCTAACCTACCCGACCCTACACTACCCTACGCTACCCTACACTACCCTACGCTACCCTACACTACCCTACCCTACACTACCCTACCCTACCCGACCCTACACTACCCTACACTACCCTACCCTACACTACCCTACCCTACACTACACTACCCTACACTACACTACACTACCCTACACTACCCTACACTACCCTATACCCTATGTCCTTCTCCTGGTTCTAAGCTACCTCCCTGCCAATTTTCAGCTAAATCGATTCAGCCGTTCTTGAGTTATAAGTGAAGTAACTAACACGACTTTCTTTTATATATATAGATGATAAATAGTCTAAGGGCACAACGCAACACTGAGTCAGAGACGACTATTTAATGAACTCAATTAATTACTATCGTCTCAAGAGTTCTATTCCAAACAGAACTAACTTGAGACAATATTGTCACAATACTGACATTGTCTCAAACACAACAAATGCTCATAGCGTTTTTTTTTAATATCTGCTTGGTCACAATCGATTAAATTGGCGATTTCGGCGACATATTTGAACAAAATATTCGACAGCTGACGGTCGATCATTGGGAGAAATACAACTGATTCTGGCCTATGTTTTTGTAGCAGTAAGGTCTAATTTACGATGTCGATTGTGAGAGTAAACAGTAATTTAGTATGCATAGTATGTGACGCACAATTAGCGATTGAATTTCAACGGATGACACAATACGTTGAAGTGTTGCTGCATCGAAATAACCGAATTATTCGGCTTGGTGGCGGTAGGGAATGTTTTTGCAAACAGTTTTGATGCTTTATACTGTTACTATTTCGACGTTAACAGACATACCTGAATAATGTCTTTTGTAAAGCTACATATAGGCACAAATTGATCAAATTTGGACATAATATTGTATATACAATTTGAATAGAAAAATATGTCGATGAACTTGAACAAATTAGGGGCTCTAATCTGTCTAAACTTATTATCATCAACCACAACTGTATTTCAACCACTGCTGAAGATATAGGACTCTTTAAACTTGTGCCAATATTGTTGTGATAATATTGTTTCAGCAAAATTACAATAATGGTGTTTATATCGAGTATTATAACGAATTCAACTTTAAAATAATTTAATTAAAAATTATATCTAAAACGGTTGTATCAAAAAATGAATAAATGTTACTGGCCTTTGTTCTCAGAAAATAATCTCTGAAGCCATTTGATGAAATTAAAAGACAGATTAAAAAAATATAACGTTAATGGCATTTTAATTTTTTCGCCGAATGTTTGCCAGTATGTCCTAATAAAACCTTATTGCATGATATTACAAAGGTTTTTACTTGTATTTTTTTAAATTTTAGCGTCAAGATTTTTTTATTACATGTATTTTCTTGTTTTTCTTTACAGTAGATTATGAAAAAAAAAATACGTACCTACTTGCACATATCTGTGATATCTTAGACAATTAATATGTCTAGCCTTTTCCCAACTTCATTGGGGTCGGCTTCCGGTCTAACTTTTCATATAAGTATCAGTGTTTTACATGGAGCGACCGCCTATCGGACCTCCACAACCCAGTAACTGGGTAACACGATACCTCTTTGCTTTTCTGACTACCCCAAAGACCTTAAACTTCGTAGTAAGAAATACGTAAAAGGTCTTTAGACTACCCGTAACGACTGTCAAAGATCTTCAAATGACAGCCGGGACCAACGGCTTAGCGTGCTTTCCGAGGCACGGAGGAATCTGGGTATGTTGGAATGGTCACCTATCCACGGACCGACCTCGTCAAGCGTTGCTTAACCTTGAAGATCGACCCATGCGGCTGTGATTCTTTAGCCACGAGCTCCCCTTGCCTCTATGTTGAAATGGTCACCCATCCATGGACCGACCTCATCTAGCGTTGCTTAACCTTGCTGATCGACTAGTGCGGCTGTTAATATTTAGCCACGAGCTCCTCTTAAATCTCCTCGTAAATATCTTAGACAGCCATCATAATATAAAAGATATAGCAGGATATTTACACAATAAACAGATAAATTAAATAAAACCAGAGCAAAACTAATAACTGCTTATGACGTTTAACCATAAAGCATCTGTATTCATTACAGCACCTTGCTAGTCTGTAAAATTAAATATTCTACGAGCAAGGGTGCTAATTTAAGATATTCATAAAGGGCTTCCACCCTCATTTCACGTTTTGATGGAGAATCTTTGCTTGCTTACGTACCCTTGGGTTACCTTGACCCAGAGAAATGCTTATCAGTCTACTTTTAACATTATACTTTTTCAAGGGCATTTTCCTTATGCTGTAAGTGGCAACCGCATTTAGGGGAAGCTTTTTCATTAATAGAATGTTGCTTTCTTCTTGTTTTGAAAATACTTTACGAATTTCCTTTTTCCTTGTCGCTTTTGAGAATTTAATCTAGCTAATATTGTAATAAAAGGATATTTGTAGCTATCAAACAAAATGTTTAATAATAACCGTAACCTGACTATGGTTTTTTTTAGTCTATGTTACCCTGGCCACAATAACGAATCGATTGACACCTTATTCATCAAAATCGGATGAATGGTTTAGGCTCTACGGAGGAACATAGGTACGTAAATACAAACATTTTCATGATGTCCCTCGGCAAACTTCGTGTTTCGTCAGTCGTCGGATTTCTATTTCTATCAGTTGCCTTTCCTCTATGCAGTCGCCCTTTTGCATTAGGTACAGACTGGACGCTGTCAATCAACTTGGAAGTATTATAGAGTTGTTAATACCCATTTATTGTAATTTAATTAAAAATGGGAGTGAAGCTGCTATTTTTACAGCAAAATAAAACAACAATAAACTACTTTGTTCTGAATTCACATTATTACGAGTATACACGATAAATCTAATAATTGATGGACATGCAAATTAGCGTTCGTTTGTATTCGGAAATACGATGATTGCCGAGGGACATTATGAAAATAGTTGTACTGTACTTAAACTGCTAAAATCGTAACCCTTCCTTTGCCATAGTCGGGTAAAAATGAAAGTAGCTTAGCTGTATCTTGTATGTTTGTCACTCATACACTACCTGTGTTTCTTTCTTTCTGTGTGTGTTTATTTAGCTCGTGGCTAAATAATAACAGCTGCACGGGTCGATCTTCAAGGTTAAGCAACGCTTGCCGGGGTCGGTCCGTAGATGGGTGACCATTTCAACATACCGAGTTTCCTCCGTACCTCGGTAAGCACGTTAAGCCGTTGGTACCGGCTGGCATTTTAAGATCTTTGACATTTGTCACGAGTAGTCAGAAGCTTGAGATCTGACACCAGTCTAAGCCAAGGGGTACCGTGTTACCCAGTTACTGGGTTGTAGAGGTCATATAGGCAATCGCTTCATTTAAAACACTGGTACTCAGCTGAATCCGGTCAGACTGGAAGCCGACCCGTACATAGTGGGGAAAAGGCTAGACAGATGATGACACTTTCTGTGACTGAACGAATTATGTCGAAATTTCTCGGGAATAGGACACAGGATAGTTACCTTTTAACCCGGGAACATCTACGTACCTGTGGGATTAATCTTCGACGTTCATACAAACGAAGCCGTTGGCAAAATCTAGCCCAAAACTACGTTTCGCCCTGCAACCAGCTCGCATGAAAGTTGCATTGCATTGCAGTCTACTGAGTTATATTGTGATCAATCTTGCGATCGTGCCCTACAATGAATTAAAACTTGCATGCTAGTTGCTTACAGGTGGAAACGCGGTAATGCATAATTATTTACAAACGAATATTAGAACTAAAATAAGAATAAAAATATGTACGATTACGGGGCTCGAAAAATTCGTCCACATCGCTGTCAACAGGCAAAGTGCCCAGAAGGCGGGAAGTATTGCCACGTTGGATGGCAATGCTGATTCTTTGGCCAAAAAAGGCAAGCCCTCTGGTCTCGTGCAGAGTCGTCCAACCGTTTGGCGATATCCCAAAATAATAGGTGTGCACTTTGACCCCATAGCCCTAGTGTTTCAACCCCAACCGGCTCAAACACATAATTATCTACCAATTTAATTGTTGTATTTGCGGCGTTTAAGGTTTTCACCATAGTTCCTTCACTTTCAGTTTTAAAAAACACTGTTTTAAGACGGTACCTTGACCAAAAAATCGGCTTGAGATATGAGCATTCCTATTGGTCTAGCGGCACTGGTGGCACATGAATTACAGTAGTGAATACGCCCAGATTTTAGAATAAAATCTTTATAAAATCAAATTTGGGTCTTTTGAAAAAAATAATTCTACTATAATGTTCGTCATTAAATTGTCTATCCATTAGTGTTAGTACGAAAAATAATTAATGAACACTTTACGAGGAGATGCATAATATCAATAATTATTTCTCATTTTTATGTTTTTTTGGAAGGAGATTAGTGAAATATAAACAACATTTAAAAAAAACTAAATCTACCATTTTGGTATCAATCTTATGTAGAAATTTAATGTATTTTTATTAATTGATATTTCTTTTTAAATAACGAGTAGATAGCTCCTAAAAACAGCACAAAAAACGGCTTGCGCGGCGTTTTGCTCGGGGTACCGCCTTAACCACATATATATTACAACAGCACCCATGAACATGACATCAGAAAAATCCTAGTGTAGTGGAACGTTTTTGTAAAAGAAGAAAGAAAGAAGAACCAGAAGAAAGATGCCTAAACATTCATAGTTACATGGGGTCGCAGAGCTCCGGGGTACCGCCTTAAGCAAACCAGTACAGTTACAAAAATAAAACAAGATTTAAACTATCAACCTTACTTTCCTAGACCGAATTACTATCATAAACATTTTAATATCAGTTTAATATAGAAACCAGAATATTGGTAACTTTTATAGCAAAACTGTTTACGCTTTGGTTTATTCATGAGATCATGCGGGTAATCTGGTCAGTAATTAAAAGAAAAACGGATGTTTCGAAGTCTTTCGAAGAATTCCAAAGTCTTTGAAGTCTGGTTTGTCTATAGAACAGACTGGTTTGATTAAACGAACCGCAGGAATGAATAGATGTGGTTTTATGAAGCTCAGAAAGAAAACTATGCCAGTTAAAATCAGGTTTATGATTCAGAATATGGAATTCTTTTCATGTGGTTGTAGATCAGAATGTTGATCGTGGAAAAACATTATGTATGTATGTAAGTATGTATGTACGTATGTATGTATGTATGTAAGTATGTATGTATGTATGTTTGTTTGTTCCTATTTGGCGTTCCAGAGACCAAACGCGTTGGCCGATTTTGATGATTCATACGTCAATCGATGCGTCTTAACCCTGCGAGTGTCATAGGCTACATTAAAATTGGATAATAGAAAAATGGCGGATTTTGGGTGCCATATTGTAAGGGCCCAAATTTTTTTTTCTTCCAAACCCCTCTTGTGGGGTATCAAAATAAAGGGTTTTAAGAGGTGATTTCAAAAATATATAACACTTATATCTTTAAATGTATCAAATTCGAAAAAAACTAACTAAAATGTTATAAATAAAAAAAATTAATTAAAAAAATCAAAAAACCCGACTAAAAAGATACGAAGAAAAGCGAACTAAAAAGTCGTAAACAAGGAAAAAATCATGATATGCAGGCGGAAGATACACCAGATTTTGGTCAGCCAGCCCGCGAATATGTATCCTCCGACTGCACAGCATGATTTTTTCCTTGTTTACGACTTTTTAGTTCGCTTTTGAAGCATTCGGGTTTTTTGATTTTTTTAATTAAGTTTTTTTTTAAGGAGATCTATCACCGACTGACCGACACTGTGCGTGACCAGAGGGCTGGCTCGTTCTTTGTGCAAAGAATCAGCATTGCCATTCAACGTGGCAATACTGCCAGTCTTCTGGGCACGTTCCCGGATGACGGTGATGTGGAGGAGTACTTCGACGCCTAAGTGTAACTGTCTTTTGTATATAGTATAAGTAATTAAGTTTAGTATAATTTTGTATAGTTTACTTTTGTTTGGTGTTAAGTATGAATATCACCTTTGTTTTTCTTAAATTTAGATTCTGAAAGGGTTCGGTCCATATTCCAAGTCATATCCAAATCGACTCCATCTTGAATTATGAAATTATTATTTATTGACATTACTCAAAGGTATTTTACGTTGTTATTGCGACTTATTCAAGTAGAGGTCCTTCCAAGTGACTTGAAGCCTGAAAATAATATTTCGTTGCAAAGCAAGAGCGGTTTATTTGTAAGCAAAATCATATTGAAACGATTCTTTCTCATAACTACAAATATACATACTGTAAACATATTTCTATCACTTTCAGTACACCAAGTGGATTAGCGAGACATTCACAAATGTCACCCGTCCTCCCTTGACCTTTCAGCCTCTCGAACTTGATCAAATAACTTGCAACTTGGATTCAAATCAAATATACAACCTTTTTTCATGAAACTTTTTCATGTATTCGAGATTATTGTACCGAAATTCGAGTGTATAGTTTTTTTTTTTTGGAAAGCGCTCTTGTCTATTTGCGTTCCGTCCGTTTCGTTCGTTCGTGTTTTCGTTTGAATTTTGGAGTCTCGTAGGAAACTAGCTTCTGCCAGCGGCTTCGTCCGCTGTACACTCGGCTATTATCCCAAAGGAATGTACTGCTGGGATAATCCTTTGACCTTCTCCAATTCTTCTATTTATCTTTTATTTATCTCAATACCAAAAATCATCGGTACATTGGTTTAGGCGTAAAACAAAAGAGACTGGAGTGGTAGGATTTTTGTGGCAGAGTTTTCGAATATTTTCGTCGGAAAAGTTTTACAAAACTCTTGAAGTATTAATTTAATCTAATAGATTCTTAGTATTCGCAAGTAAGTCAAAAGTTTCTGGGTTAAGCTGGATGTGGAAGACGGAGGACCCAGTGTGGTGATGCACCTTTTGAAGGTCTGTCCAGTAGTGGACTGCTGATTTAGTTCAATCGGGGTTGCGTCAAGATATCGGTAGGAACTGTCTAGTTTTAGTAGGTAGAAGTCCGAGATGACCCTGCGATTTTCTCAGACGAAAGGTATTCAAAAGAAACTGAGTTGAAAACAAGATTGTATTTTCAATCATTTTAAATAGCAGGAAGGTACGGTAATGAACGCCGTGGTGGCTTAGTGGTATCGGCCGCGTCTTAAAAGTTGTAGGTCGTGTCTTCAAACTCAGGCAGGCGCTTTAATTTGCGTAAATAATTTCACCAACACTGCTCTCAAAACGGTGAAGGAAAACATCGTGAGCAAACCGGCATGTCCTAGAAACAAAAATTCGAATACATGTGACATCCACCAACATGCATTGGGTTCGCGTGGTGGATACGGCCTATCTCCTCTCACAGAGAGGAGGCCTGTGTCCCAGCAGTAGAAACGTTAAAAAGGCTGATGATGATGATGAGGTAGGTACATACCTATGTTGAACAAGTCGTAAAGTCCAGTCTTAGAAATAGACGACAGAAGAGAATTTACTAAAAATATCGTTACTCTATTCAAAGGTCAATATATTGATGTTATCGGTAAAATCTGTTCATTATTACCACCAGATAATATCTTATCTGTAACTAGACAAGGATGAATGAACAGTCAGTATGTTTTCGAAAACTGATAATACTGGGGCCGTAGCTTGTGGGAGTTAAATTAAAGACGATATTTTCATAAAGTCTTCACTCTATGGTGGCTTTTACAGAAGTGACATGTCTCTATACTCATCATCTGCTTAGCCTTTTCCCAATCATGTTGGGGTCGGCTCCCAGTCTAACCGGATTCAGCTGAGTACCAGTGCTTTATATGGAGCGACTGCCTATTTGACCTCCACAACCCAATAACTGGGTACCCCTTGGCAAGACTAGTGTCAGATCTCAAGCTACTGACTACCCGTAACGACTGTCAAAGATCTTCAAATGACAGCCGGGACCAACGGCTTAACGTGCTTGCCGAGGCACCGAGGAATCTTGGTATTTTGAAATGGTCACCCATCCACGCACCTACCTCGTCAAGCGTTGCTTAACCTTGAAGATTGACCCATGCGGCTGTTACTCTTTAGCCAGGAGCTCCACGTGTCTCTATATTTAATAGTAGTGACTTTTCTGAGGTAGCCGTGGATCAAATTAATCCTGTCTACTTACTGCAATGTACATTTCATTGCACGCATTTCATTCCTAAATAATTTCTAAAACTACATTAATATGCAATATTGCTGTTCGGCCTACGGATCCCATATAAACCTAATTGATTGCAAACTTGTTGATTCCTTAGGTATACATAAGTGTTTTACTTCAATAAAACACATCCGTACAACGTAAGGTTCAGTTGAAAACCAGCGTCAGGTAACTCCTAGTTGTCTGGCATTTTGCTGAACTGGACCTTTTTGGCGCAGCCGCGGGGCACAATATGTATGTAATTGTTTTAAAATTAAGTTCCCTTTTATTTGTACCTATATTGTGTTTATCTGTGTGTGCCAAATAAACTTGTACTCTGTCTTTCTTTTCTTTTTTCTTCTTTCTAATTGTTCTTGGGCTTCAGATTTTAAACGTTACCTCATAATAATATCTTTCTTTAGATAAATAGTGACATAAATTGCTTTAGAAACAAAACGCGTCATTGCCTATAATATCATCCACATAATTATCCATTTAACGATACCTACAGCAAAGTTTATTATTTCCGCTAGCAAAACAAGCACACCGTAGCGAAATCTGCATAAAGGCATTTACGCATGACTATCGTTATTTACCTATAAATTATCATAAATATCATCGTCAGCACATCAGCCAGTATGTGGTTATATCCAGTTATCCATATACAATGTTTAGCAGAAGTAATAGTGTTCCTACTAGAGATAATACTAATACTCGATATTATTCGGTATTCGGCATCACTCGATATTTATTTGTTATTCGTCGAATACCGAATAATAGTGTCTATTATTTGACATTCGACGAATAGATGTCTAATTAAAATTGAACATTAAACTAAAAGAAAAACGATATACTTAAAATAATGAAGCTTTTATTAATCTTTAAAAACAAATCAAACTTAATATTATCACAGATAATACAATACTAGCATACAGATGCCTCATCCCATACAAAGAAACCGTGCCGACGTAACTAGCGTTTTTCGTCTGATCATGGGCATTGTGGCGACGCTTGGGGAAGGCCTATGTCCAGCAGTGGACGTCTTTCGGCTGATATGATGATGATGATTTTTTTTATAAGTACTTCGATCGCGTTCCACGGCTATAGATGGTCTGAGTAGTGACTTGTTAGTAATAGTAGATTTTACAATGAGTGCACTGGCGAGGGCTGATAGTAATGTCGAGGATAAAATGGTTTTGTGGACGAGCTATAAACTCTGCTTTTCATTTCGATTGCGAGGAAATAAAACAGTAGTAAAATATCATAACATTTCTTTAATTAATATAAATTTTAACAAATTTAGCGAATTTGAAGAAATTTATAAACGCACGAAAAAGCAAGACCAGTTTCCCGCCGCTTTTTTTTAAATCTTACGACATTGATATTAAGCTTGGGCTGTAGACCTGCACAGCCTACTTTTAAATTAATTTTGTATTATATATATATTTTAAATTGATTAAATAACCTACCGTATTTTAATTTTAATATCTTTTATGCCTTAAAACACATAAAAGGCAAATAAATTACAGTAAATATTATAATATAACAAATTCTATCTGTGAACTTTTTATTGTGTTTGGCTGTATGGCTCATTTTCTTTGCCTTAATATAGATACATTTGTAAGTAGATACGTTAATGCACTTGTGCCCAAAAATCGATTTTGTGAGCAGCCTATATCCTGCACAAATAAGCAATTTCAGAGCATGAGAAGTGAAAAAGAGTTTTCTCGGTTCGCGAGTATTTTTTCTTTAAATACAGTGACGATTTGTTTTATAGTATTTTTTTGCACTTTTTACAGTTTTATTGCAACAAAATGTGTAACAATACAAATTTAAAAAACTGAGTGGCATGCCTCAGAAATTTAAAACTGCGCCATCTAGTGAAATCAATTTTAAATGATCCGTTCACATAATCTTTCAAACCAACGGTTGCCTGGGCCTGCAGTCTCGACATAGCTAACGATCGTTACGTTAACTAACATTCGTTAACTCTTACCGAAAAAATACACTTGCCGTAACGACGCTAACGATAAACGCAAGTCTCGACAGCCGAGTTACCGTGCACAATCGGTCACTTTCTTGACGTAGCGATGTCGGTACGCTACCGATGTTCGTATTCATAGTGCGGTGATTTTATTGTAAAATTATGCCAGTTGAAAAAAATCCTTTTATTAAAGGGAAAATTTGTTGACAAGATAACAAACAAACTATTTTTCTTTGAAAATTTTACAGAAAATAGGTAAACCATATCATGTTAACACTTTTTTGCATAGAAACGTGTAAGTAGCTTATACCATTTTTATGAATACGCATAATAAAGTAGAAAATAGTTCGCTCCCTTGCAACACAGACGTGGAAAATGGGAAACAAACTGTCGATGTCAATGTCAAGTTTATTTGTACACAAATTATGACATTGAGGTAGAATTGGAATTGATAAAAAAAACTGGAAAAGAACCGTATTTCGATGGTGGAGTACAGTGACAAAGGCGCAGGCCAAAGCCCGAGTGCCAGCAGCGTGAGCGTCAGGTAAATACAACCTACAACAATTTTCGATTCCTATTTTTGGTACAAAATTGAATACTTTGGGTATGTCCGAAGTAGTTTGTGTTTACTTAATGAATATTTTAAATGTTTCAGGCGTATTTCGGGACAGATCCATGCGCTTTTGGCGACTTTAGAACGCCGTCTATATCTTCACACGGGCAAATTTTGAAACAGGCTGGAAGGAGGTTGCCAAGGAGCTCAACAAACTCCCAAACGGATCCAACAAGTTTTTGAGCAGTGCTTGACGTTAAATCTCAAGTTGGTTTTTAAATGTAAGTACAAGCCACGTCAGTTTTGTTTATATTTAGTAGAATACATTAGATATCCTAATTACAGATTTGGAGAGATTTAAAAAGACATGCCTGCACTAAGGCGGCAAAATTAAAAAAAGAAATCATTCAAATTGGCAACCGAGACATCATCACTGACTGAGGTGGTGTAGAGTACACATTTGGCAACGACTGCCCGTATGCTATGCCATTTCCTTCTTTATTATTATAATCACTAGCACGCTAGAGGTCATTAAGAGACATTTATAGTATATCTAATTTTTTTACAGATGCTAGCTGCTGCAACTCAATTGCAAGCAGATGCTGCCAAGATGCAGGCTGAGGTAGCAAGGCACAAGCTGAGGCATCGTTGCTATTTGCATAGGCTGCAAATAAAATAGCTAACGCTTTAACAACTTTTTAAGTAAAAATAATCTATGGTTTAATATGTTTTTATTTAAATCACAGTGGGTCAATAAAATTAAACTAGTATTAACGAGTATTCTTCTTATGTGCTCTGCAACAGCTCTCCCAGTGCACGATACAAATCCTGTATAACAAAAACAAGATTTTAGGAGTATTCATACAACGGTGTAAGTCGGACTTGATGCTGTATAAATGAAGATGCGAATGAAATAGGTATAAAAATCTGGGGAAAATTATATGTTCTGCAAATATAGGTGCACCTATTTAATAAATATAATAAAACATTAAATTAATACCTTAAAATAAATAATTTGATAAGGTACCTGTAACTTCTAGGCCATCTTCATGAACTCTACTATCATTGTTCACTATTTGTGTGGGTGTGATGGCCTCTGGTTCATTTAATTAATATTTTATATATGTGTATTTATGCGTTGGTGGGAAAGACACCTAAAAACAGACTTCAGCACACCCAAGCATCTTTAAACGACGTTCCTGGCTAAACAATGAGCATTTGTGTATTGATACTCCGGTGTCCCTAGTCGTTGAATTTTTAAAGGAGTCATCAGCCATGGTTCCAGAGGATATCCATCATCACCTAAAAGATAAAACATAGAATGTACTTTCAGCAGTCTAATGGGCCACCTGTTCTAGACAGATTATAATGAACATTTATTATTAGTTACCAAGCAGCCATGTATGGTGGTCCCCATTGATATTATTTGTATATGTGTGCAGTCTATTGCTCCAATCACATCATGGAATGGCTGTGGAGCATTTGTAAACTTCTCTTTAACTGCACACCGTTCTTCTTGGGTCATGAGAAATTTGACATACCTATCTAGGTTTTAGCCAAAGTTACAGCATGTATTACTCGGCTTACTGACTTTTGGCTTATGCTGCAGCCCCACTGTAAGCCAATAGGTAGTTGCCACTTGACTATTAAGAAGAAAATTATAAAAAACATCTTGGATATTAGGAAAAATAATTAGAAATATCATTTAGGCACGGTATCTACCCAACTCTACACTCACTTGAGACTCCACAGAAAGTCCGTAAGGCCCTCGTCTTTGAATAGATGGGCGAAGTTCACCAACGAGCTCATGAAACAAGTCCTTGTTTATTCGGTGATTATAGAGAAATTGGCCATCCTCTAAATCCAAAGGATTTTCACCTTAACGCCGGTTTCGTGCAATTTGCCGCCGCATTATCATATCGCGTCTGTGTTCGAGCACGACTACATTCTCTACAGCCATATTTATTTCTAATTATTATTTATTTATTGTTTTTTTATCCTCTAAAATCTATATAATGATCGTTACGAACACTTAGCGGGCTGTCAAAAAGGCTCGCTAGGAAATTCGATATCATACCGATAAATCCTTTTATTAACGTCAAAATACGTTACGTCTACGATTTGACAGTCGAGACTACCAAAAATCGTTATTTAACAATCGTTAGGACTTAGCGACCGATCGTCACGATTTAACGATTGCTATTTATGTCGAGACTGCAGGCCCAGGAAGAGATCGCATCATGCGATAAGGCCGCCCATTGTATATGTAATAGACTTAAGTTTCTTTTTGTTAATGTATTTTATGGTGTACAATAAAGCATATAATAAATAAATAATAAATAAATCTTTGAAATGTGAGCCCAATATTCCATAACTTTATGCTTAGGAGAGTTGATTAAAAAAGTACATACATCATAATGTTTATGATCAATTCTAGAACTAAATAATTTTACATACAATTAATAAAGTAAACATAATGTGACGACGATATAATGCGTTGAAATATCGTGTGACGTCATTCCGTGGACACTTTATACTGCCAGAGTGACGTCACAAGTCCACACTTCTGAACTTTGATGCGCTTTATCTTTGTCAATTTTTATTCATTTGGTAATGCATAAAATACGGGTCCAATACGTATTTGATAATCTCTCAGACGTACTTAATAGAATTATCAAATTCTATTCAGGAAACATCCCTATTGACATAATTGTATCGAAATTTATTGCCGATAACTGATGTGTAGTCAGTTGTTTGTATGCACCCAAAGCTGCAATATTTTCGGCTGACGTTATTAGTTCAAAGACACTTCGTTATATGTTAAGAGCCTGAGGCATGGAGGGGTCTCGGTTGGAGGGTTACTCATCCACGGACGAACCTTGGCAAAAGTACCATTGATCGGGTCGTGCTGCTGTTATTACTCTATCACAAACTCCTCCTAATATCTTGGTAGTTATAATTATTAATACGTTATACCTTGTTAGGTACACCGTATTAATTACTTCCCATTATTATCTATACTTCTATATACTAATTATAAAGAGGAAAGATTTGTATTTTTACTCGACTGCCGAAGGAGGGTAATGTGTTTATCAGTCTATGTATGTATGTATGTTTGTTCCTATATGGCGTTCCAGAGACCAAACGCGTTGGCCGATTTTGATGATTCATACGTCAATCGATTCGTCTTACCTCTGCAAGTGTCATAGGCTACATTAAAATTGGACAGTAGAAAAATTGCGACTTCCGGGCGCCATATTGTGCGGGCCCTAATTTTGTTTTGCTTCCAAACCCATCGTGTGGGGTATGAAAATAAAGGGTTTTAAGAGGTGATTTCAACAATATATAACACTTATATGTTTAAATGTATCTAATTCGAAAAAACTTAACTAAAATGTTATAAATTAAAAAGTTAAATTTAAAAATCAAAAAACCCGACAGCTTGGTTGACCAAAATCTGGTGCGACCTCCGCCTGCACAGCATGATTTTTTCCTTGTTTACGACTTTTTAGTTCGCTTTTGAAGCAGTCGGGTTTTTTGATTTAGAATAGAATAGAATAGAAATATATTTATTCGACACAGGCACAACACAACAGCAACAAACATGGAGTAAAAGACAGAAAAGAAATGCAAAGACAAATTGCGCTGAACGTGCCCATACCGAAAGGGTTACCAAATCAGCATTTGATGATTTAATTGTATGTAACGAATAAACTTAGAAACTACTGGACCAATGACAAAAATTCTTTAGTCGTTGGGGAGCTGCACTATCCCCAGATGACATAGGCTACTTTTTATCCCTGTATTCCCACGGGAACGGGAACTACGCGGGTGAAACCGTGAGGCGTCCGCTAGTAGTCTATAAATTGCTGAGCACGTGTACGATCTTATCAATTTCCCACTACATCCTCAATTTACCGCCCCAGCACTCGACAAATACTAATTTAAATTACAATTGCTATCCAATCCACGTACCAACAGAAGAACGGCTACATAATTTCTTCAAACATACCTATGTATTTACAGAGGTACATCTTTTGTTCCAACTTAAGTACCTCACGTTTTGTAATTAATCCGAACACGCGCCAAATTTAATTAAACGCCTCATATATATTTCTTCCACTGCGCACTGTCTCGTCAAATATCCTTCAAGTATTATTGTTTGAGTTAGTGGATGGTAACGTTCTTATTTGATGAAAGCTTTCTTAGAAATTGTGAAGACTGTAAATAAAACGCATTTGGAGTTTTATCTGACAAAAGATAGATCGTTAGGCCCTTTTCTGATCCCCCCCAGTGGGTTCGCAAATTGACGTGGCGGGCTGCTCAGTAGCCACGGTGAAGCGAAGAGGAACCCGAGGTGGGGCCGCTCGTCAGTGCTTTTGCCGATTTAGCCGAAGTCGTAGCGGCCAATAAGTAGGTTGCGGTGCTGCTTGGTAACAGAAGTGACATCGCAACTGAGGCTGGCCGCGATATCGTATGGGGCTTCCCGTACGATATCGCGGCTGAGGGTTGGAGGCCGCGGCGGGAGAGGAGTGCTGGTATTGTGGTGCGCCGCCGCCGCTTACCCTACTTGCCGCAGCCTAGAAGGGGAAGCGACCGTCTGATGGCGGACGCGGTGAAGTAAAATTGCAAGTATAATCACATGGATGCAATTCGATCAATACGCACTTCATTATTAGGGTTCCGTAACTCAAAAGGTAAAAAAGGAACCCTTAGAAGATCACTTTCTTATCCATCTATCCGTGTGTCACCACCGATTTTCTCAGGAACGAGTGGACCTAGCAAGTTGAAATTTATATCAGATACTGAGTCCCTATTAGGTTTATCAAAATCAAAGTCCTGAGTCAACACGATAAAAAGATATAAGAAAATTTAGATTTCCGCGAAAACTTGTAAGTACTTACCAAAATTTATCTGAATAAAAAAAAATTATTGAATTTTCCCTTTACTTGTGCTGTAAGACAGCGAAAATCCAATTTTTCCCATAGTTTTAAAACTTAGTTACCAATAAAAATGATACCAATTTTATTAAGTCGGTATGATGGGTAAGTAAGGAACCCAAGGCGCACGAGTTCAACTCGCACTTGACCGGTTTTTCTAAAAAAATATGTGCGCGATATCGGTTAAATTGCGTCACGTCGTCAGGAAAGGGCCTAAATCCACCATATTAGAATTAGAGAAGACAAAGAGGAGGCTGTTTCAAAGTCAAAAGTCAAAGTCAAATATATTTATTCAATTAGGCCATTAACGGCACTTTTGAACGTCACATAAATTAAAATTAAAATTTACAAGTAATAAAAATAAAAAAATGATTCCACCGTGCATTCGGAAAGTAGATTGTTATGGAGAAGAACGCACAAGAAACTCCATTCTCAACTCCGTTTCTCAGCAATGGGAACATTATAAGGTCGAATATGCTATGCTTTGGTAACGCTATGCATGTCTCTTAGAAAGGGTAAGCAACGTCCCTGGTATTGCAGATGTCTGTATGGCACTATAAACTTCTCTCATATTGGTCCAGCTTAGAATTTGATTAGGTATTCACTAATGTAAAATCAGACCACTAGAATTTTAACTGCAGTTAAACATTTCATCTTCGTACCTAACTACTTACATAGTTTCAAGTTTCGATGCGAACTTCAAATTAAAGTTTATAAATTGCATAGCACAGAAAACTATTTTCATAAACAATTTTCAATGGATTGCTAAGGTAAATTAAATAAATTGTTTAGTTAGTACTCAGTATTTTCATATATTTAATTCATTTATTTATTATATATACATACTTTTACATTTTAAATATTAGGTAACCAATAAAAAAATAGCCCACCGTTATTGGGAACAGGGTCCAAGCTACCGCTTTCTCCGCCCAACGAGAGCTTCCTCAGGAGTTCGTCGAGGCTTTAGGCTATTATGCCATTGGCCGTCACGGCTATCGGCACAATGACTCCGGATGAACGGATGGCCGTAGAGGCCGAAAACTTCTGGAGTTTTGAAGAAGATGCAGCGTTGGAAGGCCTCCCACTAGGCGGAGCGACGACCTGATCAAGGCTGCGGGAGTCCGGTGGATGCGAGACGCACAAGACCGATCATTGAGCCGACGAAAAGCCGACGAAAAGACGACCACTGCTGGACATTTGGCTTAAATTATTAATGTACAAATTAATAAATTTAGTGCCGAGCAATGAACTAATCTACAATTTTGAATAGATAATGGGTCTACTCTCATATGAGCTCAAACTAATTTAGCTAATTGGATAATTAAAACGACGCCAATTTTAGTTGGCTGAAATAGTAAGCCTAATTTGAATAGCATAATTGGTACCTATATAATTTAGACTATTATTATTTGTAGATCTTCGTCAGTAGTTACTATATAGTGGTCAGAAGCCCTCCCGACAATCTCTCTTACCAAGAGGTATTGCGTCATTCAGTGACTGGGTTGCGGAGGTCAGATGGCCAGTTTCTTCTTGTAGAATACTGATATTTATGGTGGTACTGCATCTGGTTAGACTGAAAGCCAACCTCAACATCTGCCTAGCCTTTTATTTATTCAGACTTCATGCACTAAGGTACAAAGGCGGACTTAATACCTTAGGCATTCTCTACCAGTCAACCAAGGGTGGTGAAGAGACAACATGGCAGGTGCATAGTTTAATTATAAAAAGCTAGTAGTTATTATGCTAAAATAGGTGAAATACACGTACATATATACTGAATATAATAAATACCTATATAAATATATATATTTATGAAGTAACAGAAAAGAAGAAGGTGAGATGACTCTGCTTATTTGTGTTGAAAATAAATCCGCAATTTCCGCTTAAATGCGTACCGACTGGTGGCCGTCCTGATCTCGGAAGGAAGCACATTCCAAAAAAGAATTAGGCAATTGATGTTTAATAAGGTTCCGTATCCAAGGGGTTAGATAGATAGATAGATAAACCATTTATTCAGTGCACACAAAAAACACAGCACAACACACAAAATCACAATTAAATAATTTTAATTTACATGGGGGTATTTGGAAAAATAAGGTGCCACAATACAAAAAAAAAATAAAGAAGAAAAAAAAACAACATAATACAAATAAAAGTGACACAAGTAACATACCTATTTGTACTTCAATTAAAACACAGTGCGGTGTGCGTCTCAAGGTTGCACCAAATGGGAGTCCAGCTCAGCATGTGTCAGGCAAATATACCTGACGCTGATTTGGGTTCAAACGGATCCCTACTGTCTATCTGTCTGTCGGTCCGTTTGTCTGTCTGTCTGTCCGTCGTCTGGCACACATTTTGTGCCGAAGATTCTTTCAACTTGCCATTGACCTATAAACTTGAAATTTGGTGATAATGTTTATTATTGTGTATATTTTACTAACAAAAACGTGAAACACGAAAATTATACCGAGGGATCATATTACCAGGATAAAAAGTAGGTAACCTATGTGTTAATCCTGACTATAATCAATCTATTGCCAAATTTCATCCAGATCCGTTCAGCCGTTCTGACGTAATTGAGTAACAGACATACATCCACCCCATAGACATACTAAATAATATGGACTGGAAATACCTACGAAAAAAACGTTCCTACCTAAACCTCAAAATCTCTCATAAAATGGCCGCCAATTCTAAGGTTGTGTCAATCAAGCAACACACACACACTCACAAATCTCAATAATACAATATGTAAACAACCATTTGACAGCAGGACTACCACAAACACAACCACAAAATTCGTCACATAAAATGGCGAATATGGCACGTACCTACAACCGTCACTTAGTCATAACAAAATGTTGCCATAATGAGCAACAACTGAAATATTGTTGTCTCTTACATCAAATACGTTTACTACATTAGAAAGAATGAAACAAAACGATGTTTCACATTCTGTATCGTATTTCACTCATATTTGTATAAGCTAATGTATGTATAGAACATCGCGGCGCCTCCATATATTTCCTATCTCAATGATCCACCCACACAATCTAACTAAACTTTCACATTTAAAAATAAAGACCAAAGAAAATATGGATGGACTGTGTGAGGAGTGATATGAAAGAAAAGGGAGTCAGAGATAGCGTGACGGGGGACAGGACGATATGAAAGAAGAAAACGTGTTGCGCCGACCCCAAGTAACATGGAGCAAGGGCAGGCAGATGGTCATGATGGTAGTAAACCCTAAATGTGCGTAGTCCGATACGCACTAGGCAGGTTTAAATAAAAAAATATCGTCTACTATTAAAAATTTTCAAATATTATTCCGATGTTAAAGAAAACCATCTAAATTGAAAAACAAATTTGAAAGTTAACAAAGCAAAACCGAATGTAAGGTATCAGAAGGTATTATGTATTTTTGTAGAACATGAAGACCGTTAGAAATCACAAGGGAATACCCGACATTATCCCTTGTATAAAAGAAGATGTTTTAGGCAGTGTTTCTCAACCTGTTAGCAGTCGAAATTTTGTATTAAGCAATTTATGAGCACTTATTTGCTTTTTTGGTTCACCTTAAATTTATAATTATTGTTTTAAGATTATTTTAACCTACCTAATATGTGAAATATATTTTAGTTCAGTATAAATTCAGTTATAAAAGTATTTCAACGAATTTTTGTCAAATAATATCATGACTGTACTGTCAATTTAGATACATTAGGCACAATAAAAAAACAAAATAGTTAAATTATAGCATAGATACACAAGAAAATACAAATATTAAGTAAATTCAAGAAACCCTAAAGTCCACCTAGGATATCCTGTGTCTTCCGATCTAGTTTTTTCGTCGTTAATGACACATTTTTATAAGTGCACTTGTAGGTAGTGTGCAAATATTTGGTAACAACACTAAACAATATTTAAACTTAACTTATTTAACTAATTGAAACATAAAAAATATAATATGTATTTTTTAAAAGGTTTGTGAAGAGTGTAGGTATGTATAGCGGTATTAGTCAAATCTCTTCTGTACTTTTATGATTGCCCGATAGTCTATGCTTTTACTTCCAAAAAAGTCCTACACTCAGTCAATAAACAGGCTTATCAACGCACTAGCATCTATCTATAAATCTCTATTATCATCCATCAAACACAGCCAGTTTCTACACGTTGTTGGAACAGATATGATTGATATACTGTTTCCAGGACCAAATTTGGGTGGTACTAATGCATAATGTACCCTAAATAAATACAGCAAAAGGTTGAGTATCCCTGTACTAAGCTATTCGAGTTTTCCGTAGCTGTGAACGTTACAAGGAAAATTGCCTTGTAGAGATTAGGCTTGTGATACTGATTACTTTATTTGCTACGGTGATTCATTTTACTTAGTTGTAGGTATTTTTCTTCGTAGTTAAGTCTTTGTTAGTGTCTCATCAGTATCTTACAATTTAAGGTATCCGCAGACAGATATGACGTTATAATGCGATAACGCGTTTGGCGACAGGTCACTGGAACAGCTTGCGACCCACGGATGCCCCTCAAGTTAAAGTTAAAAGGGAAAAAATTAGAAGTCCGTGATTAGACCTGTCGCACTGTATTGATCAGAATGTTAGGCTGTGAAAAAGATGGATGAAAAGAGATTGCATGTAGCAAAGATGAGAACGTTGAGATGGATGTGCGGAGTGACGAGAATGGATAAAGTGAGAAATGAGTATATTAGAGAAAGTTTGAACGTAGCGCCAGTGACAGAAAAGTTGAAAGGAAACCGATGGGGAGGAATGAAACGCATGTTACTAAAAAAGTTATGAATATAAATGTGGATGGATCGAGAGGAAGGGGGCGACCAAAGAAAAGATGGATGGACTGTGTGAGGAGTGATATGAAAGGAAAAGGGAGTCAGTGATGGCGTGACGGGGGACAGGACGGTATGGAAGAAGAAAACGTGTTGCTCCGACCCCAGGTAATATGGGACAAGGGCAGGAAGATGATGATGATGATGATGCGTTTTCATAGAATTTGATCTTTATTAGTTGTTCCACAGATAAAATAAATTTCAGTTCCGTTCAATTTCTGCAATTGTCTTGTCGTGCCTGCGAGAGTCTAAATAGGTCTACCTACACGAAAAAGCCTGCCATTTTCTACCTTATTCCTTTAAAGAATTTAGTAACGTAGGTAAATTAATCTTGCAGATTATAGTTGAATGCACTATTTCGTGAGCTCCACTTATCTTTTGCCAGATTTATGGAGTGGTCAATAGCACATTGTAGCAGTATGAACTAGTTTGCATGGCAAACAACCGTTACCCAGCCTATGCTGTTATCGAGCATTCGTGTTTGTTCTAGGTCTATAGACAGAGGCGGTTGGTTGATACGCCAAAGGTATTTTTTAAATTCAAAATTCAGCAGTGTTCGAGAACGTTGCATCGATGGTCGTGGCAGCCAGTGACGAACTGGCCGCTTCGTTTGGAATTTGTTCGAAACATGTTTATAATCCGTCATGTTTTTTCTTTTTCCATCAAAATGTACGCTTTTTGGATTAAGTCAGGTAGTGCATTCTGAAAAAGGCAGGAATGATCCTTAGGGCAAATTTTGGCTCATTTGGCTTGCGACACATTTCAGTCATAATAAACAAAAAGCCGTAGTTTTTAAACCTCTATAAACTACAGTTTAACAAAAATATTTAGCGATAAACCATATCATGGTCTAACGCTATGACGGTACTAAGAAGACCACTGTTTTTTATGTTTTGTAATACGGACAAATTTAGACCATGATTCTGTAGAAAAGCCTGCACTTGATAGGACAGGTTTAAACTAAGTTAGTTTATTGTAAAGAGACTGATAGGGTGCAAAGGAGTTCCTATTCTAAACTAATTTTGTATCTCAGAAATAATGAACACAAAATTATTTAAAAGAAAGAATGAAAGAAAAAAAGTATTTGTGACCCGCACAGTAGACACGAAAAATAAGCAAAGAATTCAACAATAATAAAAATAAAACACGTGCGAGACAAAAAAGGCTCCTAACTCAGCATGTGCAGCTATACCCAAAAAGGAAATAACGCACGTATTCGCTTTCACTGTTTGTAATAACAATGTGTGCAAGTAAAAAAAGTTGAAGCTGTGTTGAGCAAGAGTATGAAGCTGGGCGGGTCGTTAGTTTTCTAATATTATGCGGGCTAGAGGCTCATACATAAATAATCAAAGGACAGTACTTACCTATGCAAACAATCTTCAAACAAATGGCAATTGCAACTTTACATACAAACAGACCTTTTTGACGACATCCCGAAAGGTGACTTTATTATGAAATAAAAAGTAATGCGGGACGCGTTACTTCTTCTGTCTGAAAATATTCAGTGTTCCTGAAAGTAACGAGTATTTTATACATGGGTATAAAACTTGTCTATTACTTTCATAGACTTATGTAGTTTTCAGGAAACATAAAAAGGATCGGTTTTACTAGAGGAAATAAAAAACCAGCCAAGTGCGAGTCGGACTCGCACACGAAGGGTTCCGTACTTGGTAAATTGTGGTTTACGATTTATGACGTATTAAAAAAAAACTACTTACTAGATCTCGTTCAAACCAATTTTCGTTGGAAGTTTACATGATAATGTACATCATATTTTTTTTTTATCATTCTCTTATTTTAGAAGTTACAGGGGGGGGGGGGGGGCACACATTTTACCACTTTGGAAGTGTCTCTCACTTACTATTCAGTTTAGAAAAAAAAAATATTAGTAACCTCAATATCATTTTTGAAGACCTATCCATAGATACCCTACACGTATGGGATTGATGAATAAAAATATTTTTAGTTTCAGTTTCAAGTATGGGATCCCCCAAAATTTTTTGTTTTTTTTTTCTATTTTTGTGTGAAAATCTTAATGCGGTTCACAGAATACATCTACTTACCAAGTTTCAACAGCATAGATCTTATAGTTTCGGAAAAAAGTGGCTGTGACATACGGACGGACAGACAGACAGACAGATAGACATGACGAATCTATAAGGGTTCCGTTTTTTGCCATTTGGCTACGGAACCCTAAAAAGGTATTCCTTAATAGTACCTGCATTTTGAGAAGGAGAAAAATTACGCTTTCAACATATTTGCGTAGACACAACAATGCAATAAGAGTCAGTTTTCGAGTAACTGTGTTGGAATAGTTATTTATGCTACAAGTGCGGAAGGTAGGTGATGCCCGATGAGCTATGCATTGTGCGAGGATAAAAAAAACTAAGGAAGAAATTAATAAAATGGCGGACTTATTCAAGCATATCTACTGCGCATTTGCAAATAGCTGTCACGTCGTAACGCAAAAAGGCACGAGCAAAATATACGTACTTCCAAACATATTTAATGCTCTTTCTTTGCGCAAAGAATCAGCATTGCCATTCAACGTGGCAATGCTGCCAGTCTTCTGGGCATGTTCCCGGATGGCAGCGATGTGGAGGAGTACTTCGACGCCTAAGTGTACCTGTCTGTTGTATATAGTGTAAGTAGTTAGGTTTAGTATAAGTTTGTATAGTTTACTTTTGTTTAGTGTTTAAGTATGTACAAATTTTACACCTTTGTTTTACAAATTTAATGAATATAATTAAAATTAATTTATTGATCAAATCTAAATCTTGAGTAATTAAAATCGCCTTTAATGAAGTATTAGTTACATTTTACCTTTTATATGAATGATAATCTGTACTTAACTAATTTGCGAAACTTTTCTCAAATAATAAAGACTCTGTGCGTCTGGCTGACGACGGAGTTAAAAATAAAAAAAATACAGAAAAGTAAAAAGCACTGGTGAAAAAAGTGACACTTTACGCACAGTTTGGCTAATTGGAAAACGCTCTTTTCGAGGACATGCATTGTAAAAATAATTCCATTTGTGTTTGAAGGTTTTTCCATGCCCAAAGGTCAGAATAATCGATTGTTTCGAGAAGGAAGTTGCGTGCTTATAACGGCTACGTAATAATAGGATTATGATTATTTATTGAAAGACTTTCCTGCATTAAGGTCACGGCTTTCTTTAAGGTAAGCTTTTCTATTTTTGCTCGCCACCTGCTGACGTAGGGGCCGATAAAATATTAAATTTAAAAGGAATAACAAAAGAAATATTTGTGACTCGTCAAGGGAATAAGTATAAAGGCAAAAAAGGCCTACTTCGAAAATGTTTGAACTAACAAAATGTGCAAATCCAAAAAAGCTCATCTGAACACATTATACAGCGATATTAAAAAAAAAAATACGCAAAATTGAATTGCCAAACTTAAGTGGCAGTGGGCAGAGTAAATTGCTCGCAGAACGAATGGTCGGTGGGGCCGAAAAGTTCTGACGGAAGACGTAGCGTTGGTAGGCCTCCTCCTAGGTGGGAATTCGATGGATGCGAAATACACAGGGTCGTACAATGTGGCGACGCTTGGGGGAAGCCTATGTCCAGCAGTGGACGTCTTTCGGCTGAAATGATGATGATGATTTTCAACGGCTTCACTCTTGTGTTATATCTCGCAAGAATCTTTCTTTTTTAGGCTTTAAACAGTCAGCAATAATTTTGCTTTCTATCACTATAAGAACTATCGAAATCGGCACAGTACTTCCAGAGATTCATCTTTACAAACATTCAGATTAACAATTTTATCGCTTCATAATATTAAGTTTAGGTTAACTGACAGAGCGTTCGCCTTGACTGTCAAAATAAATATAGTCCAAAGTCACCTAAAAATAGTACAAAATTAATAAATAGATAGAGTACTCATACGCATGGATAGAGAAAATGGATTTGGTATATTTCATTTAGATTGATATGTGCGCCAATGACATATATGTCGCATCAAGGCTGGCCGATAGATGCAAACCATCGGGAAGTGAGGATGTATTCCCTTAGGTTAAGACATCGTGTGTGCGCAGGGCGGTGGGTACAATCGTGCAAATGAAATCACAGAAGTTATTCGATACACTGGGTTTATTTAAATAGTCACAACTCGGTTACAATCTTGCTTACTAATATTACGGATCGACACTGATTCTACGACGTGTTAACTCTACGGCTGTCAGTACTCGACTGCCATATTATACTATCCCCACCACGCAAGTGGTTAAAGGAAGCGCGCCAATGCGTAGTTGTTTTGCTTTGCCGCCAGATGGCGTGCTTGCGATTTGTTTTAACGTCCGTACTATTGACTAAACCCGACATATAGATGATATTGACTTGGACGTGACAATACTCTAGGCAGTTTGTTCAAGACGCAACACAAGCCACGACAAAATGTGGTCATGATTCAGAGCTCCATATATTTGCAAGTACCGTTTATTCATTGCACGACACCGCACCACAGGCGACTCGTTTTACAAACGATTTGCCGGCTATGTCGTCAATTCCGCAATGTCGTCGCGACTTTTTGCTGTGACGATTTAGTAGCTGTACTAAGCAAGTATGAGCTTGTTGACGACACGACACACCGCACCGCACGGCTCTCGCATGGCTCGTCATTCATGCGCTTATAGAACAATACAAGTGCACTGCAGTGTCGTTGCAGAATCGTGTCTAGTGAACAAACCGGGCGACAGACCGTCTACAGGTGTCATGTTAAAAATCGTGATTGCAAAACGTGTCGTGCTGTGCCTCGTGAGCAAACGACCTAAACGCACATTCACGTACCTATTCGTGGTTTGATTGTAGGTACGTGCACCATTGAGATAGGAAATATATGGAGGATTGGAGGCGCCGCGATGTTCTATAAATACATTAGCTTATACAAATATGAGTGAAATACGATACAGAATGTGAAACATCGTTTTGTTTCATTCTTTCTAATGTAGTAATCGTATTTGATGAAAGAGACAACAATATTTCAGTTGTTGCTCATTATGGCAACATTTTGTTATGACGTAGTGACGGTTGTAGGTACGTGCCATATTCGCCATTTTATGTGACGAATATTGTGGTTGTGTTCGTGGTAGTCTTGCTGTCAAATGGTTGTTTATATATTGTATTATTGAGATTTGTGAGTGTGTGTGTGTTGCTTGATTGACACAACCTTAGAATCGGCGGCCATTTTATGAGACATTTTGAGGTTTAGGTAGGCACGTTTTTTTCGTAGGTATTTCCAGTCCATATTATTTAGTATGTCTATGACGTGCACTGATAAAGTAAAGCTCGATACTTCTATTTAACTTGAAAGAGTATTTAAGTCAAGAGTGAAAAGGTTTCTTCTAGGCAAGCGTGCTTCGTCGACCAAATCATCGCTTACCATCAGGTGAGATAGTGGTTAAGAGCAAACCTATCGATAATAAAAAAGACAAAAGAAAGTTAGAGCTTCCAAAATTATTTTAGTTTAACTTCAAATTATTTTGACATTTTAGGACCTCAAAGACGGAGGCAAAGTTGGTTACAATTGAGTCGTTGACCTTTTCAGTTTTTTGGATTCCATATCTTAAGACGGTACCCTGACCAAAAAATCAGCATGAGATATGAGCATTCCTATTGGTCTAGCGGCACTGGCGGCGCATGAATTACAGTAGTGAATACGCCCAAATTTTAGAATAAAAACTTTATGCAAAAAAATAAATCTACAAAAATGTTCGTTATTAAATTGTCTATCCATTAGTATTAGTACAAAACATAATTAATGAATACTTTACGAGGAGATGCATAATATCGATAATTATTTGTCATATTTATGTTTTTTTGGAAGGAGATTAGTGAAATATATACAACATTTAAAAAAAACTAAATCTACCATTTTAGAATCAATATTATGTAGAAATTTAATGTATTTTTATTAATTGACATTTCTTTTTAAATAACGAGTAGATAGCTCCTAAAAACAGCACAAAAAACGGCTGGCGTGGCGTTTTGCTCGGGGTACCGCCTTAAGGGTCCAAACGGAACCCTATTGCTATCACTCACGTGTCCGTCTGTCCGACGCCTGTCACACGCGTTTTACAGCCAAGCGGTTAAAGCTACAGTCATCAAATTTCCACAGTCTAAACGTCTTGTTGACCCAAACCCATACGAATTGTTATAATATTTTTTTAGGGACTCCCAAACATCTGAAGGGGGAGTGAAAAAAATGTTTCACCTACCCCATCGAGTTTCGTTGTTTAGAGCTCATTAAGATAAATACTGTATTTTTTGTTTTATAAAATATGGGCAAACAAAGGAATGTGTATCCACTAAATTTAGCTTTTCTATACAAAATTTTGATCCGAGATTTTTTTAACTTGACCTACGGACTTGAAATTTTGTGATAATGTTTATTATTACGTATATTTTATTCAAAAATACCAATATTATAAACTATTTAACAATTAACAATAGCAGTAAGTAGTAGTAGTGGTAGTAGTAGTATAGTAGTTTTTTTTTAACATTCTCTTTATTTTTTATTTTTTTTGGCATTCTCTACCAGTCGATCTAATTGTCCGACAATAACCGTTGGACAGTTGCCCGGAGCAGACACAACACCCGTCTGGTCGGAGGATCCTTCCTTTCCTACGGAGGTGTGCGGTACTTTACTCTCTGTTCCGCATACCACCAAGCGTGCTTTCCTCGCCACGTAAGACGCCCGATATACCATGGATGGTGACACATGGACACGTCCACGGATCGTCCTCGGCAAACGTTACTTTACCTTAAAGATCGACCCGTATAGAATACAATAGAAAAAAAAAACGATACAACAAAAATATAAAAAGTTACAGAAGAATAGTAGAAAAAGTACAAACAAGGTTTAAGGTTACACTAGTCCAAAATTCTTCCATACAAACGTAGTCTAGAGATTACTCCACTGTTTGACGATGTACGTTCAAAATAAAAAAATATATTAATTCGTCTCATCATTATCTAGTCCTGTATGGAAACAAAAATGTAAAAAAATAATATATTTGAAAGTTATGAGCGTCGAAAGTTCCATATTTCAACACTTATTTTAACGCATCTTTGGGCGGTAATAAATACCATAAGAAGAAGGAAAATTGCAAAACGGCTTCCATACAGGGATAGATTAGTAATTCAACAATGCAAATAACGTTATTTTATAAATATACATGTAGTTGTTTTTTCATGATATCTAGACTCCCAAAGGTCTGTTTATAAAATTTCGCGCCCTCGTTTTCGTCCTAAATCATCATCCATTTCGATACAAATTTGCAAAAGTGCTAATTCGTACGCGAACTAGCTTCTTACTGCTGATGAGCAGTATCTATTTCTTTCGCACGTGTTGTCAGTTAAGATAGCATAAATTTTAACCCCGCGCCAAAATAGTTCGTGCCGTCGACTAGTTTAACCTTAAGAATGATTGCGCCGGGCGTGCCCATACCGAAAGGGTTACCAACTCAGCGTTTGCTGGGCGTCAGACACACAGCGCTGATTTTTAGTTGGGTAAATAAAATAGACACATAAAATAATGTCATATCTGGTTCATTTATTCTAAGCTTAGTTTTCCGCTGTAATGTTTGTTGTTTCGGCAACAGTTGTTCGAGACCGCTGTTGTCGTCATTTGTCAAAGTCGAAGGGAACATTCCCTGTCATAGTTCCGTGTGATATTATGATGGCCATAGGATAACCAACTTTTTTTAATAAGCAAACAATGTGAAATTAGAAGTACAATAATAAGTGGTTTTAGAGAGAGTAAATGAGGAATACGAACTTATATAAAATAGTAAATAATGGTGATTATTAAAATAGAACTTTTTGCACAAGATACGTACGCAATTTTTTATTGACTGACCAAAAAGGAGGAGGTTCTCATGTTTCTATTTTTTTAGGTTTGTGGGTCAGTGTCTTGCTGTACCTATTATATTTCGTTTTTCGACACCGACTTTGGAAAACAAAGTAATTTTTCGATTTGTAGTGTTTTGCTTTAGAAGTTGGTCTATTTTTTTCTTAAAAAGTTTTTTTCTTGCTACAATTGCTACAGCTAGACATCAATATCAATGAAGCTCTATTTTTAACCCCCCCCAGACAAAGAGGGGTGTTATTAACCCCCCCCCCCCCCCCCCCCCAGATAAAGAGGGGTGTTATAAGTTTCACGTGTGTTGCTGTGTATCTGTGTGTCTGTCTGTGGCATCATAGCGCCTGAACGGATAAACCAATTTCAATTTAGTTTTTTTTGTTAGAAAGGCGATTATGTCGACAGTGTTCTTAGCTATGTTTGAATAAAATCGGTTCAGCTGTTCAAAAGTTATGGGCGTTTTACTGTTTGAATCGGTGTGTTTTTAACCCCTGCCGGAAAAAGAGGGGTGTTATAAGTTTCACGTGTGTTGCTGTGTATCTGTGTGTCTGTGTATCTGTGTATCTGTGTGTCTGTCTGTGGCATCATAGCGCCTGAACGGATAAACCGATTTCAATTTACTTTTTTTTGTTAGAAAGGCGATTATGTCGACAGTGTTCTTAGCTATGTTTCAATAAAATCGGTTCAGCCGTTTAAAAGTTATGGGCGTTTTACTGTTTGAATCGGTGTGTTTTCTCAAGATAAAAGTGTCGGGGGTTTTTTAAATTTTGAAATTTTACTTGTTCGCTTCACACAACACAATACTCTATATTAGAGTACTGAGCGGCACCCTAGATGATTATAATCGCAGTAGTGGAAAGTGTTTGGCTTTTCAAGTTCTTCATGATCTACTCACGTAGAAGTTTGAATGAAATGTGTCAAAATTTCTGACTTGTTATTTGACAATGAAAGTTTAATCCGGTAAACCTTATACAAAAATTTGTTATGAATAATAAAAGTCCAAAAGAGAAAGTTTGAAAGCAAATCAGCCTGTTTGAGTTTCCTTATAATCTTTGCTTTGTAATTTCCTCGCAGGGAAACTTTTAAACAAAACTCACGTGAGTTCTAATTATCTTATTTAGAATTTCTTCTTCTTTCTTATTTCTTCTTTCTTCTTTCTTCTTTCTTCTTTCTTCTTTCTTCTTTCTTCTTTCTTCTTTCTTCTTTCTTCTTTCTTCTTTCTTCTTTCTTCTTTCTTCTTTCTTCTTTCTTCTTTCTTTCTTTTCTTTTTTAAAAAAAACGTTGCCCCACACTAGGAATTTCTTCCTGTATCGTGGGTGCGTTTACAAACATATAAACTCACATACACAACACCCAGAGCCGGAACAACTATCTGTAGGTCATACAAATATTTGTTCCGTGCGGGAATCGAACCCGCGACACGCAGCGCAGCAGTCAATCGCTCAACCACTGCGCCAACCGTGCGCAATTTGGAAATAAATGACGTATAAAATCTAAGAAAAGAATAAGCAGGAAAAGCATGGCTAGATAAAATTTCACTCTACAGTTTATATATCATTGCAGAAAACTCTTTGTTTCCTTTTAGGATCCACGAGAACCATCAAAACCCTAATCTAAATATTGCTACGTTTTACAGAGGACATGAAACATTTATCAACACGACGAGTGGCCATAAAACCTTTATTTTTATCAAGATATGACGCACAGCGCGAGTAAACAACGTTTTTGTAATTAATCGGAAATTTAGTGGATACGACAAAGTTATGACAGGTTTGTGTGCAGAGTATATACAATTGAATTTATTAAACCTATGGCTATATATAGTTTAAAAAAACCTAAAGAAACAAATGAAAAACTAATTCTTAACACCTTAACTGCCCGGAAATGAGACACAATTGAAAATGTATTGTTTGTCGGTCAACTGGTGTCTGCCATGGCGTTCAACGTGTTAAAGAGGAATAACATGCCTTAAATATAAAGTTTATCTAAACTTAGGATTCGAAATCAAACCGAAGTTATCACAGTTCGAAATTATCCGTTTCATAATGCACCATTTTCATCAGTATGTACTTAATCTATATATTTATATACAACAGAAATTATGTATGTATGATCCTTATAGACTCCGAAACTACTAGACCGATTGCAAAAATTCTTACACCGTTGGGAAGCTACACTATCCCCGGATGACATAGGCTACTTTTATCCCTGTATTCCCACGGGGACGGGAAATACGCGGGTGAAACCGTGAGGCGTCCGCTAGTAGTAGATAAAATTGTTTTTTGTAAAGGATAATAACCTCTGGAAGTACCAGGTAAAACGGGGCGAATAGAAAAGCAGTGAAGAATCGATACGAAACATTTATTTGGATTTCCACATTGATTTTAAATTATCGGTTTCATACAAGGCATTGAAATTTTAAATTTCAATTGATTTTAAAATTGGAGTCCTTAAATGCTGCAAACATTATTTAAATAACGTGAAATTCCCCTTCAAAACCGTTTTTTAATTCACCCCTGTATTTCTATTTACCCCATTTTACGGTACTAATGTGTATGCGAAAATTCATGCACTAATAAGTAGAGCTGTGTATGAATGAAGCTGCACTATTGCTGCATGCCACAGCCTACTTTAAGCTAGCAAAGAAGTTGGAAAATGTTAGCTCAATCATAAACTGTTGTTTCATGTAAGTATTAGAAAGCCGTTATTATGATCTTTCATAAGGTTTATATATGTAATTTAAATGGATTAAGACTCTGAATCTCCTAGTGATTAGATTGCTAAAAGCCAGTGTGGGCTTCTGTTCAAAAATGATAGCAAGTCCAAATCTATAATATAAAAATGAATCGCAAAATGTGTTGGTAAGCGCATAACTCAACAACGCATGGACCAATTTGGCCAATTCTTTTTTCTAAATGTTCGTTGAAGTTCAAAGATGGTTTTTAGGTTTTTTTTTTTGTAGGATAGGGTAGTTTAGGGTAGGGTAGTGTAGGGTAGGGTACTGTAGGGTAGGGTAGTGTAGGGTAGGGTAGTGTAGCGTAGGGTAGGGTAGTGTAGGATAGGGTAGTGTAGGGTAGGGTAGTGTAGGGTAGGGTAGTGTAGGGTAGTGTAGGGTAGGGTAGTGTAGGATAGGGTAGGGTAGTGTAGCGTAGGGTAGAGAAGGTAGTGTGGGGTAGGGTAGTGTAAGGTAGGGTAAATAAATAAATAAAATAAATGTTTGGTGTTTTTATGGCAAAACAAAGTTTGCCGGGTCAGCTAGTCAATCAAATAAAAATGTACCTACCTAATGATTTATGTATGTCGGTATTACATTGCCATCCCTCCTCTGTTCAAATTAAATAGTAGAGCTGCGGACACTACTATAAAATATTTAAAGCCATTTTTTTAGTTTACTTCTTCATAATAACCTTTAGGCCAACGACTTTGGGAACCCAGGCGTATTTATTTTTCTATGTGGCCTCTCGCAGGTCGGTCAAAGTGACTGTCTTCTGCTTAGCCGGACTTCTCTGTGGAGACTAAGCTATATAGCCTCCAGCCAGGCACAAAATTACTAAACCTAAGCGACAACGCTAGGGGCTACCCCCTGTGGGGTCGAACCTCGGCTCAGGGCGTCGCTGAGGGGACAACTAAGGCTGGATCTTAATAAAGTGATTCTTCCATCCGTTCGGATTAAGTCTATGTGGAGAAGAACGGACAAGAAACTCCAATTAACTAACTAAATTCTAACTAAGGCACAGTATTGCGCGAGCTGGCTGGTATATCTTGGCGGGGACTTCGCGGCGGGCCTCGGTGGCGAGGACGGAACGAAGGCGGTCTGTGTTTGCAAATTGAGCTGGTCTTATTATTGCTCTCTTGGAACAGAGTAGTGGCGTCATCGGGGATGGAGAGAGTGAGCCTTGGTCGGCGAACTTTTGTGATTAGAGAGAGTTCTTGGTATGTTGTAATTCTTACAGTCCTTGGACTCCACTCGGTCACCGCCTTATCCATCCACCTATCATCACCGCGCCTTATCAGATGCCCTACCCAGCTCCATTTGAGTTCCATAACTCGTTGTCCAACGTCGATAATATTTATACGACGAACGACTTCGGCACTCAACACATACCAAGCATGGCTCTCTGTGCAACTTGAAGCCTGTACACAGCTTCTTGCGTGAGTGCCCACATCTCGGCAGCTTAAGTCATTGTGTGCAAAACACACTGTTTATAGCGGTGGGTCTGACTGTGTGGCGGCCAAGAACTGGATGAAGAAGTAACGTTCGTCCAGCGGCGAGATGGGCAGATGACATTGTTGCCATCGCGGGTAGGACCTGGATGAGGCAGGCGCAGAAACGTAGCAATAGAAGAGATAGGCTATGCTCAGCAGCGGGCGAAGTCGGGCTGTGGATGAATTAAGTTGTAACTAGCTTTTGCCAGCGGCAAAAAGTCGGAAATTATCCCGAGGGAACATATTCCCGGGATAAAAAGTATCCTATGTCCTGTTCCTGACTATAATCAACATCTGCTTCAAATTTCATCCAGATCCGTGCAGCCGTTCTGGCGTGATTGAGTAACGAACATACACACATCCATACAAACTTTCGCATTTATAACACTCATATTAGTAAGATTAGAGATTCCCCTGAATGCGCAAGACGGGTCGATGTGGTGACTCTTGGTGATACCTGTATCCAGCAGTAGACATCTTTCAGCTGAAGTTATTATGTTGTAATATTCTGGTTTTATTAATAAAATAATTAATTTACGAGCCCTGGGCATCAAATGCACCATGGTGTTCACCGCATATTATTATGTATCAAGTTCTAACTAAATCAATTTGCCGTAGTACTCATTAGTGGTGGTTGGCTAATGGCGCAGCTCTCTCCGTCGAAACGTTAAACGCAGTTACTGCATTAATAACAGATGACCATTAAATGGTACACAATTTAATTGGTTCAATTTTAACTAACCAAAAGTGCTTTGTTGATTTAATGGTCTCTTCATCATAATCATCGTCAGGCTTTTGTAATGTGCCCACAGCTGGGACATAGGCCTCCTCTCTGTGAGAGGGAATGGGCCGTAATCGCGGCTTGGTGGATGTCCCATGTCTTCCATGCCGGATTCGTCACGATGTTTTCCTTCACCGTTTTGAGAGCAGTGGTGATGAAATAATTTACACAAAGTAAAGCGCCAGTCTGGTTTCGAACCCATAACCTACGACACGTAAGTCGCGGCCGTCACCACTGGGCCACCACTGATCTCGGTGGTCTCTTGTTCAAATCCTGGTAAACAACGAGTAACAGAACACAAAATTTTAAAACGGGTCATTCTAGTCATCATTATGAACAACTTTTACTTGGACCAAACCGGAAATCGCGAAACAAAAAAAAACTCATTTGCAAAAAAATACTACCGACTTCCAAATAAAAAACAACAAAGTGAAAAATAACTTTAATTTTGGAAGTCGGTGTCTTTGTTTTTTTCCCATTTTGTTTGCGATATGGACACCGACTTCCAAAATTATTTTTCACTTTGTAGTTTTTTATTTGGAAGTCGGCAGTATTTTTTTTGCAAAAAAGTTTTTTATTTGGAAGTCGGTAGTATTTTTTTTGCAAAAAAGTTTTTTATTTTTCCCTTTTTAGTTGTACCTACTTAAATAGGCAAGTTGTTTAGTAAGGTAGATAGATACCTATAACGCCCGAATTGATTACCCAAATAACATGAAACTTGAACATAACCGGTGAAATGAGAGATCTGCGCACCCCTTTAGTTCGTACTGGCGTGATGATATGTTATGAAATGGTATATACAATAAACAGACATGCGATTGCAGCAATACTGAATGATTTGTCGTTATTTATTGAAGGGTTTATTCGTTCGAATTATTTACCGAAGTTCTTCATCAGATCTTCACCAAATTAAAATGGGACCAATTTCAAAACATACTCTTTCAAATAAAGAAAAAAAGAATTTTCAAAATCGGCCCACAATTGATATCGGTGAACATACATAAAAAAAAAACATACAAGAAGTCGAACATAGAACCTCCTCCTTTTTGGTAAGTCGGTTAAAAAGCAAGTGCCCTATACATAAAAAATATAATGTTTGCATAACTGAACAAAATGTACTGAACAGCTCTTTTTTTTAAAGAGTTGATTTGGTCACACGCTCCGGGGTTTTCCGATCATATACCAAACAGGCCATGGATGGAATCCTCAATGGAGAAGAAAGCGTGACCTTTCCGGTCATACCTGGCGTTTCACCTTGTTGGCAGAAGCGACGAGCATCGGAAGGGCATAAAGCGAGGTGAAGCATAATATCCTCTTAGGCGCCGGGCCGATCCCGCATGCGTATACCCGGCTATTTTTTTTTATTGTAGGCCTTCGAAAAACTGAGAAATATGCAATTTATAGTCATTAATCATGGTATATTATTACTTTTCTGGCTTCGTTATGAGTTTACCTAACTATTTATACTATTCAATAAGCAAATAAAACTGCCCTCATCTCGCAGTGATGAAATACGGTAGCAACTTATCACTTTATAATTTTCACTCACTTAGCCATAAAAATTATCGCAACATATCAAATTCACAAATTCATATTCACGAAAAAAACACTTCGTTACGATAACACAATATGTGTAGACAATGTTTAGACAATCATTTCCAAATAAACAACACTCAACAATGTAATAAAAACTATTTAGTTTACACACCGAAAAAAACATGGCGGCGCGGCGGGGTCTCAAAAACTACAGACCTATTTTGTGAATTTTCCTTTCGTTCACTTTTATTGATGCCTCACTCAAATGTTACCAAAGTCGGTGAAATATGAATCAATTGAACGAATGATACAGCCAAATCGTGTTGCAAGTTGAAAATATGACGTAAAAACCACCGCCCAATGGGCCATGTCACCTTGACAAAGTTACGTACACTTGGCGTACGCTTGATGTTTCGAGCACTTTTTCTTACGTACACTTGGGGTACCCTCGAGTATATGTACATAGAATAATTAAAAATTTATCTGTCCAATGATTATGTAACTATACAATAAAACTTCTCTGTCCAATGATTGTGTAACTAACATTTCTAAAATAATTTACCACAGCGACAAATACGATAAAAACAAAATATGAAAATTATGGGAAATGGCGCGCAAGCTTTTTTTTTTCACGCGCCAAACGCAAGGTGAGTGCTGCGAGCGAAAGAGCAGTAGGACACGCAAGTAGCAAGCACCTTAAAAATTGTCTGGAATCTCACTTTATTGCGTGAAAAACATTTTACCTATTTCTTGAAGTAACAAAAAGGCTTTTAAACGAAACTTGAGATAATCTAAACGATAAAAGATACCTCTATGCTCGAACTTCAAGCAAACAAAATGTTAAAGATTTTTCCTTAAAGAGATTCCATTGATTCCCAGAAACTGAACGATATTATCAGTATGTCTGCCCAACATTTTTCAATATCCGGTGACGCTACGGGAGATTGGCTTCGACACTCAAAGATTTTCCACCTGGTTACCAAGATAAGTTCGGTTATTTTCAAAGTAAAGGGGTTCATGAACTTTCAATGTGTCGTGAACCAGGAAAATATACGATTATATTTGAGAAGTAAGATTGACAGGATAAATATTTCGATTTCACCTGCCGCTTTCGGCTTACAACTTTTTGTAGGTTACCATCCTGAAAATAACAAGATTTCTATGTTAAAGCGACTCTAAATCAGAAAATAGGTTTCCTCGTGAAAATTACTTTAAATCATTATTTGGATCAGGTCCAATTTTTTGCCGAATACAGACACTGTGGTATCCGACTCATAAGTGACTAAATATTGCCAACTTTACACGCCTTAAAATAATTTTGGATATTTGCTAATAATAATTATCTTTATATATTGTAAACAGCCTTGGAAAAACGATCCAGTTGGGCAGGGCCAACTTCGAGAGAGAGATAAACCGTCGAATCCGACTCGGCAGGGCAGCGTTCGGGAAGTTGCGCGGTGTCTTCTCGTCCAACTTACCACAGTGTCTCAAGACAAAAGTCTATGACCAGTATGTGTTGCCAGTGATGACATATGGCTCTGAGACGTGGTCGCTTACAATGGGCCTCATCAGAAAGCTTACAGTCCGTCAGCAGAGATCCGTAAGAGAACCAATATTACCGAGATAGCTCGAAGAATTGCCAAACTTAAGTGGCAGTGGGCAGGGCACATTGCTCGCAGAACGGATGGCCGATGGGGCAGAAAGGTTCTGGAGTGGCGACCGCGAACCGGGAGACGTTGCGTTGGAAGGCCTCCCACCAGGTGGACCGATGACCTGGTGAAGGTTGCGGGGATCCGCTGGTTGCGAGACGCACGGGACCGGTCAATGTGGCGACGCTTGGGGGAGGCCTATGTCCAGCAGTGGACGTCTTTCGGCTGATATGATGAAACAGCCTTATTCATTAGACAACAAAACTTGAAGCTTAATTTCTTCAAATTAAATATAATAACAAGCCCGGCGTCTTTTTACGCTATGGAAAATACGAATGTCCTTGCTTGACTACCTAAGAATATTTTTGCCGCTGTTTTTTTTTGAATTTGTTAATTGTTGAAACTTGGAGGTTATGTCGTGAATAATTTTCCATTTATATTCCAGTGTGACACATTGTGATTTCAGTTGTGCAATTACGTCAAAAATTTGTTCCTGACCCATTTAACCTATCATACTTCTACTAGATGAGAAACTCTTGATGTTCGAATGTTTCGGGTAAAACCAGTATACTTGCCCCATATTTAACGGAATACGTAGATGAATCGCATGCTATTTTATTTATAACTATCGAAAAATACTGTAACTACCACTAAATTGTCTCGTGGGAGCTGTAGTGTCATAATATGTTAATTTCTTTTTCTATTCTTACCTACCTGAAACTATTTTTTTGCGATCCTACCTACCGATTTTTGATTAAGTATAATATTTACTATACCTGTTGTAAATAAAAAACCGGCCAAGTGCGAGTCGGACTCGCGCACGTAGGGTTCCGTACTTGGTAAATTGCGGTTTACGATTTATGACGTATTAAAAAAAAACTACTGACTAGATCTCGTTCAAACCAATTTTCGCTGGCAGTTTACATATTAATGTACATCATATATTTTTTTTAGTTTTATCATTCTCTTATTTTAGAAGTTACAGGGGGGGACACACACATTTTACCACTTTGGAAGAGTCTCTCGCGCAAACTATTCAGTTTAGAAAAAAAAATTATTAGAAACCTCAATATCATTTTTGAAGACCTATCCATAGATACCCCACACGTATGGGTTTGATGGAAAAAAATATTTTTAGTTTTAGTTTCAAGTATAGGAACCCCCAAAATTTATTGTTTTATTTTTATTTTTGTGTGAAAATCTTAATGCGGTTCACAGAATACATCTACTTACCAAGTTTCAACAGCATAGTTCTTATAGTTTCGGAAAAAAGTGGCTGTGACATACGGACGGACAGACAGACAGACAGACAGACAGACATGACGAATCTATAAGGGTTTCGTTTTTTGCCATTTGGCTACGGAACCCTAAAAAGGTAATAAAATCAAAAAACCCGACTGCAAAGATGTAAACAAAAAGAAAATCATGCTGTGCAGTCGGAGGATATTTATAGTTTCAGGTCAGCTATCTCACGAATGTGTATCCGCTGACTGCACAGCATGATTTTCTTCTTGTTTACATCTTTGCAGTTGCGTTTTTTGATTTTATTAACTTTTTCTCTCGGTAATACCTTTTTTTTCCTTATGATAATAAAGGAAGAAGGAAAGAAAATATATTTAGTTGTGACTCTCACAGTAGACAAGCAATTACATTTAAAAACAATAATAAAAACTAAAAATAAATAAAAACCCCATGCGATACCAAAAACCCCTATATCCGCGTTCGAAACCGCTGGCAAAATCTATAATTTTTATAAAATTTAGCCAAATTTTAAAAACCTACTTTTTGCCAAATATAGAACCCACAAGAATTTGATTAAATTAACAGAACTCTCCGAAAACAATACCAAAGAATTTTCTTTTTTGACAGAGTCAAGTAATAAGAAAATATTTACGCTGAATTGTTCCTTGTTTTTCCAACTTTTGAACGCGGTCTGACGCCTCGGTAGAAACTTCGGAATTAAAACTCAACGGGCACTCTGCGCGGGAAATTGCCCGTAAAACCTTTTTAATCAAGCTTAATTTCTTTCTTTTTTAATAGCATTTAATGAAACGTGAGTGTATCGTAACTTTATGTACCTTTTTACCTGACTGCCGAAGGAGGGTAAAGTGTTTATCAGTCTATGTATGTATGTTTGTTCCTATGTGGTGTTCTAGAGACCAAACGCGTTGGCTGATTTTGATGATTCTTACGACAATCGATTCGTCTTAACCATCGTCATCTTCGTCTACGAGTGTCACTGGCTACATTATAATTGAAAAATTAAAAAAATGGCGGATTTTTGGCGCCGTATTAAGGGACACCAAATTATTTTTTTCTTCCAAACCCATCGTTTGTGGTATTAAAATAAAGGGTTTTAAGAGGGGATTTCAAAAATATATGACACTTATATGTTTAAATTGGGCGCACGGTTGGCGCAGTGGTTGGTGGACAGCTGCGCTGCGTGTCGCGGGTTCGATTCCCGCACGGAACAAATATTTGCATGACCTACAGATAGTTGTTCCGGCTCTGGGTGTTGTGTATGTGAGTTTATATGTTTGTAAACGCACCCACGATACAGGAAGAAATTCCTAGTGTGGGGCAAGGTTTTAAAAAAAAAAATTTTTTTTCCTTATTCTAAAAAAAAAGGAACTAATAAGTTATAAATAAAATAAGTTACTTAATTAAAAAATACAAAAAACCCGACTGCTTAGGAACAGAACTAAAAAGACGTAAACAAAAAGATAATCATGCTGTGCAGTCGGAGGATACATCTGGTTCTTGTTTACGTCTTTTTAGTTCGCTTTTTAAGCAGTCGGGTTTATTGTGTTTTTAATTAAGTTTTTTTTATATAAAAATAATTGTCACAGAACACTTATTGTGCCTACAGGTAAAGAGTGAAAATTCCTGCAAAATTCTATGTTAACTGGTAGCTGCAACCTGGCCTAAAACCTTTAAATCAAGAGTGAATAGGGTACTTCTAGACAAAGACAGTGGCCAAACCTGAACCTGGCTGCCTATCTGACCTACACAATCCAGTAACTGGGTAACTCGGTACCCCTTGGCTAGACTAGTGTCAGTCAGATCTCAAGCTTCTGACTACTCGTAACGACTGTCAAAAATCTTCAAATGACAGCCGGGACCAACGGCTTAACGTGCTTTCCGAGGCACGGAGGAAACTCGGTATGTTGAAAATGGTCACCCATCCACGGATCGACCTCGTCAAGCGTTGCTTAACCTTGATGATCGACCCGTGCGGCTGTTATTATTTAGCCACGAGCTCAAACCTAGTACCTATTCAAAAATATAAAGCTAAGATTTTTATAAACAAAAGCATAAAAAAAAATACTAATCGCTATTCTTTGTTATCTTATTTTTCTACTTAGATCTTAAAAAACAAAACTACTTGAACATGCGTTTGAATGATAATTGAATTTTTCAAGACCTATTGTATCTATGATTGAAGTTTTAGCAATTTCATGAATCTCGTAACGGTAATCCAATTTAAATCTTTCGACACGTCTGCCAATTATTTTAAATGAGATTTGATTTGAAAAAGAAATCACATTCTTAGTGTAGGCACAGATAATATAATACTAGCATACAGATGCCTCATCCCATACAAAGAAACCGTGCCAACGTAACTAGCGTTTTTCATATGATTAATCTTGTTAGTGTAGATTTGTTCACCTCCATCTACTTCTACATCTACATCTACTCCATCCACTTCTATACTAATCTATAATATAAAAATGAATCGCAAAATGTGTTGGTAAGCGCATAACTCAACAACGCATGGACCAATTTGGCCAATTCTTTTTTTTAAATGGTCGTTGAAGTTCAAAGATGGTTTTTACGGGGAGAAAAATTCTAATAATTGCAGGAAAAAAAAAATTGCCCTTTTCTTTTTCCCATACAAAAGTTTTCTAACTAAAACGTAAAGTCAATTTGAGCTTTATTGCTATTGTATAAGCTATTTTTGCTTTGTGTGGGGTAGGGTAGTGTCGGGTAGGGCAGGGTAGGGTAGGGTTGTGTAGTGTAGGGTAGGGTAGTGTAGGGTAGGGTATTGTAGTGTAGGGTAGTGTAGGGTAGTGTAGTGTAGTGTAGGGTAGTGTAGGGTAGTGTAGGGTAGTGTAGTGTAGGGTAGGGTAGTGTAGGGTAGGGTATTGTAGTGTAGGGTAGTGTAGGGTAGTGTAGGGTAGTGTAGGGTAGTGTAGGGTAGTGTAGGGTAGTGTAGGGTAGTGTAGGGTAGTGTAGGGTAGTGTAGGGTAGTGTAGGGTAGTGTAGGGTAGTGTAGGGTAGTGTAGGGTAGTGTAGGGTAGTGTAGGGTAGTGTAGGGTAGTGTAGGGTAGTGTAGGGTAGTGTAGGGTAGTGTAGGGTAGTGTAGGGTAGTGTAGGGTAGTGTAGGGTAGTGTAGGGTAGTGTAGGGTAGTGTAGGGTAGTGTAGGGTAGTGTAGGGTAGTGTAGGGTAGTGTAGGGTAGTGTAGGGTAGTGTAGGGTAGTGTAGGGTAGTGTAGGGTAGTGTAGGGTAGTGTAGGGTAGTGTAGGGTAGTATAGGGTAGTGTAGGGTAGTGTAGGGTAGTGTAGGGTAGTGTAGGGTAGTGTAGGGTAGTGTAGGGTAGTGTAGGGTAGTGTAGGGTAGTGTAGGGTAGTGTAGGGTAGTGTAGGGTAGTGTAGGGTATTGTAGGGTAGTGTAGGGTAGTGTAGGGTAGTGTAGGGTAGTGTAGGGTAGTGTAGGGTAGTGTAGGGTAGTGTAGGGTAGTGTAGGGTAGTGTAGGGTAGTGTAGGGTAGTGTAGGGTAGTGTAGGGTAGTGTAGGGTAGTGTAGGGTAGTGTAGGGTAGTGTAGGGTAGTGTAGGGTAGTGTAGGGTAGTGTAGGGTAGTGTAGGGTAGTGTAGGGTAGTGTAGGGTAGTGTAGGGTAGTGTAGGGTAGTGTAGGGTAGTGTAGGGTAGTGTAGGGTAGTTTAGGGTAGTGTAGGGTAGTTTAGGGTAGTGTAGGATAGTGTAGGGTAGTGTAGGATAGTGTAGGGTAGGGTAGTGTAGGGTAGTGTAGGGTAGGGTAGTGTAGGATAGGGTAGGGTAGTGTTGGGTAGGGTAGTGTAGCGTAGGGTAGGGAAGGTAGTGTAGGGTAGGGTAGGGTAGGGTAGTGTAGGGTAGTGTAGGGTAGTGTAGGGTAGTGTAGGGTAGTGTAGGGTAGTGTAGGGTAGTGTAGGGTAGTGTAGGGTAGTGTAGGGTAGTGTAGGGTAGGTAGTGTAAGGTAAGGTAGATAAATGTTTGGTATTTTTATGGCAAAACAAAGTTTGCCGGGTCAGCTAGTTATATAATATTATAAAGATGAAAGATTTGTATTTTTGTATGTAACGAATAGACTTAAAAAATACTGGACCGATTTCAACTGGAACTACGCGGGTGAAACCGCGAGGCATCCGCTAGTATTATAGATAGTTTTTAATGGCTACGCCTGGTACATCATATAGAAGATAAAATTAAGATAAGTAGGCTAATAGGAAGCATTTCATCTATACTTAATATTATAAAGCTGAAGAGTTTGTTTGTTTGTTTATTTGTTTGTTTGTTTGAACGCGCTAATCTCAGGAACTACTGGTTAGAATGGAATTAATCTTATTTTTTATATATTCCATTTATCGAGGAAGGTTATAGGCTATAGTATTACATCACGCTACAACCAATAGGAGCCACGAATGAAAAAAAAAAAAACGGGATCCAATATTCCTTTTTGAGAGCGTCCGCTGCGTGCGCTGCGTAAACGGTTTAAGTTACGCAAATATCATGTATCATGGTATTATTCCTCTTTAAAAGTTCTAATAAAAAGTCCGCGACAGCATTATGTCTATCTTTTAAGATTGACTCACAATTGCAGCTTAAATGTTCTAAATTTTAATTAGATCGCCGCCGCCGGTAGAAAAAAAAGTTAGTTACATTCGTATAGTAGTATATATTATTTCTTATTCAAATAAACAGTTCAACAAATTGGTACGTAGGGTAGGGTAGATAGAGTAGGGTAGGTGGGTAGAGTAGTTATGGTAGGTAGGTAGCCAGTTGACGGGAGCGAAGCCGCCGGGGTCAGCTAGTTAATCTATATATATAAAAATCAAATGCTGTTCGTTAGTCTCGCTAAAACTCGAGAACGGCTGGACCGATTTTAATAATTCTTTTTTTGTTATATTCGACAGAATACAGGGAAGGTTTAAAAGCAAAAAAAAAAAAAAAAGTTTGGTTGGATAGGGTAGGTAGGTAGAGTAGTGTAGTGTAGTGTAGGTAGGTAGGTAGGTAGGGTAGGGTAGGGTAGGGTAGGGTAGGGTAGGGTAGGGTAGGGTAGTGTAGTGTAGGGTAGGGTAGCGTAGGGTAGGGTAGGGTAGGGTAGGGTAGGGTAGGATAGGGTAGGGTAGGGTAGGGTAGGGTAGTGTAGGGTAGAGTAGTGTAGGATAGGGTAGTGTAGCGTAGGGTAGTGTAGGGTAGGGTAGGTTAGTGTAGGGTAGTGTAGGGTAGTGTAGGGTAGGGTAGGGTAGGGTAGGGTAGGGTAGGGTAGGGTAGGGTAGGGTAGGGTAGGGTAGGGTAGGGTAGGGTAGGGTAGTGTAGGGTAGTGTAGGGTAGAGTAGTGTAGGATAGGGTAGTGTAGCGTAGGGTAGTGTAGGGTAGGGTAGTGTAGGGTAGGGTAGGGTAGGGTAGGTAGGGTAGATAAATGTTTGGTGTTTTTATGGCAAAACAAAGTTTGCCGGGTCAACTAGTACATAATAAATATATGAAAATGTCGTATTTTTACATCGAAAATATTGCCAAATAAAATAACCAACTTGTGAAAAGATAACCAACTTAACCCATTTGCAGCATTTTTGGTATTTTTGTTTGTTTGGCGGTTTGTCTGCTTAGTTGTGCACGCATCACGTAAAATGTACGAAAACAATTTAGATGTGTTTTTTATAAATAAAATTGTGCGTAACTTATAGTATTTTTTAGTTTTTTTTCATTGCAATCGGTTAACTCTATCAAAAGTTAGATGAATTTAAAGTGTTCAAGTAATAAAATATTACAACGCACGCAATTCAGATACTCGGACGTTAAACTTCATATTCCATAGATGGCGTTGTGCATTTGAAGTCATTTTCTGAATACCACCAGTATTAAGATTCTGCGCGGATGAATGACTCCAGAAAAAAAAGTAGTTTCTTAATAAATACAAGCCTCTATGTGATCTACATAATTTGGTATTTTAACCTGTTTTGTTTGTCTGTAAAAGGTTAAAAAGTATTGATCCGATTACGATTTATTTCACTGATACAGAGTCACAGTATCACTAAATTCCATAAGCTACTTTTCATTCCGAAAATTACATGAACCTGTAGCTCCCGACCCGATTCTAGAGAATCTGAATCACTATTCCTTGAAACAGCATCGCGAAATAAAGTTATTTATTGGTCCTTCAGTCCGAAAGTTACTGTATAAGATCCAACTGATATATCAGTAACCATAATATTTACACTTAATGATTTAATCTGATAATATCAGTATTTCAGTAACCAAAATAGCTATCTTTTATCGATAAATCAGCCACAGAAAATACAGCACGTATTAAAACGTTTAACTAATTATGTAAACGAGTAGTTAATAAGTCGAAAATGCCTTTAATTCAGTATGTGAGCTTGGAATTAATAAGAATTGCTATGTAGCACACCTTGGCTCGAATTGGCAGTTGGCCAAGTACACGCCAAAATACACGCGACATTTACAGCACACACATTTACAGCGCATTAATTGTTGCATCTGTTGTGAAAATAAACGTTTTTGTAGTCTTTGGGGTCTTAAAATAATAGATTTTATGAGGTTTCGATTTTGGTAGCTAAAGGGATTACAAGATTTAATAAACTCACCCCCGATTTCTGAATAGGTACTGAAGACCCGAAAGCCTACAAACTACAAACTATCCTTTCAAACTGTTCTATTAAAGGTTGTCTGTAAGAGATTGCCCTGTGCGATAAGACCGCCCATTGTACACTTATCTGTATAAATGTTTTGTCCTGTAATTATTTAAGTGGTGTACAATAAAGTATATAATAAATTAATAAATATTAAAGGTAGGATTTCACACGTTCTTTAACTCTAAATTCTCAATTCAGAAACCGGTCCTTATACCAAAAACTAAAAATATTTTGTCGCCACCAAATTAAATTTAATAAGAACTTCTTATAGCTTGTTAACTATCACTCGTACAAATCTAACGACACTTCACTTGTCCAAATCTGTTGAGTATTTTAGGCGCTACGTAGGAACAGATGCACATCCATCGGACAAATACATAGATTGTCAATCACATAACCTGCCCAGTAATCGGGTAAAAAATAAACAGTAAGTAGTGATTGATGCGTTATCTTTTTAAAGGCATATGATTCCCAGCATTATGCTGAGCGATTACTGTTTTGCCTAGTTGTGTTGTGACGCATACTTTGTAATAATTGTAATTTTTTTTTGATGCTATGCGTGCTGCCTGGCGCAATTAAACAATTTATCTTTCTTTCTTTCTTTCGAAATGTATTGTCATTTGTCGCAGGTGTTTGGGCTTAAAATAGGCTGGCTAAAAAGACCGTTTAAATCAGGTCAAGTACCACACGTCAGTGCTTGCTGGTCATTACCCTAATTTTGAGAGACCAGCAGCCTTATTGCGTAATGAGTTCGGCAAGGCAAAGACAATATCGACCAATCACATAGACGGAAATCCACATCGCGTCTCTCATCTCGCATCTGATTGGTCTACTTTTCATACTCTTTGTCGTTTGTCTTACCGAACTCATAACATAATATGGCTGCTGGTCAATCATGGGTGCTAATATACTTACAGATATATTCAATACAATTTTTGTTGGTGGTCGTGTGTGATTGGTTTTTGAATCACGTGTCCGAGTGTGGCAGTTGGTGATTCTCTTGTTAGAAAGGGATCTTACCTGTAACAAAATAATAAGTGTGTAAATAAATAAATGAACAACAAACTTTCTAATTACGCACTTAAGACGGTACCCTGACCAAAAAATCGGCATGAGATATGAGCGTTCCTATTGGTCTAGCGGCACTGGTGGCGCATGAATTACAGTAGTGAATACGCCCAGATTTTTGAATAAAATCTTTATAAAATCGAATATTGGTCTTTTGAAAAAAATAATTCTACAAAAATGTTCATTATTAAATTGTCTATCCATTAGTATTAGTACAAAAAATAATCAATGAACACTTTACGAGGAGATGCATAATATCAATAATTATTTCTCCTTTTTTTGGTTTTTTGGAAGTAGATTAGTGAAATATATTTAAAAAAAAACTAAATCTACCATTTTAGAATCAATATTATGTAGAAATTTAAAGTATTTTATTATTTGATATTTCTTTTTAAATAACGAGTAGATAGCTCCTAAAAACAGCACAAAAAACGGCTTGCGCGGCGTTTTGCTCGGGGTACCGCCTTAATTCATAAGATATTTGAGGACCGTGAGGCGAATATGTGCCCCTAGTATCGATATACAGAATTCGATACGTAATGATCTCGATCGCTCTGTCCAGAAACTCACGACGAAGTAAAAGATAAAGAATGTGGTGTCCGACCGGCGACCAAAACCGAAACGGCAACATTCTCAGTTTCGGCGGGCTTCAACGTTATTGTAATCAGCCAGTCTTTATTTTTTTATCTTCATCAAAATAAATCACACGTAAACTCACAACAAACAAAACGAACTGCAAACAAAAGCCAGTCACGACAAGATTAGGGACGTGGACGCGGCAAAATGTCTTCGTCACTTACTCGCTTGGATGGAATCTAACGCGCCGTATACTGCGGGACACGTAAGTTGAACCAAAATGTATTATCGTTTTACTGAGATTAAACGATTTCAACCGAAATTAGTCTTTTCTTTATGATCTAACCGTTGACAAATTGTATATTGTAAACGGTTAGGTCGTAGAAAAGGGATTTATTTCGGTTTAAATGGTTTAATTTCAGTAAAACGATAATACATTTTGGTTCAACTTACGTGTCCCGCAGTATACATGAGTGATCACAGCGCGAGAACTCCAGAATGCGGTTTCGGTGAAAACCGAAACTCGTTTTTTGCCGAAACACGACCGAAACCGAAATTAAAACCCGAAATATCGGTCGGACACTAGAAGAAAGAAACATAAGTACTTACAACAGTAATGCCGCGTCTCTACCTGCAAGCAACTTGCATGAAGTTTAATTACATTGCGGGGCACGATCAAGTTTTTTGGTCACATTTTACCTCGGTTACCCGCAATATAAAGCAAATTTCAAGCTATCTCGTTGCAGATGAAAAGATGGACTAAAACTTACTATCCTAGATCTTTGAATGTTTCGCAGTGACGTCATACTCTTCGAAAAACTCAGTAAATATTAGGTGAGTAATAATGATGGCTATAAATTATTATTGTCATGTTTATTGCTATTCTCAGCTTATTACAAAAGTTATTTCATTTCTTTCGCAATAAATCTGTAATGTGGCAATGAAATGGTCTAGCCGCAGTAGAATTTTGTCGATGACTGTTTTCTTTTGTAATAATAACTAGAATAGTTGCGCACAAATGAAAGTAACTAGGCACCTTGTCAAATATACTAAAAATATTCATAAAAAACCTTCTTTTAAAACACGGCTTCTTCGTGTTTTTCCAGCAAACTCCTTCATTTAATACCAATATCATGGCAGTGCACAAAAATAACTAGTCCGCCATCTTGGACCGTCCGCCATATTGGATTTAGAATAACGCCACTTTGCTAACCATGCATTATCTTCAAAACTATAAGTGTACGCAAAATTTCATCCTAATCGGTGGAGAATAACTGCTTTAAAATTCAGTTTATTATTGTATTGTATTATTGTATAGTATCTTGTGCGTGTCACAAATAAATATTTTTTCACTTCTCATGCTCTGAAATTGCTTATTTGTGCAGGATGAAGGCTGCACAAAATCGATTTTTGTGCACAAGTGCATTAACGTATCTACTTATAAATGTATCTATATTAAGTCAAAGGAAATGAGCCATACCGCCAAACACAATAAAAAGTTCACTGATAAAATTTGTTATTTTATAATATTTACTTTAATTTATTTGCCTTTTATGTTTTTTTAAGACATAAAAGATATTAAAATTTAAATTTAAATACGGTGGGTTATATAATTAATTAAAATATATATATATTACAAAATTAATTTAATAGAAGCCTGTATAGGTCTGCAGCCCAAGACTAATATCAATGACGTAAGATTAAAAAAAAAGCGCGGGAAACAGGTCTTGTTTTTTCGTGCGTTTATTAATTTCTTTAAATTTGCTAAAATTACTACCGTTTTATTTCCTCGCAATCGAAATGAAAAGCAGAGTTTATAACTCGTCCACAAAACCATTATATCCTCGACATTACTATCAGCTGCTAATAGTCTCGGATAAAAATGGTTCGTTTTGTGCACTCGTTGTAAAATCTACTATTTATTTCTTATTGTCTTTAAATGTTAGTTTATTCAACGTAAATGTAGTAACAAAACATTCACCATTGTCTCTAAACTAAACTTCTACCCTCTTACAAATAAACGCAGAATAAAGTTATACCAGGTATAAACCTACGAAAATGTATGGGTATTCCTTTGTTATACCTGGTATAACTTTATTCCGTGTTTATTAGTAAGGGGGCTAAAGTTACAGCACCTAGTGAGGACTTTTACGCGTTAAAAGCCTTGAAACAGTCGAAAGTAAAATAAAACGCGATATCTGCATTAAACTATGAAAAACTGGGTGTATTGTATAGGGCCTGGAAGAGCTTATCCTGCTTTTGAAACCATTTTCGATCTACAACAGAACGTAATTATTCAAACACTTCAACTTATATATCTTACTGAGTATTGAATAAACTTCTCAATAAATTACGTTCAATACTTGGCATTCACCACATCCGCAGCATCAATATCTCAGGGCAGACGTGACAAACTTCAATAAATCACCAGAATCCAGTCATGCGAGGAACATCAGCACGATTTTGAGAAAGACCTGGCTCCTGCTCATGCTCCAATGAGAACCATGAATCATTCTACTAAAACAAGTGTACTTCTCGCTAAAGTGTTATTTATAGGAACTAAAGTTAGACACTCGCTATAATAGGGACGTTTCCTGGGTAGAAAAATGATAATTTGAAAAATTGGACACGTATTGTTTACTTTATCAAATAAATAAAAAAATACAAAGATAAAGTACATCAAAGTTCAGGAGTGGGGCTTGTGACGTCACTTTGTCAGTATAAAGTGTAGCACACCGTGACGTCGCACGATATTTCAACGCACTGTATCGTCGTAAATTTTCTGTTTACGTGGCAAAAGAAAAATACTAGTCCAATATTTATGAGTTATCTAACTGACGGTCTAAATATATATTATCTACACTCATAACGTAATGTTCCAATTCTGAATTCAAAAATTATTGCATAAATACGTACTTTATATTCGTAGAAAAGTAAAATTTAAAAAAAAACCATTACAGTGCAACATTTTCCTTCGATTTTCAAACAACTGCATAATAAAATAACTTTTTAAATTTTATAGCACACTTTTACTTTTCAATTTATTGGCGCTTATGAGCTAGTGTCACTGTCTATGGATGCGCGCGCAGCGCTGTCATGGTGCAATGAGAATCTAAATTGCCCGCCATACTGCATATTTTTTCCGTTTCCACTTTTATTTTAATTCAACTTTATGAGTGAAGATAAAATAGTGTATGCAACGGCATATAATTAGGTATTAAAACACTCGCGCCTTAATATTATCACATTCGGCTTCGCCTCGTGTGATAAACCCTCGTGTTTTAATAGCCCATATTATATGACCATTGCATAAACTACTAGTATAAACACGTACTTTATATTCGTGGATCGGTGAAATTATAAAAAATACCATTACAGTGCAACATTTGCCTTCGATTTTCAAACAACTGCATCATAAAATAACTTTTTAATTTTTATAGCACACCTTTACTTTTTAATTTATTGGCGCTTAAGGACTCATTGACATTGAAACTATTGACAGTCATGGTGCAATGAGAGTCTAAATTGCCCGCCATACTGCATATTTTTTCCGTTTCCACTATTATTTTATTTCAACTATATGAGTGAAGATAAAATAGTGTATGCAACGGTATATAATTAGGTATTAAAACACTCGCGTGTTAATATTATCACATTCGGCTTCGCCTCATGTTATAAACCCACGCTCGTGTTTTAATAACCCCTATTATATGACCATTGCATAAACTACTATTTTTTGTCAACTACCCTATTGCATAATATATATGCTATTATTAGCTTCTGTCAGCGGCTTCGTCCGCGTGAAAAGAGTTTTCTTATCCCAAGGGAACATTACACTAGGATGAAAAGTAGAAGACTGTTCCAAATTTCATCCAGAACCATTCAGCCGATCTAGCGTGATTAAATAACAAACATACACATTAATAATTATTGATGAGATGCCAATTTATTTGATTTCATGGTTTTCCTTTCATTTAATTTATCGAGTTTGTGAGAGAGATTTCATCCTTATAATTGACCCTAACGATCGATGCAATAAAAGTACAGGTTGTAATTTTAAAAAAAAATAGTCGGTTCGATTCCCGGGTGTGGCAACCGAATTTTCGAAAATCTTTGAATGCCGTTTTCTATCTTTTCAAAAATAAAGGTATGTTTTCTTTGAGTCAAATTTTCTATCCACAGTATTAGGAGTACTTTCCCTTCAGGTGGCATTACCACAGAATAAATAATAGTACAAGGCATTACAAAATTCCACCCTGTATGCAGGCTTGACTTAGCTAGGAAATCAGCGAGTCTTAATTCCTTTATGCTACTTTGATGCTTGTAAGTGTGTTGCAAGTGTGCCGGTGGAGTAGGTGTAACAAACTAACTAACTAACTAACTAATTAACTAACCTGTAACACAGGTTAGTTTCTAGCTTGGGACTGGGTCTTGCTCTGCCCTTTGCTGCAGCGCGCCTCATTCACTTGCTTTATTTATGTGGTGGTATTATGGATGTTTATGTACTCAAAAATTTGTGATTTATAATTTGAAATGGACTATCCAACACAAAAAGATCTTTCTATTCCAACCAGTAGTACCTGAGATAAGCGCGTTCAAACAAACAAACTCTTCAGCTTTATAATATTATTATAAGTATAGATAGATTAATATGGGACAGGATCATATTGATAAAAGGCGCATCTTTTGATCAGCATATTAAGCGCATACAGTAAAAAAGTAATTAAAAATTTCTCGATAAAAAGCCCATGACTGAAACGCATGGTTTCATACAAACCAAGGTTTTTATCAATCAAGAAGATAATGCATTATTAACTTCAATGACGTTAATATCCTGACGATTTATCATTATTTTATATTTATCTTTTTATCTATGAATTGGATGATAAAACCCTTGGCGTATCAATCAGTGTCGGTCTTCGTAATATTTAATTATACTTGATAATAGTAATAACAGTAGGTAGGAACTTTTAATAATTGTAGGAAAGCTTATAAACTTGCCGATATATTACGAGACTTCATTGCAATAGGGTAGTTGGCAAAAAATATCTATTTAGTCCATCAGTAAGATAACCTAAAAAAATACGACGATACAGTGCGTTGAAATATCGTGTGACGTCACGGTGTGCCACACTTTATACTGACAAAGTGACGTCACAAGCCCGCACTCCTGAACTTTGATGCGCTATAACTTTCGTAAATTTGTATTTATTTTATAAAGCAAAAAATACGTCTCGAATATTATTTGATAATCTCACTGACGGACTTAATAAAATTATCATTTTCCTTCCCAGGAAACAGGGATGTTTTTTGATTATTATCGGGAGATAACTTTCAAACTAATTAACGGATTTTGAAAAATACTTAAGTTTATACCTATTAAGGTATGAACCTATTATGATTATACCTGTTAAAGTTATACCTATTGTGGTTATACCTGTTAAGGTTATACCTATTATAGTTATACCTGTTAAGGTTACCTTAAACTATTAACGCGCAGGAATACCTTTTATGAGTCTTTCTGAAAAGTTTTCCCCCCAAAAGCAGAATGTACACGAGTGTGGAAAAAGAGAGGAAGGCCTTTGAGATAGAGATAATAGACCAATTCTGGTCAAACGCTTTGTCAAAAACTGAAATATTATGGTTTTACGTAAAACAATCTGACTCTTGAATTATAAAAGAGTATTTTGAAATTAACCTAGGCTCACAAAAAATACCACAGTATTTCGCCGTGAGCCAGAGTTTAATCTTACTAAGCTGGGATTTAAAAGTATGAAAATGAAAAATATTTTCACAACAGCTTAGAAAATGGGCTCGCGGCTTTTCTAAGGCATTTTGTATTACAAATTTACTGAAATATTGGTCAAGCTAAAAACTATTTGCAAAAAAATAATGTTTACACATTTAGCATTACTCACTGGAAGCCTGAGAGAGGACATCACCGTCGAGGTAGACTGCAGCCAACCTGATGTGATGTACCGATCATATTTGCAGGCCAAATATCACACAAGACAGAAAAATAAGAGAAGACAGAAGAAGAAGTTTGGAAGAAGAAAGCGACACCGTTGCTCACTAGTGGGACACTTATTAAGCTAGCAAAAAAAGTAGCTTAGTAGCTTAATTAATACAGCCAGTATACATAAAAACAAGAAGCATTTGTAATTAAAAAAATATTCTTCACAACGTAACTGACAAATAAAGTACCTAACAAAATTGAGCGTCGGCAAAATGGATGCCTCATATTTTTAATCCAATTCCACGCTTGTTAAAATATTAGAAACACAATTACTGATCTACTGGCTGTTTTTTTTAATATTCAGAGCTGTGTAGTTCAAAGAACCATGTCATTATTAATTACGATACATGCTTAAGCTTACACCTACATATTTAATTAAGTATAATCATACATACACATCCAGTCTTTTGAAAGGATAATTGCGCTCAGGATTTGTAACAAGCCATACCTTTATCTTACCCAAATTAATTATTTAGAGACGGTAAAGAAAATCCATTTTCTTACAAAAAAATCTAGTAACAGGGATTAGTGACTTTACCACAAACGGGCCGGATCTTTGCAAATTCCAACAATACCTCCTTCGTACCAACTAACAACTTAAGGAAAAGACAGTTGCCTAATAAAAAGTAAGTTGTTTCGTTTTGAAAATGAAACCGAAAAAAGAAGTTCAAAAATGTTTATTTTGGCGCGCAACGTGGAGAACAGCGGCCATTATACGGGCTATAATTTTATATGGCAAGTCTATTTTTCACAGTGTTGCCAGCGACTATCGGTTGATTTACGAGGTTTATTTAGGTTAAACAAATTGTTGATCTTTTTGAGATCAATTGAACTATAAATTGGTGTTAGATGTTGATATGAAGTTCAATATAGGAGAATGTATTGATTTTCTACGTCAGTGTAAGAATAGAAAATACAGGTTAAAAGCTTTTGTTTGTATTTCAAACTACAGTCCGGTTTAATTTCATAAAGACAGAATTGTTTGTGACAGCTTCAGAATTTAAGTAGATACTGATTTTATGGACGTGATAGTGTGACCTAGACTTTTCGGTTGATTATGATAAATTTTCATAACGATTGGCATATGCCCATGATTACCTACATATGTTAGTGAGCCCAATACTGATTAAAATTAATGGACCATTTACAAAGTAGTAATGTGGGTTTGGAAGAAACTTTAAACAATCTTGTTTAATTTTATTCTGGTTCTTTCATCCGACTTCATTATGACTATAAAAAACAGGAAAAGACATTTGCGGCAGGTTTCAAATCTTTCTTAACAACATTGTAAGATCACAAATTCATTACTTCAAGCGATATTTATTCGTTCTTTACAAAATAAAGTTCTCGTTGGATTAACTTTATTTATTGACTCAAAAGACCACGTTTCACATCATGACGCAATAACGTCACATTTAAAAAAAATAAATGTCATAAGAATCTCAGAGCAATGACTATTTAGAATTCTTGGAATTTCTTTTCCGATTTTTAAACAAGACTTGTTCGAGGTTTATGCAATCAATCATTTATTCTACTCTTGTTTTCTATAACTTTAATTAACCTACTTTCAAAGTTAATTAGCTTTGTCTCCATTCTTCGTAATTGGCGGCAAAAATAGGACCGTTACGAGATATCTTGAATTTCAACGTTCGCGTTTAATGGTACACTGATACGTTTCTATAAATAAATAGTTCGGGATTTGTTAATAAGGATAAGAACTAAGAACTAGAACAATGAAAATATTTATTTGGCACAAACTTATTAAACACGCACAATTAAAAACAATAGGCAGTCACGGGGACTGCCAGCAGAAGTGAAAATTTTACAGTGACTACTGGCCACTAATGGCGCACCTCACGGTCACAATAGCATCTCGGTAACACGCGAACCCATAACTTTTGCAACTACCAAAAATTGCTCAAAGCGGCTAAAAAAAAGATACAATTTCAAAAAGTTGTGAGCCGGCTATGCCTAAACGTCTCAGTTCAGTAAAACAAAAATACCAGACAACTAGTGCCTGATACTGATTAATTGATAAAGGAGAATGGCAAGCTTGTATGGGAATTTCGTACCGCTTATAAAATTTCGTGTTTTGGGATATTTTTTGTTTTAATTGGTAGTTTATATGATAGATAATCCCGTTTTAAATTCCTAAATTTTTAGAACTTGGGACGTATATGTTATAACCAGTTTTATTTTTTAAGGTTATGTACTAGTGTACCAATGTTACATATACGTAAATCTTACATATTGTTACTTCATGTGTAAAGTAAATGTTCTAAATTGTTTTTTGCTATCTTTGTAGTGTTTTACTTACCATTTAGTAGGTAGATTGAGATGAGGCTTGTACCTACTCAGTGCATTAAAAGATACCTATGTGCAGCAGCGGATTGCAACAGTTTGATAATGATGAGTTTGATTATATTTAGTGTTAATTGTATTTTTTTATTTATTATTAATTATTAATTATCATTTCAATATTTGTGTTATTTTACACAAAGCAACTTCTAAAACATAACAAATTCTATAACTGAACAACAAAAAAAGTATGCGGTACGAAATCTGCCGTTCACCTTTATTGATCAAAACTTGAAGCAGGCGGACTTAGTGCCAATTGCATTCTCTACCAGCCAACCAAGGATGTTGGAGACTTTGGTTTTTTTTTGTAGCCATACTCGTATAAACAGCTGTAACATGTACAGCTTTAATTTACGTTTTACCTTTGTGAGTGAATTAAAAAAAAACTAGGTGACTAATGTCACTAATTTCGTATTTAAAAGTACTCTCAAACAAAACACATCGAAATAAAATTCAAATTCAGAGTCAACGCCTTATATTTTTTTTAAATTTGTATTTGAATGTAAAATTTGGGTAATTTTTTAGTAAAACAATAATAAGTCGATAAAAAAAATCTAGAGGGTATGAGGGGTGTTAAGGGTGACCAGGAGCAGGTGACCCCTTCAATCGACCATTTCAATTTGGCACACGATGCAATAAACACCCTGTATAAAGACATGTCATGAGTAAAGTAGCCGGGCAAGGTACGATCTCGGCAGTGGATCACGCTACTTTATTAGTTTACAAACCAGTGCTTTCAAAGTGCTTTCTAGAGAACACGGCCACTCTACGTATTATTGGATTTTTCTCGAGCACTATTGGCTATTATCGGCCAGGCGATGCAGAATGCAATTTATGGCAAACTTTGTTACAGAAAAGAGTTGTGTTGTTGTTGTCGGTTGTTTGCAATTTGATCCCAAAACAGCTTTAAATTAAATACCTAGTTATTATTTTCAACTCATCATTTTACCAATTCGGTAACCAATGCAATGCGGTCACAGTTAATTATGTTAACAAACATATAACAAAATATGAACTTCGATTGAAATCAGACCACAGATACACCAAATAAACATGAAATACGGAAACCATTTACAACAATTATTTAAACCTGTTCCAGTAAAATAAACTCTACAAACAAAGTAACACTTCGGAAAAAACCTTTCAATACTTTATTACCTCATCATCATCATTTCAGCCGAAAGACGTCCACTGCTGGACATAGGCCCCCCCACAGGCGTCACCACATTGACCGATTCCGTGCGTCTCGTATCCAGCGCCTTCCGCAACCTTAACCAGGTCATCGGTCCACCTAGTGGGAGACCTTCCAACGCATCGTCGTTCGGTGCGCGTTCGCCATACCAGAACTTTTCGGCCCATCGGCCATCCGTTCTGCGAGCAATCTGCCACTTAAGTTTGGCAATTCTTCGGGCTATGTCGGTAACTTTGGTTCTCGTGCGGATATCCTCATTTCTGACGATATCACGCAAGGAAACGCCGAACATAGCCCTCTCCATTGCCCTTTGGGTGAGTTTATGCTTTCTGATAAGGCTCATTGCGAGCAACCACGTCTCGGTCCCATAGCCAGGTGATCACTGGCTACACACACTGGTCGTAGACTTTTGTCTTGAGACTGCGGTAAATTGGACGAGAAGATACCACGCAACTGCCCGAACGCCGCCCAGCCGAGTTGGATTCGACGGTTGACCTCTTTCTCGAAGTTGGACTTACCCAACTGGACCGTTTGTCCCAAGTAAACATTATTACACCTATTTTTGCATGTTTTGTGGGAAAATATTCACCTTTATCTCTATCCCGAGACCAGTGTTTATAACGGAGATTCGAATACATCCAATCTATGTACCTAAACAAAAATTGTTTTCTTTCGTTTCCAATATTTTACATTCCAAGAAGAGATAATCTTAGGATGAATCTCGAAGACACTGAGCGATTAAGATTTTTCTTTCAGATGCCGCAAATTGTATGTATTTTTTCTTAACCTCATTACAGTTTTGTTGTTACTCACTACAAGGAAAAAGAAAGTTAAATGCTGAATTAAAAATCTAAATAGGAACCTGTCTATGTTTTCATAACAAACATAAACGTCCAGTTTTGATATATTAAAGCTGATAAGATTGTTTATTTGAACCAATCAGTTTAAAAAAATCTTTTTGCATTTTGATACATCCACGCTACGATACATAAGAGCCGAAGAAAAGCAAAAAAAGAACAGTAAGCATGCTAAGTAAGTGAAAACGAAGATATAGCACAGGTAAGTGAAACCACGGGGCACAGCTGCTCTACATAGACACAGTATAAATATGGACGAACAGTACGGAAACTAGCTACAAACGATGCTGTCAGTAGTGCGAGCCACTAAAGGGGTCTCGTCGATGCGCATGTTTGTGTAAGTGTGCCGTTTCGTGCGTTTATAGGTAGTTTCCGTACTGTTCGTCTATATTTATACTGTGACATAGATCTCATTGAATTTGTGTCTGCAGTTTTATATAAAAAATTGTAACTTAAACAGCAACACAGTTTCACCAGCGCGCCGCCGCTTACGTAATTTGTGCTTTGACGGACTAATTGTAAAGCCGTTATTCATATTCATAACCGTGCAATAACATACTTTAACGCGTTAATTTTAAAATCGTTTTCCATATTCATAACCATGCCAAAACTTTCAGAGCTTATTTTCCTCATTAGCACTCATCATCTACACTAATCTATAATATAAAAATGAATCGCAAAATGTGTTGGTAAGCGCATAACTCAACAACGCATGGACCAATTTGTACAATTCTTTTTTTTAAATGGTCGTTGAAGTTCAAAGATGGTTTTTACGGGGAGAAAAATTCTAATAGTTCCGGAAAAAAAAAACAAAATAGCCCTTTTCTTTTTCCCATACAAAAGTTTTCTAACTAAAACGTAGAGTCAATTTGAGCTTTATTGCTATTGTATAAGCTATTTTTGCTTTGTGTGGGGTAGGGTAGTGTCGGGTAGGGTAGGGTAGGGTAGGGTAGTGCAGTTTAGGGTAGGGTAGGGTAGTGTAGGGTAGTGTAGGGTAGTGTAGGGTAGTGTAGGGTAGTGTAGGGTAGTGTAGGGTAGTGTAGGGTAGTGTAGGGTAGTGTAGGGTAGTGTAGGGTAGTGTAGGGTAGTGTAGGGTAGTGTAGGGTAGTGTAGGGTAGTGTAGGGTAGTGTAGGGTAGTGTAGGGTAGTGTAGGGTAGTGTAGGGTAGTGTAGGGTAGTGTAGGGTAGTGTAGGGTAGTGTAGGGTAGTGTAGGGTAGTGTAGGGTAATGTAGGGTAGTGTAGGGTAGTGTAGGGTAGTGTAGGGTAGTGTAGGGTAGTGTAGGGTAGTGTAGGGTAGTGTAGGGTAGTGTAGGGTAGTGTAGGGTAGTGTAGGGTAGTGTAGGGTAGTGTAGGGTAGTGTAGTGTAGTGTAGGGTAGTTTAGGGTAGTGTAGGGTAGTGTAGGGTAGTTTAGGGTAGTGTAGGGTAGGGTAGTGTAGGGTAGGGAAGTGTAGGATAGGGTAGGGTAGTGTAGGGTAGGGTAGTGTAGCGTAGGGTAGGGAAGGTAGTGTAGGGTAGGGTAGTGTATGGTAGGGTAGGGTAGTATAGGGTAGGGTAGGGTAGTGTAGGGTAGTGTAGGGTAGTGTAGGGTAGTGTAGGGTAGTGTAGGGTAGTGTAGGGTAGTGTAGGGTAGGTAGTGTAAGGTAAGGTAGATAAATGTTTGGTATTTTTATGGCAAAACAAAGTTTGCCGGGTCAGCTAGTCTATTATATAAAAATGAATCGCAAAAAGGTGTTGGTAAGCGCATAACTCAACAACGCCTGGACCAATTTGGCCAATTCTTTTTTTTAAATGTTCGTTGAAGTTCAAAGATGGTTTTTACGGGGAGAAAAATTCTAATTATTGCCGGAAAAAAATAAAAACAGCCCTTTTCTTTTTCCCATACAAAAGTTTTATAACTAAAACGTAGAGTCAATTTGAGCTTTATTGCTATTGTATAAGCTATTTTTGCTTTGTGTAGGGTAGGGTAGTGTCTGGTAGGGTAGTGTAGGGTAGGGTAGGGTAGTGTATGGTAGGGTAGTGTAGGGTAGGGTAGGGTAGTGTAGGGTAGGGTAGTGTAGGGTAGGGTAGGGTAGGGTAGAGTAGTGTAGGGTACGGTAGTGTTTAGTAGGGTAGGGTAGGGTAGTGTAGTGTAGGGTAGTGTAGGGTAGTGTAGGGTAGTGTAGGGTAGTGTAGGGTAGTGTAGGGTAGTGTAGGGTAGTGTAGGGTAGTGTAGGGTAGTGTAGGGTAGTGGAGGGTAGTGTAGGGTAGTGTAGGGTAGTGTAGGGTAGTGTAGGGTAGTGTAGGGTAGTGTAGGGTAGTGTAGGGTAGTGTAGGGTAGTGTAGGGTAGTGTAGGGTAGTGTAGGGTAGTGTAGGGTAGTGTAGGGTAGTGTAGGGTAGTGTAGGGTAGTGTAGGGTAGTGTAGGGTAGTGTAGGGTAGTGTAGGGTAGTGTAGGGTAGTGTAGGGTAGTGTAGGGTAGTGTAGGGTAGTGTAGGGTAGTGTAGGGTAGTGTAGGGTAGTGTAGGGTAGTGTAGGGTAGTGTAGGGTAGTGTAGGGTAGTGTAGGGTAGTGTAGGGTAGTGTAGGGTAGGGTAGTGTAGCGTAGGGTAAGGTAGGGTAGGGTAGTGTAGGGTAGGGTAGTGTAGTGTAGGGTAGTGTAGTGTAGGGTAGTGTAGGGTAGGGTAGGGTAGTGTAGCGTAGGGTAGGGAAGGCAGTGTAGGGTAGGGTAGTGTAGGGTAGGGTAGTATAGGGTAGGGTAGGGTAGGGTAGTGTAGGGTCGGTTAGGGTAGGGTAGTGTAGTGTAGGGTAGGGTAGTGTAGGAAGTGTAAGGTAGGGTAGGTAGGGTAGATAAATGTTTGGTATTTTTATGGCAAAACAAAGTTTGCCGGGTCAGCTAGTAATATTATAAAGAGAAAATATTGGTTTGTAAGTTAGTTTGTAATGAATAAACTCAAAAACTACTTAACCGATTATGAAAATTCTTTCACTAGTAGAAAGCTACATTATACCTGAGTAACATAGATTATTTTTATCCCGAAAACGGGTCCTGTGGGGTAGGCTACGAGAGCGAATCCGTGTAACATAATTGCACTTCACGGCTCTTGCAAACTTTACCAAGCGTTGTTTGAAGGTAGCTCCTCTGAAACCGACATTTTCTTAGTAAATGGCAATATAATACGTACTTTCTACTTTGCCTTACATAATAACAACTGCGTAGAACATGCCTTGTTTATACTGGATGTGTTACTTGACCATCGAAAGGCGAATCTGGAAGAATAATCATGCAAGAAAGGCCTCCACCAAACCGCACTGGGGTTTCATAGTGGATTACGGCCCATTCCTTCTGACAGAGAGGAGGCCTGTGTCCCAGCAGCAGGAATATTTAAGTAAAAGCTGATGATGATGATGGCTAAATAATAACAGCCGCACGAAGCGATCTTGCTAAGCATGCTTGCCGAGGGTGTTTCGAGGATCGGTGACTGTCCTTCACCCGAATACAGCGCCACCGTTCGGAAATTGCGTTAAATTGCGTTAAACAATGTAGACAGGAGCCAGAAAATCTGACACCAGTCTTGCCAAGGGGTATATTGTTACCCAGTAACTGAGCAACAGAAGTATGTTCCTATCTATGCGTCCAGTTAGACCAGAAGCCGACCTCAAAATACTTGGGGCAAGGCTGGGCAGATTGAAGGATTTCTTTTATGAATGTGCAAACGAGGCTTCATACCGTAACATAAAGCTTACCACGTGGGAGTTAATTAAACAAGAGAACAATAGCATGTATAGTGGACCCACGCTAGGCTTAGACCTCTGGCGTACCTTCACAAAGGTATCAATATCGGAACCCTTCCTTTAAGGTGAACGCGCACCTGGCCGCGCCGCACTCGCCGCACGCGCCGCAGTCATCGCATTTTCTCTTGGCCCCGCGCTATCCGCGCCGAACGCGCCGCACGCATTGTATCCACTTCTGTACATCTTGAACTATATTTTCATACGGTTATGGATCATGTTGCCGCACCGCCCGCATCACCCGCCGAGTCTGATGACGTCATTCGCACGCGCTGGTGGAATCCATATACCTACAGCATTTTGCTGAAATGCGGCTCGTGCGGCGCGAATAGGTGCGCGAGGCTGCATACGATTTCATATAATGATTTATAAAATGCGATGACTGCGGCGCGTGCGGCGAGTGCGGTGCGTCTAGGTGCGCGTTCACCTTTAGGTGGTCGAACGCCGAAATATTTATTTGTAACATGAGTTGTCGGGAATATTTATCACACTGACCGCTTCATACAGTAAGATGGTAGCGATATATTTTGATATTCCCGTCTTGTAGTAGGAGTTATGCCCCTTTAAAAGGGGACTTTTGAAATGTTTATTTCTGTACATCTACGTACTCGTATATGTTAGAGCTGTACAAGGATATTTTGCTGCAGTGAAAATTAAAGCCGCTATCTTATTTTTCAATATAAACGCCAATGACAACTTCACAAATATTTAATAACAACGTCTTGTCAATGTCATTCAAACGTCAAAATATCCATGGGCTCAAAACCACGTAATATTCTATATTTTAGTGGTAAATGCTGGCAAATGCCAATCTTATTAGTTTGTTTAGTACTTTTCGACAATCGTTGTCACTGGCAGAATATTTTGACAATAGAGAAAGCGTTTTACGTGATCCAATTTAAAAAATCACACGCACCACAAGTCATCGCGGATGCTGCTATATTACTGGCACTTGACACTTTTACTCTAAGGTTGGCGAAGCATCAAAAACTCCTTGGTGTTCCATTTACCAACCTAACAAGCATTGTGTACGAACAGCTACTTCACTTGTTAGACAGATTGAAGACCGCAATTTGTTTTTATTAGCAGAGGAGCTGCTCATTCTATAAAACTTATGGATATTATAGGATATATATGGATACCGGAGTTCTTTAATAAGCGTTGGTTATAAAGAGTATTACTGAAGCCATTGCAAGGAAATTAAAAACTGTTTCTGGCCATATATATGAACAAATTTCTCCAAAAATATCACAGCCAAAGCTTAAAAAATAAATTGTAGCTCCCATACAAATTTTCGTCAGCTGACGACAATTTTGTTTGGAAAATCTAGTTCATTTTTTTTTAAAAAGTTGTGCATAAACACGGGCAGAAGCAGTTTTTAAGATAATCACACCTTTCTGTTAAATCCTGTATTATAATTATAAGTTGATCGGATTATAACATTTTTGGTTTTGCAAGCGTGATTGTCGAAAATAAGGTTATCCTCCAGGAGCGTACCGCCGAGTGCAAAAAATAAAGATATCCTCCGAGAACGTACCACTGGGTGCAACAAGTATCCATATCTATATCTTATTTAATAATATTTAACTAGAAAATTAGAATAGCATTAAATTAATTAGTAGAAAAAAGGTCAAAACTCCATTCACATCTTATGATGTCCACAAGTAGGAAAGTCTTGACCGGTGAATTCATCATCATTCAACATCAACTGCTGAACAAAGGCCTCCCTCAAGTGTCGCCACATTGACCGGCCTTGTGCATCTCGCCATAAAATAAGCCGGATCCAGTGGATCTCCGTAACCTTCACCAGCTCATCGGTCCACCTAGTGGGAGGCCTTCCAATGCAACATTCACTGGTTCGTGGTCGACACTTCAGAAGCACCATCACTTTCAGCCCCATCGGCCATCCGTTCTACGAGCAATGTGCCTTGCCCACTGCCACTTAAGTTTACCAATTCTTCGGGCTATGTCGGTGACCTTGGTTCTCTTTCGAATGTGTTTATTTCTGATTCGATCACGCAAACAAACGCCGAGCATAACCCTCTCGATTGCCCTTTCGATGAAGTTAAGCTTTCTGATGAGGCCCATTGTGAGCGACCACGTTTCGGAATAGAAATTCTTAATATGGTATAAATTATCTTCTCTCGTATTTCTTGGCTTGCCAGCTGCGGCAGTTAATCAAATGTAATCAAGAGTTAGTTTGGCACAATTCAGTATTTTGCTGTTTATCATAATCAGCTGGTGAGTTATGCTTCCCTCGTGTATGTAAATTGTAAAGGCCAATTATAACTTCGTCTGTACTGCATTGAAATTCAATTGGAATTTGATACATGACTCTGTAAAAATAAATAAGGTTCTTTATTTCTCCCCAGGGATATACCCTAAAGCTTAGGTATCTTGATCAGAACGCACAACGCTACGGTATGCGGTGGTGGACGCAATATTCCTCCTCACTGCTGACGCATACTGCTATGGAGCAAATGATCATTCGAGACGTCGATGTCCGGCACCGCATAACGCAGCGTGGGGCCTGCCAATCAAGATACCAGAGCTTAGCAGGCGTTGCATAGATAGGGTAACGGTGTGACCATTAGGATGTTTTAAGTAAAGAATCCGACACTAACCGCACGTTTGAGGTCTCCCTCAGAAAAAAAGATACCTTACTTCTGCCTATTCCTCTAATTCCAAAGCAGCAGAACCATTTAGTATTTGAAGAATTTCTGATAATTGCATTGATGTTTAATCATTTCAAAATTAAAAAGCGTCATAAACAAAATAATCAATTTGCTAAAGTGCCAGCATTACAGCTAAGTAATTACCACAGAAGCCCTTTTGTGTAAACAATTCTCCCCAGCCGTCAAAACAGCCTTGTAGGTGTAAACAACAAAGAAGGTCATAATCCGTACTTCGGTCGCTATGTGGATTAATGTGGAAGGTTTTACGAGTTAATCAGTTTCGAAGAAAACACCAGGAGGGTCTGAAACCCGGGTCTACATTTTGGCCAAATATATAGGGTACTAGCCTACCTACATACTGAACTTACGTAGGTATATTCATGTCTTGGTAGATGAACTCGTGGCTAAATAATTGTTAAACTCTACGAGATCCTCGGGATGAAGGCTTATTTGTGCCTCGGAAAGCACGCTTAGCCTTTGGTCCCGTTTGTCGTTGACAGTCATTTAGTCAAAAGACAGAAAATAGAAACCCAGTATCCAGTAGAAAACCGGGTGGTAGAGGTCAGATATCAGGCAGTCACTACATGTAAAATACTGACTGTGACTGGAAGCCCACCTAATTGGGAAAAGGGCAAATTGATACCTAGATTAACGTAGAACAAAATCTTTTACAAATAAACTGGCTTCCAAATAAAACTCTACAAAGCGAAAAATAACTTTATTTTCGGGCAGTCGTCACACCGAATTCCGTTTTATTTTTTTCGGAATATTTGTTTTATGTTTTGGTACCATAAATAACCATGCAAATACGCATTATTAAGGAACTCATTAACTATTCTACTTGATCAAATTAAATGGGACCACATGAGAAGCACAATCTTTCAATAAAAAAATAATGATCACAATCGGTACAACTTTTTTTTTTTTTTTGGCGTGGGAAGTCATCCAATGACTTCTCCCGTCTGGGCGAGGCGGGAGGGCGTGTCAGACTTTTACTGACTAAAACCCACCCGTGTTCCTTCAGTTGCTTGAGCCAGGGCCGCGTTAACTCTTTTTCAAATTTATCCGCGACCCACAATCGGTACACCTAGAAGCAAGTTCTGAGGCATAACACATTTAAAAGTCGGTCGGTTAAAAAGACCAATTTCATACTTCAAAAAATTCTAATTCAATTAGTAATCTCATCTTGACGATAATCAATTTTAAAAGCTTGTCGACTCAAAATGTAACAGAACAGAGTTGTTTTTGACAGATCGAGACGGATTACACAGAGAGTACGAAAGTGTCGTCAAATACGGGAATTGCCCTCTAGCATATTCTTCTTCTTGGTATTTATTTAGATTCTTACCTATTCAAAGAAATGTAATATGACGAATCTAATATTAGACGTATCCCTTCGCAGATTGATTCTCTCAAGACTTTTTGGTTTCGAGAGGTCAAATCACACGGTAGTGAGGTCAATGTTACGTTAGATTTTTGTTTTAATAACACTAGTTTCTCCTGCGGCGTCGCTCCCGTGTTCATCCTAAAGGAAACGTGATATTTTGCCGAAATGAGAAAGAATAGCCGCCGAAATAGTCTAGCAATTTAATTCGTGATTTTTTTTTCGTAATTGTAGCAAACTTCCAGTTGTTACCACCTACAAACCTCTATATAAGTCTTGAAAACTTTACAGGTGTTACGTTGGATACATAGAAAACGCCACCAGTAGAAAACCTTCACTTTATAAGATAATAACACCCTATCTTAAGCTCATACCTCGTCACTTGTCAAAGACATCTTATACCAGTAATACGCCAGCATGGCCAATTAAGATAACAACATGGCCACCCGTTCCCCACACAATGGTTACCATTATACCTACCTCGTACAGCTCCCTGTCTCAACTCAATTGTCTTCATCTTAGGAATCTGATGCTGTTGCACTATGTTCTTATTTCAAAAGCCTTTGTGTTAGAGGTAGTGAGGTGGAATAAATAATGTTTGAAGCCCTTATAGAGCTGTTTGTTCGTGGAAATTCAGTCTTGATTTATTGCTTAGGTATTATTTGGTTTTCAGCGATGTTTTGGGGAATGCCGGTTTAAAGGTTCCACACAGATACGATGTGATAATGCTACATCGATGCGGCGAACATTTGTCTATGGATATTAATATTATCAGCTGTAGAATAACTTTTATGAAAAATTGTTGTCGCATCGGTGTCACATTGTCACGTCGCGCCTCTTGCTAGGAGCCTTAATGCTAAATTTCTCTTAGAGCGTCTGAAAAGACTGGTGCTTAATTACGAAAAAAAACAGCTTAAACTTTCAGCTGATAATTACCAAGAAAGCCTTGAACCACCGTACTCATAAAACAAACAGCAACACCAAACATATTTTCAGAAGCTAACATTTTTAAAATCAAGAACTGGCATATTTTAACGAGCCTTTCAAAACGTCAAGTTGCAAGCTTGTGGTAGTAAGTGTACTTCAAAATTTTCTTTCCTTGCCAATAACATCTGTGAGCCAATTCAAACTTTATAAGACGGTAATAAAGTTGGAATTTCAAGAAATCGATAAAGGCTTTGAGTTTCCACAAAGAGCATTTTGTGCTCAGTTTGACGTGAGAATGAAAATGGATGGTTTTGTCTGAAGACTTTCGTTTCTCATACCCATAATTGATTTAATAAAGAAAACTTGTAGCGTCTTCTAACTTACAATGTTTTCGACAGTTCGAAGGCTTCCAATTGTAATTAGCATACCGACTGTTCTCATCAATCAAGTGAATTAAACTGAGCTTAGTATGTCGTAATTACAAGCTACCAAAGATGATGACAAAAACAGTTTGGATGAGAGTAAATCCAAAGATAATTGAAGGCTATAACTGTTACTGAAGAAATTAAAAAATAGAGAGACTAAATACATATATAATACCGAAAAAAGAAGAAAAGAAGAATATAAACACATTTATTCAACCCATGCTGAATAAATGTACACAACGGCGATGATTACAAAAGAAAAGAAAGTAATAGAAAAAAACATGAAGATGCGAAACGCACTGGACTGATCAGTGGGCGATGCTAAGGGGATGCATATGTCCACCAGTGGACTTATTCCGGCTAAAATGATGATGATGAAGTGAAATCAGCATGTAAAGATGAAAACGGTTAAAGATAATTTATTAATTGAACCAAATGGTGCCTTGAACAGAATCAGAGAGATAGATAAAACACACGATTAAGAACTTCCTGAAACAAAGACAAAATGGCACGACGAGAGAGATTTTTGCTTCTTTGTATTTACTTAGGCTAATCAACACAAACATCAACTAATGTTTTACTAGACAAACCGCTTACAAACGCTTATAAACAAACATTCTACGTTATTTAATCAAGGCGACCTAGAAAGCGAAGTTAATACAAAACAGTTTAGACAAGAACAAAGTCATAGATAAATAATGGATAAAATTACTGTTCTTGAGGCAATCAATAAAAACACAGATACTAAAGATACCCATTTCATACCTGAAGATGATAATTGAAGCAGTTGATGCCATAGAACCAGTTAGACAGATACAAACACATGTCATGAAAAAGCCTTTGCAAAACAAAAACAAAGTGGCACGTCAGAAGAGATCGTTGCTTCATCATATTTACTTAGGCTTATCAACACTAACATCAACTAATGTGTCTGCTAGGCTTACAAAAGCTTATAAACAAACATGCCACGTTATTTAATCAACGCGACCTAGAAAGCGAAGTTCCCAAAATAGACGAAAGTTAAATTCTCATTGCTGAAAAATAATATTTGCTTTACCCAAATAAATGTAATAGAAACGATGTTATCTCGGCTTAGCAAGCAATAAAACACAGTCATAAAAAATCATGGGCTATAATAAATTCTAATGATATCGTAGTAAACTGTAAATCCTTAGCCAGAGACTTGAAAATAATATTTTAAGTAATTCGTAACTTGTAAAAGTTGATACTACACAATCAGAATGTGAGGGATACTTTTGTAAAGAGTTTAAAATAGAAAAAAAAAAACTTACTGAAACGCACAACTCAGAAAGTCTCAAGGAGACTGCTATTAGGTACGATAAAAATAATCTCGATATATATTTTATCTTATGACAAAAAATTACAAAATCACAAAGTTTGATCTTTTAGAGCAAGAATAATGCTACATGAGTCAAATAAGAGCAATACCTAAATCACAGGTTCTTTGATTCCAAATTATTTGAAAATAATCGATGTATTTCGTTTTATTCTAAGTTGCATTCGAAGTCAACCGCGCTGATTTTGGTATGCCTATGGCCAAACATAGGTACGTGGGACACTCAGAAAGTTTTGCGAAACTAAAAAAAATTGTTCTATACGTACATATATTTTTATTAAATCTTTTCAAAGTACTTTCCACCAGCCTCTATACAAAGATTCATGCGCCTAAACCAGTTTTCAAAACACTTTTTCCAGTCCGCCGCAGACACCTCGTTTACAGCCTGCTCGAACGCAGCCAGCGCATCTTCCGGCGACGAAAATTGTATCCCTTTGAGCTGATTTTTTATTTTTGGGAATAAAAAGAAGTCACACGGTGCTAGATCAGGGCTGTAAGGAGGGTGACCCAGGAGTTTGACTGGCGTGCTGTCCAGGAAGTCCCTCGTTTTGAGTGCGGTGTGCGCAGGTGCATTGTCGTGGTGGAGCAGTAGCCCGCGGAGCCCTGTGTTTGGTCGCTTGTTGCTTATAACAGAGAAAACTTCTGGCAAACATTTGGTAGTATACCATTCGGCATTAATGCTTCTTTGATCCCGTAAGGGAATTGATACCAAGTGGCCAGTCAAATTAAAAAAGCTAGCGATCAAAATCTTACCCCCGCTTCTAGATCGCTTCACTTTGGTAGGCGTTGGCTCATTTTGAAACACCCAAACAGTCGACTGGCGCTTGGTTTCTGGGTCGTATTGATAAATCCAGGACTCATCACCTGTAACGATGTCGTAAACACGCCGAGACGAGCCTGCTTCAAATTTGTTAAGCATATCACGGCACCATTCCACCCGGGCCTGCTTCTGAGCATCGGTGAGGTTGTGCGGCACCCAGCGTGATACTATCCTCCTCACGCGAAGATGGCTGTGTAGAATCTCGTGAACGCTTCCCGATCCAATCTTCAATATGTGTTGAATCTCCTGATATGTAATTCGCCTATTGTCTTGGATTAAATTTTTCACTGCTAGCACGTTTTCTTCGGTAACAGCCGTCAAAGGGCGACCGCTTCTTTCGTCATCCCCCAAAGTTGGTCGACCGCGCTTGAATTCGTTATACCAACGATACACGGTTGCCTTGGAAGGGCCTTCATCCATGAATGCCATTTGAAGTCTATCGTACGATTCATCCGGTTTCAGGCGACACTTGAAATCGTATAAAATCATAGCTCTAAAATGTTCCCGGCGCAGATCCATATTTCAGTGAGACACAATACTTTGAATTAACTCGCAAAAAATGTGGAGGGAAATTTTGAAATTGGAACTTACTTATTTTTACTTATAAATAATCATATTTTCGAAAAACATTATAACTGGCCAGTCTCCCATATATAAAAACTTTTTTTCGCAATACTTTCTGAGGGGCCTGGTACAGCTGAGTTATGGAAACTCACAATACTCCATCTTTGCCTCTGATTTTGATGAGTTATTCGAATAACAATAGAATCTGGGTCAATATGAAACTGCCTGATTTAGAAAACGTACCTACGTAGGTGATGTATTATGAAAGCTATATGAAGGCCTCTGTTACACAATAGATCCCGGAGGGACTCCACATCGATTTGGGTCGACAAGCAGCCTAATATCGCAACTTTGCGGTCATCGGCAGCAGGTAGGGAGGTACTAAACTACCTCATCAGTTGTTTGAACATGTTCAAACACAATGGATTGAAAGGTATTGAACCTTTATTGTAGCTAGTACCTTCTGCTTATTCGTGCTCTTCATTGCTGAAGAGCGTGCCCACCTAAAAAGCTTTGATGGATTAACTGACGAGCTGCTTCCAGGCCACTCTGTATTCGGTTCTTCTCAATGCAGTGGTCACAGTGAGTTCTGTATCGCCGGGATTTGGTTTACCTACCTATATAATATGTGATTCTTACATGAATATAAAAAGTAAGTCTCCCTTGATTTCACTTGACGAAACGGATAGTTCTAATATTCCCAAAATGCAGATCACCTACTTCTTTATCGATTCTTTTTACCTTTTGTAGATAATCCTGTTATTTCACATAATTTATCGGAAATCACTGCCCCACATGGCCTACTAATCAATGGTTTAAAAACGTTTTTACAATAAAATACAACCGCCTTTCAAATAAAAACACAACAAAGTGAAATATAACTACAATTACGAAGCCCGTGTCAAAAAACGATGCAAAGAAAACAGGAACACCGACTGCCACAAAAGAAGTTATTTTTCGCTTTGTAGTGTTTTTATTTGTAAGTCGTTTGATTCGCCTGATGCGACACCTCTGTCGGCTGCGAGTGCAAATCATGCACTCAAAATGGACCGCCTATTGCAGACTTGATCTGGTTGGTCCATCGCATATTATTATGTTAGAAACGTAATCTTAACTGTTTTATAAATAAAAAAACTGTTATGGAAAAAATACGATAAGTAATTTGATTTCAAACTTCACGGTGATCACGATATTGTGTATAAAATATAAACAAAAGTTATTATTTTAATGCTACTGCGTAATACTAAAATAATATACGTATCTATTGTTTCATATATTTACTGTTATATCAGTGTTATCAAACAAATATTAGATAACCAACCTAAACAAATAAGTAGGTATTAGATACGTCCTAATCTTCTTCCAAATTTATCTACATTAGGAAGTAAAAATCTCACGAAATAATGTTTTTGTCAATCTGTATGTCAAACGTTTATCATAGAATGATATAATGTTTGTTTTCATTATGACACGGCAACAAAATATATACTACCTGCACCTCGGGATTTGAACGTAGCAAATGATAGAGCTGTCCGAATGCATTCTGGTCGGACAAAAATGGTTTGAGTTTATCGACACGAAAGAAGAAGAAGTGAGAATACATTTATTACCTAGGATTTTTTTTTATTACTTTTAAAGATATATAAAATTAGCTGATAGAGACCACGTCACGTAGGTAACCGATTTAATTTTATTGTGGGGTCATTGAAATTTAAATTTTATCAGCAGACTTGTAAAATATTATTACAGAAACGTTATTAACAATTTATTTTTAAGACATGATTGCTGATTTGAAATTCTTTCGACATATTTTTACGCTAGCTTTCCGACGGCTTCGCCTGCATAGACTGAACGATTCTGGATGTTTAGTTTTTTCCACTTCTGGCGGGATATTGCAAATTATTAACCAAACATAGCTTAACGACCGCGTCTTTGTTCGCGTAGACCAAAAAAGTTGCACATTTTTATAATTTTATCGAATTATAAAAATTACATGTATTTTTTTTTATAAAATGGTAATAAACTAAACTGTCTTCGTGTTCTAATATCTATTTTACATTATCTACGACAGTCAAAATCCATTGTTGCGGGCACGGTTAAGGCCCCACATAGACAAGTGCGGTGCGACAGTACGCGTCAACTAAGCGACAGATATTCCTTAGTCGTGTAGTGGTGTCGGCATCGATTTTCCAATAACGTTTTAAATAAGAAATTGAGCGCGATTTTAACAACATGCATACGCCGCGATTCTCACGCGGCGCTGACTGCTACATCTCCTAGCTAAGAATTCTTGCAAAATGTCTCCTATGTACGTGACTATGAGACTATGACTGTGAGAATGAAATCTTCTATGGATTGTAGAAATCTAAACCTTGTTAAAGTTGCTGGGGTAGGCTGATTTATAACAATAATCGTTGCAAACTTGATCCGTTTATTTGCTGAATAGCCGAGTATGGGGCCTTCCATTAACCAAGTAATGTTTTTTAGCATGTTTATCCCCTCCCCCCTCCCCTTTTGTGATACATGGTGAAGTTTAAGACTAACCCCCCCGCCGCAACCCAAAATCATGTGTATTTTTAGTTAAGTACTAGAAAGAATTTTAAATTTTATGAATAATCAATTCAATCTGCCTAGCCTTTTCCCAACTATATTGGGGTCGGCTTCCAGTCTTACTGGATTCAGCTGAGTACCAGTGTTATACATGGAGCGACCGCCTATCTGACCTCCACAACCCAGTAGCTGGGTAACACGGTGCTTCTTGGCAAGACTGGTGTCAGATTACCAGCTTCTAACTACTCATAACGACTGTCAAAGAACTTCAAATGACAGCTGGGACCAACGGCTTAACGTGCTTTCCGAGGCACGGAGGAAACTCGGTACGTTGAAATGGTCACCCATCCACGGACCGACCTCGTCAAGCGTTGCTTAACCTTGATGATCGACCAGTGCGGCTGTAATTATTTAGCCACGAGCTCCTTTTTTTGGTAAAGAATAATATTATCTTTAAATAAAGGTATAATCTAATTTTATTCAGAAATTAAGGACCATGACAAAAATGTCTAGACAGAAAGGTTGCAAGTTGTTTTTTACTGGCATAAAAATAATATTACACGCGCAATAACACTACACGCCGCTTTTCGGTTTAGAAATCGCGCGTTTGACGAAAAAATAAATACACGTGATATAATACTCACAACGGATCTTTGTGTCTCTGAATTGACTGCAAGAGCCTGCGCAGTAGCTATTTTTGTGTAAATATTGAAAGTGAAGATATCATTGTATAACTGTCTCTTTCGCTCACTTACGTTTGTCTCATCATCCTATCTCGCTTACTCTATGCAGTTAATCTGTTTCTTGCGCAATAGTTGACAGAGCCAACTTCAGAGACACAAAGATCCGCTGTGAATATTATATCTTACTACACCCCCCTCCCCCATTGTGATGTTTCGTGATTTTTGCTAAACCCCCTACCCCCTTTTAAGCCTCTCGTGATTAATGGACGGTCCCTATGGTATGAGGAAAATTGGACCATTGCTGCAAAGCATTTTAACTCATTGTCTTCTTTTATTTAAAAAAAGTTAAGCTCTCGCAGACAGGTTAACCGTGACAATACAACAACGATGTTATGATGATTTTTCATAGTAGGTATCTGTTCAGAGCTGTTCGTGTAAAAAACACGTCGATGCCGCACCTGTCTTCAGAAGCCTTTAAGGTTGCCCTAGTCGACGGCACGAACTGTTTTGAGCGCGGGGTTAAAATGCATGCTATCTCATCCAACAACACGTGCGATAGAGATAGATGCTGTGATGAGCAGTATGAAGCTAGTTCGCGTACGAATTAGCACTTTTGCAAATTTGTAGCGAAATGGATGATGATTTAGGACGAGAACGAGTGCGCGAAATTTTATAAATAGACCTTTGGGCGTCATGATAACATGAAAAAATGTCTAAATGTATATTTTAAAAAGCATTAGTTCGTTCGCATGTTTTATACATTTATCCCAGTTACACAGGGAAACCTTTAATTGGCCATACAAATTGTAATAGGCATATTTTGTAAAACGTTTTTAAGTATCGCTGTTGGTTACCTAAATAAATAAAATAAAAATAAAATAAAAAATTCTTTAAAACTTTTTTTTTACTTTTTGTTTCCATACAGGGCTAAATAATGATGAGACAAATTGATATAATTTTATATTTTGTTCGTACATCGTCAAACAGTGGCTTAATCGTCAGACTACGTTTGTATGGCAGAATGATCGACTAGTGTAACCTTAACATAGCGTCACCTTAGGTAAAATCCATAAAACCCTAAACTAAACAAAGAAATTAGCTGTTTAGCCACAGAAAAACAAACAAAGTAATGTCCCCTGTCGTTAACTCTAAGCACACAATTGTCTAAGTTCTACAAGTTACAATCACCCAACTTGAAGCCATTCGTTTCGTTCAACGTAACTATCTCGTGCGGCTATTAAGTTTTATCTTAAGTACTAAGTTGTACTTGGTCTATGTATTAAGTTGAATGATGGACGTATGGTTGGCTGAATGCTTCTTCACATAATGGGCCATGGTGTGTAAAGGTGAACGCGCACCTATACGCACCGCACTCGCCGCATGCGCCGCAGTCATCGCATTTTCTCTTGGCCCGCGCTATCCGCGCCGAACGCGCCGCACGCATTGTATCCACTTCTGTACATCTTGAACTATATTTTCATACGGATACGGATCATGTTGCCGCGCCGCCCGCATCGCCCGCCGAGTCTGATGACGTCATCCGCACGCGCTGGTGGAATCCGTATACCTACAGCATTTTGCTGAAATGCGGCTAGTGCGGCTCGTGCGGCGCGGATAGGTGCGCGAGGCTGCATACGATTTCATATAAAGATTTATAAAATGCGATGACTGCGGCGCGTGCGGCGAGTGCGGTGCGTCTAGGTGCGCGAGGCTGCATACGATTTCATATAAAGATTTATAAAATGCGATGACTGCGGCGCGTGCGGCGAGTGCGGTGCTTCTAGGTGCGCGTTCACCTTTATACTGCTGTCGCATAGCTAGTGTCACATTCTGACAAAATCATATCTAGAGTTTTATAAACAACTAGCTGTTCCCCGCGGCTTCGCTCCCGTGGGCCACCCAACAGGACCTGTTTTCGGGATAAAAAATAACCTATGTCACTCAGGAATAATCTAGCTTTCTATTGGTGAAAGAATTTTTAAAATCGTCTCAGTAGTTTCGGAGCCTATCCGGTATAAACTAACAAAAAAATCTTTCCTCTTTATAATATTGGTATAGAAAAACAAGAAACCGCAAAATAATAAATAATATGATTATGAGAGAATTTCCGGTGTCAAAAATAGTTCTAAATGCACACTTTCGAATTAGACCACATAAAAACGCAAAAACTCGGTTATTTGTATTTTTCACATACATTTTGAGGTTATGTGAAAGTTGAAAATATTTGTAGATATTTGTATAAAAAGTTGTAGATATTTTTATTATCTACAACTTTGCAATTTAATTTTTTCCATAGGACTTGTAGTTTTGCCGGCAATCGAGTTAAACCATTTTAATCCTTAAAAACTCACCCCCTTCCACTTCCCGACCTCAGACCGCACTTAAATTATATTTCCTTTCATTTTTGTTATCTTCTCTTCCTTTCCCAACGGGTTACATCCTACAATTTTTTTTTTGTTTCAAAAATCATCGACCCTGGTCTAAATCGGCACATATTTAGTGCAAATCAATGAAATAATCTTATCAAAAATAGGTTTGTAAAGATAGCTATTTGGGGCGTTTTATTTATCCGGAATATATTCAAAGTAGAAAAACACTGCTAATACAGATCGATAGCGTATTTTTTGCCGATTACGGAGGTATTAAAAGCTTAAAATTCGCAAAATATTATATTGACACTCCTGCTATAGGACGGTCCAACCTGGGCCATAGTGCACCATTCTGGGCCATTAAAGACCCGTCAAGCAGCTACTCGGTTGACATCATCGGGAAAGTTATAATCAACTTGGACCCATGTCAGTTGCATAATCTAGTCTATTATTAGTTTCGTAATTAGAAATATCAAATTCTGCATGTATATATATATTAAGACGGTACCCTGACCAAAAAATCGGCATGAGATATGAGCATTCCTATTGGTCTAGCGGCACTGGTGCCACATGAATTACAGTAGTGAATACGCCCAGATTTTAGAATAAAATCTTTATAAAATCGAATATTGGTCTTTTGAAAAAAAAAAAATCTACAAAAATGTTCGTTATTAAATTGTCTATACATTAGTGTTAGAACAAAAAATAATTATTGAACACTTTACGAGGAGATGCATAATATCAATAATTATTTGTCATTTTTATGTTTTTTTGGAAGGAGATTAGTGAAATATATACAACATTTAAAAAAAAACTAAATCTACCATTTTAGAATCAATATTATGTAGAAATTTAATGTATTTTTATTAATTGATACTTCTTTTTAAATAACGAGTAGATAGCTCCTAAAAACAGCACAAAAAACGTCATGCGCGGCGTTTTGCTCGGGGTACCGCCTTAAACTTATCTTTAGATAATTACTAGTTTTAGATCAGGCATCGGCCAACAGCTTATTTAAGAAAGCTCTTATGTCATCGCAGATTATGAATGGGTAAAGTTGTTCTATCTAACGACGGCGGGATGGTCTTAGTCTTGTGTGCATGCACATTGTTTCTGTGTGCGTAAGCGATACCAATGCTGTCTCATCCCATACAAAGAAACCGTGCCGACGACCTATGCTGATTATTTTTTGTACATCGTTCGCTGTCGGTTCCGTTCCGTTCCGTTCCACAGATATAGATGGTGATCTATCTATCGCCGTGGAACGGAACCGAATGCGATCGATTAACATAAAATAATCGGAATAATCAGATGAAAAACGCTCGGGAGCTCTCATTATCGCCACAGATAATATAATAATAGCACACAGATGCCTCATCCCATACAAAGAAACCGTGCCGATATCCTATACTGATTATTTTTTGTACATCGATCGCGGTCGGTTCCGTTCCGTTCCGTTCCACAGATATAGATGGTGATCTATCTATCGCCGTGGAACGGAACCGAATGCGATCGATTTACATAAAATAATCGGTCAATCAGATGAAAAACGCTAGTTACGTCGGCACGGTTTCTTTGTATGGGATGAGGCATCTGTGTGCTAGTATTATATTATCTATGGCGATACTTGAGCTCCCGAGCTTACGCACACATAAACAATGTGCACTACACACACGACTACAAGAGCCCTTAATAGACTCCGAAATAAGAGAACCTCAAGTTCCCGGTATTCCTAAATACCGCGCTGTTTTCTTTCAACCTATTTTTCTTTGTTCTAAAGGTAGTGTTTTTCTTAGAAATCATGTATTGGATCGGTTTGTTTACGCGGCTTTCAAAGACGGAATAATAGATCGGCGAAATGGGGCTATTTTTTGTAAACCTCAATAAAGTGCTAGAGAACGATTGAACATCTGAAGGTTTCTATCTGAGGCCTAGTGAACCTTAGTTGATGCCAAAATAATTTTCTTGTATGAGGAATATTATGGCCCTTGAATCGTGGCATAATAGATGGAATACACTACTAGATCGGCAGAAGTGGAACATATTCAAAACTATCTCAGAGTTTAAAAAGGAGCAAAAGAATACAGAGAATATTATTGAAAGAATAAAAGCCGCAGAACCTATGTCTAAGCGAAAGCGTGCAGGTACAGATTATAACAGGAAAAGGATTGAGACACATTAATCTGAAAATAATCAAATGGACTTAAAATCATATTTAAATGGATGGGCACATATTTGTCACCTGATGAAATAATTTTATATTTTTAAACCTTAACTAGGTTTAAAAAATATAATACTTAACTTCTTACCTACTTATAATATAACTATAAACAGAAGATATTTTTTTAATCACTTTGTAATCGCCACTTTTTATTATAAATAAATAAATACGTTTCTTTAATCTTTTGTTTTTATAATTCCCCAATGTTTGCAATAACTAAATAGACGAATATGGATAGGTAATAGATAAATACTATTCGTTAAAAGTAAAGGCCGTCTTACATTAAAACATTTATTTTCTTCATTTCTTTGTAGCAAGCTAGTAGCTTTTTGGTGGCTTTGTAGTTAAATAGTTAAAAAGCCATGTCGAAACAATCGTAGAAAAAACGATCTTACGGCGAATATCCCTGTCCTGGAAAAGTCCTGTCGTCGAAACAAACAAATGCGAACCATTCTGTCGGCGAAACATCCATAGGTGAAACGTTCTATCGACGAATCTGCCAAAAACGAAACTTCCTGTCGGTGAACAGTCCAAAGGAGAAACGACTGTCGGAGAATGCTTGCAGAATCATTTAACCCGCTCTGTCTTCTAGATTTCTAGATGCTTGTTAACATTTAACTCGTTTTACTTTTTTTTAAATCTTTTGTTTATTATTATATATTTTTTTTTTAGTTTCTTACGACTTATTGTCGGGCCCGCGTTGTCCCCTCATCTAAGTACTGCTGTAATATGGAAATATTGTAAAACCAAACAAATTTTTAAAATGTATCCGTGGCGTTTCTTGCCGGTTCTTCTCCATAGGAAATGACCAACCCGAACCGTGCACCTTTTGTCGACGTTTTATAAGTGCCCATGTGAAATAAAAATTATTGATTTTGATTTCTTGGGTGGTTAATGGAAAATTTATCGGTTTTTTTTTTAATATACATAGTAAATATTTACTACGAATAAGATCATACTGTCATAACTATTACATAAAAATATTTGGTAATCAACGTCGTTTGACAGTCTCCAAAGCTAAGATCTAGTTTAGGCCTTAGCATTGATACCCTACTGAACCTAGCTGTACCCATAATAGCCTCCTTGCAAACAACTCGCGTTTACAACAACAAGTTTATTAACATTGCTGGGCACAGTCGAGCGTTTGATCACATTATAACTCGGTAGCCCACAATGTAATGCAACATGCATGAGAGCTGGTTGCAAGTGGCAACATGGCTTAAACATAATCAATATCTTGTTTTAATGTGTCTGTTACAATTAAAATTGATTAGAGTTTTATTATTATATTCTTTATTTTACACCAAAAAAAAAAATATACAGGACAAAATAAAAAAACAAGTGTACAATGGGCGGTCTTATCGCACAGGGCAATCTCTTACAGACATCCTTTGGATGGACTGTACGAGAGGAGAGGAATTTAGGGTTGTCAGTGTACAATATAGTGTATATCTTAAATAATAATACTTAGACATAATAACATAAAATACATACATACAAAAAAACAAAAGAAGTATGTAAGGATCGTAGCAGATGGCGTTCTGTAGTTTCTGCCTACCCCCATGGGAAAAAGGCGTGAGTTTATGTGTGTATGTTATTGATTATTTATTATAAGGCGTGAGTTTGTGTTGATTATTTATTATTGTATGTATGTATACAATAATAAATAATATACTAATAAATAACAAAAATATCACAGAGAAAGGAGAAGACTATTTATAATGAAAGGAAATGCTCCTTCAGCATTTTTCCAATTTTTCTTCAATCACAGTGTTTAGAAGACGGATTCCTAAATCCGCAAATCTATTTCACTAACTTTTCCTCGAGCTTTAATTGATTGCTGAGAGACTAAAAACAGACGGATCAGTTTTATGATCCATGACGAGATAAACAATATACATAGGTTGAATCATCTTATGTGCCTACACGTATAACAAAACGTGGTGAATTTAATATGGATACTTAATCTGGTTACGCCAGTTTTATCAAAATAATTATTTGCTTTATTTTTTGATTATAATAAATACTCGTAGTTGTTTATGTCAAAATTACTCTGGTTTGGATGCTTGTATATTACGCGGGTTAATGTGATCCCTCGCTCGCCATTGGCCCGTTTGGAGTGCGAACCCCGAACTGTCATACATCATCAACCAATAAGACTTGGTTTCGATGTCGGCGCGCGAGCTAACGCATCTTTCTGCCGCTCACAATTTTCGGTTGTCTTTTCTGAAGATTCTACGTTAAAAGACTGTGTGTGATATCAAACCTGTTCGCCTGTGGTTCCTGAAGAGGTGTACATGGAGGCAGGAGCATTCGCCTTCGGGATATGCAGGTACGTCCAAGCCTAGGTACAATTGTCCAATGTGCAACTACGAGTCAGTCAGCCAGCACCTATCTTAAAAATACAGTCCACTATTTAGGTATTTCCATCATCCCCTTGTTATTTACGCACCATTTAATTTGGTCCATCTCACCGGATGGCAATCGGATTAGAATTATTGAGAAAAATCCGATCGTGATTCGACTCGAGTTGGCTTTTACGCATAGTTGATATTGAACCTTGTTGCTTTATACGTTAGGTTGAAATTCGATTATTAGCACCATAGGTCAACGACTCATATTTTGCAAATATCCCGTAGTATTCACTTATTACGCATTATATCACAGTTTATAACGTTATTCTATTATTAATTACAATATTAATACGTTTTTTAATAAAGTAAATCGCTCGCGCATCCATACATACGAAAATTACTTTTATTTCCTACCTACCTACATTCGCCTTTCTGCAGACGTTCATAAGTTCGCAGTTAGTATTCTTATCTGATTTACTTACAGATTTTCGTTTAATATTCGCCCTAGTCTAAAACTTAGATTAGTGTTCTGTCGCCGATTAAACCAACCAAATAAGTTAGACCCGCACTAGTCATACATATTATAACTACGCAAGGGTTCTAGTTACTGGTCGGATAGTTGTTCGCAATCAGCTGTTTACTAGTCGATTGTTATTTACTTGGGTTTAAGTAAATAACTTTATTGAAAGCGCATCGAATTGTAGACAGCTATTATATTCAATAAATCCTCGCTTATACATACTGCTAAGGTGTAAATAATTTGTGTTTATTATTTAATTTCGTAGGTAGGGAAGGTATATACCTACATATATTACATTACCGCCGCGCCGCGGGCAGGTATTAACCGTCGGCGTAGAATATACTAGAATATAATAGAATATATAGGCACCTATAGAGGTATAGGTACGTATGTACGTAAGTCGCATCGCAGGTAACTTATTGCATCGACTTGTAATATTTGCGGTTATTTCGCTCGCATCGCATCTTTTTATTTTATCGCGCGTAAAAAAATACGCTTATTTTGTTTGTCGCAGAGGTTTGATAACTCAGTTTGCGCATTGTTAAGTTTCAACAATGGCGGCAAAGGATGTGGATAGATATTTGTTACAAATTAAATTATTGGAAGCTAAGCGACAATTGTATTTTGAACAAATAAATAAAACATTCCAGTTATCATCGAAAACAGATGAGAAATCGAGGTATAATTTCTTATCTCAAGCTCGCGCTATTGATCAATTACGTAAAGAATTTGTAAGTCTGGTTGATGAGATAAATTTATTAAACTTGCAAGTCGATCCCGACTACGATATTAATTACCAGCCAATAGCGGCCTTTGACGATTTATATTATTTTATAAAGGAGATTTTCAATAGGTTGGATAAACCAAACTCCCCTCCACAAGCCGCGCTAAATGCCGGTATTCAGGAACATACTATAAAGATTCCCCGTATTGAATTACCTATGTTCGACGGTGAAATTCAGAACTTTCCTTATTTTTACGAAACGTTTAAACGTATAATACATGAGAATAAGACTTTGACTGATTCGGAACGTATCCATTACCTAATTAGTCATCTTTCTGAAAAGGCTAAAAACATATGCGCTGGTATAGCCCCGGCTGCAGAAAATTACACTGTTATTTGGCAGGCTTTGCTGGATAAATATAAGGATGACAGAGCTTTAGCTACGACATATTTAAATCAATTGTTTGCATTAAAAAATATAAACGGTCCTTCAGCAAATAATTTGGAAAAATTAGTTGATAAATACGCAGCTACTATCGCGGCCCTAAAACAGCTTAACATTGATAATTTGAGTGATTTTATTTTTGTTTATATGGGGCTTAGGCTTGTAGATTCAGATACAGCGAAAGGTTTCGAAACTGCGATTCGTAGTCAAACGGATATGCCTAAATATGATGAATTTGTTAAATTCTTACGAGAACAAGTTAAAATTTTGTATCGCACGAGCACTTCGTCGTCATCACAACAAGCTCGTGGCAACCCTACGGCACTGCAGCCCGCTTCGAGCGGCCGCGCCGCCACCTCGCGTGCTTTTCCCGCGCCTCCGCGCGCTTTAGTTTCCACTCAGCAGACTCAAGCCTCCGGTAAGCTATGTAAGCTTTGTTACAACACTGCGCACACGCATCTCTATGCATGTAACCCATTTACGAAACTTTCGGCTCTCGATAAATTTAAATTTGTAAAAGAAAATCGTTACTGCGTTAACTGTTTGAGTAATCAACATACATCGTTTTATTGTAACTCGAGCACTTCTTGCCGTAAGTGTAATGCGAAGCATCATACGTTGCTTCATTTTGGTAAGGAAATTTCACCAGCGCAGTCGAGCACCTCCACTGTAGCTGTAAACCAGGAGACTGAAATAATTGAGATCTTGAACTTACTTGAAATCGAGGAGGAACTCAACGCAAATCCTGTCTTGGATGATTCTTCGCGTGAAGAGGAGAATCCAGAAGTATCGTTTTGCACATTGTCTTCTACAAAGTGCGAGTCAAAAGCAACTACGCAAATTCTTGCGACCGCAAACGTTTACGCGACCGGTCGCAATGGTCGAGATGTAGTGATTAGATGCTTACTGGATCCCGGATCTCAAAAACATTATATAACAACAAAATGCTGTTCTAAGCTAGGATTAAAGATTGAATGTGATTCACCTGTCGCTGTGAAAGGTATAGGTGGCTCAACACAGATAGTGAAGGGCACTGTGAAAGTTAATTTCAGATCTCGGTTTAATAATTCTAAATTTAATATTCATGCACTAGTACTGAATCAAATCACAAGTGACTTACCAACGTGTCCTGTAGATACAACATTCCTTGATAGTTTGCGAAACATTCCCATGGCAGATAGTTCCTGGGGTACGCCAGGAGAAATAGATTTGTTAATAGGCGTAAGTCTTTTTGCTGAGATGTTGCGACCCGGAAAAATAGTCGGAGAACCCGGCTCTCCAGATGCCCTTGAGACGGTTTTGGGTTATATCGTTCTAGGTGACGCTCCAGCGGCTTCCCAAATTCACGCTGCAACTTCTGTGGCATGTCATGCTGTCACGACTTCAGAGGTAGAATCTTTAGTTCGGAAAATGTGGGAACTCGACGAGATAGATCCTAAACAATTTTTGAGTGCGGATGACAAACAATGTGAAGATATTTATAAGGAGACTGTAACACGCAATACTTCCGGACAATACGAAGTAGCTTTACCTTTTAAATTCAACCCTGATTTGCTTGGTAATTCTTTTGAGATTGCCAAACGCAGATTCTCATACTTAGAGCGTAGGTTTAATGCTCAGCCCGCTCTGAGAGAGGCATATGACGATGTCATAAGAGATTATATAGATCAAGGTTATTTATCTGCTGTAAACACGATCGATACGAATTCTCGACACTTTTATATGCCACATCACGCGGTTTTACGGGATGACAAAGCAACGACACGGGTCAGACCTGTCGTAGACGCAAGTGCTAAGTCTAGCAGTGGATTTTCCTTAAATGACCTGTTACATGCTGGTCCTAATCTCCAACGTGACCTTTTCACGATCTTGTTGAATATGAGATTATTACCTGTTGCTATCTCAGCTGACGTAAGACAGATGTATCTCAGAATCGGCGTTCGTGAGCAAGATCGTTGTTTTCAGCGAATCTTATACCGTTTCATTTTAGCCCATGATGATTCACCTGTGTGCAATTTTGCAGATAGCCAAAACCCTGTCAAAACGTTTGAATTCAATCGAGTAGCCTTTGGATTGAAATGCAGTCCCTTTTTAGCACTACGCACTGTCGCACAACTAGCACATGACGAGGGTCATCGTTTTCCTATCGCGAAAGAAATTGTCCAGAGAGATCTTTACATGGATGATATAGCCAGTTCGCTGATGAGCTCTGATCAAGCGATTGCAGCCTTTCAGGAGCTGATCGAGCTGTTCAAGGCTGGGGGTTTCCACCTAGTCAAATGGAGTAGCAGTTGTAAAAGGGTACTGGAACAAATTCCTGAAGATTATCGTCTTTCACAGAATGTCGAATTTGATAAAGATGACACTCTGAAAATATTAGGCCTATGTTGGCATCCTTATGATGACGAGTTCGCTTTCAAAGTGTCGTCAGATGATCGACCTTGCACTAAGAGGAACATTTTGTCCTCTGTTGCACGTTTGTTCGATGTTCTTGGCCTAGTGGCACCGATCATTTTGTATGCCAAGCTTTTAATCAAAGAGCTTTGGATTGCCAAAATCGACTGGGACGATGTTCCCCCCCAACGAATTATACGATTGTGGAATCAGTTCCAAAAGGAACTTCCCGATGTTGTAAAGATGAGATTTCCTCGACACATTGGTGTGATGGAGGGTTGTTTAGTGACCATTCTTGGTTTCGCTGATGCTAGCGAGAAAGCCTACGGTGCTGTCGTTTATATCCGAGTAGACACTGAACAGAGTCAGGCAACTGTCATGTTATCGTGCGCGAAATCAAAGGTTGCACCTTTAAAGGTTATCTCTTTGGCACGTCTGGAATTATGTGCAGCCTTATTGCTTTCTAAATTGATAAAAAAGGTTTTTGAAACTTATTCAAGCAGATATCCAATCAATTCTATATTTGCATTTTCAGATTCGACCGTAACATTAAATTGGATCCACTCGTCACCTCATAGATGGCACACGTTTGTTGCCAATCGAGTTTCAAAAATTCAGGATAATTTGTCGTCTGATCACTTTTACCACATTAAAGGCAGCGAAAACCCAAGTGACTGTTTGTCCCGTGGGTTAACTCCAACACAACTTGTGAATCACCCTCTGTGGTTGCATGGACCCCCCTGGGTCAGTTTACCCAGGCATGAATGGCCTATTAAAGCGTTCGTTCCAAATGAGTCTCCAGACATACCAGAGCTTAAGTCAGTTTCACTGGCGACAGTGAAACCTGTTAGTGAGGAACCCTTTTTATATGAACTAGCGCGTAATTACTCGTCGTGGCAAAAGTTCCTAAACGTCGCGAGTTACGTTTTCAAGTTCATGAGAAAGCTGCCCGCTGGGCCTATTGTTGTAACGGATTTGGAATTTACGGAACGCGAAATAATTAAAGAAATTCAGTTAGTTCATTTTGGTGATGATATTCAAAACTTAGAAAAGGGAAATTGTTGTTCTCCACCTCTTAGAAAATTAAATCCAATTTTTAAAGATGGAATTATACGTGTGGGTGGCCGCCTGATCAACTCAGACGAGAGTTTTGAATTTAAACACCCTATTCTGCTTCCTGGTAAGGATTATGTGGTGAACATGCTTATACGTTTTTATCACTGGAAATATTTGCACACAGGTTCTGGATTATTGACATCTGTTCTCCGTGCTAGATATTGGATATTATCTGCTAGACGAGCAATTAGATCCATTGTCTCTAAATGCAATGTATGTTTTCGGTTTAGGCCTAGACCTGGGTTTCCTATGATGGCAGACCTCCCAATGCCTCGAGTGAAAGCTGTAAACAAAGCTTTTGTTCATACTGGCTGCGATTACGCCGGTCCAATCCAAGTAACCCCTTATCGCGGCAAGGGTATAAGAAGTCGTAAGGCTTACATTTGCCTATTTACTTGTCTCACCACACGAGCAGTACATATCGAGCTTGCAAGCGATCTAAGTACAGCTTGTTTCCTGGCAGCAATGAAACGTTTTCTGGCTCGACGTGGACCCGTTCAATCTTTTTATACAGATAACGGAACAAATTTTATTGGTGCTCGTTCTTATCTTCGCGATTTATACACTTTTCTAGAAAATGAATACGGACCAATTTGCAAGAAGGAGTTAGCCGAAAATCGTATTCAATGGAAATTAATCCCTCCAAACGCTCCCCACTTTGGTGGTTGCTGGGAGAGTAACGTCAAATGCATAAAAACTCATTTGTATAAGGTCATCGGCCACCAGATTTTAACTTTTGAAGAACTTCAAACTGTTTTGGCACAGATTGAGTCATTACTAAATTCGCGACCACTGACCGTGCTTACCTCTGATCCTTCAGATCCAACGGCTTTGACGCCAGCTCATTTTTTGCATACTGCTCCTCTCAAATTTTTGCCAGCATCTGATGTAGTTGACTCGATTCCACATCTTCTAACGCGATATGAGCTCTTAGATAAATTAGTACAGTCATTCTGGATGCGATGGCGGAGGGAATATCTGCATGACTTACAAGTTCGTCAAAAATGGAACTCACCATCCCTTCCTGTCAAAGAAGGAATGGTTGTAGTTATAATACAGGATAATGTCACACCCTTGCATTGGCCTTTAGGCGTCATAGTACAAACCTTTAAAGGCAAGGATGATGTTATCCGCGTAGCGACGGTAAAGACTAAGCACGGTATTTATCAAAGACCAGTTGTTAAACTGTGTCCACTACCAACTCAATAGAAACTAGCAAAATTTAAGATAGTCAGGTTCTAGCTAGGTAGTGTATTATAGTATTAAGTTATTTAGCGAACAAGGTAACAAGGTTCATATCAGTCACATATATATTTTATTTTTCTTTTCTTTGAAAGATTTCCTTTCAAGGCTGGGGGAAATGGTTACGCCAGTTTTATCAAAATAATTATTTGCTTTATTTTTTGATTATAATAAATACTCGTAGTTGTTTATGTCAAAATTACTCTGGTTTGGATGCTTGTATATTACGCGGGTTAATGTGATCCCTCGCTCGCCATTGGCCCGTTTGGAGTGCGAACCCCGAACTGTCATACATCATCAACCAATAAGACTTGGTTTCGATGTCGGCGCGCGAGCTAACGCATCTTTCTGCCGCTCACAATTTTCGGTTGTCTTTTCTGAAGATTCTACGTTAAAAGACTGTGTGTGATATCAAACCTGTTCGCCTGTGGTTCCTGAAGAGGTGTACATGGAGGCAGGAGCATTCGCCTTCGGGATATGCAGGTACGTCCAAGCCTAGGTACAATTGTCCAATGTGCAACTACGAGTCAGTCAGCCAGCACCTATCTTAAAAATACAGTCCACTATTTAGGTATTTCCATCATCCCCTTGTTATTTACGCACCATAATCAATAGTAATGAGGAATTGTGTGAGAAGATGAGTAACTGATAAATATTCGGTAAGAGAATTTGCGTTGATCTGTTGAAAACTATAAACAAGAAAGTATTTATAGACATAATAACATTATATTATGAGAGCAGTGTGTTATAATAAACTCTAAACCATGGTATAATAACATACTCCGTATACTTCGCCTGGTATATTCTTCCCAGGATGGCCTAAGACTACGTCACGATAAGTGTTACCATTGATTATCCTTTTTAGAAAATTTAGGTACTTTCTCATTTATTTAATGTAAATAAAATAAATTACTAACTAGCTTAACTATTTAGTAACTCATGTGATTCATCTATGTTCATCTATGTCATGTATATTTAGTGTTAAATTAATTTATATTTTGAATTATTAGTTCATAATTGCTTTGTTAAGATAAAACATGCATTTTGCTCGGGTATTTCAATAACACACTGTGGCAATACACCGAATTGACAAGTGTCATACTGACAACTAGCCATTTCATCGCTATTGTCGTGTCACTCACACCTATAGCGTTGTTTCGTTCGGTGAGAAAAATACTGTGGCTCCCAAACATTTGTGATGAACCCGTGAACTTTGAAAGATACACAAGAAAAATTGTTAATTGTTTCGTAAACTGTAAAAACAGCAGTATAAAAGGCGGTGTAATATATTTTTCTTTTCCCAGAGACGCTATCATATGCGTGGCTTCAATATTGTAACTATCTTCACCTAAAATAACTGGTATGTGCCTTTCATTAATTTATTATTTAATTTATATACGCGTTCCATAATTTAAGGCATAGTTGTGTCAACACGTCGTTCCGTCGTTCTATTCTATTCTTAACCTAACCTTATTATTTTTGACTTATTTTAGTCAAGTCAAGTTTTGTGAGTTTTCTTTCCGAAATATATAAAAATACTAAAATGCAATCAATTAAAAGAAAGCAAAGTAAATAAATACAAAAAGTATCAAATATGACGATTTATTAAGAATTATAAAACATTTGTATTATTTTTATCTTTTTCCCCACTAAAAAGGTTTGAGAACCGCAACGCAATTGATGACGTAGTCTTAGGCCAATCACGTGGCCCAGCTGTCACGGGAAGAGAATACCATGTCTTGTTCTACCATGCTCTAAACAATATGTTAAACAAAAGAAGAATTTATAGATTGAAGAAAATGTGTGTGTTGTGTAATTTTATTATTGGCAAGTGAACAACTGCTGGTATAAAATAAAGTTATGTAAACTTGAAAAAAAGACAACAACAATGCATCTTAGTTTAATTTTAGACCTTGTCTACGTTAATTCAAAAATAAAAAATAAAAAAACTTGTAGTCTAGCAATTTAAGTTGGCGCCAAACTATACTTCATAAAAGATAGCTTGATCTCTGTGACAGCTGTCAGTATCAATACAGTAACAATAGCGCTTGACAGGCCAACAATAACGTATACGTCAGTTTGACATATGTCACAGCGATCAAGCTACCTTTTATGAAGTATAGTTATAGTCATCTCTAATTGTTCGGTCATCGTGTCATTAGGTTAAATCGCCATTAAAAGCAACAATACTGTAGCCCTCTTCCAAAACTTTACTTAGACGCCCTCACATCATCTTTGGAAACCAAGTAGAAAGTTTTTTTGTAACAAAATCACATCAAAATAAATAAATAATTTCGCCTTTTTTTAAGGGTTAAGATTTTAAATAATTTGAACCCAGTAGGTGGTCACGTGTGCCCGTACGGGCACTACAACTTGTAGGTTATGTTCTGAAGGGTATCGCATACATTTTGCCAAGTTATGTCTTATATAAGCAACCCTTTTCAGAACCATCCTTCTGTTTGTACCGGAGCGAGGCGTGTTTTCAAGAGTCGGAACCTCATTGACTGAAACATGAATACCTGAATAGTCAAGAAATTGTTAATAGACCTATAAAAATATTGAGGTTTTGTGTTCCGTATTTTTACGTTCCTACTGTGTACAAAAGAATACAGAGCAGTACTAAGTTCTACTAGTTCTTGCTAACAGTTTCGCTCGAGTGAGTGTCGAAAATTATTCTACGGAAATATAACACCAGGATAAAACGTACCTAACATTTGATCAGGCTATGGTCTATATGTGAACCAAGATTAATCCAAATTCGTCCAACCGCGTGGCCAGTAACAGTTGAGGCGTTATTGACTAACAAAAATTCAACATCTAAACGTCCATACTTTGTATGAAGTAGCGTAGGATAGTAGGCAATCACCATAACAACAACTTCATCCATTTACAGGTGCTAAATTGTCTGATCTTGTGTTCCTAATAAATTAAACACAGCCAGACGATCCTATTAAATTCTTATTCAGATCCAGATGTATGTCAGAACATACCTCTATGTATATGCCTACAAATAACTGTCAGGATCACAATAATACTAAGTGATCTTAATAATATTACGTTTAAGCTGTCAAAATTCAGTTGTGGTTAGGTTTAGAATTTGCTGACACATCAATATCAATATTGCCCTATTGTAAACCGCTTACAAAAAAACAAAAGAAAAACGAACCCGTTCTTTTTTTTCAAAATGACCGCCCAATTTTCATTAACGGCTCCTCATCACGCTGCCGGCCAAACGAGGTCACTCACGATCGGGACCGCTCATGGTGACACTGAATAATTACAAGGTGTCCGAGCAATGTGTCACGAGGGACCCGTTTATCCAGATGACACAATATTAACGGAATATGGGTTGAAATATGACGTCAGAATCACGGCTGAGATCCCCTGAGAGTTACTAGTGTACTGTGGTAAAGGTAGATTAATGTTTTGATACTAGGGATCAGAAGGCCTTTGAATTAAATCCTAATGGATTTTATTCAAAGGCAGTCCCGTTGTTGGTCGAAGACTTTTCTAAAGTTGCATCACAACACCCGTGTTTTCGTATCTTGCAATCAGTTGGTTTGGCTATATTACAGAAACATACAAAATCACTCTTTCAGTCACAACCAAATCAAGTTCCTAATCATCATGAATTTATTAAAAAAATCGTCTGTGAGTCAACGTAAAATATGCAATGAGAAAATATATATTTTTGGTCGATTGCATGAATTGAAAGTTCGGCTACCATTTCGCTACATTTGGAATTAAACGCTCAACCATTTGTAGTACACGGATCTGTAAAACAACTTTGAAAAGGTGCTTAGTATACCAAACACAATTAATAAAAATCCTATGTTCCATGCATGCATTGCACGATAAATCTGTCATAAACCAAATTGAGACCAAATGTAAAACTTGTATAAAACGCACACTATATATAACGGCAGGCATATTATATTTTGGGGGATTACATCACTGATAAAAATACTTGGCTCAATGCTTGTCCTGCTCCACAACCACTAGGGTGCAAAAACAAGTAATATACATAACATTTAAGGATTTTTTTAATTTGATCCCTTAAAGGGGTAAAAAGGGGTGTTAATCAAAATTACTTGAACTAAACATTACTACGGACAAAGCTCTAATTATGCAGAGGATCAACTGGCTTATTAAATAAAAAAGCCTTTACATAGGATCCTTTAGTTACTGGTTTTTCATTAAATAAATGTTATTTAGGTATTGTATGTACCGTGAATGAATAGGCTTATAAAATGTCAACGGTTATTGATGTATCCTCGCATGAGTGAGTGACAGCTGTGACAAGTAAATGCCGATCTCGATGACAGATGAATTTTCAATTTGATTCTATTTGCGTTCCTTTCTGTTGCCTTTTTATGCTTTTTTTCTGGCTAATGCTTTTAAGGGAAAAGGGTAAGGGTGGGATGGTGATTATTTTGCTACGTGTCCCTTAAAGGTCAAATTAAAAATGAAAGAAGCTAGCCAGGTATTGCATCAAATATTGAGGGTTTTCGAAAATGATTTGCATTTGATTTGATGGTAGCACTGAGAAGTCTGGTCCAGGCATTTTTTGTCAAAACTCTTCTGTTTTCCGATATTAGTTAAATTGACGACAAAATAATGTTATGCCATAAGTTAATTTTCTAAGTGGAAGAACTCTTGCCACAGTGGCGCAAACTGGTGTCCAGAATTTTCCTTTTAACTGTAACTCTTATTCCTAAATTTCCTTATTTTGCTTTCCTTTTTATTATAACTATTTAAAGTTTGCTCTCAATACCGTGCTAGATACCTACGTAACACTTCAATAGTTCTGGTAGTGTCTGGTAATGGTCATTTATCAAATAGATAAGTGTCTGTTTTCATTGCGTGATTTAATTGCATTTATGTGTAATGTTTTTCCTTAATAAGGACCTCTTTTCGAGTAAAGGTCTCCTCTATTTTACTCCGAAGTTTTCTATCTTTGGCTTTTGACGTCCAGTTGCCTCCTGATATCTTATTAATCAAGCTACTTATCAGGCGGCCTATCTTGTTTCCTTTTTCCAGCCGATTAACTAAAAATAACTGATTTATTGTATGTTAAAGACGAATAAATGGCTTATTATTATTAAATATTATTCTATAAAAAAAGAAATTAAATTACATTTAAAAATACAAAGAATAGTAGCCCACCGGTTTCGAGAACAGGGCCAAGCTACCGGTGGTCAGTGCTCCTGAGAGATAGTTCCGACTATACGCGCCGTTTCCAATATTATTAAAATCCTTTATTCATTCAATTTCTTTTTTTGTACATTTTTAAATATTTTTATTATTATATTTCTCCGCAGAGGCCTTTTTAGACATGTAGAATGAAATGTGATTATTATTATATGTAATGAATTATGTTAAAAGCGGGATCATTTTACAGCTTATTGTAATCTCTGAGCAAAAGACGAGAGCTGGTAAAAACTTAAATCTCGTTTCACAAACAGTTATCACAAAACTCGTACCTAATTTGTTCAGTCGCGGTCTTTTTATAGCTTTCTTCAAATTGAAAAAGTTTTCAAGTTTTCTTTACATCTGTATTAAGTGTAGTTGTGTATTTTCTCGTTTATACCTAAACAGATTGCTAAAATGATTTGGATCTTTATAACCCATTCTGTACATAGGTATGTGATCATGAGCTATCAAATCAATAACTAGATCTAAGTTAATTATATTAATATGCTGACAGTAAATTACCTATTAATAGAACTGAACATATTATAATATTTTGGTTTTTATTATCCGACTGCTGGAGGGTTTAGTTTTTCGAGCGTATGTATTGTGTTATTATTTCCTGGAATAAACAAATTACAAACATTATAGTTATTTTGATGCATTCTAGATTAATTCACAGAATTTAAAAATTACACCTAGGTACTTGAATTTCTCTTTTCAGTTAATTATTTGTTATTTTCCTACAAATTTAATAAGAAAACATGAGATTTTTAGAAGACCTCTATTTTTAAAAACCCAGTCTAGTTAAATAATTTGATTATGAGGACCATTATTTATTTCTCGAAAAATTCAATTACTGAGTTTAAAAAAATTAACTGCGACAGACGTTTCGTTCAGTTATTTTCAACCATCGACTACCTAGCAACAACCTTTCAGTTTTCAGTATACCCACTCTGATATATTTTCGGGGAGGTCCTCCATGTTCCAAACTCGCGCAGGCCTATATTATTTATGAACTTTTCGAGCCGAGGTCAGAGGTGAGACTATCACGCCGAACCGAATTGTGCGTCACTGTTTTAATAAATTGGCGAGAGAAAATGGAGGAAGGTCTATGAATAGGTATTTACTTATTCGTAGTCCTAGCATCATTTTATCATGTTGGTAGCTAAGTAAAATAAATGGAAATTGTAACTGGTTGAACAAAACTATTTAACTGTTACAAATCGAAATCGTTTCTCCTCCTCTTATCAAGGTCAGAGACTACACTTGAAGTTGTGGGCGACTATGTCTACCTGGAACAAACGATCCAGGTAGACCCAGCTGGGCAGCGTTCGGGAAGCCGCGCGGTATCTTCTCGTCCAACTCCAACCAAAACAGTGTCTTAAGGCGAAAATCTATGACCAGTGTGTGTTGCCAGTGACGAAATATGGCTCTGAGACGTGGTCGCTTACAATGGGCCTCATCAGAAAGCTTACAGTCACTCAAAGGGCAATGGGGAGGGCTATGCTCGGCGTTTCCTTGCGTGATCGAATCAGAAATGTAGAGATCCGCAAGAGAACCAGAGTTACCGACATAGCCCGAAGAATTGCCTTACTTAAGTGGCAGTGGGCAGGGCACATCGCTTGCAGAACGGGTGGCCGATGGGGCAGAAAGGTTCTGGAATAGCGACCGAGAACCGGAAGACATTGCGTTGGAAGGCCTCCCACCACGTGGACCGATGACCTGGTGAAGGTTGCGGGGATCCGCTGGTTGTGAGACGCACGGGACCGGTCAAAGTGGCGATGCTTGGGGAAGGCCTATGTCCAGAAGTGGAAATCTGTTGGCTGATATAATGATGATGATGAAATCGAAAGCACGTATGGACTTGGGATTATACGTTTGCTTCCGAGTTCTAGATGAGGCTTTTTTTCCTAATACCTAAGTAAAAAGATGAATTATAACTTTTTGGCAGTTGGTATATTGACTGCGGCCTATTTCAATGTATGGAGTGACAACAGTTTTCCGTCGCTCATGTTAATTTTGTCCTTTAATCCAGTTTATCTTTTCGTTACAGCAATGTTCGGTGCTTTCATTGTTTATGAACTTCAGTAATGTTACCTAATTATTTTGGTAAATGTAGCTGTTTGTACGGTACCCTCGGTGTGTGAGTCCGACTCGCACTTGGTAAAGTTTTTTATAGAAAATATTTAACGCGAACCATATTTATTATTTGTACATAATCCGTAGAACAATTTCTAATCATTCTAGCTATAATAATATCATCGGGGTTTCGTTTGTTTTTCAAGGCTTTTCAAGGTGGTAAAATATTATTATACCAACATAGAAAGTTATTTATTACAAACACGAAACCTACACCGCCCATAATCGTTTCCACCTCATTGTCAGTCAAGGGATGTTTCCCGAGGCATATTATAAGTCGTTTGTTGCCCCCCGGGAAACCGATAGTATTGACTGTTATCAGTTCTTATCAGTATTCGCCTAGCATCGGGGTATTAATCGTGATTTGTTGTTGGTAAATCGAGGGAACAAGTGTTTATTGTGGGGGTGAAGTGAGAATAATTGCGGTTGTTTATCTTGTTAGGGAGATTTTTTCGCTACTGAATATAAAGCATTTGGGGGGTTTACTCCGTCATTTGCTCGTGGCTAAATAATAACAGCCGCATGGGTCGATCTTCAAGGTTAAGCAACGCTTGACGAGGTCGGTCCGTGGATGGGTGACCATTTTCAACATACCGAGTTTCCTCCGTGCCTCGGAAAGCACGTTAAGCCGTTGGTCCCGGCTGTCATTTGATGATCTTTGACAGTCGTTACGAGTAGTCAGAAGCTTGAGATCTGACTCCAGTCTAGCCACGGGGTACCGTGTTACCCAGTTACTGGGTTGTGGAGGTCAGATAGGCAGTCGCTCCATGTAAAACCCTGGTACTCAGCTGAATCCGGTTAGACTGGAAGCCGACCCCAACATAGTTGGGAAAAGGCTAGGCAGATGATGACTCCGTCATTTGGGTGAGAATTTTTGGAGCAACAGGCAGTCCGTTTGATAGTAAAGTCATGTTTCATCATCATCATCATCATATCAGCCGAAAGATATCCATTGCTGGACATAGGACCCTCGCAACCTTCACCAGGTTATCGGTCCACCTGGTGGGAGGCCTTCCAACGCAACATCTTCCAGCTTCCGGTCGCCACTCCAGAACTTTTCTGCCCCATCGGCCATCCGTTCTGCGAGCAATGTGCCCTGCCAACTGTCACTTAAGTTTGGCAATTTTTCGGGCTATGTCTGTAACCGTGGTTCTCTTGCGGACCTCTACCTGCTCTTTGGGGAACTGTAAGCTTTTAGATGTGGCTCATTGATGAAGTTTGATGAAGTCCTGGTTACCGTTGCTTAAAGTAAGAAAGATTGTTTATTGGTTTTGACGCTTGCTGCAATATTTATCTCTTCAAAGACATCGCAGGTTTGTTACCATCCTGGATCATGTGCAACTATCTTCATCTTTTGCTTGACAATCCAAAAGTACCATTAAATTATTTAATTGAAATAAAAAAAAAAGATTTTGGCGAGTATGCTAAAATTCTCAAGAGCATGTTATTAAATGTCCGTCGGAACAAAATAGAAAAGAATAGAAAGGAAGAAAACATATTAATTTGTCACAAGCCACTAGAGCAGACCCCATAAACATAAAAAAATTAAACTTAGACTAAACAACAATAAAAAACCGGCCAAGTGAGACTGGCGCACGAAGGGTTCCGTACCATAATCGCAAAAACGGCAACAAAATCACGTTTGTTGTATGGGAGCCCTACTTAATTATTTATTTTATTATATTCTGTTTTTAGTGTTTGTTGATGCAGTGGAATATAGTAACGGTAGTTAATACCCAAAGGGTAAAAACGGGACCCTATTAGTAAGACTCCTCTGTCCATCTGTCTGTCTGTAACCAGGCTGTATCTCATGAACCGTGATAGCTAGACAGTTGAAATTTTCACAGATGATGTATTTCTGTTGCCGCTATAACAACAAATACTCAAAACGGAATAAAATTAATATTTAAGGGGGGCTCCCATACAACAAATGTGATTTTTGTGCCTTTTTTGCGAAAATGGTACGGAACTTTCGTGCGCGAGTCTGACTCACACTTGGCCGGTTTTTAGAAAACGTCATATTTTCACCCGAGCAGAGCTTGGTCGCCCAGGGCCTGCAGTCTCGACATAGCTTACGATCGTTACGCTAGCTAACATTCGTTAACTCTTACCACAAAATAGTAAGTATACAGAAGGGCCACTCCCGCCGTTTGGAAAATTGACAGCTAAACTTGACAGATTCACTAGGGTTGCTACTATATTGATTCCGAATTACAAAAAAAAGGGTAGGTTGCCCAAGTTACAAACATAAATATATAGATTCGTCTAAACTACATCATATCATGTTTACATGCCTTAGAGGGTAGACAGGGCATCAAATACCCATTTAATATCACGAACACTACAACCCTAGTGAATCTGTCAAGTTTAGCTGTCAATTTTCCAAACGGCGGGAGTGGCCCTTCTGTATACTTACTATTTTGTGGCAAGAGTTAACGAATGTTACTTAACGTAACGATCGTTAGCTATGTCGAGACTGCAGGCCCTGGTATTGTAATTTTTTGTATGCAATAAAATTTAATTTGGATTTAATTCCAAATTGCTGCAACTAGCAAGTGACTTTGTTGCACTAGTGTAAAGTTGCTGGTTACCGCAACGCATCGTGCAACTTCAGTCCTCGTTTCTTGCATCACCCTGCATCTTCTTTAACGTCAATCGCTACAACCGTAAATTAGTCCGTTTATTTACTGCAACTGGCAACCGTTAACGTTTGTAAAGTTTGTGTTTGCGTCGGCTAAAGTTACCGTCTGTAGAGAGCCTTACAAGATAGCATCCTTGGTTTCAAAGGAAACATTAGTATTCCGGAGGCCACAGGGAATTTTATTTATGTACACAGCTTTTTATTAAGCTAATAAATTCATGTTGCTTTTTGCTGTTTATTGCTGATTTTGTTCCTTGAATTTTATGATGTGAGTGTAGGCCTGTTATATTTATGTTTGAAAATAATATTTTACGTAGGTACGCACGTGTGGACTTATAGAGAGAAAAAATCATGACGAAAGTTGTTACTAGGAATATGGATGGCTGTAAGAGGATGGCAGGACAATAGGAATGATGGATGGACTGTTTGGAAGATGTTATGGCGATTATGAGGAAATATGGGCAGAGAGCGCCGACTGCCGATTCGAGGTTTGGCTCTCGTCTATTTCCTTTCGGTTCTCCTCCAATATTGGACCAATTTAAAAGATATTCCATAAACTGAATAGTAAAGATGTATACTATGCCCCTATGTTTTCTTTTTTTATGGTACACTATCTTTAGAAGCACGCAAGCACCCTCAAAAATTACTCAAAATTGCGCTGTCAACAGAAGCTTAGTGTACAAATTTGACAAATATAAATGAAAAAAGGAAAACATAGGTGCTTAGTAATATATCTTACTCCAAACGTCTTATTATGACTTTTTACTAAGAAAATTCAGTCGGCGCAGATATACAACTAATAAAGGACTATGGATAAAATACATATTAAACAAACACACTGAATAAATTGGAATAAGGGCAAGATAGTCATAATGAATGATGATTCGAAGACATGTGACATCCACGAACCCGCACAGAGAACGGCGAGCGTGGAGGATTAAGGCCCATTCCCTCTCTCACAGAGAGGGCCTGCATGTATCCCAGCAGTGGGAACGTTAAAAGACTGATGATGATGATGATAATTATGATAAGTGATTATGACTTGTGAAACATTTTTATTCACTGTTACTCCAGATTTTTTTGAGCGTAGAAGAAACCGCGTCATGTTATCTCGCCAATGAGTTTATAACTTTATTGATAAAGATAACCTTTGTTACAATAGTACTTAGCGATTTGGTTACAAGTTCATATAAATAAAGTTAGCTTATATAATGGAAACGCTGCTTCCTAAACTAGGGGAAACCTGTGACTTAAAAGTCAGTGTTCTACTGTTCCAGCAAACCTTTCTGTGTGTGTTTTTCATGATGACGATTCTAATTACATAATTAGGGTCATCATAATTATTAACAAAAAGCTTAGCAATGTGAGATAAGGTTATGCAGAGTGGTATATTTATTATTATTTATTATATACTTTATTGTACACCACTTAAATAATTACAGGACAAAACATTTATAAAGATAAGTGTACAATGGGCGGACTTATCGCACATGGGGCAATCTCTTACAGACAACCTTTATTGAGTATTTTATTCATTACTACGAATAGATACTAAATCCAATTATCATCGAATCCCGTTCCAGTCTGCCAAGAATGGAGATTATGGCAATTCATAACCCTTGTGTCTGTTATTGTATTTGATCAGCAGAGAACCTAACTTTATCTATAATTTTCAGAGTTCTAGAAGTTTTCTCTAGTCGTTACCAAAAATTCATAATTCACCTATACAAAATTATTATGTTAATGTTTTAGTTACTGTGTATTATGTTTCAGAATCTAAAATAATGTTGTTTTGTTTTGGTAATGTAATACAAAAGCTAAATGTATGGAAATTCTATGTAAACGGTATCGTCTTCGTGAAATTAATGAATGTTTTAGATTATCTAGATATAAACTATTCAATTTCGCAATTTTACAGTATGAGAATATAAATAACCAAGTCGCCAAGTTAGATGCGATCTAAAAACATAGTCAAATAAGTTATATATACATAAACTCATGCCTTTTTCCAATGAGGATAGGCAGAACCAGAAACTACAGAACGGTACCTGCTACGATACTTACATACTTCTTTTGCTTCACTCACGATCATATATTTAGTCACACACACACGCCGGTTATGAGTACTGTACGCCTGGCCATTCTGAAGAACATCACCAATAAGGTCTATGTATGTCTTTCTGGGGCGTCCCCTCCCGGCGTTTCCATTCACGTCTGCCTTGTAAATACCTTTTGTTAGTCGCCTCTCATTCATCCTCTCAACATGGCGAAACTACCTTAATATACTCAATTTCAGTCACTACATCTTCTTTTAAACCACACCGATATCTTAGTACATCATTACTCAATCTATCATTTAAAGTTACACCACCACATACTCCGCAAGGAACGCATTTCTACTGCAGTAGTCCTACTTTCATGTCTTTTTTGCCATACCCAACCTTCACTTCCATGAAAATAAATAAGACTTAGAATATAATATTCCGTAAGAATATTCCGTTTCTACCAAAAAAATAATATATAAATAAATATAATATGATATGAGGCTGGAGCGACTGCCTATCTGACTTCCACATCCTAGTAACTGAGTGACACGATATCCCTTGGCAAGACTGTTGACAGATTTTCTTCCACTCGTATCCTTTATTTTAAACACCTGAATTTCTTTATTAAAGAACAGACCGAATATTTTCAATTCGAAAAGCTTCATTCTTCAATTTACATTCACATTTTCTCGAACATAAACAAGGTCTAGAAAGAACCATGCCTTCTGGGAACAACTCGCAGTTCCATTGTTTCAAAGAATGTTTTCTGAGAATTTTCTCACAAATTGTTTTGTGACGAGATGTATATTTTCAGTTACACGGAAAATATGTATCTTGTATTTTGAGAAAAGTGGGAAACTATAAAAATTAAATAGTTACAGGTACAGAAAAATAATAATATAGGAAGTTGTACAACGAAACTGTGCCGACGTAACTAGCGTTTTTCGACGGACTATTTACTAATAGTACATTGTTCGCGTTCGTTTCCGTTCCACGGCTATTGCTTGCAAGTAAAAGGGTTTACTTGGTTTACATTTTTACAGTTTCATTGTACCAAAATGTCAAACATCGAGTCGAGTCGAGTCGAATCGAGTCAAATTTCAAAAATCGAGTGGCATGCCTCAGAGATTTAAAACCACGCCATCTATTGGAATTAATTATAAATGATCCGTTCTAATAATCTTTGAAATGTGAATTAAGAGCACAATATTCCATTATTTTGTGCATAGGAAAGTTAATTAAACAAGAATATACAATTAATATGATCCATTCTAGAAAATGTTTATTTTACATACAATTCAATAACAAATCGATGCATATCGCGCCATCTTGTGAGATTTATTTGAACCAAATTTTCTTTCTTAGCGCTGAGACCCCGTTATACTACTACTACCCCCGGTTATACTTCTGGTGTTTTTTTTCAACTCTCCCTTTTATATTTCATGATGAGCCCCTGATAACAAGAATTTGTTATCAGAGACCCCCATTAAGCCAGTTACGTTTTTAAGTCCTATCTAATATGTTGATATATATGTGGATTTATCAAAATATATTGTACCAGCTGTTCCCCGCGGCTTCTATCTATTTCCATACCCTACCTACCTCTCTTCCCTACATACCAACCTACCTACCCTATCATTTTTTTGTTACAAAATGAAGCCTATGTCCTTCCTCAGGATTCGAACTATCTCCTCGCTAAATTTCATTGAACTCTGTTCAGTGGTTTAGGCGGTAAAGGTAACATACAGACAGAGTTACGTTCAAATTTATAATATTAGTATGGATATCCACCGATATCAGAAAAAGAATCGTTTCAATACGTTATACTGTTTTCCTCAAGACTTAACCTGTCTGTATTAATAGCAGAGCTCTCACGAAGGGAAACGGTCAAATTAGTCTAGCGTCCAGTGACATTTCCTTAACCCACATAATGCCACAGAGGACTAGTCCGAGATCAAGTAACAATAGGAAAAATACTAATATTTTCCCGCTTTTCCTCATTTAGGTAAGACTATAAAGGATCGTGCAAAAATCTTACAAAACCCTTCTACAATTTATTCGGAGGTAACGGGACGAGAACTATTTGAGGACTTATTTCGTAGAATGAGAATTGAATTACTGAAATGGAAATTCATGGTTGAACAGTTCTGAATCTGAATAGATTCAATGGGATCTCATTGCAGTGATTTGAAAGTTTTAAATTACTTATTCCTAGAGATTTGCCGCTGTGTTTTCTCATTTTATTGTACTAGGTATTGCCAAAGGTTTTGCCTACGTGAAAGTCAAAAATGATCCCAAAGAAACTTACTACCAGGATAAATAGTAATCTATTCCATCAAGATGACGCATGAGCAATCCAAAACTGATCAGCCGTTAAGGCGTGGTTGGTTAACAAACATACAGATTATTACATTTTTAATGATCATCATTCTCATCAGCCTTTTCACTCTTCCCACTGCTGGGAATGTTCGGTCCATCCGTATCTTTTTAAATAAGCAGTTTTGTAACGCGTGCGCAATTTACTTTAGTATGCGTAAACGTAGTGTTACATACTCTTTGGTACGCGTTCGGTCTTCGCTGCGTGTACTCGTTATCTTAATATCGTAGCAGTTCGATATCCTTAAAACATTATATTAAAAGTAATCAATGTATCAATCAGCTATAGCATTATATTATTATATATATATCATTGTAACCTCTATCACGTTTTATCCTTTACTAGTTTCTGGCAGCGGATTCGCTCGCGTGATTGCCGAAAATTAGCCCAAGAAAACGGGATAAAAAGTATCTTAGGTGCTATTCCAGACTATAATCTATCTCTGTGCCATTCATCCAGATCCATCGAGGAGTTTGAGCGTGAAGAAGGAACAAACATACAAACACATTCACAAACTTTCTCCTTTATATTTTTACTAGCTGTCTCACGCGGCTTCGCTCTCGTCAACTGGCTACCTACCTACCCATCTATCCTATCTACCCTACATACATGATTGTTGCGTAACTTAAAGCGTTTACGCAGCGCACGCAACGGAAACTCTCAAAAAGGAATAATTTTGCCCGTTTTTGCAACATTTTTCATTTATGCTCCGCTCTCATTGGTCGTAGTGTGATGTTATATAGCCTATAACCTTCCTCGATAAATGGACTATCCAACACAATAGTTATTTATGCTACAAGTGCGGAAGGTAGGTGATTTCCGATGAGTGGCATTTTTATTCACGAGCGAGCGGAGCGAGTGAGTGGATAAATCGACACGAGTCGGAAATCATCTTACGTACGTGTATCATACAACATTTTACTATGCATTGTGCGAGGAAATAAATAAATTAATAAAATGAAATTATAAAATGGCGGGCGTATTCAAGCGCGTTCAGCATATCCACAGATTAACTAATAGTTCCTCGGGCATATCTACTGCGCATGTGCGAATAGCTATCACATCGTAACGCAATAAGGCACGAGCAAAATATACGTTCTGCCAAACATATTTAATTAATATTTAAAATTAATTTATTGATTAAAATCTAAATCTAGAGCAATTAAAAACGCCTAAAATGAAGTATTAGTTTTATTCTACCTTTTATATGAATGATAATCTGTACATAACCAAATTTTAATTTTTTTCTCAAACAATAAAAACTCTATGCGTCGGGCTGACGTTGGAGTTAAAAATTAAAAAAGTACAGGAAAGTAAAAAGCACTAGTGAAAAAAAGTGACACTTTCCGCACAGTTTGGCTGCTTGGAAAACCGCTCTTTTCGAGGACAAGCATTGTAAAAATAATTATTCAATTCCAACCAGTAGTTCCTGAGATTAGCGCGTTCAAACAAACAAACAAACTCTTCAGCTTTATAATATTAGTATAGATTAGTGTGTTGTGATATTGTGATAGTTCTCCCGTACAGGGACATAGGCCTCCTCTCTGTGAAAGGGACACACTTGTGTCATTTATAATAGTTAGGTGTTAAAGTAAGAAGGAATTTATGACTTATTATTGGGGATTTAAGACATAATCTTTCGCGTCTGTTGCATTTAATTGCCTTATTTACCCCCGACTATATCAATATTTTAGTAAATAAAAAAAAAAAAAAAAAAAAACGGCCAAGTGCGAGTCGGACTCGCGCGCAAAGGGTTCCGTACTTGGTAAATTGTGGTTTATTATTTATGACGTATTAAAGAAAAACTACTTACTAGATCTCGTTCAAACCAATTTTCGGTGGTAGTTTACATGGTAATGTACATCATATATTTTTTTAAGTTTTATAATTCTCTTATTTTAGAAGTTACAGAGGGGGGGGGACACATTTTACTTTGGAAGTGTCTCTCGCGCAAACTATTCAGTTTACAAAAAAATAAATTAAAAACCTCAATATCATTTTTGAAGACCTATCCAGAGATACCCCACACGTATGGGTATGATGAAAAAAATATATTTTTTGTTTCAGTTTGAGGTATGAGGACCCCTAAAATTTATTGTTTTTTTTCAATTTTTGAGTGATAATCTTAATGCGGTTCACAGAATACATCTACTTACTAAGTTTCAACAGCATAGTTCTTATAGTTTCGGAAAAATGTGGCTGTGACATACTGACGGACAAACAGACAGACTTGACGAATCTATAAGGGTTCCGTTTTTTGCCATTTGGCTACGGAACCCTAAAAAGCCATTTATTCTAGTACATTACATTATTCATGCATTACATTTTTTAAAATGAAATTTATATTGTAAAAAATATAATTAAAATACAATAAATGTCATATCATTATTTTAGTACCGGGACACAACTCTGTAACAACATGATGTTTCTGTCTAACTTTGTACCGTATGTAAACAAATTTGAGAGACACTTGGCAATAGAATACACTGTCTGGCCAAATAATTGGCGAAGTCGGAACTGCTCAGGCGTCATTTGTTTACACTACACAAAACATGCAGTCATGCAGGTGGGTATCATCTACACAAATGTTACAAAGAGGTAAAATTCTTTGTCTGTTTGTAAGGAGTAAACTCAGGAAGTCATGATCCTATTACGAAAATGTTTGACACATAAAAAATTGTTGTGGTGACACTTGGTGAGACCTATGTTTTGAAGTGGATGTCTGTCGGCTGAGATGATAATGACGATAGAAAACCTACACTTTTTATTCTGATAAAAAAATATGGCCGGTACATATTCATGAGCTGGCTGACCAAAACCAGTTGTATCCTGCGACTGCACAGCATGATTTCCTTCTTGTTTACATCTTTTAAGTTCGCTTCTTAAGCAGTCGGGATTATTGATTTTTTTAATTAACTTTTTTTATAAATATAACTTTTTAGTCACCATTTTTTTTTCGTATTAGGTACATTTAAACATATAAGTGTTATATAATTTTGAAATCACCTATTAAAACCCTTTATTTTGATACCCCACACGATAATGCCTCCACAATATGGGGCCCAAAATCCGCCATTGTTATATGTCATTTGAATGTAGCCAGTGACATTTGCAAGGTTAAGACGAATCGATTGACGTGAGAATCATCGAAATCGGCCATCGCATTTGTTTTCTAGAACGCCACGTAGGAACAAACATACATACATACATAGACTGATAAACTGAAAAAAAATTGCCTGGTCCGTGCTAGAAACGCCAAGGGAACGCTACCGCTGAAAAAGCTAGTATAAAATTAATCATTAGCAAGTCCTCGGAAAAACGTTTGCGTTTAGTCTAAATAGATGCATTTAAAAATGTTATTTATAACACGGATTTAGTTTGCAACTTCCACGTTGTTCCGGGACGAATGCCAAAACTTTCATTCATTTCGCAGTACGTTTTAAAAAGCGTTGTAATCAATCAGGTATTTACCTGTTCTATAAATAGTAAATGACTTTACAAAGTGTAAACATTTAGGAATCTATCTCTTGCTTTTATCCCAATTTACATTAGGTCAGTGCAACATGTATTCTTTCGTCCTTCTCTATTAGTTACTTTCTTTTAAACCATATCATTTTTCTTTCAAACAATCCATCGATCCTTCTTTGCTCTGTCCTCTCTGTAAACATTTAAAGTTACTACTCAAATAACGTAAAAAAAAACATCAATTACTTAAGCCAATGGAACCTGTGGGACTGAGATGTGGTCGCTCACAATGGGCCTTATCAGAAAGCTTAAAGTCACCCATAGGGCAATGGAGAGGGCTATGCTCGGAGTTTCATTGCGTGATCGCATCAGAAATGATGATATCCGCAGGAGAACCAAAGTTACCGACATAGCCCGAAGAATTGCGAAACTTAAGTGGCAGTGCAGCATTGGGCACATCGCTCACAGAACGGGTGGCCGATGGGGCCGAAAAGTTCTGGAATGGTGACCGCGACCCGGAAGACGATGCGTTGGAAGGCCGCCCACTAGGTGGACCGATGACCTGTTTAAGGACGCCTGGGGGAGGCCTACGCCCAGCAGTCTTCAGCGTCTGTCGGCTGAAATGATGATAATGATGATGGCAGATAGCTAGAGTTCAGCTTACAAAGGCTTCAATAAAAACACAAATACTAGCATTCATGGACACAGCTTTGGCAAAGCTAACAGAATCAAAACGTTCGGTTGCCGCGTATTCAACGAAACAGAATAAAAATAAACATTAGAATCGATATCCAACGAAAATATATTGATTACTAGAGCAAATTCTGGTGAATTTGCGTCTTCAACTAAACCAATTCTCTGTTGTAAATAGTGACTTCATTTTATAGTTTTCAAGCTTTCTTCATGGTCAATGTTATTTTTTGTTTAGTTTAGTGAATGTTCTGAAAAACCTTGAAAATTATGGGCAGTTAAACTTTTTCATCGTCTAGATACCAGAGGCCCTAGACACTATTTACAACAGACAATTGGTTGAGTTGCAGACGCAAGTTCACCAGAATTTGCCCGCAAATGACACTTATAGATACAGATATCCTAGACAAGTGACATTATGTCATTGAATGCATAGATAGCGATTGCGATTGTCAAAAAGGCAAAATTGTATGGGATTCACAACTGATATCGAAAAATACGTGATCCCTTACATTTTGTATATTTCGACAATCGCCTTGCTGGCATCGAATGCCACTTGTCTAGAATCTCGATGGAAATTCATCGTTTGCAATTCCGGTTTTTTTACTGAAAAATGTGCTTGTAAAAAAGATACTTTTGAAAAGCTTTTATTTTACTTCAAAGATTTCTTAGTGATTTAGTTTAGATCGAATATTGCAAGCTGAATTAGAACCATTTTCTTATCCTACAGAGTTCATATTTGACGTTAGTTTAGCTTTGATGACAATGAATTGTTATCAATTCTATTCTATGAATAAACTGACTTAAGTCTGATACGCAAATGACAAAATGTGAAAGCCGTGTGATATCGCAACGTATGCAAAACGTATGACTTGAGTTGTGTAGTTTTTGCGTTATTGACTCAATGTCATAACATTTAAAACCATTTAGTTCATTAAAAACAATTCACAACTCTTAACATCTCTCCAAAAAAAGAAATAAGAACTTTGTGAAAACCAAAAGTCATGCTCCGTAAGCATTTGTGGACATGCCAGGAAAGTGACAAACGTGGCGACGGTGTTGAAACCTTGACCAGACAGAGAATATCGTATTCACTGTTTAAATGTGCCAGATGCGACAAATAATGAATGAAAACGACACTAATTTTTGAGATGCTATTGTTAACATTTTTGATATTTAATTTGAAGCCGTGGTTCCGGCTGTCACTTGTAGATTTGGGGCAGTCGTTACGGGTAGGCAGGTGCCAGAAAATATGACTCCAAGACTCTCGGCTGACTGAATCGTAACCCAATAACTGGGTGGAGGTCAGATACTAGAATTACGTGTTTACTGGTATATGCAAGGTTTCACAGAAAAGTGTGATCATAAATTTTAAAAATTGCTTCCACCCATGTAAATTAACAACTTTCTCCAAAATTTAAAGTAAATTCTCAAAAAAATAATGTATTTTTTATACCAATTTGATTTTTAATCACCATAGTTTATTTATTTTTTGCAATATTATTATTTTGTTTTTCAATTTATATAATTTGAATTTTTAATATTTTGACATTTTAAAACATTTTACAATTATCAATTTCACATTTGACATCGTTTTATACATTTCTGACATTTTTATATTTATTTGACCGTTTTAATTATTACTTATAATGAGTTTTCGACTATTTAAATTGTAATTAATACATTAATTTAATTTTTGGTTTTTATCTGTTTTTTAACTTGATGTTTGTATCACTATGGACTGGAATTGTGTCTGATATAAATAAATAAAATAAAATATACAAATTTTTAAAAGCTGACGACAACTTAGTATGGATAGTCCAATATTTTTCCTTGGCAGTTTTTAAAATTATCAGAGATCACACCTTTCCGTTGCACCATGTATTTACAGCATATGGTTAGATTGGAAGGCGACCCTAACATGGGATCATTCGTAATTAGAAGACAAACTCAATGGTCATTAACAATGGTCATCACAAGCAGCAAGTTAACATGCATTTCGAACACAATCCTAATTCCCTCTAATTACAGTCCCCAGACAAATCTTTAGAACAAAGGACTGCACTGCTCCTGGGGCTAGTACCCACTGTCCCTAGTGATAACGAACAATGTCTTCAAATTAAAGCGACTGCAAACTCGCAACTGGCCATACGTTATCACCCAGTACCTCTCTTGCATTGCAATGTATCATTTGCATGAAAATTCGCTTTAGTACTGAAGCGTGGGCGGTTCGCAGATAAGATCAGCTTGTAATCTGGGTTTTGTAGGCAGAATGTTAACAGTTCTCTTCGTTAACTGAGTAATGGCAGAGGTTAATTTATGGTAATTTGGGCACAGAGTACTGATTAAAGAGCGCCTGCTATTTTTATTGCCATTTTCCCAAATGAAGATGGACGACTAAAACGATGGAGAATTTCATTTTTGGATTTTACCGCCCGTAAAAGCTCGAATCTATGTTTTAAAAACAGAAGGATCTGACAGAATCCGTTTAGGATTTTTTACATGTAATAACCGGTGAAATTGAATTTTATTTCCACTCAGCGTCACTAATAGTCTTGCCGAAACTATTTTTCATAAATCGCTTTTGTTATTTTTTCTCAGGCGTAGGCGTGAAAAGTAATATAAGGTTATTTATCAGATACCTTTCAGATTTGTCCTGTCATTGACGGGGTAGATAAATGATATCGCTCTAAAAAACGTATTTGCGTTATACGAAGTAATGAGAGGGGTCTGTCTCTTGATAAATTTACTGTATAAACATATTGGGAAGTAAAAATATTTGGGACATTGTAAAATATGTAGTGTTATTTTAGGAAAGTTAAAATTATACAAAATATCACGCTTATATTCCAGTAATGGTCCCAGATCCCAGAGCCGCAAGACATTACTTATTTTCTCAGTAACAAAATATGTATGATAGATGAGATGATGTGATGTGATGAGTCTTCTAGTATTACTATGTACTTTGAACGTAAGCATACCTGCAACCCTGAACCAAACGGCCAATTTGCAGTTGCTAAAGTAAAATAAACACATTACTAACTTTTCATAAAGTCTGAGTGCTGATTTTGTGAACGCTTTACAGGATATTGTTAAACAATGAAACTGAAAAATTCTGCATTTAGAAGTTTTATTAACAAATTGCCAGGCAGTTAAACTTTACAAATTGTAAACACGTTTCACCGTGTAGTCACTTAGCATGTTGACGAGGAAACACCACAAACGAACGAAACCGAAGGGAACAGTAAGAGCTAGCAATCAGTCACTGTCAATGCCAGGAGGTTTAGAAGCATTACACTTGCTCAACATTAAGCTCTGCTCAATTTGGGCTAAACACCAATCTAAGATCTCCTGATTAACTTTGCTTTAGTTGAGGTCTTTCCATGAGTGAAATGGAATCTGAGTCTTAATAAGTAAGTAACTCTGTCTGTGAATTTATCTTTTTGATCGTTTGTAGTTTTTCTGTATCGTTGTTGTTATATTCTTTTTCGTTTACGATACATAGATTTTGTTTTACCACTACGTTGTCTATTATGTAACACATTGCCTAAGAAATTCGTTTCAAAATATGAACATTTAGACACAAGATTATAAAATAAAAATAAAAAAAAACAAAACTACATAATAACAGTTACGAAATGACTTTTGTCGATCATTATTATGTTACTGGCAGAATAATACTGAACCTGTTACTGTGTAACAGTATCCTGTTGTGTATTAGTCTGAACGTTTCTAATAAATTGTTTGCATTTAATTAAGTAACTTATTTGCTTAAGAACTTATTTGTATTTAATTAAGTAAGCTCATTAAGTATTGGAAAATAATCGTTCGTGTCTCGCATAAAAAGGCTTTATTTTAACACTCGCATGTAGCTTTTCTAAATTAGCTACATCGCTCGTGTTAAAATCTCGACTTTTTATGCTCGTCACGAAATGTACTATTTGCTAGCCTACGTTATGGCTCACTGCTGGGAAAGTGCCTCCCTTTGCGCCTAACAAACCTATCTGTCTTATATTTCCCCACAATCATGATTTCAGCTTATATATAGTGATATTCTGTCAGAGATAACGATTGTCGAAAAGTCATAATGTAAAGGGTCAACCAGCAACAGCAGTAACCAAAAAGCATTAGTAGTCATCATCATCATCTTTTTTCGTTCGCACTGCAGGGACACGGGTCTCTTCTCTCACATAGAGGAGACCTGTGTCCCTGCAGTGTCCTTTACCCACACACGGGCCTAGTGTGGAATGGTGGATGTCAGTTGTTTTCGAATTTTTGGTTCTAGTTTCCTCTCGATGTTTTCCTTCACTGATTCGAGCATTGGTGATCATTGAAATATTTAATATATATCAATGTTGGTGATTAAATAATGCGCCTGCCTGGGTTATAATTATAACCCACGACCTACCACACGTAATTCGGGGCCGGTGCCACTGGGCCACCACTGCTGTTTTCTGCACTCATGTTAATCATGCGTCACTCGTGTCAATCCCATATATTTTGGACGTTTTTTCAATTATTACTGCTAGTAGACTTTCAGTTTGGCAAGTGCACATGCTCTTGCCAAACTAAAAGTCTAAAATCTACCGCGCTGATGTTTGTACGAGTACTCGTATACCAGGCCCCTCAGAAAGTATTGCGAAAAAAAGTTTTTATACGTGGGACACTCAGAAAGTTTTGCGAAACTAAAAAAAATTGTTCTATACGTACATATATTTTTATTAAATCTTTCCAAAGTACTTTCCACCAGCCTCTATACAAAGATTCATGCGCCTAAACCAGTTTTCAAAACACTTTTTCCAGTCCGCCGCAGACACCTCGTTTACAGCCTGCTCGAACGCAGCCAGCGCATCTTCCGGCGACGAAAATTGTATCCCTTTGAGCTGATTTTTTATTTTTGGGAATAAAAAGAAGTCACACGGTGCTAGATCAGGGCTGTAAGGAGGGTGACCCAGGAGTTTGACTGGCGTGCTGTCCAGGAAGTCCCTCGTTTTGAGTGCGGTGTGCGCAGGTGCATTGTCGTGGTGGAGCAGTAGCCCGCGGAGCCCTGTGTTTGGTCGCTTGTTGCTTATAACAGAGAAAACTTCTGGCAAACATTTGGTAGTATACCATTCGGCATTAATGCTTCTTTGATCCCGTAAGGGAATTGATACCAAGTGGCCAGTCAAATTAAAAAAGCTAGCGATCAAAATCTTACCCCCGCTTCTAGATCGCTTCACTTTGGTAGGCGTTGGCTCATTTTGAAACACCCAAACAGTCGACTGGCGCTTGGTTTCTGGGTCGTATTGATAAATCCAGGACTCATCACCTGTAACGATGTCGTAAACACGCCGAGACGAGCCTGCTTCAAATTTGTTAAGCATATCACGGCACCATTCCACCCGGGCCTGCTTCTGAGCATCGGTGAGGTTGTGCGGCACCCAGCGTGATACTATCCTCCTCACGCGAAGATGGCTGTGTAGAATCTCGTGAACGCTTCCCGATCCAATCTTCAATATGTGTTGAATCTCCTGATATGTAATTCGCCTATTGTCTTGGATTAAATTTTTCACTGCTAGCACGTTTTCTTCGGTAACAGCCGTCAAAGGGCGACCGCTTCTTTCGTCATCCCCCAAAGTTGGTCGACCGCGCTTGAATTCGTTATACCAACGATACACGGTTGCCTTGGAAGGGCCTTCATCCATGAATGCCATTTGAAGTCTATCGTACGATTCATCCGGTTTCAGGCGACACTTGAAATCGTATAAAATCATAGCTCTAAAATGTTCCCGGCGCAGATCCATATTTCAGTGAGACACAATACTTTGAATTAACTCGCAAAAAATGTGGAGGGAAATTTTGAAATTGGAACTTACTTATTTTTACTTATAAATAATCATATTTTCGAAAAACATTATAACTGGCCAGTCTCCCATATATAAAAACTTTTTTTCGCAATACTTTCTGAGGGGCCTGGTATATGGGAGACTGGCCAGTTATAATGTTTTTCGAAAATATGATTATTTATAAGTAAAAATAAGTAAGTTCCAATTTCAAAATTTCCCTCCACATTTTTTGCGAGTTAATTCAAAGTATTGTGTCTCACTGAAATATGGATCTGCGCCGGGAACATTTTAGAGCTATGATTTTATACGATTTCAAGTGTCGCCTGAAACCGGATGAATCGTACGATAGACTTCAAATGGCATTCATGGATGAAGGCCCTTCCAAGGCAACCGTGTATCGTTGGTATAACGAATTCAAGCGCGGTCGACCAACTTTGGGGGATGACGAAAGAAGCGGTCGCCCTTTGACGGCTGTTACCGAAGAAAACGTGTTAGCAGTGAAAAATTTAATCCAAGACAATAGGCGAATTACATATCAGGAGATTCAACACATATTGAAGATTGGATCGGGAAGCGTTCACGAGATTCTACACAGCCATCTTCGCGTGAGGAGGATAGTATCACGCTGGGTGCCGCACAACCTCACCGATGCTCAGAAGCAGGCCCGGGTGGAATGGTGCCGTGATATGCTTAACAAATTTGAAGCAGGCTCGTCTCGGCGTGTTTACGACATCGTTACAGGTGATGAGTCCTGGATTTATCAATACGACCCAGAAACCAAGCGCCAGTCGACTGTTTGGGTGTTTCAAAATGAGCCAACGCCTACCAAAGTGAAGCGATCTAGAAGCGGGGGTAAGATTTTGATCGCTAGCTTTTTTAATTTGACTGGCCACTTGGTATCAATTCCCTTACGGGATCAAAGAAGCATTAATGCCGAATGGTATACTACCAAATGTTTGCCAGAAGTTTTCTCTGTTATAAGCAACAAGCGACCAAACACAGGGCTCCGCGGGCTACTGCTCCACCACGACAATGCACCTGCGCACACCGCACTCAAAACGAGGGACTTCCTGGACAGCACGCCAGTCAAACTCCTGGGTCACCCTCCTTACAGCCCTGATCTAGCACCGTGTGACTTCTTTTTATTCCCAAAAATAAAAAATCAGCTCAAAGGGATACAATTTTCGTCGCCGGAAGATGCGCTGGCTGCGTTCGAGCAGGCTGTAAACGAGGTGTCTGCGGCGGACTGGAAAAAGTGTTTTGAAAACTGGTTTAGGCGCATGAATCTTTGTATAGAGGCTGGTGGAAAGTACTTTGAAAAGATTTAATAAAAATATATGTACGTATAGAACAATTTTTTTTAGTTTCGCAAAACTTTCTGAGTGTCCCACGTATATATTTACAGAACTGTAGAATATTCATACATATTTTATGTATAAAAGTACAAGTACGGAGCCGACTGCAGGTGGCAGCAAAAAGGGACGTGTCGAAGCGACATTACTGGTTTCTATGTACCCATTTCCAGGAAGGCGATATATCGCTAGCTGCAGAAGGTATTTTATAGAAATACATAGAAAACAGAAAGGGCAATGGGGAGGGCTATGCTCGGAATTTCCTTGCGTGATCACGTCAGAAATTATGATATCCGCAGGAGAACCAAAGTTACCGACATAGCCCGAAGAATTGCCAAACTTAAGTGGCAGTGGGCAGGGCACATTGCTCGCAGAACGGATGGCCGATGGGGCCGAAATGTTCTGGAATGGCGACCGCGAACCAGAAGACGATACGTTGGAAGGCCCCTCACTAGGTGGACCAATGACCTGTTTAAGGATGCGGGAAGACGCTGGGCGTGAGACGCACGGGATCGGCCATGTGGCGCCGCCTGGAGGCGGCCTATGTCCAGCATTGGACGTCTTTCGGCTGAAATGATGATGATGATAGAAACCAGTATTGTCGCGGCGACACAACACCTCTCTACTCAACTGCTGCCTGAAGTCGGTTATCAGAATCAGAATCAGAATCTTTATTTGTAAACATAGGTAAGTACATGGTGTGTGAGTTTGTATAATATTACGAAGATTCTCTATGTTTTGCCGTGAAGCGTACAAATATCATTAGCAAATTTTCAATGAAAAATAACAGTGAAAAAACAAGTGCTACATTAAATCATTAAATACCAAATCATAAGAAGAGCCATTATTAGACTTTACTAAATATACCTTACTTTATAATTTAAAGAAATAAATAGATGCAAAAATAAATTGTCAATAAATTGTTATGAACTTGTGCCTTTACTGTGATGGCCCACTGGTTAAGGTCTTGCCTATCATGCACGTGGTAGTGGGTTGAAAGCCGGGCACTCACCAATGTGGCCTTTATACAGGGTGTCTCAAAAGAAAGTTCACATTTAAATCTTTTTTTAAAAGAAAAGTCTTAGCTTTATTGAAAAAATGTTTATTTTATATTGAAGTACACTGTTTGGGAATTTATTTTTTAAAAATAACATCGTCCAAATGTAAACCGTTGCGCTCTCGGCATTCATTTAGTCGGGCACAAATTGCCTATGACAGCGTAGAAAATTCTGCAGTATTCGACATATTCGTCACTTAAATGATGCGCCTAGCACTCGTCTCATTGCAAAATGGGTTGAGAAGTTTGAAGAGACTGGGTCAACTCTGGAGAAACCAAAATCTGGGCGACCAAGAACATCAAGCGATGTCGGCGCGAGGAATTATCGGCCCTTACTTTTTTGACTAAATGAATGCCGAGAGCGCAACGGTTTACATTTGGACGATGTTATTTTTAAAAAATAAATTCCCAAACAGTGAACTTCAATATAAAATAAACATTTTTTCAATAAAGCTAAGACTTTTCTTTTAAAAAAAGATTTAAATGTGAACTTTCTTTTGAGACACCCTGTATTTAACATTTTTAAGTTTGGACATTAAATATAAAACTTCTCCATGTATGCTGTAGTCCAATTAAAAAAGAAACAAGTCTGCACAAAATCTTGTAGGCCTCTAATCATTCCCCTATCATAATGGAACTAATTAATCTTACATATTATATTACACTTACCCTAAAAAAAACTACAAAGCAAAAAATAAATTTCTTTTCCGAAGTCGGTGTCTATTTTACCCATTGTTTTCCGTTTTTCGACACCGACTTCGGAAAAGAAATTTATTTTTTGCTTTGTAGTTTTTTGTTCTGGAAGTCGGTTTGATTTTTTGTTAAAAAGTTTTTATTTTTCTATTTTTAGTTTTGGTAGGTACCTCTAATTAACATGATTTTAATTTATAGCCAAAGTTCATCTCATGGCGATTCCAATAAGCCCAAACACGATTAGGATACTTTGTTTTATTTGAGAGTTCCAGTGCCTTCCTTCCGGGTTCATCATCAGATCAGTTCGATGGTGCCATTTTAATCAGTACCATTTATTTATAAGTATTTGCTTCATTATAGTCGAGATATCTTATGCCCGTGACATACTTAGCATTTAGGAGTTCCAGTGCCCATCTGTGGTCTTCTTCATCAGTTCTACTTCACCAAATGATACTTTTTGAGTGCAAATGATTGCATTGTTGATGAAAATACCAAAATCGCTATATGTTTGCCTATAATATTCGAGGAGTTCCCTCGATCTCTCTAGGATTCCATCATCAGATCCTGACCTAATGACTATGGGACCAACTAGGAAGTATACCCTTTCAAATAAAAGAAGAATTTGTGAAATCGGTCCAGGCGTCTTTGCGTAATCGGGGAACATACATAAAAAAAAAAAAAAAGATTCCGACGAATTGAGAACCTCCTCCTTTTTTTGAAGTCGGTTAATAAATGGAAACATCACCAAACACGGCAACACAAGAACAAAAACATTAGTATTGCGCCCTACTTGGCAATACTTGATCAACCGCGTGCTATAAATACAAAGGTAGGGAAGAGTTGCCTATATTGTACCACAGCTAGATTCCCAATTTCTTTCTCTCAATTCCCTCAAAGATAATTGCTGACAAATATGTCGCACATAGCTATGTTATCTACAAATTAGGATTTAATATGATAACTCAGAGAAGGTGCAAGCGGGCTTTAAAGTTTTATCGGGTTTAATAGTGATTAATAACTGAGAAAACCAGAGTGTGCTCACTGGTACAATAAGTACCCATACATAGTACAAGAGCTCGTGGCTAAATAATAACAGCCGCACTGGTCGATCATCAAGGTTAAGCAACGCTTGACGAGTTCGGTCCGTGGATGGGTGACCATTTCAACATACCGAGTTTCCTCCGTGCCTCGGAAAGCACGTTAAGCCGTTGGTCCCGGCTGTTATTTGATGATCTTTGACAGTCGTTACGGGTAGTCAAAGCTTGAGGTCTGACACCAGTCTTGCCAAGGGGTACAGTGTTACCCAGTTACTGGGTTGTGGAGGTCAGATAGGCAGTCGCTCCATGTAAAACACTGGTACTCAGCTAAATCCAGTAAGACTGGAAGCCTACCCCAATATAGTTGAGAAAAGGCTATGCAGATTGATTGCATAGTACAATAAAATTATGGGGCAAAAAAATTTGGATATGTTACTTGAATCCTAAGCGACTAATTTCTCTGTTCAAGATAGCCAAGATAGAACAGAACCTTGCCATGCTCATTCTCTTTAATTCGAATCTAACTTAAAACTGGTACAATATAACCGACTCTCCCCTAAGTCGGAAACGTACCGGGAACTATGTAGGGCGTTGTAATTAACAGTGGCGGAACAAAAGCGAGCTTTTTACCCCTGCCGTAAAGATTCTTATCAATAGCTATCGCGGTAATGGGATGCAGGGGTGACAAACATTCGGTATCATGGTGCTAAGTGACAGAATCAATTAATTTGGCAAAGGATAGGTTGATTGAGTGTGTCCTATGTTTTTGTCAGACCAATCAAACTCAAAGCATTTATTTATTTTATAGGCAATTTTGAATTGTGAAGGCGAGTCAGGCAGAAAGTTTTGAAGCTAGTCGACCAATCAAAAGCGTGTATCTTCATATAAAAAATTGGGAAGGAAACTCCATGTTCATAAGTCTGTAATGCTATTGTTGATTGTTAAGTTATGAAACGATTTAAAACGTATAAAAGGAGACTTTTCTGAAATTCACCTATTCAAATCTATTTATTTCCAAATGGGCGAGGGAAAAGTGCCTAGGCGCCGTACCATGACGTGTCATAACTATCATTGTGTGAACAGATGTATACAAGTGATTTACATCTGTCCCTTATGCACAATGGAAATAACCTTGCTTAAAGATCTTATGGTAACTCTCGAGAACGCTGGCAGCGGAAAAAGTCATTGATTTCAAATTTCGAATCAATTGCTCAGAAATGGACGGTTTCGATACCGAGAATTTGATTGATTACAAATGACTGTCGCAATGAACGATCAAAGAGAACGTTGATTGAAATCATTACGCTTGGCATAAGTAATTCTACTTACCTATTGGTAATCGCTTTCTGCTTTACTTTGTAATAATCAAATTTCCACGTTCCTGTCAACAATACACACTCGCACAAACAGCAAAATTTGACGTGTCAAAAATCTTGTATCAATAAAATATTACGCTTGAGATCAAATAAAATAAAAGCTGTTTGAAATTCTCAATGGCAGTAAAACGCTTTTCCAATTTTCTTGACGTAATCCTTCAGCTGCATTTACTAGCATTGATTTCAGCATGAAAATTTTATTTTGAAATATTTTGTTTTGTAAACATGTTGGCTACCCCTGGATCTAGGACTTATAGTGTCGCAGTAGGGTTAGGTTAGGCGTGTCTTAATGTAATCACACTTCTAACTAGGCAACATTCCTTTTATGAGAACACGCAAATTCTTGTACTTACTTAGGTACCTACTTACTTAATATGATTGCGTGGTTGTACTTAGCTTTTAATTACCTTTTGTATTGCTTATCTAAGAAATACTAGGCACTTCTTCTAAAGGTCTTTACCGAGAAAAAATAACTTTCTTTTCCGAAGTCCGTGTCTTTGGTACATATTCGTTTTTCGACACCGACTTCGGAAAGGAAAGTTATTTTTCGTTTTGTAATGTTTTGTTTTGGAAGTCGGTTTGTTTTTTTTGTTAGAAAGTTTTTTATTTATCTGTTATCAGTGTTGGTAGGTTCCTCCAATTACCATGAAAATCATATTATATTTATAGCCATAGTACATCTCATGACGATTTCAATAAGCCCAAACACGACTAGGTTACATTGTTTTATTTCGGAGTTCCAGTGCCTACCTTCCGGCTTCATCATCAGATCAGTTCCATTGCACCAGATTCCAAAGAATTGAGAACGTCTGCCTTTTTTTGAAGTCGGTTAAAAAGCAACTCAAGAAAGCAAGTAATTAAAAGAATAAGTTTATCAGCCCCCCTTTTTACTCTTTATCAATAAACGTTCATCGCCAATGTATTGGTGATCTGCTAGACGTGGCCATTATGTTTCTACTCTAAGTATCTCTGTCTCTTTATCAATCTCTTCTATTTATCCTAATTTATTTAAGGTCTATGCGATACGTCTTCTTAATCCATACTTCTTTTATCGATATTTCCGTTGTCACCTCTTTTTAGTCATATCATCTCTCACTTTCATCAATGGGCTGTTCAGTCATTGTTTCTTTGGTCTTATCCTGCTCATATCTCACAGCCACGATATGTTCCTCATTGCATCATATGCTGAACCGTTACAAATATTGAAAGAAGAAGCGGAACGCGTGAGGGAGACGCAACGGAGACGCCCTCACACCCCTAGCCACCGCAGGAGACGTTCCGGGCGTCGGGAGTCACGACGATTCCCAGCCACCGTAGGTGCGAGCTTACGTATGGCGAGTAGCAGGTATCTCGCCGTCCGATAAGGACCAGGCCCGAGTCGATGGTGTGTTGTGTTCCACGTGCGCCTCAAAGATATGTCAGCAGAACCGACGGGGTCCGCTAGCGCCGCGTGCGCCTAGTGTCTGGTTCGCCGATTTTGAAGAGTTACCGCGGCCCTGGCTCAAGCAACTGAAGGAACACGGATGGTTTTTAGTCAGTATAAGTCTGAACGCCCTCCCGCTTCACCCAGATCGGTAGAAGTCATTGATATCCCAAACCAAAAATAAAATAAAATATGTGTCACTGACTATTTATGTAAATTCCCTGATTATGTGAGCCTTAGGCCTATATTCCATATCAGTGTCAAGGACTCAGTCGCCATCACACCAATTTTCATCATTTCAGCGGAAAGACGTCAGCTGCTGGAGATAGGCCTCCCCCAATCGTCGCCACGGTCAATCGGTCCTGTGCCGTTCGGTTGTGTATTACAAACAAGCTATTTAATTATCTTGTTTCGAGATGTAGTCAAGTTGGAAGACTTAGAATATAAGGGCAAAACGATTACCAACATCCACAGTCCAAACTCAAACAACAATCTTTAGTTTCGTCAGACTTGTTTATTGCAAACACTAGACAAATCACGCCGTTTATTATCACAGAAAAGTTAATAACACAAAAGTACAAAGGGCTTATCGCTATCAGCAATCTCAGCAATGTAAGCCAGACAGCCTTGAAGCCTGATGTAACAATACAACGTATTAAACTAGGCGTAAAACCGGACCCTAGTTTTTATTGGAATGATTCCCGAGTCTCGTATAGTGCTTTTCAATTTTCTTGACTTTTCAGCCATCTTGTACGGGCTTTTGTTTGAGCACAATCTCACCTCAATGTTTACGTCTTAAAGTAAATAGATATGTCGGATCTTGCCATGATTTGTTTACTTAAAATGATACACAAGTACCTTTTTACCCGACTGCCGGAGGAGGGTAATGTGTTTATCAGTCTATGTATGTAAGTATGTATGTATGTATGTATGTTTGTTCCCATATGGCGTTCCAGAGACCAAACGCGTTGGCCGATTTTGATGATTCATACGTCAATCGATGCGTCTTAACCCTGCGAGTGTCATAGGCTACATTAAAATTGGACAATAGAAAAATGGCGGATTTTGAATGCCATATTGTGAGGGCCCAAATTTTTTTTTCTTCCAAACCCATCGTGTGGGGTATCAAAATAAAGGGTTTTTAGAGGTGATTTCAAAAATATATAACACTTATATGTTTAAATGTATCTAATTCGAAAAAAAAAACTCACTAAAAAATTATAAATTAAAAATTTAATTAAAAAAATCAAGGCGGAGGATAAACCAGATTTTGGTCAGCCAGCCCGCGAATATGTATCCTCCGACTTCACAGCATGATTTTTGCCTTGTTTACGACTTTTTAGTTCGCTTTTGAAGCAGTCGGGTTTTTTGATTTTATTATTTTTTTTTTTTTGGTATTGGGTGGAGTCTAGTTTTGAGTACAGTGTCGATATGCTTCATGGAGAGCGACAGTGATTGTTCGTACATAGCCGTGACATGACACATACCGGCCTATGAACTGCTCAGTGTTTCCTTTTAAGTCCTTTTAAGTCCAGTGTAGTATTTAGTACCATAGTGATAGTAATCGACTCTATAACAAATTAAAACTGTGTAGAAGTTACAGGAGATATTTCTCTAGTTCACCCGTATCCCAAATTCTACGCCCACGATTATAATTTGACACCTGTATGTCACTATGTAGGTCAAATCCCGATCCTATATATACCTGGATCTGACAGTTTATTTTTTATTTTTTTTGTCAACTATATTTCTTGGGATAAGATATCTGTTAGGTTAGTCCATAAGATGTGAAGTCGTCATTCAGCTCTACTCACGAGACAATATAAGGCACATTGTAAAATAAATATCAGATAATTATTTCCAGGGTACGGCAAACGCAAAGTATAGTGAAATAAGACCATGCTTAAATCATCATTTTGCCTGCAAAGGCTAGAAGATTCTAGGAACCAAACAGTAAACACATTCAGGTAACGTTTAAGGCCTAAAATAATACATTTAATTCTTCGAAACAATAGATATTAATAGACTTCCATTAACGAATTTAATAATAACCTTCCAAATACGTTTAAGGAGCCGGCAGATTCATGGCGGCGATACAACAGAGCTACATCGCAGATTTGAAGCGGTGACAACAGTGGGTACATCTTCAGTCACGGCACTTAAAACGTGACCTACTCGTCTTTGTATTGGACCTGTCACCAAAACACCAGAGAAAAGGCTTTGTGTATCTGACATTTAAACAGTAGCTACTCAATCTAAAACATAACTAATATTATAAATGTGAAAGTAACTCGTATCTGTCTACCTGTAACGTTTCTGTAATGTTTTCACGCCTTAACCACTATAACAATTTTAATGAATTTTGTGCTTGCACACGGGTGAAGCTAGAACGCAACTTAATTATAAATTTTGAAGTTTAGAAATTTGTTGATTACAAATTATATCTATTAGGTTGGGGATAAAGTCTTTTCGCTTTATAGTATATATGAACTTGTAATAAAATCTCTTTGGCTGTACTATTTGTATCTGGCTGGTTTTGGTATCATTGAAAGTTTAAATTTTGAAGAACAAAATTCCAAATTCAAATTAGGAAAATGTGTGATTTTCATTTGTTTTTTGTACCGTCAAGATGAGTGAATCCAATGAAGAAATTCGATACATTTTAAAATTTTACTACAAAAAAGGTAAAAATGCAACGCAAGCCGCGAAAAAATTTGCGATGTTTATGGACCTAGTGCAGTGTTTTGAATTTTCTTGAAGAAACTTTTTCCCCAACCATAGCAGAACGGATTTGGATAGAATTTGAATTTGAATACAGGTAGTCCATGACATGTATTATAAATAAAATAGGATTCCTTTTGTTTCAATTTAGCGGGTTCCGGTGAGAAAATTTTCTACTATCGGAGAGCAAGCGAAGCCACTGGTTGAAGCTAGCATTGAATTTATTTTGGACCGACGCCGGTTTGTTTGTAAGAGACATGTTAATAAAAAAAACAACTTTGGGTTCTGAAGTTGATGGTCAAAGTACTTCATCGGACGAACTCTTCTTCTATATGTCACTTAATTATTCCCGTGACCCTCACTACAGGACCCGCCCTTATGTCAGGGGTAAAAAGAGCTACGAAACTGGAATCCCGAGAGATTTGCCGTTATTTATTTTATATCGCCGAAGTTCTTCATCAGATCTTTATCAAACTGAAATGGAACCACATGAGAAGCAACAGATTTCAAATAAAATTAAAATAGAAACATCAAAATCGGTTCACCTAGTAAAAAGTTCTGTGGTAACCACAAATAAAACAAGTAAAATTTTAATATTTAAAAAACCCCCGACACATTTATCCTGCGAAAACACCCCGATTCAAACAGTAAAACGCTCATAACTTTTGAACGGCTGAACCGATTTAATTCAAACATAGCTAAATTACCTTTCAAACAAAAAAAACTAAATCAAAATCGGTTCATCCGTTTAGGCGCTATGATGCCACAGACAGACACACAGATACACAGATACACTGATACACAGACACACAGATACACTGATACACCGATACACAGACACACAGATACACAGACAAACAGATACACAGCAACACACGTGAAACTTATAACACCCCTCTTTTTCCGGCGGGGGTTAAAAAAAAGATACAGTCGAATTGAGATCCTCCCCCCTTTATAATACCAGTTTAGATTACTTCATAGTCCCTGCCTAACCAACTGTAATCTACAAGCGTGATAGCTTATCTCAAATGAATAGAGAACACAAACTGTCCGGAACTACCCACAGAATCAATGTTTTACCGTCCCCTCGGTTAATAGCCGAACCGAAATCAGATCGTATCGGATTCCCAACGGTCCGTTTTGACGGCCCGATATTCGATTATAAAGAGCACCTTTTGTCTTAAACGGATACGCAGAAATGTTTTACTGAAAAAGGTCCGGTTACCCGGAAATGATTAATAGTTTCACACTTTTGCGGTTACTCTAAGGGGAAACTGAAAACTTACTTATAAGAAAACTGCCTGATTTTGACGGGTTCCATTCCCGCATGGCTTAAATATTTGTATGGCTTACAGATAGTTGTTTCGATGTTTGTGTATGTAAATTTAAGATGGTGACAGTCGCCACCGACCTTGTGGAAACAAAACCGCGTTCTCGTTTCACACCCGTGCGACCCAAAATTCAGTATTTTTTTGTACTATCCTTATTATCCTATGACATTGAAAAAAGCCTTACATCAAAATGAAGATAATTAAATTGTCTTTGAGATGGTGTCAATTTAATTAAAATAGTCCCGGCGGTTTTGGTGCGATTGTTGTTTTTTTTCTCTGTGTTAGACATAACTTTACAAATTAATTACACTATGTTATACGAATAAAACTCAAAATGTTCTCAGATCATATTATTAGGGAAATGGTCTCATGTAACATATATTTTTTCAAAAAAATTGCGACTAGCCGTTTAGACGTGATTCTCATTTTAAAATCAGCTACTCAGGGGTATCTGCGTCTTAAATGCCTTACTAAACGCACCCTCGATACTGTAGAAATCCCTAGTGAACTTTAAAAATACCTAATCATTTTGACACTTTCTTTTCATAAGATTTCGTTGTATTTTATTAATTTTACCTTTACACGAATTAAAATATTACGAAATGCTGACGGACAGGTGTTTAGATTTAGGGACTGTCTTTTCTAATTTTTCACGTCCAAAACTGCTTATTTTAAGTCTATACTTAAATTAACGATTTTATTTCATTTAGATGCTTATTCAATCAATCAATTGAGCGTCAACATTAAATATTTACTATTTTATTCATCATCATCATCATCAACATAGCAGCCGAAAGACGTCCACTGCTGGACATAGGCCTCCCCCAAGCGTCGCCACATTAACCGGCCCCGTGTGTCCTGCATCCAGCGTCTTCGGTCCACCTGGTGGGAGGCCTTCCAACGGTTCGCTGGCACCACTCCAGAACTTTTCTGCCATCGGCCATCCGTTCTGCGAGCAATGTGCCCTGCTCACTGCCACTTAAGTTTGGCAATTGTCAATTTTTTTTTATCTTCGAGTCAAAAGCATTTTGCTAAAAAACGCAAGGCACGAAAAAAAATATCCAATATAAAAACGTAAACTGTTTACTGTTTAGCTATTTACGTAATGTACACATTCCACTTACCGAAAAACAAAATCCCCGATAAATATTAATGACGAATTTATGATAAACGTTCCTCTGAATAAAACATACGCATTATGGCCCTTTGAATTTTCTCCATTCTTTACGAGAATTAGAGATAACTTTGTGGATAAAGTCTTTGATAGAATAAGAAGAATCTCCATTCAATAATTTAGTTGTCTCGAAAATTCTTACCTTTACAGGAAAAATAGTTATAATGTTATGTATACGTACATAATGTAATCATCATCATCATTTCAGCCGAAAGACGTTCACTGCTGGACATAGGCCTCCCCTATTTAATATACCTAATACATATTTGAACAAAGGTAAATTCACTTGCCTACAATGTCCCTTTGTTCAAAAGCTTTATCTATGATTTCTGAATTATTATGATAAGTATTTGTCAAACTATAGTCTGCGAACCCAACAATCTTTGGCATTAAAACAGGGTTTCACATCTTCTCATCTGCAACACATTAATTAATTCAGAAACGAGCCCTAAAAGTAGTTTTCGGAAAAAAAAAACCTACTGCAACAAAATAATTTATAGGATAACAAAATTATTCAGTTCATAAAGTCTCCGTAAAACACGCAATTCTGTGCATAAAAAACACAACAACATTATTTCTGAAAACACTGAAAGCTTTTTTATAACTTCAGTAATACTGCTTAAAGATCTTTACGGTCCATTAAAATACGCTGAAATCAACTTCAGCGATCTCCATTGTTCACTGAAGCCGAAATTCTTAGGGACGAAGCACCCCTGCCTAACTTTGACCTCAAACGAAAAAAATGCTGAGTACTGGCCACTCCTGAGACAAAAAATAATAACCTTGACGATAATTAGTGGTTCATAATTGGACCCTAAAATAATCGTATTCAGATATGTTTTTTTTTTCAATGATACTATCTTTAATTCAATCTTTCTTAATAGTTGTACCTACCGACATTTCGTATGCCAACCGCCAGATCAAGCGTCGTAAATGGAGATGGATTGGCCACACGCTCCGGAGGGATTCCGATCACATTCCTAAACAAGCCTTGGGTTGGCATCCTCAAGGAAAAACGAAGCGTGGCCGTCCGCATAAAACCGAAGCGCGAAGCTCAAAACTGGTCGCGATGGAGGACTACTGTGGAAGCCCAATGCCCGAGGTAGGGGACATATGATCTAGTCAAGTCAGCACTTTTTCTACGACAGTACTTCGTCCTGTGTTTCAAGGATAAGGCAGACCACACCACAAGATTGGTCACGAAAGTAACAGCTCAAGGGTGATTGAGGTTGGTACTTACATAAAATAAAGAAGTATCAAAAGTAGAACCGGAAAGTTTAACAATTAGCCTTGCCAAATTTTATCGTGTTACCCAGCTACTGAGCTGAGGAGGAGCTACTGGGTTAAGGAGGTCAGATCGTGTAAAATACTGGTATTCAGATGCTTCCAGGTAGACTGGTAGCCTACCCCAAAATATGGGAATAGAATAGCCAGATAATATTGATAAAAAACAACATCCATTCAAAGCCCTGGATTCTAGCAATCTTTTATCTCCAAATCACGATTTGGAACACCCACTGAGCGTGGTAGCATTATCTTTTAGCAATAAGGCTTCCGATTAAATAGATAAGGCTACACTTAATCAAAATTATGAAAAATAACGTTTCTTTAGGACATAATAATTATTATGCAAAATATATTTGAAAATAATGTCGCAAAAAATAACTCTATAAGGCCCACTTGCACGAAAAATTTAATTCAGAGTTAGTTGCTAGCACGAGGTAAAAATTGACGATTTGTATGTTAAACTGCCGATTTTAAGCTCTTTTAGCAACTTTTCGTGCAATTGGGAGTGCTAAATATAGGCAAGTTTACCGATACATTTATTATAATTTTTAAAAAGGATAATAAACTTTGAAAAGAAAACCAAAAGTCTAACCTTTGTGAAGAGAAGAATGCTTTTTCAACTTTCCTCTGAAGAATCACTCACTGAATTTTCATTTAAAAGTTCACCATTGCCATTAAGAACTAATATTTCACAAATACACTTAATTCGAATAGTTTCTTACTTTATTTAGTTAAAAATAGAATATAATAATTATAATACATTAAGGATATTTTAAACTTACACTGTTTAGTCAAAATTGTCAATGAAAATTAATAACACCGAGATAAACTACACTTTTAATTTAAATAATTCTTCTACACTACTATTCAAAAGTTCTAAATTTAAACAAAAAAAAAATTACCGATCGTTCCAGAAAACTAAGCTCACACCAAAAAGTTTTCAATTCATACTTATTTTTTTAATTCACTATTCGAAAACAGAACGTATAGAACAAACGTGTACTTCGAATCTCGGAACCGCGTCGGAGACTCAACGAACGCGATCGCACGCCGCAAGTGTTCGAGCCCAACTGAAGAGAATTCGAATCAGAATTTACTGAAACTTCGCCGTTCATGCAACAAGTATATACGTTTATGTACTGCTATATATAACGACATGTGGGCTTTGCTAAGCTCAGCGGGTGTTCAGTGTGATATTGCATTGCATTGCATAATATGCTTTTGAGTTATAAATGCTTTCTGCTAGTTAATAATGAGTCCTGTTTTATTATGTTTTGGTGCAGTTTGTGGATGAACTTTTCGACTGGATGGATTTTAAATCCAACCATTTAAATGAGGAGCTTGTGGCTAAATAATAACAGCCGCACTGGTCGATCATCAAGGTTAAGCAACGCTTGACGAGGTCGGTCCGTGGATGGGTGACCATTTCAACATACCGAGTTTCCTCCATGCCTCGGAAAGCACGCTAAGCCGTTGGTCCCGGCTATCATTTGAATATCTTTGACAGTCGATACGGGTAGTCAGTAGCTTGAGATCTGACACCAGTCTTGCCAAGGGGTACCGTGTTACCTAGTTACTGGGTTGTGGAGGTCAGATAGGCAGTCGTTCCATGTAAAACTCTGGTACTTAGTTGAATCCGGTTAGACTGTTAGCCGACCCTAATGAAGTTGGGAGAAGGCTAGGCAGATTAATTGGTTGGATTTTAAATGAACTATATTTTCTGTGGGGGAATTAAACACGGTTATTTGCTGCGTGCTTTTGAATATAGGTAGATTCGAATAACGAAGGACGCCATCATTATCATCAACATAAGCAGCCTATTAAGACGGTACCCTGACCAAAAAATCGGCATGAGATATGAGTATTCCTATTGGCCTGGCGGCACTGAATAAATAAAATCTTTATAAAATCGAATTTTGGTCTTTTGAAAATAAAAATACTACAAGAATGTTCGTTATTAAATTGTTTATCGATTAGTGTTAATACAAAAATAATAATATATAAATTAATGAACACTTTACGAGGAGATGCATGCTATCAATAATTATTTCTCATTTTTATGTTTTTTTTTGGAAGGAGATAAGTGAAAAACTAAATCTACCATTTTAGAATCATTATTATGTAAAAATTTACGGCTTTTTATTAATTGATATTTCTTTTTTAAAACCGAGTAGATAGCTTCTAAAAACAGCACGAAAAACGGCTTGCGCGGCGTTTTGCTCGGGGTACCGCCTTAATGTTCCCACTGCTGGGACACCGGCCTCCTCTCTGTGTGAGGGAATGGGACGTAATCCACCACGCGGGCCCAGTGCGTGTTGGTGGATGTTACATTACATCTGTCATAATAACTGAAGCAGATTAATTAATACTACTGACCTTTGAAAAAAGTCCTTGAACAAGCAATCCGTCCTTCTAATAAGAAACTAGAGAAGTTGTTTGCCGTCTCAGAGCTCTTAATGTTTACTTTCAGTAGGTAAACAATTCAGCACCCGCTTCTTCCTTGGCAATAAAGTATTGTATTCCTACAGAAAGTTTTCGTTCTTGACTGTACTGAAAGTAATCTAGACTTCGACGTCTCTATTTGTTACGTAAAGCAATTAGAAAGGCTTGGAATTAATAAAATAAATAATAGTCATTTGTTTATAAAGATAACTTACGTAAATTAAGCCAATTTATTTATTTTTCTGTAGAAAACGTTGCCCCACCCTAGGAATTTCTTCCTGTATCGTGGGTGCGTTTACAAACATATAAACTCACATACACAACACCCAGAGCCGGAACAACTATTTGTAGGTCATACAAATATTTGTTCCGTGCGGGAATCGAACCCGCGACACGCAGCGCAGCAGTCAATCGCTCAACCACTGCGCCAACCGTGCGCCGAATATGTTTATTTTTGTTATTATATAGGTATTCTTTATTGTACACCAAGATAAAACAATACTTAAAAAAACTGGCCAAGTTCGAGTCGGACCCGCGAACGCAGTGTTTCTTCATTCATCCGTGCTATTATCGCAAAAAACGGCAAAAGATCACGTTTGTTGTTTGGGATCCTTACTTAAATATTTATTTTATTCTGTTTTTAGTATTTTTTCGTTATACCGGCAACAGAAATATATCATCTGTGAAAATTTCAACTGTCTAGCTATCATGGTTCATGAGATACAGCCTGGTGACAGACAGACAGACAGACAGGCGGATCGTGGAGTCTTAGTAATAGGGTCCCGTTTTTAAGCTTTTGGTACGAAACCCTAAAAAACCTTAATTATACAACAGGCGGCCTTATCGCGTGCCGCGACCTCTTTCAGGCAACCAAGAATGGAAAGCCTGCAGGCTTATTGCGTAATGCATTCGGCAAGGCAAAGAGTAAGAACATCGAGATGAAAGACGCAATATGGATTTCCGTCTATGTGATTGGTCGATTGTTCAAACTCATTGCCCATTTTTTAAAAATATCCATATTAATACGTTATGACGTTAGGAGGAGTGGCAACACTGATAGTACTGACATTGTTTACGTTTCGGCCCGAGTTTAATTTTACGAAAAAGCGTTAATTTTGCTTGAAAACTCGAATATTTTACTGCAGTGTGTTATTCAATATCGCAGCAAGCCCTATCATAGTTATCTACGAAGAATACAGCCTTTTTTGGGTGAAAACAACCGCAAGTACTGCATTATTTTATGTACCCATGAAACTTAAAAGTGGAAAGTTATCCAAGTACCCACATTGAGATTTCTGTTCTGCTGTCAATACCAAATGACAGCTGTCATTTCAGTACTGAGACATTGACATCTGCCACCTGTCTAAAAAAGGGTTGCCAGCTAATCGCAATCTCCCTAAAAATTGGAATTGGCTGTTTATAAATATTTATCATTGTATTTGGTACTTTAAATAAAGATTTAGCTGTCAAAGCATAGCCATGGAAGAAATTATAATAGAACTCCGAAAAATTCAAAATGAGATTGCAGAACAAAAAACTATGATCGTGCATAAAGCAGAAAAAGTGACTGAACAAGTTACGCAGAATATGAATGACATATTGGCGGCAAAGTTTGAAGCTTTAGAAGGAAAATATGGAAGTCTCAAAGAAAAACTGGAAAACCAGGAGAAGAGACTTTACTACCTAGAGAAGAACGCCAGGCAGAGAAATGTGGTCTTTTTCGGTATAGAAGTAAAGGAAACATCGTATTCAAATTTAGAAAAGAACTTTATTTATTTTATAAACAATTTCTTATCTATAGAACTTGAACGAAGAGACATACAGGAAATAAAGAGACTAGGAAAGAAAGGAGAAAATTCTCGACCAATAACTGTTACATTTTCTACACTTGGAATAAAAATAGATATTTTGAAACAAAAAGGGCACTTAATGGCACCACATACTACATGAAAGAAGATTATCTACACTACGTTATAGAAAAAAGAAAAGAATTGCAAGTACAAGTGAAGCTAGAGCGAGAGAAAGGAAATTTAGCGATACTGAAATACGGCAAAATTATAATACAGGGTAAAAACACAAATACAACAAATAACAATAAGAGAATGCTCATAATATCCCCGGATTTAAATTTCCTTTCTTCTAAGCACACAAATTGTAGGGTCTTTACACCTTTTAATGATGGTAGTTTGATTAATACGCAAGAGTACGTAATAATAGAATTTAATTGAATGATAATGAGTGCACGCGATTTGAGTGATAATTGTGTACTAAAGTATAGACCGCGCGTAGCGAGTAAAGTGCTGACACAATGATGTCAAATTTGTGCGTGCTTTGCACTGTACATGCTCCGGGGCCCGAGAAGATGTGAATGAGATGAAGGATAATGATTTACAAGATGATAGTTAACAATTTTGCTTACAAACTTAAATAAACTAAGCTTAAGGTATTTCATTGAATTGAGTCCGAGCGGATGGCGAAGACCCTCTGCTCGTTGTGGCGATGGTAGGGCGACCCGCAGAGGTGGCAACGGGAGCTACATAGCTCACGCTAGACTCTGCCTGCTCCGTTGTGGCCTCTGCTCGCTCAGCTGTCGGAGGTGCGGGCGCTGGATGCGGCTGGCGCGCTCGTACGCGTTGCCATGTGTACAAGATGATGCAAACCACGACGACTCCACCCAAGATGTAGATGGCGACGTAATGATGAATGTCATGGAATGTCACTTGATCTGCCAGTTCCTGATTGGATTTCATTGCTTTGAGTGCTTTTTCAATCGCTTTATGTCTTCCCGTTGTTCGGTGATATCGTCTGTCTCATTCAGTGGAGCGATGAGAGGTATAGACAGATTAATTATGTGGTTTATTGGTGGAATTTCTATGTTCATGACATCGATCTTCGTTTTTATTGTGTTTGATAATGCTCTGTGTGCATAAATCGTAAACATTCTGTCTTTGATGACGCAGTTGTCTCCCAGTGTAATGACACCTGTTTTGCTGAGTTGCTCGATCGTAAAATCGTCATCGCATATGACTCGCACACTGCATTGTCCGCAACAAAAGTAAAGATATGAATTAATTAAGTTCAAGTCAATCCAGGTATCGCGACATTCTCTTGTTTCAGTTTGACATTGATTAGATGCTTGATGTTTCAGACATAAGTTGTTGTCTGACGTCATTTGATAGACTGGCCTTTTCAGTGGGCAAATGTACTCGTCGGTGTCGTAAGGAATACATCTTTGTAAGTCGCTTGTAGACACTGGTATGTAAGAGTCTTTATGTGTATTGATAGCCAGGTATTTTGCTACAGGCACTATATTGACCATGCTTGCGTTGACTTGTTGTGGAATCTGTATGAGGTTGTAAAGCTCATAATCTTCCCTGCTCACAAGAGGAATTCTTACTTCGAAAATCAGGAACTTTCTGGTAGCTCTTGCTTTCACTTTCAATAGGTGATAGATCTTCGCCAAGTCGGTCTGAATATTATTAATCGGTAAGGCTAAGTCCTTTGAGATTTGTCCGGTTATAACATTCAGTTCGTTTTTCAACTGTGCCGGCGTTAGCAAGTGAAAGTTGAACTTTTCATAGAAAATGTTAGCCACTGTGTCAACTAGTGTCTCCTGGATTTCTTTAAGATTGGTCATGATGTTATTGGCTATGAACGTTGATAATGTGAATTCCGCTTTGTTGTCAGTGTGTTGGATTTCTTCTTTCAGTTTGCTTATGGCCGTGTTGCAATTGGTAATGTGTTGGTTGATTATTTTGTGCTGCTTGTCCAGGGTATTTTCAATCCTTTTGATGACATTTAGTTCAGCCTCCACTACTGAAGTTTGGTTTTTCCACAGATTACTGAGATGTTTTTGATTGCTTCTGATTAAGGCAATATCCTTCTGATATTGTTCGGCGAAAGTTTCATCCAAAACTCCAAACAAACTATGTGCGATGTAGCCGATGCCGTTGATAAGCCCGCGACGTCGGCGAACTTGACCTTGCTGACCAAGTAAAACATTGTTGTAGTGTTCAAGTTCGTTGTACCCGTGAAGCAGTTGTAATCGGACTACGTTGCATTGTGGTATTTGATCCCTTGAACATATGTTGTCCAGATGAGTGATAAAATTGTCCAGAAGGTTAATTCCTTGCCAATACGGAGCCATGTCGCAATAAACGACGAGTTTCCATTCTTCACGTTCCAATTTCATATTTGCGAGTTTATCAAAAAATATGTTTTTATTTTCTGCAACTTTGGAAATTTTGTATTCGCACGTTCCTGAGCAAATAAACATCAGAAGTACGAGTGTCGTAATTATGAAGTTGCACAATTTTGATGAGGTTGGCTTGGAATATTTATTGTTTGTTGCTTGACCTTCTTTGTTTTCCTTTTCTGTATCGTGGCTTTGATTATTGTCGTTGATCGGCAAGACGGATAATTTCGTAATTGGTCTCTTGAGTGAACCATTTTTCGTCCGTAGGGTCACTACTCTGACGTATCCGTCTTTCCCTGGATGAAGTTCAATAACTCTGCCCATGGGCCATTTTCCCGGGGGAAGATTAATGTCGTGAATGATGACGATGTCATTGATCTTCAAATTCTGATGAGGTTTGTGCCACTTACTGCGAGCTGATAGTTGGCACAGGTACTCAGCTCGCCATCTCTTCCACAGATCATCAAATATTTTTTGTGTGAGCTGCCATCTTGTTCGCAAGTCTCTCTCTGTCTCGATGATAGTTAGTGTCGGACCACTTGCCAAAAAGTGAGACGGTGTGAGACAGTCTAAATCCTCGGGATCTTCGCTGAGTGCGCACAATGGTCGGCTATTCAAACATGCTTCTATTTGAGCGAGTAACGTCGAATATTCTTCAAACGTCAACTTCTGATCTCCTATGACCCGCTTGAGATGGTACTTCAAACTCTTGACGGCGGCTTCCCAGAGGCCTCCGGCACTAGGCCAGGAAGGGGCATTAAAATGCCAGTTAATCTCCATACTGGTAATAGCCTCGAAAAAACTGTCATCCAAAGTGTTTTTGATATTCACGAACTCTTCGTTGAGTATTCTACTCGCTCCAACAAAGTTCGTGCCATTGTCACTATAGACATGGCCTGGGGTGCCTCTCCGAGCTGCCATCCTCCGCAAAGCTGCTAAGAACGATGATGAGGTCAGGTCCGATACTAGCTCGATGTGTACAGCCTTGGTGGCCATACAAACGAACACGGCGATGTACCCTTTTGTGGTTTTGATACCTCGGCCCTTGCTTGCTTTGACGTCGACAAATCCAGTAAAATCAACCCCTGTATGATAAAATGGTCGTGTTGGATTGCTGCGTGCAAAAGGAAGGTTGCCCATGAGTTGTTCGTGTTTGATTGGGTCGTGTTTTCGGCACTTGACGCAGTTTCGTAAGCGCTTCTTGACAGCTCGGTTTCCTCCCAGAATCCAATATTGTTGACGCAGCCATGCTTGAGTAACTCTCGCTCCCCCATGGAGTGTCATCTGATGTCCTTGTTCGATCAATAAGTCACTGAGGTGTGTGTTGTTGGGAACGATGAGAGGATGCTTCATGTTCTGACTCATTTTCGCGTTGTTCAATCTGCCACCGACTCTCAGTAGGCCGTCTTGATCCAAAAACGGGTTCAGCTTTAGCAATTTGCTCTTCGCGTCTATTTGCTTCTGATCTCGGAGACTAAATACCTCTTCCTTAAATACCGTCAGCTGTACTTGTTTGATAAACAGATGTTTAGCGATTTTTATTTCGCTGACAGTCAGATACTTCGGTTTGTGTTGATTGCGAGATATGGCGCGCAAAGTCCAAGCAAGAACACGCGCTGCTCGGTCGAAGTTGCTGAATCTGCTCAATAATTTTAAAATAATATCTTCATTTTGTTGAATTACATTACTTTTTATTGACTTCCTGATTTCTTCATATGTAATGTAAGTTGGTATGTCTTGATTGTGGTTTACTTTGAATGTTGATAGCCAGGTTGGTCCGTGCCACCAAAGAGGATGATGATGTAGTTGATTCGCTGATAATCCTCGGCTCGCGCAATCAGCTGGATTTTCAGCCGATTTCACATATCGCCAGCTTTTTGTTGGTATTATCTCCGTTATTTGTGCTACTCTGTTAGCCACGAATGGTTTCCAGCGATTCGGTTCACCATTGAGCCAACCTAGTACTGCTGTCGAATCGGACCAACCGTATATTCGTAGGTTATGGGTTGATAAACAGTTCTGGACAACTTTCATCAGTTTTGACAACAAGTGCGCAGCGCAAAGCTCCAATCTAGGCAGAGATACTGATTTGTTGACAGGCACGAGCTTTGATTTCCCTGCTACTATGACCACTGGGGATTGACACTCCGCCTTTTCCTGATTGATAATTCTGCCATAAATTACGCATGCATATGCCTTTTCTGATGAGTCACAAAACCCATACAACTCTATGTTTGCATTTTTTGTAGTTTGAAGCCATCTTGGCACATTAATATGTTCGATTTGTGGTAACTCCTTTTTTATTTTAAGCCATTCTTCATTGATGTTTGTAGGTACTGCGTCATCCCATTGAAGATTCAACGACCAAACTTTTTGGAACAAAAGTTTCAGTTTGGTGGATACTGGAGACAGCCAGCCGAGCGGATCAAATATCTTTGAAATGTCAGATAATAATGATCTTTTGGTGGATGGTGTCAATGATGATGTGTCTATCTTAATCTGGAACTTGAACTGATCGTCCCGGGGGTGCCAGCGCAGTCCCAAAGTTTTGGTTGATTCTTGATGCCTGAATTCGAATGCTTGTTCCTTGTCTGATATTGATTCTTGTATGTTAATGTTATTAGATGACCATTTTCGCAAATTAAATCCACCAGACTTCAGTAAATTAATTAGGTCATCCTTGAGTTGTTTGGCTTCCTCTATACTGTGGTGTCCTGCCAGAAGATCATCCATGTAGAAGCATTGTTCAAGTACCGCTGATGCTGTAGGGTATCTTGAACGTTCGTCTTCTGCTAACCGTTTCAACGTCATCATGGCCAGGAATGGAGCTGCTTTGGTGCCATAGGTGACTGTAGTCAACTCATATTCTCTAAGCAATTGGGTAGGTGAGTCACGCCAGACGATTTTCTGATACTGAAGGTCCTTTTCATTACATAAGATCTGTCGGAACATTTTCTCGATGTCGGCTGTGATTGCATATTCATACTGTCTCCAACTCAGAATCAATGTAAACAAATCCTGTTGTAAATTAGGACCGCTGTACATTAAATCATTGAGACTGTAGCCCGTCGAAGTTTTTGCTGATGCGTTAAATACAACTCGCAGCGATGTTGTTGCCGAGTCCGGGCGTAAAACGCATAGGTGAGGTAAAATGCAATCCGGCAGAATTTTCTGTGCGCACTTGCGCATGTGACCCAATTTGATATATTCGTTGATGAATGTTTTGTAATCTTCGGAAATATTTTTATTTCTTGAAAACTTTCTTTCCAGTTGATAAAATTGTGCTACGGCTCTTTGTTTTGATTCTCCCAATTTTTCTTTGATATCTGGCTTCAGTGGCAGTCTAACCACGTATCTACCATCATCTCGTCTTACTGTTTCCGATTGATATTGTTGAAGGCATTGATGATCCTCAGAGGACATATTAGTTTCGGGTTCGGTGACATCTTCAATGCTCCAAAACCTTTGTATGTCTTGTATATTGTTCATGATAACGTTGCATTGATAAGACTTGACATTGCCGCTCAAAATCCAGCCAAGTTGAGTCTGTTGTGCTATTGGCAGAGATGAGTTTTCCTTGATTATGCCAGACATGATGATTTCCGAGTAAACTTCTGCTCCCAACAATAAATCGATAGGACGACAAACGTTGAAATCTGGATCTGCTAGTTGAATGTTTTGAAGATATTCCCAAGATGGTTTTGCAAAACTGTGGTTTGGCAAGTTGTTAATTAATTTCTTCATAATAACAACTTTTGTTTGGAATATATAATTCGAGTGTAATGATGACGCTACAAGACTGATAACTCCCTTACAGTTGGTTTGATTGGCACTGACTCCAACTATGACGCCTTTGCATGCTCGGCGCGGCAGTTTCAGTATTTGAGCTGCGTTCTCAGTGATGAGGGAGGCTTGAGAGCCTTGATCTATGAGAGCCCTCATTGTGTGATATTCCCCATTAGCTCCTTGTATACGGACAAGTGCTGTGGCTAGCAGAATTTCAACAACAGATTCCTTGGAAACATGTGTCACATTGCTTTGTGTGTAGTCTTCACATAACGTAGACGGTGACATATCCATGTTGCTGGACACTGCGTTTGTCTGTAGGGCATCGTGTAGTACGGTGTTATGAGTTCCATTACACACCCTGCATCTTGATTCAGAACGGCATGATTTATTTTTGTGATCAACCAGGCAATTTTTACACAAGTTGAACCTTTGCAATGTGTTTCTCTTTTCTGCTGACCCCGATTCTAAAAATGGCTTGCAGTAGAAAAGTCCGTGGCTGTCGTCTTTGCATAGTGGGCAATATTGTGTTTTCGTTGCACAACTTTTTACAGCTGAACTACGCAAAAACGATTTGTTAGAATCGTTTTTGTTGTTTAAATTATTCGATTTTGATTGATTATTTTTGCTGAATTGATGTCCTGAATCCTTGCTTCTACTCGGAGATGACGACGAGGTTGATTTGGATGAATAATGTTTTCGCCGTGTTGACTCGAGAGCAGTATATTTGTTCTCTAAAAATTTCAGAAAGTCTGCTAGAACAGGCAAGGCTCTTGGATTTTCTAATGATTGAGTGTATTCACTAAGCGTCTGAGTATCCAGCTTCAGTGTAAGTAAATGCACAACCATTGGTCCCATGGCGGCTGCATCTATACCAAGATTTTTCAAGGCGTTCATGCATTCATTGATAGTGTCGAACATGTTCTTGATCTGTGTGTCGACTTGGTTTTGCATTGTAGGTAATGACAGGAGTATGTTCATGTGTGAGGTGAAAATTAGCCTGTCATTGTTATACCTGTGATTCAATATGTCCCAGCTGATGTGGTAATTTTCGGAACTGATGTTGAGATGTTGAATGATCCTTTCTGCTTCGCCTTTCAGCTTACTTTTTAATAACTGCATCTTCTGGGCGCTTGGGATGCTTTTGTTGTTATGGACAGCCTCTTGGAATAAGTCCTTGAATGATATCCATTTGTGATAGTTCCCTGAGAAGGTAGGAATATCCATTTTCGGTGTAAAATTTTCCCGATATGAAACGGAATACATTTTGCTATTGACCAACTTTTTGATGTCAACGTACCGTTTTTCGTAGTTGCTATATTCCTGTTCATACTCCTCATCTTCTGAGTACATCTCACTATCAATTTCCCAGTGCAGGGAATCGATGGTTGACCATTTTTCTTGAATGGTTCTGAGCACATCTTCGAATTCCCATTTTTCGGTGAGGCTCTCTATATCCACGCTCCTGATTGCTCGTGATAAAGCCTTGAAGTTACTCTTCTGCTTGCGGAGCATTTCTTCTAATTTACTGGCATTACCTCGAGAGACAATCTTCTTGAACAATGATGTGGATGGGGTGCCAGTTGGCTTGCTATTTGGTTGATCTGGATCAACTGACAACATGTCCGTTTGCTGTTGCTCATCCGCAGCTTCTTGATTGCGAGTATCTGATATACGCATTGATGAAGCGCTAGGCAACTTATCCCCTTGACCCGTACTAGTAGACGGTTTGTAATTTTGAATGATTTCCTGTGCTTCATTCTTGAAAATTCTTGCTTTGTCGTACATGTTCTCCGAAAAGTAGGTATAACCACGATCTTCAGACTCACACAATTGAGCATGATTTTCTTGAAACTCCCTCCAGTATGAATCCAGGATTTGCAAACGTTTTTTGATGTTAGCCGGAGTTTTGCGGTCCGCAGAATCCTTCTTGAAATTCCGCAGTTGCTGCTCCATGGCTTGAATGATTCGATCTTGATTGGCCAAAATGTTTTCCATGCTGGCGCTCATGATTGTTGTTGTATGATAGATTTTCAGTCGTTGAGTTGTAGCAGACGGATGTTACTCTATCCACCGGTCGTAGTCACAGGAGCTGTACTTCCGTGCTCACAGTTTAATCACACTGTTATGAACGCGAAATAGTCCCGCATATACGGATGCTCGAAGGACCAAAAAGATGAAGGGTCTTTACACCTTTTAATGATGGTAGTTTGATTAATACGCAAGAGTACGTAATAATAGAATTTAATTGAATGATAATGAGTGCACGCGATTTGAGTGATAATTGTGTACTAAAGTATAGACCGCGCGTAGCGAGTAAAGTGCTGACACAATGATGTCAAATTTGTGCGTGCTTTGCACTGTACACAAATAATGTGTCTAAACAACAGGACAAGAACAATTTAAATGAATAGCAACTACCGTCCCCCTCTCACAGCTACCACACACAGAAACCATTATCAAAAAACGAAACACATCTTCCAAGCCGGTTGGTCACCGTGGAAGAATATGACCACAACCCTCCAAAGACATCACAAAGTGAACATGAAGTTTTATCAGATCGAAATCATTATCAACTCTATATACTAACTTATAATGTGAGAACCCTGATGTCATACGAGCGTATACTCGTAATAGAAATAGTAAAGGCATTAACACATACAAAATACGACATAATAGGCATATCAGAAGTTCAGCGTATTGGGAATAACATAGAAGAACACAATGAATTTATACTATGCAGTACAGGACAAACACAGGGCAAATATGGAGTCGGTTTTATAATACAAAAATACTTGAAACAATATGTGGAAAGTTACCGCGGATTATCTGAACGTGTTGCCATGCTTAATCTAAAAATACCAGGCAAGAATATCACCATCATACAAGTATATGCCCCTACAGAATCAGCAGACGAAGAGGAAATAAATAATGTCTATGATACCGTCTACGAGGCAATGGACAAAGCACACAAAGATTATATCCTAATGGGCGATTTCAATGTAAAAATTGGTATGCCCCAAAAGGATGAATTCTTAGTATTGAAACAGTATGGTTATGGATCAAGAAATGCACGAGGTTAAAGACTTGTTGACTTTGCCATGGAAAACAAGCTATCTATCATTAACACCTTTCACAAGAAAAAAGAGCAAAGGAAGTGGAAATGGCTGTCCCCGAATGGTCAATATAAAAACGAAATAGAATTCGTACTGTCTAACCGTCGTATTTAAAAATATTGAGACACTAAGTATTTATTTTGCATAAGACCATAGACCGCTCGTAGCCAAAATATCACTTACTAAGCCAGTGTTAACACGATCCAGGTTTGTAAACAAACAAAACAGTACACTCAAAAACGAAGAAGAAATACAAGGAGAACTTGAAGACCCATATCACTCCACATAGAGCCAAATGAGATAGTGCAAAATTACCACGATAAAATCATTCATTATATTACAGACAGTTTACAAACTGCAAGAAATATGAACACAACAAAAACTCGCAGTGTACTCTCTGAAAAAACAAATAGACTTTTAAAACGAAGACAAGAGCTACAAAAATCCAAAAATAAAACACGAGCAATGAGGAATGAACTCAAATTCCTATACAAACTAACAAGCAAATATATAAAAAACCGGCCAAGTGCGAGTCGGACTCGCGCACGAAGGGTTCCGTACCATTATCGCAAAAAAATCACGTTTGTTGTATGGGAGCCCCCCTTAAATATATTTTTATTCTGTTTTTAGTATTTGTTGTTATAGCGGCAACAGAAATACATCATCTGTGAAAATGTCAACTGTCTAGCTATCACGGTTCATGAGATACAGCCTGGTGACAGACAGACAGACAGACAGACAGACGGACCGCGAAGTCTTAGTAATAGGGTCCCGTTTTTACCCTTTGGGTACGGAACCCTAAAAAGGACTATAAGAAGCATAGAACCAATATATTTCAAAAACATCTAGAACAAAAGGGGAGTCTGAAAAAAGGATACAAAGTACGGACAAATAAAACATGGATTGATAGTCTGAAAACCTTAGGAGAAACTGCTTATAACCAAATAGATATTATAAACATAGCCACAAAATTCTACAAAAAACTATATAGTAAGTCAGACCTAGCCAGAGTCACCAACCATACTGAATACGAACACATCGGACTTGATACTCTGCATCCCTACATAGAACCAATAGATTGCACAGAAACTATTGAAACAATATAAAGATTGAAATCAGACAAATGCCCAGGATCAGATAAAATTACAAACGACGCCATAAAAACCGCATATTTAATACTAGCAGCTCCATTAACAAATTTATTTAACTTGATACTTGAAACCGGGGTCACGCCGTCTCAATGGTCTGAATCCAATATTATGCTACTATATAAGAAAGGGGACCCAAAAGAAATCAACAACTACCGGCCCATAAGCCTTCTGCCAAGCTTATATAAACTTTTCTCTACGATAGTAAATCAAAGAATAAGTACAACACTAGAAAAAAGTCAACCTATTGAACAAGCGGGATTTAGAAATAATTTTTCTACCATAGACCACATCCACACATTAGAGTTGATCATCGAAAAATACCAGGAACAAGTGAGACCACTCTACATTATATTCATCGACTACCAAAAAGCCTTCGACACGGTCTCACATGAAAGTATATGGGACACTCTAAAAGCTCAAAACGTAGAGCAAAAATACATAACAGTCTTCAAGATCTGTACAGTAATATGTCAAGCAGGGTCAAACTAGAAACTATAGGCCCGAGATTCCCCGTAAAGAGAGGAGTCAGACAAGGCGACCCCTTATCCCAAAGATTTTTATATCGATATTAGAATCCATAATAAGTAAATTAGACTGGAAAAACCGGGGTCTGTACATCCAAGGTGAATACCTAAGCCATTTAAGATTCGCTGACGACTTGGTTTTGCTAGCGGAATCGAGCCACCATCTACAATACATGTTAGACACTTTACACGCGACAAGCAAGCAACTGGGCTTAGAAATCAATATCACGAAGACCAAAATCATGACCAACTCTATAAAAACAATTATAACAATTGACGGTGACGAACGATTAGAATATGTACATCAGTACGTATATTTAGGAAAACAAATTGGTTTCAGCAAGGATAGCAATTATCTATTAGTAGAGAGAAGAGTCAAACATACATGGAATAAATATTGGAGCTACAAAGAGATATTTAAAAGCGAATTGCCTATAAAGTTAAAGAAAAAGGTAATGGACTCTTGCCTCATACCTTGCCTAACGTACGCGTGCCAGACATGGAAATTTACAAATAAAATAAAAAATAAAATAATTACATGCCAGCGAGGAATGGAACACAGTATGTTGAACATCAAGAAAATACAGAAGATAAACACACAACAATCAGATCAAAAACTAAAGCAAAAGACGCATGCAGCCATAGTCAAATACTAAAATGGAAATGGGCCGGTCACATAGCTCGTCTGGAAGATCTTAGATGGACAAAAACAGTTACGCTATGGAAAGGTCCATTGGGCAAGCGAGACCAGAAGACCATTCACTAGATGGGAAGATGATATTAAAAAAATTGCCGACCCACAGTGGCGAAAAATAGCCCAACACCGAGAGAAATGGAAAGCTTTGGAGGAGGCCAAAGCTTTCCATTTCCGAGGCCAGGTTCAAAGGAAAAATAAATCAAAACTTGTACCTAATAATTCATAAAAATAATTATTAAATCTAAGTCTTTTTCTGTTTAAATTTAGTAGTATTTAATGTAATTATTGATAAATGTATTTAGTAGGAGTAGTTAAGTACCAGTCCAACTTTTTTTATGTTTTATGGTAAACTGGAAATAAAAGGCTATTTAATTTTATTTTTTTTATTATTTTTACGTTAAACATATAATTTGATTCTTAATTCAAATTCTCCATAGAAAATTTTAATTTTGAATATACAAATCCAAATCAATAGTAAGTTTTTTTTTTAATAAGGCCTTGGAACATTTGTCAGCATTTGATTTAAAATTACGTCTGCACGCAGCCTCAGATAGCACCATACCCGCGAACCCCTTTTAATAAAATATTATTTTTTCGTGTTCCATTGTCGTTCACCACAAGGCAGCGTCATATGGAACTTAGCAATCGTCTAGACCAGACAGATATTTCAATAGTAACGATATGAAACCTTCAGCTAATAGCAACATTTGGCAGACGGTCATAGACATAATAAAAATATTTTCTAGGAAAATACGTTCGATAGAAATTGTTGTTTGTACTCTCAGCTCATTTAAAAATAAACATTTATGTTTGTGAATGTTGCTGTAAACATGCTTCTGTAAATGGAAGAAAATATTTTAAACATTTTGTTGACTTTATGCTTTTGCATTTTCAGATGATTTAAAATATGAATATGTTCTTTTTTCTGACTGGAATGTTGTGAAGAGTCTTTTTTTCAGCATATCATTGTATTATACAAAATTTTGAGTATTTTGACATGGAATTTTCGTTTGAGGTCATTGAACCCTACCTTTACTAATATTCTCATTTCAAAATTTAAAAAAAGATAAAATCTGTTCTAAATCTACATCTACAAACGATGCACAGTTTATTGTTCAGGTCCATTAGCCCAGTAGAAAAAGACAATAGACATAGGCTTAAATCGCAAAGCTTGATGTAGTAGCATTGTTGGTATGTTGTATGAACCAGTTAGGAAGAAAATCCCAATTTGCTACTTCGATGAAAAACTGCAAAATGTTAAGACCTTTTTTCTCTTTTTGTTCTAAAAGTCTTAAACTATGCGTTTTGCGACAAACAGGAACCCCTACTTTTTTAAAGTTCATTAAATTTTCAACAATTTAAGCCCAACCACAGCTCCATAAACCCTATAGGGACCAAGCTATAATCTTCTTAAAATCATAGCCTGCAAATGTGAGAAAGGATGCATGGGTCATGTACTTGACTGAGAGCTGGGTCTTTGTACATAATTTTTTACTTTTTCCTTTGGTACTACTCGTATGTACACATATAGGTATCCAGAGAGATTTCTCTGAACTCTTTAAAAAACAATTTTTTACCTTCTTTTCGTTTTTTCGAGATTGTGAGTGAACTGTTAGTATCACAGACTTAGTTTTGAACTATAGTGAAAGAAAATTAAATGTACTAGGTACTTCTTTATTTCTGATAACTTGTTTCTTAGGACGAGCGATTTAGATCGGGAGGCTTATTACGTATCTTTTGCAAGAGCAATACGATAGCGATTTTTGCGCAATAATTGCTCGTTTTAGAGTTGTTGGCGGTATTTTTTTAAATAAGTGCATTTGACAAACAGCGAGCGATTAGCAAACGATTCTGTAGGACCTACCATGCCTACACTGCAAGTAATGCCGACTTATATGTCATAAAGCGTTTGATCACTATCGTTTTGCTCTTGCAAAAGATACGTATTAAGCCTGCCGGACGGGAGCTTGACTAAAAAATTTATATTTCTGGATAAAATGGACCATCTTCAAAGAACCATAGTTTGGTCCCTATAAGGTTTATAAAGCTGTGGTTGGGCTTAAATTGTTGCAAATTTAATGAAATTTAAAAAGTACTTTAGATAATTTCAGTCCAGCTCTCAGGCAAGTACATTCACCCTGCATCCCTTTTCACATTTGCAGGCTATGATTTTGAGAAGGTCTGGTGGGGTTGGGTCGTTGTTTCTTGCTTGTGGGATGACGCCGCAGCAGCTCATTTCTAAACCCCATTCGGTGGGATCCTTCTCTACCCCCAGCCATTTTTGCACTTGGTGATGCTACGTGCGGAACGCATGGAAATCTTGAAATCTTCAAAGAACCATAGCTTGATCCCTATAGGGTTTATAGAGCTGCGGTTGAGCATAAATAGTTGAAATAGTCCATGGGCACTTTTGTATGAATATTGGACCCACTTTGCAAAATTGTGCAACAGTTATGAAACCTTTGTCTTATGAAAGCACTGGGCGCGTACTTTATTCATTCTATGGCAGGTAAGTTCAAGTCCGAAGCAAAAATGGCGTTTTGGTACGTTAAAAAAATATAGTCAATGCGAAATGCAAATGACATAATATTATCTAATGTTTATTTTTGCTTTTATTAAAATTTATAATTTTAAGAATGATGATATCGAATTGGTATTGTACAATCTATGTGCCCTCAGCTTCTCTCCCGTCAATCCTATCTACCTACCTACCAACCCTGCCTACCCTTCCTACCATACCTACCCTGCCTACCCTACCTATCCTGCCTACCCTACCTACGCTGCCTCCGCTACCTATCCTCATCATCTTCCTGCCCATATCCCATATTATGTTACTTGGGGTCGGCGCAACACGTTTTCCTCTTCCATACCGTTCTGTCCCCAGTTACGCTATCACTGACTCCCTTTTCCTTCATTTCAATCCTCACACATTCCATCCATCTTTTCTTTGGCCTTCCACTTCCTCTCCATCCATCCACATTTATATTCATAACTCTTTTAGTAACATGCCTCCGCTACCTATCCTGCTTAAGCTTATGGATATGCTTTCATATAAGAGTCATATAAGTCATCACTATTGAACAATGTTGAAAAGTGGACCTAAAATGACGCATGGTCCATTAAAAAAGTACGGCATCTTGTTTGTCGAAAAACGCATAGTTTAAGACTTTTACAGCAAAAAATGAAAAACGGCCCAATATTTTGCAGTTTTCCGCTTGTTTTTCAGCTAGCACAAGTTTTTCGATGTTTTCGATGCAAATTTTGATTTACACTACACTAACTCGCTAGGAGCTCGTGGCTAAATAATAACAGCCGCACGGGTCGATCTTCAAGGTTAAGCAACGCTTGACGAGGTCGGTCCGTGGATGGGTGACCATTTCAACATACCGAGTTTCCTCCGTGCCTCAGAAAGCACGTTAAGCCGTTGGTCCCGGCTGTCATTTGAAGATCTTTGACAGGCGTTTCGGGTAGTCAGAAGCCTAAGATCTGACACCAGTCTTGCCAAGGGGTATCGGGTTACCCAGTTACTGGGTTGTGGAGGTCAGACAGGCAGTCGCTGCATGTAAAACACTGGTACTCAGCTGAATCCGGTAAGACTGGAAGCCGACCCCAACACAATTTGGGAAAAAGGCTAGGCAGATGATGACTACACTAACTGGTCCAAACAACATACCAAAAATACTGAACTACATCAAGCTTTGCGATTTTAATGTTTTTTTCAACTGGGCTACACAATAAGAAACATATTAGAAAAAGTACAATGACAGTTATGCCCATGCTAAAACGAATAAACTTATAGCGAATGACCGAAAGCTTTTCTAAAAGCAATAACATAGCAATTCTACTCAATCTCAACCCTCCTGTTGACAATATAAACCAAAAGAAAAATAAGGAAGACAGGACAGAGAAAATATATAAAAACCCCATCACTTTGAGTGTCATGGTCAAAACGACCCCAGCCGAGTGCTACATTACTGAAGAAGCGTGAGTGACGATGGGTTATTATTTATGAGGGGTATAAGCTGAAGGGTCATATTATGTGAGGGAACAACGTGTAGGGTTATATGTTGAAGGATAGTCATTTGTCACTCGACTTTGGGTCAAAGTTTGTTGCGTCTTATGAAATGTTATTATCTAGCTGATGATTTTTATTGTTTTGTCAATGGTTTGGCAAATTGTATTAATAAGAGTATTTAATAAAGTACTTTTCTAAATCTTAAGTAATTTTTCACACACACGAAACAACATACATACATAACATGCTGCATGCATACAGGACCTAAGGTAAAATAGTAGTACTGGGGGGTGACCATAATCTATTACAGTAAGGTTATTTTTATACATCTGTCCCTTATCATGTCATCCCCCAGCTCCGATAACAAAAATCTTTCACTGACGGATAGTATTCACTATCGCTGTACGTCACCGTCGCAGGTTTTGATCCGGTAAAAAGTATAGTTTCTGCCCTGCAGCCGTTGTCACAACTGCGATTCGCAACCAGTTGCGAATTGAGAATTTTTATTTTTTGTTTGCCACCGGTCGCGACTGAAGAAAAGTTTTACCTTAACCGCAACTTGGCTGCGATCAAAGAATCAAGACCGAAGCTGCAGGCCAAAGTTATTTAGAAATTACAAAGCACTAATGTAAAAAGGTTAATACAAAATCCATCTGTCAAGACCTTTTTCCCAGGCATGCAGGAACGTATGAAGTTAAAATTAATATCTGGAGCTGTGAAAAAATTTAGAAATTGCCTATCTAGATCAACGTAATCAAAAGATATCGCCGTTTGTGTCGCAAATTTGACAAACAGCAAGGTAATCAAAGCCTATAGGGTGATTGTGTATGGTGTAAAGGGCATGATTCTAGAATCATGAAATTTTACAAGAAGTAATATAGCTTATAGCACAAGTAAAGGGAAAAAGCTGAAAACCGTAAATTTGTACATAAACTAAACTGACCGGGACTTGTATTGATGTACAGGGACAGCAGTTTTCCAACGGCAAAGTTAATTTTGTCCGGCAATCCACTTTATATTTTCTTTAGACCAATATTCAGCGCTTTTATTGTTAAAGAACTTCAGTAACGTCTACCTTACTATTTTAGAGAAAGTAGCCATTTGTATGGAACCCCTCGGTGCGCGAGTCTGACTCGCACTTGGCCGGTTTTTAGATAACTTTTGACTGGTATTAATTTTCAATTGAATAACAATAAAGGCTTGTACCAGGATCTCTCAAACAAAAGCATATAATCGTTTGTCACCATTGTGTGTCACCATTTATTAAGTGACATTTGTTTTATATATATATATATTTTTTTTTTTTTTTTTTTTTAAAAAACGTTGCTCCACACTAGGAATTTCTTCCTGTATCGTGGGTGCGTTTACAAACATATAAACTCACATACACAACACCCAGAGCCGGAACAACAATCTGCATATCATACAAATATTTGTTTCGTGCGGGAATCGAACCCGCGACACGCAGCGCAGCAGTCAATCGCTCAACCACTGCGCCAACCGTGCGCCCAATTATGATTATTTTATTAAATTCATTATTAAATATTAAATGCTATTAAATGAATTTTAACCTAATAACTATAATTTGTAATTTTAAATCAATTTTAAATTTTTCATGCAATGTTATTAATGTGTTAATTAATGTATATTCAATGTAATTTGTAGTGCTTTATATGGGAAAAACTTCCTGAAATAAAAGATAATTTAATTTAATTTAATAATGAGGATCTGTAGGCAGTTGGGTGTGTTGCTATTCTGAAATAGTTCATGTAAACGTGAATGTAACTTCTCTTAAAGATATTTCTCTTTTGTAGTGTTATATTTCAACAAATACTTTGTATGTACCTAGTAGTGGTAGTGGTAGGGACTCCCTTTCCGCACTTGTAATCCCATTTGGACCGTTATGCGTAGCGGAACTGGTTAACTTAGCAAGCCTAGCTCCGTCCAACAGCACAGAAGCTTCACGAAGCGACGTCACTGTTCCAAGGATTTCTTGCCACATCATTTCATGCCACGGCCTAGCATTCCAGGATGACGTGCGTGGGCGGCTGATTCTTCGGCGTTAAAACAGCCCCTGCAAAGTGGGCTGCCCGTGGCGCCTATGTTGAATAGCTGTTTGTTAAGAAGGGTGTGGCACTTTATTAACCGACTTACCAAAAAACCGGCCAAGTGCGAGTCGGACTCGCGCACAAAGGGTTCCGTACTTGGTAAATTGCGGTTTACGATTTCTGAAGTATTAAAAAAAAACTACTTACTAGATCTCGTTCAAACCAACTTTCGCTGGTAGTTTACATAGTAATATACATCATATATTTTTTTTAGTTTTATCATTCTCTTATTTTAGAAGTTACAGGGGGGGGGGACACATTTTACCACTTTGGCAGAGTCTCTCGCGCAAACTATTCAGTTTAGAAAAAAATTATATTAGAAACCTCAATATCATTTTTGAATACCTATTCATAGATACCCCACAAGTATGGGTCTGAAGAAAAAAAATATTTTTAGTTTTAGTTTCAAGTATGGGAACCCCCGAAATTTATTGTTTTATTTTTATTTTTGTGTGAAAATCTTAATGCGTTTCACAGAATACATCTACTTACCAAGTTTCAACAGCATAGTTCTTATAGTTTCGGAATAAAGTGGCTGTGACATACGGACGGACAGACAGACAGACAGACAGACCGACAGACAGACAGACAGACAGACAGACAGACAGACATGACGAATCTATAAGGGTTCCGTTTTTTGCCATTTGGCTACGGAACCCTAAAAATGAGGAGGTTCTATGTTCGACTTTGTTGTTTTTTTTTTTTTGTATGTTGTCCGATATCTCCGTCAATTGTGGACCGATTTTGAAAATTCTTTTTTGTTTGAAAGAATATTTTTCGAAATTGGTCCCATTTTAATGTGGTGAAGGTCTGATGAAGAACTTCGGAGATTTACAACAGAACTCTTCAATAAATAACGGCAAAACTATCGGGATTGCTGCAATCGCATGTCTGTTTATTGTGTATACCATTTCATAAAATAACATCACGCCAGTACGCTCTAATGGGGAACGAAGATCTCTCATTTCCCCGGTTATTTTCAAGTTACATGTTATTTGGGTAATCTATTCTGGCGTTATAGGGACCTTGCCTACTAGGTACCTTGCTACTAAACAACTTGCCTACTAGGTAAAACTAAAAAGGGAAAAATAAAAAAAACTTTTTTGCATAAAATACTACCGACTTCCAAAAGAAAACTAAAAAGTGAAAAATAACATAATTTTTGGAAGTCGGTGTCCATATCGCAAAAAAATGTATCTACCAAAGACACCGACTTCCAAAAAATATGTTATTTTTCACTTTGTAATTTTTCTTTTGGAAGTCGGTAGTATTTTTTTGCAAAAAAGTTTTTTTGTACCTACAATTATTTTGAGGATATTTTTAATCAGGCTGAGGAGTTTTTTAGTAAGACGCGGGTGTACGTTTGGCAAAGCCATTTTTTACTGTCTAGTCTGTTGCCCGTAACCATCTGTTATTGTGTAGTTCTGTTGATCTTTGGCGAATCCACGCACGAAATTGCGAGAAGGGCAAGGGGCGTGGGTACGGGCCTAGCACTAACATGAACCTAACAAATAAATAGTAATATTGACATAATGTGACATCATTTGTAAAACCTAGCCATTGTGTACCTAACAAAAGCTTCAAATTTCATGAAAATACTACATCTAGACGGGCAACACAAAAAAGTATTGAAAGTTTGTTGCCAAACCCTAGGTTATTCTGTATTGTAATGGAGAAATCAATAACTGTTGGGGGGATGTCCTTCGACCTACTAACACAGAATCACAAAGGGACCTAGCGATAATGTAGCCCTAAAATAGATTTTCTAAAAGGCCTTTCATCCGAAAAGATTTATGCGCTAAAAATCTTTTTGAAGAAAAATGTTCAGCAACACATTTTTACCAACACATCAATGTAATATACTAGTATAGTAACCTTTTTGTGCATTTTATGACAGGAGTTTAATAAAAATATAACTTAAGGGAATGCGGTTGCAGACATCGGACCGAATATCCTAAGTATAAAGTCATAATTCGAGGTTTGGCTCTCGCCTTTTTTAACCCCCGCCGGAAAAAGAGAGGTGTTATAAGTTTCACGTATGTTGCTGTGTATCTGTGTATCTGTGTGTCTGTCTGTGGCATCATAGCGCCTAAACGGATCAACCGATTTTAATTCAATTTTTTTTGTTTGAAAGGTGGTTTTGTCGAGAGTGTTCTCAGCTATGTTTGAATAAAATCGGTTCAGCCGTTCAAAACTAATGGGCGTTTTACTGTGTGAATCAATATCAATTTCTCCTCCAATATTGGACCAATTTAAAAGATATGCCATAAACTGAAAAATAAAGATATATACTATGCCACTATGCTCAAAATGGCGGCCTAGTGTACAAATTTGACAACTATAAATGAAAAAGAAAACATACTAGGAGTAACTTCTTTTTTATTCAATTTATGGAATGCCTTTTAAATTTGTACAATATTGGAAGAGGAAATAGGCGAGAGCCAATCCTCGAATTATGACTTTTCACTTAGGAAATTCAGTCAGAGCTCTCTGCCCGCATTTACTCGTTACAATTTAATTCCTTGACTGTTATCTCATCATCATCAATCTGGCTAAACTTGTCCTAATTAAGTAGGGGTAGGCTTCCAGTCTTACCGGATTCAGCTGAATATCAGTATTTGACATAGAGCGACTGCCTTAACTTATGGTCATCATCATCAGCCTTTTAATGAAAACACTGCTGGGACACAGGCCTCCTCTCCGTGAAACTGGGAAGGGGGCTTTAATCCACCACTTAACACGGTTGATTGTTGGTATTTTTTTTGTTGTTTTGGTTTGTTTGATTTAGGGTTCCGTACCCAAAGGGTCAAAACGGGACCCTATAACTAAGACTTCGCGGTCCGTCTGTATGTCCGTCTGTCACCAGGATAGATCTCTTGAATCGTGATAGCTAGGTAGTTGAAATTTTCACAGATGATGTATTACTATTGCCGCTATAACAAGAAATACCTATAATAAAAACAGAATAAAATAAGAATTTAGTGGGACTCCCATACAACAAACTTGCGATAATGGTACGGAACCCTTCGTGTGCGAGTCCGACTCGCACTTAGCCAGTTTTTTATATTTGTCCTGTATGTTATTTGTGTGTTCAATAAAGTATCCAAATATTATTATAAAGGCGAAAGTTAGTGAGTGTGTGTGTGTTTGTATGTTTGTTACTTCTTCACGCTCAAACGGCTGGCTGGATCTGGATGAAATTTGGCAAAGAGATAGATTAAAGTCTGGATTAGAACATAGGATACACTATATCCCAGTATAATCTTCCCTGTGGATAAGAAAACACTTATCACGTGGGCGAAGCCGGTGACAGAAGCTAATATAATAATAATACATACATACACTCACGCCTTTTTCCTATGGGGGTATGCAGAAACTACAGAACGCCACCTGCTACGATTCTTACATACTTCTTTTGCTTCACTTACATTCATACATCTAGTCATACACACAATTATAATAATATTTTCAAATCTAACATGCTCCGTAATCAAAATAACCCTAAACACCACCGCTTTATGTATTTACATAACTTATTCACAATGTTTTCACTCCTTATGTCCTCAGAAGGGCGCAAAGAGCCTTCCGGATAAAAATTGCAAAACGCAATAACGCTAGCACGTGAAAAATTGCCTTCATCGTGATTGCAGGCGCTTAGGTGGTTTAACTCAACGTTTTTATACACACGAAAAACCTGATAACGGTTCCTTGGAACCCCGTATTACGTGTAATATTTCTTGTTGCATGGTTTTATCTAAGCTTAGGTTAAAATATGGGTGTGTTTTGTACACAGCATTATAACAAATCGCTTGTGTACTCGTTCAATTCGTAATACTGTAACATTTATCAAGAACAGAAAGAACTCTATAACAGTATAAAATGAAATTCGTTGCTAATAATGCTGGCACTTTGCAATACTTTTATATGAGCGGCGTATATACAAAGTATCCAGTAGTGTCAGTTAAGAGGAAACGGGGGCAGAGAGCGCTCGAGGTTTGGCTCTCGTCTATTTTCTCCTCCAATATTGAACCAATTTGAAAGATATTCCATAAACTGAAAATTAAAGATATATTATATATCCCTATGTTTTCCTTTTTGATGATACGTTATCTTTAGAAGCACTAGAACCCTAAAAAAATGCTCAAAATTGCGCTATCAACAGAGGCTTACCCCCAGTTTCCCAGCTCAAAATTATCGGAGAATTAATGTGACAAATTGTCAAGCACGCGTTATTTGTTGTGATTGGTTAAATGAATTTTCAACAGCCAGTGACAGCAGATAACGAGTGCTTGACAATTTGACACATTAATTCTCCGATAATTTTGAGCTGGGAAACTGGGGGTTAGTGTACAAATTTGACAAATATAAATTAAAAAATAAAAAAACTTTTTTGCAAAAAAATACTACCGACTATTTTTTTGCAAAAAAGTTTTTTTATTTTTCCCTTTTTAGTTTTACCTACCTAATAGCAAGTTGTTTATTAAGGTCCCTATAACTCCAGAATTGATTAACCGAATAACATGAAACTTGAACATAACCGGTGAAATGAGAGACCTGCGTACCCCTTTAGAGCGTACTGGCGTGATGTTATGTTATGAAATGGTATAAACAACAAACAGACATGCGATTGCAGCAATCCCGAGAGTTTTGCCGTTATTTATTGAAGAGTTCTGTTGTGTATCTCCGAAGTTCTTCATCAGACCTTCACCAAATTAAAATGGGACCAATTTAGAAACATACTCTTTCAAACAAAAAAAGAATTTTCAAAATCGGTTTACAATTGACGGAGATATCGGTGAACATACATAAAAATATAAAAAATAAAAACAATACAAGAAGTCGAACATAGAACCTCCTCCTTTTTGGTAAGTCGGTTAAAAAGGAAAACATAGGGACATAGTATATATCTTTCTTTACCAGTTTATGGAATATCTTTTAAATTGGTCCAATATTGGAGGAAGAAATAGGCGAGAGCCAAACCTTGAATTATAACTTTTTACTTAGGAAATTCAGTTGGCGCTCTCAGCCCATATTTCCTCTTAATAGTTTATGCGGATATAGCTTGAGCTTTGTTAATATGTTACTTGGGCTTTGTTCGAGTTTTCCATAATTACTTTGATGGTTAATTAATTGTCAAATTAACATGAAATTACTTTCAGATAGACGCGCGAAATGCAATGGTGGGATCTCAAAATAATATTTACCGATATTGTAACGTTATTAAAAATAAGAATTATTAAAATTTAAAATTAAGTAAAAGGATATTGAGAATAGAAATTCTAAGGGCTGGCTTCACACGTCGTTGGTTGCTTGTAGTCGACAGTTAGTTTGGAATCTGGACGGAATGCCGAAAGTCGGTTGATTACTGAGTACTATAATATTAAGTGTATTTTTCTATTCTGAAAACTCTCAAAACTGTGATTCCCAGCTTGTGTAAGAGTATTACTTTCCGAAGTGCTCCAATTAAATATATTGCTCTAAAGAGAGCATTATTTCCTGAAACCTTACCCTCAATGGTCATCTCTTGGCATTTAAAAAGACATACATAGACCTTATAGGTAACGTTCTTCAGAAAGGCCAAGTGCGCAGTATCCATAACCGGCGTGTGTGTATGACTAGATGTATGAATGTGTGTGAAGCAAAAGAAGTATGTAAGGATCGTAGCAGGTGGCGTTCTGTAGTTTCTGACTACTCCCATGGGAAAAAGGCGTGAGTTTATGTATGTATGTGAAACCTACTCATAAAATTAAATTCAAAATCTGACGAACACGATGCGTCCATTTCGTGAATGACATTTATTAAACCCACCAACGCATTTACTTAATTAATCCTTTAAGTGGCATCAGCAAAATTCATTCAATAACAAAAATGGCGACTGATTGCAGGTAAATCGAACCTATTTATAATATCAAAGTTTCCGCACGCACGCAATTTCTTTGTAATCAATTTAATTGGTTCGGTATAAATTAAATTGATTACATCCTTAATCAATTTAATGCGTTCGGTATAACTTAATCGAAATATTGTTTCCTTGCGGGAGGCAATGTATCAAGTGCCAGATTGTTCAATGTTGGACATGCAGGATATCTATTGTTTCCGTAGAACATGCTCAAATCGATGACTACGCCTAATTTTAGTATTTTCAGAAGACATTTTGATTGATGAACGTTTTCTTATCTAGCGTGCTGACACTAACTAAGAAATCATAATGATCATGTCTACTAAATCCCGATTTCTCTACTATTATTTTTTTGATTACCTAGCTACATAGTTAAAATTAAAGATACTAAATATTTGCAAAGTAGCGATTTAAATATTTTGATCCACGCAGATAACAACATTTTGTTTATGTATTTATTAAATTCCTCCTCTGGCTGCAGTAGCACATAGATTTTTTTTTTAGGGTTCCGTACCCGAAGGGTCCAAATGGAGCCCTATATCTGTCACTCACGTGTCTGTCTGTCCGTCATCTATCACATAGGTTTTACAGAAAAACGGTTGGAGCGTTAGTTGGTCTTCAAATTTTCTCAGTAACCATCTCACCCAAAGCCATACAAGTTGTCAAATAATATTTGAAATGTTTTAGGGGGCACACATACAGAAAAGAGGGGGAGGAGCGAGCGTTTTGTTCAAAAAAGATGTTTGAAAAATTGAGAAAAGTATTTTTTACTTCTCATTGACCTATGAACTTCAAATTTGGTGATAATGTTTATTATTACGTAACAAATACCAATATATTGATAAGTCAGATTTTTCTTTGAAATTCAAACATTTTGTCTATTACAACCAACTTGATTTTGCGGATTGGTCCGGAACTCTAAATGTGCGTAGTCCGACACGCACTTGAGCGGTTCTATGAAAACTTTAAAAGTTTAAAATCCCAGGAATCCTATTATCAAATCTAACTTTCATCATAGTCCGAAGGGTTTCAAAGTATGCGACGGTGTCTATTGTTCTATGTTATTTGTAATGTTACTTTTGAAATTAATTATTGACTATTCATTGCCACATCACTGTACCATGTTAATTGTATTGTTATGAGAACTATTGATTTTATGCGACACAATTTTCATATGTACCTATTACAATATCTATGTTAATTACTCTAATCGTTTTAATTACCTCTAAATAAACATAATCTAATTATGCTCTCTTTTCTTCTGCTTGTTTTGTGTCTGCAGCTTTCCCGAACATCAAAATCTTCCGAAATATTACACATTACTTTTTCGGGAAGCATTAATGGTCAAGAAAAGCAATAACTGCCAATACTCGGCAATCAAACTAATAATCGTAACTCACAATCTGCTGTATGGACAGTTTGCAAGGCCAGCCGTATGAATCAATTGCTTATTTTTATGGGACATCTAAATGGGATCCAAGATTATTAATTTTTAGGGGTAATAATAATCACCTTGATGATTACTGGGAAGATTGAAGGGACACGTCGCAGAGGTTGCAGTCCAATAAGATGGTCAGACCAAGTCCGCACATCATTGAACACCAAACTGCACGAAGCTCTCCACGACGCAAAAGACAGGCGTAGATGGCGCAAATTAGTAAAGGAAAAGTGGCTTCCTCGACGACAGTGGAATCACGACCCTCAGTAATGAGGAACACGACGCGAGGAGGAATAATCATCTAGACTACTAAGACCAACTAGACTAGAAGAAGAAGAGAGAGATTATACGAGAGAGAAGAAGAAGACTGGAGGACAAGAAGAAGGATACTAGAGAGAATAGAAGATACGAAGGTGTTTGGTCCAGTAACTCCAGAAAGTCGTGACGTGTGAGTGCGACGCACAGAACAGAGAAGACAGGAGTGTTTTGTTGAGGGCGTTTTTTCTGTTCTGTGGTTCGACGTGTGAATTCTATGCACAATAAGAAAAAGAGCAGTACATCGTGAGTTCGAACCCGTTCAAAGCGCACTGCGCTATTTCAACACCACTGCAAACGGTGAAGGATAAGATCGCGACGAAACCGGCATGTCCTTGACCTACAAAATCGAAGACATGTGCATCTACCTTCGCACACTGGGCTCGCCGTATCCCTCTCACAGAGGAGGCCTGTGCCCCAGCAGTGGGAACATTATAGGCAGATTATACTTATGCTCTGAAAAAGGGTTGTAGCATCGTTGTCCCACTGTGGACACCAAAACGATTTCTATTGAATGTTGAATTATTGCGTCCCTCCTATCCGCTAGTCTCTGTAGTACAGTCAATGGAAGAATTTAATTTAAAGCACAGTTGTTTTCAAAGAATTCTAGTCTAAGCTTCTCTTAGAGCCATTTAATTTGCCATCAACTGAATTACACCTGCAAGAGACAATATTCTATTTCTGAAGCTCTTGCATTTTTCCATCTATTTAATTACGTTTTCAAATCGTAAAGAACTACTCTCTTCCCACATCATATTTTCAAATGAGATGTATCTTGTACTTGACAGAACAGTCAGGGAGTGAAAAGGTTAACAAGTTAGAGAATATTATAGAATTTCAACGCTTCCACGCATCAAGCCTTAACTATTTTTTATAAAAAAAATGAAAATATAACATTATATTAAAATAGTGATAGCTGCGAATACAAAATAGATGTTACGTTACATTGATGTTAAAAAACCGGCCAAGTGCTTGTCGGACTCGCTAGTACCAGTATCGCAATAAATGGAAAAATATCACGTTTTTTGTATAGGAGCCCTACTTAAATATTTATTTTATTCTGTTTTAAGTATTTGTTGTTAAAGCGGCAACAGAAATACATCATCTGTGAAAATTGCAACTGTCTAGCTGTCACCTTTCATGAGATACAGCTTGGGGACAGACAGGCAGACGGACAGTGGAGTCTTAGTAATAGGGTCTCGTTTTTACCCTTTGGGTACGGAACCCTAAAAAGAGCTCTTTCTTTAAGTTTTCCATATGTATATACTCAGCAGAATTTGCTCCTTATTTATTTAGTATACACTATTCGATGGTGTAATAACATACCATAACATTTTTGAAATCGGTTTAGCCGTTTCGGAGTCTACAAGGAATATACATACATACTTTCTCTTTTATATATATAAGCTTGCGCTTGACCACTATCACATCAATACCCTTTCGAAATTGGTACCTCTATTTCGATATTGGTATTCCTAATCTAATCGGATTACTTTACAAAGTAAGTACCTGCCTACAACTCTCGGGGTAGCACAAAACTGATTGGCGTGCCCCAGGGAGCCTAACTGGGTCCCAGCAAACTTGGCCGAGGCTCGAGAGTAGCCTCAAACGGAATCAGTAATCAGTACGCTATTAACGTTTAAATTAAATCATATCCTGAGCATAGTTGATGAATTTATAATAGCTGGGTATTAAGTATTAATATTTTTAGATTATTTATTGACATTTTATTCGGTTATTTAATTATTTTCTTGACATTTTTGTATTTTTTTTTATTTTTTATTTGAATGGTTATCGCATGTTTTAGATTATTTTAGTTGATTTTGGTTTATTGGTGCAATTTTTGGATTATTTATTGAAGTTGAGTGCAAGTATCGGATGAGTTTTAATTACTGTGGTTTGGAGATTTTAGATTATATATTTGTTGTAATTTTTACGACATGTATTGGATTCAAATTGATTTTATGTTGATTTTCTTTTTACTATTATTACTGTATTTTTTATGATTTTTATTGGATTATTGAATTAGTTTGTCAATCTAATAAATTTTTAATTGAATTTTTTTATGACATATATTAGATTACCTATTTATTGACATTTTATTGGATTATTTAAATATTTTTCTTTACATTTTTGCATTATTTATTTGAATGGTTATGACATGTTTTAGATTATATATTTATTGTCATTTATACGACATTAATTTGATTCAGATTGATTTTGTGATGACATTTTACTACTATTATTGCTTTTTTTATGATTTTTTATTGGATTATTGAATTAATTTCGTTTGATAATTTTAGATTATTTTAATTATCATCGGATGTGTTTGTTTTGATGTATCGGATTACGGTAATTTGTTGTGGTTCAGACTTTTTTGGATTATTATATGAAGTTTGCTTTGATATTTTTGGAGCATTTATTGAATTCTGTTGACATGTATTAAATTTTATTATATTGAATTAAGTAATCAATTTTTGTAAATGACATGATTTTTTATTTTTTTATTTGATTTTATGCAAAATGTTTCTAATTGTGACATTGGATGAACTTAAATTGGATTAGTATTATAATGTAATGGTGATATTGTGTTGGTCCTTAGTTAAAAAAATATTTTAGCTTGTTTTTAATTATTTTTTGTAAACATTCAGACACAGTGTTAAATTGTTAATGAATAAATGAAATGAAATGAGTATACAGGTAGATGGCACAGGATCAAAACAAACTCCGTAACTAAAGTGAAAAGCTTTAAATTTTATATCATATCCTACTAAATTGTGAAAGTATGAATGTTTAGATGTTCGTTAGTTATTCAGGCCTCAATAGCTAAACTGATTTAAATGAAACTTGGCAGTCTGTTAGATCATGGCTTGAATTCAATATCTTTATCATCATCAGTTTTTTATGTTCTCACTGCTGGGATACGAGGCCCAGCTGTATCTCTGTGTAAGAGAGAATTGGCCAGGACCCAGTGCAGGTTAGTGGATCTCACATATCTTCAATTTTATTGTTCTAGGACATGCCGGTTTCCTCAAGATGATTTCATTCACCATTTTTAACAGGGATAATAAGGAGCTCGATAACCGTAATCGAAACTATCGAATATCCGAAATAAACTTCTATCCGTAACCGAATCCGATATAAAAGTTTCGGATAGGGTTGGAGTCTAAATGAGACAAGTTATGACAGGTTTTTATACCCAGCCGCGCGCGTCACTTGCATGTTTGTTGATTATTAGCTCTCTATTGTCATCTCTATTGCTTAGTCATAAGACTAGGCAATAAAGATAGAGATTTTGTGAGATACTGTAATAGAGCAGTGCTAGCCCCGTGGTATCGGCTGCGACTTACAAGTTGTAGGTCGTGGGTTCGAGCCCAAGCAGGCGCATTACTTTGTGTAAATTATGTCTTCACCGCTGCTCTCAAAACGGTGAAGGAAAACATTGTGAGGAAATCGGCATGTCCTAGAACCAGCAATTCGAAGACATGTGAGATCCACCAACCCGCACTGGGCCCGCGTGGTGGATTACGGCCTATTCCCTCTCACAGCGAGGAGGCCTGTGTTTCTCTTTTACAGTATCTTAAAAATCTAATATCCGTAACCGAAACTATTCATAACTAATGGATAGTGCGAAATGATTTCATATCCGTTACCGTATCCGAAACCGGTATAATATTATTTTTATATCCGTATTCGTATACAGGTCTGAAATCTCATATCCACAACATCTCTGATTTTTATGACATAGAATTTGAAATAATTATCTCGGTAGGAGTTTGTACGTTCCTGTGAAGAGTTTTAGACTTTCACGATGAAGAAGTAGCGAAAGTTAAGGCGCCGATTCCCTTGAGTAGCTGATTTTAAAATGAGAATCACGTCTAAACGGCTAGTCGTAATTTATTGGAAAAAATATATGTTACATAAGACCATTTTTTTAATAATTTCATCTGAGCAAATTTTGAGTTTTATTCGTATAACATAGTGTAATTAGTTTGTAAAGTTATGTCTAAAACGGACAAAAACACGACAATCACAACAAAACCGCTGGGCGTATTTTAATGAAATTGACACCATATCAAAGATAATTTAATTATCTACATTTTGATCTGAAGCTTTTTTTTTAAAGTCATAGAATAATAAGGAAAGTACAAAAAACTACTAAATTTTGAGTCGCGCGGGTGTGAAACGAGTGCGCGTTTTGTTCGCTCAAGGTCGTTGGCGTTAGTCGTCGTCTTAAGTAGTAAGATACAATAAGAATGATGACGGGGTATGAATCGGCAAATTCTATTTTTTGGACATCCCACCCATACGTACAAAGCGTTTTGCGAATACTTTCATTGTACGCACAGCTAAGGAGTGGAATTCCCTGCCGGAGTCTTTGTTTCCTGATAGCTACAACCTTGGGGTCTTTAAGTCAAGAGTGAATAGGTTACTTCTAGGCAAGCGTGCTTCACCGTCGACCACATCATCACTTACCATCAGGCGAGATAGTGGTCAAACGCGAGCCTATCGATAAATAAATAAAAAAAGTTCGCCGGTAACATTATCAAAAATGGACACGTATTTTTGCTTATTCAAATCAATGAAAATCACCAAGAAAAGCGCATCAAAGTTCTGAAGTGGGGGCTTGTGTCATTCTACCGCAGATAATCTTAACATAGCCATTCCGAAAATGTCGTTAAATGCACAACGCCATCTATAGAATATGGAGTTACACTGTCCGAGTATTTGAATTGCGTTGTAATATATTTTTAACCGGCTTAGCAAAAAGGAGGAGGTTCTATGTTCGACTTCATGAATGTTCTTTTAATGTTTTTTTTTTACGTATGTTCACCGATATCCCCGTCAATTGTGGACCGATTATGAAAATTCCTTTTTTTATTTAAAGAAGTATGTTCAGAAATTGGTCTCATTTTAATTTGGTGAAGATGTGATGAAGAACTTTGAAGATATAATGCAGATCTATATATATATATATGCAAATCTCTCAGACAACCATGACAATCTCATATTTGTTTATTGTTTAAACCATTTCATAACATAAAATCACGCCAGTACGCTCTTAAGGGGTACGCAGATCTCTCATTTCACCGGTTATGTTCAAGTTTCATGATATTCGGGTAATATATTCTGGCTTTATAGTTACCTTACTAACAAATTTGCCTATTAGGTAGGTACCTACAACTAAAAAGTGAAAAATAAAAAAACTATTTTCGTAGGTACATGTTCGCGACGATACGTCACCTTTAGATAGGTTGTCATATGTAAAATATAAATAGTATTGACAGACACACGTCTGCTCACCCCAGAGCGCCATCGCATACTAAGCGATGTCGGTAGGTGAAAAAACCTTTTATAGTAAAGCTCGTAACTAATTTTTGCTCATGTTTTTGAGACACTAAAATTATATTTTATGTGTCTATCAGTAGGTAATAGAATTATATAGTCTAATAACAATAAATTAGAAGCTTTAATATGCATACTGATTGTGTTATTACGGAAAGAAACAAGTATTTAACTCCGTAAAAAACAACCGTCCTCAACGAGCGTTTAGTTCACAATGACCTGTAAGAGGGCGGCACCTTATATTTATACTAAAACCAGTTTTTGTAGAATTTTGATAACTTTAAACTCATGTTTTGGGGGCTTTTACATAGTTTATAGTGTGAATATAGCGCTTATGTGTTAGAATTATACATAAGGTACCTTAGTTATATGATAAATGTATAGGTTTAAGGAAATAAAAATATTTTGTTTACTTATTTTAGACCCCCCGTTTTGAGCAGGGTATCAGGTGGTGCTATAGGTATTCTATTCACCAACCAATCAGATTGCTTCCTTACATATAATTGTTTTGTTAGGAAACACCATCTAGGTGTTCTAGATAGGATGGCTGGATGCCATGACTGAGAAATTATACATAATAGCAGTACATGGCCAGTCTTAATGCATTTTTACTCTAAAAAGGGAAATACACATACATTTTACTCAAGTAAGTGTTTGGAAAATTCGTTACAAGCCGTTTTAGCGCTTCTAGGTGACCTAGAATTTTGTCTAGGCCCTATAAATAGACAGCACCTATGTAATTCTAGTACATGGGCGTCACTTACTTGAGAGGATGTGTCTGTGTGTGCCGGCATGGACGTTTCTATGCGGCTGCCGATGTGTCACTGCGTCCAGGGACATTTGGTGCCTGGTCAGCTATAGATATGCTGTCTGAAGCATTACCTTCGTGGACCCTCAGGCAGGCGCCTACACTCAGTCATGACACGGAGCTAGTATATAGGGGTATGTAACGCACACAGACACATTAGAGATGTGAGACGACGTAAAATTTAGTATTCGGCCGCTTCCCGGCACCTTAAGCTGCGGAAAGGCTGGTGGTACACCCATCAGGGTACCGCCGTCAGACAGCCTAGTTTTCCAGCTACCCAACCACACTTCCGGAAGGAGCTTAGCTCGGGTGGTTGAGGAGTTAAGCGACCTGATATGGTGCGAGGTTACATGGATTTGCTATGTAAACAAACTTGTAACAAACGATAACTCATCGGGGGTTGGACATGTAGCTACCGGACTTCTACCTTGGAATAGCCCATCACGAGGGCTACCCGGGTGTGAATGTAACTTGAAAATCCACCCAGCGGTCTGAGTAGGAATCGAGTTTATGTGCCAAGATCAGGGGCATAAGCTAACTTCTCGCACCATTTCGCGGCTGTACGCCTGAATGTTTTGAATATAACTGTAACACTTATGTGTGTCAACGGCCCAGTAGGAGGGCTCCAAGTCCCTCGCTGGTACCCTAGAGCTAACATGTCTAGTTTTAGGAGAAACTCGATTGTAAAGCTTCAAACTGGCGGGAATTCCCTTTCTTCGACGTTCTCCTTACGAGAACTCCCTGATGGTAGGGGCTAGGGACCTGGATCAAAGACCGGAGGGAAGGTCTCCTCGAGACCTATCCAAAAGTACAAGTTTCACCAGAATCGGTCCAGTGGAAGGGTAGTTCCTGTCAGTTTCAAGCTACGAGTCTTAGCGTATATTATTTTGAAAATAAAAGTTTTTGCGGTCGGAATGTTGTGGTCCTCGTCGCAGTCGAGTTCGCTTCTTTAATAGTGCGCAGGCGCGTGAACATTTCGTAGCCATTATTTCACTTAAAGTATTTCCACGCATCATTGCGCATCGAGGACCATGAAGGAACATCGCTTCTGGCCATGAACAAATAGTTTTATTTAACCTGGACATCACGTTTTTCACCTCAACCTACTTGGCAGCCTTCAAGTGTCTCCAAGGTCCATAGTTACCAGATGACAACTGAACAATAGGTGCAAGGGGCGTCAACGCGTTCAAGCAGGAGCCTTACAACCTCCTGATTGCCTGTCGGTCTTGGACGATCACGTCCGTCCCGTACATTTGCTGGTCCTGTCGAGCCGTATATTGGTAACCTACGGACCATTTGCTGGTCCTTCGTACCGGATTCTCTGGTAAAATACCAGACCTGCGGACGCTGTGAAGATATAGGCCAACGAAGAGCCTTGTTCCCGAGAACAAAGAAAACTGATGTCCCGGACGCTGTGAAAATATAGGCCAAGGAAGAGCCTTGTTCCCGAGAACAAAGAAAACTGATGTCCCATTCCTGTGAAAAAAGAAACCTGATGCCCTGGGGACACGAACGCTGCCTTGAGAACAAACAAGCCTGATGTAAAGTGACCTTATATACTGAGGTTACATTCCTGTTTCTTGGGTAATGTCAAAACGTATCGTTCCTGTGAAAACTAGTACCTGAGAACAAAGAAAACTGACGCTCACGCCTGTGAACATTCGTGAGAACAAAGAAAACTGATGCTCAAATATCTCAAGGTACCCTCAATATAAATCTGGTAAGATTACACACCACACAAATGTGCCAACTGGGGTACTAAGCGTTGCGTTCGTGAGAAAAGTTCCAGGGAAATAAGAATACTGACGTTCCATCTCGTAAACCTTACAAGTGCCAGGGTCAAGATCATGTTTCTTTAACAGTCAAAAACATAGCGTACACTCTGGGACGATAGAAACCCGTTTCCTGGGTGAGATAACCCAGTTACTGGTCAGCAACCGTATTACTGGGTGATTAGCGTCGTCAAAAGGCGCAACGTACTATCGTCTCATAGTAGAAACTTCCAGAGCGACTACAGTCGTGAAGAGTGCACGAGTGGATTAGGCCCACGCGTGGACTACCTGGAAGACAACCATTTGCTGGGACACAGCAGCCATTCCTGAGCTATTCCTGTGGTTCTACCGGCTTCCTGAGAAGCTAACCGTTCCCGTGTGATTACCGTCGCGAAAAGACGGTTTTTTGAGCTGTTTCTGTTGTGTAACCTGCTTACTGAGAATTCACAGTAATCGAAGATTACACAGAAACTGTATCCTGAAGGAATATTGCATAGCCTGAAGAGTTATCGCTAGGAAACTCATAATCGGAGTTTTCAAACAGCGTGTTGGGAGCTCGTTTAGGAGATAGAACGAACATACGACGTTCATAGAATTCCTGAAGGGTTACGGCTGAAGGATTATCGCTGAAGCGTTATCCAAGAAGAGGCTTACACACAGAAGCATATTGAATAGTCGTGTGGGCGACTTGTTCTATAAAATAGAACGAAAAAATAGTTGCTGAAATTTCCTGAAGCGTTATAGCTGAAGGCTTATTTTCGACTTAGAATTTGTTTAAAAACAAATAGTCGTTATCGAGATAGAAGCTCTCGATCGAAGTCTGGAGTTTCAAACCTGGATATCTGGAGTCTGAAGTGACTACTAACGTCAAGAGTTGGACCAACAGTTCAGTGATTGGTACCAGACCGGCTGCTCAACCTTGGAGGCTGCTGGACAAGTTGACACTTAGACAACAGTAAGTACAGTGAAAACATATGCTCATGTGCTTACCCATTTTGTGTTGAAAGTCTTATAGTGAACTTGTTTACGTATCAACATTGAAGTTTGAAGCTGATTTGGAACTTATAGTTTTGAAGACCACTAGCGACTTATAGTTTGAAGAATAACCTGGAGTTAAGAGGGTCGGATATAACCCGGAGTTTAAACTAACCCGGAGTTTGGAGATACTTTTCGAAGTTTGAAAAAGGAAGCGAACCCTCTTCAAGCCGACGACTGAAATCGGACTTAACCCAGAGTTACCACTTAGCAGTTTTCAAGAAAAAATTAAGTTTGGACATAGCCGTTTTGAAGCTCGAAAATAGATGTCAACCAGTTCGTGTTGAAGTCTAGAGTTGGACTCAGCCGATTCAAACTGACATATTGAAGAAGTCTAGAATTGGACTCAGCCGTTTCGAGCCAACGTTTTGAAGACAAGTTGAAGATTGGACTTGTACTTGGCGTATTCAAACTGAAACTTTGAACCAATCAGGATGCCGACTACCAGATCCCAGGACAAGAGGCCTGAATCATGGACAGTCCCCATTGAGCGTCCAGGTGCGGGCGTACAACATCAGCTGCCCCCACGCTCACCGTCCACTACTGAAGGGACAGAAAAGTCCATACCAGTCAGAAGCCCACCAACGTCACAGATAGGTGACAACACGCCCACACATGAGGAGGAGGAACCACAGGAACCAAGCACACGCAGGAAGGCATCGAAATCAGAAGATTCTTCAGAAAAAACACTGAAGCCTTCTGGTAGAAAACAAAGGATCCGGGATAAGACCTTTGTTCAAGGAGAAGTAATGGCTACCCGGGGTGACGCCCGTATCGAACATACTGGACCGCCGTCAACTAGCAAGTCGACCCGGTCACGTAAGAAAATTTCAAGAGCTCGTGAAGACTTATTGAAAATAAAGTTGGAACTCGCTAAGTTAGCACTTCAAAAAGCAGAAGAAGAAGCTTCTGAGGATGAATATATGGATGACAGAAATTCTAATGAAGAGTATGTCCGTTCGTGGCTCGAAGAGGCGCCAGAGCCCACACCGTTGAGGGAGAATGACGTCGCCAAAGGGGACAATGACGATTGGACCCCGGCTGCGGCCGTCGACGCTATAGCGGACTCCCGGAAACATATCGACCATATAGAACATCCACAAGTGAAGTCTAACATCGAACCACCTAGGACAGAGCCGTCCAACGTGGAGCCGCCAAGGCAAATAGAAGCGAAAGAGTCACTCCGTCCTTTTCTAACGGAGCTGACATCCGCTATAGCGTCGCTAGCCGACAGAAAAATCGAACCATGGACGCCTAACCGATCGGCGTCGCAGGTTATCATGACTCTGCCGAATTTCGGTGGAGCTCATACAGAATGGCTATCTTTTCGAGCCATTTACGAGGCAACTCATGCCTACTTCAGCGACATAGAAAACACGGCAAGACTCAGAAGGAGCTTGCGTGGTCGCGCACTGGAGACAGTGAGCTCAGAGCTCATCGGGAACGCAAAGCCGGATGAGATCATGAGAGAATTGGAACTACAGTTTGGACGTCCTGACTCAATAGCTCAGGCCGAAACAGACCGACTTAGAGGGCTACCAAAATGCAGCGAGTCGCCCAAGGACATCTGCACCTTTGCAAGTCGAGTCAGAAGCGGAGTTGTCACTCTGCGAGCTCTCAAGAAGGGGCACTATCTGCTCAATGCCGAGCTGGTGCGCCAGCTAACTGAGAAGCTACCCAATTCTCTGCGTGTACAATGGTACAGAACGTACACGGAAAAGTACCAGTCGCTGCCGGATCTGTCACTCTTCAGCGACTTCATAACCGAGCAAGCTCACTTCTGCAGTGCATTCGCCCCGCCTGAGAACATCAAGGAAACGGATTCTCTAGCGGGAAAACGCGTCATACAACGGACGCATACAGCTACCGACAAGCCGGTAAACAAATGTCGAATTTGCGACAAAAGTGGTCACTACGCGTCTGACTGCCAAAGGTTCAGAGACGCAGCAAGTGACAAAAGATGGGAGCTAGCCAAGAATTACAACTTGTGCTATCGCTGCCTAAGACAACGTCGTGCTGGACACACTTGCAACAAGAAGCAGTGTGATCATAAGGGGTGTACAGCCACGCACCATCGACTTCTTCATAGGGGTAAGAAGCCTCAAACAGACAGGACAAGGAAGCCTGCTGTTCCAGAAGAGAAGAAGGAGTCTCAGGAGACGGTGGCCAGTTCGCGAACTGAATCGAGTCAAGCTTTCCTGAAGATGATACCGGTCCGGGTAATAGGACCGGCGGGAGAGGCAGACACATACGCACTCCTTGACGACGGATCCACCGTTTCGCTGATCGACGAAGCAATCGCTCAGCGAGTGGGAGCAGTGGGCCCAATCGACCCTCTGAAGATCGGTGCTATTGGAAACACCATGATCGACACTCCCTTATCGAGACGTATAACCGTCACTCTCACAAGTCGTATGAGAGATAGGGTGCCCTTCAAGGCGCGCACCATTTCGAAGCTCAACCTGTCACCACAGGCAGTCAGTCAAGAAGACGTAGCCCGCTGTAGGCACCTTCGAGACTTGACGTCGCAGCTTACGTATCCTGCTGGAGTGCCAAAGATACTCGTCGGCCAAGACAACTGGCATTTGTTGTTGGCCACTGAAGTCCGCAGAGGACCTAGAAGCCAACCCATCGCGTCGAAAACCATGATGGGCTGGACATTGCACGGCGCGCACACCAGAACACTGGGCCAGCAGGTGCACTATGTCAACGGGTGTCAGTCCGTTGACGCAAGGCAAGATGCGGAACTGAACGAGCAGCTCCGTGAATTCTTCGCTATCGAGTCGTTGGCTATCAATCCACGACAACCAGCTTCTGACCCCCAGAAGAGGGCAGAAGATATACTGAACCGTCACACAAGACAGTTAGGAAATGGGCACATAGAAACCGCTATGTTATGGCGGGACGAGAAAATAGAGATGCCCGATAGTTACGAGACAGCACTCAAAAGGCTAGTCTCCATAGAGAAGAAGCTGGATAAAAACCCCGCTCTTCGTGTGAAATACACACATCAGATGGACTCCCTGATAGAAAAGGGATATGCTGAGAAGGCTCCCAAGTCAAGCACGCCAGGAAAAACCTGGTACCTGCCTCATTTCGATGTCTTCAACCCCATGAAGCCAGAGAAAATTCGAATAGTACATGATGCCGCCGCAAAATCGAGAGGAAAGTCACTCAACGACTTCCTGCTAACTGGACCAGACTTGCTGCAGTCGCTGCCCGGCGTCATGATGAGATTTCGTAGACACTGCGTGGCCATCTCCGGAGACATAGCCGAGATGTTCATGCAAGTAAAAGTACGAAGTGAAGACCGAGACTCACTTCGCTACCTATGGAGAGGCAACAGAAGAGATGGAGCCCCAGAAGAATATCGTATGACGTCCATCATTTTCGGCGCGGCAAGCTCGCCGTGCACCGCTATCTTTGCGAAAAATTGGAACGCAAGAAAGCACATCGAACAGCATCCAGTAGCAGTGAAAGCTATAGTAGAGAGCCATTATATGGACGATTATCTGGACAGCTATAAAACAGTCGAAGAAGCGACAGAAGTCGCGACAATGGTGAAGAAAATACACCAACAGGCGAAGTTTGACCTAACAAAATGGGTATCAAACAGTAAGCGCCTGATAGAAAATATCGATCCGTCACAAACCTGCACTGAGGTTGTGAACATCGGAGATACAGTAGGCGCAGAGAAAATACTCGGCCTGATTTGGAGACCTAGTGAAGATACGCTAGGTTTCAACCTAACGCTTGCGAGACTGCCGCCAGGAATTTTAGAAAAGGAGGCCCCTACAAAAAGAGAGGCTCTCAAAATTGTTATGTCGTTATACGACCCCCTAGGACTAGCCTCGCCTGTTACGATTCGAGCTAAACAAATATTGCAAGAAGCTTGGAGGCGAGGCGTCGATTGGGACCAGCTATTAGACGCTGACCTGGCATCTCAGTGGAGAAGTTGGATCGAAAACCTGCGGCAGCTCAAGGGCATCAGCATACCAAGATGTTATCCTGGTTATAGTGATGCCACAGAAATACAAATACATGTATTTACCGACGCAAGCGAGTTGGCATACGCAGCAGCTGTGTATTGGCGAGCCACCACAGCAGTAGGCACACAGAAGGTGAGCCTAGTCATGGCCAAGGCGAGAGTAGCTCCATTAAAGCTACAATCGATACCGCGCCTCGAGCTGCAGGCAGCGGTGATGGGAACCCGTCTGGCTGCAGCTGTGAAACGTGAACACGTCAACAATCCATCGTCGGTCACGTATTGGACAGACAGCAAAACAGTCTTGTCGTGGATAAGAAAAGGAGCACGAACCTATAAAGCCTTCGTAGCTCATCGCATAGCTGCCATAGAAGAAGGTAGCAAAGTGGAGGATTGGCGATGGATATCCACGAAGTTGAACATCGCCGATATAGCGACTCGTGACGTGCCGCCGAGGTTTGACTCACAACACGAGTGGTTCTGTGGCCCAAGTTTTTTGTATGAAGACCCTTCTTCATGGCCATCAGAAAAACCTCCAATCACAGAAGAGACAGGAGAGGAAAGAACGCTCACTTTCACATAAAAAGAAAAATCTGTTTTGGAGAAAATAACAGACAGACATACATACACTTCGAAGCTCATAGAAGCTATACCTAATCCCGTCAACTTTTCGAGATGGGAGCGGCTATTACGTGCGACTGCTACCGTCCTACGTTTTATACATCTCTGTAAACAAAGGACAGAGAAAACGTTCTACAAAAGAACCCGGAAAAACGCTGAGGAGGACACGGACTGGCGAAAGAAAAAGAAGACAGCGACTGCAGCAACCAAGCCGTCATACATAGCGCCAGAAGTCCGAAAGCAGTACATAGATGCGAGCTTTCTTCAAAAAGCCGAGAAAATACTCGTACAAGTTGCACAGCAGCAATCGTTCGCTCAAGAAATAGCTAGATTGCATGCACATGAAATAGTGGACAAAAATAGTCCGCTACACGCGCTGCAAATAGAAGTAGTAGATGACCTACTACGTATTAGAAGCCGTATAGCCGCCACTGACGAGGTCACAGAAGATGTAAGGCGACCGCCAATATTACATGGCGACCATCATATAACCCAGCTCTATATAGACTGGACACACCGCAGCTTACTACATAGTGGGACTGAACTCACAATAAATGAGGTACGGCAGCATTATTGGGTCGTAAGGATGCGTCCCACCACCAAGAAAGTACTGGCACAATGTCTTCAGTGCCGTATTCGTAAGGCACAAGCACCTGTGCCAGCGACCGGCGACCACCCACGAACGCGCCTGGCTCATCACCAAAGGCCGTTCACGTACACCGGGCTAGACTACTTCGGCCCGCTATCTGTCACCGTGGGTCGCCAGCATCACAAGAGATATGTAGCACTGTTTACATGCCTCACCACAAGAGCTGTCCACCTCGAGATCGCCGCCAGCCTCAGTGCAGACAGCGCAATATTAGCGCTGCGCCGTTTCGCCGCCCGCAGAGGATGTCCAACTGAGATCCACTCAGACAACGGCACCAACATGCACGGTGCCGATCGAGAGCTACGAGAGGCCTTCCGAGAGGAGGCCAGTCGCCGAGGCATCACTTGGCGCTTCATCACCCCATCAGCGCCCTTTATGGGAGGTGCATGGGAGCGTCTAGTTCGCTGCGTAAAAAACGCATTGTATACCGTACTCACAGAGAAACACCCACACGAAGAGGTGTTGTCCACACTGATTTGTGAGGCAGAGTACACGGTAAATAGCCGCCCGCTGACACATGTATCAGTCGACGGCGATGACGACGAGTCTATCACGCCGAACCACTTCCTACTTGGTGGGTCGGCTAGACTCCCAAACCCCGGCGTGTTCACCGAGCAAGACATCGACCACAAAAAGATGTGGCGTCGGTCACAAATCCTGGCCGACATGTTCTGGCGCCGGTGGGTGCGAGAATACCTGCCGGAGCTCCAAAACCGGCGGGAGCCCCATAGCCGCGGGCCTGGCCTGCTGGTGGGCGACCCCGTCCTTATCGCGGACGGGCAGCTGCCTCGCAACACGTGGCCGCGAGGCCGCATCGAGGCCATATACCCTGGCCCTGATGGAGAAGTCCGGACCGCTGAGGTGCGCACCACTGGCGGCACTCTAAAGCGTCCGGTGAAGAAGCTCATTCCTTTGCCAAAATGAGTGCAGCAGAGTTCCAGCGGCGAGAGCTGAGCGACGTGTCGCAGAGCGTCGAGGTCACGAGCGCTGCCGACGTGCGCCGCTCACAATGCTGATGCAGCGCCGCGCCAACGTAGCATCGAGTCGACGCGACACTGCACGGCGGGAGAGATGTTCGCGACGATACGTCACCTTTAGATAGGTTGTCATATGTAAAATATAAATAGTATTGACAGACACACGTCTGCTCACCCCAGAGCGCCATCGCATACTAAGCGATGTCGGTAGGTGAAAAAACCTTTTATAGTAAAGCTCGTAACTAATTTTTGCTCATGTTTTTGAGACACTAAAATTATATTTTATGTGTCTATCAGTAGGTAATAGAATTATATAGTCTAATAACAATAAATTAGAAGCTTTAATATGCATACTGATTGTGTTATTACGGAAAGAAACAAGTATTTAACTCCGTAAAAAACAACCGTCCTCAACGAGCGTTTAGTTCACAATGACCTGTAAGAGGGCGGCACCTTATATTTATACTAAAACCAGTTTTTGTAGAATTTTGATAACTTTAAACTCATGTTTTGGGGGCTTTTACATAGTTTATAGTGTGAATATAGCGCTTATGTGTTAGAATTATACATAAGGTACCTTAGTTATATGATAAATGTATAGGTTTAAGGAAATAAAAATATTTTGTTTACTTATTTTAGACCCCCCGTTTTGAGCAGGGTATCAGGTGGTGCTATAGGTATTCTATTCACCAACCAATCAGATTGCTTCCTTACATATAATTGTTTTGTTAGGAAACACCATCTAGGTGTTCTAGATAGGATGGCTGGATGCCATGACTGAGAAATTATACATAATAGCAGTACATGGCCAGTCTTAATGCATTTTTACTCTAAAAAGGGAAATACACATACATTTTACTCAAGTAAGTGTTTGGAAAATTCGTTACAAGCCGTTTTAGCGCTTCTAGGTGACCTAGAATTTTGTCTAGGCCCTATAAATAGACAGCACCTATGTAATTCTAGTACATGGGCGTCACTTACTTGAGAGGATGTGTCTGTGTGTGCCGGCATGGACGTTTCTATGCGGCTGCCGATGTGTCACTGCGTCCAGGGACATTTGGTGCCTGGTCAGCTATAGATATGCTGTCTGAAGCATTACCTTCGTGGACCCTCAGGCAGGCGCCTACACTCAGTCATGACACGGAGCTAGTATATAGGGGTATGTAACGCACACAGACACATTAGAGATGTGAGACGACGTAAAATTTAGTATTCGGCCGCTTCCCGGCACCTTAAGCTGCGGAAAGGCTGGTGGTACACCCATCAGGGTACCGCCGTCAGACAGCCTAGTTTTCCAGCTACCCAACCACACTTCCGGAAGGAGCTTAGCTCGGGTGGTTGAGGAGTTAAGCGACCTGATATGGTGCGAGGTTACATGGATTTGCTATGTAAACAAACTTGTAACAAACGATAACTCATCGGGGGTTAGACATGTAGCTACCGGACTTCTACCTTGGAATAGCCCATCACGAGGGCTACCCGGGTGTGAATGTAACTTGAAAATCCACCCAGCGGTCTGAGTAGGAATCGAGTTTATGTGCCAAGATCAGGGGCATAAGCTAACTTCTCGCACCATTTCGCGGCTGTACGCCTGAATGTTTTGAATATAACTGTAACACTTATGTGTGTCAACGGCCCAGTAGGAGGGCTCCAAGTCCCTCGCTGGTACCCTAGAGCTAACATGTCTAGTTTTAGGAGAAACTCGATTGTAAAGCTTCAAACTGGCGGGAATTCCCTTTCTTCGACGTTCTCCTTACGAGAACTCCCTGATGGTAGGGGCTAGGGACCTGGATCAAAGACCGGAGGGAAGGTCTCCTCGAGACCTATCCAAAAGTACAAGTTTCACCAGAATCGGTCCAGTGGAAGGGTAGTTCCTGTCAGTTTCAAGCTACGAGTCTTAGCGTATATTATTTTGAAAATAAAAGTTTTTGCGGTCGGAATGTTGTGGTCCTCGTCGCAGTCGAGTTCGCTTCTTTAATAGTGCGCAGGCGCGTGAACATTTCGTAGCCATTATTTCACTTAAAGTATTTCCACGCATCATTGCGCATCGAGGACCATGAAGGAACATCGCTTCTGGCCATGAACAAATAGTTTTATTTAACCTGGACATCACGTTTTTCACCTCAACCTACTTGGCAGCCTTCAAGTGTCTCCAAGGTCCATAGTTACCAGATGACAACTGAACAATAGGTGCAAGGGGCGTCAACGCGTTCAAGCAGGAGCCTTACAACCTCCTGATTGCCTGTCGGTCTTGGACGATCACGTCCGTCCCGTACATTTGCTGGTCCTGTCGAGCCGTATATTGGTAACCTACGGACCATTTGCTGGTCCTTCGTACCGGATTCTCTGGTAAAATACCAGACCTGCGGACGCTGTGAAGATATAGGCCAACGAAGAGCCTTGTTCCCGAGAACAAAGAAAACTGATGTCCCGGACGCTGTGAAAATATAGGCCAAGGAAGAGCCTTGTTCCCGAGAACAAAGAAAACTGATGTCCCATTCCTGTGAAAAAAGAAACCTGATGCCCTGGGGACACGAACGCTGCCTTGAGAACAAACAAGCCTGATGTAAAGTGACCTTATATACTGAGGTTACATTCCTGTTTCTTGGGTAATGTCAAAACGTATCGTTCCTGTGAAAACTAGTACCTGAGAACAAAGAAAACTGACGCTCACGCCTGTGAACATTCGTGAGAACAAAGAAAACTGATGCTCAAATATCTCAAGGTACCCTCAATATAAATCTGGTAAGATTACACACCACACAAATGTGCCAACTGGGGTACTAAGCGTTGCGTTCGTGAGAAAAGTTCCAGGGAAATAAGAATACTGACGTTCCATCTCGTAAACCTTACAAGTGCCAGGGTCAAGATCATGTTTCTTTAACAGTCAAAAACATAGCGTACACTCTGGGACGATAGAAACCCGTTTCCTGGGTGAGATAACCCAGTTACTGGTCAGCAACCGTATTACTGGGTGATTAGCGTCGTCAAAAGGCGCAACGTACTATCGTCTCATAGTAGAAACTTCCAGAGCGACTACAGTCGTGAAGAGTGCACGAGTGGATTAGGCCCACGCGTGGACTACCTGGAAGACAACCATTTGCTGGGACACAGCAGCCATTCCTGAGCTATTCCTGTGGTTCTACCGGCTTCCTGAGAAGCTAACCGTTCCCGTGTGATTACCGTCGCGAAAAGACGGTTTTTTGAGCTGTTTCTGTTGTGTAACCTGCTTACTGAGAATTCACAGTAATCGAAGATTACACAGAAACTGTATCCTGAAGGAATATTAATAATAATATATTTATTTAAAAAAAATGTTGAGAATTATTAATTATTAAGTTATTTAGAAAAACGTGTTGGGAGCTCGTTTAGGAGATAGAACGAACATACGACGTTCATAGAATTCCTGAAGGGTTACGGCTGAAGGATTATCGCTGAAGCGTTATCCAAGAAGAGGCTTACACACAGAAGCATATTGAATAGTCGTGTGGGCGACTTGTTCTATAAAATAGAACGAAAAAATAGTTGCTGAAATTTCCTGAAGCGTTATAGCTGAAGGCTTATTTTCGACTTAGAATTTGTTTAAAAACAAATAGTCGTTATCGAGATAGAAGCTCTCGATCGAAGTCTGGAGTTTCAAACCTGGATATCTGGAGTCTGAAGTGACTACTAACGTCAAGAGTTGGACCAACAGTTCAGTGATTGGTACCAGACCGGCTGCTCAACCTTGGAGGCTGCTGGACAAGTTGACACTTAGACAACAGTAAGTACAGTGAAAACATATGCTCATGTGCTTACCCATTTTGTGTTGAAAGTCTTATAGTGAACTTGTTTACGTATCAACATTGAAGTTTGAAGCTGATTTGGAACTTATAGTTTTGAAGACCACTAGCGACTTATAGTTTGAAGAATAACCTGGAGTTAAGAGGGTCGGATATAACCCGGAGTTTAAACTAACCCGGAGTTTGGAGATACTTTTCGAAGTTTGAAAAAGGAAGCGAACCCTCTTCAAGCCGACGACTGAAATCGGACTTAACCCAGAGTTACCACTTAGCAGTTTTCAAGAAAAAATTAAGTTTGGACATAGCCGTTTTGAAGCTCGAAAATAGATGTCAACCAGTTCGTGTTGAAGTCTAGAGTTGGACTCAGCCGATTCAAACTGACATATTGAAGAAGTCTAGAATTGGACTCAGCCGTTTCGAGCCAACGTTTTGAAGACAAGTTGAAGATTGGACTTGTACTTGGCGTATTCAAACTGAAACTTTGAACCAATCAGGATGCCGACTACCAGATCCCAGGACAAGAGGCCTGAATCATGGACAGTCCCCATTGAGCGTCCAGGTGCGGGCGTACAACATCAGCTGCCCCCACGCTCACCGTCCACTACTGAAGGGACAGAAAAGTCCATACCAGTCAGAAGCCCACCAACGTCACAGATAGGTGACAACACGCCCACACATGAGGAGGAGGAACCACAGGAACCAAGCACACGCAGGAAGGCATCGAAATCAGAAGATTCTTCAGAAAAAACACTGAAGCCTTCTGGTAGAAAACAAAGGATCCGGGATAAGACCTTTGTTCAAGGAGAAGTAATGGCTACCCGGGGTGACGCCCGTATCGAACATACTGGACCGCCGTCAACTAGCAAGTCGACCCGGTCACGTAAGAAAATTTCAAGAGCTCGTGAAGACTTATTGAAAATAAAGTTGGAACTCGCTAAGTTAGCACTTCAAAAAGCAGAAGAAGAAGCTTCTGAGGATGAATATATGGATGACAGAAATTCTAATGAAGAGTATGTCCGTTCGTGGCTCGAAGAGGCGCCAGAGCCCACACCGTTGAGGGAGAATGACGTCGCCAAAGGGGACAATGACGATTGGACCCCGGCTGCGGCCGTCGACGCTATAGCGGACTCCCGGAAACATATCGACCATATAGAACATCCACAAGTGAAGTCTAACATCGAACCACCTAGGACAGAGCCGTCCAACGTGGAGCCGCCAAGGCAAATAGAAGCGAAAGAGTCACTCCGTCCTTTTCTAACGGAGCTGACATCCGCTATAGCGTCGCTAGCCGACAGAAAAATCGAACCATGGACGCCTAACCGATCGGCGTCGCAGGTTATCATGACTCTGCCGAATTTCGGTGGAGCTCATACAGAATGGCTATCTTTTCGAGCCATTTACGAGGCAACTCATGCCTACTTCAGCGACATAGAAAACACGGCAAGACTCAGAAGGAGCTTGCGTGGTCGCGCACTGGAGACAGTGAGCTCAGAGCTCATCGGGAACGCAAAGCCGGATGAGATCATGAGAGAATTGGAACTACAGTTTGGACGTCCTGACTCAATAGCTCAGGCCGAAACAGACCGACTTAGAGGGCTACCAAAATGCAGCGAGTCGCCCAAGGACATCTGCACCTTTGCAAGTCGAGTCAGAAGCGGAGTTGTCACTCTGCGAGCTCTCAAGAAGGGGCACTATCTGCTCAATGCCGAGCTGGTGCGCCAGCTAACTGAGAAGCTACCCAATTCTCTGCGTGTACAATGGTACAGAACGTACACGGAAAAGTACCAGTCGCTGCCGGATCTGTCACTCTTCAGCGACTTCATAACCGAGCAAGCTCACTTCTGCAGTGCATTCGCCCCGCCTGAGAACATCAAGGAAACGGATTCTCTAGCGGGAAAACGCGTCATACAACGGACGCATACAGCTACCGACAAGCCGGTAAACAAATGTCGAATTTGCGACAAAAGTGGTCACTACGCGTCTGACTGCCAAAGGTTCAGAGACGCAGCAAGTGACAAAAGATGGGAGCTAGCCAAGAATTACAACTTGTGCTATCGCTGCCTAAGACAACGTCGTGCTGGACACACTTGCAACAAGAAGCAGTGTGATCATAAGGGGTGTACAGCCACGCACCATCGACTTCTTCATAGGGGTAAGAAGCCTCAAACAGACAGGACAAGGAAGCCTGCTGTTCCAGAAGAGAAGAAGGAGTCTCAGGAGACGGTGGCCAGTTCGCGAACTGAATCGAGTCAAGCTTTCCTGAAGATGATACCGGTCCGGGTAATAGGACCGGCGGGAGAGGCAGACACATACGCACTCCTTGACGACGGATCCACCGTTTCGCTGATCGACGAAGCAATCGCTCAGCGAGTGGGAGCAGTGGGCCCAATCGACCCTCTGAAGATCGGTGCTATTGGAAACACCATGATCGACACTCCCTTATCGAGACGTATAACCGTCACTCTCACAAGTCGTATGAGAGATAGGGTGCCCTTCAAGGCGCGCACCATTTCGAAGCTCAACCTGTCACCACAGGCAGTCAGTCAAGAAGACGTAGCCCGCTGTAGGCACCTTCGAGACTTGACGTCGCAGCTTACGTATCCTGCTGGAGTGCCAAAGATACTCGTTGGCCAAGACAACTGGCATTTGTTGTTGGCCACTGAAGTCCGCAGAGGACCTAGAAGCCAACCCATCGCGTCGAAAACCATGATGGGCTGGACATTGCACGGCGCGCACACCAGAACACTGGGCCAGCAGGTGCACTATGTCAACGGGTGTCAGTCCGTTGACGCAAGGCAAGATGCGGAACTGAACGAGCAGCTCCGTGAATTCTTCGCTATCGAGTCGTTGGCTATCAATCCACGACAACCAGCTTCTGACCCCCAGAAGAGGGCAGAAGATATACTGAACCGTCACACAAGACAGTTAGGAAATGGGCACATAGAAACCGCTATGTTATGGCGGGACGAGAAAATAGAGATGCCCGATAGTTACGAGACAGCACTCAAAAGGCTAGTCTCCATAGAGAAGAAGCTGGATAAAAACCCCGCTCTTCGTGTGAAATACACACATCAGATGGACTCCCTGATAGAAAAGGGATATGCTGAGAAGGCTCCCAAGTCAAGCACGCCAGGAAAAACCTGGTACCTGCCTCATTTCGATGTCTTCAACCCCATGAAGCCAGAGAAAATTCGAATAGTACATGATGCCGCCGCAAAATCGAGAGGAAAGTCACTCAACGACTTCCTGCTAACTGGACCAGACTTGCTGCAGTCGCTGCCCGGCGTCATGATGAGATTTCGTAGACACTGCGTGGCCATCTCCGGAGACATAGCCGAGATGTTCATGCAAGTAAAAGTACGAAGTGAAGACCGAGACTCACTTCGCTACCTATGGAGAGGCAACAGAAGAGATGGAGCCCCAGAAGAATATCGTATGACGTCCATCATTTTCGGCGCGGCAAGCTCGCCGTGCACCGCTATCTTTGCGAAAAATTGGAACGCAAGAAAGCACATCGAACAGCATCCAGTAGCAGTGAAAGCTATAGTAGAGAGCCATTATATGGACGATTATCTGGACAGCTATAAAACAGTCGAAGAAGCGACAGAAGTCGCGACAATGGTGAAGAAAATACACCAACAGGCGAAGTTTGACCTAACAAAATGGGTATCAAACAGTAAGCGCCTGATAGAAAATATCGATCCGTCACAAACCTGCACTGAGGTTGTGAACATCGGAGATACAGTAGGCGCAGAGAAAATACTCGGCCTGATTTGGAGACCTAGTGAAGATACGCTAGGTTTCAACCTAACGCTTGCGAGACTGCCGCCAGGAATTTTAGAAAAGGAGGCCCCTACAAAAAGAGAGGCTCTCAAAATTGTTATGTCGTTATACGACCCCCTAGGACTAGCCTCGCCTGTTACGATTCGAGCTAAACAAATATTGCAAGAAGCTTGGAGGCGAGGCGTCGATTGGGACCAGCTATTAGACGCTGACCTGGCATCTCAGTGGAGAAGTTGGATCGAAAACCTGCGGCAGCTCAAGGGCATCAGCATACCAAGATGTTATCCTGGTTATAGTGATGCCACAGAAATACAAATACATGTATTTACCGACGCAAGCGAGTTGGCATACGCAGCAGCTGTGTATTGGCGAGCCACCACAGCAGTAGGCACACAGAAGGTGAGCCTAGTCATGGCCAAGGCGAGAGTAGCTCCATTAAAGCTACAATCGATACCGCGCCTCGAGCTGCAGGCAGCGGTGATGGGAACCCGTCTGGCTGCAGCTGTGAAACGTGAACACGTCAACAATCCATCGTCGGTCACGTATTGGACAGACAGCAAAACAGTCTTGTCGTGGATAAGAAAAGGAGCACGAACCTATAAAGCCTTCGTAGCTCATCGCATAGCTGCCATAGAAGAAGGTAGCAAAGTGGAGGATTGGCGATGGATATCCACGAAGTTGAACATCGCCGATATAGCGACTCGTGACGTGCCGCCGAGGTTTGACTCACAACACGAGTGGTTCTGTGGCCCAAGTTTTTTGTATGAAGACCCTTCTTCATGGCCATCAGAAAAACCTCCAATCACAGAAGAGACAGGAGAGGAAAGAACGCTCACTTTCACATAAAAAGAAAAATCTGTTTTGGAGAAAATAACAGACAGACATACATACACTTCGAAGCTCATAGAAGCTATACCTAATCCCGTCAACTTTTCGAGATGGGAGCGGCTATTACGTGCGACTGCTACCGTCCTACGTTTTATACATCTCTGTAAACAAAGGACAGAGAAAACGTTCTACAAAAGAACCCGGAAAAACGCTGAGGAGGACACGGACTGGCGAAAGAAAAAGAAGACAGCGACTGCAGCAACCAAGCCGTCATACATAGCGCCAGAAGTCCGAAAGCAGTACATAGATGCGAGCTTTCTTCAAAAAGCCGAGAAAATACTCGTACAAGTTGCACAGCAGCAATCGTTCGCTCAAGAAATAGCTAGATTGCATGCACATGAAATAGTGGACAAAAATAGTCCGCTACACGCGCTGCAAATAGAAGTAGTAGATGACCTACTACGTATTAGAAGCCGTATAGCCGCCACTGACGAGGTCACAGAAGATGTAAGGCGACCGCCAATATTACATGGCGACCATCATATAACCCAGCTCTATATAGACTGGACACACCGCAGCTTACTACATAGTGGGACTGAACTCACAATAAATGAGGTACGGCAGCATTATTGGGTCGTAAGGATGCGTCCCACCACCAAGAAAGTACTGGCACAATGTCTTCAGTGCCGTATTCGTAAGGCACAAGCACCTGTGCCAGCGACCGGCGACCACCCACGAACGCGCCTGGCTCATCACCAAAGGCCGTTCACGTACACCGGGCTAGACTACTTCGGCCCGCTATCTGTCACCGTGGGTCGCCAGCATCACAAGAGATATGTAGCACTGTTTACATGCCTCACCACAAGAGCTGTCCACCTCGAGATCGCCGCCAGCCTCAGTGCAGACAGCGCAATATTAGCGCTGCGCCGTTTCGCCGCCCGCAGAGGATGTCCAACTGAGATCCACTCAGACAACGGCACCAACATGCACGGTGCCGATCGAGAGCTACGAGAGGCCTTCCGAGAGGAGGCCAGTCGCCGAGGCATCACTTGGCGCTTCATCACCCCATCAGCGCCCTTTATGGGAGGTGCATGGGAGCGTCTAGTTCGCTGCGTAAAAAACGCATTGTATACCGTACTCACAGAGAAACACCCACACGAAGAGGTGTTGTCCACACTGATTTGTGAGGCAGAGTACACGGTAAATAGCCGCCCGCTGACACATGTATCAGTCGACGGCGATGACGACGAGTCTATCACGCCGAACCACTTCCTACTTGGTGGGTCGGCTAGACTCCCAAACCCCGGCGTGTTCACCGAGCAAGACATCGACCACAAAAAGATGTGGCGTCGGTCACAAATCCTGGCCGACATGTTCTGGCGCCGGTGGGTGCGAGAATACCTGCCGGAGCTCCAAAACCGGCGGGAGCCCCATAGCCGCGGGCCTGGCCTGCTGGTGGGCGACCCCGTCCTTATCGCGGACGGGCAGCTGCCTCGCAACACGTGGCCGCGAGGCCGCATCGAGGCCATATACCCTGGCCCTGATGGAGAAGTCCGGACCGCTGAGGTGCGCACCACTGGCGGCACTCTAAAGCGTCCGGTGAAGAAGCTCATTCCTTTGCCAAAATGAGTGCAGCAGAGTTCCAGCGGCGAGAGCTGAGCGACGTGTCGCAGAGCGTCGAGGTCACGAGCGCTGCCGACGTGCGCCGCTCACAATGCTGATGCAGCGCCGCGCCAACGTAGCATCGAGTCGACGCGACACTGCACGGCGGGAGAGATGTTCGCGACGATACGTCACCTTTAGATAGGTTGTCATATGTAAAATATAAATAGTATTGACAGACACACGTCTGCTCACCCCAGAGCGCCATCGCATACTAAGCGATGTCGGTAGGTGAAAAAACCTTTTATAGTAAAGCTCGTAACTAATTTTTGCTCATGTTTTTGAGACACTAAAATTATATTTTATGTGTCTATCAGTAGGTAATAGAATTATATAGTCTAATAACAATAAATTAGAAGCTTTAATATGCATACTGATTGTGTTATTACGGAAAGAAACAAGTATTTAACTCCGTAAAAAACAACCGTCCTCAACGAGCGTTTAGTTCACAATGACCTGTAAGAGGGCGGCACCTTATATTTATACTAAAACCAGTTTTTGTAGAATTTTGATAACTTTAAACTCATGTTTTGGGGGCTTTTACATAGTTTATAGTGTGAATATAGCGCTTATGTGTTAGAATTATACATAAGGTACCTTAGTTATATGATAAATGTATAGGTTTAAGGAAATAAAAATATTTTGTTTACTTATTTTAGACCCCCCGTTTTGAGCAGGGTATCAGGTGGTGCTATAGGTATTCTATTCACCAACCAATCAGATTGCTTCCTTACATATAATTGTTTTGTTAGGAAACACCATCTAGGTGTTCTAGATAGGATGGCTGGATGCCATGACTGAGAAATTATACATAATAGCAGTACATGGCCAGTCTTAATGCATTTTTACTCTAAAAAGGGAAATACACATACATTTTACTCAAGTAAGTGTTTGGAAAATTCGTTACAAGCCGTTTTAGCGCTTCCAGGTGACCTAGAATTTTGTCTAGGCCCTATAAATAGACAGCACCTATGTAATTCTAGTACATGGGCGTCACTTACTTGAGAGGATGTGTCTGTGTGTGCCGGCATGGACGTTTCTATGCGGCTGCCGATGTGTCACTGCGTCCAGGGACATTTGGTGCCTGGTCAGCTATAGATATGCTGTCTGAAGCATTACCTTCGTGGACCCTCAGGCAGGCGCCTACACTCAGTCATGACACGGAGCTAGTATATAGGGGTATGTAACGCACACAGACACATTAGAGATGTGAGACGACGTAAAATTTAGTATTCGGCCGCTTCCCGGCACCTTAAGCTGCGGAAAGGCTGGTGGTACACCCATCAGGGTACCGCCGTCAGACAGCCTAGTTTTCCAGCTACCCAACCACACTTCCGGAAGGAGCTTAGCTCGGGTGGTTGAGGAGTTAAGCGACCTGATATGGTGCGAGGTTACATGGATTTGCTATGTAAACAAACTTGTAACAAACGATAACTCATCGGGGGTTGGACATGTAGCTACCGGACTTCTACCTTGGAATAGCCCATCACGAGGGCTACCCGGGTGTGAATGTAACTTGAAAATCCACCCAGCGGTCTGAGTAGGAATCGAGTTTATGTGCCAAGATCAGGGGCATAAGCTAACTTCTCGCACCATTTCGCGGCTGTACGCCTGAATGTTTTGAATATAACTGTAACACTTATGTGTGTCAACGGCCCAGTAGGAGGGCTCCAAGTCCCTCGCTGGTACCCTAGAGCTAACATGTCTAGTTTTAGGAGAAACTCGATTGTAAAGCTTCAAACTGGCGGGAATTCCCTTTCTTCGACGTTCTCCTTACGAGAACTCCCTGATGGTAGGGGCTAGGGACCTGGATCAAAGACCGGAGGGAAGGTCTCCTCGAGACCTATCCAAAAGTACAAGTTTCACCAGAATCGGTCCAGTGGAAGGGTAGTTCCTGTCAGTTTCAAGCTACGAGTCTTAGCGTATATTATTTTGAAAATAAAAGTTTTTGCGGTCGGAATGTTGTGGTCCTCGTCGCAGTCGAGTTCGCTTCTTTAATAGTGCGCAGGCGCGTGAACATTTCGTAGCCATTATTTCACTTAAAGTATTTCCACGCATCATTGCGCATCGAGGACCATGAAGGAACATCGCTTCTGGCCATGAACAAATAGTTTTATTTAACCTGGACATCACGTTTTTCACCTCAACCTACTTGGCAGCCTTCAAGTGTCTCCAAGGTCCATAGTTACCAGATGACAACTGAACAATAGGTGCAAGGGGCGTCAACGCGTTCAAGCAGGAGCCTTACAACCTCCTGATTGCCTGTCGGTCTTGGACGATCACGTCCGTCCCGTACATTTGCTGGTCCTGTCGAGCCGTATATTGGTAACCTACGGACCATTTGCTGGTCCTTCGTACCGGATTCTCTGGTAAAATACCAGACCTGCGGACGCTGTGAAGATATAGGCCAACGAAGAGCCTTGTTCCCGAGAACAAAGAAAACTGATGTCCCGGACGCTGTGAAAATATAGGCCAAGGAAGAGCCTTGTTCCCGAGAACAAAGAAAACTGATGTCCCATTCCTGTGAAAAAAGAAACCTGATGCCCTGGGGACACGAACGCTGCCTTGAGAACAAACAAGCCTGATGTAAAGTGACCTTATATACTGAGGTTACATTCCTGTTTCTTGGGTAATGTCAAAACGTATCGTTCCTGTGAAAACTAGTACCTGAGAACAAAGAAAACTGACGCTCACGCCTGTGAACATTCGTGAGAACAAAGAAAACTGATGCTCAAATATCTCAAGGTACCCTCAATATAAATCTGGTAAGATTACACACCACACAAATGTGCCAACTGGGGTACTAAGCGTTGCGTTCGTGAGAAAAGTTCCAGGGAAATAAGAATACTGACGTTCCATCTCGTAAACCTTACAAGTGCCAGGGTCAAGATCATGTTTCTTTAACAGTCAAAAACATAGCGTACACTCTGGGACGATAGAAACCCGTTTCCTGGGTGAGATAACCCAGTTACTGGTCAGCAACCGTATTACTGGGTGATTAGCGTCGTCAAAAGGCGCAACGTACTATCGTCTCATAGTAGAAACTTCCAGAGCGACTACAGTCGTGAAGAGTGCACGAGTGGATTAGGCCCACGCGTGGACTACCTGGAAGACAACCATTTGCTGGGACACAGCAGCCATTCCTGAGCTATTCCTGTGGTTCTACCGGCTTCCTGAGAAGCTAACCGTTCCCGTGTGATTACCGTCGCGAAAAGACGGTTTTTTGAGCTGTTTCTGTTGTGTAACCTGCTTACTGAGAATTCACAGTAATCGAAGATTACACAGAAACTGTATCCTGAAGGAATATTGCATAGCCTGAAGAGTTATCGCTAGGAAACTCATAATCGGAGTTTTCAAACAGCGTGTTGGGAGCTCGTTTAGGAGATAGAACGAACATACGACGTTCATAGAATTCCTGAAGGGTTACGGCTGAAGGATTATCGCTGAAGCGTTATCCAAGAAGAGGCTTACACACAGAAGCATATTGAATAGTCGTGTGGGCGACTTGTTCTATAAAATAGAACGAAAAAATAGTTGCTGAAATTTCCTGAAGCGTTATAGCTGAAGGCTTATTTTCGACTTAGAATTTGTTTAAAAACAAATAGTCGTTATCGAGATAGAAGCTCTCGATCGAAGTCTGGAGTTTCAAACCTGGATATCTGGAGTCTGAAGTGACTACTAACGTCAAGAGTTGGACCAACAGTTCAGTGATTGGTACCAGACCGGCTGCTCAACCTTGGAGGCTGCTGGACAAGTTGACACTTAGACAACAGTAAGTACAGTGAAAACATATGCTCATGTGCTTACCCATTTTGTGTTGAAAGTCTTATAGTGAACTTGTTTACGTATCAACATTGAAGTTTGAAGCTGATTTGGAACTTATAGTTTTGAAGACCACTAGCGACTTATAGTTTGAAGAATAACCTGGAGTTAAGAGGGTCGGATATAACCCGGAGTTTAAACTAACCCGGAGTTTGGAGATACTTTTCGAAGTTTGAAAAAGGAAGCGAACCCTCTTCAAGCCGACGACTGAAATCGGACTTAACCCAGAGTTACCACTTAGCAGTTTTCAAGAAAAAATTAAGTTTGGACATAGCCGTTTTGAAGCTCGAAAATAGATGTCAACCAGTTCGTGTTGAAGTCTAGAGTTGGACTCAGCCGATTCAAACTGACATATTGAAGAAGTCTAGAATTGGACTCAGCCGTTTCGAGCCAACGTTTTGAAGACAAGTTGAAGATTGGACTTGTACTTGGCGTATTCAAACTGAAACTTTGAACCAATCAGGATGCCGACTACCAGATCCCAGGACAAGAGGCCTGAATCATGGACAGTCCCCATTGAGCGTCCAGGTGCGGGCGTACAACATCAGCTGCCCCCACGCTCACCGTCCACTACTGAAGGGACAGAAAAGTCCATACCAGTCAGAAGCCCACCAACGTCACAGATAGGTGACAACACGCCCACACATGAGGAGGAGGAACCACAGGAACCAAGCACACGCAGGAAGGCATCGAAATCAGAAGATTCTTCAGAAAAAACACTGAAGCCTTCTGGTAGAAAACAAAGGATCCGGGATAAGACCTTTGTTCAAGGAGAAGTAATGGCTACCCGGGGTGACGCCCGTATCGAACATACTGGACCGCCGTCAACTAGCAAGTCGACCCGGTCACGTAAGAAAATTTCAAGAGCTCGTGAAGACTTATTGAAAATAAAGTTGGAACTCGCTAAGTTAGCACTTCAAAAAGCAGAAGAAGAAGCTTCTGAGGATGAATATATGGATGACAGAAATTCTAATGAAGAGTATGTCCGTTCGTGGCTCGAAGAGGCGCCAGAGCCCACACCGTTGAGGGAGAATGACGTCGCCAAAGGGGACAATGACGATTGGACCCCGGCTGCGGCCGTCGACGCTATAGCGGACTCCCGGAAACATATCGACCATATAGAACATCCACAAGTGAAGTCTAACATCGAACCACCTAGGACAGAGCCGTCCAACGTGGAGCCGCCAAGGCAAATAGAAGCGAAAGAGTCACTCCGTCCTTTTCTAACGGAGCTGACATCCGCTATAGCGTCGCTAGCCGACAGAAAAATCGAACCATGGACGCCTAACCGATCGGCGTCGCAGGTTATCATGACTCTGCCGAATTTCGGTGGAGCTCATACAGAATGGCTATCTTTTCGAGCCATTTACGAGGCAACTCATGCCTACTTCAGCGACATAGAAAACACGGCAAGACTCAGAAGGAGCTTGCGTGGTCGCGCACTGGAGACAGTGAGCTCAGAGCTCATCGGGAACGCAAAGCCGGATGAGATCATGAGAGAATTGGAACTACAGTTTGGACGTCCTGACTCAATAGCTCAGGCCGAAACAGACCGACTTAGAGGGCTACCAAAATGCAGCGAGTCGCCCAAGGACATCTGCACCTTTGCAAGTCGAGTCAGAAGCGGAGTTGTCACTCTGCGAGCTCTCAAGAAGGGGCACTATCTGCTCAATGCCGAGCTGGTGCGCCAGCTAACTGAGAAGCTACCCAATTCTCTGCGTGTACAATGGTACAGAACGTACACGGAAAAGTACCAGTCGCTGCCGGATCTGTCACTCTTCAGCGACTTCATAACCGAGCAAGCTCACTTCTGCAGTGCATTCGCCCCGCCTGAGAACATCAAGGAAACGGATTCTCTAGCGGGAAAACGCGTCATACAACGGACGCATACAGCTACCGACAAGCCGGTAAACAAATGTCGAATTTGCGACAAAAGTGGTCACTACGCGTCTGACTGCCAAAGGTTCAGAGACGCAGCAAGTGACTAAAGATGGGAGCTAGCCAAGAATTACAACTTGTGCTATCGCTGCCTAAGACAACGTCGTGCTGGACACACTTGCAACAAGAAGCAGTGTGATCATAAGGGGTGTACAGCCACGCACCATCGACTTCTTCATAGGGGTAAGAAGCCTCAAACAGACAGGACAAGGAAGCCTGCTGTTCCAGAAGAGAAGAAGGAGTCTCAGGAGACGGTGGCCAGTTCGCGAACTGAATCGAGTCAAGCTTTCCTGAAGATGATACCGGTCCGGGTAATAGGACCGGCGGGAGAGGCAGACACATACGCACTCCTTGACGACGGATCCACCGTTTCGCTGATCGACGAAGCAATCGCTCAGCGAGTGGGAGCAGTGGGCCCAATCGACCCTCTGAAGATCGGTGCTATTGGAAACACCATGATCGACACTCCCTTATCGAGACGTATAACCGTCACTCTCACAAGTCGTATGAGAGATAGGGTGCCCTTCAAGGCGCGCACCATTTCGAAGCTCAACCTGTCACCACAGGCAGTCAGTCAAGAAGACGTAGCCCGCTGTAGGCACCTTCGAGACTTGACGTCGCAGCTTACGTATCCTGCTGGAGTGCCAAAGATACTCGTCGGCCAAGACAACTGGCATTTGTTGTTGGCCACTGAAGTCCGCAGAGGACCTAGAAGCCAACCCATCGCGTCGAAAACCATGATGGGCTGGACATTGCACGGCGCGCACACCAGAACACTGGGCCAGCAGGTGCACTATGTCAACGGGTGTCAGTCCGTTGACGCAAGGCAAGATGCGGAACTGAACGAGCAGCTCCGTGAATTCTTCGCTATCGAGTCGTTGGCTATCAATCCACGACAACCAGCTTCTGACCCCCAGAAGAGGGCAGAAGATATACTGAACCGTCACACAAGACAGTTAGGAAATGGGCACATAGAAACCGCTATGTTATGGCGGGACGAGAAAATAGAGATGCCCGATAGTTACGAGACAGCACTCAAAAGGCTAGTCTCCATAGAGAAGAAGCTGGATAAAAACCCCGCTCTTCGTGTGAAATACACACATCAGATGGACTCCCTGATAGAAAAGGGATATGCTGAGAAGGCTCCCAAGTCAAGCACGCCAGGAAAAACCTGGTACCTGCCTCATTTCGATGTCTTCAACCCCATGAAGCCAGAGAAAATTCGAATAGTACATGATGCCGCCGCAAAATCGAGAGGAAAGTCACTCAACGACTTCCTGCTAACTGGACCAGACTTGCTGCAGTCGCTGCCCGGCGTCATGATGAGATTTCGTAGACACTGCGTGGCCATCTCCGGAGACATAGCCGAGATGTTCATGCAAGTAAAAGTACGAAGTGAAGACCGAGACTCACTTCGCTACCTATGGAGAGGCAACAGAAGAGATGGAGCCCCAGAAGAATATCGTATGACGTCCATCATTTTCGGCGCGGCAAGCTCGCCGTGCACCGCTATCTTTGCGAAAAATTGGAACGCAAGAAAGCACATCGAACAGCATCCAGTAGCAGTGAAAGCTATAGTAGAGAGCCATTATATGGACGATTATCTGGACAGCTATAAAACAGTCGAAGAAGCGACAGAAGTCGCGACAATGGTGAAGAAAATACACCAACAGGCGAAGTTTGACCTAACAAAATGGGTATCAAACAGTAAGCGCCTGATAGAAAATATCGATCCGTCACAAACCTGCACTGAGGTTGTGAACATCGGAGATACAGTAGGCGCAGAGAAAATACTCGGCCTGATTTGGAGACCTAGTGAAGATACGCTAGGTTTCAACCTAACGCTTGCGAGACTGCCGCCAGGAATTTTAGAAAAGGAGGCCCCTACAAAAAGAGAGGCTCTCAAAATTGTTATGTCGTTATACGACCCCCTAGGACTAGCCTCGCCTGTTACGATTCGAGCTAAACAAATATTGCAAGAAGCTTGGAGGCGAGGCGTCGATTGGGACCAGCTATTAGACGCTGACCTGGCATCTCAGTGGAGAAGTTGGATCGAAAACCTGCGGCAGCTCAAGGGCATCAGCATACCAAGATGTTATCCTGGTTATAGTGATGCCACAGAAATACAAATACATGTATTTACCGACGCAAGCGAGTTGGCATACGCAGCAGCTGTGTATTGGCGAGCCACCACAGCAGTAGGCACACAGAAGGTGAGCCTAGTCATGGCCAAGGCGAGAGTAGCTCCATTAAAGCTACAATCGATACCGCGCCTCGAGCTGCAGGCAGCGGTGATGGGAACCCGTCTGGCTGCAGCTGTGAAACGTGAACACGTCAACAATCCATCGTCGGTCACGTATTGGACAGACAGCAAAACAGTCTTGTCGTGGATAAGAAAAGGAGCACGAACCTATAAAGCCTTCGTAGCTCATCGCATAGCTGCCATAGAAGAAGGTAGCAAAGTGGAGGATTGGCGATGGATATCCACGAAGTTGAACATCGCCGATATAGCGACTCGTGACGTGCCGCCGAGGTTTGACTCACAACACGAGTGGTTCTGTGGCCCAAGTTTTTTGTATGAAGACCCTTCTTCATGGCCATCAGAAAAACCTCCAATCACAGAAGAGACAGGAGAGGAAAGAACGCTCACTGTCACATAAAAAGAAAAATCTGTTTTGGAGAAAATAACAGACAGACATACATACACTTCGAAGCTCATAGAAGCTATACCTAATCCCGTCAACTTTTCGAGATGGGAGCGGCTATTACGTGCGACTGCTACCGTCCTACGTTTTATACATCTCTGTAAACAAAGGACAGAGAAAACGTTCTACAAAAGAACCCGGAAAAACGCTGAGGAGGACACGGACTGGCGAAAGAAAAAGAAGACAGCGACTGCAGCAACCAAGCCGTCATACATAGCGCCAGAAGTCCGAAAGCAGTACATAGATGCGAGCTTTCTTCAAAAAGCCGAGAAAATACTCGTACAAGTTGCACAGCAGCAATCGTTCGCTCAAGAAATAGCTAGATTGCATGCACATGAAATAGTGGACAAAAATAGTCCGCTACACGCGCTGCAAATAGAAGTAGTAGATGACCTACTACGTATTAGAAGCCGTATAGCCGCCACTGACGAGGTCACAGAAGATGTAAGGCGACCGCCAATATTACATGGCGACCATCATATAACCCAGCTCTATATAGACTGGACACACCGCAGCTTACTACATAGTGGGACTGAACTCACAATAAATGAGGTACGGCAGCATTATTGGGTCGTAAGGATGCGTCCCACCACCAAGAAAGTACTGGCACAATGTCTTCAGTGCCGTATTCGTAAGGCACAAGCACCTGTGCCAGCGACCGGCGACCACCCACGAACGCGCCTGGCTCATCACCAAAGGCCGTTCACGTACACCGGGCTAGACTACTTCGGCCCGCTATCTGTCACCGTGGGTCGCCAGCATCACAAGAGATATGTAGCACTGTTTACATGCCTCACCACAAGAGCTGTCCACCTCGAGATCGCCGCCAGCCTCAGCGCAGACAGCGCAATATTAGCGCTGCGCCGTTTCGCCGCCCGCAGAGGATGTCCAACTGAGATCCACTCAGACAACGGCACCAACATGCACGGTGCCGATCGAGAGCTACGAGAGGCCTTCCGAGAGGAGGCCAGTCGCCGAGGCATCACTTGGCGCTTCATCACCCCATCAGCGCCCTTTATGGGAGGTGCATGGGAGCGTCTAGTTCGCTGCGTAAAAAACGCATTGTATACCGTACTCACAGAGAAACACCCACACGAAGAGGTGTTGTCCACACTGATTTGTGAGGCAGAGTACACGGTAAATAGCCGCCCGCTGACACATGTATCAGTCGACGGCGATGACGACGAGTCTATCACGCCGAACCACTTCCTACTTGGTGGGTCGGCTAGACTCCCAAACCCCGGCGTGTTCACCGAGCAAGACATCGACCACAAAAAGATGTGGCGTCGGTCACAAATCCTGGCCGACATGTTCTGGCGCCGGTGGGTGCGAGAATACCTGCCGGAGCTCCAAAACCGGCGGGAGCCCCATAGCCGCGGGCCTGGCCTGCTGGTGGGCGACCCCGTAGTTATCGCGGACGGGCAGCTGCCTCGCAACACGTGGCCGCGAGGCCGCATCGAGGCCATATACCCTGGCCCTGATGGAGAAGTCCGGACCGCTGAGGTGCGCACCACTGGCGGCACTCTAAAGCGTCCGGTGAAGAAGCTCATTCCTTTGCCAAAATGAGTGCAGCAGAGTTCCAGCGGCGAGAGCTGAGCGACGTGTCGCAGAGCGTCGAGGTCACGAGCGCTGCCGACGTGCGCCGCTCACAATGCTGATGCAGCGCCGCGCCAACGTAGCATCGAGTCGACGCGACACTGCACGGCGGGAGAGATGTTCGCGACGATACGTCACCTTTAGATAGGTTGTCATATGTAAAATATAAATAGTATTGACAGACACACGTCTGCTCACCCCAGAGCGCCATCGCATACTAAGCGATGTCGGTAGGTGAAAAAACCTTTTATAGTAAAGCTCGTAACTAATTTTTGCTCATGTTTTTGAGACACTAAAATTATATTTTATGTGTCTATCAGTAGGTAATAGAATTATATAGTCTAATAACAATAAATTAGAAGCTTTAATATGCATACTGATTGTGTTATTACGGAAAGAAACAAGTATTTAACTCCGTAAAAAACAACCGTCCTCAACGAGCGTTTAGTTCACAATGACCTGTAAGAGGGCGGCACCTTATATTTATACTAAAACCAGTTTTTGTAGAATTTTGATAACTTTAAACTCATGTTTTGGGGGCTTTTACATAGTTTATAGTGTGAATATAGCGCTTATGTGTTAGAATTATACATAAGGTACCTTAGTTATATGATAAATGTATAGGTTTAAGGAAATAAAAATATTTTGTTTACTTATTTTAGACCCCCCGTTTTGAGCAGGGTATCAGGTGGTGCTATAGGTATTCTATTCACCAACCAATCAGATTGCTTCCTTACATATAATTGTTTTGTTAGGAAACACCATCTAGGTGTTCTAGATAGGATGGCTGGATGCCATGACTGAGAAATTATACATAATAGCAGTACATGGCCAGTCTTAATGCATTTTTACTCTAAAAAGGGAAATACACATACATTTTACTCAAGTAAGTGTTTGGAAAATTCGTTACAAGCCGTTTTAGCGCTTCTAGGTGACCTAGAATTTTGTCTAGGCCCTATAAATAGACAGCACCTATGTAATTCTAGTACATGGGCGTCACTTACTTGAGAGGATGTGTCTGTGTGTGCCGGCATGGACGTTTCTATGCGGCTGCCGATGTGTCACTGCGTCCAGGGACATTTGGTGCCTGGTCAGCTATAGATATGCTGTCTGAAGCATTACCTTCGTGGACCCTCAGGCAGGCGCCTACACTCAGTCATGACACGGAGCTAGTATATAGGGGTATGTAACGCACACAGACACATTAGAGATGTGAGACGACGTAAAATTTAGTATTCGGCCGCTTCCCGGCACCTTAAGCTGCGGAAAGGCTGGTGGTACACCCATCAGGGTACCGCCGTCAGACAGCCTAGTTTTCCAGCTACCCAACCACACTTCCGGAAGGAGCTTAGCTCGGGTGGTTGAGGAGTTAAGCGACCTGATATGGTGCGAGGTTACATGGATTTGCTATGTAAACAAACTTGTAACAAACGATAACTCATCGGGGGTTGGACATGTAGCTACCGGACTTCTACCTTGGAATAGCCCATCACGAGGGCTACCCGGGTGTGAATGTAACTTGAAAATCCACCCAGCGGTCTGAGTAGGAATCGAGTTTATGTGCCAAGATCAGGGGCATAAGCTAACTTCTCGCACCATTTCGCGGCTGTACGCCTGAATGTTTTGAATATAACTGTAACACTTATGTGTGTCAACGGCCCAGTAGGAGGGCTCCAAGTCCCTCGCTGGTACCCTAGAGCTAACATGTCTAGTTTTAGGAGAAACTCGATTGTAAAGCTTCAAACTGGCGGGAATTCCCTTTCTTCGACGTTCTCCTTACGAGAACTCCCTGATGGTAGGGGCTAGGGACCTGGATCAAAGACCGGAGGGAAGGTCTCCTCGAGACCTATCCAAAAGTACAAGTTTCACCAGAATCGGTCCAGTGGAAGGGTAGTTCCTGTCAGTTTCAAGCTACGAGTCTTAGCGTATATTATTTTGAAAATAAAAGTTTTTGCGGTCGGAATGTTGTGGTCCTCGTCGCAGTCGAGTTCGCTTCTTTAATAGTGCGCAGGCGCGTGAACATTTCGTAGCCATTATTTCACTTAAAGTATTTCCACGCATCATTGCGCATCGAGGACCATGAAGGAACATCGCTTCTGGCCATGAACAAATAGTTTTATTTAACCTGGACATCACGTTTTTCACCTCAACCTACTTGGCAGCCTTCAAGTGTCTCCAAGGTCCATAGTTACCAGATGACAACTGAACAATAGGTGCAAGGGGCGTCAACGCGTTCAAGCAGGAGCCTTACAACCTCCTGATTGCCTGTCGGTCTTGGACGATCACGTCCGTCCCGTACAGTACAATTTTTTTGCGTTATGGACACCGACTTCCTAAAATAAAGTTACTTTTCACTTTGTAGTGTTTATTTGGAAGTTGGTAGATTTTTTTTTTCTTGCTAAATATTTTTTTTTACTTATTGAACCCGTTAAATTCATCTAACTTTTGATAGAGTGAACCGATTGCAATGAAACATAAACGAAGTAATACTTCAAATTACGCACATTTTTTTATGTATTCTACATTGGTTTCGTACATTTTAATTGTTGCGTGCAGAACTTAACAGACAGACAGACAAAATTGCCAAAAATGCTGGAAATGGGGTTTGTTGGTTATCCTATAACAACCTGACTATTTCTTTGTTGGAAATAGTTTCGATGCACAAAAATTACATAACTACAGATTTAGATATTATATGTATTGATTTGACCAGCTTATCCATAAAAACACTAAAAAAGAAAAACAGAATCAAAAGTGATCGAAAAACGACCAAGATATATTTTTTTAAGAAATATATCCATCCCTCTTTACGAAAACACCGTTTTCTGTAGCAGCTGTATGGGCGTCGTTGTATATGACGTCAGATGGCACGTCGGACTAATCTCTTTCTAATTCTCCAAATTTAAGCTTTATAACTTCGTCACAGATAAAGTAACTTAAAAAAAAATACTAAACAGTATTTAATTCAGAAAATAAACGAAATTACACGAATAAACTACATATTTAAGTATCATCTACCTACACGATCTCTTTGATATAACCCTTGCGGCCTTGTAGGTAATATCACAGGATACTCAAAGGACTGTCATGTCGGCAACTTTATTTTCCCTCAGCTATAAATTACACGGAATAGGTACCACTCAGAATCAAACTCTATCACGAAGTAGATAAGGTGGTAATTCAAAGAGATGTTTAGTGGTATAGTATGAAACTTTTGGGGAGATTATTATGTCAGTATCACACGTGTGGGTTGTTATAATATGACTGCTAGTTGAGTGAAGAGGTCGGCTTAGCAAACTTTGAATTAATAATTGTGTTTAGTTCGAAAACTAACGAACAAAGACCAAAAGGACCGTATTACAACGTGTCAATGCCAGTATGACACCGCTATATGTTTCTTTTCGGAAATTGGTGAAAAATTGAACAAAAGACACTGACTTCCGAAAGGAAAGTTATTTTTCTCTTTTTGTCTTTTGTTTTAGAAGTCAGTTTGTTTTTTTTTCGTAAAAAAAAAAAACCCTTTTTAGTTTTGGTACCTTCAATTACCATGAAAATCATTCATAGCCAAAGCAAATCTCATGACTATTCCAATAAGCTCAAACACGACTAGGATACATTGTTTTATTCCAGCGTTCCAGTGCCTACCTACCAGCTTCATCATCAAAGCAGTTCGATGGTACCATTTTCATTAGTATTTGCTTCACCTAAGTCGGTTAACTACTCGATACATCTTATATCCGTGACATATTTAGCATTAAGGAGTTCCAGTGGGCATCTGTGGTCTTCTTCATTAGTTCCACTTCACCAAGTAATACTTTCTGGGTGCAAATCATAGCACTGTCACTGAAAATACTGAAATCGCTATATGTATACCTATAATATTTGAGAATTTCTCTCGATTTCTCCAGGATCCCGTCATGAAATCCTGACTAGATGACCATGAGACAACCTGGGCAGTAACCCTTTTAAACAAAAGAATAATTTTCCAAATCTGTCCAAGCAAGCGTCTTTGAAGTCGTCTTTGAAAAAAGATTCCGACGAATTGAGAACCTTCTCCTTTTATTGAAGTCTGTTAAAAAGGAATAGCGGTATTCGTCCTGTATATCTCTGTCACTGACTCACATAGGAACAATAATTATTTTAAGATGTCATCAGGCCCTTGCAATGTTGCTAAAAACCACTACAACACTGAAAAGAAAAAGACAGTAAAATTCAAATTCCTAGGTTGCACAGATCTTGAGTAAAAACCGGGAGCGATCATCGCATGGTAAGAGGCACATTGAACATTAATATTAAGCTTGAAAGGTCTCGACTGATGAAGTCCACGCTCCGTCCAGCACAGGTCCAGGTCCAAAACCCCGAGAGCTTTCATCTCGAACTCCAGAATCGTTTCGAGTGCCTGGGGAGCTCCGTGGACGAATACAGCGACGGGTTCGTGGAAGCTGTCCATACGGTTGGGTCTAAGTTTTTCAAGACCCGTCGTACAGATAGAAACAAAAAGCTCTCTGATCATACCCTCAAGCATATGAAGGAGAGGCGTGAGATGATCCTGCAGTCTTCAGATGAGGCGTGCAAATACCGGCAGATCAATAGACAGATCTCTAAATCCTAGAAAAGAGACCTCCGCCGCTTTAATACCGAGCGTATTAAAGACGCGATTGAGCGAAATAAAGGCTCCAAGGTTTTTTCAAGGGATCTGGCTATTGGGCAGAGCCAGCTCACGAAACTGAAGACCGATGATGGCAGGATTGTATCCGCCAAACCGGAGCTTCTGAGGGAGATCGAGAGTTTCTATGGGCAGTTGTACACGTCAACCAGTAAACCCGTTGCGAATCTAGCAAACGACCCAAGAGCTAGATTGACCCGGCACTATACCGAAGATATCCCGGACGTCAGCCTGTACGAGATTTGGATGGCTCTGAAACAGCTTAAAAACAACAAGGTGCCGGGTGATGACGGAATCACGGCTGAACTCCTGAAGGCGGGTGGAAAACCGGTCCTCAAGGCCCTTCAGAAGCTTTTTGATTCCGTCATACTCGAGGGCAAAACGCCACAGGCATGGTGCAGGGTTGTGGTGGTACTCTTCTTCAAGAAGGGCGACAATGCCCGGCTGAAGAACTATAGGCCCATCTCGCTTCTTAGCCATGTTTACAAGTTGTTTTCAAGAGTCATCACGAATCGTCTCGCGCGCAAGTTTGACGATTTCCAGCCTCCCGAACAAGCCGGATTCCGAAAAGGCTTTAGCACCGTAGACCACATACATACGCTGCGGCAGGTTATACAGAAGACCGAAGAGTATCACCTGCCTCTCTGTTTAGCGTTTGTGGACTACGAGAAAGCCTTCGATTCGATCGAGACTTGGGCTGTACTGCAGTCTCTCCAACGGTGCCAGATCGACTACCGGTACATTGAGGTGTTGAAGTATCTGTACAAAAACGCCACCATGTCAGTCCGTCTTCAGGATCAGACCTCGAAACCAATCCTTCTCCAGCGCGGCGTAAGACAGGGAGACGTCATTTCTCCGAAACTGTTCACTGCTGCGCTGGAGGACGTCTTCAAGGTTCTGGACTGGAAGGGGCTTGGCATCAACGTTAATGGCGAGTACATCACTCACCTTCGGTTTGCCGACGACATAGTGGTCATGGCTAAGACCATGGAGAGCCTCAGTAAAATGCTCGATGACCTTAGTAGAGCTTCCAAAAGAGTGGGTCTTAAAATGAACATGGACAAAACCAAGGTCATGGTGAACGCCCATATAACACCCACTCCTATCAAGATCGGAGACTCTACACTCGAAGTTGTAGACGATTATGTTTACTTGGGACAAACGGTCCAGTTGGGTAGGTCCAACTTCAAGAAAGAGGTCAACCGTCGAATCCGACTCGGCTGGGCGGCGTTTGGGCAGTTGCGTGGTATCTTCTCGTCCAATTTACCGCAGTGTCTCAAGACAAAAGTCTATGACCAGTGTGTGTTGCCAGTGATCACCTATGGGACCGAGACGTGGTCGCTCACAATGGGCCTTATCAGAAAGCTTAAAGTCCGAAAGGGCTTTAGACCCAAAGGGCAATGGAGAGGGCTATGCTCGGAATTTCCTTGCGTGATCACGTCAGAAATGATGATATCCGCAGGAGAACCAAAGTTACCGATATAGCCCAAAGAATTGCCAAACTTAAGTGGCAGTGGGCAGGGCACATTGCTCGCAGAACGGATGGCCGATGGGGCCGAAAAGTTCTGGAATGGCGACCGCGAACTGGAAGACGATACGTTGGAAGGCCTCCCACTAGGTGGACCGATGACCTGGTTAAGGTTGCGGGCAGGCGCTGGATGCGAGACGCACGGGATCGGTCAATGTGGCGACGCCTGGGGGAGGCCTATGACCAGCAGTGGACGTCTTTCGGCTGAAATGATGATGATGATGATGACAGATCTTGAGTAAAATTTTTGGAACAGGTTGAGGTATCGTTTTTAATTTTGAGGTTCCGACACAAGAAACCCTTAAAAACATACCTACAGTTTGTTCGTAATTTTTGACAGTACGTTGTGAATATAGTGAATGTTGCATACATTCAAAATATTCACAAGGCATTTTTTTAGGATGCAGGATAGAGATCCTCAAAGCCGATTATATGCCGACGGTCCATACGGAAACACGTTGAAAATCTATCCCAAAGCTGATAGGTACTTTAAACAAGGAATTTAACTACTGGGGAGATATTCGGATATCCCTTTGTGGATTTTCAGAATGCTCTTTTGTGTGGTTCAACAAAATAGTAATGAAAAAAGTTTCTGAATACAATTATACTCTTTGCTAGATACTATGGGGAAGTTCCGGCTATCTATAGGAAGGCCTCCCACTAGGTGGACCGATGATTTGGAAGCTATTGGAATCTCCTAGATGCGAGACGCACATGACCGGTGGATGTGACGCCACAGCCTTGCTTAAAGTTGCTGAAGACGTCAGGAACGGCTTGGAGAGTTCGAAGTTGACGGTGTTGGTTTTAATAGATTTCTCCAATGCATTTAATACCGTCGATCACGACATTCTCCTGGCCATCCTGTCTCAAATTGGGGTTTCTTCGTCGGCACGGGATTGGTTTTCATCATATCTTCGTGGTCGCCAGCAGGCGGTACGTGCTGATCAGAAATTCTCTGATTGGTGCGCTCTGGAAACAGGCGTTCCACAAGGCGGTATACTCTCTCCACTCTTATTTTCTTTATTTATTAACTCTATTACTACTATCCTCAAATGCTCCTACCATCTGTATGCTGATGACCTGCAGCTCTACGCGCAATCTGACATTCTCAATCTAGACAACTGCATCTCACTGTTGAATGCTGACCTTCTAGCAATCGCTGACTGGTCTAGCAGATTTGGGATTACTGTAAATGTCAGTAAATGTCAGGCTATCCTTATTGGTAGTTCGTATTTTCTTCGAACCTTGGACACAGGCCTTCTATCGCCGCTTATTTTCGGCCATACCGTCATTCCTCTCTCTCCTCACGTTAAAGACTTAGGCCTATACATTGATGACAAGTTAAGCTGGAATAAGCAGGTCGCTCAGATTAGCCAGAGAGTCACATTCTCACTGCGGTCTCTCTATAGATTCAAACATTTTCTTTCGTCTAGCACTAAAACCACCTTGGTACAAGCTCTTGTATTGCCTATAATCGACTATGCTGATGTTTGTTACTCTGATCTATCCCAAGAACTTCTTAACAAAATGGATCGACTTCTTAACAACTGTATTCGCTTTATTTTCGGGCTTCGTAAATATGATCACATTTCTTCCTTCCGTTCTCAGCTTAAATGGCTGCCTATCCGTCAGAGGAGATCCCTCAGATCCCTCTGCATGCTCTTCAACATCATGAACGATCCTCGTACTCCTGATTATTTAAAACAATACTTTAAAGTGTTGGGCAGTTCTCACGATCTTAACCTTCGAGCTTCCAAAAACTTACTTCTCCATATTCCTTCTCACCGCACTGGGTTTGTATCGAATTCTTACACTGTCTCTACTATAAAACTCTGGAACGGGCTTCCCCTTGGCATAAAAAAAGCTGAGAGTAAATTTTCATTTAAGCGTAAAATCCGGAACTATTACTTGTCCTCTCTTACATAGCTCGGTCTTCGTCATATATATTATATTTAAATTTCTGCTTTATTTAGAATATAGTATTTATTATAATATTTATTAGTCTATTGGTTTAGAAATTATTTATGTATTTTATTAGTTAGATAGTTTATTATCCAATTTTAATTATTGTTCATTTTTTATTTTGATTTTGGACTCCTACCACTGTTGTGTTCTTTTTAACCCAAAGGTTGACTGGTAGAGAATGCCTTGCTGCATTAAGTCCGCCTATGTATCACCATTGTACATGAAGTTTAAATAAATAAATAAATAAATAAATGTGACTTGAGGAGGCCTTCGTTCCTCAGTGAATGTCTTTCGGCTTGAATTATGATAATGATAAACCTGGGTATACATACGTGACGTTATTATCTCTGATACTTAAACATTGAGATAGCTAACAGGATAAGTTCGTTGAAAAGAAGAAAAGAGCAGTGTCAAAACGAAAAAAATATGTAACAAAGGCAGGGAGTGGGTTTGAAACTTTTCAACAAAAATATCAAACCGACTTTCAAAACAAAACACTATAAAGCGAAAAATTATTTTCTTTTCTGAGGTCGGTATCTTTGGTTCATATGTTTTTCGTTTTTGACACCGACTTCCGTAAATAGAGTTTTTTTTTAAATTATATGTAGGCTTGCACTTGACCACTATCTCACCTGATGGAAAGCGATGATGTGGTCGACTGTGAAGCACGCTTGCCTAGAAAAAACCTATACACTATTGACTTAAAGACCCTAAGATTGTAGCTATCGGGAAACACAGACTCCAGCAGGGAATTCCACTCCTTAGCTGTACGCATAATAAAAGTGTCCCCAAAACGTTTAGTACATATGGGTGGGATGTCCACCATGTACCGATGACGCATCGCCGTACGTCTGGTAGTCCGATGATGGACTCGATGGAACTCGGCGACGATGTTCAAGGCTCTGGAACGTTGACTTGACCAGTGCCTCTCTTTATTTTTCGCTTTGTAGTGTTTTGTTTTGGAAGTAAGTATAATTTTTTGTGCAAAAGTTTTCATTTATAACTTACTTAGGTACTGAATTCTCGACATAGCAATTTTTTCTACATATTTTAATACAAAACACTTCATTTTTTACGTCCTTAAACCTTGCATGGAATTTAAAACATGTTAAAACGTACATTTTGTTTCCGGCACAAAAACATTGTGAGCTTATTAAAAATTGAAAAAGGAACAATTATAAAGAGCAAAAGTAGGTCAACTCCATTAACCGGTGTAAAGAAAATTAAAACTGTGAAATTAATAGCAAGGAACCTTGTCGAGATTCTCAAATTACCTCCTAGGTTATATTGCTGCAGTTAACTAAGTCGTAAACGACAAGTATCTCTTTGCAGCTCATATTCTCTTAAGGATTTTAAAAGGAACAATTCTATGTATTTGATAGACACTTTTGTAAGACTTCCTCGTTGGTCTAAAGCACGGGGTCCCAGCGCTAACAAGATATTGGTTCAAATAAATATCACCAGATGGCGCGATATGCATGGATTTGTTTGTTGATTTTGTGTTTCAAATTCACAAATTCACAAAATTAAAATTGATAATTTTAATTGTATGTGCTTGTTTAGTCAACTCTCCTAAGCACAAAATTAGGGAATATTGGGCTCTTAGTTCACTTTTCATAGATTATTTGAACCGATCATTTAAAATTGATTCCAATAAATGGCGCGGTTTAAAATTTCTGAGGTATGCTCGATCTTTTAAATTTATTTTGTAACACATTTTAGTACAATAAAACTGTAAAAACGTGCAAAAAAATACTATAAAAGAAATCGTCACTGTATATAAAGAAAAAAATTGATACGAACCGAGAAATCCCTTTTAAAAAAAAGTCGCTGCTAGCACCATCTATAGCCATGGAATGGAACTGAACACGATTGATATACTTATAAAAAAAATCTGTATAATCAGACGAAAAACGCTAGTTACGTCGGCACGGTTTCTTTGTATGGGATGAGGCATCTGTATGCTAGTATTATATTATCCGTGGTCTTAAGTAAATTACAGTGTAGTCAATCGCGAGTAAAAGATGGCACAAGCAACTGAAGGACCGCGGGTGGGTTTTATTTAGTAAAAGTCTGACACGCCCTCCGCTTCACCCAGAGCGGGTGAAGTTATTGGGCAACTTCAAACACCAAAAAATAAGAACAAAAGTGTGTGCTATAATTATATCCACAGATAAAGATACAGCAGAGGTAGGTAGTAGGTACCTACTTCTCTGCCCACATAACATTAAATCATTCTCCAAAGGGCGCGATTATGCTAAGTGGAATATCTTCGCCAGAGATCAAAAAGGTTTTTTTAAAGTGACTGATAATATCACGCGGTAATGACCTCTCTTAAAATTACTAGTAGTCACCTAATATTCTTTTGCGTATCTGCAGATTAAGGCGCCTCCCCGAGCAAAACGATGTTTTGTGCAGTTTTTAAGAGCTAGTTACTAGTTATTTCAAAAGAAATATCAACTTATAAAAATACATTTCTACATAAAATTGATTCCAAAATGTTAGATTTCATTTTTTTTTTATGAAGTATATGTTTCACTAATCTCCTTCCACAAAAACCATAAAAATGAGAAATAATGACTGATAGCATGCATCTCCTCGTAAAGTGTTCATTAATTAATGTTTGTACTAACACTAATGGATAAACAATTAAATAACGAACATTTTGTAAGATTTATTTTTTTCAAAAGACCGAAATTTGATTTTATAAAGATTTTATTCAAAAATCTGGGTGCAACTCATGCGCCACCATTGTGCCGATAGGGCACTAGGAATGCTCACGGCGGTGTTTTGGTCAGGGTAGGGCCTTAAAATTAAGTCCACGTAAACATCAGGACAAGCCTTGGACATGAAACACGAAGCCAAAAATGTACTAGGTATTTCTTATCATTTACTCAAGAACTGTGAAGGTATTAACAAAAAAAAGAACCACGCGTTGTCTCTAACAATTCTCCCTTGCAGTACAAACATCTGTTAATTACTAAGGAATCCGACTTCCTGAGACCATGGTTGCTGGCTAGCATAGCTGCTGATCACAGTTATCACCAGCTCGGCCAGATTGGGCCAAGGCGGCCACACAATGGCTCGTTTGCGGCCACAATGGTGGGAAACTCCCAAGCGGTGCGCTTATACTATTTCTGTGGGCGCTCTGATGGGTTGCTGTGGGTTCAAGATGTGAGCGGGTAGCGAGAAAATATATACTAGGATTTTGCCAGCGAGCTCACCTCTGTGAAAGTCGAAAATTATACCGGGATATTAAAGTATCCCATCTCCTTATCCAGATTATTGTAATTGTAAAATGATTATTGTATCCGTATTCCGGATGTTCATACTCGACTCAAACTAGAAATTGCCAACCAATCACAACTCTCGAGTTTGGCATTCTTCAGCTTGACTTATATATGAAGAAGAATAGAACAAGAGCACAGACGCCCCAGACGTTACTGAATTCTTTCCACACCCACAATACATGTATGGTAGGTATTAAATAGGCCTTCTAGATTTCTAGATGCTTGTTAACATTTGTTAACTTTTATCTCGTTTTTATTTCTTTTTTTCTTACGACTTATTGATTGTCGGGCCTACGTTGTCCCGCCATATCTAGGTTCTAATGCTGTAACATGGAAATATTGTAAAACCAAACCAGTTTTTAAAAGAGTAACCGTGGAGTTTCTTGCCGGCTCTCCTCCATAGGAAACGACCAACCCGAACCGTGCACCTTTTGTCGACGTTTTATAAGTACCCATGTAGGCCTATGGGAAATAAAAAAAAAATGAATTAAATTGAATGAAAATTAAAGTCCAAGTTAGCAAGTACCCTCCCGGTGGGTGCCCGCATTGTCGAGGCGGGGGGGCTCAGAAGCCGTGGCTTCAACGAGGAGGGACCGCTCGTCAAGGTTTTCCCCGACTAAGCCAACGACGTAGCGGCTCAGTAGAAAATATTCAGCCGTTTCCAAATCGCTCTTTGCTTGTAACTTGCGCCGCCAGCTCAGCTCAGTGGACATTTATGAGTCGACCTTGCGATGGGACTATCTCGCATTTAGAAGGGAAGGAGCGATGGACCTTGTTTTGACTACTCCGTTTCCAAAACGAGGGCATTTTGAAAGTTGACTAACTTCTACTTCTTGATTATTACTTAATTTTATTGAGTAGCAATTATTTTGTGTAATTTGGTTCAAATCTTGTTTGTACCAGATTACACAAAATAAGACAAGACTGGTGAACTCATGTTACAAAATGTAAATAACAGATATATGATTCTCCCCATTTTCATCTCATTGTTTATGTACAAATGAGTACAGGCTATATATGACTATATCATCACTGTAGCTTCACTGGACAAAAACTAAATATTGCCAGCCTGAACTAGAAGGTTTCTAATAACCAACAAACTACACGCCAACCAAAGACCAAAGTCTTATTTTTCTTTCCTAACTATGTATGTGTGAGACTCAACCACTAGGGAATAACGCGCACTTGTTTATGGCGTTTTCCTGGCATGACCACCATGATACAGTTACATGAAGTTTCTTTCTTACACTTACATGTCCCAGATTGACGACTTTGATCCCATTGCTTGTCTGCTGAGCAGGGGCACAGATAATATAATAATAGCATGGTCTGGCAGACACAAAATAATAAGTATGAGATATGGTAGGTCGCCGCATTGTTGTGGCGGATGGGCTCAGTAGCCTTCGGTACCCTCGGTGAAGTGAAGAGGAACCCGAGGAGGGGCCGCTCGTCAGGGCTTTTGCCGACTAAGTCTACGACGTAGCGGCTAACAAGTAGGTTGCGGCCGCGGCGCCGCTCGGTAACAGAGGAGACAACGCAACTGAGGCGGGCCGCGATGTCGTACGGAGCGTCCCAGGGCCTGCAGTCTCGACATAGCTAACGATCGTTACCTTAACTAACATTCGTTAACTCTTACCACAAAATAGTAAGTATACAGAAGGGCCACTCCCGCCGTTTGTAAAATTGACAGCTAAACTTGACAGATTCACTAGGGTTGCTACTATATTGATTCCGAATTAAAAAAAAAAGGGTAGGTTGCCCAAGTTACAAACATAAATACATAGATTCGTCTAAACATACATCATATCATGCTTACATGCCTTAGAGGGTAGACAGGGCATCAAATATCCATTTAATTTATTTTCTTTTATTATGCGTACAGCTAAGGAGTGGAATTCCCTGCCGGAGTCTGTGTTTCCCGATAGCTACAATCTAGGGGTCTTTAAGTCAAGAGTGAATAGGTTACTTCTAGGCAAGCGTGCTCCACCGTCGACCACATCATCGCTTACCATCAGGTGAGATAGTGGTCAAGCGCGAGCCTATAACGAATAAAAAAAAAAAAAAACGAACACTACAACCCTAGTGAATCTGTCAAGTTTAGCTGTCAATTTTCCAAACGGCGGGAGTGGCCCTTCTGTATACTTACTATTTTGTGGTAAGAGTTAACGAATGTTAGTTAACGTAAAGATCGTTAGCTATGTCGAGACTGCAGGCCCAGGTCCCATACGATATCGCGCCTGAGGGTAGGAGGCCGCGGCGGGAGAGGTGTGCCGGTATTGCGGGGTACCGCTCTCCTTAACTTCTGCGGCCTGGACGTAGTCGCCACCGTCTAATGGCGGACGCGACGGAAGGACACAGTCACAGGGGGACCAAGGGTGCCATACACGGGGTCGTCTGACACCCATGTGCTGGTTTGGTCCCTGGGATGGTCACGGCGTGCAATGTGTACCGGTGCACCGGTGATGGTGATCCGATACACTCCAGAGGAGGGTCCGGCGACGGACAGCCGCGGCGAGTTCGCGGTGAGTGCTAACGCGTGCCCGTATTCCCGCCATAAGCGGCACCGGAGGACACCGTAGAGTTTTAGTGTGTTGGAGTCCCACATAAACGCGCTATCTTCCCGTGGTAGCGCAGTATGCCTGAGCATTTCTAAACGCAAACGACAAACGACATAAACACTTTAGAACTGTCAAGATCTTTGGCATAGCCTTTTAACTGCCTTCTTCGGTATGTTTGTAATTTTTTTTTATAATATTAGACGATCATTAAGGTAGTGAAAACAGAGTATGAGAGAATATATGAAAAATAAAAACTTTGGCTGTTACTCGCAGAAATATCAGTAAATGCATCTCTGAGAAGTTCTTTTGCATTACTGTTGCTCCTTTAACAAAAGACGGAGGCGTTCCATTACAACTCATTTTGTTGTCGGGCAGACAAATTGGGGAATTCCACCCTCATCACATTTCATTATCTATGAAAATGAAATTCTACACCACCAACAAAAATAACTTTTAGCCTTCTAAATTCCTTTAGAAATACACTGGAATAATAAGAAGACTGTCTGGCCAATTGAAATTTTAGATTTTAATGAATATTCAAGGGAATATTTTAGGATACTGATTTAATTATCAGTATCCAAGAAGATCTAAGAATAGCATTATTGTTATTAATGATAATAGTAAATTATCAGAAGATACCGCACGAGATCTGGGTGGTATTCCAGATGCGCATGCTTAACTCAATTCAAACTGGCAATGGACAGTTGTAATAACATGGCTTGTTTTTTTTTTACATAAACGTGCCCAAAATCTTAGAAGCCGCAAACGTTACCAAACTCTTTTAACACAAAATCTGTGTAATAAATAAATTGTTTATTGGATCTAAATTTGTACAGTCAAACACTTATGAACAACATGACGCATAAATAACAAATTCACATCAACGAGTAACAACGTATGTCAGTAGTATTTGTAAATGAATTCTGGCACCCAAAGAAAGATTTAACTTGTGTTATGGGTACCAGGATCCTAACACTTGTGTTGTATATCAGAAATTACATCAGAGGGTCAGAAGTTAGAGAAGTGATAAGACAAAATAAACTATAGCCTTTTCATGTGTGTTTTGTGTGTTGAATGTGGAGTTGTGATTCTGCGAGTTTGTGTATATGGGAGAATTCGTGTATAGGTTGTGTATTTGTAATTGAGTACTTGATAACTTCAACTTTCATTTTCATTCAATATTTTCCACACATTTTGTGTTAAAAGAGTTCAGTAACGTCTGGAGCGTCTGGGGTCTTGCTCTTTTAAGTACACATAATATTAGAAGCAGAAGAATCACTATGCCAAACTCGAGAGTTGTGATTGGTAGGCAGCTGATTCGTAGGCGTGGCCAAGTTTGAGTTTGAGTCGAGTATGAGCATCTGGAATCCGGTCCTTTAAGACTCGATCACACTGAGTAACTCGGGAGCTACAAGAAGGTTTCGACAAAGTGCCATCATTACATCAGCGGTAACGATTGTACAAATGAGCTTTTGACAATTGTTATTGTGTTGGAATTTCTTTTTGTCCAAAAAGCCCGATGCTCAAACTATATGTAGGTACAGGTACAGTCAATGACTGTCGTGACGATAAATTGTGCGGTTGAATCAGGCAATGGCTAAATTAGGCTACTACAGGTCCAGGAGCAGTGCCTATCTTTAGCTTGGAAGCAGCAATTGAAAAATATAAAGTGCCCAGAAAGTATACGCAATTATTATAATTGCTCCAAACTATGTGCATCAATCCAGCACATCCATTATATATTGCAAAATATTCGGCTATAATCGCTCTATTTATATCTTTACAAACAACGGTACTATACAAAGATATATTTTCGTACCACTTGCTCAAAAAAATTACTTTCTATGCCACAAAAAGCGAACATAACAATAGTCATTTTTAATCGGTTAAAAACAGGGAAAGAAAATTGTACTGAATTTCATTCATCCTCTAGGGGGAGAATGTGATATAAATTTGGTATACTTACCGAAATTTATACTGAACTACATCTGTGTTTACACCATTGAGTTTGTATAGAAATCATTATACATCTTTTTGAAAAAGGAATACGCATTTATTATGCAGTTATGATTATTAAATAAAATTACGAAAACCGACGAGGCCGTATGAACTTGATGCCTTTGCTTTTTCGACAAAAAAATATTAGTCTAGGAATTTGCCCCGTTTTGTTTTCATCAAATACATAAACGTTTATATTAATATATATATATTATATATTAGTTATATTAAATATTATATTTTAAATTAGTTTATATTTATTTATTTTTATATGTCATTATTTTTAATGAATGCTTATCTCATATTATTATTGTGTTAATTTTTTCGCAAATGGTACGAAAAGTAGAGTATTTTCCTCGGTGATAAAGCTGTCTTAGTCTTGGGTGAACTTAAATCCCTCGCTACACTCAGGACTCGTCTTAAATCCCTCGCTTCGCTCGTGACTTCGTTACGCTCGCGATTTAAATCGTCACCCGCGACAGAAGACACTGGTTTATCCCCTTGGTTAATAATCTACTATTTTTACCAAACAACCCACAATCAACAAATGAAAATATCAACATCTTCGTTCAACATTCCTCAACAATTTTCGACTCTTACGAAATCTCAATAACGTTCAAGTGTAAAAATTCACATGCATTTATCGTTTACATTTTTGCACGATCGGTCAAATCATTGGCGTCTGCATATTGCACCAGGGCCGTAGTTAACTTGTATGTAAATAAAACAGATTCGTAGTACGGCCGTGCTTTGTCTTTCGTAACTTGTAACTGGGTGGATGGTTGATTTAATGTTGTAACCGACTTGTGTTACTGGTAACAGGTGTAGTTTTTGTAATTTCAATAGTGTTATGGCTGCTATCTGCTTTAGTATTATTGTTGTTTCGATAACACTGATTTGTAGTAGGTATTTCAATAAATTTGAAACGCGTGTGACTACAAGAGTTTCGCATACTAATGTGGGAGAGGACGAGGCCAAAGAAGAAATTGATGAATTGTGTAAGGAATGATATGAAACAAAAGGAAGAGATAGCGGTACAGGTCACATAGCCTAAGATACGACCGCAGACATCTGCAGGAATCTTGGTTTATGATAAAACACAAATCATGAAATCTATGTTTGATAGTTAACCTACCAACCTAACAATGTCGAAGCAACCGTGAACCAACGTCATTTGAAAGAAAATTGCCAGCTCTCAGTTAGCCGCAATCTGTGGGTTGCCAGTTTACCTGCTAAACCTGGTATCAGACGAATGGTAGCTAACTGAGAGCCAGATGATGTTGCAAACGCACCCACGACACAGGAGAAATTCGTAGTGAAGGGAAAATTAAAAAAAAAACAACCTAAAAACAGTTTGCAGCCAGATGCAGCCAGGCAACCCTGCAATAATCTATTCTACTGTCAAGAATGGTTTATAAAACTCAATTTATATCAGAAAAGCACCTACAGATTTTTGCTGTGGGATCTCATACCAACTAAAGGGGAGAATGAAATATGAAAACACGTTGCGCGGACCCCATGTAAAATGAGAAAAGGACTGAAATATGATGATGTAATGATGATGACGATGCATATGACGATGATGCATATTATAAAATCAAGGACTACGTTGAAGATAAAAATATTTGGTTTTAGCTCCTTCTGCACATGCGGCTTCCCTGTTAACTCATAAACGGCACAAATATGTGGATGTCTCTAACTATTCTCAATCAAACACGAATGTGGGTTTATCACACGAGGCCAAGCCGAGTGTGATAATAGCATCACATGAGTGTTTTAATACCTAATTATAACAGTTGCATACAAGACTTTATCTACACCCATGATATGAATCCTCTATAAAGGTTCTGAAACCATAGGGTATTTATACTTAGCGTACTTTTCAGCATTGAATAGAAGATCCATAGGGATGAAGATTTGAATTTTTCTGATATTTCTTGAAAATATACTAATAGCACATCTTCAGAAAATTATGTACTACTCTTTCATATTTTCCAATTCATGAAATTTTGGTACGTCTTTTCATAATGTTTTCTCGACTTTTCTGGTAATAATTGGTTAGAAATGTCCTTTGCTGCATTAGAAATATCTGGTGGTGTGTTATCAAAGCTTGTATCACTCATTTTTGTAAACAACAATTTTTTGTTTTTTTCAATATTATTATTGAACAAAAATGGCGGGATACGGCGTCAATTCAAAAATTCGAATAAGTTTTTTTTAAATTACGGCGCTGTGGTAGTGAAACGCGCGTGCATGACAATGTTCTTTTTTTGAAATTCAATAAGATGCCATGAGAATGTGGCTGTTCGATGAGTAAAAAAGGAGTTGCATTATGAAATTTAGTACAACATTATAACACCCGTTTGGATGATATTATGGTTACTATGACACTGGCTGTTTTAATGTTGGCAATAATCTAACTGTTTCAAGAACTTTTATAGAGGATTTATAGCATGGGTGTAGATAAAACTATTTATGCCTGCCACTTTAGCAGCTTTTCGGCCATTTTAAAATAAATTACGTTCATTTAAAAGAGTATTAACAACTCTATATTTACTTCCAAGTTGATTGAACTGTTAAAAACAACATACAAGAAGTCGAACACAGAAACTCCTCCTTTTTGAGTAAGTAAGTCGGTTAAAAATTCACCCACAGATAGGTAAGTCACCATTAGACACATGAAGCCTATTCAAAATCTATTACGAATTCATAAATTCGTTCAAAATCTGAACTAAATCATTCACTTTATCACATTAAAGTGAATTCAAATGTATATCATCACCAGAAACCATTTAATAATAATAAAACTAATGGATTTTTTTTAACGACCCTTCCAGGTGATAATCCTTTACCATCCCAGCAATATTCGCACTTGTTCTACTTGAATTAAGAAATATTTTTCAGTGTATCATTTGACTTACCTTGTAGGTCTTTTTCGCAAAAAGAATTTTCGTACTACCCCAAATAAAACAGTATTATCTACCAGGTTACCATGACAATGAGAAGCGACAAAACCGGATTAAATCTGAGTCATTTGTCACCTGAAATACATACTTAATATTTCACAGACAATTCCACGATGTTCTATGAAAAGCTTAGGGACTTGTAAAATTTTAGGGCCTTATATAAAAGCAAATTGAAAGAGATTGACAGAGTGAAGCGACACTTTACGCCTGGATAGCTTTTAACTCTTTACAAGGCGCAAGTCTGATCCTGCAAGGAGTATTGCAGCCACCTCTGGGATGGCTCAGCTCAATATCAGCTTGCCGCGCTTGACTCGGTGGAACGCAGAGCTAAGAGACTAATTGGCGACGTCAAACTGGTGGATGCCAAGCTTCACAGCTTGGCTCTTCGCCGTAAGGTTGCCTGCTTGTCGGTCTTCTACAGACTGTACATTGGCGAGTGTGTTCATGAACTCCACGACCTCATCCCACCGGCCCCCTTCTACCATCGGACATCTAGACGCACTGCAAGTTACCATCCTCACCTAGTTGCCATGCCACCAATTTGCATCAAGCGCTTCCAAACATCCTTCATAATGCGCACAGCAAAAGAGTGGAACTCAACGCCTGCGTCTGTGTTTCCGAACGCATTCAACCCGAATATCTTCAAAGTTAGAGTGAACAGGCTTCTTCTGGGTAAGCTCACTCCATCGTCGACATTATCTCTGTCACCTCTGACCTAGACTAGAGTCAAGAGCAAACCCATCATAAATAAAAAAAAGTTATATAATCATCAGCCTTTCAATGTTTCCTCTACTGGGACACAGGTCACCTCTCTGTGAGAGGGAACGGGCCTTAATCCACCACGCGGGCCCAGTGCAGGTTGGTCACATGTCTTAGAATTTTTGGTTCTAGGACATGCCGGTTTCCTCACGATGTTTTCCATTACCGTTTTTAGAGCAGTGGTGATGAAATAATTTACACAAAGTAAACCCTCGACCTACGAAATGTAAGTCGGTGCCGTTATATAAATTCCCTATGGAAAATTTGAATATAGAATTTGCACAAAATCGTCATTTTTATAAATAAGGATTGAGGGCACAGAGAACGTTATACATAGATTGAAAGACTTAAAGACGTCGAAGATGAGATTCTAAAACTCGAAATTTACTTACCCGTACCAGTGGTGTCTCATCCCATACCGTGCCGACGTTCTATACTGATTAATTTTTTGTACATCGATCGCGTTCGGTTCCGTTCCGTTCCACTCCACGGATATAGATGGTGATCTATCTATCGCCATGGAACGGGATCGAACGCGATAGATTTACAAAAAATAATCGGTATAATCAAATGAAAAACGCTAGTTTACGTCGGCAGGGTTTCTTTGTATGGGATGAGGCATTTGTATGCTAGTATTAAATTATCTGTGTCAATACTAATATTATTAATGCGAACGTAACTGTCTGTTTTCAAGCCTAAACCACTGTACCAAATTTAAGTTGTATTTTGATAATAGGACCGTTTTCCACCCCGAAGGGAAGAAAACGATTATTTCAGGTCTTGCCGAGGCTTGACCTTCGGAGATAACCTACCTTACCTAACTGTACTCACATGCATCTACTTACGTCCTCTTATCTCTGAGCGTGTTCCAGGTGCGGGGGTGAGGCGCGGCGACGCGCCTCCCCCGCGCGGGGGGCGGCGGCTGGCGCGCTTTGGTAGAGCGCGCGTTCTCGTTAGTATCTTACTCCGAAGAGCCGGCAAGGGCTTGCTCCGGTCAAGCCTCGGCAAGACCTGAAATAATCGTTTTCTTCCCTTCGGGGTGGAAAACGGTCCTATTTCAGTTCTGTGCCTTCGGCTTGACCTTCGGAGACGTGTCTATTTTCTGCCGGCGCCCTCTAACAATAGCTTACTGTGACAGAAGTAGGTATGTAATATACTTGAAATTAAAGCCGATATCTATGTAAATCAAGACACTTTTATTTCCCTTAGGAATCTTAAAAATAGTACAAGTCTTTCATTCAAAAATCTTAGTTCTAGTTTACAGCGTACAAACAGTCAGTACAATTAGCAGAATAGAGTCTAAAATTGCGCTATTATATCTATAACTCGACAACAATACCTTAAGAAATAAAACATTAGGTATAGCAATAGACTATATAACATAAAATAAAAAATAACAGTTACTTATGTGTATTAATTGAAATAGTGAGATCTTTTTCAGCCTTTCAAATCTTAATTAAATCACAGGCAAAATTGTTACAATTACGGCTGGTTAAACTGCAGAGAATGAATTATTAAGAACATTCACGTTTTGGTTTCTAGGACGTTCTAGCGATTTGCAATAGTGCTTAAAAAAATTGTCGGCACCTCTCCAGTTCCCTCTTTTTAAAATAGAGTCTAAAGGTACATTATTTTGAAAGTCATTTGACGCAACGGCCGATCTGATTGAGCCAGGACTATAGTTTATGCCTAAATCACGAAAAGGAGCCTTAATCCAACCGGCAATTATTGCTCTTGAGGCGGCCCTCACTTCACCACGAGTAGTGATAAATAGACTATGTAAATTAGATCGTGCACTTCTTCTACTTGCTGACAATTCTATCAAGTAATTCACCCATTTGACCAAACTTAATTCAGGGTCTCCCGAACAAGATAGCTGCCATCCAGACTGCCGATTCTTGATATTATCGGTTTTAGAGCCAAATTTAGGCCAAAAAGTTATCGACGAGCTTGATCTATCACAATGCTGATCGTCAATGCATAACAGTGTTAGGTCGTGGATACGACGACCCGAAGCCAACAATAACAGTAAGGCTACATGCCGAGAAACCTGATATATACTATCTTCAGTTGGACAGTGAGATCTTAACCATGTAAATAGATCCTGAACATCCCAAATCTGTGACTTGGATAATGAGGATGTACACTTTTTAAGGCCTATAGCTTTTACTATTGCTGAAACTAAAGGGTGAGCGGCTAACCCTTTTTCCTGCGTGGGATCTGCCAAAGTTAAGATAACTGACTTGTGGACTAGAATGGTCGAGGTCGCAAGCTTCCTAATACGGGATAGGAACCCTAAATAGGTGGCGACATCCTGAGGTCGAGGACTACTAGGACTTTTCCCATTTTGTCTGCACCACGAGACCCATTGTTTCCACGCAGACTCATAAGTGCGCCACGTGGAATCACGCCAAGCTGACTGTACTAGATCGATATCACAGGGATCTAAGTCTGCTATGAGTTCTTCCCACCCCGTATCCTCCAAACCTCGAAAAAGAGGTCTCCTGCGTTCGGCAGAGGGCGACCGGTGGATAGGTCGACCAGACTCCTGCCGACGTCGCGTATCTGAAAGGGGGCTTCTAGAGCTCTTCGTTTCAGATCGCCCCTCCAAAAAACTGTTTCCCAGCGCGGAACCATCAGCAGGTAGATTCCCGAGGACTGGTTGAGGTGTCGTAGCACTCTGGGTATTAGGGGTGGAGGTGGGAAGATCCATGCCAGTTTGTAATGCCAGGTCTGGCTGAATGCGTTGATGAACGCTGCCTGCGTGTCCCATGCTTCTATCGAAACATACGTTGAGACTACTTTCGATCGATTGGTTGCGAATAGATCTAACTGAGGAATGCCCCACTTTAAAAACACTTTTGTCGTGACCTCGTCTACGACATGCCAGTCTGGGAGGCTCCTTCCCCTCGACAAACAGTCGGCTATGGAATTGTAACGGCCTGGTAGATAAAAGGAATGGATAGTTACTCCTAAGCTTTTCGCTAGTAACAAGATCTTTTTGGTCTCCCCTAATAACGCCATGGAACGTGTTCCTCCCTGATTTCTCAGGTACGAAACCACCGTTTTGTTGTCGGATTGAATCATAATCGACTGTCCTGCTACGTCGTTCTGGCATTTCTGAAGAGCTATATACACTGTAAACAACTCCTTTCTGTTTATGTGCCAAGCAGCTTGGTCTTTCGTCCATTTCCCCAGCAGATGAAAATCGCCGATCTGAACGCCCCAACCTTTGTCTGACGCATCTGTCGTAACAAAAATCGTAGGCTCTGGAACGAAGATTTTCCCTGGCATTCTTACGTTGAGAGTCCACCAACGACAATCGTTGACAGCCTGCGGTGGTAAGACCCGCAGCAGGTTGGGCTGATTTTGAGGTAGTTTTAGACTGGCGCGTTGAACATATCTGGTGAACAGACGACCTAGAGGAGTCACCAGAGCTGCGAAACCTAGTCGGCCTATTAGTGAAGTTCCTAACCGCCACGTCCACCGACCTTTCTTCAATACCTTCTCTAAATCTGTTACCAATCGAACTATTTTCTCTTCGGGAAGTCTTTTCTCGTTCATGTTTGTATCCCACACAATCCCTAGAAATTCTAAATTTCTTGTAGCCTCCAGAACAGACTTTTCCAAATTTACACACCAGCCGAGACTCTGCAGAAGACCCAGTGCATAGTCCATCTGGCTTTTCAGTACATAAGGGTCCTGATGTGCCAACAGAAAATCGTCTAAGTATACTAGAACTCGTAGTCCCTTTGTTCTCATGAACCCTGCTACCCATTTGCTGACACGAGAGAAAGCTAACGGTGCGCTGGATAGGCCGAAGGGAAGGGACGTCATCTGGAAGAGCTCGTTTGCATAGCCAAACGCAAGAAATCTTCGGTGACTCATTTTTATTGGCACATGAAAGTAAGCTTGACTTATATCTAGCTTCCCTAAGAAGTCGCCGGGCTGGAGAAAATCGGGGACCTGAGCCTGGTTTATCAGACGAAACTTTCGGGGGTTTAGATAACAATTCAGGCGACGAAGGTCGAAAATTTGGCGGAGCTTTCCGTTTGACTTTGGAATTAGAAACATTCGCGACAGAAACCCGGTTTCGGAATGACATCTTTCGACTACGGCTGTGGCTAGAAGCTCTCTGAGCTCTTTGGACATCGAGTTCGAAGGTCTTGTCGCGAATCTTCTTAAATTTTCTTGCAGGGGGATGCAAGGCGGTTTGGATACGAATGGTATTGTGTAACCTGAAATTATTTTTAGAATCGCGTTCGGGGCCCCAATTTTTTCCCATTGTGACCGGAACGCGCACAGCTGTCCCCCTCGAAAACCGTCAATATGTACCACGGGACTTTCGGGACTTCTTGTCACTTCCGCCCCTACCCCTGCGTTGATTGTGGGTAAACGGCTTTTTAGCTGCCGGATTGCGGGATGATGAGTGGTGAGAGGATGGGTGTTGGGAAGCTGAGTGATAGATAGCGGAGTAATGAGCAGGTGGTCTGGGGCGCCAAGTTGGTTTCGTGACTTTAGATCTAGTGGATGGGGTCGGTTTACGAAAGGAATTCACGGCCTTTGCCGCAGTTCTTGGTGAATTAAAAACGGCTGTCACTCCCCCGTTATCTTTGACCAAAGAACTCAGCTGTTTCTCATCAAACAAATGTGTAGGTGAGGGAGGAATGTTGTGGAGCGCACCATTAAGAATCTCATTCCTCGTGGTAAATGTCTTACGACGAAGATCGATTGTCTCGGACCGATGGGCGCACACGAACTGCAGGAGCTGGTCTGATACTGATTTGAACTTGGAGTCCTCTGCCACTAACTGCCTCAATTCCGCGCTGGCACTCGGACACTTCTTAATTATAGCGTTCAAGCTTTCAGCAAGGGCCCTGCGTTGTAGCAGCAGTCCGTGCGTGATCGTGCCTAATATACCTTCCTGTTTTGTTACCCAGGAGGACGGTTGCGAGGCTAGAGTCCCCAGCTCTGGGTTGACTTTAAGCGCGCTAAAGACTGATGCCGCGTGCAAGTGTTTTTCTACCTCCTTATACCGAATCCGGCTCCAGCCTTCGGTGCCTAATCTTTGGCACTCAATGCCCTCACTCTTAAGCTGAGCTGACGGCTCAGGTATGAGGGGCTCTGCTTCTTTAGTTGTGGGCAGAAATTCGAGCTCTTTCTCGTCTCCCTCGACATGCCAATCCTGATATGGGTCCAAAACAGGTGCCTTCCATGAAGAAGAATCAGAAGTCTCCGAAACTGCGTCTTCCTCACGGTCAGAATAGTGATTTTCCTTGTCTGATTCGGAGTCACACGGTTGTCGCTGCTCGAGTTTCTCCAAGAGAACAGAAAACATTCCTTCAACTCTTTGTTCTAGAGCCTCAATTCTAGCATCCTGCGATGTGGAGGGTAGGATTGAGTTGAGCTTGCGCCTACGAGCCAAAGGTTCATGGCTTCGTGAAGTCGAAGCAGATGTACTCCTCCTCTTCCGACTAGTCTCTTCCGTCTCTGAGAGAGAACCGGAGAGAATCTTATCAGCTTCGGCCCTAGTGTGCAACAATGGTCGCAGTGCCTCGACTGATTGTTTAAAAAGCTCAGTGCGCGCTGCTGAACCTCGTATGCGGTTTGCAACAGCTGGTGGCCCAAGAATAAGGGCTCGCGTAAATGCCCAATCGAGCAGTTTCCATCGTATCTCTCGATATCCCTTCTCCGAAAGGTGATCCGCCTCTGGTACAAATGCGCGGGCTAGTCCCACGGTGGGCAAGGCGTATACTAATTTGTTTAATACATTTGGTTCTATCTTCTCACCAAATACTTCCTCTTTAGTAGCCGTCGTCACTTCCCAGCGAGTCCAGCCGTCTGGAAGATGCTCCTGTGCTAAAATCTTCACTCGCTCCAAAATCTCCTCATCCTGGTTCGTTTCCGCATGCTCTTCCAGCAATTCACCAAGCGTCACAAGACTTACTTGTTGCGTCATCTGAAGCCAAAGCGAAGCGGTCAAGAAATACCCAAGCAGTTAGCAGGCAGGCAGAACCAAATAGGTACACAAGGGGTCATAGCAAAATTATTCAATTTGACCCCATGGATTAAGCAATGAGATGCGTAGTCAAAAAATATTCGAGCCGCGCCGCCCAACTTTTGATGCGTGCGGCCCGATTTTCTAAGCTGCGCTGCCCAAAATGAGAGCCGCGCCGCCCGAATTTATGAGCCGCGCCGCCCGAATTTATGAGCCGCGCCGTCCCGTTTCCGGGCCGCGCCGCTCAATTTTTGAGCCGCGCTGCCCAGTATTCGAGCCGCGCTGCCCAGTATTCGAGCCGCGCAGCCCAGTATTCGAGCCGCGCAGCCCAGTATTCGAGCCGCGCAGCCCAGTACTCGGGCTATGGCTTTGACCAGACGGACTGTGGCAGAATAGCCGACATGTCCCACGAACGCAATTTCGCGATCAGGCCTGCAGGTACGTATATCGTGGATGGTATGTCCGACAATAACTACCCATACATATTTTGTGGATGGAATGTCCGACAAAAAGTAAGCCACTGGTAATATAAATTTAAAATTAACCCACACCTTTGACAACACAGAGACAAAAATAACAATATAATGACTTACCCCAATATCTTACGGTAAATCACTCATAAAACGTTACATCAACGTTGAAACACTAAACTTTTTCTAATATTTTGATCGTAATTACTACGAAGATGAAACATGTGCGTACACTAGGTAAAAGTAAGCGTACTAACGAGAACGCGCGCTCTACCAAAGCGCGCCAGCCGCCGCCCCCCGCGCGGGGGAGGCGCGTCGCCGCGCCTCACCCCCGCACCTGGAACACGCTCAGAGATAAGAGGACGTAAGTAGATGCATGTGAGTACAGTTAGGTAAGGTAGGTTATCTCCGAAGGTCAAGCCGAAGGCACAGAACTGAAATGAGATAAATTGTACCTTGGAGGTCATAGGATTCCCGGAAGAACATTCGGTGAACATTGATCCTATACGGTGGTTTTAATGACTCTTTCAGTAAGTTTATTTTTTTGTTATAAATAGCGCAAAGTAAATACTCGCACGTACGTACAATACTCTCATATTTCACACTCTAGCAGCCAACACATAACGCTTTCTTAAAAGAAAACGTATATTTGTGACAGAAAAGTAAATAATGTTATTCAACAAATATTATTAAGTTGACAATGTTTCAGCTACAACTTTAGACATTACTTACTATTAATTTTCTTAAGAGCTTACAGTCCGCTTATATTGAGATACAAATTAATAAGTGTGATAATACAGTAAAATACATTTTCTTCTCCAGATCGTTAGAAGATATAATGTACATACATGTTACCTAAGCTTATTCTTAAATGTATTCACGTTATGGCACTCCTTTATATCGTCCAGCAATTGATTGAACAGCTGTGTTCCTTCACATAATAATAATATATACCTTCTACCGTAATTAGTGCGTACGCTGATGACTTCTAGTTTTTTTTGTTTTTTTTTTTAAACTTTTCGGTCTATTTTTGTGCATCGATTTTTAATCAAATAAATATATGCAATCAAAGGTCACATTATTTCCTTTAGTTGAAGGACAGGTCATTGGGCAGATTATGCCCAATGACCTTTTCATGGATGGTCGATCTTTCTGCCCAGGGCAATTTTTTTGCGTTGCTCCTGTTCTTCTCATTCAATTATAACAATATGCAATCGTCCTTACTGACCAGATATAACCAACCATCCATAGTTGTGACATGAGTCCATCTTCATCCCTACATGAATGTGCTAACCTTACTGCCTCCCTTCCCAGTCTAAGCCCATACAAAGTTGAGTCGAGGTGCCGACATACCGAGATGAAAAAGGTCGATAGGTACCCTTTACTCAAAATATTTAACAAGTAATAAAATCCCAAACCCAAAGAGAATTTGACAATCAACAATTTTAACAGCAATTTCATTGCAATACCTTTAGCTGTTCAAAATAATTGTTCTTTTTACCTTGAAGATCCTCTGCTAAGTGAAGGTCGGTCACTCGGTGAGTGACTTGGCTGGCTCCTTTTATTGTCTTCGAACTAAAGGGTATGCCGCATTCCTGGCAAAGTGCTGTAGTGTCAAAACCATATAAGTGTGCACAAGTAAAAAGGTTTATTAACATATATATTTATTTCCTTGCTGAACTGTTGAAAAAGGAGAAGAGGAACGAGTTTATCAGACAATCTTTAATTAATTTTCAAGTATCCAATAATAGTCTCTTCGAAGAAAGTTTTTTTTGGACACACGAATGGACACACTAAATTAAACCTCTCGCTTATTTATTTACAACTAGCTTTGTACCAAGGCTTTGCTTCCATGGTGATACATTTTCTGCTATAAAATAAGCCTCATAAACACTCTCTCTCTGTCTCTCTGAAATAATATTATGCCTCAGAGCTTTTTTGTGTTTGTTCATATTCTGTTACAGATGGAAATAAATGTTTTCTTTCTTTACTTTTTCATTTATTTCTTTCATTTTTTCTATCTTTCTCTCTTTCTTTCTTTCTTCTTTTCTTTCTTTCTTCCTTTATTTCGTAAAATAAAGTAATTTTTCTTAAGATCTGTACTTTCAGAAATCAGCTTTTACAAGCACATTGTTTCTATATTACCTGTACGGAAAAATAACAGAAACAAGATCATTAAAAGCTTGTAAGTACTTTACAAAACACAAAATGATTCAATTTCTAAACATGTATTTTTACCATTATTGAGCTAACTAATAATTCACTTAAGATTCAGTTCATTTCTGCTTTCCTGGTAGTTTTAATGAATAAACAGTTGAATTTTAAAACGTATATCTATATCATTCTCTATGTTTCATCGTTGGTGCATTTCGAGGAATACTTTTGGTACGCTTTATTTAGTATGCTTCGAGGAATACACCAAATCTGTTTTGGTGTATTCCTCGACTTCTAAAGACAAAACAAAGTGCGGCGCGCTTGTTGTGCAAAAAGCTTTCTTTCAATGTTGAAATATGTGTGTAATCTGAATAATTACACACGATTAACCGGAGTACAGTCGCGAAGGCAAACGTGCTCTGTCATTCATCAACTTGTTTATGAACCGTGAAGTTTTTGTGAAATGGCAACATTAATCACTTCGAACATTACTTACTTTCTTTTACTAAAATAATTTGATGGATCAGCTATTTCTTGTAAAAGTGTATTCCACAAAAGAATAGACTGCATTAATTAAGCAATTTTTTTTTTAAACACAGAAGGAAGAAAACCGCACCTATGCCCGGTGACTTAAAAGCCTTTATTTCTTAGAACCTGGACAGTTAGCAACAACAAACGACAAAACTTACAAGTGCATTAAAAAGCCTAATAAATATGGGAGACGCATCGCAAGAACAATCGTCCATTCAAATAGGCAAAGTTCAACGTACATAACAAGAGGTATAGTCCTGGAAAATTGAGGAGGCCCTTTATAAGTGAAATATTCTAGAAGGGAAGGAGCATCTACACGCGGTTGATAGTACGCGAAACCAGAGTGGTGGTGTGACGTGCACATTCACCTGCGCCGACGACGATTCCGCAGTTGTACCTCGCGAACGCGCCACAAACAGACGCCATCATTAGAACGGTTTTTAAAATTCGATCTTTATTTTTTTAAGTGTGTGTTGTCAACGGTGACGGATCTTTTTACTCGTAAGTATTCTTTTTTTTCTTTTTATTTTCTTTACGGCCATTTGGCAGGTTTTTTTCGGCTAAATATTTTGTTTTTGTTTTTAATGGATAATTGAACCGAAAATAATATGACTTGAATATGGAACCAGTGCAATAATTTCACTAAATCCAGACAATATTCTGCATGTTTTATCTTCTATAGAACATACTAGTAAGGCCGGTTTCTGACCAAGATATATGGAGACGTGAACACTATGGTACCAACTTTAAAATAAAATAAGAAATCAATAATAACGTCTAGTATTTTTTGTAGTAATTTGATCCGATGCAAGTCAAATTATGTAAATAAATAATGGAGTGGGCAAAAAAGGCAGCTTCAATATTTTTGACGAGTTCTGCAAAAACTGGATGTATTGGAGTTTTCAAAACCAGCTTTAATGAATAGTACCAAGCATATTCTTTTTAAATTTTCAATTTCGAACACATTTTTCTTTTTTCCATTTTCAATTTAAGTACACATCGGGCAAGAATTACCGACCCAACATGTAATAAGTACCCATACGAACACAAAAAGATAGTATTACTGGCAACACACGTTATGTCACGGCTAGGTAACTTAGCTCATAGTGAGTGAAAGTGAAGCAAGCTGCCCATACGCAGAAGATGAGGGGAAGTTTGACTGAGAACACCGAGAGTTTCCTTATTACACTTGCGTTCATTTATACGTACACACACGATTATCTAATGTGTTACGAACTTATGACTGTTGTACAGTTATGTTACTTGTTTTTTTGCACGACGCTGTTTGTGTAGGTACCTATGTTGTAAGTAAAAGTTATGCCTATATGAGGATTTAAACTTGGTGATTTTAGGTTAATATATATTTAAAGATGTATGAATCAATTGATTGATGTTTATTTTGAGACTAGCTTCTGACACTGGCTTCGCTCGTGTCATAGTCGGGAATTATCCCACGGGAATATACTACCGGGATATATATAAGTCTAGACTATAATCTATCTCTGTTTCAAAATAATAACAGCCGCACGGGTATATCATCAAGGTTAAGCAACGCTTGACGAGGTCGGTCCGTGGATGGGTGACCATTTTCAATTTACCGAGTTTCCTCCGTGCCTCGGAAAGCACGCTAAGCCGTTGGTCCCGGCTGTCATTTGAAGATCTTTGACAGTCGTTACGAATAGTCAGACTCTTGAGATCTGACACCAGTCTTGCCATGGGGTACCATGTTACCCAATTACTGGGTTGTGGATCCAAATTACAAAAATACAAATCTCTCCTCTTTATAATATTATAGTATAGATAATAATATAGATATTGAAGTATAGATAAAGAGGAAAGATTTGTATTTTTGTATGTAACGAATAAACTTAAAAACTACTGGACCGATTTCAAAAAATCTTTCACCGTTGGAAAGCTACACTATCCCCGGGTGACTTAAGCTACTTTTTATCCCCGTATTCCCAGGGGAAAGGGCATTACGCGGGTGAAACCGCGAGGCGTCGACTAGATCTTAATATAATAGTAGGTATCTGTCCCTATTTTTCAACCCAGCAAAAACCAGTCGATAGCAATGATTGCTAAGATGGGTTGACGCAAGGGTGTCGACACATGTTCACAAGTTCCTACCCACCTTCCATGGCATTACGGTCATCCCATCTGGTCTCTTCGCATCGTCGCATGCCAAGCCATTGGGTTCTAAAACTGCTGATACCCCGGCGGTGACAAGAGCCCGACGTATGATGTCAGTTATGCTGGTGTGCCAAGCTCCTACTGCAGGATAGACCATGTTCGAAAGATTTTTAACATAGCCCATGACATCCAAAGTTACCTACTTCGAGTTCCATGAGCATAAAGATATACCAACTTTATGAAATATTCTGTAACGGTACTAAGTATAAAAGTTCTCTTTTCTTCCTAACGGAGGATTTGAGCTAGTGGTAAAGTAGAGAATATCCAACTTTTATACTTAAAGATAAGAATATCGATAAATATAGACGATGGACAGTATAGCTGTTATGCTAATCGTTATCAATAATTACAGAACGGTATAAAACTTGAATGTTTGCAAAAAAACTTGTTAGTTATCTTTCCATTATATTTGCGATTTAAAAAAACTGGATAAGTCGGTTCGTGATATATGCTTTGGACACAGTATAACACATCGCATTGAATTATGAACTAGAGTTGGAATTAGCAGAACAATGGCAGGTGCCCATACATTTTTTTAGCTGAGATTAAATTCCTACCTACGTCTTTAAATGAAAAATATCTGGTTTATTTATTTAAACTTGGATACTAGTCTTTTTGCCAATCATTAACTAAAAGTAATTCATTTATTTCTACTTCTACAATATTCTTACCTACCTGCGTGGAACATCTATACTTAGACATAAACTGTATTGTTAACTCATTTACTGCAATAAATACATTAATTATATTATTAATTAATATAGTTACTACTTGTCACTTAGCAGATAAAATATAAAATGGCAACACTAAGCTAAAGAAATTAACTGTAAAAACAAAAAACTTTTTTATTTATTATGATGTTTTTTATCCGTTTTGAACCAGCTCAAAAATATATTTAAAAAATGTAGACAATTAATAGAACGTCTTTCGTATATAACTCACTTTCAGACGCTCAAATTTAAGTTAACTAAAATCTCGCCATTGTTCTTTGTTTTGTTTTAGCACCAAAAGATCTGAATATGGACACAATCTTCATAAAGTACTAACTTATTATCGCGGTTTCGCTCCCTCAAATGAGCTGTCCACTTTGTCTGGCTTTAAAGAAGCTTATGGCTCGGAGTAAGTTTAGCTTTTCATATTATTTTTTGTGTCAAAACTGCAAGAAATTACCTTTTACAAACATTTAAACAAACAAACACCTTTGCAGGTTTACGATTACGATATTACATCAGATAAATCAAGAAACTAAGATCCTCATTTATAATCTGCAGCAAAGCCTGCTACCCCTTTCTCACCAGTTTAGTTTGTTTAAACTAATTAAGGGATTGCTTTAAGAGGATTAGCAGCTGCTTCCTCCTTTCTGCTAATATTAAATATGGCTTCTTACATTAACCTTACAATGGAGCTCTTACTGATATCAATAGTTGCTCACATGCAGCTAAAAACTTCTGTTCCAGAACAGATATTTTCAGGATAATTTATCACCTTGCAAATTACCACTTCATCACCCAATGGTAAGCGTTGATGTGGTTCATACATCATACATCATCAGCTTATTAATGTTCCCACTGCTGGGACACAGGCCTCCTCTCTGTGAGAGGGAATGGGTCGTAATCCACCACGCGGGCCCAGTGCAGGTTGGTGGATGTCACATGTCTTCGAATTTTTGGTTCTGGGACATGCCGGTTTCCTCACGATGTTTTCCTTCACCGTTTTGAGAGCAGTGGTGAAGAAATAATTTACACAGAGTAAAGCGCTTGCCTGGGCTCGAACCCACGACCTACAACTTGTAAGTCGCGGCCGATACCACTGGGCCACCACTGCTCTCTCTTGGTGTGGTTACTATATTATATTATCTCTGATGTGGTCAATGATGGAGCACGTTTGCCTAGAAATAACCGTGAAATGTTAAGATGATGATACATTTTACCATCTTATTTTTCTTCTTAAATACAATTTCTTACTTTCTTTCTTTCTTTACTTCTTTATTTCTTTCTTTATATCTTTCTTTCTACCATTATAACAGAACTTTAATAAACATAACATGTTTGAAGATATACCTATCCAATTAGGCTATCTATTTTATCTAGAATTTAAATGGTAGTTGTCAAACTGCCACCTTATCACCATTTCTCTAAGATAACTTATTCCCAACTTAACTGCAACTTAAGAGACGGCGACAGGTTTCCCGAGAACATTCTCAATTTATCGGTTCATTGGCTTATGTACAACTTAAACAGGAAACTTAGTGGTTACTCTTAACTGTTTCTCATTATAACAGCTTTCTTCTATATTTCTTTTTCCTCTTCCATTCTGGGAAAGAGAAACGGAAAGTGTCTTATTCAAAGATTTCTTAAGAGCAATCGTTAGATTTTTTGCGGCTAGAAAAAATCCAGAGAAAATGCCTCCTCCAATGTAATGTGGCACTTTTGAACGTTAAGATTACAAGTAATAAAAATTGATTCTACCGTGCATTCGGAAAAGTAGCTAGTTATAGAGAAGAAAGCACAAGAAACTCTTTATAAAAAAAATACATATATATATATATGTATATTTATATGTATGTACTTATGTAAATATTGTATTTTTTTTTTATCTCTATACAAGCATATACATTCGTTTATAACACTTGATTTCAAAGACCCTACGCTTTTTAAATACTTTTTTATCATCATCCTGCCTAGCCTTTTTCCCAATTATTGTTGGGGTCGGCTTCCAGTCTTACCAGATTCAGCTGAGTATCAGTGTTTTACATGGAGCGACTGCCTATCTGACCGCCACAACCCAGTAACTGGGTAACACGATACCTCTTGGCAAGACTGGTGTTAGATTTCAGGCTTCTGACTACCCGTAACGGTTGTCAAAGATCTTCAAATGACAGCCGGGACCAACGGTTTAACGTGCTTTCCGAGGCACGGAGGAAACTCGGTATGTTGAAAATGGTCACCCATCCACGGACCGACCTCGGCAAGCGTTGCTTAACCTTGAAGATCGAGCCGTGCGGCTGTTATTATTTAGCCACGAGCTCCTCTCTCTCTCTCCTCTTCTTTTTTAGTTCTTGTAAACTACTATTTGCTTTTTAACAGTTTAGTTCAAAGTTTCAAATTAATCCGTCGTTTTGAAAGGAGTGAAAATTACATTCAACTATACCGTTACACTGCTATGCTACTGATTCATATATACGTACATACAAAAATAATAAAAGCGTGTTAATAAATAGCTGGTATTGCCAATCGCAGAGGCTTTTTTTTAAAAAAAAAAGCATTTCTATTCCGTGTCTTTTAATAGTGACCACACGTACCCGTCAGTTTCTAAAAAGTACTTAGTTATCCTGCTTGCACACTACATACTCAAGTAAACTCTAAGAATCAACCAAGTGTCCTCAAGATCTCTTCAACTGTACACTCAGAAGCACATATTCCAACACCACGTATGAGGAAACATGTCAACCGGTCGCTTGGACCAGGCAATATTTAGCCTCCTTAGCTAACTTTGCCAAGTCCAGTGCGTTAAGTAATGTTAACTTTATTGCAATCGCCTAAGGGAAACGCATACGGTTGCGTATGTCGCTTAAGTATTCTAAAATATGCTGGATACCTAATTACAGTGTGTGGAAAAAATATTGAGACATTTTATAAATTATGTTCGCAGTGTCTCAAGACGAAAGTCTATGACCAGTGTGTGTTGCCAGTGATGACATATGGCTCTGAGACGTGGTCGCTTACAATAGGCCTTATCAGAAAGCTTACAGTCACTCAAAGGGAAATGGAGAGGGCTATGCTCGGCATTTCCTTGCGTGATCGAATCAGAAATGTAGAGATCCGTAAGAGAACCAACTTTACCGACATAGCCCGAAGAATTGCCAAACTTAAGTGGCAGTGGGCAGGGCACATTGCTCGCAGAACGGATGGCCGATGGGGCAGAAAGGTTCTGGAATGAAAGACGTTGCGTTGGAAGGCCTCCCACCAGCTGGACCGATGACCTGGTGAAGGTTGCGGGGATCCGCTGGTTACGAGATGCACGGGACCGGTCAACGTGGCGACGCTTGGGGAAGGCCTATGTCCAGCAGTGGACGTCTTTCGGCTGATATGATTATGATGATGTTCGCATTATTCAGTTTTAACTACTGTGAACTATATTATAATAGTAGTTTATGAAACTGTTGCATAATTTATATTAATAGAGAGTAATTTCTGTCGCCGCATCTAAAATATCGGGCGGAGTCAAATTTTCTTCACATTCACTGATAACAGACATTTTTAAGCAATAATTTGAAACTCATGAAATTCAGTACAGCAAAACGTATGAAAGTGCGCTAAAACCCAGCACATCACTACATTAACCGCGCATGCGCTAATGCACGGCTTCTGAGGCTTTGATGTACAACGAGCTTCGGATTTGGTCTGACCAGCGTATAAGACCTCTGCCTAGGCCATTTACCCTTTCTTTTGCTAGTGACAATTACCTTTAGTAAGTTGTCACTAGGTTTACAGACAATATGGCCATAAAATAAAATACCTTAAAGAGGCACACATTCGACAATCTTGTTTTTTTTTTTCTAAGTTGAGGTCCTGCAATATCGAGATATTCATCCTATGTGCTGTCCACGAGATACGCAGCATCTTTCTGTAGCACCACATTTCAAAAGCATTGATGTGTTCGCGATCAGCGGCTTTTAGAGACCTACATATTTATGTAGACAAAGACAATTGAGTATTTTATACACTGTGTAAATTTGTATCTATATAAATAAACTTTCTCATTACTTTTTTCATATTATAAAGAACTAGCCGACGCCTCGCGGTTTTACTCGCGTAGTTCCCGTTCCCGTGGGAATACAGGTATAAAAAATAGCCTACGTCACCCGGGGATAGTGTAGCTTCCCAACGGTGAAAGAATTTTTGAAATCGGTCCAGTAGTTTTTAAGTTTATTCGTTACTTACAAAAATACAAATCTTTCCTCTTTATAATATTAGTAAAGATTGCAATTTTTCTTATCATCGCTGATAGGACCGCTACATTATCTCTGAGTGTCATACGCTACTTTCAATCCCAAAAAATGCTCAGTTGGAAGCGACGCCATGGTTAAATCTATCTATAATATAAAAATAAATCGCAAAATGTTTTGGTAAGCGCATAACTCAACAACGCCTGGACCAATTTGGACAATTCTTTTTTTTAAATGTTCGTTGAAGTTCAAAGATGGTTTTTACGTTTTTTTTTTTTTTTTAGGTCAGGGTAGTGTAGGTTAAGGTAATGTAGGGTAGGGTAGTGTAGGGTAGGGTAGGGTAGGGTAGGGTAGTGTAGGGTAGTGTAGGGTAGGGTAGGGTAGTGTAGCGTAGGGTAGGGTAGGGTAGTGTAGTGTAGGGTAGTGTAGGGTAGGGTAGTGTAGCGTAGGGTAGGGAAGGTAGTGTAGGGTCAGGTAGGGTAGGTAGTGTAAGGTAGGGTAGATAAATGTTTGGTGTTTTTATGGCAAAACAAAGTTTGCCGGGTCAGCTAGTTTCAAATAAAATGATATATCATGACAAGAGTAGGTATTAATATTGTCTATTATTAGCAATATCTGTAGTTTTTAAGGCAACCAGTAAAAAAATAACGTATCTTTACTCCATAGAACCTTTTCATTTAGTAAAAGCAAGTTTTTATTGCTCGTAAAAATCAAACTATCAATATAAATAGTCTTAGTACACATTGAGCTAGAAAAATACACTTTTATTTTCTAAAAACTCAATATATATATAAAATTTATCTCTGGAAACCATTCATCAGGCAGACATTTCATTTTCTGAACAATTTAATCAGTGTAAGTGCACCTATAAAATCTAGACAAGTTAAGGATCTTGGGAGACCACGATTTTGTTTTCTACTAGACTTTTCCCGCGACTTCGTCTGCGTAGCAATAGTACTTGGAATAGCCATCGTATTCTCACTTGAGAAATTATTGGTTGACCGTAAAAACTTGGAGGGAATCCCTTGACCACACTTAGACTTTGGTCCGTTGTGCGTGGCTCCCCTTAAGGTGGTTCCCTGACCAAAAAATCAGCATGAGATATGAGCATTCCTATTGGCCTAGCGGCACTGGTGGCGCATGAATTACAGGAGTGAATACGCCCAGATTTTAGAATAAAATCTTTATAAAATCGAAAATTTGGCCTTTTGAAAAAAAAAATACCACAAAAATGTTCGTTATTAAATTGTCTATCCATTAGTGTTAGTACAAAAAATAATTAATGAACAGTTTACGAGGAGATGCATGGTAACAATAATTATTTCTCATTTTTATGGTTTTGTTGGAAGGAGATTAGTGAAACAAATACCTCTGTAAAAAAAAAAGTATACGACCATTTTAGAATCAATAATATGTAGAAATTTAATGTATTTTTATTAGTTGATGTTTCTTTTTAAATAACGAGTAGATAGCTCCTAAAAACAGCACGGAGGACGGCTAGCGCGGCGTTTTGCTCGGAGTACCGCCTTAAGAATGATTGCCGGGATAAAAACTATCCGATGTCCTTCTCAGGGTCTCAAACTATCTCGGCTTAAGACGACGACTAACGCCAACGACCTTGAGGTTACAAAACGCGCACTTGTTTCACAACCAGGCGATCCAAAGTTTTGTAGTTTGGAAAAAATATAATTATGTTACATTAGACCATTTTCTTAAAAATTTGATCTAAGAAAATTTTGAGTTTTATTCGTATAACATAGTGCAAATAATTTGTAAAGTTATGTCTAAAATGGACAAAAACACAACAATCGCACCAAAACCGTTCAGCGTATTTTAATGAAATCGACACCATCTCAAAGACAATTTAATTATCTACATTTTGATATGAGGTTTTTTTTTAATTCATGAAATAATAAGGAAAGTTCAAAAATCTACAAAATTTTTGGGTCGCGCGAACGTGTGCGCGTTTTTTTCCTCTATGTCGTTGGCTTTAGTCGTCGTCTTAAGCGTGAAAACGTATAACAGACAGACATAATTATTTTCGCTTTTATAATATTAGTATGCATTGCAAGGACATCTAGCTCAATCTCCTGGATAGGTTGTTGACAAGCATATTACTTTAATACTTACCAGTAAAGGTCAGGCAAGGGTCCGATCATTGCTCCCGGATTTTCTCGCACATAAACCGCATATTTCCATTTTTATACAATTTCATAAACGGAATTTATTTTTAATAGAAGAGGTTTATGAGATTTTTGGAAACGAGGTTTTATTTTTCTTTTCAATTAAAATTGCTGTTTTGAAAACAATTTTAAAGTCAAGTATTTTTAACCGATTTCAAAAAAGGAGGAGGTTAACTTTAGCTTCACGGGAATTTAATAAACAATCGAAATCATCGCGTTAAATGCCCGTGATATATAGTTATAGTTATATTATTATTATTATTAAATAGAATAGTTTTTCAAGGAGGAGGTTGTCAATTCGTCGGTGTTTTTTTAATGTTTTTTACCCTATTACTCAAAGACGCCTAGACCGATTTGAAAATTCTTCTTTAGTTTGAAAGGGTATACATCAAATAATGAAAAACAATAGATAAAAAAGACATCGACTTCGTAAAAAAGAAAGTTATTTTTCCCTTTGTAGTGTTTTGCTTTGGAAGTCGGTTTATTATTTTTGTTAAAATGTTTTTTTCTTTGTTCTTTTTGTTGAGTTTTATACTTAAATTGCTTTTTAGGCTTCCGTACCCAAAGGGTAAAAACGGGACCCTATTACTAAAACTCCGCGGTCCGTCTGTCTGTCTGTCTGTCTGGCTGTCACCAGGCTGTATCTCATGAACCGTGATAGCTAGACAGTTGAAATTTTCACAGATGATGTATTTCTGTTGCCGATATAACAACAAATACTAAAAATATAATAAAATAATTATTTAAGTGGGGCTCCCATACAACAAACGTGTTTTTTTTGTAATTTTTTGTGATAATGGTACGGAACCCTTCGTGCGCGAGTCCGACTCGCACTTGGCCGGGTTTTGTTTTTATGATGTCTTCAAATAATACCTATTAACTTACGCGTTACTGCTTAATATTACGTGAAGCAGGAATCAGTTTTGTACATTTCAATAGCTTTTCTAAGCTAACTTTAACGATTATAGTTATTTTATTTTACAACAATTAATATTTATTTTTACGACTTCAATCTTCATTTACCTTCTCTTATTTTCATATTTATTGCCTGTTAATCTTACCTCATACTTGTACGGGACGGACGTGATCGTCCAAGACCGACAGGCAATCAGGAGGTTGTAAGGCTCCTGCTTGAACGCGTTGACGCCCCTTGCACCTATTGTTCAGTTGTCATCTGGTAACTATGGACCTTGGAGACACTTGAAGGCTGCCAAGTAGGTTGAGGTGAAAAACGTGATGTCCAGGTTAAATAAAACTATTTGTTCATGGCCAGAAGCGATGTTCCTTCATGGTCCTCGAAGCGCAATGATGCGTGGAAATACTTTAAGTGAAATAATGGCTACGAAATGTTCACGCGCCTGCGCACTATTAAAGAGGCGAACTCGACTGCGACGAGGACCACAACATTCCGACCGCAAAAACTTTTATTTTTCAAAAAATATACGCTAAGACTCGTAGCTTGAAACTGACAGGAACTACCCTTCCACTGGACCGATTCTGGTGAAACTTGTACTTTTGGATAGGTCTCGAGGAGACCTTCCCTCCGGTCTTTGATCCAGGTCCCTAGCCCCTACCATCAGGGAGTTCTCGTAAGGAGAATGTCGAAGAAAGGGAATTCCCGCCAGTTTGAAGCTTTACAATCGAGTTTCTCCTAAAACTAGACATGTTAGCTCTAGGGTACCAGCGAGGGACTTGGAGCCCTCCTACTGGGCCGTTGACACACATAAGTGTTACAGTTATATTCAAAACATTCAGGCGTACAGCCGCGAAATGGTGCGAGAAGTTAGCTTATGCCCCTGATCTTGGCACATAAACTCGATTCCTACTCAGACTGCTGGGTGGATTTTCAAGTTACATTCACACCCGGGTAGCCCTCGTGATGGGCTATCCCAAGGTAGAAGTCCGGTAGCTACATGTCCAACCCCCGATGAGTTATCGTTTGTTACAAGTTTGTTTACATAGCAAATCCATGTAACCTCGCACCATATCAGGTCGCTTAACTCCTCAACCACCAGAGCTAAGCTCCTTCCGGAAGTGTGGTTGGGTAGCTGGAAAACTAGGCTGTCTGACGGCGGTACCCTGATGGGTGTATCACCAGCCTTTCCGCAGCTTAAGGTGCCGGGAAGCGGCCGAATACTAAATTTTACGTCGTCTCACAGCTTTAATGTGTCTGTGTGCGTTATATACACCTATATACTAGTTTTGTGTCATGACTGAGTCTAGACGCCCGCCTGTGGGTCCACGAAGGTAATGCTTCAGACAGCATATCTATAACTGACCAGGCACCAAGTGTCCCTGGACGTAATGACCCGTCGGCAGACGCATAGAAACGTCCATGCCGGCATACACAGACACATCACTTCAAGCAAGTGATGTCTATGTACTAGAATTACACAGGTGCTATCTATTTATAGGGCCTAGACAAAATTCTAGGTCACCTAGAAGCGCTAAATGGCTTGTATCGAATTTTCCAAACACTTACTTGAGTAAAATGTATGTATATTTCCCTTTTTAGAGTGAAAATGCACTATGACTGGCCATGTACTGCTATTATGTATAATTTCTCAGTCATGGTATCCAGCCATCCTATCTAGAACACCTAGGTGGTGTTTCCTAACAAAACAATTATGTGTAAGGAAGCAATCTGATTGGTTGGTGAATAGAATACCTATAGCACCACCTGATACCCTGCTCAAAACGGGGGGTCTAAAATAAGTAAACAAAATATTTTTATTTCCTTAAACCTATACATTTATCATATAACTAAGGTACCTTATGTATAATTCTAACACATAAGCGCTATATTCACACTATAAACTATGTAAAAGCCCCCAAAACATGAGTTTAAAGTTATCAAAATTCTACAAAAACTGGTTTTAGTATAAATATAAGGTGCCGCCCTCTTACAGGTCATTGTGAACTAAACGCTCGTTGAGGACGGTTGTTTTTTACGGAGTTAAATACTTGTTTCTTTCCGTAATAACACAATCAGTATGCATATTAAAGCTTCTAATTTATTGTTATTAGACTATATAATTCTATTACCTACTGATAGACACATAAAATATAATTTTAGTGTCTCAAAAACATGAGCAAAAATTAGTTACGAGCTTTACTATAAAAGGTTTTTTCACCTACCGACATCGCTTAGTATGCGATGGCGCTCTGGGGTGAGCAGACGTGTGTCTGTCAATACTATTTATATTTTACATATGACAACCTATCTAAAGGTGACGTATCGTCGCGAACATCTCTCCCGCCGTGCAGTGTCGCGTCGACTCGATGCTACGTTGGCGCGGCGCTGCATCAGCATTGTGAGCGGCGCACGTCGGCAGCGCTCGTGACCTCGACGCTCTGCGACACGTCGCTCAGCTCTCGCCGCTGGAACTCTGCTGCACTCATTTTGGCAAAGGAATGAGCTTCTTCACCGGACGCTTTAGAGTGCCGCCAGTGGTGCGCACCTCAGCGGTCCGGACTTCTCCATCAGGGCCAGGGTATATGGCCTCGATGCGGCCTCGCGGCCACGTGTTGCGAGGCAGCTGCCCGTCCGCGATAAGGACGGGGTCGCCCACCAGCAGGCCAGGCCCGCGGCTGTGGGGCTCCCGCCGGTTTTGGAGCTCCGGCAGGTATTCTCGCACCCACCGGCGCCAGAACATGTCGGCCAGGATTTGTGACCGACGCCACATCTTTTTGTGGTCGATGTCTTGCTCGGTGAACACGCCGGGGTTTGGGAGTCTAGCCGACCCACCAAGTAGGAAGTGGTTCGGCGTGATAGACTCGTCGTCATCGCCGTCGACTGATACATGTGTCAGCGGGCGGCTATTTACCGTGTACTCTGCCTCACAAATCAGTGTGGACAACACCTCTTCGTGTGGGTGTTTCTCTGTGAGTACGGTATACAATGCGTTTTTTACGCAGCGAACTAGACGCTCCCATGCACCTCCCATAAAGGGCGCTGATGGGGTGATGAAGCGCCAAGTGATGCCTCGGCGACTGGCCTCCTCTCGGAAGGCCTCTCGTAGCTCTCGATCGGCACCGTGCATGTTGGTGCCGTTGTCTGAGTGGATCTCAGTTGGACATCCTCTGCGGGCGGCGAAACGGCGCAGCGCTAATATTGCGCTGTCTGCGCTGAGGCTGGCGGCGATCTCGAGGTGGACAGCTCTTGTGGTGAGGCATGTAAACAGTGCTACATATCTCTTGTGATGCTGGCGACCCACGGTGACAGATAGCGGGCCGAAGTAGTCTAGCCCGGTGTACGTGAACGGCCTTTGGTGATGAGCCAGGCGCGTTCGTGGGTGGTCGCCGGTCGCTGGCACAGGTGCTTGTGCCTTACGAATACGGCACTGAAGACATTGTGCCAGTACTTTCTTGGTGGTGGGACGCATCCTTACGACCCAATAATGCTGCCGTACCTCATTTATTGTGAGTTCAGTCCCACTATGTAGTAAGCTGCGGTGTGTCCAGTCTATATAGAGCTGGGTTATATGATGGTCGCCATGTAATATTGGCGGTCGCCTTACATCTTCTGTGACCTCGTCAGTGGCGGCTATACGGCTTCTAATACGTAGTAGGCCATCTACTACTTCTATTTGCAGCGCGTGTAGCGGACTATTTTTGTCCACTATTTCATGTGCATGCAATCTAGCTATTTCTTGAGCGAACGATTGCTGCTGTGCGACTTGTACGAGTATTTTCTCGGCTTTTTGAAGAAAGCTCGCATCTATGTACTGCTTTCGGACTTCTGGCGCTATGTATGACGGCTTGGTTGCTGCAGTCGCTGTCTTCTTTTTCTTTCGCCAGTCCGTGTCCTCCTCAGCGTTTTTCCGGGTTCTTTTGTAGAACGTTTTCTCTGTCCTTTGTTTACAGAGATGTATAAAACGTAGGACGGTAGCAGTCGCACGTAATAGCCGCTCCCATCTTGAAAAGTTGACGGGATTAGGTATAGCTTCTATGAGCTTCGAAGTGTATGTATGTCTGTCTGTTATTTTCTCCAAAACAGATTTTTCTTTTTCTGTGACAGTGAGCGTTCTTTCCTCTCCTGTCTCTTCTGTGATTGGAGGTTTTTCTGATGGCCATGAAGAAGGGTCTTCATACAAAAAACTTGGGCCACAGAACCACTCGTGTTGTGAGTCAAACCTCGGCGGCACGTCACGAGTCGCTATATCGGCGATGTTCAACTTCGTGGATATCCATCGCCAATCCTCCACTTTGCTACCTTCTTCTATGGCAGCTATGCGATGAGCTACGAAGGCTTTATAGGTTCGTGCTCCTTTTCTTATCCACGACAAGACTGTTTTGCTGTCTGTCCAATACGTGACCGACGATGGATTGTTGTCGTGTTCACGTTTCACAGCTGCAGCCAGACGGGTTCCCATCACCGCTGCCTGCAGCTCGAGGCGCGGTATCGATTGTAGCTTTAATGGAGCTACTCTCGCCTTGGCCATGACTAGGCTCACCTTCTGTGTGCCTACTGCTGTGGTGGCTCGCCAATACACAGCTGCTGCATATGCCAACTCGCTTGCGTCGGTAAATACATGTATTTGTATTTCTGTGGCATCACTATAACCAGGATAACATCTTGGTATGCTGATGCCCTTGAGCTGCCGCAGGTTTTCGATCCAACTTCTCCACTGAGATGCCAGGTCAGCGTCTAATAGCTGGTCCCAATCGACGCCTCGCCTCCAAGCTTCTTGTAATATTTGTTTAGCTCGAATCGTAACAGGCGAGGCTAGTCCTAGGGGGTCGTATAACGACATAACAATTTTGAGAGCCTCTCTTTTTGTAGGGGCCTCCTTTTCTAAAATTCCTGGCGGCAGTCTCGCAAGCGTTAGGTTGAAACCTAGCGTATCTTCACTAGGTCTCCAAATCAGGCCGAGTATTTTCTCTGCGCCTACTGTATCTCCGATGTTCACAACCTCAGTGCAGGTTTGTGACGGATCGATATTTTCTATCAGGCGCTTACTGTTTGATACCCATTTTGTTAGGTCAAACTTCGCCTGTTGGTGTATTTTCTTCACCATTGTCGCGACTTCTGTCGCTTCTTCGACTGTTTTATAGCTGTCCAGATAATCGTCCATATAATGGCTCTCTACTATAGCTTTCACTGCTACTGGATGCTGTTCGATGTGCTTTCTTGCGTTCCAATTTTTCGCAAAGATAGCGGTGCACGGCGAGCTTGCCGCGCCGAAAATGATGGACGTCATACGATATTCTTCTGGGGCTCCATCTCTTCTGTTGCCTCTCCATAGGTAGCGAAGTGAGTCTCGGTCTTCACTTCGTACTTTTACTTGCATGAACATCTCGGCTATGTCTCCGGAGATGGCCACGCAGTGTCTACGAAATCTCATCATGACGCCGGGCAGCGACTGCAGCAAGTCTGGTCCAGTTAGCAGGAAGTCGTTGAGTGACTTTCCTCTCGATTTTGCGGCGGCATCATGTACTATTCGAATTTTCTCTGGCTTCATGGGGTTGAAGACATCGAAATGAGGCAGGTACCAGGTTTTTCCTGGCGTGCTTGACTTGGGAGCCTTCTCAGTATATCCCTTTTCCATCAGGGAGTCCATCTGTTGTGTGTATTTCACACGAAGAGCGGGGTTTTTATCCAGCTTCTTCTCTATGGAGACTAGCCTTTTGAGTGCTGTCTCGTAACTATCGGGCATCTCTATTTTCTCGTCCCGCCATAACATAGCGGTTTCTATGTGCCCATTTCCTAACTGTCTTGTGTGACGGTTCAGTATATCTTCTGCCCTCTTCTGGGGGTCAGAAGCTGGTTGTCGTGGATTGATAGCCAACGACTCGATAGCGAAGAATTCACGGAGCTGCTCGTTCAGTTCCGCATCTTGCCTTGCGTCAACGGACTGACACCCGTTGACATAGTGCACCTGCTGGCCCAGTGTTCTGGTGTGCGCGCCGTGCAATGTCCAGCCCATCATGGTTTTCGACGCGATGGGTTGGCTTCTAGGTCCTCTGCGGACTTCAGTGGCCAACAACAAATGCCAGTTGTCTTGGCCGACGAGTATCTTTGGCACTCCAGCAGGATACGTAAGCTGCGACGTCAAGTCTCGAAGGTGCCTACAGCGGGCTACGTCTTCTTGACTGACTGCCTGTGGTGACAGGTTGAGCTTCGAAATGGTGCGCGCCTTGAAGGGCACCCTATCTCTCATACGACTTGTGAGAGTGACGGTTATACGTCTCGATAAGGGAGTGTCGATCATGGTGTTTCCGATAGCACCGATCTTCAGAGGGTCGATTGGGCCCACTGCTCCCACTCGCTGAGCGATTGCTTCGTCGATCAGCGAAACGGTGGATCCGTCGTCAAGGAGTGCGTATGTGTCTGCCTCTCCCGCCGGTCCTATTACCCGGACCGGTATCATCTTCAGGAAAGCTTGACTCGATTCAGTTCGCGAACTGGCCACCGTCTCCTGAGACTCCTTCTTCTCTTCTGGAACAGCAGGCTTCCTTGTCCTGTCTGTTTGAGGCTTCTTACCCCTATGAAGAAGTCGATGGTGCGTGGCTGTACACCCCTTATGATCACACTGCTTCTTGTTGCAAGTGTGTCCAGCACGACGTTGTCTTAGGCAGCGATAGCACAAGTTGTAATTCTTGGCTAGCTCCCATCTTTTGTCACTTGCTGCGTCTCTGAACCTTTGGCAGTCAGACGCGTAGTGACCACTTTTGTCGCAAATTCGACATTTGTTTACCGGCTTGTCGGTAGCTGTATGCGTCCGTTGTATGACGCGTTTTCCCGCTAGAGAATCCGTTTCCTTGATGTTCTCAGGCGGGGCGAATGCACTGCAGAAGTGAGCTTGCTCGGTTATGAAGTCGCTGAAGAGTGACAGGTCCGGCAGCGACTGGTACTTTTCCGTGTACGTTCTGTACCATTGTACACGCAGAGAATTGGGTAGCTTCTCAGTTAGCTGGCGCACCAGCTCGGCATTGAGTAGATAGTGCCCCTTCTTGAGAGCTCGCAGAGTGACAACTCCGCTTCTGACTCGACTTGCAAAGGTGCAGATGTCCTTGGGCGACTCGCTGCATTTTGGTAGCCCTCTAAGTCGGTCTGTTTCGGCCTGAGCTATTGAGTCAGGACGTCCAAACTGTAGTTCCAATTCTCTCATGATCTCATCCGGCTTTGCGTTCCCGATGAGCTCTGAGCTCACTGTCTCCAGTGCGCGACCACGCAAGCTCCTTCTGAGTCTTGCCGTGTTTTCTATGTCGCTGAAGTAGGCATGAGTTGCCTCGTAAATGGCTCGAAAAGATAGCCATTCTGTATGAGCTCCACCGAAATTCGGCAGAGTCATGATAACCTGCGACGCCGATCGGTTAGGCGTCCATGGTTCGATTTTTCTGTCGGCTAGCGACGCTATAGCGGATGTCAGCTCCGTTAGAAAAGGACGGAGTGACTCTTTCGCTTCTATTTGCCTTGGCGGCTCCACGTTGGACGGCTCTGTCCTAGGTGGTTCGATGTTAGACTTCACTTGTGGATGTTCTATATGGTCGATATGTTTCCGGGAGTCCGCTATAGCGTCGACGGCCGCAGCCGGGGTCCAATCGTCATTGTCCCCTTTGGCGACGTCATTCTCCCTCAACGGTGTGGGCTCTGGCGCCTCTTCGAGCCACGAACGGACATACTCTTCATTAGAATTTCTGTCATCCATATATTCATCCTCAGAAGCTTCTTCTTCTGCTTTTTGAAGTGCTAACTTAGCGAGTTCCAACTTTATTTTCAATAAGTCTTCACGAGCTCTTGAAATTTTCTTACGTGACCGGGTCGACTTGCTAGTTGACGGCGGTCCAGTATGTTCGATACGGGCGTCACCCCGGGTAGCCATTACTTCTCCTTGAACAAAGGTCTTATCCCGGATCCTTTGTTTTCTACCAGAAGGCTTCAGTGTTTTTTCTGAAGAATCTTCTGATTTCGATGCCTTCCTGCGTGTGCTTGGTTCCTGTGGTTCCTCCTCCTCATGTGTGGGCGTGTTGTCACCTATCTGTGACGTTGGTGGGCTTCTGACTGGTATGGACTTTTCTGTCCCTTCAGTAGTGGACGGTGAGCGTGGGGGCAGCTGATGTTGTACGCCCGCACCTGGACGCTCAATGGGGACTGTCCATGATTCAGGCCTCTTGTCCTGGGATCTGGTAGTCGGCATCCTGATTGGTTCAAAGTTTCAGTTTGAATACGCCAAGTACAAGTCCAATCTTCAACTTGTCTTCAAAACGTTGGCTCGAAACGGCTGAGTCCAATTCTAGACTTCTTCAAAATGTCAGTTTGAATCGGCTGAGTCCAACTCTAGACTTCAACACGAACTGGTTGACATCTATTTTCGAGCTTCAAAACGGCTATGTCCAAACTTAATTTTTTCTTGAAAACTGCTAAGTGGTAACTCTGGGTTAAGTCCGATTTCAGTCGTCGGCTTGAAGAGGGTTCGCTTCCTTTTTCAAACTTCGAAAAGTATCTCCAAACTCCGGGTTAGTTTAAACTCCGGGTTATATCCGACCCTCTTAACTCCAGGTTATTCTTCAAACTATAAGTCGCTAGTCAGTCTTCAAAACTATAAGTTCCAAATCAGCTTCAAACTTCAATGTTGATACGTAAACAAGTTCACTATAAGACTTTCAACACAAAATGGGTAAGCACATGAGCATATGTTTTCACTGTACTTACTGTTGTCTAAGTGTCAACTTGTCCAGCAGCCTCCAAGGATGAGCAGCCGGTCTGGTACCAATCACTGAACTGTTGGTCCAACTCTTGACGTTAGTAGTCACTTCAGACTCCAGATATCCAGGTTTGAAACTCCAGACTTCGATCGAGAGCTTCTATCTCGATAACGACTATTTGTTTTTAAACAAATTCTAAGTCAAAAATAAGCCTTCAGCTATAACGCTTCAGGAAATTTCAGCAACTATTTTTTCGTTCTATTTTATAGAACAAGTCGCCCACACGACTATTCAATATGCTTCTGTGTGTAAGCCTCTTCTTGGATAACGCTTCAGCGATAATCCTTCAGCCGTAACCCTTCAGGAATTCTATGAACGTCGTATGTTCGTTCTATCTCCTAAACGAGCTCCCAACACGCTGTTTGAAAACTCCGATTATGAGTTTCCTAGCGATAACTCTTCAGGCTATGCTATATTCCTTCAGGATACAGTTTCTGTGTAATCTTCGATTACTGTGAATTCTCAGTAAGCAGGTTACACAACAGAAACAGCTCAAAAAACCGTCTTTTCGCGACGGTAATCACACGGGAACGGTTAGCTTCTCAGGAAGCCGGTAGAACCACAGGAATAGCTCAGGAATGGCTGCTGTGTCCCAGCAAAATGGTTGTCTTCCAGGTAGTCCACGCGTGGGCCTAATCCACTCGTGCACTCTTCACGACTGTAGTCGCTCTGGAAGTTTCTACTATGAGACGATAGTACGTTGCGCCTTTTGACGACGCTAATCACCCAGTAATACGGTTGCTGACCAGTAACTGGGTTATCTCACCCAGGAAACGGGTTTCTATCGTCCCAGAGTGTACGCTATGTTTTTGACTGTTAAAGAAACATGATCTTAACCCTGGCACTTGTAAGGTTTACGAGATGGAACGTCAGTATTCTTATTTCCCTGGAACTTTTCTCACGAACGCAACGCTTAGTACCCCAGTTGGCACATTTGTGTGGTGTGTAATCTTACCAGATTTATATTGAGGGTACCTTGAGATATTTGAGCATCAGTTTTCTTTGTTCTCACGAATGTTCACAGGCGTGAGCGTCAGTTTTCCTTGTTCTCAGGTACTAGTTTTCACAGGAACGATACGTTTTGACATTACCCAAGAAACAGGAATGTAACCTCAATATATAAGGTCACTTTACATCAGGCTTGTTTGTTCTCAAGGCAGCGTTCGTGTCCCCAGGGCATCAGGTTTCTTTTTTCACAGGAATGGGACATCAGTTTTCTTTGTTCTCGGGAACAAGGCTCTTCCTTGGCCTATATTTTCACAGCGTCCGGGACATCAGTTTTCTTTGTTCTCGGGAACAAGGCTCTTCGTTGGCCTATATCTTCACAGCGTCCGCAGGTCTGGTATGTTTCCCAGAAAATTCGGCTCGACAGGACCAGTAAATGGTCCGTAGGTTACCAATATACGGCTCGACAGGACCAGCAAATGGTCCGTAGGTTACCAATATTCGGCTCGACAGGACCAGCAAATGTACGGGACGGACGTGATCGTCCAAGACCGACAGGCAATCAGGAGGTTGTAAGGCTCCTGCTTGAACGCGTTGACGCCCCTTGCACCTATTGTTCAGTTGTCATCTGGTAACTATGGACCTTGGAGACACTTGAAGGCTGCCAAGTAGGTTGAGGTGAAAAACGTGATGTCCAGGTTAAATAAAACTATTTGTTCATGGCCAGAAGCGATGTTCCTTCATGGTCCTCGAAGCGCAATGATGCGTGGAAATACTTTAAGTGAAATAATGGCTACGAAATGTTCACGCGCCTGCGCACTATTAAAGAGGCGAACTCGACTGCGACGAGGACCACAACATTCCGACCGCAAAAACTTTTATTTTTCAAAAAATATACGCTAAGACTCGTAGCTTGAAACTGACAGGAACTACCCTTCCACTGGACCGATTCTGGTGAAACTTGTACTTTTGGATAGGTCTCGAGGAGACCTTCCCTCCGGTCTTTGATCCAGGTCCCTAGCCCCTACCATCAGGGAGTTCTCGTAAGGAGAATGTCGAAGAAAGGGAATTCCCGCCAGTTTGAAGCTTTACAATCGAGTTTCTCCTAAAACTAGACATGTTAGCTCTAGGGTACCAGCGAGGGACTTGGAGCCCTCCTACTGGGCCGTTGACACACATAAGTGTTACAGTTATATTCAAAACATTCAGGCGTACAGCCGCGAAATGGTGCGAGAAGTTAGCTTATGCCCCTGATCTTGGCACATAAACTCGATTCCTACTCAGACTGCTGGGTGGATTTTCAAGTTACATTCACACCCGGGTAGCCCTCGTGATGGGCTATCCCAAGGTAGAAGTCCGGTAGCTACATGTCCAACCCCCGATGAGTTATCGTTTGTTACAAGTTTGTTTACATAGCAAATCCATGTAACCTCGCACCATATCAGGTCGCTTAACTCCTCAACCACCAGAGCTAAGCTCCTTCCGGAAGTGTGGTTGGGTAGCTGGAAAACTAGGCTGTCTGACGGCGGTACCCTGATGGGTGTATCACCAGCCTTTCCGCAGCTTAAGGTGCCGGGAAGCGGCCGAATACTAAATTTTACGTCGTCTCACAGCTTTAATGTGTCTGTGTGCGTTATATACACCTATATACTAGTTTTGTGTCATGACTGAGTCTAGACGCCCGCCTGTGGGTCCACGAAGGTAATGCTTCAGACAGCATATCTATAACTGACCAGGCACCAAGTGTCCCTGGACGTAATGACCCGTCGGCAGACGCATAGAAACGTCCATGCCGGCATACACAGACACATCACTTCAAGCAAGTGATGTCTATGTACTAGAATTACACAGGTGCTATCTATTTATAGGGCCTAGACAAAATTCTAGGTCACCTAGAAGCGCTAAATGGCTTGTATCGAATTTTCCAAACACTTACTTGAGTAAAATGTATGTATATTTCCCTTTTTAGAGTGAAAATGCACTATGACTGGCCATGTACTGCTATTATGTATAATTTCTCAGTCATGGTATCCAGCCATCCTATCTAGAACACCTAGGTGGTGTTTCCTAACAAAACAATTATGTGTAAGGAAGCAATCTGATTGGTTGGTGAATAGAATACCTATAGCACCACCTGATACCCTGCTCAAAACGGGGGGTCTAAAATAAGTAAACAAAATATTTTTATTTCCTTAAACCTATACATTTATCATATAACTAAGGTACCTTATGTATAATTCTAACACATAAGCGCTATATTCACACTATAAACTATGTAAAAGCCCCCAAAACATGAGTTTAAAGTTATCAAAATTCTACAAAAACTGGTTTTAGTATAAATATAAGGTGCCGCCCTCTTACAGGTCATTGTGAACTAAACGCTCGTTGAGGACGGTTGTTTTTTACGGAGTTAAATACTTGTTTCTTTCCGTAATAACACAATCAGTATGCATATTAAAGCTTCTAATTTATTGTTATTAGACTATATAATTCTATTACCTACTGATAGACACATAAAATATAATTTTAGTGTCTCAAAAACATGAGCAAAAATTAGTTACGAGCTTTACTATAAAAGGTTTTTTCACCTACCGACATCGCTTAGTATGCGATGGCGCTCTGGGGTGAGCAGACGTGTGTCTGTCAATACTATTTATATTTTACATATGACAACCTATCTAAAGGTGACGTATCGTCGCGAACAATACTCTTCCGTCAATTCACAAAACTATCAATCAATAATATGTTTTCCTATACACAGATTAAATAGTGCACCACATATTTAAGGTTTTCGATAACATGGAAGACTTACAGCTAACAAGTAAAATTTTAATATTTAAAAAAACCCCGACCCATTTATCTTGCGAAGACATCCCGATTCAAAGAATAAAACGCCCATAACTTTTGAACGGCTTAACCGATTTTATTCAAACATAGCTAAGAACACTCTCGACAAAATCACCTTTCAAACAAAAAAACTAAATCAAATTCGGTACATCCGTTTAGACGCTATGATGCCACAGAGAGACACACAGCAACACACGTGAAACTTATAACACCCCTCCTTCTCCGGCGGGGGTTAAAATCAAACAGACCAAGAACAGAAAATTTTACAGGCAGCCAATTACAAGTCTACACTTACGTACAAAAAAAGATAACACACATTCTTATTTTCTATTGACATTTCAATAGACATCAATAACAATACATCACCAACTGAGAAATTACTAAATAACTTATATTAGTATACTAGTTTTACTAAAATGTTACTCACACTGCATAACAACCTTTACGTTGCAAACTATATCTCATTATTAGCGGACGCCTCGCAGTTTCACCCGCGTAGTTCCCGTTCCCGTGAGAATACAGGGATAAAAACTAGCCTACGTCACCCGGGGATAGTGTAGCTGCCCAATGGTGAAAGAATCTTTGAAATCGGTCCATTAGTTTTTAAGTTTATTCGTTACATACAAAAATACAAATCTTTCCTCTTTATAATTTTACTAGCTGACCCCCGCGGCGTCGCTCCCGTCAAAATTATAACCTAGTTACTCGGGAATAATGTAGCTTTCCATAGGTGAAAGAATTTTTAAAATCGGTCCAGTAGTTTCGGAGCCTATTCGGTACAAACAAACAAACAAAAAAATCTTTACTCTTTATAATATTGGTATATAGATAAGTATAAATTTAATAGCATGCTTATTAATTGACAAACTGTTGTTGCTTTACAGCACGCTAGATATTCTCTCCACATTCACGTAAAGCATTTTTATTCAGTTAATATTTTTGTTTAAACCTGGCAAGCTACATGCTACTAACTACCGACTGAATTTCAGGTTAAAAACATCTTACATTCCATTGTAAATTCATATCGTGTTCACAATCGCATATAAACATTTATATAACAAGAGTAATAGCTTCTAATTCGTACACATTCCCGTCAAAAACGACAGCAATTCATTAAGCCGTAATAAAAACTTGGCGAAAGTTATAAAAATAGCAGTTTAATGCTCGTAATAAGTCGTGAATGTGATGATTTGATTACAGAAATAAAAGCGATTGTATATAACTACATATTTATGTGTTATGCACCTAAATAGCAGTTTTATTGTGTAACTGCAGTTTATTTTAATGACGATTGTATTTAAGTTTTGTTGTGCAATAAATCTGGCCGCGAGTGTATTCTGTCTTCCATCTTTGAAAGTAATGACACTTCGTTACTCTGTGATTAATATGAAATACTATTTTAGACCAGACAGTTTCTTAAATTCGATCTCGTTTGTGAAATTGTTCATTTTTCTTTAGCTTTAACAAAATCCGCTTTCAACCTAACATAAATTTACAACTTAAACAGAACTTCAAAAGACAAACCGTCGCCTCAGAAATCTCTCTCGATCACATCTAGCAATCTTCAGTTTGAAGATAGATGTCTAAACATAATTTTAGGCCAAAATAAACAAAACCCAATTTATCTTTAGCAAATTTTTTTGCCACGAAATGCCCAACAAGCTCATCAAGGTTGATCAGGTTTTTAAACTATTAAAATTCTGCTCATAATCTTACCGACACCTCGGTCAATTACATAACACTACTTAATTTACGCATCGATGTACATTGCTAGTTATGTTCGAAGTCCATTGCGGCATTGTCTTACAAATTCTTCGATGGTGCGTGAATAATGATGGTGCTCGTAAAATCGCGAGTCGGTCAGTGAGCCCGTTACCTTCTTATGTAAGAACGATTTGAATGAATGGAGTGGTCTCTTGAGTCTTGATCGTGTTCGAAATTTGAATGATCTAAGATTAAAGGCTGATTATGGAGAAATGTCGGCTTTGTATTGTTTGAATTACCTTCAAATCTGAACAAGGCGTCAAAACTTTTTATTGTTTGGTTTTGTTCTAGCAATAATCTTTGCTTCATCTTTAGAATTTTGTGACATTTTAGAAACTTGAAATTAACAGTCACTCCTTTTAAAACAATGGTGTCCGGCTGCAACCACAGACATAAATCTAACTAAATAACGCAGTTCCCTCCATCTGTATGACAACCAAGCGTGCCACTTTTTCGCAAACAATTTAAAATAGTATATTATGCAACTAGTGAATAAAGGACGGATTTATAGCGAGGGCCATAGATGAATCACGAGCAACTGAAGGATTCTAACGACTGAATCACGACCGTAGGTAGTGATTCATGATGATTGAATCACGAGCATAGCGAGTGATTCAAGTGTTAGAATCTTGACCGACGCGAGTGATTCATAGCCCTCGATATAAAGCCGTTTTATTCAAGAGTTGCATACTAAATTTTATACCATGACTTCGAGAAAAAGAAATATTTAAGCGAAAAGCACAAGGAATATTACGAGAAATAAATAAATGGTTTATTACCTTCAAAATTTACATAAAATGTGAAAACCTGACCTCTGAGCTAGGTAATAGCACCTGTGTTTCAGGGGCCAGTGACCACCTCCGTTACGTTACATAATTATAATTAATTAAATACCAATTAATTTTAATATTAGAATTACAATCCAAACAAGTATTCAATAAATATCTTTTATACCTATCTTTCTTGCCTATATTTCTGTGTCTGACTGTAATTTATACTCACGTTGATATGTAATTTGTGGAGATAAATAAAGATTTTTTATTATTTATTATTTATTTATTTTATCTTAGACTAAAATCAAAATCATTAATAAAATCCTAATAAACAAACTCAAAATTTAAATCGAAGGAGTTTGTGTATCGAGTATTTTTTGCGCAAGAAGGCGCAAGGAGGTTACATAGCATTGAGATGGAGGTCTAATACATTGGTGTGTTCCAAATTCAAACACCAAAACAGTGATTAAAAGTGCTTTTTATTCACTGTTTTCAGTGAATAAAATAAGCTCTTTAGAGGGGGAATGGTATAAACAAATTTACTTACCAATGAAAGAAAACACTTCCAATGCCTCTGCCAACTTTTTCTATACATTCGTTGCAGCTCAATATGGCAAAAAGTAATTTTTCTAGATTTTGGTGGATTTCCTGTGCTGATAATGCTAAATGAAAAGCTCAGATTACGATCATTGATCGTAACTTTACTCCGTTTTTTGGCACGCGAAGTACATACAATCACGTCATCTAGTTAGATCTATGTCTGTGGCTACAACAGTATGGAACAGAAGCTATGAGAAAATGCTTGACAGATGAGTATGCTTTTTGAAACTTCATCAATGATTTAATTTAAAGGTTATGTTCTTCAACAACCACCAACTTAACATGCTATGCAGCCTCAGAAAACAGTTACACCCGTGTCAGTAAGTAAAATACATAAATAATAATAAAACACACACAAGTTAACGACCGGCAAATAAAAATGACATCACAATCACAACACTTGAATACAAAGCATTAAAAACTCTTCGTATTCAACAAAAATGTTGCGAGAACGCTATTTGATGCCAACCGTGAAATATTTTGATCAACTATTTGGTACGTTTCACTATACATTATTTATTAGACAGCGTAACGTGAAGATACACATACGCTTACTAGTATGCACGATCGTGCACACATATGCACATACGTAGACATGGATTGTACAGTCAATGAAAGAGTTAGATGTATAGGCAAATACGAAAGAGGGTTATGACCACACGATGGAAGTGAAATTATATTAAAAGCTCAGCACAAAACATGCAATAACACACGTGCATTATTTTATACGGACAGTTTACAATAATACGTATTATTGTATATTTATATAAAGTATCAAATAATCAAATAGTCTCAATCAAATAGTAATAGTACAAAGTATCAAATAGTCGCTAACTATAAACAAGAATAATATCACACTGATTATAAATACATAATGACAAAATTAAATTTTTTGAAAGAGACACTCCATGTTAGCGCTTGACGTGGCTGATGACAGCTGATGACGACTGGACCCGAAGATACCTGATTCAGCATCACTGACTCGACCGTGACGGTTTAGTTTCGTTCACCGTTCAGGAAGAGCGCAAATTGCACCTAGAGAAGTTTAGTTTTAACTCCAAAAACAAGTTAAGAACTAGAAAACATAACGAATAAAATGTCAGTCAAAATAATTTGTAGAATTTTATAGATAATGCACTTCTCCGCGACAGTTCGTATGGTTTATTTTATTAAGTACTTATAAACGGTGTATGTAGTAAATTTGCAAATACCTTTTTTCAACACGTATCACTTAGAATACTAAGTTTCAGCACATGCATGAATTGATTTACCTAATACCCAGCTAGGTATGCCATTCTAGTTACCCGGTCTATGTGTATACTTATCGCTTTTGACAACTGTACTATAGTATGCTTGCACGAAACTGACTATAGAGAAAATCATTACACCATTATATTTTTATGCGACACCCAACTTTACCTACTTGGTATAGAGGTCAAAATAGCGGGGCAGTTTATGACAGAAATAAGAATGTGCTTCCTCAGAGAATGAACAATGAAGGAACACTAATTACACTTAGCGTGACTTACCAACCCGAACTGTGGTGGATTATGGTCCATTCCTGCCTGGCCTGTGTCCCAGCAGTGGGGACATTAAAATGGTGGTGATGATGATCGGAACAAGTTTTTCTTATATTGACAGCGGGGATCGAGAGCAATTGCACTCTCGAACGCAAAACTGACCTCTTGACCGCTTGACCGCGTGAACGCTTGAACTCGTGAGCTAATACATAATTTGATATTGATTAATTTTAACATATTACTGGAAATCTATGTGCCTAATTAGAAGTCCATCACCAGATTCTTGGAAAGCAGTTAACGATGCAAATTTAACACAAATCAAGTGATGCTTGATTGACTGTTGAAAATTCATTCAACCAAATACAGCAGGCAACGTGAGTTTGACAATTTGTCACTATACAATTTCGTGTTATAAACTGGGCCTTACTATGACCAGTAATTGTGTCAATTACTGGAAAACGGCAGCAGTTCCGAGTACCAACGTGACTAATTAGAAGTCCATGTCCCGGTATAGTAATTAGTGGTCAATTAATAATGCTGTGCCATTGACATCTGTGATTCCTTTGTCCGTGTGATGTCTAGCGAAAATTACCTACTATGATCAAGTAGGTAAGTATCTTCACAGGAATATATTATTTTTTAGTAACGAGGGTTTAGTTGCGAAAGTTCTCACATAATATATTGCACTTTTAAAAACTTACTTACGAAAATAAAATCGCATCAAAATAAAAAATAAAAAAGATCGCAGTAATAAAATTAACCTGTTGTTCGAAAATATTATTTATAAATACATTTTCATGAAAATAAATCTCAATTTAACATCATCAACATGAACACGAAAAAAGCTCACTTTTATGAAATTTAATTCCCATTTTCGTTCGCCCACTGATGACTGCCAATAAATTAAGTAAAATTTCGCAGAACTCAGAACCTTAATTAATACCCGTAACGCGCTCGGATTTGGTACGGGTGGACCACGGATATGGTACGCTGCAGTACCATATCCGATCGTGTGTAGAGAGGTCCGCCGGACATTATTATTAGTAATTGAGTACACCTCGTCCGCTTGATCTGATATAGTCTGCTCCGTACCAAATCCGGACGTGTGTACGGTTGGTTGGGCCGTACCAACTACGACCAACATTGAAAAAGTCCCCGATTTATGGGAGGTCTACTGATTTTGGTTATTTTCGCCTGATATCCCGATAGTTACACATTCAACAAATAGTCATAAATACAAATGGAAAATAATATTCTAAATACGATAACACTAGAATTTGGTAGGCGGAGTTGGTCCGCTGAACCAGGTCCAGTCGTGTGTAAGTAAGAACGGATTTGTGGGCGGAGTTAGTCCGCTCGTACCATATCTGAGCGTGTGTTACGGCTATAAGTATTTGAACACCCGAAACATGAAACCAAATACCAGTAAATAAGTCCCAAGATACTTATTTAACAGAACTCAACTTAATCATAGCAAAGTCTGCCAATTTTATAACGCAGAGGCCAAGTTTAAAATAACATTTACAAAGTGACCCTCCAGATTATTGCTTGGACAAGCCAACGAGCTGCCAAGTCGTCGCACAAAGCCACCATTGAGCCTTCCAAGCAAAATTTCCCGTGTGTAGTGGAAAATATCGAGACGTTTTATCGATAAACTGAAAAGGCACTTCACTAAGATAGAAATGATATTGATTTTCGTGGATGAAATATCGATGTTTTAGTGTGTTTGTGGAAGTATATGTAAATAGTTTCGGATTAAAAACCAATTTAAATTAAATCTGATGAACGAGCGTTGAATAGACTAGACTCTGGCTATTATAACTCTGCAGAACTCATATTTGGTATCCCCAAAAAGTTTTGTATGTGGTATGCTTTTACATCTGTCATTTTGAGCTGTCAGCTTGCTTAAGCTGTACATTGTTATTCACAAATCCAATTAGTAAATTTTTTAAACCTATTACAAGTGGATTGCGGGCGTTATTATATTACATGTTTTGTGAATTCCAAGATGTCAAGAATGTTTGTAGAATAACTAACTTTTGATAATTATGATAATTATGCTGCTCATACTTTTTGAAATCCAATATCATAGAGATTATTTTTGTTTCTTTGTAATCCTAATCTCTAGAAATACTGATCTGATTGCTAAAATTCATTCACTGATAAAAAGCTACATCATGGCTGAGTGCGGAAAACTTCACAGTTGCTGTGATAAAGACCACTGAAGCGAAAATGCTTAAGCACACTGATGACATCCACGACTGACTGACTTCGGTGGAAAAAAAAACATATTTTTTATTTAATTATTATAAGTTGCAAATCCTCTACAGCCCTCTCCGTATAAAAAGAGTCCTTTGACTTAAGTAGGACAGTGATATCGCCCGAGCTGGCGTCGCATGGTGTTTAAGCGCGCTTCTCTCAATGATGAAAGGGTGAGGAGCAGCTCACTCCTCCCCTTGGCCATAGATGGGGATTGCTAACGCAAACCGTCACTGCTGCCGTGATTGTGGAGAAAGCGGCCGCAGCAAGAAGTGACGAAGAGAAACCCCGTGTGGTTTTAGTCTGTAGGAGTCTGACAGACCTTTCCACCTGCCCCAAGGCGGAGGACATCCATGATTATAAACACACAAAAAAAAAAGTTAAATCAAAAAGCCCGACTGCTTCAAAAGCGAACTAAAAAGACGTAAACAAGAAGAAAATCATGCTGTGCAGTCGGAGGATACATATTTGCGGGCTGGCTGATTAAAATCGGGTGTATCCTCCGCCTGCACAGTATGATTTTCTCCCTGTTTACGTCTTTTTAGTTCGCTTTTGAAGCAGTCGGGTTTTTGATGTTTGATTTAACTTTTTTTATTTATAACTTATTAGTTAGTTTTTTTCCATTTAAACATATAAGTACTTATTATATATTTTTGAAATCACCTCTTAAAACCCTTTATTTTGATACCCCACACGATGGTATCGAAAAAAAAAAAAAAATCGGGCCCCCACGATATGGCGCCGAAAATCCGCCATTTTTCCAATTTTAATGTAGCGAGTGACACTCGCAGGGTTAAGACGAATCGATTGACGTACGAACCTTCAAAATCGGCCAACGCGTTTGGTCTCTGGAACGCCGTATAGGAACAAACATACATACATAGACTGATAAACACATTACCCTTCTTCGGCAGTCGGGTAAAAAGACATTGATGTCTAGTATAATTATTACTAAATTCTATTGTGATATATGCAGTGCCTGTTTCATGTACTATTCCTAAGTAAAATGTATTCTTCTATTCTTTCGCTTTTGGCGCAGCGGCAGAAAATATCTGATCTACCTTAGAAATCGTCTAAAGAGACTTCTCTCCTAATAGTTCTTACCTACCAATGATAGAAAATATTGTGGCTCTTTTAAAGGTGTTTCCTTTTCTATAATATATATATATTGACATGCTGTTTAAACGTATCCAGCGATGAGAAAGCCCCAATCAATTGAGTTATGAATTAATTATACGCTACAATAATTTGTATAGAGATTGTTAAGCGCTCAGAGCAAATATTAAATATTCATTATGCGTATAACCCAATACTAGAGCCTGATTGACAGGATAACTGAATATTATTGGGCATTAATTGTACGTTTTCATGGTAACAGTGAAAAGTAAAGGTACCGGTTAAACGGGGTTAAATTGAGGTCTGGCGTAACTTTGATGATTAACTATATTTTTTTAGGTTTTTAAAGCTAACTCGGTGAAAACGGAACGCACCTCAATTTTCCTAACCTTAATTTCTAAGGTTAGCACGGTGAATCTGTAGATAGGTATCTACTCGTACCAACATTCTTGAATATTTAAAAAGATCATTTAGCTTAATAGAATGAATCTAATCCAGTGGAAGTTTAATTAAAACCGTTTAGCTCTGCCTAATAAATTGACTTAAAAGGTTAATCTGAAAGGTTTACTGCCAATTACGACCACGGCTTAAATCTAAACCACTAATCCTGCCTGCCCCCCTAGCCAAGTTACAAACGTTTCGTATCGAATCTCTTTCTACAATCGTTAACGCCTTCTATTTGTATGTTCTGACCACGTGACTTAACGTTCAGATGTGTCATGCCCATACATTGATTCGTTTTCTGCTAGGTACCGTTATCGATTGTAGATTGTTAACTTGGCTACAGGTTTTTTTTTTTGTATCCTCTAGGCTCGCGCTTGACCACAATCTCACCTGATGGTAAGCGATGATGTGGTCGACGGTGAAACACGCTTGCCTAGAAATAACCTATTCACTCTTGACTTAAAGACCCCTAGATTGTAGCTATCGGGAAACACAGACTCCGGCAGGGAATTCCACTCCTTAGCTGTACGCATAATAAAAGTGTTCCCAAAACGTTTTGAGCGTATGGGTGGGATGTCTACCATGTATTGATGGCGCATCGCCGTACGTCTGGTAGTCCGATGATGGAACGGGCTTGGTGGAATTATATCGTGCAATTCCATCGTCCCCGAAATGTAACCGATAAAAACCGACAGGCTGGCAACTCGGCGACGATGTTCAAGACTCTGGAGCTTTGACTTGATCAGCGCCTCATCGCCGATGCTGAATAGTATCTATCTTATCTTCGTGAGAATATGTATTTTCAAATTTATCCAAGTAGGCAAGGGTTATTATACCCGGCACAAACTTTCGTATTGTTGATGAGTTCACTAGAACAATCTCTGAACAACTGCATATTGTAGCATTTATTCCTGATTAGTTTTTTGCTTCCGGCTTCGCTGGCGTGGCCTATACCACAGGAACCGTGTATTTTGAATTTGTGTATCTGTCTGTGGCATCATTGCTCCTAAACGGATGAACCGATTTTGATTAGATTTTTGTTTTAAAGGTGACTTTATCGTGGTTCAACAGTTCAAAATTTATACGCTTTTTACTCTTTGAATCGGGGTATTTTTGCAAGATATCGTGTTATAATTACGTGTTTCGGTTGGATTGTCAATCGATGCGTGTTTACTACTTGATAAATTATGTGGTTTGAAAAGGTATTTGTGTGCAAAATAAAAGAAATATTCATTAAAACATCTTTTTTTAAACAAGCTATTTTCGTATTCTTCTCAGCAAATTCTTTGATTTGATACCCATATCATGGCAGTGCACAAAAAATAACTAGTCCGCCAATTTGGGCCGTCCGCCATATATGATTTAGAATGACGTCACTTAGCTAACCGTGCATTGTGATTCAAACTAAACGTGTATGCCCAATTTCATCTTAATCGGTAAAGCAGTTATCTGCTTAAAAATTCAGTTGGAAGATTTGACCCGAACACACTTACATGCATACACTGCAAGTTAAATATAAGCTTGTAATAAAAACCTGCCAAGTGCGAGTCGAACTCGCGCACGAAGGGTTCCGTACCATTATCGCAAAAAACGGCATAAAAATAACGTTTGTTGTTATAGCGGCAACAGAAATACATCATCTATGAAAATTTCAACTGTCTAGCTATCACGGTTCATGAGATACAGCCTGGTGACAGACAGACAGGCAGACAGACAGACGGACAGACGGACCGCGGAGTCTTAGTAATAGGGTCCCGTTTTTACCCTTTGGGTACGGAACCCTAAAATGCAGCTTGTTACCCTCGATGATAATTGTAGCTCTCTGCCAGTGAAAACATTTACTTTACGGGATCAATACATACCTACTTTCATAAATTGCTTGCTTCATTTATGCATATTCAAAGTCAGTTTGAAGGGCCTCCACTCGACCTATTCACTATGATAATGATAACAGAAAAACTACAATCCACAAATTACAAATTAAAGCTAGATACGAAGTGGAGTCGAGTTAGAGTACATGACTTTGAATATAGGGGTCATTCAAACATACAAACGTTGCCTTTTTATTATCCGACTGGGTTATGTGTTTCGCGCGTATCTTCTTTTTTTTTGTATGTTTGTTTGTATGTATGTAATATTCTTTATTACCTCATATCTTTTAAACCACTTGACCGAATTATATAATTAAGACATCTATAAATAAGTCTTGACCGACCAAGTGTTCTTAGATAGGTGAAGTTCTAAAAAAACAAACATGGCGGATTTGGCCGCCATATTGTGCGGGCCCCATTTTTTTTTTCTTCCTAACCCATCGAGTGGGATATCAAAATGAAGGGTTTTAAGAGGTGAACACAAAAATATACACCACTTATATGTTTAAAAGTAATTCGAAAAAGAAAAATATAACTAAAAAGTTGTAAATAATAGTTATTTATGCTACAAGTGCGGAAGGTAGGTGATTTCCGATGAGTGGCATTTTTATGCACGAGCGAGCGAAGCGAGTGAGTGGATAAATCGACACGAGTCGGAAATCATCTTACGTACGTGTATCATACAACATTTTACTATGCATTGTGCGAGGAAATAAATAAAATAAAATTAATAAAATGGCAGGCTTATTCAAGCGCGTTCAGCATATCCACAGATTAACTAATAGTTCCTCGGGCATATATACTGCGCATGTGCAAATAGCTGTCTCATCGTAACGCAATAAGGCACGAGCAAAATATACGTTCTGCCAAACATATTTAATTAATATTTAAAATTAATTTATTGATCAAAATCTAAATCTAGAGTAATTAAAAACGCCTAAAATGAAGTATTAGTTTTATTCTACCTTTTATATGAATGATAATCTGTACATAACTAATTTTTAACACTTTTCTCAAATAATAAAAACTCTGTGCGTCGGGCTGACGTAGGAGATAAAAAAAAAAAAAAAACAGGAAAGTAAAAAGCACTAGTGAAAAAAAGTGACACTTTCCGCACAGTTTGGCTGCTTGGAAAACCGCTCTTTTCGAGGACATGCATTGTAAAAAAATTAAAAAAATATAAAATTAAAAACCCGACTGATTAAGAATCGAACTAAAAAGCTGTTTGCAAGAAAAAATCATGCTGTGCAGTCGGAGGATCGGGTGGCCAGCCAGTTCGCGAATATGTTTCCTCCAACTGCACAGCATGATTTTTTCTTGTTAACAGCTTTTTAGTTCGATTCTTAATCAGTCGGGTTTTTGATTTTAAATTAACTTTTTTTAATATTAGTGTAGACATAGCAACTCTGTCATTAGAGACTAAGTTTCACTCATTTGATTGCACACCAAGTGAAACTGCATAAATATTTATACATTTATACAATTGTGACCACCTTGAAAACCAGTTTGTCCAGATTCTAAGGCCGTACTTATAACCTAGACAAGAATTTATGATAATCAGGCTCTTACTTAATAAAAAGGACACGCCCAGGTGGTTATGACAAAACAATAGATAAAAAAACAAATTTAATGCTTATTCCAAAGCGAACTAAAAAGATGCAAACAAGATTGTATGTATAGGAATTAAAATTAACTCAAACGATGTAAACGAAATGCGGTCGCAGACGTCCTACTGAATTTCCTAAGTAAAAAGTTATATTTGGAGGTTTAAATCTCGCCTATATCCTCCTCCAATCATCATCAGCTGCCTAGCCTTTTTCCCAATTGTTGTAGGGGTCAGCTTCTAGTCTTACCGGATTCAGCTGAGTACCAGTGTTACATGGAGCGACTGCCGTCTATTTCCTCCTCTAATATTGAACCAATTTAAAAGTTATTCCGTAAACTGCAAAAAGAAACATATATACTATGCTCCTATGTTTTCCTTTTTGACGATACATTCTCTTTAGAAGCACTAGAACCCTCAACAGATGCTCAAAATTGCGCTGTCAACAGAGGCCGAGATTACAAATTTGACAACTATAAATGAAAAAAAGGAAAACATAGGGTGTAGTATATATCTTCCTTTTTCGGTTTATGGAATATCTTTTACATTGGTCCAATATTGGAGGCGGAAATAGGCGAGAGCCAAACCTCTATATATCTTTTTACTTAGGAAATTTATTCAGGTGTTTGCGAATGCCCACGCATTCGGCGGCTATGTAAATCTTTTGGTCAGTCAGTTTTCTATAATCATAATATGAACGCATCCGACGAGTCGAAATACCCTCAAATATTAATGTCCATCCAACCGTTAATTTGAAGTATCCCCCACACAAAGAACCTAATCCTGTCGAATGTCTCCGGCGAATACAACAAAAAGGCATTTATTTATTTATTTAGACTTCATGCACAAAAAGGTACAAAGACGGACTTAATGCCTTAGGCATTCTCTACCAGTCAACCAAGGGTGGTGAAGAGATAACAAGGCAGGTGCATTGTTTAATCAATTTAAAAAGAAAAAGTTGTTATTAACATACTAAAATAGATAAAATACACGTACATATATATTGAATATAATATATACTTATATAAAATATATATTTATGAAGTAACAGGAAAGAAGAAAGTGAGACGACTCTTCTTAGTTGTGCTGAAAATAAATCCGCAATTTCCGCTTGAATGCAAACCGACTTGTAGCCGTCCTGATCTCGAGAGGAAGCGCGTTCCAGAGAAGAATGGACTGAATATTGAAGGAAGAGTGAACAAAATCAGTAGTATGAGAAGGACAAAGCAAGAGGAGATTATTGGAAGAACGCAGATGCCGAGCATGTGAAGAACATAGATATTGGAATTTAGACAAAAGATAGGAAGGAGGGGTGGGAGGCATTCTATAATGCTCAGCAGTTTGACAAGAAAGACCGCGGATGACGATGTTCCAGGCTGATCACTGGCTGATCTAAAAGCTTCGATTCTTCATTTCTTCGTCAGCGATGTAAAACAAGAAGCCTTTGGGTCACTGACCCCAATGCTTGACACGGACGCGCATGATGTACGCGTAGGAACTACCAATACTTATCTTATCTGCATCTTATTGAATCTCATCAGAGTTGCTACGGTATCGGAAAAAAAAACCTTTATCAACGATTACTGAACCGTGAATAAGTATTTTTAAAAAGTTTTTTTTTTTCGATTAGCTCGCGTTTGACCAATACATAAGACCAATATATCTCCTGATGGTAAGCGATGATGTGGTCGACGGTGAAGCACGCTTGCTTAGAAGTAACCTATTCACTCTTGACTTAAGACCCCGAGGTTGTAGCTATCAGGAAACAAATACTCCAGCAGGGAATGCAACTCCTTAGCTGTGCGCACAATGAAAGTATTCGCAAAACGCTTTGTACATATGGGTGGGATGTCAATCGATGTACCGGTAGCGCAATGCCGTACGTCTTGTTGTCCGATTATGGAAAGGGTTAGGCGGAATCAAAATGTGCAGTTCCATCGCACACTCCCCGAAATGTAACCGATTAAAATAAATTAACCTTTTTGTAAAACCCTGTGTCGGAAATCCCTTCTCTATATATTTTGAAATACACCGAGAATCTTGCCAATATTTACGGTTTTGTGTCATCCACCGCTCAGTACTCAACGGTTCCATCCTTTTACAGTCTCAACATCCACTCCTAGGAAAATTCTGCTTACCCTAAATAGTTAAGTATGAGCAAACATTTCTAAGTGCCCAATCAAACCACATCAAAGCATTTTCTCGGAATAAGTCTAGCCGCATACTCAACGACCGGTCGCCAAATTCGGTGCGTTCGCTTGCGCAATACGGACTAATTGAGGAGCTGTGTGCTTTCACCTGCGAACCTGCGAATTGCGATCTTGCGTCAGTGGCGTCATTTTTTCTCGAGGTCGGGGGAATCATCTGATGCAACGATATCGTGCGAATCGCATGTGCGACTGCGACTTTGTTACGACAATGTGAACCGATCCGAGTGACGTAACATAGTTATTTTATATTGTTATGGTGTGGATGAATGGGTGATTTTGTGTAGTTTACTGTCGTTTATGTTTGTCGCAACTGTGTAGTTACTCGTAAAATATTAATTTGATGTGTGTTGAAAATATGCGGGTCAGTCGTTACAGTTTGTTTAAGCATGTTATTCGTATAAATGACTGTTTTGATTGCAGATAGGCTTTTATAAATAATTAGTTATAATATAGCTTTAGAATAACCAGTGTGAAATTTAGGACGCATGCACAATTATAATGTAATTGTGCATGCGTCCTGAATTTCACACTACAGTATACGTTTGTATTGGTACAGAATACGTTCTGACTTCTGTGTAATATTGTTTACATTTGATCTATACTATAATATTATAAAGCTGAAGAGTTTGTTTGTGTGAACGCGCTTATCTCAGGAACTAAAGGTAGGAATTAAAATTATTTTTTGTGTTGGATAGTCCAAAGAATTAAGAATTAAGAAAAACGGCAAAAAATATTCCTTTTTAGAGCTTCCGTTGCGTGCGCTGCGTTAACGGTAGGTAGGGTAGATGGGTAGGTAGGTAGCCAGTTGACGGAAGTAGAGCCGCGTGGTAGTTAGTTGATGTGGTAGTAGTAGCTAGTTGATGAATAAAAATAATTTTTGAGCAAGTAAAAATTATTTGAGTTTGATTTTAATAAGTTAAGTGCGTGTCAAACTCTACCTACTCGTAAATGCTTAAGGTTGACAGCTTTTCAAGATAAATTTAAACAAATAGGTACCAAACTTTAAAAACTTAAATCCCATCGTCCGTCTAATTAGCAGACTCAATAGAATAGTAATAGCTCACGCAGACATGGTGTGCGAAACACGCGTCACGGGTTTCAAAACTCAGGGGTCAATCTCAACTCTGACGCACTTACTTATTTTCATATACAATCAAGATTCTTATATAATCTAGATAACTTGAATAATTTATATAGATAACTTGATATTAGTTATCAATTTGGTGAATAAAACATGATTTTTGTTTCTCTATCTCAAATATATCTCACGTAACCTGTTTGCTACGAGTACCTGTCTTTCGACAAAAACGATGAGTCATACAAATTATCACTTATTTCAGAAGCTATCATTAAAATTAAAATAGAAACTCGACGAAAGTATAATAATATATTTAATAAGCTGCATACAGACGCAGTTCCTAGACTTGAGTCAGTGTTAGCACTTTCTATTTTGTTTTAGCGTCTCGTTCCTAATAACTCGTGTTAACTTTTTATTTACTCACTTTTTATGTAGTTTCACTTACATGCATGTAATGTAATATTACTTTGAATATTTTTATATATTTTTTTACTCCGTTTACTGTAGGAGGTGCTCGTGGCTTAGTAATAACAGCCGCGCGGGTCGATCATCAAGGTTAAGCAACGCTTGACGAGGTCGGTCCATGGATGGGTGACCATTTCAACATACCGAGTTTCCTCCGTGGCTCGAAAAGCACGTTAAACCGTTGGTCCCGGCTGTCATTTGAAGATCTTTGACAGTCGTTACGAGTAGTCAGAAGCTTGAGATCTGACATCAGTCCAAGAGGTATCGTGATAACCAGTTACTGGGTTGTGGAGATCAGATAGGCAGTCGCTCCATGTAAAACACTGGTACTCAGCTGAATCCGGTTAGACTAGATGCCGACCCCAACATAGTTGGGAAAAAGGCTAGGCAGATTGATACTGTAGTAGGAATTTTGACGTTGACTATTTGTCAAAACTATCCTGTATCTACCAAAGCTGGTCACTACAGTAGAGTTTGACACGATCTGAATTCAAAATTCTCAATTCAGAAGCCGGAGCTTAAAGAATCTGTCTGTAATAAAAACTTAATACTAAATTCATCATCATCAAATCAGCCGAAAGACGTCCACTGCTGGACATAGGCCTCCCCCAAGCGTCGCCACATTGATCGGTCCCGTGCGTCTCGCAACCAGCGGATCCCCGCAACCTTCACGAGGTCATCGGTCCACCTGGTGGAAGGTCTTCCAACGCAACGTCTACCGGGTCGCGGTCGCCACTCCAGAACCTTTCTGCCCCATAGGTCATCCGTTCTGCGAGCAATGTGCCCTGCCGACTGCCACTTAAATTTGGCAATTCTTCGGGCTATGTCGGTAACCCTGGTTCTCTTGCGAATCTCTACATTTTTGATTCGAAATTGGCAGTGAATTTGGCATTTCTGATTTGAATACTTATAAGTCGCTGTAAAGTCATCTTGAAACTTAGTGTTGAAAGGGAAAACTTATATAGATTTTTCAGATTCAAACGTCAGTTCGTGTGCCCGCTACTTACCTTATCGCCAGGACCTTTCTTAATCTAACATTCCACGTACTGACCAAAATAATACAAGTTTTTGTAACTAAGTCCTCTCTAAAATTGCCTTTCATAAGATTTGAGCTCATTTCGAGGTTTCTCACTAAACAAATTCAAAGTCACCTATTTCTTTATAAACGAGTTTTCATATTAAAATCACAAATAACAGTCTAAAAATATAATTTAATTAATTAAGCTCTTTATGACAATATTACGGACTTATTTTATGATTTGAAATTGAAATTACTCCTACATTCCAATTAGTCTTATTTTAGTAACGTTACGTATTCGCATGAAGTCTTAAAAGTTCTTGCTAATATTAAGAAAAGGTAAAATTGTTTGTTTGTTTATTTGATTGAGATAATCTCTGTAAATCTGATCCATTTCTCTCCCCTCATCAAGGATACCTGAATATATTTAAAAACAACAAATAGTTATGTATGTACATAACTATTTGTATGTCATAATTTGCCTTCATAGAGCAACACGGACCACCGGCGGTCCGCCGGTGGTCCTGGTTGCGGTGTTGCTATATGTTTGCCTTCAACTATCCGTCCGAAGTTTGGACTAAAGATGGCGCAGGCTACTTGGACATGTTCATCGGCATTCGGCAAGTCTACTCGTCGTCTGACTATCTTGCGCTCGCGCTTTTCCGTTGTCGAATAGAGACGGCTGGAAATAAAAAGCGCAGGATAAATAATTAAATTATAACAGTACAATTTAACAAGCCAATTATATGTACTGTTTACTTAAGAGGAAATATGGGCAGAGAACGCCGACTGAATTTCCTTAGTACAAAGTCATAATTCGAGATTTAGCTTTCTCCTATTTCCTCCTCCAATATTGGACTAATTTAAAAGATATGCCATAAACTGAAAATGAAAGTTATATACATGTTTTGCTTTTTGATGACCCTCAAAAAATTAGGAAATAGACGAGAGCCAAACCTCGAATTATGAGTTTTACTAAGGAAATTCAGTCGGCGCTCTCTGTCCATATTTCCTCTTATGGTCCTCACAAATAGGCCGGGCGTCGGTCCAGCTTTGGACCGTGGTCCGCTTTTTGGTGACTCCTGTATTTTACTATCATTGAATGTCAAACGCGTTCGGGAAATTGCGCGGTGTCTTCTCGTCCAACTTACCACAGTGTCTCAAGACGAAGGTCTATGACCACTGTGTGTTGCCAGTGATGACCTATGGCTCTGAGACGTGGTCGCTCACAATGGGCCTCAACAGAAAGCTTACAGTCACGCAAAGGGCAATGGAGAGGGCTATGCTCGGAGTGTCCTTGCGTGATCGAATCAGAAATGTAGAGATCCGCAAGAGAACCAGGGTTACCGACATAGCCCGAAGAATTGCCAAACTTAAGTGGCAGTGGGCAGGGCACATTGCTCGCAGAACGGATGGCCGATGGGGCAGAAAAGTTCTTGAGTGGCGACCGCGAACCGGAAGACTATGCGTTGGAAGGCCTCCCACAGCATAAGGTTAGATAGATAAATAGGAATAGGTCACAACAGCAAGTCCGCGTGAAAAGGCTATAATAGTTTATTGTCCTTTAACTACTGGTTTGAAGCCTTTAAAGTTCTTTTGAAGTAAAGTAATTAACTCTTAGAAGCAGTCTAGGGTTAGTAATTAAGTGAGAGTTAAGAGCTAATTGCTTTCCATCTGCAGGATTTGTTTTATCGGCTTCTGTACTTACGCACTTTGAACGTGCTAACGAGGTGTAGTGCAAAATGGCCGCTTCCAGGTTACGTGATTTCCTAGAACAAGCTGCTAATTAATTGCATATAAAATTAATAACAGCTTTTTATTAGGGCTTCCTGTTACGTGGGATTTGAACATACCTGACTGGTGAAGAGTGGGTGAACTACCGATATGCACCTACAACTCATTTTAGGAATACAGACGTAAAATGCTCTGCAGTTTGGTAAGAACAACTTTGAGAAGGAGGCTAATAGAAGAATACAGCTGTGCTGGGCGGCGTTTGGAAAACTTCGTCGAGTCTTCTCGTCGCGTATCCCACAGAGCCTAAAGACCAAAGTCTTTAACCAGTGCGTCCTACATGTTATGACCTACGGCGCCGAGACGTGGACACTCACAATACGGCTGGTTCATCGGTTCAAAGTTGCTTAGCGAGCTAAGGGATCGAATCCAAAACGAGGGATCCGGCAGAGAACCAAAGTTGTCGACATAGCTCACAGAATAAGTAAGCCGAAGTGGCAATGGACCGGCTTTATAAGTCGTAGAAAAGATGATCGTTGGGGTAGACGTGTTCTTGAGTGTGACCGCGAACTGGTAAACGTAAGGTGGGACGCCCTCAGGCTAGGTGGAGTGACGATATTCCCGGGGTGGCTGGTAGCAGCTGGATAAGAGTTGCCGAAAATCGTAGCAAATGGCGTGCAATTGGATGAATTCTACATCCAACATGCTTACAGATCACACACACATCACTTACATCTGATTTACTGTGAAACTTACTCGGACATGCTCTTCGAACTAGCAATCACTAATAGGAAGCAGACCACATCATTTAATGCACACATCCAGACCGTGTGCCAATTTGGCATCTGAAAGGGAATGGTTTTCCCTCCATTTAACCACTATAGGAACGATCCCAGGAATGCTTATTGCCTAGTGCGTTTGCAATTAACATGGATCCTATACAAAGGCGGACGTACGGTCAGTTCGCTCAGTGTATATATATATGTACATTCATTTCAAGTCTATGTTGAATAATAGACTGCCGTATTTAATGTGTAGGTAGCAAATATAACTGGACCGTAGTGTGGTGGCCGAAATCAGATCTACTTGTAATGTTTTCGTCACCTGGGACTGTTGACTTTTTCTTGGTTAATACTGCACACAGTTGGCTACTGTCAGTATTAAACTAAAAAGATATTCATCATTTGAACTAGCTTTTATTTAGTTTGACTTTTCCCTATGAAATCAAATCAAATCAAAGTTTACAAGTTAAGGAGGTGTTTGATTTTGAGCCACCACCACTACATTACAAATAGGAAAAAAACTAGGGGCATTCCATAAAACTACTAACAAATTAAGTTGACGAAGGGTACAGGCGTACAGAAATGAACATATGAAAAGTTTTTTAATAAGATAACCCCACTTTTAGGGCAGCCGTGACTGTTGCGTTTGATATGACGTTTGACGACTTTGACAGTTTTAAGAAGTGACGTCTTTGAGTCTTTCTTCGCTTTGGCTTTGAATTGGATATGTTTTGAAGTCCTTTAGGCGCGATTGGTCCAATTCGCGATTAGTCCAATTCACCTTATTCGCGGTTGGTCAAATTCGCGATTAGTCCAATTCGCGGTTAGTCCAATATTAAAGTATTTCCAAAATCAAACAAAATAACACATTTTTAAGTACATAATGTACTATATTTATTCTTAACTAATCATTACCTTGTAGATATTTTAAGCTCCTACCAATAATTAATAGTAATACTAACTAAAATAAAGTACATACATACATACATACATAAACTCACGCCTTTTTCCCAAAAGTACATTAAAATAAAGTACTAACTTCAAAAAGCAAAAAATTTGAAGTTTTAGTGGTTGTTTAGTTTTGCAACCCAGTTGATTGCTTCTCTGTTGCAATTGAATTCGTGTTGTTTTTTTTAACGCAGATATTACGATGACACCAATCAAATGTCATTATCAAAATGTTTTTTTCGCATACTGCTGATCTGATCCACCATGTTTATTTATAAGTTGTGTTGCTCTACTTGACAAAGTTAATTTGAGTTTACATTGAAACGATGTGAAATTAAAGAAAATTTACAATACAAAACGGTTACTATATTCTATAGCGATTTTTACATATGGCTCCATATATATTTCTGGAATATCTCCTTTAACCCACATCCCGGTGTTCTATTGAGATGTAATTTTGCACACAAATTTGTTTCTAGTGACAAAAAGGTTGATTTTTTTTATATCAAATTATTTATGGTCGGCGCAACATTTATTTTTCTTCCACGATTACATAAGTCGACATTTCTGAGTAAATCCATTTATAATCAAAAATCATCTTTCACACATTCCATACATCGTTTCTTGGGCAAATAAAAAAAACAAACGTAGGAAGGACATAGTCTTTGAACTGAAACCGTATAAAACAGACTTCTTCAGGAGACAACCGTGCTACATGGGTACATACCTATATAATAAAATAAGTAAAATTACACAGTTACATAACTTACCGATAAAAAAACTAAAACTTACCATAGATAACTTCCTTCTCTCTCAAAATTATGAAAACACTGAAAATTTACTAAAACGTATTTAAAGTATAAAATAAAATAAAACAAATAAAATAATAATAATAAAACCAGTCAAGCCCATGCACGCTAACACATACACATCCACACATACACACAAACACACATACACAACACATCACACACCAGAATACCACACACACACTATCTTCATACTCACATGCACACTACTACTACTTACTTTAGCACCGCACCACACTTGTAATGGCAGCTCGAACACGGTGGTGACGGAAGTAACTGGTGCTTATAGCACAGGAATCCTCCTAGTTTAAGCCCAGTTGCACACATTTTGTATCTTGCCACTAACTTAATGATTCTAATTTAAGGTACAATCATTGTAATTAGGTTTAAGCCTTGAACAAATAAATATTGTTTATTATTGTTTTATTATTATATGTCAAACGGCCATTTTTGTTTCTCAGTTAAAAGCATTATATTATTAGTATTAATTATTATATATTTTTTTTGTATCTCGGGACCTTAGGGTCCCGGTATTTTAAAAGGCGTGCGAGGAGCCGAAGCCAACTCGTAGTGGCCCCGTTGGGAATGTATCAGATTATCCCTGTATGCACTACGCAACTGCACCCAAGGATAATTCCCAGTTGGTGCAGGACTATTGCAAATGATGGAGAAGAATGTATTGGGCTATGGATTTTGTAGGTTTAAACTACAGGACTACCGGCCCCTGCCCGACCACTGTTGAACTAAACGGCTTTATATTATTAATTATTATATTATTAATCAGACTACTGGAAAAAAGGACCTATTTAAAAAAAATTGAGCGTGGAGTCGATTCTAAATTCAAATTTGAATTAAGAATCGGATAAGGTATACCTAACTATATGAATAAAGTTTAATGTCAACTACTATTTGAAGACAAACATTGATCCATAATCGGATTAAAATATTACTTAGTTATAGGATCTTACCTGCTTATAGTGTCTGCAGTAGTTAGAGACTAATCCCCCTCTAAACTTCAAAGTAAATCCTACTTAAATTAACTCAGCTATTACAAAGTCAAGTTTTGGTAACAACTTGCTAATTTTGCTTGTCTTATTGAGCAAAGTTCACTTCAATAGCAATACAAATTACATTCAACAAAGCTTTTCACTTTATTACCTGCATCACAGATAATATAATATTAGCATACAGATGCCTCATCCCATACAAAGAAACCGTGCCGACGTAACTAGTGTTTTTCGTCTAAATAAAATTATTATTTTGCTAAGAACATCGATCGCATTCGGTTCCGTTCCACGGATGTAGATGGAGTTAGCAGCGACTTGCAATTTGAAAGGGTTTACTCGGTTCTTGAATACTTTTTTTTTTTAAAACAGCGACGATTTGTTTTATAGTATTTTTTTTGCACGTCTTTACAGTTTCATTGTAACAAAAAGTTACAAAACAAATTTATTAAATCGAGTGGATGCCTCAGAAATTTAAAACAACGCCATCTATTGGAATACATTTTTAATGATCCATTCAACTAATCCTTGAAATGTGTATTAAGAGCCCAATATTGCTTATTGTTGTGCTTAGGAGAGTTAATTAAACAAGATATTTTTTTTATGATCGTCTCTAGAAAATCTTAATATTTCACAAAACTCAATAACAAGTTGAAGCTTATCACGCCATCTAGTGCGATTCATTTTGAACCAAATTGTCTTTCTTCGCGTTGGGTGCCCGTGCCTGAATTAATATTGTTTTCTGTTCTATTGTGGTGTGGTTTGTTTTATTAAGAATCTCGATTGTTTTCTGTCTGGGATCTGGAAATTTATGTATATAAAAGAGTGTGAAGAAAGAGATTGCACTTTATTCTGATTTCGAAAATTAATAAGTTAATGTCTAGGTTATAAAAAATGCTGAAGCCTAAATATCTTAGTTTACGTTACGTGTAGGGCTTCCAGATAGATACTTCGAGTATTCGATTTTATATTTAGATCAACTCTAAAAAAACATGGGTTGACATTATATATTTGATTTTTTAAACGAAAGCAGCATTTTGCAGTACTCATTATAGTATTTTCAGTAAAGCAAAGACCACCTTGGTACTTATTTACCTACTGCCAATATTATAACTACCGAAATAAATAACATTTAAATCATAATATATAGTTTTAGAGATACCTAGGTATTTAAAATACTTTAGACGATTAGCATAAGGAAAGCAGGATTTAGGAAATCATAATTTAGCTACCTATTTCAGTGAAATAAACCCAGAATCCGACAGCAACAATTCAATTTTCCTCTGCAAACAACCAAACAAATGGAGTCATTAATTTCAAAGCAAAACATAATTACAGTGAAAATCAGGTAGATAACTACTTGCTATCTGTTTGTATGTGTTTATTTAACGGCAATATACAACTAACACTGAATTACATTTTACGCCACTGGGAATACATTTCAGGAGCCTTCACGACAAATCCATTTAATTTACCATCTTATATCAAAGAGATTAAGATTCAGTGGGTCTGCATTTCAGGAAACCTTCGCCTATGGCACCGGTTATACAATTTTCTACCTTAAGGTCAAAATGTGAAGGTTTATTGTGACTAAACAAATGCTGGTGCGGACTGCAAATGATATGCAATTACAATGTCTGATTGGGATTCCTATGTTACTCTAGAGACAGAAGCGAAGAAGATCAAAGTCAAAAATATATATAAAACTAAGCCCTTGAGCGGCACTTTTGAACGCCAAAAATTAAAATTTACAAGTAATAATAATAGGTTCTACCGTCCATTCGGAAAAGTAGCTTGTTATTGAGAAGAACGCACAAGAAACTCCATACTTACTCATTAAAAAAATAATTGGTTTACATTAACATATTACATTAATAAATTCATATAAGTGAGGACGATGCACCCAGAATAACAATAGTATACTACGTATAAAGTATTAAAAGCATTAATTAACAGGTAAATTACATTCATTTGATAAATAGGAACATGGTTCTCACATACTTACAAATATTGCAAACATAGGTAAACCACCTAATTCAACAACAACGGAACAGTGTGTGAGTCAATTACATAAACAAAAAAAATGGAACTTCTACAATAAATATGAATAGATATACAAATTAATAAATTTGATTTTGTCTGCACTAAATATTGCTATGGAGCAGGACCAGCATGTTTCCAAGCATTCTTATCTGCAACTGCATGTTGACCACGCATCGCACCGTGATTCCCGATTCCGATAAGTGTGCGTTGCAATAGGGAGTTTATTTATTTAGACATCATGCACAAAGGTACAAAGGCGGACTTAATGCCTTAGACATTCTCTACCAGTCAACCAAGGGTGGTGAAGAGACAACATGGCAGGCGCATAGTTTAATCATAAAAAGCTAGTAGTTATTATGCTAAAATAGGTGAAATACACGTACATATATATTGAATATAATATATACCTATATATAAATATATATATATTTATGAAGTAACAGAAAAGAAGAAGGTGAGATGACTCTGCTTATTTGTGTTGAAAATAAATCCGCAATTTCCGCTTAAATGCGTACCGACTGGTGGCCGTCCTGATCTCGGAAGGAAGCGCATACAAGAGTTTCATACAAATAATATTGCACGGCTCGAGTTGATACGGTGACGATCCCTTTCCGAGTTGATAAGTGTGTATGACCTTAACTCGTAAGTTTCGAAACGTCTGCGTACTGACTAAATTAGCTGCATACCAGTACAATACAAGGAGTCACCTATCTGACCTCCACACAGACTGGGTAACACGAAACGACATCCCTTGGTAAGACTGCTGTCAGACTTCAGCTTCTGACTATCTGTGATGAACTACTAACAAAGGTCCAAAAATATTATAGCCTGTCATCAATATCATCTGCCTAGCCTTTTTTCCAATTGTTGTTGGGGTCGGCTTCCAGTCTAACCGGATTCAGCTTAGCACCAGTGTTTTACATGGAGCGACTGCCAATCTGACCTCCACAACCCAGTAACTGGGTAACACGGTACTCCGTGGCAAGACTGGTGTCAGATCTCAAGCTTCTGAATACCTGTAACGACTGTCAAAGATCTTCAAATGACAGCTGGGACCAACGGCTTAACGTGCTTTCCGAGGCACGGAGGAAACTGGGTATGTCGGAATGGTCACCCATCCACGGACCGACATCGGCAAGTGTTGCTTAACCTTGAAGATCGACCAGTGCGGCTGTTATTATTTAGACACGAGCCCCTCCTTATATTATAGCCTGACATATATATAAAATAATACAGCCTGGCTGGAGGCGGAAATACTCATCCGGACCTGATTTTAAAATGAGAATCACGTCTAAACGGCTAGTCATAATTTTATGGAAAAAATATATGTTAAATTAGACCATTTACTTAATAATTTGACTTTTATTCTTATAACTAGTGTAATTAATTTCTAAAGCTATGTCTAACACGGACAAAAACACGACAATCACACCAAAACCTGACATATTTTAATGAAATTATCACCATCTCAAAGACAATTTAATTATCTACATTTTGATCTAAAGCTTTTTTTTAAGTCATAGAATATTAAGGAAATTAGGTACAAAAAACTACTGCATTATGGGCCGCGCGGATGTGAAACAAGTGCGTGTTTTGTTTCCTCAGGGTCGTAGGCGACATGTGCTTTTCGAGTGGCAGAGAAGTCGGTATGATGAAGATGATCTGTTCATTCATTCACGAACTGATCTTAGCAAACTTAACCTTGAACTCAGATCAAATAAAAAGTCAAGATGGAACGTTGTACGTGAGTGCGTGTAATTGTGTATTTGTACGGCAAGGCATAGTTTGAACCGGCTCCACTTTGTTGTTTGCAACGTTCCATCTTGACTTTTTAATTGATCTGAGCCCTTGAAGATCAACTCGTTCAGCTGTTATTACGAGTACACTAATCATTCTTTCCTATGCATATTATCTGTGCTATGCACAATAATAACAGAATGTCAACTGATCATAACATGTTTTAATAAAAATATGTATGTGCAAAACCGGTTTTAAACGTTGTGTCAACCTGTCTTACTGTCATTAACCTGTCCTCTCTTTTGTTGCAGTGTTTATTGGAGCTACTTGAACATGTTATCCAGACATCATTGCACGGCTCTCGTTGGTGAGTCCCTTTTAATATCTACTAGGATTCCTATTATATTGGACTGTATGCAGAAGGGAACATTTAAACGATAAATGATTTAATTTCTGTAAGTTGGTTTGTACAAACGCTTTAACATGTCTAACATTTTTTTTTAAACTAGATGAGGTCGGCGTTTCCTATCTGACTACTCTGAGAAGAAAGGCCGAAACAAACTCAGAGGTCACAGTCTCTTTTAAAGTCCTGACAAAATCTTGGTTAGATCATGTGAAGACCATGTAGACTGATGTCTGAAATGCTCTTTTGAGGAAAGAACCAGCCAGATTGAGTGGACATGTCCAGTCAGTGCACGCATTTGTCAATAACCGAGTAGCTCAACTCAGAATTTAAGGAACTCAACGATTCGACGAACAATACCAAAGAAAGGACATTCGGGTAGGCCGCATAAACTACTCAAACTGCCAGACCATGATTAAAAACTAAGATAAATTAAAAACATAATCATCATTCACAATAATTAAAATAAAATAATATAATACTTTAAAAAGTAAATATTCTTGTCATTGACAGAAAACAAATAAAAAAAATGTATAAAAATTAAAAAAATTCATGGTGCAAAATATTTAAAAAAGAAACTAAATTAATTGGAGCAGCTCACTCCCAAGCCGTTTTATCCTCAACGTAATCTTTAATGCTATAAAACGCTTTTTGGCACAACTTACGTTTAGTGAATGATTTGAAAACGCTTCGATATTTAAAACGGCATACGTTTAAAAGAACGCATTTGGAGACGGGCCATTCCCTCTAGATAGAGACTCCCACAGACAAGCTACGCGACCACAGTGCGACGGCCATTTTTTTTTTTAAACCGTCTAGTTAGGGCATGTAGAAGTGAAATTTCCTGCCGGTGTTTGTATTGCCCGATAGATACAACCTAGGGAACTTGAATAGGTTACTTCTAGTCAAGCGTGGTTCATCGTCGACCACATCATCGCTTACCATCAGGTCAGATAGTGGTCATGCTCGAAGGTATCTAGGAAAAAAATTGGCTGGTCATTGAAAACTAAAAAATTGGTCTGGTTAATTCGCATTTTTTATTATACCAGGTTATAATAAAAAATGCGAATTAACCAGACTCATTTTTTTTTAAAAGACTGGGTATGTCCAGATTGCGAAACCATAAAAGTGGTTTAATTTAATTTTCACTACCTGGACTGTATCCCATGAACCGTGATAGCTAGACAGTTGAAATTTTCACAGATGATGTATTTCTGTTGCCGCTATAACAACAAATAGAATAAAATTATTTAAGTGGGGCTCCCATACAAAAAAGTGATTTTTTTGCCGTATTTTTGCGATAATGGTACGGAAATTTATGGAGTTTCTTGTGCATCCTTATCCATAACAAGCTACTTTCCGAATGCCCGGTAGAACCAATTTTAATTCCTTAAATTTTAATTTTAATGTAACGTTCAAAAGTGCCGCTTGGTGGCCTAGTTGAAATATTAAATATCTTTGTCTTTATCTTTGAACCCTTCGTGCGCGAGTCGACTCGCACTTGGCCGGTTTTTCTTTATACGTTCTATATGTATATTTTACCAATTACTTAAAATCTTCCAGACAAAATCAATCTATAAGAAAAACCAAACTTCGTAATGACTTTTACATTGTGATCGATTTATAATACAAACAAAACCAAGCCGAGGAAGTCTGAACGAAAGTTTGATAGGAATACTTACAAAGTCAACTTACTTTGAGTTTTAACTTAATTACTTTGCATTTTAACAGACAGTTTGGTGGCGAAACTACTGTATTTATGTACTAGCAGCCACCCGCGGCTCCGTCCACTTTATAAGTTTTATTATAGGCATTTATTGGTATGCCAATTTCTGTGGCAACAACTTTTTTTCTTTCTTGCTTATTTGAAGGGAATATTCACCAAAGATAAAGAATTATCATCCTATGTCCTAATACAAGGCATGTTTTGCGAGTGTGCTAAGTTTTATACGAATCCGTTCAGCCATTAAGACGTGAAAAGATAATAAACAGAGTTAGTTTTACATTTATATCGTCCGCTGAACCGATTTAGTTTGACACCTTGGAAAGGATATATTAGGTTTTTATGCCGGAAATCATCCTTTAAGTGTCATAAGGGAATGGAAGTTTGCATGGTGAAGGCTAACATTATCTCAACTACTAATGCTAGGCAGACGAAGTCGCGGGCAAAAGTATAACACAATCACAAACTTGAGAAAACTGATCTTAATCTGAGATTAATCTTAATGAATATTTATTTATTGAAGTTGGAGTAATGACAAAATAATTTGGTCTCGTTTAATTAAACATTGTCCTTGTATAACATAATTATTAAACATTACTATTTAGAATATCTGGGGGGTAACCACAAGCTCTTAGAGTAAGGTTATTTTGAGATCGAGTAAGGGACAGATGTATCTGACTTGTATACATCTGTCACTTACTCGATCTCAAAATAACCTTACTCTAAGAGCTTGTGGTTACCCCCCCGTTCTATTTACCACTAGCGGACCTCGCGGTTTCACCCGCGTAGTTCCCGTTCCCGTGGGAATACAGGGATGAAAAGTAGCCTATGTCACCCGGGGATAGTGTAGTTTCCCAACGGTGAAAGTGTTATTGAAATCGGTCCAGTAGTTTTTAAGTTTATTCGTTACATACAAAAATACAAACATACAAAAATACAAATATTTCCTCTTTATAATATTAGTATAGATTTGATAGATTAGAATTGGTTACAATTAGGAATAGACAAAATTCATAAAATACACTAATTTATTTTTACATTCAATGGTGAAACCAGCCCTTCAAATATAACATTGAAAATACAAAGTCTGTATGTTTGATTTTGATTCTCAATTTGAATCAATCACGTCTCAACGGCTGAACCGATTCCAATAAGTAGATATTTTACGAATAACATGCAGGCAAAGCCGCTTAGAAAAGCTAGTACACTGATAATATCTTCACATACGTACACTGCTCAATCACTTACAATAAAATTTCTAAAGCCAAAAAAACACGAGTTCTTTTCTTAAAATAAATCTCGCACAACACACCCCATACAAGATTCAATTTGCATGAAATATATGCTGAGTGACAGCTATCCGATGACGAATTATGTCTCACACAACACTGAAAGAAAACGTATCTTTTTGTATCTTTTACATCACGATTAAATCTACATCTTTCGTGATTTTATTTCGTTTATTGATACAAATGTATTTGGTGAAACAGGGCTGTGATAGACATATATCTAGATTTACTCTTTATTGTATGCTGGCCATACCGTGGACAGCCAAACACACGAATAAGTCCATTCTCAACTAGTTGAATATCAAAACCAGATTCTCCACGATCTGCTACCATCAAGTCCTAAGTTACTTTAGTCACATTGCCCGGAGACAGCCAGACAATTGGGCAAAACTGGTTGTAGTAGGAAAGGTGGATGGAAAAAGACCACGCGGAAGTTCACCTACTCGCTGGTCTGCCCAGATCAGGGACTCACGGTGACCACTGCTATTAGAAGAGCCGAAGACAGGGTGGGCTGGACGCAGCTCGTCGTTGATTCCGTCAAAGCTTTTCAAGACGGGCACGACCTTCGCAAATGCAGACAACGTATAAGAAGATAGACTCTTAACAAATTGCAATCAAGAACTTTAGCGTGAAAATATCCATGCCTGTAACTTGTATAAAAGTGTGCTAGTAGCTTGCTCGCCATTGTCTTGTCTGTTCTTTTTCACGTAGGTATTTTCTGAACGGATGGTAGAATCACTTAATCACGATCCAGCCTTTGTTGTCCTCCCAGCAACGCCCTGAGCCGAGGTTCGACCCCATAGGGATAGCCCTCAGCGTGGTCGCTTAGATTTAAGCTTTTTGTGTCTTGCTTGCTGTAGTTTAGTCTCCTCAGGCAAGTCCGGTTAAGTAGTATGTCAATCTTTTAATTTAACTGTGAAACGAGAAATATATTTAAAAAAAATGCCCTCTTTTATTCTGATTGGCGAATGTTACAATAGCATTCAAGCTACTTGCTAACTATTATGCAAGTTAAGGCCTGTATATTTTCGCACTAACAGTCAAAAAGGTATCATAACAGGCAAACTTATCACTAAAAGCAATAGTAAATAAAATATATAAAAGTAAAGTATAGTGTCTATAAAAAAGACATCAGAAATATTATGGACAAACAAAATGAATTTGAGATAGCTTTGAGTTGAGTCAACAACGGCAAATTGCCTCTAAAGTTTGATTTCATTAGCTCGCCTGAAAATTGCGGCGCGAACCGCTCCTGAAAATAATATTCCTAGATTGCTTGGCCTGTAATTTTCACAATGCAAAGATAACATTGTTGTGGAAAACAAATTTTCCGAGTTCTGTGAAGTTCTAGATAAGGAACCCTTAATAATCCTTTCAGTAATCAATCAGTAAGATACCATCAGGCTTGATCAACAGACTGGACAGAGTATTTATTAACTGTCAAGCTATTTAACGACTGTTTCTCTCGCTTTTTTACGCTGACCATGTGTGAGAAAGTTGGCTGGGAAAATGTGAGGGAAGGCTTGGCCCAGAAGTAGGACATTATCAATCATGCCACAAAAACGCCACATTGCCCAATCCTGAGCGTCTCGCATCCAGCGGATCCCCTTCACCAGGACACAGATTATAATACTAGCATACAGATGCCTCATCCCATACAAAGAAACCGTGCCGACGTAACTAGCGTTTTTTGTCTGATTTAACTTATTATTTTTCTAAGAACATCGATAGCGTTTGGTGGTCGTTCCACGGATATAGATGGTGTTAGCAGCGACTTGAAAGTTTGGTTTTACTCGGTTCGTGTATACCAAGTACATTTTATAAGTTGGTCGATTATAATTCGTAAACTTGTAAAGCCTACTTAGCTATGATAGTTTTCCTTTTAACTTGTGATATTTTTCACATATCCAAAAGCAAACATTTAGCTGGTTGGTAGGTCCATTAAATCTAAGAAAAATTATCCAATTAAAGCATAATTTTACACAAACGGATCCCTGAATCGAAAAATCGTTTTCACAGACCCGTAATATTTATGAATGACCTATCCAACAATACCCCACACTATGGGATAGGCGAGAAAAAAAACAGATCCACTAGGTAAACAAAATTTTTTTTACCACTTTGTTGGCGTGATTATTAAGTCTAGTACAAGAGTTTCTGATCTATGCTACGGACGGACGGAAATTCGGACATGGCGAAACTTTATGGGTTCCTTGTTGACTACGGAAGCCTAAAAATGGGTTAGATAGGTAGGCAGTCGCTCTATGTAATATATCGGTATTTAGCTGCCAGATTCAGCTGACTGAAAGACGAGCGTTTGCCTAGCCTTTTCCTAGACTAGAAATAGTTATTTGTGCAACAAGAGAGCAAAGTTGGTTTTTGCCGCGAGTGTTGATTTTGAATCCCGAGTAAGCGAAGGATTCTATATTTGAATCACGAGCGTAGCGAGTGATTCTAGGTTAGAATCCTGAGTGCAGCGAGGGATTCAAAGACACGAGATGCAAATAACTTTGGTCTCGTGTAGCACATACAACTTTTCACTTCAGCAGCGAGAACAAATAATCTAAAGGTAAAAAATACAACTTGGTAATATTTAAAACACATGTATATTTGTAAAAATTAAAAGTAAAATTATTGCAGTTTTGCAAATTAAAAGTACCTACCAGTTTTGTATGGAAACAATGGAACCGATATTGTTGTTTTAGCGACTTCAGTTTGAGTATTCACTGATTCGCTTTTTACATACTGCTTCAATTCTTCCGGTGTTAAATTGCAGACATCATCACTGGATTCACTCATATTTATTTATTATTATTTTAATAATATCCAACGTGTATCGCACTTTGTAGCTAGCGAACAGAAGAAGAAAACAATAAAAATTTAAAGCCCGCTATTTTTTAAAGATGCGTTCGGAAATTGCACTATTACTAAATTATTCTGTCACAATAAAGATTGTTAAAACTTTAAATAATTATGTAGATACATGATAAACTTCGTATTTTTTACTTCAACATCTCTTTATTTGATTATAAAAAAATATAATTCGATTATTAAGAGAAAAGTATAATAATTACATTTAAACCTTGATTTGAAATTTTATAGATGACGTGTTTCCGAACGTTTTATTGTTGGTTTCTTTTTTGAGCCTATTATATATGGAATTTGAAAATCGAACTTCGAATCGACTTGTTTCTATCTCTCGCTCTTTTCGTATCGAAGTGAAAGTGACAGAACAAAGTGAAGTTCAAATCTTTCGAATGTTGTGAGTAGACCCAGCACTGACTCGGCATTTAAAAAAAATAATTAAAAAGTTACTTTGTCTCACGCTCGCAGCAAAATCGAATTTTGCTCACTGTCTTTAAGCAGCAAAACCTGCTTGTTTGAGGTGCTGAGGTGAAAAAGTAATTTCTTTTTGACAATATGCCTGCAAATTCGCCATTTCCAGAATCCCATTTTACAGTCCTTTCAACCGATTTTCTATTGCATTGGTGACGAATGGCAGCTGTAATGGCTGCAGTTAGATTTGGTAACAGGTTTATGCTTTTTATGCCATCCTTATATTTACGGGATAGAACTCAAAATCGGTTAAACGGACTGTAAAAAGGGGATTGTAAAACTTTGTAATGTTATTTCAAATGGAGTATAGAGTCAATAAAACTTTTATATTTTTAACCGTTTAATGTTTATCAGCTCAGTTTGTCTCTCCATTAATTTTCAAGTCACATTGCAAACTTGTTTTCTCTTTGGCTTGGCCAACGTGAAAAGTTTAAATTTTCCAAATTGGAAAGTACTTTAGAGTCTCTCAAGTCGTTTTCTGTCAAGTTTTATTAACTTTCTTACAGTTTATTTGTGGCAATAAACTTAAAGATTATCATCATTTCTGACGTCCACTGCTGGACATAGACCTCCCCCAGGCGTCGCCACATTGACCGATCCCGTGCGTCTAGTATCCAGCGCCTTCCCGCAGGTCATTGGTCCACCTAGTGGGAGGCCTTCCAACGTATCGTCTTTCAGTTCGCGGTCGCCACTCCAGAACTTTTCAGCCCCATGGGCCATCCGTTCTGCGAGCAATGTGCCCTGCCCACTGCCACTTAAGTTTGGCAATTGTTCGGGCTATGTCCGTAACTTCAAAGATAAAGATTTAAATTACTAATTAAGATTAAACATGGATGTTGGCACCACGATTAGAAACAACATCCTTGCCTTGAATGTCTCGTTTATGTAGTGGTCGGAGTATGAAGTCTGGAGTTTGGTGCACGGGTTCTGCAAAGTTTATTGGGTTAATCCGTCTGAAATTTCTCAGTATTAGTCCAGATTCTAAATCTGTGCTCGGTTGATTCCAATCGCCTCCTATTTCATGGACCTTAAACATAACTGACAAAATGTGGGTACAGACAATGATTAGAATATACAGAGCTAGATACGTTTTACCGACGTCTGCGCGGCAATGCAAACACAAGCTGACCAGCTTGAGTGAACTCAGTCCGTCCTGCGTCTGGTCGCGACAGACGATTATAGGTCTCTTTAGCGGTATGAGGTCTGAGTGCGGGGAGGGACCGGACGTCATCGGGGCGGCGGACAGAGCCTCTCATCTTTCGTGGCACAAACTTTACGTTTGAGCAATATGTTTATCTCTTTCTAACAACGGGGTCCTATTTATATCTCTGTGATCTTTTAACCTACTCAGTGATAGAAATAAAGTTACAAGTTCTATAGGTCCTATGTAGGTAGCTAAAGTAAGATTTCGCTATGTTTTTATTTCTTTTTATAATGAGTATGACGTCTCTATTGGTAAAATATAATTGTGTACAGATATCTCTCAGCGTTAACCAGTAGAAAAAGCTTTAGCAATGCCAAAGAAGAAATAATTCACCATCATAAAATATTCAACTGCGTTTTTTTTTTGTGGGCCATCAAAATGGCATGAACGTTCAAGTCTACCAAATTAAAACTGAAAACCTCTTTAAAACTTGTCCGAAACATAGATTGCCATCATAAACATAATTTTTAATTACCAGACATTAAACTAACAAAATATTTAGTTGCAAGTTTATATAAAGTTTATTTCCAATCGTTAAAAGTTCAAATCAAACGATTTGTTGATTACAATAGCTTTTGAATTTTGCGAAAGATGTTAATTGGTAATATTACCCCGAATTACTTGTATTTCGGGGTCAGAGAACATTAGCTGTGACATTAGTATTAGTATTTATTGCAGTTCAATATAATTTTATTATTATTTGTTAATAAAATTATATTGAACAGGCGTGTGTGTATGACTAGATGTATGAATGTGTGTGAAGCAAAAGAAGTATGTAGGGATCGTAGCAGGTGGCGTTCTGTAGTTTCTGCCTACCCCCATGGGAAAAAGGCGTGAGTTTATGTATGTATGTATTTGTTAATATTGTCTACAAATGCATCTTAAGAAGTGTAGTAACATTTTTATTAAGATTGATTTTTGGCTGAGTTGGTAACCCTTTCGGTATGGGCACGTTCAGTGCAATTTGGCTTTGCACTTCTTTTTAGGGTTCCGTACTCAAAGGGTAAAAACGGGATCCCTATTACTAAGACTCCGCGGTCCGTCTGTCACCAAGCTGTATCTCATGAACCGTAATAGCTAGGCAGTTGAAATTTATGTATTTCTGTTGCCGCTATAACAACAAATACTAAAAACAGAATAAAATAAATATTTAAGTGGGGCTCCCATACAACAAACGTGTTTTTTGCCGTTTTTTTTTTGTGAGTACGGAACCCTTCGTGCGCGTTGATGACAGACAGACCACGGAGTCTTAGTAATAGGATCCCATTTTTATCCTTTGGGCACGGAACCCTAAAAAGCAATTGTCGCGAATTCGTTGTAAGAGCCTGGTGATCCGTCACACAGGGTATCCTAGTAAGGACTCCAGCCTCTCACAAAGTATCATATTTAAAGTATTTTTCTTTGTTATTTAACTTGTTTCACCTCTTCAGTGTTTTACCTCCTCAGTCGTTACAAGTAATCAGAAGCTTGAGATCTGACACCAGTCTAGCCAATAGGGGTATCGTGTTATCCAGTTACTGGGTTGTGGGGGTCAGATAGGAAGTCGCTTCCTGTAAAACACTGGTACTCAGCTGAATCCGGTTAGACTGGAAGCCGACCCCAACATAGTTGGGAAGATAATAAGGCTAGGCAGATTGATCACCTCTTATAAGCTTTAAACTCATGTCAATCCTTTGTAAAGAGTGAAATAAAAAAAACATTGTTACTATTATTCGTCCGAATAAAGATAGAAACGAAGCTGTAGGAAAAAGCCAGTACATAAAAACACAGTATTAGCTTAACTTGCGTGCTTTAAAACATCAAGAAATATAAAAATATTCGTACAATCAACAAAAATATTGACCTCTCCACTGTGAAATCCAATTTATCATGCGTCAATACACGTCCACACTTCTATCTGAAATTGTCCAGCTTAAAAGTTATGGACGACTGTAAATATTAAACTTTTTTTATTATTTTCTTCCATTATCTAAATGAACTTTTGGTAAATTAATAACAGCCCCAAGTGATGCACGATTCGGATTAGTCGTAAAAACTCGTACGATACTGTTAACCAGAAGTCCGTAGCTACAAAAAACAACCTTCCTGCTACGAAACAAAAGTGAATTCAAGTCAAGTTGGTAGTTAGGGTGATTTGAAACTGTACAACATTGCTTGCTAAGAGGATTTCTTTTTTTACAAGCTGTTATTAATTTTAACATAGGCTCAGCTGATACTGAGACGCAACGTGATGCGACGTGACTCTATGCGCACTTCTCTTCGGGATCCGAACTCGAAATTTATTTGAATTCTCTCTCTTATTTAAGTGAGTTGTATATCTTTTATAGTTCGAAGAATAGCGAAACTTAAGTGGCAGGGGGAAGGGCACATTGCTCGCAGAACGGATGGCCGGGCTGAAAAGTTCTGGAATGACGAACGCGAACCGGGAGATCTTGCGTTGGAAGGCTTCGATCAAGTGTATCATTGAATGAAATTGGATGGCGAGAATGCGCTGGATGCGAGGCGCACGGGATCGGTCAATGTGGCGACGCCTGGGGGAGGCCTATGTCCAGCAGTGGACGTCTTTCGACTAAAATTATGTATATCTTTTAGTGTTGTAAAGAAAATTCTTCATTGTATAGCTACATATCTTATAAAGTGCACGTTAGGCGTCGCGTGACGTCTCGGTGAGAGCTACCCCTTTCGGACGTGTTTCATTTTGTACTGGATTTATTGTTACAAATGCCAGAATTAAGTCTGTATTAGTAAAAACACTGACTAGTTAACTTACCCGGCTTAGTAATTAATCGTTCTGTTTAACATTTTCATTTCCCTTGCCAAGGAAATAAAATGAATTAATTCAGAACGTGATTAATTTACTTTGTAATGAACTTGGGAATTTTTACTCACTTTAAAAGTTGTCTAATTAACTTTTGGTATCTTATCTCACCAGATGCTCATGACTGCTTCTGTAAGTTGTGGTAAGATTCCGCCGGTCGGATCGGTCGGATTGCATGACACTCAAATTTGCGTTTTTTATGTCATCATCATCATCATATCAGCCGAAAGACGTCCACTGGACATAGGCCTCCCCCAAGAATCGCCACATTGACCGGTCCTGTGCGTGTCGCAACAAGCGTATCCCCGCCACCTTCACTAAGTCATCGGTCCACCTGGTGAGAGGCATTCCAACGCAACGTCTTCCGGTTCACGGTCGCCACTCCAGAACCTTTCTGCCCCATCGGATGGCTGAGGTTCTCAGCCATCCGTTCTTCGAGAACGGATGGCTGAGAACCTCTTACAAACAAACAGACTTTCTTACCTCTTTATTTATATATCTTTCTATAAAAAAATACCTATAACATAGGGAATACAAGGCACTCTTTATGAATAGCCAACCCTACTTAACTTATTTATAAATGTTAATTCAAAATATCAAAAGCTAACCTTTTTAGACCTTAGATAAGATTAGAAAACTGTATTTGCTAGCATTCACTTCATAAAAGAATATTGCTATCCTTATAAAGAAGATTTACTGCACAGACATAAATCTAACTAGATGAAGCGAATGTATGTACATCGCGTGTCAAAAATGGAGTAAAAAAAAGGAGAGCAATGTTCTTCCTTTGACGCTGTTTCGTCAACACTATCGGCACCGGACATCAACAAAAATCCAAAATATTTTTTCCAATGAAAAAAACTTTTTTTAAACAAGTTTTTTAGCTTACCGTGCATTGTTACCCAAACCAAAGGTGTATGCAAAATTTCATCTATATCGGTTGAGGATAACTACTTTAAAATTCAGTTGCAAGATCTGACCCGAACATACATACATACATTGCAAGTGCAAGTAAACAGCTTTATAGTTTATTAACATATATACAATTGAATATTCTAAAAAAAACAAACCTATATACAAATACAAAGGGGAGACGGAAAAGAGCTCATTGTGCATCAACTGCAAGTTTGTAAAAATGCCTACTTGTGTTGCATTGAGCTGTAAAAACTACAAAAAAAGTTAACGAAGACAAACGAAAAAAAAGTTAATTTGTTCTTAAATTCTGTGTGAAAATGTGACACGCTTGGTTTTTGTACAGATGGAGGAACTTGCGTTATCTAGTTAGTTTTATATCTGTGGTTTACCCATATGTTTGTACAAAACAGCCTTCACGAGGACAAAGACCTTTTATCATTTACGAAGAACGCAGATCATTGAAAACAAAATATATAAATATGCACATGGTTAGGTAATAAATATGTAGTCATCTGTTCTAGAAGCATGCCATCTATGGAATTGTTTTAACTAGCTTTTCCCCCGGCTTCAATCCTGTGGCTTATTCCACGGGTACTCTGCATTTTTCTGGATAAAATGTAGTTCATAAAGCAATCAGCGATAGAAATAAAAAAAAACTTATTCACAATCACAATGTCTTTGGTACCTCTTATTTTTATTATTTTTCGGCATCGACTTCCGAAACGAAAGTTATTTTGCACTTTTAGTGTTTTGCTTTTAAAGTCGGTTTATTTTTTGTGAAAAAGTTTTTATTTCTGTCTTTTTAGTTTAAGTACACCATCACTAAAAATTTGCAATTAAAAAACAAAAGACTCATAATAACTCAATTTACACATTCGTGCTGTTTGTATGCTCCATATCTTGAAAACTGCTGACCGATTTTGATGAAACTTGCAACTTTTGTTTTTTAATTGCAAATTTTTTTCTATGCCCTAAGCTGAGAGATACTCAATCCAACACAAAGAGAATGATCACGATCCGATAAGTAGTTTCAGAGAAATGCGTGGACAAACATACCTACATATACTTATGAAATTTGGCACAAGTATTTATTAGCCCACATAGAATAACATAATGTGAATATTATGCAGATCAAACAATATTACATAAATACGTGTCGAATCGATTACCTCCTTATTTCATTGAAGTCGGTAAATACGAGTTTATTTGCACTAAGTATGACGCATGCAATAAAAGTTAAAGATTTTTTTATCGAATTAGTAGTAGGTATTTCCAGAAATTACCCTTCACGAACATAGACAAACTGACCGTTCTGCCTCATAATAATATTAGTTTAAACAATCTATCAAATTATTAGAGGCTAGATTTGGTAAGCAAAGGACTAGTTTTCAAAGGAATTTATATTGAAACAATTAATATTATGAAGCCTTAGTAGACACTTTCCTTTAAGAACGTTGCTATACAGTTACTCTGAGTTGCCTATTAGAACCCATAGGGATACATAAATTTATAAACTCTTTGACCCTAAACTTTGCAGACTTCTATAATACGAAAACCGTCAAATTAATTACGCTTTGTAAGTAACTAAACACATATAATATTTACGATATAACTAACAATATCATTCCTTTTAGGAGTACTTTTTTTATTATTATTGATAGGCTCGCGCTTGACCACCATCTCACCTGATCGTAAGCGATGATGTGATTGATGATGTAGCACGCTTACCCAGAAGAAACCTACTCACACTTGACTTAAATACTCCCAGGTTGTAGCTATCAGGAAACACAGACTCAGGCAGGGAATTCCACTCCTTAGCTGTACGCATAATAAAAGTATTCCCAAAACGTTTGGTGCGTATGGGTGGGTTGTCCACCATGTACCGATGACGCATCGCCGTACGTCTTGTAGTCCGATGATGGAACGGGCTAGGAGGAATTACTTCATGCAATTCCATCGCACTCTCTCCGAAATGTAACCGATAAAAAACCGACAGACTGGCAACTTGGCGCCAATGTTCAAGGCTCTGGAGCTTAGAATCGACCAGTATCTCAATACCGATAAGCCCCTTTGCCCCGTTTTTCGATCGACTCTAGTGCATCCAGCTTATCTCAATCTAAATAATAACAATATCTCTATACTTCCGTAAATCTTCACTTTATATTGAAACGGCTAGGTCTGCGCTAGGTAAGCTGCGCAGGCCGCTAACTGATAGTTAGGAGGAAGTGAAGAAAACAGCTTGATAAGTTAATACATTTATTTTAAGTCGAGACTACAGCTAGGTCGTGGGTTCTAAGCGCCACTCAGCTCTGAATCATAACCACCACGCGGATAAAATATAAATAGGGTACCGTCCCTTGGCAGCACGTGGTAGACGCGGGGACCGGTCAGCACCGGCACAGCGATAGGTCGCCGGAACTGTAGCAGCTAGGGGTGCGCAGGGTAGGCTGCGCTGGCACCGGCTCGCTCGTCGGCAGGCCGCAGGTAGGCAGGCAAAACCGGGCAACGCGCGTAGGCTGGCACGGCGGTAAGCCGCAGGTATCAGGTAAGGAAAACCTGGCGGTGTGCGTAGGCAAGCCGCATGCGATGTACCAGCTTCGTCCCCATTTTAGGCCAAGGAACGGTATGGGAACATTGTAGGTGAAAGCTCAGCACATCGCAGCGGTTTACAGGTAAGAAACTTGCAAACATAGCAAGCACATTGACAGATGCAAAGTTAGGTTAAGTATGAACACGCTAACATTTATTAACATAAGTAAACGTGATCACTTACAATAAAACACGGAGACACAATCCAATGCAGTAGAAACACATGCTCATTGCAAATTCCTTTGTCCCAGGCGACCCTTAGCCACGCGTCCAACATGACAGTGCAAAACTGATATTAAATAGGTGATGGAATCGATATTGGTCGCCTGGCACAAAGAATAAGGTACAATAATTAAACCAATAAGAAACTCACCCTAAATCGGGGCACACAGAGTCGTGAGGATCGAAAGTAAGTTATCCGCTAAGCCACCGGAATCGAAATGACCGAGTGACAGTAGTCCGGAAAGTTAGAGTTGTGCCGTGTTTTTAGAGATGTGACTATTAACCGACTAATTTTGATATTAGTATCATTCGACTATTTTCAGTTGAGATCCTCACAACGCTACAATATACTTATAATCACTAGTAACATAAAAAACACTCTATTATCGTATCCTCGGCATCAATGTAATGTACCTATTTAAGATTCTGGACTGTAGCCCTGAAAATAAATACTTTACCTACTGACACAGTTGAAAAAAATCCCAGAACAAAAACTTATAAAACTCCCATAGAATAGGTAATGCATTATAATTAACATACTTCTCGTACCTCAATCAATCTGCCTAGCCTTTTCTCAACTATGTTGGGGTCGGCTTCCAGTATAACTGGATTCAGCTGAGTACCAGTGTTTTACATGGAGCGACTGCCTATCTGACCTCCACAACCCAGCAAGACTGGTATCAGATCTCAAGCTTCTGACTACCCGTAACGACTGTCAAAGATCTTCAAATGACAGCCGGGACCAACGGCTTAACGTGCTTTCCGAGGCACGGAGGAAACTCGGTATGTTGAAATGGTCACCCATCCACGGACTGACCTCGGCAAGCGTTGCTTTACCTTGAAGATCGACCCATGCGGCTGTTATTATTGAGCCACGAGCTCATCAACAAATTGAGATTCCAGACTACATCTACAAAAATTAACACCTAAGTTGAACACAACATTAATTGAGATAATAGTAACAAAATAAAAAATCCGGCCAAGTGCGAGTCGGACTCGCGCACGAAGGGTTCCGTACCATTATCGAAAAAAACGGCAAAAAAATCACGTTTGTTGTATGGTAGCCCACTTAAATATTTATTTTATTATGTTTTTAGTATTTGTTGTTATAGCGGCAACAGAAATACATCATCTGTAAAAATTTCAACTGTCTAGCTATCACAGTTCATGAGTTACAGCCTGGTGACAGACAGACAGACAGACAGACAGACAGACAGACGGACCGCGGAGTCTCAGTAATAGGGTCCCGTTTTTACCCTTTGGGTACGGAACCCTTAAAAACAACACAGGCAAAAAGCCCAGAAAAGAAAACACAAACATTTGAATTCTTTTAAAGAATATGCAATCATTAGCACCATGTACCTAATCAAACACCAAATAGGCAATTTATCTAATTCCTAATTAATTTGTCCCTTGTCATTTATGTAACCCGACAATGCAAGCGTAGGATGTTAAACATTGCCCAATAAAATGGGCAATCTTGTAATCTTGTCGGATCCGACAGAAGCTCGCCATTGTTTGTACAACAATGTACGGTGGGTGTCACGTTGTAGGCTTTCAACCACTGCTAGATACGCGATGAGATGCGAGTTGTGAACTATGTTTTGTGTGACGCGTTTCGTTACACGTAACTTATACAATGTATTTATTTATTTAAACTTCATGTACAATGGTGATACATAGGCGGACTTAATGCAGCAAGGCATTCTCTACCAGTCAACCTTTGGGTTAAAAAGAACACAACAGTGGTAGGAGTTCAAAATAAAAAATGAACAATAATTAAAATTGGTTATTAAACTATCTAACTAATAAAATACATAAATAATTTCTAAAACAATAGACTAATAAATATTATAATAAATACTATATTCTAAACGAAGCAGAAATTTAAATATATCTAATATATATGACGAAGACCGAGGCTATGTAAGAGAGGACAAGTAATAGTTCCGGATTTTACGCTTAAATGAAAATTTACACTCAGCTTTTTTTATGCCAAGGGGAAGCACGTTCCAGAGTTTAATAGTAAAGACAGTGTAAGAATTCGATACAAACCCAGTGCGGTGAGAAGGAATATGTAGAAGTAAGTTTTTGGAAGCTCGAAGGTTAAGATCGTGAGAACTGCCCAACACTTTAAAGTATTGTTTTAAATAATCAGGAGTACGAGGATCGTTCACGATGTTGAAGAGCATGCAGAGGGATCTGGGGGATCTCCTCTGACATATACTGGATAGGCAGCCATTTAAGCTGAGAACGGAAGGAAGAAATGTGATCATATTAACGAAGCCCGAAAATAAAGCGAATACATGTATTCACAGTTCAATAAAAAATGATTCAACTGCTTGTTTTCATCATGGTCATCATATTCCTACACTTGTCCTATTCGTTTCGTTGATCCTTGCACTGGAACGCATCCATGATTAATATCTCTAAGAGTCGGTGCAACAAGTAACACGACTGATCTATTTGTGCGATCTATTTACTGAGATAATGACCAAAACACAAAGAGCAATTTGAAAAATCTGAAAGCCTTACTAAGGGTAGATACCCCTTACCTATTACTCAGTTATTACAGCGAAAATTTTCTGAAATAGAGAAACACCGACAAGCAGAAACCTACTCAGGAATTCAGTCCCCAAAACAATGTCCCTGTTCTTTTTTAACCGACTTACCCAAAAGGAGGAGGTTCTATGTTCAACATAATTTTTCTTTTTGTATGTTCATCGATATCTCCATCAAGTATGGACCTATTTTGAAACTTCTTTTTTTGTTCGAAAGAGTACGTCCCATTTTGATTTAGTGAAGATCTGCTGAAGAACTTCGGAGATACACAAAAAAACTCTTCAATAAATAACGGCAAAGCTCTCGGGATTGCTGCAATCGCATGTATGTTTATTGTTTATACCATTTCATAATGTAACATCACGCACGTAACCTAAAAAGGGGTACGCAGATGTGTACAGTTCACCTTGGTGCACTCTCATTTCACCGGTTATGTTCAAGTTTCATGATATTCGGGTAATCTGTGGTGGTATTATAGGTACATTACTAAACTACTTGGTCTTGCATACCTATTAGGTAGGTACAACTATAAAGTGAAACTTAAAAAAACTTTTTTACAAAAAAATACTAGTTACCGACTTCCAAATAAGAAAACTACAAAGTGAAAAATAACTTTATTTTTGGAAGTCGGTGTCCATAACGCAAAAAAATATCTACCAAAGACACCGACTTCCAAAAATAAAGTTATTTTCACTTTGTAGTTTTCTTATTTGGAAGTCGGTACTATTTTTTGGTAAAAATATTATTATGTATTTTTTTATTTTCACTTTTAAGTTGTACCTACCTAATAGGTGAGCAAGTAGTTTAGTAAGGTACCTAGTAGTTTAGGAAGTTGTAGTATGTTTTTGTAAAAAATGTTTTTTATTTGTGATTCCAGGTTAGCTTTTATATAGCATCGCTTTCTATCTTCCAGTGTGTACCGTACTTGTTAGGTTGCGTTCTCACGACCTTGAGCTGAGCCTAGTGAATGCTTCATTAATAATCTATTTATACACCGCAAGCGAATTGTGTGTGACTTACAAGTGCGTTATGTAGGCTAGGTTTTGTACCTACGCTTGCAACTCGGTGACATATGATGAATTAGACAAGTCAACTTATGTACAAGGTGGAATTGAGGTCGATGAGGTTTGGGAGGACGAAGAATTTTGTAAGAGCATCGAGTAGGTATTGCTCAACTCAAAAAATCAATCTCCCTAGCCTTTTCCCAACTATATTGGGGTCGGCTTACGGTCTAACCGGATTCAGCTGAGTACCAGTGTTTTACATGGAGCAACTGCCTATCTGACCTCCAACCCAGTAACTGGGTAACACGATAGATACCCCTTGGCAAGACTGGTGTCAGATCTCAAGCTTCTGACTACCCGTAACGACTGTCAAAGATCTTCAAATGACAGCCGGGACCAACAGCTTAACGTGCTTGCCGAGGCACGGAGGAAACTCGGTATATTGTAATGGTCACCTATCCACGGACCGACCTCGGCAAGCGTTGCTTAATCTTGAAGAACGTCCCATCCGGATGATGTTATTTAGTCACGAGCTCCTCAAATAATGCTCAACTATTTATTTTTAATTCGGTTATCCTTGCACTGGAATATGCATTCCTTGCAGCAATTACACCATACTAATAAACAAACTAACTATATACTGAACTAACTATAAGTTCAGATTTCCTGAAGATGTTTTCCTTCAGCGCCAGTGTTGTCAGCGATGTCCGAGAAATAGTTAGAATGTACATATTTTAAAGTCCCATCGCCATCGGTACCAAAAAAAGTTGGTCAATGAAAATTGTTTTCATTAAGGGCCGATTTTTAAATCATGATTAAATTAAACTGGTAAATAAAATTGGTACTTTGACAGCTTTAATATAAAAAAATATCTTAAAAGCCGCCATCTTTTGATAATGGTTAGCGGTTTTTAAAGCTCTGTCTTTATTAGGAAAGCAGTAAGGAAAGTCTAAAGAAACAACCATTTGCTAAGTTAAACGAAGTAGATATAATTCATTCAAGTATTTGATGGAAATATTACCCAAGTTCCAGGACTGTACTAAGTAGTTATCTTGCTTACAGCCAAAACATCTATCCCAGACTACCACAATTAAGAGATAGACCGCTCCTACTTAATTAATGTTACCTAATGAACCTAGAAAGTAAAATATTTCCCTAACCTTACAGAATTTTGCTTGAATTCTTCTTAATTAAAATAAGAGACCTAAGGCTTTTTATAATAATATTTGACGTTAGAGGGCGGTTGCTGTGTTAGAACTAAGTAAAACTATAATACTCACAACGGATCTTTGTGTCTCTGAAGTTGGCTCTGTCAACTATTACGCACGAAACAGATTAACTGCATAGAGTAAGCGAGATAGGATAATGCGACAAACGTATGCGAGTGAAAGAGACAGTTATACAATGCTATTTTCACTTTCAATATTGACACAAAAATAGCTACTGCGTAGCCTCTTGCAGCCAATTCAGAGACACAAAGATCCGTTGTGAGTATTATACTGAACAACTAAATATTTAAAAAAAACCGGCCAAGTGCGAGTCGAACTCGCGCACGAAGGGTTCCGTACTTGGTAAATTGCGGTTTACGATTTATGATGTATTAAAAAAAAACTACTGACTATATCTCGTTCAAACCAATTTTCGCTGGCAGTTTACATAGTAATGTACATCATATATTTTTTTCAGTTTTATCATTCTCTTATTTTAGAAGTTACAGGGGGGGGGGCACACATTTTACCACTTTGGAAGAGTCTCTCGCGCAAACTATTCAGTTTAGAAAAAAATTATATTAGAAACCTCTATATCATTTTTGAATACCTATCCATAGATACCCCACACGTATGGGTTTGATGAAAAAAAATATTTTTAGTTTTAGTTTCAAGTATGGGGGAACCCCCAAAATTTATTGTTTTATTTTTATTTTTGCGTGAAAATCTTAATGCGGTTCACAGAATACATCTACTTACCAAGTTTCAACAGCATAGTTCTTATAGTTTCGAAAAAAAGTGGCTGTGACATACGGACGGACAGACAGACAGACAGACAGACAGACAGACAGACAGACAGACAGACAGACATGACGAATCTATAAGGGTTCCGTTTTTTGCCATATGGCAAAAAATTCCAACAGTCTTGTACGCTGATGCTTGATGTTTCTGATGGTGCACACAGGGGTAGTTTTAGTGAGATAAAAATCCCACACTCCTTGGCCTTTTCCCCAAAATCCCAGGCACCTCTTGAAGGATCTCCTAAATTAAAAAACCCGACTGCAGACCGCAGGAGGAGGATACATACATCTGGTTTTGGTCAGCTAGCTAAGCGCGTATGTATCCTCCGACTGCACAACATGATTTTTCCCTTGTTTACGACTTTTTAGTTCGCTTTTGAAGCAGTCGGATTTTTTGATTTAACTTTTTTTATTTATAACGTTTTAGTTAAGTTTTTTCGAATTAGATACATTTAAACATATAAGTGTTATATATTTTTAAAATCACCTCTTAAAACCCTTTATTTTGATACACCACACGATGGGTTTGGAAGAATAAAATATATTGGGCTCCCACAATATGGCGCCTAAAAGCCGCCATATTTCTATTGTCCAATTTTAATGTAGCCTATGACACTCGCAGGGTTAAGACGAATAGATTGACGTATGTATCATCAAAATCGGCCAACGCGTTTGGTCTCTGGAACGCCATATAGGAACAAACATACATACATAAATACATACATATATACATACATAGACTGATAAACACATTACCCTCCTTCAGCAGTCGGGTAAAAAGTACTATGATATTTTTTTTTTTTTTTTTTATAACCTATAGGCTCGCGCTTGACCACAATCTCACCTGATGGTAAGCGATGATGTGGTCGACGGTGAAACACGCTTGCCTAGAAATACTATGATTAGAAGTATCTGCTTTAAATCAAAGATATCATATCAAATTCTTTCTCTTTGGGATGCTCTTATCTTAATCCTTGCCTGGATCCATCTACTTATAACTCTTTAACCCTGTCTCAATCTACAGTAGGTACTTAAAGTATGTAACGACCTACAAAAATAGCACCGTATTTTTTGCAAATCTTTTTGCCCTTTTTGGTATCGGACATCTTAGGTTAACGAAGACATCTCACTAAGAGGGTGAACCACTCAGCACATAATTACTTCACGTTCGTAGTACCTAAGGCCTGAAGCAGGAATAGCTTTTTTGAAGATTAATTTTCGACTAAGGACCGACGGAAATTAGGTCACGATGTTTAAACTTGAGGGAGGAAGGACCAAGGTCATGAGCGTTAATTTTAATATTGTGTTTTGTGAAATAGTATACAGGATATCGTTATAACAAAATTAAAAAGAGATATAATTTTTTTTTACGTTATTATAGAAGCTGAAACTCCAGTAATAGTTATTTGTTATACAAGAGTGCAAAGTTGCTTTTTAACCGCGTGTTCAATTTTGATGACCGAGCAAGCGAAGGATTCAAAATTAGAATCCTGAGCGTTAGCGAGGGAATCAAAAGAGCACGAGGTGAAAAATCTTTGCACTCGAGTGCAACACGTAACTTTTCATTCCACCTCAGCGAGGAAATGACTAAATGCAAAAAAAAAACGTTTACAATCACAAGATAGGTACACTTTTATTTCAGTTTAGGTATTAATTACTACATTATGACAGGTAAGTATTATAGAATAATCTTTAAATTATAATAAAATAATACTAAGGTAAAATTAAGAAAATTTTAAAGTAACGTTGCTAAAGTTATTTAAATTGAGTGTAATATTTTTGTTTGGTACTGTAATATTGGTGTTAGTCACTTGTGTACTGTTTTTCGGTAAACTATCTGTCATACTTAATAGTTGTACCGATTCATCGGATTCCCTTGGCGTGAATGTTGGAGAGAGAGTCAGATGGTTAGAACCGCGTACAAAGCAAATTGAAAAAAGAACACCATGAAGGTTCCGAGTCTGAGTTTTTAACAAATTAAAAAAAAGTTGTATGATATATTCGGCACCATAGAGGTAGCAGTAAATAGGTTTAATGTTGTTTTTAATTCACAAACTTAGTGCACACGATGTTCTAAATTCAATTTACTTTATCCTCTAGTGAATAAAAACGGTTTTTCCACTCAGATATTGAAGATTAAAAATACTCTTTCCGAGATGGTGGGATGAATATAATATTGTACAAAACATTGATTTGTGTTTATAAACCACACATCAATGTTTTTCGCTGGTTTTTCGCACCCAGGCGTGTCTTTTTTCCGCTAAAAGGAGCCAATTCCACCAGGCTCCTTCAATCCGAGGTGTGACCGTGCCGATAACGGACCATCTTGAGCTTCTTGGCGTAACATTGACATCGACACTCAATTACGGCCCATACATTGAGGCTAAAGCTCAAGTGACTGCCAAAAAGTAGGGGATCCTTGCGAAGGTGAGACGGTACTTCACGCCAGAGCAGCTGCTTAAGTTGTATCAAGCGCAAGTTCGATCTTGCTTTGAATACTGTTCTCATCTCTGGGACGGATCTGCCAGGTACCAGCTTGATGCACTAGCGTCGATCGAAAAACGAGCCAAAAGGCTCATCGGCGATGAGGCACTGGTTGAGTCAAAGCTCCAGAGCCTTGAACATCGTCGCCGAGTTGCCAGCTTGTCGGTTTTTTATCGGTTGCATTTCGGGGAGTGTGCGATGGAATTGCATGATCTAATTCCGCCTAGCCCGTTTCATCATCGGACTACAAGACGTTCGGCAATGCGCCATCGGTACATGGTGGATATCCCACCCATACGCACTAAACGTTTTGAAAATACTTTCATTATGCGTACAGCTAAGGAGTGGCATTCCCTGCCGGAGTCAGTGTTTCCCGATAGCTACAACCTCGGGGTTTTTAAGTCAAGAGTGAATAGGTTTCTTCTAAGCAAGCGTGCTTCACCGTCGACCACATCATCGCTTACCATCAGGTGAGATAGTGGTCAAGCGCGAGCCTAACATTCATAATAAAAGACTGTGATTATAAAAAACTGGAAGACGATACGTTGGAAGGCCTCCCACTAGGTGGTAGCTGGATGCGAGACGCACGGGATCGGTCAATGTGGCGACGCCTGGGGGAGGCCTATGTCCAGCAGTGGACGTCTTTCGGCTGAAATGATAAATGATGATTATAAAAAAACTGCTACACAGGCATCTATTGAACATGAAGATAAAATTCAACAAACGTGAAATTTGAATTTATTCTGCTTAGACGTGTGGTGTCTCATCCCATACAAATAAACTGTTCCGACGTACTGTACTGATTATTTGATTTATCTATCGATATAGATTTATTATTAGATGGTGATCTATCTATCGCCGTGGAACGGAACCGAACGCGATCGATTTACAAAAAAATAATCGGCATAATCAGATGAAAAACGCTAGTTACGTGGCACGGTTTCTTTGTATGGGATGAAGCATCTGTATGCTAGTGTATAGTATTATCTGAGGCTTAGAGAACAACATACGATTTACAAATTCAACTAAAGGATTTTGGCTAGAACCCATAATCTCGTCAAATTCGAGAAAAATGAACAATGCTTGGAAAATTTCGTAAACCACAGTTCAATAAAAAGTGCATTCAAAACAATTTTTAATTAACCCCCGCCGGAAAAAGAGGGGTGTTATAAGTTTCACGTGTGTTGCTGTGTATCTGTGTATCTGTGTGTCTGTCTGTGGCATCATAGCGCCTAAACGGATGAACCGATTTCGATTTAGTTTTTTTTTGTTTGAAAGGTAATTTTGTCGAGAGTGTTCTTAGCTATGTTTTAATAAAATCGGTTTTGCCATTAAAAAGTTATGAGCATTTTACTGATTGAATCGGGGTGTTTTCGCAAGATAAATGTGTCGGGGTTTTTTTTAAATTGTGAAATTTTACTTGTACTATAATTTTCTGCTATAAAACTTTTACGACGCCAAAAGAAAACTGTTTTTCGCAAGATATCTGACAATTAAGAGTTTCATTTCACCCCGTTCTCTGAATTAGTACTAGAAGAAAAGCGGGCAAAAAAAATCCCAAAACGAAAAAGACAATAGACAAAAGATGAACAAGACACAATGGCGCGGTTTTTTAGCGTTCCGCGAATGAATGTGAAAACGCAAGACTGAATCAATGAAAGTAAAAGTGAACATTTTACCCCCGACGGGAAAAGAGTCATGTTTTTAGTTTGACGTGAGTACTTGTGTGTTTGTGTATCTGTCTGTGGCATCATCGCTCCTAAACGGATGAACCGATTTTGATTTTCGATTTTGTTTGAAAGGTGACATTATCGGTAATGTTCTTAGCTATGTTTGGTGAAAATCGGTTCGTCGTTCAAAAGTTATGAGCTGTTTACTGTTTGTATCTAGAACTTTTCGCAAGATATTGTGTCATAATTACGTGTTGAATAGATTGAAGCGTGTCTACTACTAGATAAATTATGTACTTTCAAAAGTACGAAATAAAAAAAAACAGGGTTTTCGGAAATTGTAGCTTTTACTTATGTTTGCTTTCTTTTGTGTTTTTTGCAGGTTAGTGGGTTTGTAGAGTATCTGTTATTAGCTGAAATACTCTGGTTTTAAAACTGATTAATAATGATAGGTAGGTACGCTAATAAATATAAAACTTCTTAGATTTATTATTATTAAGTTTATTATTTGAAAAACCTAGTTGACGTAGCTGTTGTTGGTTGTTGCTGTTGTTGTTGTCCTAGTTGCAGTTTCTGAATTAACAATTTCAAGTTGAGCTTTTGTCAAACTGTACACAAACCGAGTTTAGCCGACATCAAAAAAGACTAGCGTAAAACGAGGTTAAATTGATTAATTTTGAAATTAAAATTGACTTATCTAGTTCAATTATATTTTGAAAAATATGAATAAAATGCAGTGTTGGCGACTTCACAAAAGAAATAATATTCCCTAATACGAATTTTTTTACTACCATATTTTGCTAAAAAAGTCCGTTCAACTGCAAACAGCTAGATATACTAAACAACTATTGTGGATGGTGAAACAAGAATCAGGTTAAGAAATTCAATATAAACAAATTTATTTTATTTCCACATAACTACAAATACCTTTACTACACATTACCCGATTCACAGCCGATCTAGAATGTAGCAGCCCGCTAAGCCTTGTCTAGGAACGTCGACACACAGCTATTTATATTAAAAAGAGCTTTCAACCACAAATAGCTGGAGGCCCGAGGCTCCGTAAGATACTGCGATAATATCTCTTTGGAAATATCCCGGAGTTATTCGGCAATATTTCCTGGGAAGCGGAGAAATGTGGCTAGTGCAGTGTTAGGGTTTTTTTTTTTTAGATACGGGAGATAATAAAGAGGCAATTAGTATAGGGTAGTATTTAAACGCAAATCAAAAAATATTCTTTTTCTACGCAATAAGATTCCGAATTCCCATCAAAATTACTGATTGCACAGCAAAATATTCAACTCAAAATATCACTAAACACACTACAATTTATTTTCGCAGCGTTCAGCGATTTTTCGAATAAGTCGACGTAGCCCCACTGCGCGGGGCTCCTATTTCTGTCTGCAGGGTCAAAAGTAACCTAACACGAACGAGATGACGGGATCTGAGTTCGCTCGCTTTGCTCGCTCACTTCAGCTCCCGTTATCTCGTTCGAACCTAACCTGTCCGTGTCGGGGTGCCCTAAGTTCCCGAGCTCGCTTCGCTCGCTCTTGGACTGATTCTTTGACCATAATTTATTCGTAGATCAACTAAAATAGACTATGAAATATGGAAAATTTGCTGTGCAGTCAGTATTTATGCTATGTATGTAGTACCTATTTTTGTACAAAAATAAATTTAACAGTATTGCATTGTGAGGAAAAAGGTAATGTTATATTGATGTATAATTTCGTTTTATCTGCAGTTTGAGTTTTGTTAAACATTTAGTTTATTTGTAGTGAAGTAAGTTATTAGATGTAAATAAGAATATAAATGATGAGTATGTATTGATAGGCGATTATTTATTTGATATGCAATTTATAATATCCTATTAATATATGAAATGTTGTGTGCGCGTATGATTAGATGTATGAACGAAAATGATGCACCAGGAGTATGTATGGATCGTAGCAGTTGAAGTTCTGTAGTTTCTGCCTACTGCCATGGAAAAAAGGGGGTGAGTTTATGTATGTACTAGCTGACCCCCGCGGCTTCGCTCCCGTGAGCTGCCTACCTACATACCCTACACTATCGTACCTCCCTACCCTACCCTATCTACTCTACCCTACGCCCCCATTTTTCCTCAGGATGCCACCTATCTCCTCGCCAAATTCCGTTAAGTGGTTTAGGCGTGAAAAGGTAAAAGACAGACAGACAGAGTTACTTTCGAATTTATAATATTAGTATGGATGAAGGTATAAGATGATGTTGTGTGGTTTGCTATAAATTTCCAGAAAGGTGAAACAAATAATGAAAAAAAAAAAAAAAGTGTCTCGAGGATGAAATAGTACATTGTTCACCGAGAGGAGAAAGTGACCGATTACCGCCGAGGGTGTCGTTTGAAGCCCGAGCCGTAGGCGAGGGCTTTAAAACACCCGAGATCGAGAATCGCACTTTCTCTCGAGTGATGCATAGTGCTTTATACTACACCTACGAGGAAACTAAAAAACTAAATCTTTACTAATTGAAATTTATATTGAAATTGTTGCAGTTAGTGACCAATGGCGTCTGCAATTTTCACATGTTCTTTTTTCAAATTGTTTGACACCATCCAACACACAGCTAGTGGCCAGTGTCATTTTGCGAACTTGGAGATAAAAACTCACTGTAAAAACTTTTTGGCTTTTGATATTGTTACAAGATAGGGCAGCGCCATCTAGTGACGAGTAGAAGAACTAAGTAGTAACTGGTGGCGCCATCTAGTATCGAATAGCGGAACTAATGTTCTCGAAAGTTTGTGTCGAGTAGAACTTTCCAGAATGTTCGAACCGAACATTCTGGAAGTTTCTAGTCGCTTCGGGATCGATGAGTTCAAAAGTCGATTGTTCTGGAAGATTCTCGAAGTACCTGGAACAGTATGGAACGTTCTAGAAACATCTTCCGGGCTATATAAAGAGCGGTCGGGTTCGTCGTGAGGCAGTTTCGATTGAGAAGCGATACAGAGCGATCAAAGCGGAAAATAGTGCGACGTAATAGAATTGTTTAAGAAGTGTTTTTGTAATAAACAGTGATTAATTGAGGTCAGCTGTTTAAATAATTTATCCCTGAACCCCAGCTCGTAACAAATTGGTGTCAGAAGTGCGGGATAAATTATGCCGGTTCTACCGAAGGAAGAAACGGAAGGGATGCGCACCAGGAGTCAGCGCCAGCAAGACGTAGACCAAAGGCGCATTGGAGACGCTCCCTCACCGTCATCAGGTGGACATGGAGATTCCGCGGCTGCAGCGGAACCAGCTCAATCGTCGGCGTCGCCTGACCTAGCCGCCCTTATGGCATTCATGCAAGAGCAGGCTCGCCGTCAGGGGGAGCAGGCTCGCCGTCAGGAGGAGCAGGCTCGCCGTCAGGAGGAGCAGGCTCGCCGTCAGGAGGAGCAAGCTCGCCGCTTAGAGGAGCAGCTGCAGCGTGACAAGGAAGAGCAGGCTCGCCGTCAGGAGGAGCAAGCTCGCCGCTTAGAGGAGCAGCTGCAGCGTGACAAGGAAGAGCAGGCTCGCCGTCAGGAGGAGCAAGCTCGCCGCTTAGAGGAGCAGCTGCAGCGTGACAAGGAAGAGCAGGCTCGCCGTCAGGAGGAGCAGCTCTTGGTGATTAAGGACCTCCGCACAGCCATCGGTAAGGAGATGAAAGAATTTAAGGACCAGGTCCAGCAGCAGGAGATCCGCATCGCTGAGTTAGAAAAGATTGTTCGTGGGCTCAAATCTGGAGGAGGGGCCGTGGCAGCTACGATAGTTGCGCCCTCACCGGTTGGTTTTAAAGTGCCACCATTTGACGGCTCTTCGTCATGGTCTGCCTACAAGATACAGTTCGAGGCCGTCATGAAATCAAATAGGTGGACCAAAGAACAGGCTTTGACTGCTCTAACCTTGGGTCTTCGCGACCAGGCTTTGACTGTGTTAGAGGCACTTGGACAGGACCTTACTTTTGAGAAGCTTCTGGAAGCATTGGAAGCTAGATACGGCGACGCGCACCTGGAACATGTGTTTCGCGCCCAGCTGAAGGACCGATCGCAACGTGTTGGTGAAACCTTACAGCAGTGGGCTCTGGAGGTGGAAAAGCTGGTCCGGAAGGCTTACCAGTCCTCACCTGTGCTGATCGACGGGAATCTCGTACAGGCATTCACGGATGGAATCCGCGATCTGGAGGTTAGGGCTGCCGTAAGGCTAGGCCATTTTAAGAACCTTAAGAACGCCCTAGCCTACGCTTTGGAAGTGGAAGCTGTACGACAGGACGATCGAGCTCACCGCATAAGGGATGTTGTGACTTCACCCCGGTGCTATAGCTGTGGAGAGAGAGGCCACATCCGGTTGAGCTGCCCAAAGCGAAGGAGTCGCCATTGTGGAAATCAGTCACCAGCATCAGGAAAACCAGTAGATGGCAGGACTAAGTGGCGGATGGTGACCGGTGAGGAAAGAGCCCCAAGGAACTCGATCTCGCAAATTGTGTGTGAGCCACAATTATGTGAAGGGAACAGAACACCACACGATGATGTAGATGCTCTCTCGCGTAGGTTGTGTTCCGATCAATGTAAGCCCTGTAGCAGGCAAGAGGCTGAGCACGTAACATTTGTGAGGGTGTTGAGGACGGATCTTAGCGAAGATTGGAAGGCAACCTTGCAGAGCGCTCAACAAGAAGACAGAGACCTAAAACCGATCCTTGAATGGAAGAAATCCGGTGCTCCTAGGCCTCACTGGAGTGATGTCGCAGCAACCAGTTCTATCACCAAGAGTTATTGGGCACAGTGGGAAAGCTTGGTTATCCAGGATGGAGTTATGTGCCGGAAATGGGAGAACGCTCGCGGTGACCAGTGTCATCTACAAATGGTCGTACCTAAAGTTAAGGTGCCGGAGATCCTGCAGCTCTACCACAATGGATGTTCAGGGGGTCACATGGGAGTTAAGAGGACTTTAATCAAGATCCGAGAACGATTTTACTGGATCCATTGTCGAGAGGACGTTGAGGAATGGTGCCGCAAATGTACAAGTTGTGCGGCTGTGAAAGGACCACAAACTCGTAGCAGAGGGGCACTAAAGGTTTACAATGTTGGTGCACCATGGGAACGTATAGCATTAGATGTTGCTGGGCCATTTCCGGAAAGCCAAAGCGGGAACAAGTACTTCTTGGTCGTCATGGACTACTTCACAAAATGGCCGGAAGTGTTTGCAATACCCAATCAAGAAGCGGTTACGGTGGCTGATAAGTTAGTTCACGAAGTGTTTTGTCGGTTTGGGGTACCCTTGGAAATTCACAGTGATCAAGGCCGGAACTTCGAGTCAGAAGTGTTCAAGGAGACGTGTCGTGTGATGGGTGCTCACAAAACCAGAACTACTGCTTATCATCCGCAATCAGACGGGATGGTTGAACGATTCAACCAATCGCTGGAGAGGTATCTAGCAAAGGTTGTGGAAACCAGACAGAAGGATTGGGACAAACACATTCAACCATTTCTCCTGGCATATCGGAGTGCTGTTCATGAAAGTACAGCAGTAACACCAGCTTTTGCTAATTTCGGAAGAGAACTACGATTACCTGCAGATCTAATCACCGGTACCCCACCTGATTCTCCACGCAATGTAACAGATTACGCGAATGAACTACGGAATAGGATGAATGATGTATATGAGCACATCAGACAGACAGGTCAGCAGATGTCTGATAGGATGAAGACTCGCTACGATCGGAAGGCGAACAATAAGGGCTTCGATGAAGGATCTCTGGTATGGTTACATAACCCGGTACGCAGCAAAGGAAAATCGCCTAAATTGCAAGCCAAATGGGATGGACCATATCGCGTAGTTACCAAGATCAATGACGTCACCTACCGAATTCAAAAGGGACCACGAGGTGCATCGAAGGTGATTCATGTGGATCGGTTGGCCCGTTATCATGGGTCTAACAATGCTCGGGACGAGCATGTCTAAGAAGGAGGCAATGTTACAAGATAGGGCAGCGCCATCTAGTGACGAGTAGAAGAACTAAGTAGTAACTGGTGGCGCCATCTAGTATCGAATAGCGGAACTAATGTTCTCGAAAGTTTGTGTCGAGTAGAACTTTCCAGAATGTTCGAACCGAACATTCTGGAAGTTTCTAGTCGCTTCGGGATCGATGAGTTCAAAAGTCGATTGTTCTGGAAGATTCTCGAAGTACCTGGAACAGTATGGAACGTTCTAGAAACATCTTCCGGGCTATATAAAGAGCGGTCGGGTTCGTCGTGAGGCAGTTTCGATTGAGAAGCGATACAGAGCGATCAAAGCGGAAAATAGTGCGACGTAATAGAATTGTTTAAGAAGTGTTTTTGTAATAAACAGTGATTAATTGAGGTCAGCTGTTTAAATAATTTATCCCTGAACCCCAGCTCGTAACAATATTTAGGTTACCAGCGCATAGTCTTACCCAAAATTAAAAAAGAAAAACCACGTAAGAAATGGATTTTCATACACTTTTCTCTCCCGCTCAGATGCGTTTTCTCCCCGCATATTTGTTCGATATGCAATGACGTACTTTCTACCGTAAATTTGATAAAGTATCAAGGTATTTTCCGAGCAAGTGTAGTATAAAAATCATTTATTTAATCACAAAGGTACAAAGACGGACTTAATGCCTTTAGGGATTATTTACAAGTGAACCAGAGCAATTTTCCTCTTTGCGTAGAAAAACATGAATGGTAGGTTTCTGTTTGGTATATCAAACTTCATCTTCATGTCTGGCACGACAGTTGCTTAAATTTGTTAGACCCAGAACTTAGACATATAAACGGCAGTTTTCTGAAAAATGCAGAGCAATCCTTTCCTGTTTTTCAATAGTTTAGGCATGAAAAACAACAGACATCTATAAAAAAATACCGCTACGATAGACACCGTTCTCCCCGCCTCATTTCGCAACCGCATTGCAAACGAGATCACATCACATAAAACAAATCCCTGATGATCACAATGCGGTCGCACGATGGTCGCACGATTCCACAATGCGATTCTATCGACGCAAGAAAGTGGAAAGTGTGGGCTTTGAACGTTAACTGCCATTGTTATCTAATATCCTGGTTTATTTCTTTAGATATTATCATTATCAGCGTGTAAATTTTCGAATGTCGAAATAGTCAAATATTTTTTTACATAAAAATTTGTTTCATCATCGTCATCAGCCTATAGCAGTCCACTGCTGGACATAAGCCTCTCCAATTGCACGCCATTTGCCTCGATTTTCAAAAGTTGTCATCAGCAAGTGTCATTCAAAAATTGTTTTCTCTTTCTTGGCGAAGTCCATCGAGTTTTCCTATAAAGATCTACGCTTTGTAATGAGCAAATACTTAATTACGAATCCCAAAATTCTTAAAATAAAAAATAAGTTCAAAAACTATACCACGCTCTAAAAAGTATGAAACAAGAAAATATTCCCTTAAATTTACCGTGGTAGTATGCTACTTTTATCTTTTTGCCGACTCGAACCCTTGTAAGTGCTTTAATTGAAATAAATACTTTAAATTCAAGTTGAGTAGACCAAGATAGATTGTAAAATTGGTCAACAATCCCACCGCACTATTCCATACCACTGCAACTACTGAAAGCCAGAATCAACAGTGGCGACCATCAGAAAAGCACCGAGGCGATGAAGCTCGACATAGTCCCGGAGAATGAATTTAACTGTCTTGGATACCGCAACGAAATAAAGATTATAAATTGGACAGTTATTTGTTTTGCTTTCTTCGGTTTTATCTTAATATACATTGCATAGTAGTAAAATATAATCAAGAAAATGGTCACCTTGCTTTTAATGCCGATGTTAAGCGAAGATGTGGTCGACGGTGAAGCACGTTTGTCTAGTAGTAACCAATTCACTCTTGACTTAAAGGCCCCTAAGTTGTAGCTATCAGTAAACAAAGACTCCGGCAGCGAATTCCACTCTTTAGCTGAACGCACAATGAAAGTATCCCCAAAACGGTTTGTACGTAAAATTGGAATGAATTACAATAAGTCCTTTTAATAAGCATCCAATCCAGCCTGACCAAACTGTGAACACTTCTGAAGAGTGACATAGTAGGAAGGCAGATATTGAAGCTTTAATATTGACGAAGAACTAAGTTAGTGAAACATAGCCAAGGCACATTAAACCAGCATCAACCATTCCATTCTTATTACAAGGACATACAAATTACAGTATCCGTTAGCAAACAATACCTAGATTGTCTTAGAGCTATCAGTTCTAAAGTATTGTGTGTCTAGTGTCAAGGCGAGGATCAATGCTGAGGTTAGCTGCGCCGGTGCAGTCGTGTTAGCTTACCGACAGATGTAGGGTCAAGGTCGAAGGCTGCAGATAGGAGCGACTCAACAATGCGACTACAAAGGAGAATGCTCATCGATGTATGGAATCCCGTACCAAGCTGCATCAAAATAAAACTTTGTTTTTTATAGACTACACTGACCATGTTAACTCCTTCAAAACTTCTTTTTGAAATCAAAACCCGGGTTTTGGAGTTATTTCATAAAATCGGAAATAACCTAAAAACTAGGGCTCTTTTGTTCGACACTATCAACGACGTATTTTATTATAGACACGTTCTATATGATTCTTATAGTTATTTATTAAACAAAAGAAACCATTACTGGTTAGTACATTCATCAAAAATCGATTCTATTGCATTCTACATCTTTATGACCGGCTGCTGTGAACGGCCAATTAACCATAGATAAAATAATGATACCTAATCTTTTAGAGTAAATGATAAGATTCTATTCTAGTTTTTTTAATTATTTTAGAATTGGAAACGCATATTTTTTTACAGTGATCATGACACTTTCAAATAAAGGTTACGTTAATCATTTATCATGTGAAACGGAACGTCATGTATAGAGAGTAAAACAATATCCATACTTTTAAACTTAAAAGTAAATTCCCTATTCAAAAATCAAATTCGCGATGCGTAATGTCGTAAAAAATTATGAAACTAATTACTATAAAATTTTGGTCTTGATGCGTGAGACTTTTTGGTACCACTTTTGGTCATTCTCCTTTACAAGCTTCCATTTCATAAAAGAATTCTAAGTACCTAATAATCCCATCATGGATGCATTGTGAGATGCATAGGGTGACTTGAAAGAAAAGGCAGTTAGTGATAGCGCGAGGGTAGACAGGTAGAAGAAAACGGGGTATTCCTCGAAGCGCACCCATGATGAAACATAGAGAAGAGCATGAAGGATTCGTAATAAATAATATTGATAGACGTTTTCAAATTCAATTGTTCCAATTGTTTATTTATAAAAAAACTACCAGGCAAGCAGAATTGAACTGGAATTGGGTGCTAAAGCGAATAACTACTTAACTCAATAATGGTAAAAATGAATAGTGATGAATGGTTTTGAAAAATACCAGGGTGTACGAAATGAACAAAAAATAGTTACCTAAATTATCTCACTAAGTTATCCACCAACGGCTAAACACAAAATAGTAGTTTATGAAACTGTTGCATAATAAGGTGTTTAAAAAATGTTTTAATACCCTTGTTATGTGCAGTTTCATAGACTACTTTATCTACACTCATGCATTAGGATTGAACATACATAATAAATACCTTTTTTTTGCATTTTCCATGCCATAATGTCGTGTAGTATTTATCATAAAATTTTCTCGACTTTGAGTAATATCCGTCGCCGCATCTAATATTTCCGGCGGAGTAAAATTTACTTCACATTCACAGATATCAGATATTTTTAAGCAAGAATTAATAAAAAACTCATGATATTCAGTAGGTACAGCAAAACCTGCAAAACGTATTAATGGCGCCAAAACCCAGCCCTCGCATGCGCTAAGGCTTAGCAAGCACTGCGATCATAATTCGCGCGAAATTTTTACGTCCATTTTCTGCGACCTACGGAATTGTATGAAATTGCTCGCATTGCGGTAAGAAAATCGTGCGGAAATAATACCGCAAGAAAACCTTTGTTTTCCACAGAATCAATCGCACCGCGAATATGTTGAGCTCTATGAACTGGTAGAAAGAGACAAAATTCGCGCTAATAAAAATCACAGTGCGTGCTAAGCCTAAAGCGGGCATTGTCATAGACAAGTAAAAATTTGAATGAAATCATTTTATAATAAGTACTATAAAAATGGCATTACAAAAAAAATAATCGATGGAAACTCCTTAGTGATTAGCTTCATGGATTTGTCCTATATCGTAATAGAAAAAAAAAAATGTTTTATCGCATTATTTTGTTTAGAGAAAAAGTGTTATAAGATTCTATAATTAAATTTCGGTGTTGTATTTATAAAACATGCCAATATAAACTCGTTTTGAAGTTTATAATTCGAATATTACGATATGAGAGTAGATAAAAGAATATAAATTATTCGATATTCACTGAGCTAAATAGTTTTTGCACCTAGTTCCAGTTCATTTCTGCTTCCCTGGTAGTTTGCAGTTTCATCGTGGGTGCGCTTCGAGGAATACCCGAATAAAACTTGTTGCGCTGACCCCAAGTAACTTGGGATAAGGGCAGGAATATGATGATATAATCCCGTCGAACATATTCCATGGCAAATGGGGTTTGCATTGACGTATCGCCTCTGCCTGCGTGACCCTTTAACTTACCGACAGCCTAGAGGTCAAGGCTGATGCATCTGCCTGCAACCTTCGTTGATGGGAGATAGCAAGCTGGTTACTGCAAATGGTTTTAGGCTGGTTGTGACGCATACTTTGTGATGATTGTATTTAAGTTTTTTGGTTATTTTGTGCAAATAAACATATTTTCTGCAGAAATTCTAGTCGATATATACTTAGTCTAAAAGGGGCTCGAGCTCGCAACGCTTGCTCGTGGTTTTGACATCTACAACTTTTCTTCATACCGGGGCGGGGAAAATGCAGCTCGGGTTTACATATCCAGAATTATTATTTAAAACTTACTTAATTAAGTAACTGTTTTTATTTACAACTTTTTAGTAATTTTTTTTTGAATTAGGTTCATTTAAACATATAAGTGTTATATATTTTTTAAATAATATCTTTTAACCCTTTATTTTGATATCGCACATGACGGGTCTGGAATAAAAAAATCCCCACAAAATGGCGCCCAAAAGCCATCATTTTTTCTTTTCCGATTTTAATGTAGCCAGTGACACTCGCAGGGCTAACACGAATCGATTGACGTAAGAATCATCAAAATCGGCCAACGCGTTTGGTGTCTAGAACGCCACATAGGAACAAAGTGCCGCGCCGTACTTCGCGTCGGCAACACGCGTTGAAAGTTCCGGCTAGTTTAGACAAAACGCAGATTGCAATAGCGAGATGACGCGCCACTTAAGGCGTGGCCAACTAGTTCCGCGCGCACTATACCTACCTATTGGTGCGCGAAAATAGTGTTTGTAAACTTTTTCCGAATTCATAGATTAAATTTGGAATACCAAAACTCACAATATTTTCTCTGTTATTATATTCGTTCAAAAACCTGTTTTTCGCCAAATAAAACAAATATACAATTAAAATTTCATATCCGAAGTTTAAACAAACAATAAATATGAAAACCATTTCAAACAAGTTTAATAAAACATACCATACAGATAGGTTTCATTCAGTCTACTTCAACAAACACACATTCAATTTAACGTTTATTTGATTTTGATTTCAATTCGGATACAAAACAGTTATTGTATTTTAAAACGTACATATTGAAAAGTTTTAAAAGGGTTCACAATTCAACAATAATGTCGATAACGTTTGTCGAATCGATTTCAAATATAACTCCTTACTAAATTTGTCGAAAATCTTTTGCTTGTTTAGTAAAAACGAGCCTAGCCAAAAACTACACCTTTCAACCACCAAGTTTTATTTTGTCATCTTTCGGGCCTACGAAAAAAAAACTGGCCATGTGCGAGTCAGACTTAAGCACTGAGAGTTCCGTACAAAAAGCTACATTCACTAAAATAACAATACTGAAGTTCATAAACTATACAAACATTGCTTTAACGATGAGATCAACAGAATTGACGAACAAAATAAACTTTGCCGTTGGAAAACTGTAGTCCCCATACAACGCCATAAGTTGCGGTCAGTTTGCTAACTGCAAATAACTTCATAATATTTTTTATGTAGAAACAAAATAACGGTTTATTCCAGAAATCCCCACCGACAAATCCCCACCAGTGGGGATTGATATTTTTTTCCAGAAATCCCCACTAGCTAAATAAACTCAGCCTAGTGGGGCTTTTTGGAAAAATAAGTACCAATCCCCACCACGTGTTGTTTCTAAATTATTAAACAATTATCATAATTAACTTTCTTTACAAATTGTTTGCATTGAAACAAAAATGAAACATATTTACAACTATTAATTAGATTCAAAGCAAAGTTATTTAAACATTATAGGATAACATAAATCGCGATTGTGAATTTATCTCATTCTGTCGAAAAAAAGTGACACTGTAATGCTGCCATGCATTAGCTCTAGTTGAGTATCTAAGATAAACTGGTCTTTTTCTTTGCTTCTTTGAGATCGCAGGTTCCGACGGTGACTTTCTTTAGCACTTTTTTCATAAAACAAAGCGTCTTCATGCAAAAAATGTAGGAGTTTCAGTAAACTTGGTTTCTTCTTCGATATAGCAAAGTTTGTGGTTCTGTTCAGTTTTGCAATATTTACTGTGCAAATAATTTTATAATTCTGATATAATTAAATTGTTTTTCGCATTTTTTGTTATTTAGAAACAACACCTGGTGGGGATTGTTACTTATTTATCCAAAAATCCCCACTAGGCTGAGTTTATATAACTAGTGGGGATTTCTGGAAAAAAAATTACGATCACCACTGGTGGGGATATGTCGGTGGGGATTTCTGAATAAACCAAAATTACTTATGCTTTATGATATAAATTTCTTTCTTATTTCTCCTTGCAAAATTTTATGATTCTAGTTCAACGGGAAGTACCCTGTAGATTTTGATTCCCTTGCGAGTGTAAAATATGCGTCGTAACAACTGTATCTCTTGATTGCGTCGATATAGAAGTGTATTTTTATTATAGCTACAAAACAATGCAAACTTGAGTATACGATCTAATTACAATTCGATAACTCCACGCTTGCCCGAGATAAAGAGTCAAGACAGACAGACGGACAACAAAGTGATCCTATAAGGGTTCCGTTTTTTTTTTCTTTTGTGGTAATGAACCCTAAAAAAATTAATTCAAAATATCCATAAACCCGACTGCTTAAAAAGCGAACTAAAAATACGAAAACAATAAAAAAACATGCAGTCGGAGGATACATCTGGTTTTGGTCAGCCAGCCCTCGAATATTATATTATCCTCGTATATTTATCCGCTGACTGTACAGCAAGACTTTTTTCATGTTTTCGTATTTTTAGTTCGCTTTTTAAGCAGTCGGGTTTCTAGATAAAAAAATAAAAAAAAATTGTCACTTTTTTGTTAACATTTTTTTTCGAATTTTGTACATTTAAACATATAAGTGTTTTATTTTTTTGAAATTGCCTCTTAAAACCCTTTATTTTGATACCCCACACGATGGGATTGGAATAAAAATTAATTGGGCTCCCACAATATGGCGCCGAAAAGCCGCCATTTATCTATTTTTCAATTTTGTACGGGACTATAATAACTACTGCCTTTCGAAGAAAAGAAGCATAATATGACCTAAAAGTATTGTGATCACATCATACTAATATATAAAAGCAAAAGTTTGTGAGTGTGTGTGTGTTTGTATGTTTGTTACTCATTCACGCACAAACGGCTGGACGGATTTGGATGAAACTTGGCACAGATATAGAGTCTGGAATAGCACATAGGACACTTTGTATGTCGGGAATATGTTCCCTTGGGATAACCGCGACATTCACGCGTGTGAAGCCGCTCAGAAGCTAGTCGTTAATATTTTTAGGACCGAAAGTTTGGGTCATTTATGATAATGCTAAGATATCTCATATACACAAGCACAAGATACTGGGTGTATCTGAATAACACGATACCCCTAGGCATGACTTTTGTATTTTATGGTACCCCAATCACATAATAACCATCAACTAGACCAAGATGTGCTAATCTCGAAGCCCATCAAACTTTCCATTCATATCTTAGTTTCATCACTTCTCCCTGCGGCCATTACAACATGACCGAACATCGGACCACGGCATCTTACATCATAATATAACGACCTTTATAATTATTATTGCGGTATGCAATAAGTGACTTATTACCTTTTATAGTTCACGGACACTGGTGTTGTTACGCGTCTTTTTTACCATTGCGGATGGTAAAGGGCTTAAGAGGAAATATGGGCAGAGAGCGCCGACTGAATTTCCTAAGTAAAAAGTTATAATTCAAGGTTTGGCTCTCGTCTATTTCTTCCTCCAATATTGGACCAATGTAAAAGATATTCCATAAACTGGTAAAGTAAGATATATACTATGTCCCTATGTTTTCCTTTTTTCATTTATATTTGTCAAATTTGTACACTAAGCCTCTGTTGACAGCGCAATTTTTGAGGGTTCTAGTGCTTCTAAAGATAATGTATCATCAAAAAAGAAAACATAGGGACATAGAATATATCTTTAATTTTCAGTTTATGGAATATCTTTTAAATTGGTTCAATATTGGAGGAGGAAATAGACGAGAGCCAAACCTCGAATTATGACTTTTTACTTAGGAAATCCTTTCGGCGCTCTCTGTCCCCGTTTTCTCAGAATCATCATTGATCTGGAGTGGGCTATCATTATGATTGATTATAATGACTTGTAGGGCAAACAATACAACAGGCTGTCGCAAGAGCCTACCTACTTATACTCAATTCGCTGGAGCAAAAAATAAAAGGTGAACAAACCATAAAAAAGGTTTTTACAGTGTCTTCTTTGCTGTCACGCAAAAATCTAAAATAAAAAATATCATGAGAAGATGTTTATTTTTATACATACAATAACCAAATACACATATTATGCAAAAATATGTCAAACAGTGAAACTCGTATTTTCTTAACTGTATTTTACAACAAAAACAAAAAAAGAAATATATTATTAAAACCAAAACCAATAGCCAACAGTAAAACGCATCTCGAAAGCCGTTGGGAACTATTACTATAGTAAATTAAAGAGTGCTGCAAAAGTAACCATTTTGCGTTGTAAGGTTGTATTTATAAAATTAGTCGGCTTATAACCGTTTGATGTTTGTTTATGTGTTATTTTCCTTTCCTTTTTCTCCGGTGAATATGGTATGGAAACTCCTAAAAAAACGACGTCGGTATGTTTATAAAGACCTAGCTACTATCTGTTAACGAATTCGCAATCGAATTAGTAGTTACAGAAATTACATACAAACAAAAGTATTTTGAAACTTCTAAAAAATATTCTATCATAAAAAATGGAGCATATTAGTAAAAAAAAATTAACATAACTACAGTAAAATTTAATAAATAACCAAAGCAAACTATAAATTTTACCCATTTTTCTGATACATTAACATCTCCTTCTCATTTTACCCGAAAAATTCGCATACATATCAAGTTTTAGGCAAAAAAAAAAGTACATAAAATGCAAAGATTTATACACCACAAAATAAACTTATCTTAAGCCCAAACTCGAGTCTCATAAATTGGTCCTGGGATCTTATTTCTTGCGAAAAAGGCTATACTTTAGTGCATTTAAGTTAGGTTTAAATTTATTTTAGAGTCTGAATTTCTTTAGAAGGAAATTTATTTAACATTTAGCGAAGTCATTGATCTTAGGTACATGTTTGGAAAGAGCCCAAAAATGCCGAAGTGTCAAACTTTTTTGTGCCCTTTGAATTTAGTGTTTGTTTTTGGTCCTTTGCTAATATATGATTAAGGTAGATAGCATATTTTACACTGGCACTTAATTTTCTTACCGGAGATAATACATTATTAAAAAACCGGCCATGTGCGGTTCGGTACCAGTATTGCAAAAAACGGAAAAAAAACACGTTTGTTCTATGGGAGCCCCACTTAAATATTTATTTTATTCTGTGTTTTGTATTTGTTGCTATAGCGGCATCAGAAATACATCATCTGTGAAAATTTCAACTGTTTAGCTATCACGGTTCATGAGCTACAGCCTGGTGACAGATAGACAGACGGACCGCGGAGTCTTAGTAATAGGGTCCCGTTTTTACCCTTTGGGTACGGAACACTAAAAAAGAAAAAAAATGCTAATAAAATATAGATGACCATATTTACCTATTCCCGATGTCAATGGTCCGATTTTGGTCTGTTCTGAAGGAATTCCTTTTAACGTTTTTACATGAAACTTAGGTAATATTCTTGTATTAAGAATAAATTGATTTTACACAAAAAAACCGTAGATTTGATATAATTTCCAATTTATTTGCTACAGTTGAAAAACGGTGGCCATTTTGTGTTAATTTACATCATTTTGCTTGGTAACTAACCCGCGCCGGAAAAAGAGGGGTGTTACGAGTTTCACGTGTGTTGCTGTGTATCTGTGTGTCTGTCTGTGGCATCATAGCGCCTAAACGGATGAAACGATTTAGATTTTTTTTTTCCTTTGAAAGGTAATTTTGTCGAGAGTGTTCTTAGCTACGTTTGAATAAAATCGGTTCACGCGTTCAAAAGTTATGGGTGTTTTACTGCTATAACCGGGGTGTTTTCGCAAGATAAATGAGCCGGGAGATTTTGAAATTTTGAAATTTTACTTTTTGGACTAATGATTTCCTGCGGTTTATCTCACTTTACAGTAAGCTTGGTTACCCATCAAAGTAAGCTGATTAGATCACTACACATCAAACGCATGTGTGGCCGTATTAACATAAAAATGTCAGTGAATGCATCCTGTCACACTGCATTGCTGATCTATTGTGAACTCATGCGCAACCATCAGCTGTCTAAGTTATAGACTTACCCTCTTACTAATAAACACGGAATAAAGTTATACCAGGTATAACAAAGGTATAACAAAGGTATACCCATACATTTTCACAGGTTTATACCTGGTATAACTTTATTCTGCGTTTGTTTGTTAGAGGGTTAGACTTAATCGCCTTGAAATATTCTTAAGACTAACCAGTCCTGGTTTTTGTAACGGCGTCTGATTTCTGTCTTTTGCAACATGTATTTTTTGCCTTTTCTCTGGTTTATCGATAGGATGCACCCTAATCTTATTCCAATCTAGACTTTTAAATAGACTAATAAGAAATTTAATTATAACTTAAACTATAACATTGTCTTTACTAAGAATGTGTCCAATAGCACTTTTCTTATTGCCTCTATTAAGGCGAATACATTTCGTTCTTGTGTTTCTTTGGTAGCACTTTTGTACGTTACATTTCAATTAAATCTATATATATACGGATCGACCTCGTCAAGCGTTGCTTAACCTTGATGATTGACCAGTACGGCTGTTATTATTTAGCCACGAGCTCCTCGAGCTATTGATGTGAAATAACATATAAAATATGGGTAGTTTTTAAATCAAATAGTTTTTTTTTTAAACATAGGGTCAAGGCAATCTATATATTATTATTAATTTTGAGAAAATAGTTACCACATCTTACCTAGAATATTGCGACAAATCTGCAGACCGTCATACTCATAATTTGACAGCGAAATAAAACAAATGCTAGGCAATTCGTAAAATATTGTGTCTAGCATTTTCCTTGTAATAGTTTTCACGTATACAAACTGTTATAAACCCACAAACAATATTTCTTAAAAAAAAACATATACATTTTACTTGCTATAATAAGAAGTTTTATAAGACACCATTTTAGTACACAGAAACATATTGTACAGTCAAGCTGTTTGTTTCATGACCCATTCAGCCGATGAAATTCGTTTGAAACTTTGCAAGGTGGGTCAGGTTTCAATCATGTTGATTGTACTAAAATCACTTTACAGAGTACGTAGCTAACACGAGGTTAAATTGACAATATAGTATAGACCCTTTTAGCAACTAACTCTGAGCTAGTAAAGTAAGTAAGTTTTTCGTTCAAGTGAGCCCTATTCCTCTTCCTCAATCCGCTTATCACTCGCATCAAGTACCAACAGCATAGGAGGCTAGCCCACATACCTTTCTACTTATGTCGTAACAGCATCCCATTAATTTCTCAATACCGATCATTTGCTAGCATTAGGAGCAAGGAATTACTCTAATGAGCATTAACCTTTACTGAATCACTTATCATTTGCATAGTATATATAAGACTAAAGTCCCCGTCACGAGAAGCTATAAATTTTGTAAATAAAGAACTTCTACTAAGTTACGTAGCGTCTAATGTTTTGAGGTGCTGGAACGTTCCATGATTCAGACGCGTTCCAGTACCACAAAACTTTTATTAATATGTGGCGTCTCGCAGTTCAATCCAAGTGATTGTCTTCTGGTTAACCGGGCAATCTTGTGGAGACTAAACTATAGCCTTCAGCCAGGCACAAAATGCTAAACATATGCGACCACGCTGAGGGCTGTCCCCAGTGGGATCGAACCTCGGCTCAGGGCGTCGCTGGGGTGACAACTAGGGCTGGATCTTTAAAAGTGATTCTACCATCCGTTCGGAAACAAATTACGTGGAGAAGAACGGACAAGAAACTCCAACTAAGGAGGTCTAATAAGCCCCAAAAGAAGTAATTTGACATTTGCATGTGTCAATTTTGTCTCAGAGATAACAACACAGGCTTTAGCGATACCATAATTCTTCTTTCAACTTCACCATTTGACTATATATCTGAAAGAAAATCTATTATAGCAGTAAATATGAAATAATAGCTTCTGCCCGCGGTTAAAAGGTAATTTCATCATCCCATGGGTATACACGACCGGGATTAAACCCTATGTCCTTTCCAGGGTCTTAGACTATCAGTCTCCATACTAAATTTCATCTAAATCGTTTCAGCCGTATTGTCGTATAAAGATTACTGACAGACAGAGTTATTTTCGCATTTATAATATTCGTATGGATAACAAATAACTTATAATCGAATAGCAGGAAAAGACGACAAAATCAAATCTCGTTCACAACCGAACAAAACTGAACGCATTTCTAAACGACAATTAATGTAATTAGTAGTAAATCAAAACAAACATGTAAACTCCTCTATTTAATATCAAACATAACTATGATTGACGTCAACCATTTCCCGGTTTCTCTATAAATTCTACTTAATTACCTAACGATATAATTAAAGTGGCAATGTACTGTAAGACAGTGCAAAAAACTTGTAAAACACTACTTTTAGAAAGTACACAGTCAACGTTTTAATTTATACATTCAAATACATATTTGCAGTCTGATAACTGCTGAAAAGAACGCACGAAAACGTACCAAATAAAAAAAAAATACAAGTACATATTTCTTTATTTAAACAAAAATTGTTGATTTCAAATCAGATGATATTTCAAATGAGATTGATATATGGGAACTTTTCAGTGTCGATACGAAAGACCAAAAGGCAGGATCTAAGAAATAATTTTACATAGTGAATGATTCTAATCTGATGATGATGATGATGCTATATAGCTGGTTTCGGCCACAGCGACAGCAATCATTGGCTACTCAATGTGATTGAGAGCTCAGATTTGCTGCTCTGTTATGTGCTCTCAAGTGACTTGCATATCCACCCTTGGGCGAAAAACTCCGAGCACGAAGCGAACACGTCCGAACACCGTTGACTACGTGATAAATAGTAGCTGTTGGTGGTCTAGCTTTGAGGTCGTCGCGTTTCTGGTCCAATTCCGACCTCCTTCTATCCTCGAAGACCTGCCGCTGCACACGACGTCTTGTGCCTGATTCTCTCAAAGTGTGGGGTCAATGTCGCCTCTCTTCATGCTAATCCAATCGTGCCTGTAAAACAGAGACAATTTAAATTAACTAGCGAAACTCCGCAGATATGATGAGCAGGTATCTACATCTATTTCTAATCACGATTAAACAAATAAAAATACCCCACAATTTGATGCCACCTAGCCCTTTCCATCATCGGACAACAAGCAAGACGTACGGAAATGCGCCACCGGTTCATGGTTGACATCCCACCCATACGTACAAAGCGTTTTGCGAATACTTTCATTGTGCGCACAGCTAAGGAGTGGCATTCCCTGCCGGAGCCTTTGTTTTCTGATAGCTAAAACCTTCTTAGGGTATTTAAGTCAAGGGTGAATAGGTTACTTCTAGGTAAGCGTGCTTCACCGTCGACCACATCATCGCTTACCATCAGGCGAGATAGTGGTCATCATCATCATAAATAATTTATACAGAATAAAGCGCCTGCCTGCGCTCGAACCCACGACCTATAACTTATAAGTCGCGGCCGATACCACTGGGCCACCACTGCTCTCAGATGTAGAGTTGCTTGAAATTAAAAGTTAAGATTATCGTTTATTTTTTTAATCGTCTTTAGATATCTGTACACGCTTGCAGATATTACTTATTAATCTCGTTTGTCGCTGAATTTAGAAATATAAATATTTTCCTTTTAAAAATCAAGTTAGGTAAAATTCATTATTCCTCCCACGAATAATAAAGTAAGTAACATTTTTCCCTCTTAAAGTAAGACTAAGAGAATGAGCCGTCAAAGACGAAGGTCGGGTGTAATAGGAGCTTTTTTGTGAACCTTCTTTGAATAGGGCAAGAAAATAACCCTTCTTATTTATACCCCAGACACTATTTAAACGACGGTAAATTAATTTTCTTTTAAAAAATAATTTTCGTTGCTTTTGTTATGAAATGAGAAAAGTACAGGCTATTTTACAAGCTTTTTGTTAACTTGCAATATGTATGTAGGTATAATATACGTGGGACACTCAGAAAGTTTTGCGAAACTAAAAAAAATTGTTCTATACGTACATATATTTTTATTAAATCTTTTCAAAGTACTTTCCACCAGCCTCTATACAAAGATTCATGCGCCTAAACCAGTTTTCAAAACACTTTTTCCAGTCCGCCGCAGACACCTCGTTTACAGCCTGCTCGAACGCAGCCAGCGCATCTTCCGGCGACGAAAATTGTATCCCTTTGAGCTGATTTTTTATTTTTGGGAATAAAAAGAAGTCACACGGTGCTAGATCAGGGCTGTAAGGAGGGTGACCCAGGAGTTTGACTGGCGTGCTGTCCAGGAAGTCCCTCGTTTTGAGTGCGGTGTGCGCAGGTGCATTGTCGTGGTGGAGCAGTAGCCCGCGGAGCCCTGTGTTTGGTCGCTTGTTGCTTATAACAGAGAAAACTTCTGGCAAACATTTGGTAGTATACCATTCGGCATTAATGCTTCTTTGATCCCGTAAGGGAATTGATACCAAGTGGCCAGTCAAATTAAAAAAGCTAGCGATCAAAATCTTACCCCCGCTTCTAGATCGCTTCACTTTGGTAGGCGTTGGCTCATTTTGAAACACCCAAACAGTCGACTGGCGCTTGGTTTCTGGGTCGTATTGATAAATCCAGGACTCATCACCTGTAACGATGTCGTAAACACGCCGAGACGAGCCTGCTTCAAATTTGTTAAGCATATCACGGCACTATTCCACCCGGGCCTGCTTCTGAGCATCGGTGAGGTTGTGCGGCACCCAGCGTGATACTATCCTCCTCACGCGAAGATGGCTGTGTAGAATCTCGTGAACGCTTCCCGATCCAATCTTCAATATGTGTTGAATCTCCTGATATGTAATTCGCCTATTGTCTTGGATTAAATTTTTCACTGCTAGCACGTTTTCTTCGGTAACAGCCGTCAAAGGGCGACCGCTTCTTTCGTCATCCCCCAAAGTTGGTCGACCGCGCTTGAATTCGTTATACCAACGATACACGGTTGCCTTGGAAGGGCCTTCATCCATGAATGCCATTTGAAGTCTATCGTACGATTCATCCGGTTTCAGGCGACACTTGAAATCGTATAAAATCATAGCTCTAAAATGTTCCCGGCGCAGATCCATATTTCAGTGAGACACAATACTTTGAATTAACTCGCAAAAAATGTGGAGGGAAATTTTGAAATTGGAACTTACTTATTTTTACTTATAAATAATCATATTTTCGAAAAACATTATAACTGGCCAGTCTCCCATATATAAAAACTTTTTTTCGCAATACTTTCTGAGGGGCCTGGTATGTATGTATGTTCGGGTCAGAGCTTGCAACTGAATTTTAAAGCAGTTATCCTCAACCGATTAAGATGAAATTTTACATACACGTTCGGTTGGTTTTGATGACAATACACGGTAAGCTAAAAAGCTTGTATACATTTTTATTATTATTTGTAATCACTATTGAATGTATGTTATAAATTGAGAGAAATTTTATGTCTTTGGGTGTACTCTAGGGTTTCACCCGGGCTGTGCACCTCTGCCCAACCCTACAATAACAGGGAAATATAGGCGTGAAGATACGCCTATGATTAATGACCTTTATAACTTTATTTATAAAACAAAGGTGTACCTTTGTACATACTTAAACACTAAACAAAGGTAAACTATTCAAAATAATACTAAACCTAACTACTTACACTATACACAAAAGAAAGGTACACTTAGGCGTCGAAGTACTCCTCCACATCGCTGTCATCCGGGAACGTGCCCAGAAGACTGGCAGCATTGCCACGTTGAATGGCAATGCTGATCCTTTGCGCAAAGAACGAGCCAGCCCTCTGGTCAAGCACAGTGTCGATCAGGCGGCGAGAGAGCGCTCAACCCAAGCGTTTCGATGTTATGTATCTTTAAAAAACCGGCCAAGTGCGAATCGCACTCACGCACCGAAGGTTCCGTATAAACCTCAGCTTAAAGGTATTATAGACCTGAGTATTAGAAATGAATTTCAATTTAATACCTCTACGCGTTCATGAGGAAAGGGGTAGTAAAGTTTAAAATTATTAAAAATCTTTTTATTATATGATGTAACTAAAAATGTACGGTTTTCGCAATTTATCCTTTATCTGTGCTATAAGACGTTGCTTCGTACTAAATTTCAAGATTCTGAGTTCACGGGAAGTACCCTGTAGGTTTTGATTCCCTTGCGAGTGTCGAAAATTTGCGGAATAAACGGCTGTATCTTTTAATTGCGTTGGTTTAGAAGTTTTATTTTTTCACAGCTTTAAGGGACAATAGACCTGAGTATTTGATATAATCAGCTTAATTTCAGCTTGATACCTCCACGCGTTCCTAACAAAAAAGGGTCTTGACAGACAGACGGACGGACGGACAACAAAGTCCGTAAGGGTTCCGTTTTTTCCTTTCGAGGTACGGAACCCTAAAAATGCTGTTATACATGGTTTCTGGAAAGAAACGCTTCACAAACTAAACGCAAGTCAAGTGATGCGATTGGCTGTTGAAAATTCATTCAACCAGTCACAGCAGCTCAAGCGCGTTAGACAATTTGCCATATTAATTTTGTTATAATTTAGGTTCAAAGGCTAAACTTTTGTATTTTCTAAAATAGGCATAGTCTGGTCCTAGGTCCCGAAAAAGCGAGAACCAATAAAGTTAGGGCTAACATTCTTCGGTCTGCGGGTAGGACAAGCTTGTACTTTGATTACGAGGATTTAGGACAAAATACCGCCTCCAACCACTGGCATACAGAATTTCTGAGTAAAGAGGTTATTATGAAAAAGGATTTTGCTATTCGAAATTGTTAAGCGGCTTTTAGGTGGGTTTTTCGATGATCGATAGAGATTACGTACCTTTTACAAACAAACAATTTTACCTCTTCATAATTTAGTCAGGACTTAGACGTTATCATTTCCCTTGACGAAGATTTTTATAAAGGTACCTACAATACCGTTCCATAATGTTCGTTCGTTGTACCGTATGGTGACGGACCAATGATATTCAAATAAACAGATACGTTATACACTCACAAAACAATTGAAAAAAGTGTTCCGCGCAGCTGCACACATACACACTTTTCATTAATCTGACATTTCACTACAAGTCGAAAGGGATGGCTTGATGAAACCAACAAGAAAAAAGAGACAGCTAGTGTTTGCCACTTGCGTGTGAATTTAAACAAACATTATTCTGACCACCAATGTTTTTTTCTTTTTGTAACCTCCAAATATCAGAATATTAGGGAAAAAAAATGAAATAAATTAGTAAATTGAGGTGTATTGCGTACTTACATATGGTATGAGATCCCTTCTGTTTTATGTAATTTGGTATTATAATTGGTACACTTTCTAAATACTTACGATGTCATTTTTTTAATTTTGTTTTTGTTTCAACAAAGCGTATCGCTTTTCGCCATGCGTGACATAGACTAAAGACTAAAGGCTACAATTGTCTCCTATTCGAATCTTCACAATGCGCGCGCTTATAACATATCTGTTTATTTGAATATCATTGTGACGGACGTTAAGAATTTCACCATCCCATGTCTTCCCGTGGGCACAGATAATATAATACTAGCATACAGATGCCTCATCCCATACAAAGAAACCGTGCCGACGTAACTAGCGTTTTTCATCTGATTAATCTTGTTATTTTTGTAAGTACATCAATCGCGTTCGATCCCGTTTCACGGCAATAGATGGTGTTAGCAGTGACTTGCAAGTAAAAGGGTTTACTAGGTTCGTGAATATTTTTTTCGTTAAATACAGTGAAGGTTGGTTTGATAGTATTTTTTTGCACGATTTTACAGTTTTTTTGCACCAAAATGTGTTACAATGCAAACTTTAACAATCGAGTGGAATGCCTCAGAAATTTAAAAATGCGCCATCTACTGGCATCAATTTTAAATGATCTGTTCAAATAATCTTTGAAATGTAAATTAAGAGCCCAATGTTCCATAATTTTGTACGTAGAAGAGTTGGTTAAACAAGAACATACAATTTTTATGTTCAAGTCCAGAAAATGATAAATTTACACACAATTATTGAATTGAGTGTACATGTCGCGCCATCTCTTGAGATTTATTTGAACCAATTTTTTTTTATTAGCAATGAGACCCCGTGCCGTGGGTGTCGTAAGAGGCGACTAAGGGACAAACCAGAGAATGGGCAGCAGCGTTCTCTGTGCTTCTATAACAACCATACTGCGATCGCCAACCCGCCTGCCAAGCGTGGCGATTATGGCAAAACCCCCCCTATGAATAGCATAAATAAAAAATGGCCCCTAGTGCCCGGCAGCCTGCCTACCCTCGACTACGGTAGCGGTCGAGGTTACGGCATGGCAAGGGGTGCTAAGAATCTCTGGACGAGATCCGGCTACCCCAACAATCACGACCTGGTTAAGGTTGCGGGAAGGCGCTGGATGCGAGACGCACGGGATCGGTCAATGTGGCGACGCCTGGGGGAGGCCTATGTCCAGCAGTGATGAAATGATGACCTACAATACCACTTGTAATAAATCAATACCTAGAGGTCATATCGAATCAGACTACCGTCCCTTCATCAAACTGTCGCCCCTTACCGTTGACAGGTCCAATCCAATATATTCCAAGTTAATTGGTGCCGATTGGATATTTTAAGGTTCCCCTAGTCGACGGCACGAACTATTTTGTACGCGGGGTTAAAATGCATGCTATCTCATTCGAAAATACGTGCGACAGATATAGATGCTGTGATGAGCAGTAAGAAGATAGTTCACTTACGAATTAGCACTTTTATAAATTTTGTAACGAAATGGTGTGATGATTTAGGACGAAAACGATTGCGTGAAATTTTATAAACAGACCTTTGAGAGTATTTGCATTGTTGAATTACTAATCTATCCCTGTATGGAAGCCGTTTTGCAATTTTCCTTCTTCTTATGGTATTTATTTCAGCCCAAAGATGCGTTAAAATTAGTGTTGAAATATGGAACTTTTGACGCTCATAATTTTAATTTTTTTAGGGTTCCGTAGCCAAATGGCAAAAAACGTAACCCTTATAGTTTCGTCATGTCTGTCTGTCTGTCTGTCTGTCCGTCCGTATGTCACAGCCACTTTACTCCGAAACTATAAGAACTATGCAGTTGAAACTTGGTAAGTAGAGGTATTCTGTGAACTGCACTCACACTCACTCTAAAATAGAAAAAAAAAACAATAAATTTTGAATATACTTGAAACTGAAACTATTTTTTTTTTCATTAAACCCGTACGTGTGGGGTATCTATGGATAGGTCTTCAAAAATGATATTGAGGTTTCTAATATATTTTTTTCCTTAACTGAATAGTTTGCGCGAGAGACACTTCCAAAGTGGTAAAATGTGTGTGTCCCCCCCCCCGTAACTTCTAAAATAAGAGAATGATAAAACTAAAAAAATATATGATGTACATTACCATGTAAACTGCCACCGAAAATTTGTTTGAACGAGATCTAGAAAGTAGTTTTTTTTTAATACGTCATAAACCGCAATTTACCAAGACGGAACCCTTCGTGCGCGAGTCCGACTCGCACTTGGCCGGTTTTTCTTTTTTGTTTCCATACAGGGCTAGATAATGATGAGACAAATTGATATATTTTTTTATTTTGTACGTGCATCGTCAAACAGTGGAGTAATCTCTAGACTACGTTTGTATGGAAGAATGATCGACTGGTGTAACCTTAATTTGCGCCTCTTGAATATTCGGATTAATACTGCACACACCCACGCAATTGAAATGTCATTTGCCATGGTCAAAGGTCAAAGCCTTAATTTTACATTAATTTCCGTCATCCATTTTATAGGCAGAACCAGGCTTGACTAGATTACAGACGGGTTCATGTTTATGTCACAATTATAGAATAGCAAAATATCTGTAGAATTGTAGTACAATATTCTATTCTGTTTTAATATTTATTAACGGCAAGCTGAACAATGAGGAGCTCGTGGCTAAATAATAACAGCCGCACTGGTCGATCATCAAGGTTAAGCAACGCTTGACGAGGTCGGTCCGTGGATGGGTGACCATTTCAACATACCGAGTTTCCTCCGAGCCTCGGCAAGCACGTTAAGCCGTTGGTCCCGGCTGTCATTTGAAGATCTTTGACAGTCGTAACGAGTAGTCAGAAGCTTGAGATCTGACACCAGTCTTGCCAAGGAGTACCGTGTTACCCAGTCACTGGGTTGTGGAGGTCAGATAGGCCATGTAAAACACTGGTATTCAGCTAAATCCGATAAGACTGGAAGCTGACCCCAATATAGTTGTGAAAAGGCTAGGCAGATTGATTGAATGGCAAGCGGAGCCGATGTCGACTATTCTGCCAATATCTAAATTGGAAGACAGTGTCCATATTATAAGTCCCAAAAAAGTTAATAAAATCAAAAAACCTGACTACTTATGCGAACTAAAAAAATGTAAACAAGAAGAAAATCAGACTGTGCAGTCGGTTTTTTTTACGAATGACTTTTAATCACATAATTGCTATGCATTTTTGTAATCACATCTAAAAACCCTTAATTTTGCTACCCCACATGATGGGTCTGAAATAAAAAAATGCAACCCCTCATTTTGGCGCCCAAAACCCGCCATGTTTCTTTTTTTTTAACGTCACTTGTCAAAGGACACTGGATGGTCAAGACCTATCTAATGATGTCTTCCTTATCGTTACATACATAGTATAAAACAAAGTCGCTGCCCGCTGTCTGTCTGTCCCTATGTATGCTTGGATCTTTAAAACTACGCAACGGATTCTGATACGGTTTTTAATAGATAGAGTGATTCAAGAGGAAGGTTTATAGGTATGATAAACATGTGCGAAGCCGCTGGCAGAAGCTAGTAATATATAAATCCGTCTAGTGGTTTGAAAGATATGAGGTAATGAAGAATATTACATACAAACATACATACATACCTTTCCTTGCAGCCGAAAGCTCAAAATAGTAAAAATTAAATTAATTAAAAACCCCGGACACGTTTTTATTGCATGCTACATAATTTATCTAGTAGTAGACACGCTTAGATCGACTATCTATTGAAAACGTAATTATGGCACTATATCTTGCGAAAACACCCCGATTCAAACAGTAAAACGCCCATAACTTTTGAACAACCTGAACCGATTTTCATCAAACAGCTAAGAACACTCTCAATAAAGTCACCTGACACGGGACATACGTCAAACTTATAACACCCTTATTTTTCCGTCGGGGGTTAAAACGATGTGAAGGAGCTTGAGCTTGACTGGGAAAGCACTATCGTCTATAATCTGTGATACTATCTACCGCAAAGCAACGAAACTGAAAAGTCATATTATGAGATATTTAGCTTTTTCCACATTTCGGCCTCACACAAAAGTATTTGTCAATAGTAAGTATAAAATGTCCGTATTCCATTGAAGAAGGGATAAACATCACTATGTTTGACCAATGTCATATTTCATAGTTGATCCTATAAGACTGTGCCTAGATTTTCAGTAGATCAAATATATTTAAATACGGTCGTAATAAAAAAATAAGTATCCTTTTACGACCAGTAACCCTTCGGTGGTCGTAAAAAGCTACTTAAATTCATTCATTAGCCAGAATCACTCGCAAAGCATAATTATAATTTTAATAAACATTTACACAAAACGCAATATGCAAATTACCTTCAACCGTTCAAATTGCCACAAACTAAAATATTCAAAACATTGTTCGCTCGGTTGGATGAATTAACATTAATACTAGAAACTCGTATAACACCAACCAGTATTAATTAATATGCAGAAAACAAAATAACAATGGCGAAATCTTAGCTGACGTAAATTTGAGCGTCTGAAAGTGAGTTATATACGAAAGAAATTCTATTAATAATCTACGTTTTTTAAAGTATAATTGGGCTGGTTGAAAACGGATAAAAAAAAACATAATCAATAAAAAGTAATTTTAGTATTTCTTGAGCTTAGTGTTGCCATTATATATTTTATCTGCTAGTAACTATATTAAGTCATAATATCATAATTGTATTTATTGTAGTAAATGAGTTAACAATACAGTTGTATGTCTAAGTGTAAATGTTCCTTGCAGGTAGGTAAGGTATTGTAGTGTAGTAGAAATAAATAAATTACTATCAATTAATGATTAGCAAAAAGAACAAAAAATAAGTCTAAAAAAATATAGCTTGGTTGTTGACGACGACCTTTTGATACACGTCCAAGTCGCTTAGTTTAAATAAATATACTATTTCCAAAGAGTATGTATATTGTACATTTCATGCTGAAATAACTAAGTAACGGAAATACTAATGCGATATTGCCCTTTTAATTCCACGAAATTGAATAATATTACCCATTAAACATATTATTAAAAGTTACCCAGACATAACCTACAAAAGTTTATGACTGAATATCTATTATTCTCGATATTCTCGAATAAAAAATCTTGCACAAACTAACTCAGAACATCACCCTGAGTTAAATCAGATATTTTTCATTTAAAGACGTAGGAATTTAATCTCAGCTAAAACGATGTATGGGCACCTGCCATTGTTCTTTACAAACGCAACGTAACAACGGATTTTACAATACTTCACGCACGCATGAAAAATCGTAGCCTATTTCTGTCTCCTGTCATCACTTGTTAACCAATACATAATAAAATATGTAAACACTATTGACCTAACATAAAACAATATTTATTGAATAAACCGGTGTGACCGCGTTGTATTGTTTCACGAAGTTACCCGAAGTTACGCGAGTTACGTCAGATGCGCGGACGGGTGCGCAAGCGCGGAGAAAGCGCTCCTTGCGCAAGAGTCGCGGCGAAGATACTTTGATGTGTGACATTGGAATCATTTTCGGTTTGGTTATAATTTGCAAAAGCAAATCGTAGTGTATCATGGTGCATGGACCCCTCTGTTCAGAATCATAGCCACTCAGATGTGGAGAATTCTCTGAGCAGGTAAAATATAGGTCTTTTAGGGGATAATAAAAAAGGAGTTCAGAGTTTTTGCGTTATGAACACCGACTTTTTTTTATTTATGATGGGTTTGCTCTTGAATCTAGTCTAGGTCAGAGGTGACAGAGACAGAGTCTACGATGGAGTGAGCTTACCCAGAAGAAGCCTGTTCACTCTAACTTTGAAGAGATCCAAAAATTAAGTTATTTTTCACTTTGTAGTTTTCTTATTTGGAAGTCGGTAGTATTTTTTTTAAAGAAGTTTTATATTTTTCACTTTTTAGTTGTACCTACCTAATAGGCAAGTAGTTTAGTAAGGTACCTATGATGCCAGAATAGGTGGCCCAGTGGTATCGGCCGCGACTTACAAGTTGTAGGTCGTGGGTTCGAGCCCAGGCAGGCGCTTTACTTTGTGTAAATTATTTCATCACCACTGCTCTCAAAACGGTGAAGGAAAACATCGTGAGGAAACCGGCATGTCCTAGAACCAAAAATTCGAAGACATGTGACATCCACCAACCCGCACTGGGCCCGCGTGGTGGATTAAGGCCCATTCCCTCTCACACAGAGGAGGCCTGTGTCCCAGCAGTGGGAACATTAATAGGCTGAAGATGTGATGTGATGCCAGAATAGATTGCCCGAATATCATGAAACTGAACATAATCAGTGAAATGAGAGTGTACCAAGGTGAACTGTACACATCTGCGTACCCCTTTAGAGCGTACTAGTGTGATGTTATGTTATGAAATGGTATACACAATAAACAGACATGCGATTGCAGCAATCCCCAGAGTTTTGCCGTTATTTATTGAAGAGTTATGTAATATATCTCCGAAGTTCTTCATAAGATCTTCACCAAATTAAAATGGGACCAATTTCGGAACATACTCTTACAAAGAAAAAATAATTTTCAAAATCGGTCCACAACTGATGGAGATATCGGTGAAAATACACAAAAAAAAACATAAAGTCGAACACAGAACCTCCTTCTTATTGGTAAGTTGTTTAAAAAATAGCAACTACTTCTGCTCTTTGCCGTTGTAGGATGGCTAGCTTAATAAAATTCAAATATAATCCTAAACTTACAACCCCATCAAACTTCTATACTTCCCAGTACTCTGTGTTCTATTCATTATCCGGGTAGCAAATGTGGGCTCTTTGCTAAATTACTCTCTCAAACAACAACAAAAGCACAAAGCAACTTCTTGCAAAGTTACAAATATGCGTAGGAGCATACAAGAGCGATAAGTACAACAAACACAGAAACAATTACCAACTTTGTCACTAAAGACTTGACTAAATAATATTGTTGGGTACTGCAAAGATGTTCAGAAGGCCCGTTCCAGTATCATGGCAGGATTAACATATTGTGGCACAGATGACAATGTATGTAGATACGTCCTATGAACAAGAACCCACTCTTTTTCATATTATAGACTTTTTCATTTGTTATAGGCTCGCGTTTGGCCACTATCTCGCCTGATGGTAAGCGATGATGTGGTCGAAGGTGAAGCACGCTTGCCTAGAAGTAACCTATTCACTCTTGACTTGAAGACCCCTAGCAGGAAACAAAGACGCCGGCAGGGAATGCCACTCCTTAGCTGTACGCACAATAAAAGTATTTTCAAAACGCTTTGTGCGTATGGGTGGAATATTCCAGCATGTACCGATGGCGCATTGCCGCACGTCTTGTAGTCCGATGATGGAAAGGGCTAGGCGGAATCAAATTGTGCAGTTCCATCGCACACTCCCCGAAATGATCGTAGCATAATGGCATGCTAGCTTTTCCTGTGGTATCGTTCTTTTGGCCTATATATTTTTATCAGAACTAAAAGTTGCCTACGACACTTAGTGATAGTGTATCAAACTGCCAAACTGTCTTTAAATCAAAAAAAAAATATCGCTTTTTACTCGCTGTCTCGTCCTTTTTACAAGCTTTTATTTAACTTGCAATGTATGTAAATGTGTTCAGGTAAAATCTTGCAAATGAATTTTAAAGCAGTTTTAATCCACTGATAAAGGTGAAATGTTGCAAACATGTTTAGTTTGGATGACAATGCATGCTTAGCTAAGTGACGTCATTTTAAATCCAATATGGCGGACGGCAGGTGTACCGATGACCTGGTGAAGGTTGCGGGGATCCGCTGGTTGCGAGACGCACGGGACCGGTCAATTTGGTGACGCTTGGGGGCGGCCTATGTCCAACAGTGGACGTCTTTCGGCTGATATGATGATGATGATGGCGGCGGTACAAGATGGCGGACTAGTTATTTTTTGTGCACTTTCATGATATGGGTATCAAATGTAAGGGTTTGCTGTGAAGATCACGATAAAAGCTTGTTTAAAATAAGATTTTTTTAAACTAGTCCAGCAACTAGTAATTTCAAGTACTTCCTGGCATCCGATTAATCTGAAACTTGGCGTAGTTATTATTTATTTATTTAAAACACACACAAAAACACATACGATAATACATTAAAATAATATGTTTCTATGGAGCTAGTTTTATAATGGAGCCAGCAGGTGGCCATAACAACTCCTCAAAGAAACAAGATATCACCATCGTGTTTGGGCTCTTTGGAAGTGTTTTATTACATTTAGTAATTTTCACTTCAAAAACCTTGTTTAAAAAAGCCGGCCAAGTCCGAGTCGGACTCGCGCACGAAAGGTTCCGTACCATTATCGCAATAAACAGCAAAAGAATCACGTTTGTTGTATGGGAGCCCCACTTAAATAATTATTTTATTCTGTTTTTAGTATTTGTTGTCATAGCGGCAACAGAAATACATCATTGTGAACTTTCAACCGTCTAGCTATCTCTGTTCATGAGATACAGCCTGATGATAGACAGACGGATCCTGGAGTCTTAGTAGTATCCCGATTTTCCCCTTTGGGTACGGAACCTTAAAAATATTTTTTTTGCTTAAGGCGGTGCTCTGACCAAAAAATCAGCATGAGATATGAGCTTTCCTAGGCCAATGGCCTAGCGGCACTGTTAGCGCATGAATTACATTAGTAGTGAATACGCCTAGATTTTAGAATAAAATCTTCATAAAATCGAATTTTATTCTTTGGAAAAAAAAATACGACAAAAATGTTTGTTATTAAATTGTCTATCCATTAGTGTTAGTACTAAAAATAATTAATGAACACTTTACGAGGAGATGCATGGTAACAATAATTATTTTTCATTTTTATTGTTTCGTTGGAAGGAGATTAGTGAAACATATACCTATTTAAAAAAAAGTATACGACCATTTTAGAATCAATAATATTTAGAAATTTAATGTATTTTTATTAGTAGATATTTCTTTTAAATAACGAGTAGATAGCTCCTAAAAACAGCACGAAAAACAGTTAGCGCGGCGTTTTGCTCGGGGTACCGCCTTAATACTTTTCACAATGTTATGCCGTAGTGCCTGAAATTCTATCGTCATTGATGCCCACAGTAGGTACTTTAAAATGTCGTCATAATATCAGTCTGCCATTTAAACTTAAAACGCATGGTACAGTAAAAAGACAACTTTCTTTTATGAGTGGACTTTCTCCATCGTTCCTCCCAAACACAGTACCACTTACCACTGAATTCCACGACATTTCCGAATAAAGTTCAGAAATCACCAAGTTATGCGCTGTCACGCCAATAACAGCGTTTTATTATCAATTGATACGTGACAGAACACTAATATGTCTGCTTACCTATTTTGCTGGTTCCATAGACTAGGTTCACAAACAATGGAACTTAGATTGGAAGTCTAGCGTCGACGGTTTTATGATTTTATCCTTATGGTTCCCCTTGTCGACGGCACGAACTATTTTGTGCAGGAGGTTAAAATGCATGCTGCCTCATCTGACAACACGTGCGAAAGAGATATATGCTGTGATGAGCAATAAGAAGCTAGTTCGCGTTCGAATTAGCACTTTTGCAAATTTGTATCGAAATGAATGATGATTTTGGACGAAAACGTGTTGAAATATGGAACTTTCGACGCTCATAACTTTCAAATATATATTTTTTTTTACATTTTTGTTTCCATAGGCTAGATAATGATGAGACAAGTTGATATCATTTTTTATTTTGAACGTAAATCGTCAAACAGTGGAGTAATCGCTAGACTACGTTTGTATGGAAGAATTTTCGACTAGTGCAACCTTAATGCTTTCCTTTGATGGTGTTGCCGTCATGAAAATGCATGAAAGGAAAGCAAATGCGTCAATTAGAATGTCGTCAGTAACTCGTTAACTGTAATTTGTCAAGTTTCTGATGACCTGAAAGTTTTAATTTGTACATGGTGTTGATGGGAGGAAACCCAGTGTCTATCATGATCTTTTGATGCCAGCATAAAATTTCAATCGATGTGAAATGCCGTTGAACTCACATCGCGCATTGATTTCCTAATTTAAACTTCATAATTTTTATGAGCGCTGAAATTGCTTAAATGCATGGTGAAAGAAAATTCCTGCTATTGTTTTTCTGTCACCGATAACTATGTTTCTTAAAATAAAAAAACCGGTCAAATGCGAGTCGAACTCGTGCGCTGAGGGTTCCGTACCCACCCATTATACCGCCGTAATAAAAGTAAATTTTAAAGATATGGGCAAATTTAGATTTTCGCGAAAACTTGTAAGTACCAAAATTTACCTTAATTTTCAACACTTTATATTTTTTGGTATTTTTCCTTTATTTGTGGTGTAATACCTTACTTTTTGCCAAATTTCGTGATTCTAGGTAAAAAAAGTTGAAAATATTTTTTGCGAAAATCTATATTGGCCCATCTCTTATTATCGTGTTCATTCGGGATCTTGTTTTTTATAAACTTAATAGGTACTATAGACTTCAGTATCTTGTATAAAATTTAACTTGCAAGTGCACCCGTTCCTGAGAAAATCGGTGGTGACACACGGACAGACGGAAAAGAGAGGGTTCGTTTTCTTACCTTTTGAGGTACGGAACCCTAAAAAGCAAAATTATTTAAAATTGACACCTTGACAAACTCTACTTTAGCATAAAAACCCGTCAAAAAAAACATTAAAGTACAGTTTCACACATTTTTTTCTATTTTCATATTCTTGCTTCAGAAACCGACCGCGGAAAATTATCTTCGCAAATTTGAACTTTTGTTTTTTAAGTGAATGATTTTATGAGTTGGTCATCATCAGCGTTTCAGCCGAAAGACAACCAATACTAAACATAGTCTTTCTCCAAGTGTCGCCTCATCTCAGTCCTGGGAAACTGGTACGCAGCGTATTCCTGGAGCCTTAATAAGGTCACCGGTCTACCTAAATCTTGTTTTCTAGAGAAATCAGAGCTATGGCAAGGAGTACTAACACAGACATAAATCTAACTAGATAATGCAAGTCCCTCCATCTGTATGAAAACCAAGCGTGCAACTTTTTCACACACAATATAAAAACTAATTACTTATATAGTTGTGTGTGCACGGTTCGGGTTGGTCGTTTCCCATGGCGAAGAACTGGCAAGAAACTCCACGGTTATTTTAATTAAAAAAAAAATGGTTTTACAATGTTTCCATGTTACAGCATTAGTACTTAGATATGGGGGGACAACGTCGGCCCGACAATAAGACGTAAAAATTTAAAAAAAAGTTAACAATCTCGAAAGATCTAGAAGGCCTACAATGTTCACACATTTACAAAACAATCGGTAAAAGAATCTATAAAAAGGTAAAATAATATGTGGCCCAAATATTGTTATTAGTGCTGTAACTATTCTTAGCCACGGACTATAAAGATGATTGAAAACCATTGTAAAAAGTCTAAATAAATTAAGGAAAAAAAAACAAAGAGAAATAATGACATTGAGAATAGTTAGAAATCATCCACATATTTGTGCCGTTTATGAGTTACCAAGGAAGCCGCATGCGCAGAAGGAGCTAAAGCCATTTTTTTTTAATCTTCAACTTAGTCCTTGATTTTATAATATGCTTTTTTAATAAGTACACTTTTGATGTAGTTTTTGAACTTTCTATCGGTCAGTTCTATAACTGATCGTAACTTTACTCCGTTTTTTGGCACGCGAAGTACATACAATCGCGTCATCTAGTTAGATTTATGTCTGTGAGCACTAACAAATTCACCTAAAACAGAGCATGTATTTACCTGCCTATGTAATCGTAGACTAATCAAAGGCATACCTTACGCGTTTAATAAAAGATTTACGCTTTACGCTAGACATAATCTTAGGCCGTAATGTAACACGTGCTTAGCCAATCTAAAGCCTTTATTACTTAGAAATTATTTAAACTGTGAGCACTTGACGTAAAAGCTAAATTGAAAGAGGTTTTTAATAAATCTAATTTTTAAATAACGGTTATTTTTATTTGAATTCAGAATTCGACAATTGTCAAATTTTTGAACAAGAAAGTGTCAATTAAATTGCAACACATAATTTTTTTGTGACTTTTTTAATACAATTGGTCACTATCAATGATATTCAAATAAACAGATATGTTATAAGCGCGCGCATTGTGAAGACTCGAATAGGAGACAATTGTAACCTTTAGTCTTTAGTCTATGTTACGCATGGCGAAGAGCGATACGCTTTGTTGAAACAAAAACAAAATTAAAAAAACCGGCCAAGTGCGAGTCGGACTCGCGCACGAAGGGTTCCGTACTTGGTAAATTGCGGTTTACGATTTATGACGTATTAAAAAAAAAACTACTTACTAGATCTCGTTCAAACCAATTTTCGCTGGTAGTTTACATAGTAATGTACATTATATATTTTTTTTAGTTTTATCATTCTCTTATTTTAGAAGTTACAGGGGGGGGGGGACACATTTTACCACTTTGGCAGAGTCTCTCGCGCAAACTATTCAGTTTAGAAAAAAAATATATTAGAAACCTCAATATCATTTTTGAAGACCTATCCATAGATACCCCACACGTATGGATCTGATGAAAAAAAATATTTTTAGTTTTAGTTTCAAGTATGGGAACCCCCAAAATTAATTGTTTTATTTTTATTATTGTGTGAAAATCTTAATGCGGTTTACAGAATACATCTACTTACCAAGTTTCAACAGCATAGTTCTTATAGTTTCGGAATAAAGTGGCTGTGACATACGGACGGACAGACAGACAGACAGACAGACAGACAGACAGACATGACGAATCTATAAGGGTTCCGTTTTTTGCCATTTGGCTACGGAACCCTAAAAAATGCCATTTTCAAGTATTTAGAACGTGTACCAATTATAATACCAAATTACATAAAACAGAAGGGATCTCATACCATATGTAAGTACGCAATACACCTCAATTTACTAATTTATTTCAATTTTTTTTTCCTAATATTCTGATATTTTGAGGTTACAAAAAGAAAAAACATTGGTGGTCAGAATAATGTTTGTTTACATTCACACGCAAGTAACAAACACTAGCTGTCTCTTTTTTTCTTGTTGGTTTTATCAAGCCATCCCTTTCGACTTGTTCACTACAATGTCAGATGAATGAAAACTGTGTATGTGTTCTGCCGCTGCTGCACGGAACACTTTTTTCAATTGTTTTGTGAGTGTATAACGTATCTGTTTATTTGAATATCATTGGTCACTATATAATCAATTTAAAATACAGTACAATAAGTAAATTCGACTGTTGAGTTGGTGTTGATGACTTGAAATGATCTCGAATAATTTTAGTTATATTTCGTTTTTATGAATTATTAATTCTCAGTTAAATCCGAAATATGATTTTAGCTCTGAAACTGATAACATGATTTATTCCATCTTGTAAAAGAATATTCGTGTCAACTATGAATAACGTTTGTAAGTATTTGAATATCTTGAAAAAACATACTTTTTAACAGAAAAGGTTACAACTCATAATACAAACGTTTTTGTATGTAAAAATGTACCTACATTTCCATAACTCAAATCATAAAGACATTAAAAATACCAGCAAAATAATAAAAAACGTTGATAAAGAAATATGCTGACTTACGAGCACCTTGCTGAAATTCTTTTATACAAGGATTCACAATGCTGATATTGCTGTTGTATTTTAAACCTTATTCCACAGCAATAGGGGTTAGTAATTAAAGCAAAGAGCGGCTAAGACTTCCTGAGGTGGTGAAATTGTGCTGAATCGGCGCGACGTCCTTTTCAAGGGTTGTTGACATTTGACTTGATAGCAGGCCTCAAAAGTCAAGGTTCAGGGTCACCCTTCACTGCTAATGACAAAAAAGTGGACATTTTTCTATGACTACACTTATATGTACACTTGTCTTTGACAATCTCGCGACTGGGAGTTCCGGACCTTTGAAGGGCAGGAGCCGAAGCCAACTCGCAGAGGCCCTGTTAGACATCCCTAAATGAAATATGACATCAAACGACTGCACTTATTATTAAGATTTATCAAAGTATTAAATGCTTGAACCCTCTAATACTTGGAGATATTTTTCTTGTGACATATTAATCTCAGAGCGAAGAAGAAGCTTGTAGTTAGGAATTTACTAAAACGTCATCATCTGCCTAGCCTTTTCCCAATTGTTTGCTGGGGTCGGCTTCCAGTCTTACCAGATTGAGCTGAGTACCAGTGTTTTACATGGAGCGACTGCCTATCTGACCTCCACAACCCAGTAACTTGGTAACACCATACCCCTTGGCAAGACTGGTGTCAGATCTCAAGCTTCTGACTACTCGTAACGACTGTCAAAGATCTTCAAATGACAGCCGGGACCAACGGCTTAACGTGGTTTCCGAGGCACGGAGGCAACTCGGTATGTTGAAATGGTCACCCATCCACGGACCGACCTCCTCAAGCGTTGCTTAACCTTGAAGATCGACCCTTGCGGCTGTTATTATTTAGCCACGAGCTCCTCCAATTTACTAAAACGTAAATAAAAATAAAGTTTGGAGATATGTGGAACAGGGTATAAAGTCCCACAAACCTCTATACAAATGGGAGGATCCTCCGACCAGACGGGTGTTGTGTCTGGTCCGGGCAACTGCCCAACGGTTATTGTCGGACTGTTGTATGTGTTCTAATCGCGCCGAAAACTTTGCTTGTGCGATGCAGGATTTGTGTGACGTCATGTCAATAGTTCGTAGGTGGCGGCGTTGATGCCGCTACAAAAGCAATAGGAATTCAATATCTTATTGGGAGTTCAACTGTTAAGTCAGTCTCCTGTTGAGTTATAACGGAAGCACGTAAATTGCAGACAATCTCAAAATGCTTCCTCATCCAGCCTATGTCTTACATATAAGCGCTAGATTATAAACGCTTTGCACATCAAGCGTTTCTTTTGGAATGTGTTTGTAATTATCTCGCGGTAGGAATTCACTTTTGATTAAAGAGTATTACGTTGGAGAGGTTTTTTTTTTAAATGGTGTCCTGGTGCCTCATAGGTCTAGTGGTCGCTAGCTCTACTACTAAACATGAGGTCCTGGATTCAATTCCTGGGTCGAGCAAGGTGTTATTAGGTTTCTTCATCTGGTTTTATTCAGAGTTTTGATTTGTGCTAGGTTGATGGCAAAAGGCTTGCCGCCTGTAATAGGCGGATCTCTAGCGTAAAGGTACTGGGGTGAGAATTTACTTTGATTGAAGAGTTTTACTTTGGCGAGGTATGAATGTTAATGAAAGTATTGATGAGCCATGCAAATGTGGATATTTACCTGATTTAAAGATGAAAATAAACAAAAAACTAACCATCCTTTTCCATCTTTCCAGTACTGCTGGCAGTAACGTTCGCATCATGCGGCCAGATTGAAGACCCCTGCAAGACCAAGTCCAGGGTGGTGGCAGACGACAAGTACTGTGACAAATACTGGGAGTGTGACAACGGACAGACCGTCCAGTACGACTGCCCCAATGGACTGGTCTTCGCTGGCAAGCATCGAGGAGTGACGGAGGGATGCGACTATCCTTGGAGGTCGAATTACTGCGAATATCCTAAGGTTCAGATAAGTAAGTAGCTCCAAATTTTGTACTATTTTATCAATTCGACTATTTTTAACCCGACTGCCGAAGGAGGGTAATGTGTTTATCAGTCTATGTATGTATGTATGTATGTTTGTTCCTATATGGCGTTCCAGAGACCAAACGCGTTGGCCGATTTTGATGATTCATACGTCAATCGATTAAGTTAAATCAAAAAATCAAAAAACCCGACTGCTTCAAAAGCGAACTAAAAAGTCGTAAACAAGGAAAAAAATCATGCTGTGCAGGCGGACGATACACCAGATTTTGGTCAGCCAGCCCGCGAATATGTATCCTGAAGCAGTCGGATTTTAGATTTTTTGATTTAACTTTTTTTTTTTAATGTTTTTTATTTTATTATTTTTTTTGTTATTTGAAAGCTGGTGCTTGTCATGTGGTCCCATTTTAATTTCATCTGATAAAGAAGATCTGATAAAGAACTAAGAAGATATACAACAGAGCTCTTCAATAAATGACGGCAAATCTCTCGGGATTGCTGCAATCGCATGTCTGGGGGGTAACCACAAGCTCTTAGAGTAAGGTTATTTTGAGATCGAGTAAGTGACAGATGTATACAAGTCAGATACATCTGTCCCTTACTCGATCTCAAAATAACCTTACTCTAAGAGCTTGTGGTCACCCCCCTGTTTATTGTTTACACCATTTCATAACATACCATCACGCCAGTATGATCTCAACGGGTACGCAGATGTGTACTGTAAGGACTTACCATTTGAGAAGGCCTACTTGCCTATTAAAACACTGGCAATATTTATTACTTGAAAGATGTATGAATTTCGAACAGAATAGCTGTAGATGTTTTTTGTTAATTTTCAATGTGTCAGAATTGGATTGAAGCCGCCCAAAGGCAGGCATATTGTAGTATTCTCGATAAATACATGAAAAATTAAGTTATTTCCATGTTTTACTGCTGCTTACCCTAGCTACCCCCTCACAGTACCCTGGTACACACTCATTCCACCGGTTATGTTCAAGTTACATGTTATTCGAATGATCTATTCTCGCATCACTGGGCATTATAGGTACCTTACTATAGAACTTGTCTATTAATTACCACTAAAAAGTGAAAAATAAAAAGCTTTTCAACAAAAAAATTAAACCGACTTCTAAAGCAAAACACTACAAAGCGAAAAATAACTTTTTTTCCGAAGTCGGTGTCTAAAAACGAAATACAGTAGGTACCAAAGACACCGATTGCAGGAAAAAAGTAATTTTTCGCTTTGTAGCGTTTTTTAAAGCACAAAAAAGATGGAGATGACGTGATAACAACTGGTCTTAAGCAGCTTAGGAGGAGGAGAAGAGGCTTTTACCCTGAAGTAGGACATCATAGAATTTTTAAAACTCTTTTCTTTTCACATCATACTAATATTATAAACTCAAAGAAAAACTCTTCAGAGAAACTCAAGCCTCCTGAAAATTTCATCGGGCCGTCGGAGAGTCTCCCGCCTGGGCACACTCTGCCGTGGTCGACCTGGAAAACCCTAAATAGACTCCGCACTCAGGTTGGCCGCAGCAAAGACAACCTCCACAGGTGGGGGTTCTCTGATGGCACTAGTCTTCAGTGCTTGGAGTGCGCAGCATGCCCTGTCACCTGTACTTGCGAAGACCTTATGACTGCGTCACCGAATGGTGTTGCCGTGGCTGAATTCTGGGCCAACCACAATATTTAAATTTTTATATTTGCCATCGATACGCTAAGAAGAAGAAGAAGAAGAATATTATAAAGGCGAAAGTTTGTCAGTGTGTTTGTTTCTCAATCACGCCAGAACAGCTGAACGGCAGGCTTATTACGTATGAAACAGCAATTAACAATATTTGCGCAGAGATTGTACAATCATCGCGCGAATATCGCTTTACGTCAAAAAATTGGAAGGCATATTTTTGCGAAATAATTGCTCTTCAATCGCGAATCCGCATTATGTAAGAGCTATAGCCACACCATAATAGTTTTACGACAGCACTGCTAACAATAAAAATCTGTTAACTGAAATGTGCATTTATCGCAAGATGATCGCGATAATTTCGTATTACGTATGGTTTTTGACAGCAGGGCGACAGCGATCGGCGAGCAAATGTGGCTGTCTTATTGCGATTACTTTTTACCTTGTTGTTAGTCGATTGCCAATCGCTCGCTGATGGCTGAGTAGGTACAGAAGTTTTTGAGTTTTTGGCGGCTTTTTCGTATGCTATTTTGTGGCTACTTTAATTATCCGCAAATTAGAATAATATTATAAGAATAAATATTGAAATAACAAATTCCTAGTGAATATTGTAAATGTAAATGACAAATTGGTGTTGTTTTGAGTCTCTAATGTCTACGCAACTAGCCTATTTGTTGAATCATTGAAACAGAAGTAATCACGTTAAAGTGGAGGATTTTTTTATATACAGTATAAAAAAATCCTGTGTTGGCTACCTCAGCGAAGCTTATTTATTACTACTAAATACTTACAAACACATGAGAATGTGATAAGTCCGCAATAAGTATCTTCTATTATATTTTTTTTACATGGCAAACACCGATGTCGACTATTCTGCCAATGTCTAAATTCAATTTGAAAAATCTTTTTTACGTTTTATAGCTCAAATACAAGATAATGTAGTCTACTAAGTGATGTTCTAATGCGTTATCGATTCGATTTCTTAAAACAATCCACAATTCGAAGAAATTTTAATTGATTTTACACATTTACATAATATACGTAAATAAAATGCAAATATCAAATTTTCACTGCCATATTTACTTTACACAAATACTTTACATCTGCGAATATAAATTTATCGGAATATTGGAGCTACATAGTAATCAAATTGACTATTGTAAAAAAACAGCCTCCACGAAGTGTTGCTCTTTCATATGCTGGTTAATTCATCAAACGATACATTTTATAAATCATCGGACAGATGAAATAGCTTCTGTTAAAAGTGACTGTCAAAAAAAAAGACTTTACTTAAAGGCCTCAGTGGCCAGGTCACTAAATTGATCGCGCAATAATTGTACAATTATTGCTACTTGCTGTTCCTTACGTAATAAGCCCGCGGATCTGGATGAAATTCGGCACAGAGATAGATTATAGTCAGTTCAGTACTGCCAGAGATTCTCTTCTCCTCTAGAGCTTCTCTTGACAGAGCTTTCGTGGTCGTCATGAAGTGTTATTAGTATTTGCGGCAGATGTAATGCTCCTCACAATGTCTCACTACTTTTCCCGATAAGAAGTCATCTTCCAGAGATTAAACATTGAAAAAAAATTGTAACATCCAGAATAGATTTGGAGAAGTTCACTCACACCTCCAAAGGATAGAAAAATAAAATCTTTCTTTAAAACCACTTGGCAGTTCAAATTCGAAAGTCGAATGAATTTTTAGTGAGTCACTAACCCTGAGTTTCTCACCTCTAAATTATCGCAGAATTAATGTGACGAATTGTCAAGCACGCGTTATCTTTTGTCTTGGGTGAATGAATTTTCAACAGCCAATTACAGCAGATAACGCGTGCTTGACAATTTGTCACATTAATTCTGCGATTATTTAAAGGTGAGAAACTCGGCCTAAAGCTGTCCTAATTACTGTATGACAAATTGAAAATAGTAGTATATGCAATGGTCATATAATAGGGGTTATTAAAACACGAGCGTGGGTTTATAATATGAGGCAAAGCCGAATGTGATAATATTAACACGCGAGTGTTTTAATACCTAATTATATGCCGTTGAATACACTAATTTATCTTCACTCATACAGTTAAAATAAAATAAAAGTGGAAACCGAAAAAATATGCAGTATGGCGGGCAATTTAGATTCTCATTGCACCATGACTGTCAATGACAATGAGCCCAGTGCCAATAAATTAAAAAGTAAAAGTGTGCTATAAAAATTAAAAAGTTCTTTTATGATGCAGTTGTTTGAAAATCGAAGGAAAATGTTGAACTGTAATGGTTTTTTTTTTAATGTTACCTATCCACGAATATAAAGTACGTGTTTATAAAATATTTTTTGAATTTATATTTAGAACATTACGTTGTGAGTGTAGATAAAAGCCTTTACATCTCAGTAGAATTATATTATTTTACATAGAATTGAAACGTAGGCACCTAATTAAAGAAACGTAATAGTCGTTTTACGTATGTGAGTCGTAACATTTAAGAAGAATTACTAGAACACGTAGGTGGCACAAATGAGGCTGTATAAATACCAGACTCTACGTGATGTGGAATACGACTCAGAAATGATCGCCATTTATTTGATCTTAGGAATTTGTTAATATTTTCTAAGCAGCGAATCTAAGTGCGAATATTCTACGCCGTCTTATAATTTGGGCCTTGACATTCAATAAAATAATTCCACATTATTCGCAATGAAAAACAAAAGGTAAAGATTATTCTATAATTGTTTATTACCGCATCTTTCGCTCTCGTGTTCCACAAGAAATTAATATTTTGCCGGCGTAAAAGTCACTAAAAGCTACTCTCAATGATTTTTTTTTTGTTTTTTGATAGTGATTTTTAGGGTTCCGTACCCAAAGGCTAAAAACGGGACCCTATTACTAAGACTCCAAGATCCGTTTGTTTGTCTGTCTGTCCGTCTGTCACCAGGCTGTATCTCATGAACCGAGATAGCTAAACTGTTGAAATTTTCACAGATGATGTAGTTCTGTTGCCGCTATAACAACAAATATTATAAACAGAATAAAATAAATATTTTAGTGGGGCTCCCATACAACAAACGTGATTTTTTTGCCGATTTTTGCTATAATAGTACGGAATCGTGTGCGAGTCCGACTCGCACTTGGCCAGTTTTTTGTTTTGAAATCAGTTCACTTACAGAGGTAACCTCTTGCAAACATATACCTAAACAAAAAACAATTGTAAAACTTAGGAAGATGGCTAAATGATACTTGCTGCTTATAAAGTCAAATTAAATATATTATCGGCAGGCTTATTACGTATGAAACAGCAATTAACAATATTTGCGCAGAGATTGTACAATCATCGCGCGAATATCGCTTTACGTCAAAAAATTGGAAGGCATATTTTTGCGAAATAATTGCTCTTCAATCGCGAATCCGCATTATATATGAGCTATAGCCACACCATAATAATTTTACGACAGCACTGCTAACAATAAAAATCTATTAACTGAAATGTGCATTTATCGCAAGGTGATCGCGTTAATTTCGTATTACGTAGATATGGTTTTTGACAGCAGAGCGACAGCGATCGGCGAGCAAATGTGGCTGTCAAATTGCGATTACTTTTTCCCTTGTTGTTGGTCGATTGCCAATCGCTCGCTGATGGCTGAGTAGGTACAGAAGTTTTTGAGTTTTTGGCGGCTTTTTTCGGATGTTATTTTGTGGCTACTTTAATTATCCTCAAATTGGAATATAATATAAGAATAAATATTGAAATAACAAATTCCTAGTGAATATTGTAAATGACAAATTGGTGTTGTTTTGAGTCTCTAATGTCTACGCAACTGCACTATTTGTTGAATCATTGAAACAAGTGATCACGGTAAAGTGGAGGATTTTTTTACAGTATAAAAAAAGCCTGTGTTGGCTACCTCAGCGAAGCTTATATGTTTACTACTAAATACTTACAAACACATGAGAATGTGATAAGTCCGCAATAAGTATCTTCTATTATATTTTTTTTAATATGGCAAACACCGATGTCGACTATTCTGCCAATGTCTAAATTAAATTTGAAAAATCATTTTTACGTTTCATAGCTCAAATACGAGATAATGTAGTCTACTAAGTGATGTTCTAATGCGTTATCGAATCAATTTTTAAAACAATCGACAATTCGAAGAAATTTTAATTGATTTTACACATTGACATACATGTAAATAAAATGCAAATATCAAATTTTCGCTGCCATATTTACTTAACACAAATTCTTTACATCTGCGAATATTAATTTATCGGAATATTGGGGCTGAATATAGTAATCAAATTGACTATTGTAGAAAACCAGCCTCCACGAAGTGTTGCTCTTTCATAAGCTGGTTAATTCATCAAACGATACATTTTATAAATCATCGGACAGATGAAATAGCTTCTGTTAAAAGTGACTGTCAAAAAAAAAGACTTGACTTAAAGGCCTCAGTAGCCAGGTCACTAAATTGATCGCGCAATAATTGTACAATTATTGCTACTTGCTGGTCCTTATGTAATAAGCCCGCCGGACCAAAGGTTTAGTAATACAAAGGAGCGAGGGAGCACACGCGATGACCGCTAATCGAGTACTGAATGCTCTACTAATAAATGCACGAATAAGCATTAGTGCATTATTAGTGTATGGTTTCACCACAGATCATACAAACAACTGTTGTTTCTATGATCTGTGGGTTTAACCGTACTTGCTCCCGGGCCAAAACGATACAAAAATGTTACACATTTTCTAATCTAAGGCGACACGTTTTAGATATATATAGGTGACGTTGCTATGTCCCGTTTGCGTATTGCCATAATGTATACTAGCACAGACAGGGGTTGCTCTGTAATCGCACGCAATATGCTCTTGTAGCTAGAGAGCATACTGCATATCAGTACAGAGACAGACTGAAATAAAATACACTTTGCTCTAATTCGTGAGAGCAAAACACATACGAGTACAGACAATTTGGCTGCCGTAGTATGTGTGTCTGTACTGATATACACAATTTTAATGTTGACATTGGTTTTAACATAGAATAGGTGCAAGTACGATTAGAGTTAAAGCAACAAAGTCGACGTAGCCCCGCTGCGCGGGGCTCCTATTTCTGTCTGCAGGGTCAAAAGTAACCTAACACGAACGAGATGACGGGAGCTGCGTTCGCTCGCTTTGCTCGCTCACTTCAGCTCCCGTCATCTCGTTCGAACCTAACCTGTCCGTGTCGGGGTGCCCTAGGTTCCCGAGCTCGCTTCGCTCGCTCTTGTGCTGATTCGTTGACCATAACACGGTCACATTTTGCTTTAGACATATGCGAACAAACCGTATACTTATACAGACAGGTCTGTAGTCATACGTAGTTTGCTTTAGAGTATTTGTTATTTTTAAGAGCACAAAGTGATCTAGTACAGACTATGGGTGTCTGTACTGATATACACAATGGCAATACGCGTCCCGTTTACAATCAGTGTTCGCACCATTGGTTCGCACTAGTATATCACTTGCATGTAGAAGACATAATTTTATTGTAGCATCCTTCGAGTTGACAAATAAAGTTTTAACTCATATTAAAAATTTTTTTTTCTTCTAATAAATGCGTTTGCATTTGTACTGGCCACTTGTACTTAGGCAGGTACTACTAAAACTAAAATTTCGAATCTGACAGCCAAGTATATTCTCTTTATATTACATATTCATATTCAAGTCTTTTTTATTAATACTACAAGAAAAGTAATCAAATATAGAAAATATTCTTCACTTCCACTCAAAAAGGCAGTTCAGTATAATACTGTATCTTCAACATTACTTATAACGAACCGTCACACATAGGAGTATTTGGCTAATAAAACCGGACAAAAGTCGGAATCAGTAAATTAGTCAAAAGTCTCACTGAATCTATTGTTCATCTAGCTAGGTAACCGGACCATCAAATGACAGCCATTCAATCCCCGCAAGCTTCAAACTTGTTTACGTAGGTCAGTCGAAACTCATTCGTTCGCAGAATCGCATGTCTTTGTTTTCGACGCTCTCGGTTGCAGTATTACTTTGTTTTGTTATTGTGTTCTCGTGTTGTGGAGTTTTAAAAGAAAAACTTTTGAATATGGAAGATGAAGGTATGTACTGTATTTTAAAATATCAATTAGTTGATCTGCTGCTTAAATTTTATGTTTAAAAAGGGTATGATAACAGGCATAATTTGTATATATTTTTTTACTTAAATTTATCAGAAAACAGTGTTTTTGTTTATGTGTCTTGTCTTGTCCCGCTATCATTTATACATGGTCATAATAACCGGTCTTCCGACAATTGCACACCGTAGTTAAACAGTCCGCCCACGTCCGCCATTTTGTTTTGTATTACTTCAAAGTTAATGAGTAAAAAATGTGAATTATTTTAAATCATTATTTTTTATGTTTTTTTTCTACAGATTCTTCGGGAACTGTCAAGAAATTTACCAGAAGAGCATTGTATAACATCCTGAATGAATTTAAAGGAAAGAAAATGGAAGAAAAGTTTTTATTATTAGAAGAAGTTGAAAATGAAGAGTTTTAATGAGATTAATTGTTAATGCACACTTATTTGTAATAAAAAATAATGTTTAAATCGAATTCATATAAAAAAACGCCTCAGATATTTTTGACCGGTTTTATTAGCCAAATACTCCTATGTGCGTCATGTAATCTTTCTTTTCCACCTCCAGACCCGCCACTAGGCACGGAGCACTGCGACTGGCTGTACGGCATCTTCGGCCACGAGACCTCCTGCACCAGGTACTGGACCTGCTGGAATGGAACCGCCACGGAACAGCTCTGCATCGGAGGCCTGCTGTACAACGAGAACGCCCACTCCTGCGACTGGCCCGAGAATGTTGATGGCTGCCAGAAACATCGTGAGTTTTTATTTTGTTTTTGTTCATGTATGTGTTTTCCAGGTCTATGATATTGATAAAATGGGGCACTGTTTAAGAAAATTAAATTAAAATAAAATTTATTTCAAATTAAGACCATTTTGGAGTCCATTAACCTTATAATTAATGTTAGTAATCAGTACATGACGCGAAAACAATTTAATGAATTTATAATAATAACAGGGATCCATCATTCAAGTATAAATAATAAAAATTAAATAAGTTTTTTTTTTTTTTTGTGGGAAGGCGTGTCAGACTTTTACTGACTAAAACCAACCCGTGTTCCTTCAGTAGCTTGCACCAGGGCCGCGGTAACTCTTTTTTAAATTTATCCGCGACCCAGACAGGCATCGGTCCTATCAGGCCCCATCACTTTTGCTGACATCTCTTTGAGGCACGCGTGGAACACTACACGCCGTAAACTCGGGCTTGGTCCTTATCGGACGGTAAGCTACCCATAACTTGCCGTCCGCAAGCCCGTGCCTACGGTGGGTATGTATGTAAACCTGCAGTTGCTTCTTGAACGAAACGAAACTTAGTCAAAGCGCACTTAATTTCATGTCTGCCCTAAGGATTATTTACCTAATTCATTGTTACCACTACCAAAACAAGAGGATTATATTGCGTCTTGAAGCTCTCGTTGCTTTCTCAAGCTGTGCAGCTGGTTTATATATTCACGACAAAAATAGTGACAATGGATGGAAAGTTGTCAAAACTTTCCATCCATTGTCACTATTTTTAACCCCCGCCGGAAAAAAGGGTTGTTATAAATTTCACGTGTGTTGCTGTGTATCTGTGTATCTGTTAATTTTGTCGAGAGTGTTCTTAGCTATGTTTGAATAAAATCGGTTCAGCCTTTCAAAAGTTATGGGCATTTTACTGTTTGAATTGGGGTGTTTTCGCAAGACAAATGTGTCGGCGGTTTTTTAAATTGTGAAATTTTACTTGTTGTCGTACCTATCCAGGTATAACTAGGTAATAGGACAATTGTGATAAAAACAATTCGTTTTAAAGCAAACATTAAGATTTGCCTATAATTCAGGAACGTGTATTACCAGGTCACACTCTGAATCTACATCAATTTCACTACCCCCATCAAAGACTTTCCGTCCTGTTTCCCTAACAAATAACATTACCAAACCAAATGAGAACCGACTCGGGAACGAGAAGCCATGAACAATACTTTGAGGAATTAATTAATTTAACTCCTTGTAAGACACATTCACACTTCCCCCCTTATTCAACCACACGACTCCCGGCAGTAATTAGGGCAGGTTCGTTACGAGAACATTCTCATTTGAAATAGTATTAGTCTCATTTATTTTAGATTGAAGAAAGGATTCAGTCTTTGGGGCACGTGTCTCAATAAAAAGAGTCACACGAGTCGATATTGGAAATAAAACAACGCTTGCCGTTGTAAATTTGTGGATGGATGATCATCCATTACATGCATCACATCCATTAACATACATCCATTACATACATCCATTAACATAAATCCATTACATACATCCATTAAAATACATCCATTACATACATTAGCACACATCTGTTCATACAACCATTACTAACATCCATTACATACATCCATTACATATAACCATTACATACATCCATTACATACATCAAAAAGAAAAAGAAAAGCCCCAAAATAGATAATTGAAAAACCCCAACATAGACATCTGAAAAGCCCCAACATAGATAATTGAAAAGCCCCAATATAGACAATTGAAAAGCCCCAAGATAGACAATTGAAAAGCACCAAGATAGACACTTGAAAAGCCCCAAGATAGACACTTGAAAAGCCTCAACATAGACAATTGAAAAGCCCCAACATAGACATATGAAAAGCCCCAACATAGACATATGAAAAGCCCCAACATAGACAATTGAAAAGCCCCAAGATAGTCAAGTGAAAAGCTCCAACATAGATAATTGAAAAGCCCCAGCATAGACATTTGAAAAGCCCCGACATAGACATCTGAAAAGCCGCAACATAGATATCTGAAAAGCCCCAATAGACACCTGAAAAGCCCCAACATAGACAATTGAAAAGGTCCAACATAGACAATTGAAAAGCCCCAACATTGACATCTGAAAAGCCCCAACATAGGCACCTGAGAAGCCCCAACATAGACATCTGAAAAGCCCCAACATAGACAATTGAAACGCCCCAACATAGACAATTGAAAAGCCCCAACATTGACATCTGAAAAGCCCCAACATAGGCATCTGAAAAGTCCCAACATAGACATCTGAAAAGCCCCAAGATAGACAATTGAAAAGCCCCCAACATAGACAATTGAAAAGCCCCAACATAGACAATTGAAAAGCCCCAACATAGACAATTGAAAAGCCCCAACATTGACATCTGAAAAACCCCAACATAGGCATCTGAAAAGTCCCAACATAGACATCTGAAAAGCCCCAAGATAGACAATTGAAAAGCCCCCAACATAGACAATTGAAAAGCCTCAACATAGACATCTGAAAAGCCCCAACATAGACATATGAAAAGCCCCCAACATAGACAATTGAAAAGCCTCAACATAGACAATTGAAAAGCCCCAACATAGACATATGAAAAGCCCCAACATAGACATATGAAAAGCCCCAACATAGACAATTGAAAAGTTCCAAGATAGTCAAGTGAAAAGCTCCAACATAGATAATTGAAAAGCCCCAGCAACGACAATTGAAAAGCTCCAACATAGACAATTGAAAAGCCCCAACATTGACATCTGAAAAGCCCCAACATAGGCATCTGAGAAGCCCCAACATAGACATCTGAAAAGCCCCAACATAGACAATTGAAACGCCCCAACATAGATAATTGAAAAGCCCCAACATTGACATCTGAAAAGCCCCAACATAGGCATCGGAAAAGTCCCAACATAAACATCTGAAAAGCCCCAACATAGACAATTGAAAAGCCCCAAGATAGACAAGTGAAAAGCTCCAACATAGACATCTGAAAAGCCCCAACATAGACAATTGAAAAGCCCCAAGATAGTCAAGTGAAAAGCTCCAACATAGATAATTGAAAAGCCCCAAGATAGACAATTGAAAAGCCCCAACATAGACATCTGAAAAGCCTCAACATAGATATCTGAAAAGCCCCAACATAGACATCTGAAAAGCCCCAAGATAGACAATTGAAAAGCCCCCAACATAGACAATTGAAAAGCCTCAACATAGACATCTGAAAAGCCCCAACATTGATAATTGAAAAGCCATAACTAGCTCGCAGCTAGATAATGAGAACCATGAATCGGCTAAGAATCCTACGCCAATAATGTGTGATTATAGTTACCCGTACCACATAGCATTAAATATTATTTCACATACTTTCAGCCACAGACATAAATCTAACTAGATAACGCAAGTCCCTCCATCTGTATGAAAACTAAGCGTGCAACTTTTTCACACACAATTTAAAAACACATTTACTTACCAATGAAAGAAAACATTTCCAATGCCTCGGCCAACTTTTTCTATACAGTCTTTACAGCTCAATATGGCATAAGAACGCATTTTTCTAGAGTTCGGAGGATTTCCGGTGCCGATAATGCTAAATGAAAAGCTCAGTTTACGATCACTGATTGTAATATTACTCCGTTTTTTGACACGCGAAGTACATACAATCGCGTCATCTAGTTATATTTATATCTGTGCTTTCAGCTTACACACATTACACATATACAGACCTACATACCATAATTTGTCATCGCTCACAATGTGGTTCATACAATAACGCGTTTAATAAGACGTCTTACATCGGTGACATGAAAAGCCCATATAAATAATGCGTGCTATTCAAACAACATACGCAATGGTGTACAGTTGCCTACGCAAGTGTTGATGAGGAAACATTACCCTCCGTCTAGGGCAGTCGGGTTAAAATGAGTGTGGCCGGCCAAGTGCGAGAAAGACTCGCGCACGAAGGGTTCCGTACTATTATCACAAAAAAACGGCAAGAAAAAACACGTTTGTTGTATGGGAGCCCCAATTAAATATTTATTTTAATCTGTTTTTAGTATTTGTTGTTTTAGCGGCAACAGAATACATCATCTGTGAAAATTTCAACTGTCCAGCTATCACGGTTCATGAGATACAGCCTGGTGACAGACAGACAGACGGACCGCGGAGCCTTAGTAATAGGGTCCCGTTTTACCCTTTGAGTACGGAACCCTAAACAGACTGATTGCGTAATAGTTTGGCTACGAAGTCACTAAAAGGTGAAAAGACGTCGTAATAACATGTTTAGCGTAAATCTTTCCTAAAATGGCCACAAGGCAAAAAATAACATAATTAACCCTCATTTTGTTGGTAAAACAACTCAAAAAACGACGTCAACATTTTCATATCATGAATTCTTCAAAAGCACTTCCTTTGGTTCGCGTTTTAAAATTCACTCGAGTATTCAGTACTACTTCATAAAATATAATATTTCCTGGCTGACAAGAAACAAGGTATATTTCTTGAAAACTGTCTGCAAAATGAATTTATATTTTTCTTTGAGGAAATTTATGCAAAAAAAAAATGGAACCTAAATAATCTTGAACTTGAAGATTATTTCTGTAGTAAATACAATAAGACAAGATACGAGGAATAGGAACTGCAGATTACTTAGCAACCTTACAGATAGCAAGACGCGATTCACTTTAGGTATATCACATTGATAAGCGATTTTAATGCGATACTATCCAGGGTGGCCAAAAAATTGTAGATCAAACGCAACTGGGGGTTAGATGGGGCCATCAGCTGCAAAAGATTGTTCTACGGGAGGTCCTTAAGGTCAACCCCTGCAGAGTTATAATTTATTTTGTGTCCAATAACCTAAAAAGGTTATCTAACTGGTATGTTGTCAACTACCCTATATACAGGGTGGCCAAAAAGTCGTGGATCATTTTGTAGTTTCGTCCTAGAAAGATATTTGAGCCATTCATGGCCATGTGTTATACTTTTTCAGAATCTCTATTTAATGCGCCACAACTAGTAATACAGGGTCACTTTTCGGTAAAGTATTATATTTTCACAGTGGGGTCCGAAGTAAATAAAAAGTTATGATTTGAGAAAAAAACATCGTAAAACCTCATATTATCTTCAACACATCCAATAAACAACCATAAATAGCATGTCGACTTTATGGTTGTTTATTGTGTGCATGAAAAAGTATAACACATGGCCATGAGTGGCTCTAATATCTTTCTAGGACGAAACTACAAAATGATCCACGACTTTTTGGCCACCCTGTATATAGGGTAGTTGACAACATACCAGTTAGATAACCTTTTTAGGTTATTGGACATGTTTTTTTTTTCACGTTAACAAAAAATTACGACGATACAGTGCGATGAAATATTGTGTGACGTCACGGTGTGCTTACACTTTATACTGACAAAGTGACGTCACGTCTCCTGAACTTTGATGCGCTATATCTTTGTCAATTTTTATTTATTTGTTAAAGCAAATAGTATGGGTCCAATGTTGTTCGATAATTTCACTGACGGACTAAATTAATGATTATATTGTCATTTTTCTACCTAGGAGACATGCATATTCGACCTATTGGCACTTGATTTCTTTTAATAAAATACGTGCGCGTAAAGTAACAGAGACCATTAGTAAAAAAAAGGTAACAAATGCGAGTCGGACTCTCGCACGAAGGGTTCCGTACCATTTTCGTAAAAAACGGAAAAAAAATCACGTATGTTGTATGGGAGCCCTCCTTAAATATTTATTTTATTTTGTTTTTAGTATTTGTTGTTGTAGCGGCAACAGATATACATCACCTGTGAAAATTTCAACTGTCTAGCTATCACGGTTCATGAGAAACAACCTGGTGACAGACAGACAGACATACAGGCAGACAGACGGACTGCGGAGTCTCAGTAATAGGGTCCCGTTTTTACCCTTTGGGTACGGAACCCTAAAAAACTAACTACAGAGTTCAAGAATTGCGCCGGGCGTGCCCACACCGAAAGGGTTACCAACGAACATTTGCAGGGCGCAATCGAGTATGGACGCAATTTAAATTGCGCGCTATCAGAAGAGTTTCTTAGAGTTACTTGCTTACAATCGTCCGAGGCTAAGATTAAAGCTCCTTTTACTCCCAATGAGAATATTACTGGAATCTCAACGCTTTTGCCAATGGATTGCTTGCTGACTACTTACTCTTCTGCGTTATTATCGACTGGCTTTCAAATATTTGGCTTTATTCCAGAGAGTAAAGTGCTCATGGAAATAAACTACTTTTACTATGGAATCAACTCGTGTCTAGAGCAAATGAATTCTTTTTCTTTCTTTCTAACTCTAGTTTCTTACTCCAAGTACCTATCGAAAAATATACATTATGGCCCATTTTTACCCGACTGCTGAAGGAGGGTTAATGTGTTTATCAGTCTATGTATGTATGCATGTATGTATGTATGTATGTAAGTATGTATGTATGTTTGTTCCTATATGGCGTTCCAGAGACCAAACGCGTTGGCCGATTTTGATGATTCATACGTCAATCGATGCGTCTTAACCCTGCGAGTGTCATAGGCTACATTAAAATTGGATAATAGAAAAATGGCGACTTTTGGGTGCCATATTGTGGGGGCCCCAATTTTTTTTTCTTCCAATCCCATCGTGTGAGGTATCAAAATAAAAGGTTTTACGAAGTTATTTCAAAAATATATAACACTTATATGTTTAAATGTATCTAATTCGAAAAAAACTAACTAAAAAGTTATAAATAAAAAAACTTAATTCAAAAAATCAAAAAACCGGACTGCTTCAAAAGCGAACTAAAAAGTAAAAGGTTTTTTCCTTGTTTACGACTTTTTAGTTCGCTTTTGAAGCAGTCGGGTTTTTTGATTTTTTGAATTTTTTTTTTTTTTTTCTGTAGCTAATTCAATCAATGGTTTTAAATTTTGGTAAAATGCGTATTTTGATCAATTGTTTGCCTCATAAATGGTCAAATAAGTTGGAGAGTTAATTAATTGATCATTTGTTAGACTAACAGTTGCTGAATAAACGCGTTTTACCGAAATTTTAAACCATTTGTTAGCATATTTAACCATTGGTTGAGTAAACTACCGATCAAAAAACTGGACATAAGTTTAGTAAAACAAATTTTAGATTTTTTTTTCTTACAAAATACGCAGGAGTCGTAATTTTCTCAAAAAGAAGCCTATGGAAATCAGCTTAGTGAAGTTTTCTGTGACTTATTTTTTTTTTTCAAAAATTTAATAAAGAAAACATTTTTCCTAATGATAACAGATTTATATACAAATAGAATAGTTTCTTATGAGAATAAAAATATCTCAAACCTGAAAAATTATTACTTCTTACTAAAATATAGATTAAAATAATTTAGGTTGCTTCCATATATCAAAAGTTGAAAACACATTCAGCTAAAAACAAGCCAGATAAAAAAAAAACAACACGACACCTACACTTCACGTAACTGGAAAATTCCAATTAAAACTTCTCCACCCAACTGTACTTACGTACTGCAAATACTAGTGAATGAACGGCAATCGTTTCACCGATCAATCACGCAACTTTCACACTAATTGCTTCGGTTAATAAAGCGTATAATAGCATAATAGGTGCGGCGGCTTCCTTATGTAACCCAGTAATCGCCAGTTTGACATTAATGGTGTATCGGGCCATCGACTCGAACGAAATCGAAAGTGCTCAGTGATCGATGGTTAAGCATAGACTCAATCATAGCTGTCATTTCTCTATGGCATAGTATGTACATGATTAATTAGTATAGGTATGGTACATGATTGTTGGGTCATTTGTTTGAACCTAGTCCTTGAACAAAGGTTATTATGCTAAGCATAAAAGGAGCTATGTGTTCGCATGGGAATTACTTTCAATATTACAATCATTCATTCATTGTATAGTCATGCGGATTCCATTTTGGAAACAATGCAATGCTAAATCATAGCTTGTTAGACCGCACTGGCTATTTTACAAGTTTTTCATTTTTATTAACTTGCAATGTATGTATGTAATTGTGTTCGGGTCAAATATTGCAACTGAATTTTAAAGCAGTTATCCTCCACCGATTAAGATGAAATTTTGCATACACTTTTGGTTTGGATGACAATGCACGGTGGCTAAAAAGCTTGCTTAAAAAGATTTTTTTATAGGAAAAAAAAAACTATAACAGCCTAGCGGTAGAAATTGGCAGTAATGTTCCCCATTCGCGTGAAATCGATTTAGTAAGCAATCGTTCTAGAAATAAAAAAAGATATTTATTTTAGACTGGACCACAGAGTTTCAGGATTTTGACTACCCCTAAAGTGTGTCAAAGATCTTCAAACGAGAACCAAGCATTACAATGCGTAAACTGTAATGTTATTCGTGTATTACATTGGTGAAGGCAGAGGACCGAGCATTACAGTGCACAACCTGTAATGTTATTTGAGCATTACAATGGTGAGTGAAGCGAACCGAGCAATACAGTGCGCAACCTGTAATGTTATTCGATCATTACATTAGTGTGGAAAGAGAACCGAGCATTACATAGCGCAATTTAATGATACAATGTGTAATATTAATAGTATAATCGTATCTAATGTTACATTACAGCGAATGCTCGTCAAGTCAGGGAGGCGGTACTGCAAAGTTATACACAAAATCGAATCTGGAATGTACAGGCGAACGCTCCAGATGAGAGAGCATTTTTACGGATATATTTATATATAATTGAGCTTATCACTTCTCAGGTATATAAAACATACATGAACTTTATAACAGCTATGGAAACGACTGAGTATATCTCCAGTTTAATTTACATGATTTGCAGGAGCATGCCTGGCTTGGTATTCATTTCCGTGCCAATCCAAATGCAAATTAAATCATTTATCTACCAATCCAACCCACGTGGGTAGCTGGTGGATGTTCTGGTCTTACATATTGATGTATATAGAGTCTTTGCCCTTTCAATTATACAAAACAAGAAATATGGGCTTGGACGTTGAATTACGGACACCACCTCGATATAAATCATAATACTATTCGTAAATAAAACCAGATAATATTTTAAAGATCATAACTTAATTAGAGAAAACAAACAAGATGCCGACGAATTGAGAACTTCCTATTTTTTTTTTTGTCGGTTAATAAAAGCTTACCTCGTCCTGAGACGAATAGGAACTGCTTAGATTCTGAATGTGTTCCATATTGCTGTCCTAATAGCCTCATACTTGAACATACAGAGCATAAAATATGCTTTACACTCGTGAAGAAAACAGCCATTTGGTTCGTAAAGTACGTTCTGTGCATCCATTAGCGCTAACTTCAGATGGAATACTAGAGTGCCCGCAAGATAAGTCTGCGCGCGACGGGTGGCGTGCTTAATGTTGCCAGCATAACTGATCTTTTTTCCTTCATTTAATCAATAGTCATTTTTCATTACTCGAAACTTAAAGTAATTTAAGTTAAACATAATTAATTACTAGCTTTTTATACTTGCATAGAATATGATGAAAAAAGCTTCATGAAATTATTGTAAATCTTTTATTGAATACTTAGTAGTACCTACTGTTAAATTTGGTCTTACAATGGTCCTGCAGTGGATAATACCGTCCATTTAAATTTCAATTCTTTTTTAATATCTTCTTTAACAATTTTTGAAGAAGCTGCTGCTACTTAACCCTCTTGAGTTATGTGGGTGACGGTGCGTTCAGAAACGCTTAAACACTAGCTTAGCTTAGCTTTACGCTTTGCTTGATTCATTATATTACATGATGCCGGTCTTGTCCCTTTAGTATATTTATGTACAACCCAAAAACCAACACTGTCAGGCACCGGTAGTACGAAAATTTAGAGAAATTTTAGTATAATGGTATCCCTAAAAGTTACCTGTCAAATAAGCAACGCGGAGTTTAGGAGTTTTGGCGGGAACGTGATGGCGTCTATGTTGCTTCTCTGTTTTATTTTCCTAAAATTGTGTTTAACTGAATATTAATAGTGTAAAAATGGTGGTGTTTTGTTCTAATAATATTATTGAACGTGCACGGGTGTGGGAAAGTAAAACACAGCGGTAGAACATGAGTTTGTACATGTTGTGGACAAAACTCCGTGGAGGCTTCCAGTAAAGTTAACGCCATTTTACTGGGGCCTAACTATTATATATTAGTCTATGACTAGGACATTGGGTTTTTTTAGCCCAACTAACCTAAAGAAACTTCTGTACTTGACACTGGCTAAATGCACAAAAGATGCGAAGCCAAACAAAAAAAAAAAAAAACGCGGGCTTTATCTTTGTAAAACGGTACCGTGGGCCCGTTTAATGTCTTGTTCACTTCAAGAAAACATCCCTGCCATCACTTTAAATTACTTTTGACATAATGATGGCGATTATTTACTTCGGAAACGAATAAAAACACGGAATAAAACACACTCTCTTGACACTTGACATAAATGACAAACGTTTAGTTCCAATTTTGGCCGCGCGCAGACTTATCTTGCGCGCACTCTACTCAACTGTCGTACCGTAACAGGCGGAATTAACATCTTTGCTACTCCTTTCAGGACACACAGGCAGATGACATTATGTTATGCTAACAGATAATTACTGTGATCTAGCTAGCTACACTATAGTCATCTTGATGACCAATTAAACTTTTTTTTTAATCGCTAACGTCACATCGTCACTTTTTTTTATTTGTTGGCTCGCGCTTGACTCTATTGACTGCATCTACTGTAAGAAGAAAACCATCTTGCCCACTCCTAAAAATGATTTCTTACCGTCATCCTACGACATACGACATTGATTAATAACAGTCATTTTTATAAACGAAACAGGTTGCCTGGAAGAGATCGCGGAATGCGATAAGGCCGCATCTTGTATGTACTTTTAAGATTATTGTCCTTTTTAGGGTTCCGTAGCCAAATGGCAAAAAATGGCACCCTTATAGATTCGTCATGTCTGTCTGTCTGTCTGTCTGTCTGTCTGTCCGTCCGTATGTCACAGCCACTTTTTTCCGAAACTATAAGAACTATGCTGTTGAAACTTGGTAAGTAGATGTATTCTGTGAACCGCATTAAGATTTTCACTCAAAAATAGAAAAAGAACAATAAATTTTGGGGGTCCCCATACTTGAAACTGAAACTAATTATTTTTTTTCTATCAAACCCATACCGTGTGGGGTATCTATGGATAGGTCTTTAAAAATTATATTGAGGTTCCTAATATCATTTTTTTCTAAACTGAATAGTTTGCGCGAGAGACACTTCCAAAGTGGTAAAATGTGTGTCCCCCCTCCCCTGTAACTTCTAAAATAAGAGAATGATAAAACTAAAAAAAATATATGATGTAACCATCAGGTGAGATAGTGGTAAAGCGCAAACCTAGCAATAATAAAAAACCGGCCAAGTGCGAGTCGGACTCGCGCACGAAGGGTTCCGTACCACTATCGCAAAAAAAACCTTAAAAATATCATGCTTGTTGTATGGGAGCCCCAATTAAATATTTATTTTGTTTTGTTTTTAGTATTTGTTGTTATAGCGGAAACAGAAATACATCATCTGTGAAAATTTCAACTATCTAGCTATCACGGTTCATGAGATACAGCCTGGTGACAGACAGACAGACAGACAGACAGACGGACCGCAGAGTCTTAGTAATAGGGTCCCGCTTTTACCCTTTGGGTACGGAACCCTAAAAAAGAAACATTTGAACTTGCTGGCAAAAACTCTATTACAGCTTCAAACCGGTTTGGCATACTGAAGACGAGGTTTCGGAGGCGATTTTGGGGAATATGCTCCAATTCTTTCAACAAGCCCTTTTTAGGGCCTTGAGGGTGATGCCATTACAAGGTCTCCAATAAATAAACAGAATTACATCCCACAAAAACTTCATATTATCCAGTCCATCTGTGAGAATATCTTGAAATAATAGCCAACTGACATTGGTGAACTCGTGAACTTAGGCGTGGGACAGAAGTGGCCTATAAACGGATCTTAGTTCTCAGGCTATCTGATAATTAAAAGTATCATGTGCCTGCAGTGTTCACGATCGCACTCTGAATAGGAAATAGAAGCGTGGGACTGGTTGGAAAGAAATATGGTTTAGAAAAAGTTTTGTTTGTTTTTTCAAACATCTTTGGAAATTTGAGCATTATTTTGACAACCTTCTTCGAGATAAATCACAATTGCTGTACTGACCATATACATGCGAGCAACGGCCGGCAAAAGTTGTATGAAAATCCATATCTGTCGTGTTTAGCGGCCAAATAAATTACATAGTAAACTCATATCTGTCGTGTAATTTAAAAATGGAACGATCTTTTACTCAGAAACATGGCAACCAAGGAGGTAACCTAACAAAGGTTTTATTTAAATTTCGAACTGGCTTGCATATGGAAAGCTGGTTAAAGAAAAAAAACACGAAAATAGTTATTGTTGTGCGTCATTGATTTCGAAAAGTAATTGTATGAAAAAGTAATGCTATTGTAAGTAGTTTTAATTTCCACGCATTATTTGAGAAAAGCACTATACAAGCCTTGGCTACAACTAGGCATTGATGGACTTACGTACACGTTCGTCTATCAATGCCTCTTTTGCTGGCCGCTGCAGTAATGTACTATATACATATTGGTGATACAATTTAGCCGAGGTGGGAATGTATGCACATTGCACAACACAATTTGGCAAAATTTGATTTTTATAAACCTGTACAATACCCAATGTGAGTGTGGTGCCTTTTCGCAGAATAGAACAAACATGAAAGAGTGCCCCTGATACCAGTATAATTAATTATTATTATTTAATTTAATGCCAATCAATCTACAGTACAAACATTTTCTTATGTCCCTCGGCAAACTTCGTGTTTCGTCAGCCGTCGGATTTCTATCAGTGGCCCTTTGCACTTGGTGCAGATCGCACGCTCTCAATCAACTTGGACGAATATAGAGTAGTCTTCAGTCAGTCTTTTAGAGGACTTGATGAACTTCATAGACACTGCAATTAATCTATACTAATATTATAAAGCTGAAGAGTTTGTTTGTTTGAACGTGCTAATCTCAGGAACTACTGGTTGGAATTAAAAAAATAGTTTTGTGTTGGATAGTCCATTTATCGAGGAAGGATATAGGCTATATAACATCACGCTACGACCAATAGGAGCGGAGCATAAATGAAAAATGTTGCAAAAACGGGCAAAATAATTCCTTTTTGAGAGCTTTCGTGAACGGTTTAAGTTATGCAACAATCATGTATGTAGGGTAGGTAGGGTAGATGGGTAAGTAGGTAGCCAGTTCACGGAAGCAAAGCCGCGTGGGACAGCTAGTATAATATATAACCACCAAAATATTAAAAACTTAGTCCTTTTAGCTTTGGCACTCGGGTATAGACTTTTTAGTCAAAAAGATCTAGTTTTCAAGTAGATGTTGAAAATATTACAAAATAATTCGATCAAAGTCAAGGTCTATCAGATAATGGACACGAAAACCAATAAAAAGGTATACCTTCATTAAGTTTCCTAACCTTGAGAAACATACATACATACATAAACACACGCCTTTTTCCCATGGGGGTAGGCAGAAACTACAGAACGCCACCTGCTACGATCCTTACATACTTCTTTTGCTTCACACACATTCATACATCTAGTCATACACACACGCCGGTTATGGGTACTGCGCACTTGGCCTTTCTGAAGAACATCACCTATAAGGTCTAAATATGTCTTTCTAGGGCGTTCCCTCCCGGCGTTTCCATTCACGTCTGCCTTGTAAATACCTTTCGTTAGTCGCCTTGCATTCATCCTCTCAACATGGCCAAACCATCTTAACATACTCTTTTCAATTTTAGTCACTACATCTTCTTTTAAACCACAACGTTGTCTTATTACCTTGAGAAAACAACTTCAAAATAAGAGACTTTTCATGACTTGATAGCGGATTTAATTTGGAAGAGATGGCTTCCTGGAAATCATTTTCAAAACCACTGAGTTATATAATTTACAACACCAAAGTTTCCAGACATAATTTCTAAGACGAACGAAGAACATTTTCTTTTGTCGTTTATAAAGGAGTGCTCATAAATAGGTACAAGAAAAATAGACAATAAAACCTAAACAAAGGTCTTAAAAGGTATAAAATAAACATTTCACGTTAGTCGATCCCTAGCAAAATGGATGCCTATCTCTGGTCCTATAGCTAGAGCCTGCTATCTGACAAAATCATATTTTGAGTTACAGACGAAAAACAAAAAACCGCGAAATTTTAAAAATCGATGCTGTTGATCAAACTTATATCATACTAGCTTCTGCCAGCGGCTTCGCCCGCTTTTATTATACATATAAACCTTCCTCTTGAATCACTCTATCTATTAAAAAAAACGCATCAAAGTCCGTTGCGTAGTTTTAAAGATCTAAGCATTCATAGGGGCAGACAGACAGCGTGAAGCGACTTTGTTTTATACTATGTAGCGATGCGAGGTTTTCAAATGTCAAAAAATAGTCTAATTGTGCACTTTCGAATAGGCACACTTAATATTATTAACAAGTAAAATTTCAAAATTTAAAAACCCCCGACACATTTATCTTGCGAAAACACCCCGATTCAAACAGTAAAACGCCCATAACTTTTAAACGGCTGAACCGATTTTATTCAAACATAGCTAAGAACACTCTCAACAAAATCGCCTTTCAAACAAAAACAAAACTAAATCTAAATCGGTTCATCCATTTAGGCGCTATGAACCACAGACAGTCACACAGATACATAGATACACAGATACACAGCAACACACGTGCAACTTATAACAAACCTCTTTTTCCGGCGGAGTTTAAAATAGGTTTGTAGGTAAACATAGCAATTTGAGAAAGAAAGAAAAGGTGTTTATTCGCCACAAAGAAAAAGTGTTTATTCGACACAAAAACGACATACAACACTGCTTAGACATACACTACTTAGACAGATCGATAGAGAATTTTCTGCTGATTACGATACCATCAAAAAACTAAAATCGGTAAATTTTCAGATACAGGCAGTCTAGTTATAGGACGTCTACCTTAGTGGTTATAACTAATTCAATAAAGGCCTCAATTCAATGGTCAGCTCCGGACACGACTTAGGTATTGTCCTCGATTCTCGGAAACACGGATAGACTTGCTAGAAGCTTTTAATGTTTGCTCTTGTATTAAGTAGAGTTTTTTTCCCTTATTGAAAGAAAATATTTAGATAAATGTGACGCTAAAGATGAAAGAATCAAAAGATCTTGTGGATTGGGCAAAACAGTCTATCAAAACGAATGTTATACAGGTTTTTTTTTATTGTACTTCGGATGTAATCTTTGGAAATAATGAACCGATAACAAAATTCTATTATTGACGGGATTTTCATTCTAAGGGTTACTTTTTCACCCAGAAGTTGTAAGATTGAGAAGAGAAGTTAAACCTCGGGAATAATCTAATCTAAAATGTATAAATAAATAAATAATAGTTTTAAAAAAACACGCTTTAATAGAAATTCAAACTAAAATGTAGAAAATAATTTTCGATAAATTTAAATTAAGAATAGTGTGATTAACTTTTGGGCCCAAAATTTATAAAGAGTTTCCCAACGTCTCGAAAAGAATTAACTTTTTTTTAGAAATATTCGGTGAATCTCAAAAGCAAAAAAATATATTCTGAAACTTTTCAAAAAAACACATAGTTAAAACTTAACGGCACCTTAGTGTGCTACACTACTTAGAGAGACTAAATAAAAATACGAGAAGAGTTACTCCGACTTATATTGGTAGTGCTTATTGCTCCAAACAATACTAATGATCTAGGCCAAGTTCCAGTGGAGTAGCAATCTGCTCTTATTAATGCACGAGCTAACTTTCAACTTGGATTTTCTGACTTTGTTATCGATAAAAAAGCGTCGCTAAACTTCTAAGTTCATCAGATAAGGCGGACAAGACTTTGTTTTGCAATAAACAAGGTCAAGACTGTTTTTCTAGACCTAGAAGTGCGGAAGGTAGGTGATTTCCGATGAGTAGCATTTTTATTCACAAATCGACACGAGTCGGAAATCATCTTACGTACGTGTATCATACAACATTTTACTATGCATTGTGCGAGGAAATAAATAAATTAATACAATGCAATTAATAAAATGGCGGGCTTATTCAAGCGCGTTCAGCATATCCACAGATTAACTAATAGTTCCTCGGGCATATCTACTGCGCATGTGCAAATAGCTGTCACATCGTAACGCAATAAGGCACGAGCAAAATATACGTTCTGCCAAACATATTTAATTAATATTTAAAATTAATTCATTGATCAAAATCTAAATCTAGAGTAATTAAAAACGCCTAAAATGAAGTATAAGTTTTATTCTACCTTTTATATGAATGATAATCACATACATAACTTATTTTTTAAACTTTTCTCAAATAATAAAAACTCTATGCGTCGGGCTGACGTTGGAGTTAAAAATTTAAAAAAAAACAGGAAAGTAAAAAGCACTAGTGAAAAAAGTGACACTTTCCGCACAGTTTGGCTGCTTGGAAAACCGCTCTTTTCGAGGACATGCATTGTAAAATTATTAACTGAAAAGAGAAAAACAAGTACTATTAAAATAGACATTAAATATTTTGAGGTGCCACCAGCGGTGGCAAACTAAGTTTTGATAAGTTTCTCTATAATTTTTGTTTGTCCCCGCCTGCAGTACCTCAAAGAACAAGTAGGTACTACTTGTTTTTTTCTTTTCAGTTAATAATTTTTAGCAGTCGGGTTTTTTGTTTTTATAATAATTTGTTTTATTTCGGACCTTTTTAGTTTTATTGATGAACAGGATCACCAAATTCAAATAAGTTATGTGGTAAAATTTATGATGAATACTTAATAATAAGGCCTTAGAGAATAAAAAAAAAATGTGATTATTTTAATAATTTATTTTGCTATAAAAGTTACTATATTGCATGTGTGCCAAAATAGTAACGTAAAAGTTTTACGATATGTATATATTTGGGATGGTCTATATACTAGCTTTCATTTAATACCCATATTGTTATAATCACGGGAAAAAACGGTTTTTGGAGGGTTGGGGTGACATATTTGAAAATTATATAGCCATTGTCACTACCACAATTGAGACGAATCCAACGACACCTCATAAGTCACAAGTAAAATTTCTGAATTTAAAAAAACCCCGACCCATTTATCTTGCGAAAACATCCCGATTCAAACAGTAAAACGCCCGTAAGTTTTGAACGGCTGAACCGATTTTATTTAAACATAGCTAAGAACACTCTCGACAAAATTACCTTTCAAACGAAAAAAACTAAATCTAAATCGGTTCATCCGTTTAGGCACTATGATGCAACAGACAGACACACAGATACACAGCAACACACGTAAAACTTATATCACCCCTCTTTTTCCGGCGGGGATTAAAAATCCGTCAAACCGTTTGGGCTGTAGGCATGCCACAGAAATGGACTACATACGCTCAAAAAACATACGCAGATAGCTAAAAATAGCGTGCTTATTTAAGGCGGTACCCCGAGCAAAACGCCGCGCAAGCCGTTTTTGTGCTGTTTTTAGGAGCTATCTTCTCGTTATTTAAAAAGAAATATCAATTAATAAAAATACATTATAATTCTACATAATATTGATTCTAAAATGGTAGATTTAGTTTTTTTTTTAATGTTGTATATATATCACTAATCTCCTTCCAAAAAAACATAAAAATGAGAAATAATTATTGATATTATGCATCTCTTCGTAAAGTGTTCATTAATTATTTTTTGTACTAACACTAATGGATAGACAATTTAATAACGAACATTTTTGTAGATTTTTTTTTTCAAAAGACCAAATTCGATTTTATAAAGATTTTATTCTAAAATCTGGGCGTATTCACTACTGTAATTCATGCGCCACCAGTGCCGCTAGACCAATAGGAATGCTCATATCTCATGCCGATTTTTTGGTCAGGGTACCGTCTTAATCTACACTATCTTTTAGTAACGTGTAGCATATTTAATAATCTCAATTCTCAGTGACACATACCTGAATTACACGAGGCTACTTTTTAAGTGAGCAAAGCTGTTCTGTATACTATACTAGCTTCAAAAATTTGCCTTGTGCACTTTATCGAACATCAATATTGCCTACCTCAGAGCAGGCAGTAGGTACATAACCTACGTATTTATTATTAGTACACAAAAATAATTATTTTCACAGTCTCTGTGCAAATTAACTTGAGTTATTTGCTTGTTATTTTCATGCCTATTTCTTCTACAAAGTGTACAAATGGCCAAATATGCCAACAATTTACTCTAAACATTCTTATCTATCTTTCCAGCCCTCTGCAACGAAGACCCCAACGGAAACGTTCCCCTCGGCAAGTCATGCAACCGTTACTGGCAGTGCCAGGGAGGCTACCCGCGCCTGCAGAGGTGTCCCGCCATGCTGGTCTTCGACAGGAGGTCCTTGAGGTGTGTGGTGCCTCCTACTGAGGAGTGTGACGTGCCCACCACTACCGCGCCACCACCGGAGGAAGAGAACCAGCAGGAGTTGAGACAGGTATGAAGATGAAGCAGGACTATTATATTATTTTTGGGTTCCGTACCTCAAAAGGTAAAAAAGGAACTCTTTTAAGATCACTTTCTTGTCCGTCTGTCCGTATGTCACCACCGATTATCTCAGGAACGGGTGGACCTAGCAAGTGCAATTTTTACCTGATACCTACTGAGGACTATTTATTTATTTATTTATTTTATTTATATATACTTTATTGTACACCAAGATAAGACAATACAAAAATAAACATTAAAATTAAAACAAATATACAACAGGCGGCCTTATCGCACTCTGCGATCTCTTCCAGGCAACCTTGAATGGATAGAGATAGCCTGGACACGATATGGGGTTGCACTTGGTGCCAATTTCAAATCCTACAAGTATTAGGTACTAAATACGGGTGTGTTATACAATTAGGTACTAAAAACAAACTACTATAATAGATACATAAATACATACATACAACTAAATAAACAAATAAGAAAACAATACAGCATAATACAGACTATAGTCCCTATTAGGTGTATCAAAATCAAGGTCTTGAGTAAACTCAATAAAAAGTTATGGGCAAATTTCGATTTTCGCGAAAACTTGTAAATACCAAAATTTACCTTAATTTTCCACTTCCCTTTACTTGTGCTGTAAGACTTTGTTTTTAACCCAAATTGACAATTCTTGGTCAACCGGAAGTACCCTATAGGTGTTGGGTCGAAAACCTATATGGTAGTTCCCGTTGACCGAGAATCGCGCAATTTCGTAAGGTCTTACAGCACAAATAAAGGAAAAATTCTAAAATAATTTTTTTTGCAAAATAAGGTAACTTTTGGTGCTTATAGGTTTTCGCGAAAATCAAAATTTGCCCATATCTTTAAAACTTAGCCACCAATAAAATTATACCAATTTCATTATGGCGGTATAATAGGTAGGTACGGAACCCTGCTGGTTTTTTATATGCAACCCTATTTTCCCTTCTCAGCGTAGCGTGCCCCAGCTTCTTCTAGAAACCCTCGAGCCATTGTTGTTAACCCCATTCATCAGTTTCAATCAGGAGAACTTTATAAAATCCAATAAAAACTGCAGTAAAAAGCGATGTACTTACATTGCAGTGTATTACCGCTAAAAGCTATAGGACTACAATTTTTGTCACTATGATACGCTTCGAAATATTTTTGTGAGAAAATCCAAGACGAAAAGTTTTTATTTCATCCCCTGTGTGGTTAACTTATCAAAACAGATGAAGTGAAGATTTGAATACTGCTAAACTTAATTGCCTCAGGGTCTGATTTTCAATTCCAGATATTTTTATATAAGGAATAATTTTGAATTCAATTCTAGACGTAACTAACAGTAATTTTTTATTCCAAGGATAAAATAAATTTGTCGTTGGACAAACAAGCCCTAAATCACTTGTTTATGTTCCAAAGTTATTCAGCTAGGTATATTGTACTGATTTACTCAAGTTCCACTCTCCATTAGTCGAAGAAGATGTGCCTGAATATTCGATAACACACGGATTCAGTTACCAATATATTTACCGAACCGAGTAAGTACCTACGTTCCAATTTCGGAACGCTTCGGGGTAGGAACAGGATCGTCAGTTGTTTTATTTGTTAGATGAAATTTGAATGTGGAGATCGAAATACATGTATCACTGTAGTTTTTTTCAACAATCAATAAAAAAAGAAACCTCTCATTTGCGGGCTTTTCAATGTAGTATTTTTATTTACTCCTGTTTTCAAACGTAATACTTTTACTGGTCGCGTTGAAATAATAGGTATTTCTGGCAAAATTGTTAAACAGTTATTCCCGCTAGGTACCTGAACAAAAAATATAGTCGGAGCAAATAGGAAGTATTAAGAACAATAAAAAATATGGGGGCAGAAAAATCCCTGTAGTTTCGAACTCCACTATTAAAAAAATATTCCAATCAGTTTTGCTGACATCTCTATAAAAATCAAAATGGCCTTAGCGAGATTTTGCAAAATTGAATTTAGACGTGTGACTGACACCTGATTATTTCAAATTCCTCTATCAATGGACACAAACACGTCATTTCCCTAAACTGATTGGATTCGTAAGGTTTGTCAGTTAGCAATAGAGTTTAATATTGAGCTTGTAAATCATTTATAAAGTGGTTCTGTGTATCCCGACTTGTTTATTGTACGCCAGTCTTTGACTTACTTGAATTAAGATCCTATGAACTCTATCTACCTGGGGCAGAGGGCTTCCACAGAAGTTCTCCATCGATACCGGTCTTGAGCTTCACGCTTCACCTCGTTCCACGTCATTCTGATACTCGGCCTCGCTTACTTTTTCTTTGAGGATTCCAACGCCTTTCTTTGGGTCTACTTTTAGTGTAGATCCCAAATCAAATCATTCTGTGGTCTAAATTTTTTTTATTTTTTTCAAAATACCTTTTTGCGTAAGACATTGTTAACTTTTGTCAACTGCGACGGCACTTGAAACATACTGTTATTTGGTGACAAGTACCATCACCAAAGTACCCACATCTTTTTCCTGCCCCTGTTTTAACAAAGACAGGAAAATTATGTGTTACTAGGGGTCAGTGCAAAACGTTTTCTTTTTACGTTGTCCCCTGTCAGCCACGCTATCATTCACTCCGGAGATTCTTTCACATCAGTCCTCACACACATACCATATTTTCTTTGGGCAGAAAACATACATACCTACATAGGGTTGCCATCCGTCCGGGTTTTCCAGGATTTGTCCTAGTTTAGAAGACGTCCGGGGTGTTACCGGGTGTGGTTTTATATGTAGTCCGGGTTTTAAAGTTGAGTTTGGCGAAACCATAAACACCAAATTGCGAAATTGAAATTATTTTTCATCCTGTAGTGTTTTTAATTGGAAGTATTTTTTTGTAACATATGTTACTAAAACTATATTTAGTTTAAAAACTTATGACAATAAATAAAATGTTGATTTATTACCGTTAAAACTATATTTTATTCTACTGAGTAGGTAACGAAAAAATACTCTGTTCAAATGTCCGGGTTGCAAGCTCCAAAAGCCGTGGTATTTACGCTTCTGGTTGGCACATTTGAGAGATGGCAATCCTATACATACATAAACTCTTGCCATTTTCTCATTGGGGTAGGCAGAACATACAGAAAGTCATTTCCTACGATCCTTACACACTCTAAAGTACGAAATTTATAAAAATAAATACTCGAGTTCCTCTCAAAATACTTGAAGCACCGAGCCCGCAGTTAACACGCCAATCACAGCTGTTCAACTTAGGTAAAGGAACATTCCAAACCGATTGGAAGAGGCCTTCGAGGCGAGTTTCGACTGATCTTAATTAAATCGACTGGCAAATCGAATTGCCTATTGATTCGCGCCCGAAGTTGTGTTTTGGCAGTTGTCTAGATGTCTTACTTCATGACGTAGAGAGGGACAGAAGGTTTAGAACAGAATGCAAACTGTGAAATTGATCCTTTTGCTCTGATCATAATCGTACAAAACCCCTAATAGGACCTGGACGTTACTGACTCTTTACTATCCAGAATTGTAATTTGCAACAATTCCTACTCGTAAGAAAATTCACGGTAGGAAGAAAAATAAGCCTGGGCCGTTGTCTCCGGCGAAAAAGACAAGTATTATCTATATACTATTCGCTGGGGCAAAATATTAATGGTATACAAACCAAAAATATATTATAATAGTATTTTACAGTGTCGCATTTGCTGCCGTTAAAATCTGTAGTAAAAAATATCAAGAGAAGATGTTTTTTTCATACAACAACCAAATACACACATGCACAAATATGTCAAAAATTTAATTTTCTTAACTGTATTTGACAACAATATTTATGTTTAAAGTATAAACAAAAAAAATTGTATTATTAAAGTCAAAATCAATAGCCGACATTAAAAAGCATCTCGAAAACCTGAAGTTCGGTACTAAAGTGATAATAAATTACAGAGTGCTACAAAAGTAACCATTTTGCGTTGTAAGGTTGTTTAATTTTTAATAGTTGGATCAAAACATAGGCTTTACATATACGAAACAAGTATGTTTGTCAAATCTAACATTTCATTATACAAAATTGCTACTAAAAGTAACTACAGAAAATTACGCGATAAAAATAAGTCAGAACTTGAAGTGACTTATGGGAAAACTGCACTAATGAATAAAAGTACTTTCTGTATGGCCACAAAAATATTCAACAAACTACCTGAAAGAATAAAAACGTTAAATCGGGACAATTTCAAAACAGAACTATTGAGAATTTTGATAAATAAATGTTATTACTCACTACAGGAATATTTGGACGACAATTCTATAATTACTGCTTCAGACAATTGTGCGCCACCTCACCTATTTTGACGATTTTGAATTTTGTTTGACAATAGCATTAATATGACATGTAACGTAATATATTTGACATTTATATATAATTTTATTCGCAATTGACTGTATTCTTAAACTCGACAATGTTAATTAAAATATTTTTGTACACTTTGATTGATTTTGAATTTTGTTTGACAATAGCATTAATATGACATGTAACGTAATCTATTTGACATTTATATATAATTTTATTTGAAATTGATTGTATTTTAAACTCGACAATGTTAATTAAAGATATTTGTACGCCCTGATTGATTTAGAATTTTGTTTGACAATAGCATTAATATGACATGTACAATAATCTATTTGACATTTATATAAAATTTAATTTGAAATCGATTGTATTAAAATATATTTGTACGCCTCTGTGCAAAACATAGAGGATCTACCTATCTGTAACATCTCGCACTCTGTTGTAATTTGACCTATGTTTACAAATAAAGCATTCTGATTCTGATTCTGATTCTGAAAACCGTTTGATGTTTTTTTGTTTACCTTTTATTTCTAACCGCAGCGAATAGTGAATAATCCTAGCACGGACCAGACTATAGGTTGTGTCAATATAACTATCACGTACACAGTATAACTAAATAAGTATTTCTCTCTTGCGTTTTCTTGGCCTTTGTGTGCCATCGTCCATTTTGAAATAATTTCTTTATTCCTCTTGTTTTTCTTAGTATTTTGTTTCTTCAAACTCCAGTAACAACTTGCTGCAGCTTTTATACCTTACATATCCTTTTTCTTGTTGGAATTTTTGTTATTAAGGGCTGATCTTCTGTAGTACTCTGTCTTATGATCGTCTTGCTCGATTGATTCAATATATTGAGCCATTTGTACTGAAATGGAAGTCTACGATCCGGTTCACTAAAGTTAAGGAAACATTTACTTTTGGAAATGTCTTAATTAATTTGTACCGACCGTGGTTGGAAACTGGAAGATCTAATTAGCCACCAAAAGTTAGCACAAGGCCTAGCTTAAACCTTTTGTGAAAATCTATTAACTAGGTGATCTGCGAGTGATTGGTATTGAAACTTCGCACTTGAACTCAATTTTCACTGTTTAGGTACAAGATTTTCCTAACCTCGTTTAAATATTTCGTGCAATTGTTCCACTAATTTTGATTAAAATCTTATAAATCACATCAACAGCCTTTTTAATGTTCCCACTGCTGGGGTTCAGACCTCTTCTCATAGAGGGAGTAGGCTATAATCCACCACGTGGGCCCAGTGCGGATTGGTAGATGTCACATGTCTTTGAATTTTTTGGTTGTGGTTTTCCTTCACCGTTTTGAGAGCAGTGGTGATGAAATAAATTACACAAAATAAAGCGCCTGCTCGGGTTCGAACCCACGACCTACAACTCGTAAGTCGGGACCGTAACCACTGGGCCACCCCTGCTCTCCTAAAAAAATCAAATCCAAATCTTATATCCTAATTATAATTGCAATAATGTTCAATCTCTCTGTTTCAGAATCAACAACAGCACAAGCGGCCGAACGGCGAATACCAGGAGCAAGGCCGCCAAAGACAACAATCTAGAAATTAAGTCTCCATCATCTAGAACGTTCTAGAACACCTTCCTCATTCCAAATTCTTCTTCTTCTTTCGTTTCGAAAGTCTTTCCCACCATTGTATTCTCTTCTCCATTAGAAGTAATTTATACTTCATTGTTTTTTACTTAGTCATGTAACTAGTTTAGTTATTAATTTTAAGTGTAAAATACTGCCGTGAAACTAAAGGAATACTCAGTAAGTGAATCAGGCGAAAATTTTGTCGGATTGTATCATCGTGGCATGAAAAACGACTTCCTAGTAATGCGATTTTTATTCTTTCTTATTTCGAAGATTGGACGAGAACTTGTGTATTCAACGTATAATGACCTTTTTTTCACTAATAATAGAAACTTGTCTGTGGGAAACAACAAAATAATAACCATACTTACCAATTACCAATGATATTCAAATAAACAGATACGTTATACACTCACACAAAAATTGAAAAAAGTGTTCCGCGCAGCAGCGGCAGCACACATCCACACTTTTCATTCATCTGACATTTCACTACAAGTCGAAAGGGATGGCTTTTCTAACCTGCAAATATCAGAATATTAGGACAAAAAAATAAATAAATTAGTAAATTGAGGTGTATTGCGTACTTACATTATGATTCGAGATCCCTTCTGTTTTATTTACTTTGGTATCATAATTCAGACACTTTCTAAATACACACGATGGCATTTTTTTTTTGTTTTTGTTTCAACAAAGCCTATCGCTCTTTGCCATGCGTGACATAAAATAAAGACTAAAAAAGGTCACAATTGTGTCCTATTAGAGTCTTCACAATGCGCGCGCTTATAACATATCTGTTTATTTGGATTTCATTGCCAATTACTAAACGCATGCACGTCAATATATTCTGATATTTCTTAGATATTATTAAAAACTTAATGAATTTGAAAAAAGAATGACAAAAAACAGACGGCAAATTATATTATTATATTTCCATCGACAAAAACTTTTAATATTTCCATTTTACATCGACAGATATTGTTAGCTCGTCATTTAATTACTGGCCAGTATTAATTTTCTTAGGATAAATCCGTAGGCGTCGAAAATGGCGTCTCTGGCAGATATAATCCTTTGAATTCATCAAGAAACCTCATTGAGACTTACTGACGAAGTTACGAGGCATTGTTGTTTTAACTGTTAATGCCATAAGCCTTCTTCGGTATGAATTGTCTTCTAAGTTTGAATGAAAATCGTGAGAAATTTAATTATGAAATACGGAATGTAAAGTTTTTGACAAACTCCTTAGGAAGATACCTACTGTACAACTGTTTATGACGATACCTACTAACTCATGTTTGAATTTGTATTGTTTGCAATCAGTAAAATGTTAATAATTTCTGGTGTTGAAAGTATTTTTCAAGCTTAAACTTAAATTAGTGTCATGATGATTTAACCCGACTGTAAGTTCTTATACTTAGTCAATATTTAAACTCGTAATTTCATATTGTTCTTAATAATAGTCAATAAAAATATTATTTACTTATATTTTTGTTTTTATTTTGAAACATGACTCAGGTTACATTGTGGGTTGATATGTACAGAGCTTCTTTCAACAGAATAAAACCTAAGATAAAAAAACTCATCGGTAGTCGTTCGTTTTTTGGCACCGACTGCCAGAGTAAAAGAAATGTTTACTTTCAAGCATTGATGTATTAAAAAGAGGAAGATACGGGACCGCTCACAGCGCTTGGTCCTACTAATCTAAGTGAATGCCCGTAGCGGGTACTCAGTCGCGCACGGCACATAGTTGATCACACAGCTCATTAATTTCAGTGTTTTTATGTTTTTTTTTGCAATAAATACGCATTAAAATGACTTCTTGTGTAGCTAAACAGTGTTTAAATAATACCAGGAAGAAAAATAAGTCACACGGGATCACTTACCACTCGTAATTACAGTTAAAAAGGTTAATTTGTTGAAAATTACAATAATATTTAATGTTTGCTTCGCCATATTTGTGAGAGCGAGATAGATATTACAAACATGTGTGAGAGACACGATACGCACATATGTCATTTCATTCATAATAGTAAACATTCGGTGATTCGGCAAACATTCGGCGGCTAACGCGATTTCGCTTGCACTACAGCGCCATCTCATATCTCTGTCCTTGTCTATCGGTGACTGTAGGTTTGGGACTGGTGATGACATTGTACACTGATGTGTGAGTTTCGGTGCATGTAGTCGTGCGCCGAGCCCAGGTTTTCTGATCGCCATGTTAGCGCGTAACGTATCTTCCTCTTTTTAATACATCAATGCTTTCTAGTGTTTTTATTTGGAAGTCGGTTGCATTTTTGTGTAAAATCTTTTTTTATTTTTCACTCTTTAGTTGTGGTACATAATGAAAAAGTTCCATAGTAAGGTACCTATATTGCCAGAATAGATTAACCAAATAAGTTGAAAATTGAACATGACCGGTGAAATGAGAGTACAAGTTGAACTCTACACATCTGCGTACCTCTTGAGAGCTTACCGGCGTGATGCTATGTTATAAAATGGTATCTAACACCTTTAAACGATCAAATCTTGTATATATGTATATCATCATCATCATATCAGCCGAAAGACGTACACTGCTGGACATAGGCCTCCTCCAACCGTCGCCACATTGACCGATCCCGGGCGTCTCGCATTATATATATATAATTAAATAAATAAATAATAAATAAAAATCTTTATTTATACAAAAACCTTCAACAATGCAAAGGTGCATGCAAAGGTCATACAGATAGAGAAAACCCTGACTCCTAAACTAGGAGATCCTGTGACTTAGGAGTCAGTGTTCTGCTGTCACTATGATACCAAAAACCTTTTACAAAAAGTGTGTATGTCGATATACAAAATCATGGCAAAAAATAGGTTTGAAAGTACAATAGAATTATTTTTTCAAAGAATTAAACTAGAAGTAAGGGAATATATTAAACGGAGTTGTGAGTGAGTGTGCATAATATGACAGTTATGTAATTGTGTGTGTGGCGTGGAGGTGTGTATGTGAGTGAGCGTGTGTATGAGGGGGTGTAAGTGTACATAAGGGGATTGTTTGTATATTTTCGCTTGTATGTGTATTATATTGTTAGTATTTTTGTGTATCTTGCTGAAATGATTGAGATTGTGGTTAATTAAAATGGGTAGAAGAAATTTTGTACGGCTACTTATAATACTAATTATAATATATATAATCTGAATCTCGGCAACGGCTCAAACGATTTTATGAAATTTAGTATGCAGGGAGTTTCGGGGGCGATAAATCGATCTAGCTAGGTGTCATTTTTAGAAAACGTCGTTTTCTCTGTTTTCACCCGAGCAGAGTTTTGTCGCCTAGTTACTAAACGATAAACAGACATGCGATTACAGCAATCCCGAGGGAGAAGTTGTTCATCAGATCTTTACCAAATTTCAATGTGATCAATTCGGGGACATACATTATCAAACAAAAATTACATTGTTATATTGCGATAAAGATATATTGCGATTAGTTGCCTTGGTGAAATCGGGGCTTAGTCTTTCTCAGAAATTGGATTAGAGCTAAGTATTTTGACAAAGACTACGCTGTATTTTTCAGTTTAAGAAAATTAAAAAAAGGATTCGGGTTAGGATATCCTCATATTGGCTTTTTCCTGTTTTGTTGATGAATATGAATGTCTGTTTTAAAATTCAATGATTGGTAAATTGATTGATATGGATTGATTGACTTTATTAACCGACTTACCAAAAAGGAGGAGGTTCTATGTTCAACTTTATGTTTGTTATTTTTTTTATGTTCACCGATATCTCCGTTAATTGTGGACCGATTTTGAAAATTGGTTTTTTGTTTGAAAGAGTATGTTCCGAAATGGGTTCCATTTTAATTTGGTGAAAAACTGATGAAGAACTTCGGAGATATAACAACAGAACAACAGAACTCTTCAATAAATAACGGCGAATCTCTCGGGATTGCTGCAATCGCATGTCTGTTTATTGTTTATACCATTTCATAAAATAACATCACGCCAGTACGCTCTTAAGGGTTATGCAGATGTGTGCGGTTCACCTTGGTACACTCTCATTTCACTGGTTATGTTCAGTTTTATGATATTCGGGTAATCTATTCTGGCATCATAGTAACCTTACTGAACTACTTTTATATTAGGTAGGTACAACTAAAAAGTGAAAATAAAAAAACTTTTTAACAAAAATATACTACCTACTTCCAAATAAGAAAACTACAAAGATAATAACAAGTAAAATTTCACAATTTAAAAAACCCCCGACACATTTATCTTGCGAAAACACCCTGATTCAAACAGTAAAATGGCCATAACTTCTGAACGGCTGAACCGATTTTATTCAAACATAGCTAAGAACACTCGACAAAATTAAATTTCAAAAAAAAAAAAAAAACGATATCGGTTCATCCGTTTAGGCGCTATGATACCACAGACAGACACACAGATACACAGCAACACACGTGAAACTTATAACACCCCTCTTTTTTCCGGCGGGGGTTAAAAATAACTTTACTTTTGGCAGTCGGTGTTCATAACGCAAAAAAATTAGTAAGTACTTACCGAAGACACCGAATATAATTTCCAAAAATAAAGTTATTTTACACATTATAGTTTTCTTATTTGGTAGTCGGTAGTATTTTTTATTGCAATTCTGGAGAAACTGACCCTGAAGGCAATCTTAGGGCGGGTTCACATTAGGTCGGACCGACAGTTTTACCGGAACGACAAAGGTGTCGGCAGCAAATTGGCATATGTATTTCAATACCGCTTTTCACATTGGGGTGACCCGACAAAACTGATGGCGACGACACATTTACCGGACATTCAGCCACGATTTCTGTCGGGTCGGATATAATATTGGCATACTGCTTTGTATAGTGCCGTTCACATTTGTCTTTTATATCTCTGAATCTTGTATTTTGAGCTCTTACGCTTCCTTTAACTTTTGCAAAATCAAAATCATCAGAGGAACTAATTGGAACAAGGAACATCTAAGGAACTATCCTTCTTAAATCGCTTATTAACGTTTGAGATGTTCCAACATCATTACGCTCCGCAAAGATTGAATGAACCTAATATTTCCTTTTACTTTTTTTTACCACATTACAACCAGAACGTTGGCGTCGTCCATTGTACAAAGAAACCAACTTACAACTGCTTTGCGACGAGCGGGACAGCGGACAACGACGGGGGTGTTCATATTACGTCGGACCACAGCTTATATTGTAAACACCATAACCATATAGTCGGCCAACAGTTAAATTGTCGGTCCGACATAATGTGAACCTGGCCTTACGCTTAACGATCCTATGATTAAAAATATCGGTTGGTCATATTTTTTATAACGACACTTATGGTTTAATCATAAAGATAGGCGTCTTAAAAGCAACTCAGGGATTTTTGCCATGAAATAAAATACAAGGCAATAAATGAAAATAATAATATGTACCATTCATTCTAAAAGATGAACTGATTAATTTCTTAGAACATTACCCTAAATGTAGGTAATATCATCATCTTAGCAGAAAAACGTCGACCTCAACTTCTTCAATTCAGCAAACACCCTTACTCCTCACGAGGTCTTCGGTCTAACCTGTAAGAGGCTTTCTATAACCTCATCTTAAGGTACGCGGTCACAACACATTTCGTGTGGGAGCGCACCATACGCAGTGAGCTCTGCTCCCTGATTGACCGGCTTATTGCCAACACCATAATTATTATTATGAGCCTGTTTTGGAACCAATGCAGGACTTTAGGAACCATTCGGCTCCATTCCATCAGCCATTCATTCTGTGAGCACAATGCCTGTTTGTCTATTCTTATTTTGCCTTATGGCAATCATCCAATGAATTCTCCCGTTCTGGGTGAAGCGGGAGGGCGTGTCAGACTTTTACTGACTAAAACTCACACGTGTACTTCAGTTGCGTGTGCCACGGCCGCGGTCTACGCTGCTTCCCAATCTTTTCTAATCTGGGAGGCCCGAGCGCCGCCTGTAGGTGGCTATACGTGGGGATCATGCGATCGATGGCCCGGTATGGGGCCCCGATCTGGGCGGCTGACCTGACGGCCGGTAGAATGGCCGTCGGAGTCATCAGGGGGTATCGCACGATCTCCTACGAGGCGGCTTGCGTACTGGCCGGATCTCCGCCCTGGGACCTGGAGGCGAAGGTATTCGAATCACTGTATCGATGGCGCGAGGAAGCGTGGACGCAGGGCTAAGGGATGCAGTGACATATGGAGTAGCGTCGGTCTCAGCTCCTCGAGGTCCTGGTGGCGGGATGACGGGACAGGCTTATACGCCCTACCGGCCTCGTTACCATCGAGGCGGTGGCTCGGTTGGAGGCACGGCTCCCTGTCGTTTCGGGTGATGCAGGTGCTCTCGGGGCATGGTTGCTTCGGGGAGTCCAGGGAAGCGGTGGTATCTTTCTAAAAAACAGTCATCTCACAGAAGTTGGCCTCACTCCCCCCCCTCCCCCCCAACCCGAGATCGAGGCCGAGGATCGGAGTCTGACAGACAATGAGGACTTTCAACATCAGAAAAAGAAGGGCTGCAGTATGTCTCTTTCAAAATTTATCCACGACCCAGACAGGCATCGGCCCTAGCAGACTCCGTCGGTTTCTAAAGAAGAAAGACATGTCTGTCTTTGGGGCACGCGTGGAACACTACGCGCCGTTGGCTCAGTAGCGTTGTGAAGGTCTTAACTGTAAAAAGTCGAGTATTGCTAAAATATCACAATTAGTAAGTTCCTATCACAAAAACGCGGAACAACACTGGTTTTCCGGAGGACGCTAACGCTCTGTCATTTCGATCGCGCTTTCATCCCGCATTTCCGAACTCAGAATTTGTAGTTATTAAGACATTCCTAATGGCTATTTTTAATTATCTGTGCTACAGGGTTTTCCCGGGTCAAAAGTTATCTAAATCTTTTTTAACCTATTATTGACAATTTTTTAGTTTCGATACTGACGTGGTTTTTATTTTACGTAAGCACTGACGTGGAGGCTTGTTAGTTCCGTACCTTAATGTGATTCATCATCATCATCATCATTTCAGCCGAAAGACGTCCACTGCTGGACATAGGCCTCCCCCAGGCGTCGCCACATTGACCGATCCCGTGCGTCTCGCATCCAGCGCCTTCCCGCAACCTTAACCAGGTCATCGGTCCACCTAGTGGGAGGCCTTCCAACGTATCATCTTCCAGTTCGCGGTCGCCACTCCCGAACTTTTCGGCCCCATCGGCCATCCGTTCTGCGAGCAATGTGCCCTGCCCACTGCCACTTAAGTTTGGCAATTCTTCGGGCTATGTCGGTAACTTTGGTTCTCCTGCGGATATCATCATTTCTGACGTGATCACGCAAGGAAATTCCGAGCATAGCCCTCTCCATTGCCCTTTGGGTGACTTTAAGCTTTCTGATAAGGCCCATTGTGAGCGACCACGTCTCGGTCCCATAGGTGATCACTGGCAACACACACTGGTCATAGACTTTTGTCTTGAGACTCTGCGGTAAATTGGACGAGAAGATACCACGCAACTTCCCGAACGCCGCCCAGCCGAGTCGGATTCGATGGTTGACCTCTTTCTCGAAGTTGGACCTACCCAACTGGACCGTTTGTCCCAGGTAAACATAATCGTCTACAACTTCAAGTGTAGAGTCTCCGATCTTGATAGGAGTGGGTGTTACATGGGCGTTCACCATGACCTTGGTTTTATCCATGTTCATTTTAAGACCCACTCTTTCGGAAGCTCTACTAAGGTCATTGAGCATTTTACTGAGGCTCTCCATGGTCTCAGCCATGATCACTATGTCGTCGGCAAACCGAAGGTGAGTGATGTACTCGCCATTAACGTTGATGCCAAGCCCCTTCCAGTCCAGAACCTTGAAGACGTCCTCCAGCGCAGCAGTGAACAGTTTCGGAGAAATTACGTCTCCCTGTCTTACGCCGCGCTGGAGAAGGATAGGTTTCGAGGTCTGATCCTGAAGACGGACTGACATGGTGGCGTTTTTGTACAGACACTTCAACACCTCAATGTAACGGTAGTCGATCTGGCACCGTTGGAGAGACTGCAGTACAGCCCAAGTCTCGATCGAATCGAAGGCTTTCTCGTAGTCCACAAACGCTAAACAGAGAGGCAAGTTATACTCTTCGGTCTTCTGTATAACCTGCCGCAGCGTATGTATGTGGTCTACGGTGCTAAAGCCTTTTCGGAATCCGGCTTGTTCGGGAGGCTGGAAATTTTAACGAATCAAGCTGCTCAGATTGCTCTTATAAGTTATCTACGTTCCTAGACGAGGCTTGGGCTTGTCTAAGTGGGCGACTACGTTCTAGTCTAGTTGGGCACGCGGTTATTTGAAGTGGAGATGATTGTAGTTACCAGCTTGATGCCTTAGAGTCGATCGAAAGGTGGACCATGAGGCTCATCGGCGATGAGGCACTGGTTAAGTCAAAGCTCCAGAGCCTTGAACATCGTCGCAGAGTTGCCAGCTTATCGGTTTTTTATCGGTTACATTTCGGGGAGTGTGCGATGGAATTGCATGATCTAATTCCGCCCAGCCCGTTTCATCATCGGACGGCCAGACGAACGGCGATGCGCCATCGGTACATGTTAGATATCCCACCCATACGCACTAAACGTTTTGGGAATACTTTTATTATGCGTACAGCTAAGGAGTGGAATTCCCTGCCGGAGTCCGTGTTTCCAGATAGCTACAATGTAGGATTCTTTAAGCCGAGAGTGAATAGATTACTTCTAGGCAAGCGTGCTTCACCGTCGACCACATCATCGCTTACCATCAGGTGAGATAGTGGTCAAGAGCGAGCCTAATTCAAATAAAAAATTAAATTTGTGAAAAATACCGAGGAGACCAATTCTCAAGGGAATAAGAAACAAATGACCCGGTTCCGAACTCAGAATCTGTAGTTAAGAACATGCCAAACCTTTCATTAGTGCCTAAATTTAACAGGTTTGAAGGCTTCTAAATTATATTTATTTGTACCTAAAGTAAAATCAAAAACGTCTATATAAGAATGTTGCTACGAGCTAGTATTGTTATGCTAGTATAATATTATCTGTGGTATTGTATTATCTGTGGTTTTCCCGCGGCGTAAGCAAGCTGATGCAGCGCTCAATATCTACTTAATGGTCAAAAGTTATCTGAATGTTGAAATGACCTAATATTGAGACTTCTTATCAAGGAGTTTTTATCACAAATACATATGTTTTCAAGTTTTTGGAAAAACCTATGTTTGGCTTTACTTAGATACTATTTAAAGAGCGTTTCAGTACAACAGAATATTCTGTGGTGGACGCATCTTCCTCTGTTGAAACAACATTATATTTTGAAAGAAAAATGTGCAGAGCGCAGACAATGCTCTTGGTAGCAATGTTCGTCGGGCTAGTGATGTCACAACCCTTGGGTGAGCATACGAAAACCTTGTATTATTTTCTCACTATTAACGTTTTTTCTGTACATTTATAAGAAAATCTTACCAAATGATTAGTTTTAACACTGATTACTAATCAGTGATTAGCAGATTCTAAATTCAAAATCTCCCTTTAAAAAAGAAACTTAAACATAACATCATCTGTGCCGTATGATGTGTGTACGCTATGTGTGCGTGTGTCTGGTGTTGCTGTTGTTTTGTGTCTGTGTCGAAAAAAAGTTTTCTATTCTATTATTAGACGGGTTCGCCTCAACTTGAATTAAGAATCAGCTAATCAAATAGTTTTTTTTATAAATAAGGCCTATTATACGCTGGCGTTTTGATAAGTATGTGACTTTTTGGTATATTAGAGCAATAAATAGCAAACTCTTTGGACATTTTGCCGTCTTCAAAAAAATTAGGTTATAAAAACAATATCTTCGTACGTATGTAATACTAGCTGACCCCCGCGGCTTCGTTCCCGTCAACTGGCTACCTACCTACCCTACCATACCTACCCTACCCTACCTAGCCTACCCTACACTACCCTACCCAACCCTACCCTACCCTACCCTACCCTACCTACCTACCAACTCGTTGAACTACTATACGAATGTAACCAACTTTTGTTTCTACCGGAGGCGGCGATCTAATTAAAATTTAGAACATAAAAGTTGCTATTGTGAGTCAATCTTAAAAGATAGACATATGCTGTCGCGGACTTTTTTGTAGAACTTTTAAAGAGGAACATTTCCATCATACATGATATTTACGTAACTTAAACCGTTTACGCAGCGCACGCAATGGAAGCTCTCAAAAAGGAATATCTTTGCCCGTTTTTGCAATATTTTTCATTTATGCTCGGCTCCTATTGGTCGTAGCGTGATGCTATATAGCCTATAACCTTCCTCGATAAATGGACTATCCAACACAAAAATAATTTTTCAATTCCAACCAGTAGTTCCTGAGATAAGCGCGTTCAAACAAACAATGAAGAGTTTGTGCTTTATAATATTAGTATAGATATACATAGTATATATTGTTTGAATTGACCAATATTCACATAATGTTACTCTATGAGGGCTTCTAAACATGTGTGCCATATTTCATGAGTGAATGTAGGTATGTATGTATGTTTTTCCACGCATTTCTCTGAAACTAGTTATCGGATCTTGATCATTATTTTTTTTATAGGCATAATTATCTCTCAACTTAGGGACTACTCCCTAAGTTGAGAGATAATTTTATTATGCCAATAATATGTAACAAGATAATAATATGGAACATACAACCGAACTCCTTAGTGTCAAACAGCACGTGTGTAAATTAAGTTATTAATTTATTATTGGTATTTTGTCAATCGTCTACGTACCTTATCATAGAACTTGCTCACTTTTTAGTGATGGTACTAAAACTAAAAAGAGAGAAATAAAACATTTCTCAAAAACATAAACCGACTTCAAATGCAAAAAAAAACTAAAAACTACAAAAATAACTTTGTTTCCGGAAGTCGGTGTCCCAAAACTATAAAACATGAGGTAACAAAAAAAAGTTCAAAATATAAAAAAAACCCGACTGCTTAAAAAGCGATCTAAAAATATATAAACAAGAAGAAAATCTTGCTCTGCAGTCGGAGGATACATATACGCGAGCTGGCTGACCAAAACCAGATGTAAACTTTTTTTATTTACAACTTTTTAGCAATTTTTTTTTTCGGATGACTTTAAACATATAAGTGGTATATATTTTTGTTATCACCTCTAAAAACCCTTTATTTTGATACTAGATGGGTTTCGGAGATTAAAAATTTGCAACCCCTACAAAATGGCGCCCAAAATCCGCCATGTTTGTTTTTTTTGCGGTTTTTATCTAAGAACACTTGGGCGGCGAAGACCTATCTAGCGATGTATTAATTATAAAAATCGGTCAAGTGGATTGATACATACGAGGTAATAAATAATATTACATACGTATGTATGTAATATTATTATATACACAAGATACGCGCGAAAAACATAACCTTGTCCTGGCAGCCGGGTAAAACACCCGACATTTATTAGATGGCCAACTATAACCCATATCTGTAACGTGTATCTGAACGTGTACTCAATATAAAGCTCCTGGCATACCTAGAAGCTAACGATATCCTTAGTGACCGCCAATACGGCTTCCGCCGAAATCGGTCTACTGGGGATCTTCTAGCGTATGCCATTCACATCTGGAGTGAGGCCGTCGAGAGGCACGGGGAAGCGCTTGCCGTCTCCCTCGACATCTCGAAGGCTTTTGATAGGGTCTGGCACGAAAGCCTTATTGGTAAGCTTCCTTCATTCGGTTTGCCCGGTGGTCTGTGTGATTGGATTGCAGACTGCCTGAGAGATCGGTCCATTCTAGTGGTTATCGATGGCTGCTCGTCGGACCAATTGGATATTAATGCCGCGGTCCCTCAGGGGTCAGTACTCTCGGCAACTTTATTCTTGCTTCACATTAATGATCTGCTAAAACCCCGACCTTTGGGTATACAGACGACAGCACTGTTGCTGAGAGATACATGTCCAACGCTCGAGCTACCGGACCTCAGATCCAGTCTCTGCGGGAGGCCATGATGGAACGCTTGAACCTGTCCTTGCAGGCAGTCTCCGAATTGGGCGATGCCAATCTGGTCAGGTTTAATGCTGCTAAAACCCAGGCGTGTCTTTTTCCGATAAAAAGAGCCAATTTCAACCGGCTCCAACTTGCCGAGATGTGGCCGTGCCAATAACTGACCATCTTGAGCTTCTTGGCGTTACGTTGACATCGACTCTCAATTTTGGCCCATACATTGAGGCAAAGGCTCAGCTGGCTGCCAAAAAGCTGGGGATCCTTGCAAAGGTTATAAGGTACTTCACGCCAGAACAGCTGCTCAGCTTGTATCAAGCGCAAGTTCGATCATGCATGGAGTACTGTTCTCATCTCTAGGACAGATCCGCCAAATACCAGTTTGATGCACTAGAGTCGATCAAAAAGCGGGCCAAAAGGCTCATCGGCGATGAGGCACTGATTAAGACAAAGCTCCAGAGCCTTGAACATCGTCGCCGAGTTGCCAGCTTGTCGGTTTTTTACCGGTTGCATTTCGGGGAATGTGCGATGGAATTGCATGATCTAATTCCACCAAGCCCGTTTCATCATCGGACTACAAGACGTACGGCGATGCGCCATAGCTACATGGTAGACATCCCACCCATACGCACTAAACGTTTTGGAAATACTTTTATTATGCGTACAGCTAAGGAGTGGAATTCCCTGCCGGAGTCTGTGTTTCCCGATAGCTACAATGTAGGGATATGCGCGAGCCTATAATTTATTTAAAAAAAAAAACAAAAAGATACTTTTCAGTTTTTTGATTTTGAAGTTGGTTTTTATAAATCTTTAATGTTATTATCATGACATTTAGTTTAGAGCCCTTGATGTTTTATTAACTTTATAACTATTGTGTTTTCAGACAATAAATGCCCACGTTTCGAGATATGGGATTATTGCGCGAACGCAGCCTGTACTCCATTACTTTGTAGCCAGAGAGATTCGCCAATGCTCTGCTCGTTAGTCAAGAAGTGCGTACCCGGGTGCCTATGTCAAGATGGTTACTTGCGAGAAGAATCCGGCGATTGTGTACCTAAAGAAGAGTGTACTGCTTCTCCCCATAAGTACTGAAATCAAACCCAGCACACATGATCGCATCCAGGATATATTTCTTGTGCACATGGGACAAGCCTGTAGTCTTCTTTGATGTCGGCTAAAATGGGTGGTTTAGGTAGAGTTTGACAAAAGCTCAACTTGAAATTGTTAATTCAGAAACTGCAACAACAACTAGGTCAACTAGGTTATTCAAATAATAAACTTTATAATAAAAAATCTAAGCAGTGTTTTATTTATTAGCGTTCCTACCCAAGGAATTAGATAGTTCATTGGATTGTGTTACTGCGGCGTATTACGCTTACAATGGTAGTATATACCCGATTATTAATCAGTTTTAAAACCTGAATATTTCAGCTAATAACAGATACTCTGCAAACCCAAAAACCAGCAAAGAACACAAAAGAAAGCAAACACAAGTAAAAATTTAAAAAAGCCAAAAACCCCGACTTTTTTTTTATTTCTTCCTTTTTAGGGTTCCGTAGCCAAATGGCAAAATACGGAACCCTTATAGATTCGTCATGTCTGTCTGTCTGTCTGTCCGTCCGTATGTCACAGCCACTTTTTTCCGAAACTATAAGAACTATGCTGTTGAAACTTGGTAAGTAGATGTATTCTGTGAACCGCAATAAGATTTTCATACAAAAATAGAAAAAAAAACAATAAATTTTGGGGGTTCCCATACTTGAAACTGAAACTAAAAAAAAAAAAACCATCTAACCCATACATGTGGGGTATCTATGGATAGGTCTTCAAAAATGATATTGAGGTTTCAAATATCATTTTTTTCTAAACTGAATAGTTTGCGCGAGAGACACTTCCAAAGTGGTAAAATGTGTGTCCCCCCCCCCCTGTAACTTCTAAAATAAGAGAATGATAAAACAAAAAAAAATATTACGTACATTACCATGTAAACTTCCAACGAAAATTGGTTTGAACGAGATCTAGTAAGTAGTTTTTTTTTTAGTACCTCATAAATCGTTAACCGCAATTTACCAAGTACGGAACCCTTCGTGCGCGAGCCTGACTCGCACTTGGCCGGTTTTTTATCTAGTAGTAGACAATCAACAATCTATCTAACACGTAATTATGACACAATATCTTCCGAAAATGCCCCGATTGAAATAGTAAACAGCTCATAACTTTTGAATGGCGAACCGATTTTCACCAATCATAGCTAAGAACATTCCCGATGATGTCACCATTCAAACAAAAACAAACTAAATCAAAATCGGTACAAACCTTCTGCCACAGACAGATACACAAACACACAGATACACACGTCAAACTTATTAGTTTGACGTGTGTATCTGTGTGTTTGTGTATCTATGTATCATGTTATTACATGACTCTTTTTCCGTCGGGGGTAAAATGTTCACTTTTACATTCATTGACACCACATTGGTTCAGTCTACTGTTTTCACATACGTTCACGGAACGCTAAAAACTCCGCGCTATTGTGTCGGATGAGAGTTCATCTTTTGTCTATTGACTTTTTCGTTTTGGTATTTTCTTTTCCCGCTTTTCTTCTAGTACTAATTCAGAGAACGGAGTGAAATGAAACTTTTAATTGTAAGATATCTTGCGGAAAACAGTTTTCCATTGGCGTCGTAAAAGTTTTATATCAGAAAAGTATAGTAAAATTGTTTTGAACGCACTTTTTACTGAACTGTGGTTTTCGAGCTTTTCCAAGCGTTGTTTATTTTTCTTGCAGTTGACGAGATTTTGGGTTCTAGCCGAAATCATTTAGTCGAGTTTGTAAATCGTTTGTTGATCTCTAAGCTACCTGTTTGTTGAATTTTATCTTAATCTTCAACAGTTGCATGTGTAGAAATTAAGCAGTAATTACAGCCTGTTTCCCAGTAATTGGATTAGGGCTAAGTATTTTGACAAAGACTAAGCTGATATTTTTCATTTTAATAGGATGTCATCCTAATGGTTTTTTGTATGAAGCAATTGAGAGATTTTTGCCATGAAATAAAATTAAAAGCAATTAATGAAAATGCACAGGGGCAGCCAGATAATATCTAACCATTCATTCTAAAAGATGAACTGATTAACGTCTTGGAACATTACCTTAACTGTAGGTAATATCATCATCTCAGCAGAAAAACGTCGACCTCTGCTTCTTCAATCCAGCAAACTCCCTTACTCCTGACGAAGTCATGATCTACCTTGTAAGAGGCTTTCTAAAACCTCATCTTACTGTACGCGGTCGTTACTTGAAACCTTTCTGCTCCATTCCATCAGCCATTCACTCTGTGAGCAATATGCCGTTTTTCCTGTTGCATTTCGGCAATCATCCAATGTGTTCGTCCGCTCTGGATAAAGCGGAAGGGCGTGTCAGACTTTTACGGACTAAAACTCACCGTTCCTTCAGTTGCTTGCGCCAGGGCCGCGGTTACTCTCATTCAAATTTATCCGCGACCCAGACAGGCATCGGCCCTGGCGGACTCCGTCAGTTACTGCTGTCATAACTTTGGGGGAGGTTGGTCCTTATCGGACGGCGAGCTATTATTCGCCGCCCGCAAGCCTGCGCCTACGGTGGTCGGGAATCGGTTTGCGTTTCCCGAAGCCCAGGACGTCTCCTGCGGTTGTTAGGGGTGGGAATGCTACTACGTTGCGTCTCACTCACGCGTCCCGCCACCTCCTTCGCAGCCTTACTGCTTCGCAGGAGGTGACAGCTTCCCATGCCGTCTCTCTCCACACCATGGCCTGCCCGCACGCGAGAGGTCGATACAACGAGCAATATGCTACGGCAATTCTTCGAGCCATATTAGTTACCTAGTTTTTCCTATGGATCTCTTTATTTCTAATACGATCACGTAGGGAAACTCCAAGCATTGCCCTCTCCATATCCCTATTAGTTACTAATTAGTTTAACTTTTGATAAGAGCCATGAGGGAAATAATCAATTTGCCGATGGGGCCAAAAAGTTCTGGAATGGTGACCGCGAACCAAAAGACGATACGTTGGAAGGCACTAGGTGGACCGATGACCTGATTAAGGTTGCGGGAAGGCACTGGATGCAAGACGGTAACGGTATCGGTCAATGTGGCGACGCCTGAGGGAGGCCTATGTCCAGCAGTGGACGTCTTTCGGCTGATATGATGATGATGATGAGTAGGTAGAAGTTGGTTTTGGCGAATTGAATCTAATTTCATAATCTATGTCCTTGCATCTAACTAACAATTGAAGTGCAATTCGACATTTTGTTGCTCTATAATTACTGAAGCCCGCCGAAGACTCGCTGTGAGATAGCACTCTGCCAATTTATTGTAGCTTTGTGCAATTTTGCTGTTGCGCTCTTTGTAAAAATAAGCTGATAGCAGAACACTGCTAACTTTGGACGGTAAAGAGAGATCGGAAATGCAATTTATTTTGTTTGCTGTTTGAAAGGTAAACGTGATTTGTCTCAAACTGCAAAAGGAAAAGTAGAACTGAATTGATTTTAATGGCACTCCTTTGAATGAAACGAGAAATAGAGTAAACATGAAGTTTCTTGCCGGTTCGTCTCCATAGGAAACGACCAACCCGAACCGTGCACCTTTTGTCGACGTTTTATAAGTGTCCATGTAGGCCTATATGTAATAAAAAAAATGTTTCTGTTTTTTTTTTTATTGCTAGCTATTTATTAATTTATACTTCAATAATCCTAGAAATAAAGGAAGAGCTCGAGGCTAAGTGATAAAAGCTGCACGGGTCGATCTTCAAAGTTAAGGGCCTTTCACCGCTTTAGTGCCGTAAAACGCCTACTTTCTAAAGCATACTCCTTAGTAAAGGCTAGGTTAAAAGGTTTGAAAAAATACATATTTACTAGCTGTTCCCCGCAGCTTCGCCCGCGTTTTTATATATTTTGACAATCAATTCTGGTTGTCAACATACAGGGTGAGAAAAATCCAATGTTGTAGTTTTAGTTTTAATCAAAATCGGCCACGTGACTCCTTTGATTGTTTTGTGCTATTCTTCATAGTGATGATTTGGCCATCCACGCCCACTTGGAAAACTCAGTCTGTATAGGTACAGAAGAAAACGATTAACTTATTTAATTGAAGACGTTGGTCAATACAAATAAAATAAAATAAGCCTTTATTACTGTTACTCTTTACAATCTTATTCTTACATTTTATACTAATCACTATTTACATTAATACGTGTTACACGTAATTACGGTATTTATAGTATGTCGGTAATCGGTTTAGTTGTCTGTAGCAGCTTGTCTCTCGACAAAGGCCTCCTCCAAGGACTTCCATGCAGCTCGATCTCTGGCTATTCGGATCCAGTTAGGGCCCGCCAATTGCCTGAAGTCGTCCTCCCAACCCTTACACTGTCTCCCTTTGTTTCTTTTATCAATACAGGTATAGTTTAAATAGTTACAAAAGGAAATAAATATACTAAAGAGTCATAGGCTCTGCTTAGCTGCGAATTGAAGATACCACTCTATCATAAATTGTATCTACAGTTAATTGACATTTCTTAATTATGCCCTTAATCATGTGTACAACATTTTAGGACGCTGCTATATGCTATGCTGTATGTCCTTTCATTTGGTGCTAACACGGTGGATGGGTGTTTGTTTGTGTTTGCCTGTTTTTGTTTGTGTTCGCCCGTGTTCGGCATCGGTGTCGGTTTTCATGCACAAATCAAAGGGTGTTAGACAAACGATGTATCCAGACCCTTGTTCAGTTCAGTAGTACGCACGAGCTAAGTTAAGTGTGGTGGTCAAATTTACGAATCGTGACATTTTGTGTATCCTAAGCTAAATTGTAAGGAAAAATGTCTAATTGGTCTGTAGAGGTTGTCCCGAAAGTAATCGCTGCCACAACAAGCTCGTCGTCTGCCATGTTTGCCAATCCGGAGCATACATAGCACGTTCGCCAAGCCTATGGATGCGACAGATTGTCACGATTAAAACCAACAAACTACGTCAGAACAATAACATTCACCAAAAGAGCTGGCCTGTCACGACAAAATCATACATACATCATCATCAGCCTATTAATGTTCCCACTGCTGGGACACAGGCCTCCTCTCTGTGAGAGGGAATGGGCCGTAATCCACCACGCGGGCCCAGTGCGGGTTGGTGGATGTCACATGTCTTCGAATTTTTGGTTCAAAGACATGCCGGTTTCCTCACGATGTTTTCCTTCACCGTTTTGAGAGCAGTGGTGAAGAAATAATTTACACAAAGTAAAGCGCCTGCCTGGGCTCGAACCCACGACCTACAACTTGTAAGTCGCGGCTGATACCACTGGACCACCACTGCTCTCAAAATACACAAAATATATATATTATATATTATAAATATAATAGACAAAATCATAATTCCATGCATAATAGCGATTCACGCAAGATCACGCAACGACTGACCCTTTCCACAAATTAGAATATGTAGGTAACATGAGGACACCACCCAAGGATCCAATTTCTTAAAGTAACCTAATAAAATCTATTAAATCAACTAAATCCATAGGGACAATACCTGTCCCAAAATTCTTTCCACTTAGAATCCCAAAATAAAGCTATTATGGACTCTCTGGGGAACTGAACTCTTTTGTGGTTGGGTCACCAATTAATTAAATGTAAAGGAAGTATTGTACGGATAAGTACCTGATCGGCCCAGTTTGTATTTTTAGGGTAAGTACGCCTACGTCAACGGAAAAGCCTATTTATGTTTGACCTTTTAGTAATATTGTAAAAAGGTCAATTTATTTATTTTTAAGCGGTATTCTCTGGCAGTAGGTAAATCCAGTTACAAAAATCTTTCCCAAATAGAAAGCCATAGGCTTTTTTCACGGAAAAATGTTCTGTTCCTGTGGAATAAACTACGGGTCGTCCCCACGTTCTAGTACTGAATGAGACGAATTAAAAACTTGTATAAAACGCTCGTTATGCAGGCAGGTATGTTATCTGGCGCCCATCTGCTGGTTTGGTCCCTGGGGTGGTCACGGCGTATAGTGTGTTCTGGTGCACCGGTGATGGGGTGTACGCCCCCCAGGAGGGCCAGTGACGGACAGCCGCGGCGGGTTCGCGGTGAGTGCTAACGCATGCCTGTGTTCCCGCCATAAGCAGCACAGGAGGACACCGTGGAGTTTTAGTGGGTTAGAGTCCCACACACACATAACTGCACTATCTCCCCATGGCAGTGCAGTATGCATGAGCATTTCTCCGTGAAAAAAAAGGCATGTTATAAGCTGGGGATTACATCGCTGATAAAAATGCTTGGCTCAATGCTAGTCCTGCTGCACAACCACTAGGGCGCAAAACAAGTGATATGCAGAAAATTATTGTTTTGAAGTATTGTTGAACCTGCTGATGACTGTTTGAATATATTTGTATATTATAAACTCAATTTCTTTTATCATATAACTGCACAGTACATGTTTGAGTGGTGCCAATCCATGTATCTTGTTCGTAATTGGGTACCATCAGTTGGGATTGGTCATAACTTAGCTGCCTCGGCCTGGTTTTAATTACAGGAGTGTTATAAGTTTGACGTATGTTGCTGTGTATCTGTGTGTCTGTCTGTGGCATCATAGCTCCTAAACGGATGAACCGATTTTGATTAGTTTTTTTTTCTTGGAAAGGTGATTTTGTCGAGAGTGTGTTTAGCTATGTTTGAATAAAATCGGTTCAGCCATTCAAAAGTTATGGGCGTTTTACTATTTGAATCGGGGTGTTTTAGCAAGATGTCGTGTCATAATTACGTGTTCAATAGATTGCTGTTCGAAGAATATCTACTGTGTACTAGATAAAATATGTAGCATGAAATAAAAATGTACCGCGGGTTCTTGAAATTTTGAAATTTTACTTTTTCATTGTTTATTTTAATCTAGACGCTTTTAAGCACGTCATAACATCGTTCACACATATTAGTATATTATGATAGGAGTGAGCTAAGTTGCTCATTACACACGAGGCTGTGGGTTGCAGCCCGGGCCGCAGGCGAGTGCGTAATTCAGCCAAGTGTATAATGAGCAGAGCTCACGAGTTTCATACGACATTTTCCAACACATTTGCGAGGAAAAAACAAACATGTATAGCTCATCATTCATCATTTCAGCCGAAAGACGTCCACTGCTGGACATAGGCCTCCCCCAGGCGTCGCCACATTGACCGATCCCGTGCGTCTCGCATCCAGCGCCTTCCCGCAACCTTAACCAGGTCATCGGTCCACCTAGTGGGAGGCCTTCCAACGTATCGTCTTCCAGTTCGCGGTCGCCATTCCAGAACTTTTCGGCCCCATCGGCCATCCGTTCTGCGAGCAATGTGCCCTGCCCACTGCCACTTAAGTTTGGCAATTCTTCGGGCTATGTCGGTAACTTTGGTTCTCCTGCGGATATCATCATTTCTGACGTGATCACGCAAGGAAATTCCGAGCATAGCCCTCTCCATTGCCCTTTGGGTGACTTTAAGCTTTCTGATAAGGCCCATTGTGAGCGACCACGTCTCGGTCCCATAGGTGATCACTGGCAACACACACTGGTCATAGACTTTTGTCTTGAGACACTGCGGTAAGTTGGACGAGAAGATACCACGCAACCTCCCGAACGCCGCCCAGCCGAGTCGGATTCGACGGTTGACCTCTTTCTCGAAGTTGGACCTACCCAACTGGACCGTTTGTCCCAAGTAAACATAATCGTCTACAACTTCGAGTGTAGAGTCTCCGATCTTGATAGGAGTGGGTGTTACATGGGCGTTAACCATGACCTTGGTTTTGTCCATGTTCATTTTAAGACCCACTTTTTCGGAAGCTCTACTAAGGTCATCGAGCATTTTACTGAGGCTCTCCATGGTCTCAGCCATGATCACTATGTCGTCGGCAAACCGAAGGTGAGTTATGTACTCGCCATTAATGTTGATGCCAAGCCCCTTCCAGTCCAGAACCTTGAAAACGTCCTCCAGCGCAGCAGTGAACAGTTTCGGAGAAATGACGTCTCCCTGTCTTACGCCGCGCTGGAGTAGGATTGGTTTCGAGGTCTGATCCTGAAGACGGACTGACATGGTGGCGTTTTTGTACAGACACTTCAACACCTCAATGTACCGGTAGTCGATCTGGCACCGTTGGAGAGACTGCAGTACAGCCCAAGTCTCGATCGAATCGAAGGCTTTCTCGTAGTCCACAAACGCTAAACAGAGAGGCAGGTTATACTCTTCGGTCTTCTGTATAACCTGCCGCAGCGTATGTATGTGGTCTACGGTGCTAAAGCCTTTTCGGAATCCGGCTTGTTCGGGAGGCTGGAAATCGTCAAACCTGCGCGCGAGACGATTCGTGATGACTCTTGAAAACAACTTGTAAACATGGCTAAGAAGCGAGATGTGCCTATAGTTCTTCAGCCGGGCATTGTCGCCCTTCTTGAAGAAGAGTACCACCACACCCCTGCACCATGCCTGTGGCGTTTTGCCCTCGAGTATGACGGAATCAAAAAGCTTCTGAAGGGCCTTGAGGACCGGTTTTCCACCCGCCTTCAGAAGTTCAGCCGTGATTCCGTCATCACCCGGCGCCTTGTTGTTTTTAAGCTGTTTCAGAGCCATCCTAATCTCGTACAGGCTGACGGCCGGGATATCTTCGGTATAGTGTCGGGTCAATCTAGCTCTTGGGTCGTTTGCTAGATTCGCAACGGGTTTACTGGTTGACGTGTACAACTGCCCATAGAAACTCTCGATCTCCCTCAGAAGCTCCGGTTTGGCGGATACAATCCTGCCATCATCGGTCTTCAGTTTCGTGAGCTGGCTCTGCCCAATAGCCAGATCCCTTGAAAAAAACCTTGGAGCCTTTATTTCGCTCAATCGCGTCTTTAATACGCTCGGTATTAAAGCGGCGGAGGTCTCTTTTCAAGGATTTAGAGATCTGTCTATTGATCTGCCGGTATTTTGTATGTATAGCTTATATCGTTTAATTATTAAAACAATAGGTGAACGTTCAATTGTCAAAGCGATATTTGTTTGATTTGGATGGCAATTTCACAGTTTGTGTTGCATTGATACTTGCCTCTTCTTTAGTACTTCTGTAAATGTCGGCGACAAAGGCAAATCATATTAAGCACCAAATAACTCATGCTACGAGATGTACATGGTTGTGGTTCGGGACAAAACTTTTTTGCCTTTGGCTCCAAATTACGTTATTTTGTCACTGATTTTCACCTTGATATGAAAAGAGTCTTCTATATATGATTCAGCTATTGCAGCAGAACACCATACGCCATGTAGCTTTAATGTCAATATATCAGCCCCCGAATCAGCCAACATTGTAGCTGAAGTTCTTCTAAAACTGGGCCCAATGTAAAAATTGGCCTCAGGCAAACCTAAATATTACGCAAATTTTCTTGGCATATTACCAAATTTGTTAATACCGAGTGTTTGTGCAGTACATTTTATTTTCTGAAAGTATTGATAAAAGCGATCATCCTTTGTTTTTGTTGAACGGAGAGCTTGATATGTTGTCACTATTTCACGAAATGTTCCGTGGATTGTAAAAGATCGTGGCATCTTTGTTTTGGTCTGGTTAATTTTGACGAGAAGCATTTCTCCGTGGGTTTCTACATATAAGAAATATGTCTGTATTGTCTATATTATAAAGAGGGAAAGTTTGTGACGTTGTAAGGAGTAATCTCTGGATCTACAGAACCGATTTTGAAAATTCTTTCATCAGTAGAAAGCTACGTTATTCCTGAGTGTCATAGGCTAAAATATATTTAAAAAAAAAAATAGTGAAAATCTATTTAATTAATTATTATTAAAAAAAAATGTCCTTTTTATGCTATGAAAAAAAGACTAAATCTATAATTTCAAAATAAAATTATTTGCATTGTCGAACTACTAATATATCCCTGTATGAAGGCTGTTTTGCAATTTTTCTTCTTCTTATGGTATTTATTTCCACCCAAAGATGCGTTAAAATTAGTGTTGAAATATGGAACTTACGACACTCATAAGTTTCTTTTTTTACTTTTTTGTTTCGATACAGGGCTAGATATTGATGAGCCAAATTGAAATCATTCTTTATTTTGAATGTACATCGTCAAACAGTGGAGTAATCGCCAGACTACGTCTCTATGGAAGAATGATCGACTAGTGTAACCTTACGGTGAGCTATGGACATAGTACACCCAAATAGTTACCTACAAAAGCATACCCGAATAAGCCTACAGTGTCTTCAACCTTTACAGACACACGCACGTCTAAAAATAGCTACCAAATTAAGTACCTGCAGGTCGAATCCATCCCAGAGTAATGTTGGAGCCCGATCGAGGAATTTAATTTGGTCGTAAGTGCTCGTAACTATGCGTAAGTGATGGGTACGTGAGTGTTCGCAAAGTATGTAGATCCCCGTTTGTTTTACGGGTTTTTTGGATGATACGTTGCATTGCCAGAGGGTGGAGGGAATTAGAAAAGGAGATTAATTTGAACAGGATTTTTCAGTCTATAGAACGACTTTGACTGCGATTTATAGTGGTGTAAAGGTTCCACAGACATGACAATGCGACAATGACGTGATGACTCGTTTTTTCGGAATTGTTCTAAAATGACTTGACTGAAAGAAAAAACATGTGTAAAACCGTCCAAGTGCGAATCGGACTCGCGCACGAAGGGTTCCGTACATTATCTCAAATCGGCAAAAAAATCACTTTTTTTTTTGTATGGGAGTCCCAGTTGAATATTTATTTTATTCTGTTTTTAGTATTTGTTGTTACAGCGGCAACAGGGCATCATCTGTGAAAATTTCAAATGTCTAGCTACCACGGTTCATGAGATACAGCCTGGTGACAGACGGACAGACAGACAGACGGATCGCGGAGTCTTAGTAATAGTGTCCCGTTTTTACCCTTTGAGTACGGCACCCTATAAATTGTCGTCGCATGGTCGCCTCGTGTGACAGGTGTCAGCATGAGAGGCTTTCGCTATGACTTTGGGTCCCTGGAGATGTTCAGGTGACAATAATTGAATGTTCTATTATCTATGGAGTAGGTACTCAGGTCTAATGTAGCTCCAACACTGTACTTTCATTGTGCGCAAAGCTAAGGAGTGAAATTCCCTTCCTGGGTCTTTGTTCCCTGATAGCTACAACCTTGGGGTATTTAAGTCAAGAGTGAATAGGTGACTTCTAGGCAAGCGTGCTTCACCGTAGGCCACATCATCGCTTACCATCAGGCGAGGTAGATGGTCAAAGGCGTGCCTACCGAAAAAAAAAAAAACACGCTCAATCCTCTAATTAGAGAGATGAATCCTGAGAGACGGTGGAGTCAGATTGAGATCACCCTCTTAAGATCACCACTAACAACACAATTCAACTACCTCAAATCTTTATTTTTGCATAACTCTACCGAATGGGCCCATTTTCAGGTTTTTTATTTCAGTTACATTTTGTGTAATGTATTGACACGCCAACAATCTTTTCTTCGAAACAGAATATTGTTTGAAAATGTTGCAAGCGTTGAAAGGTTGAAAGCTCTCCTCAAGTGGAAGCAATTACGCAGCATTCACAAAATAGTGAAGAAAACAGCACACACTTTTAAATAAACTACACCATTAAAAATTATGTTTTGAAAATAAGAACTGCATAACGGAAATAAGACATGAGAATACAAAGACAACTTGAAGAGCTAGAATATGACATCGTATTTTATTTCTGTAAATAAAAACTGAAAACGGAAAGGGATAATTGGAAGGCCGAATTCTGTATTAGAACAACTAAAGCTAGGGACGCTAGGAAAGCTAGGGACGCTTGCAGTGGCGTATTTAAGGAGAGGTGCTCTGGGCCGAATACTTATGCGCTTCAATAATTAACAAAAACAAAAGGTAAAATTCAGTTAGGTATGCTCAAAAAAATTTACGTTTAAAAAAACAATAAGAAGTTTTAAAAATAAAAACTAAAAAAATATTGTTTATATTTGGGACAACATAGGAACCATTTTTGTTAGTAAACACCTTAGATACTACGACTTACACACTAGGATTAGTAACAAATTTAATAACAACAGACAACTTAGTGAGTCATGTACTTGCGAGTCATTTTATGCGGACAATGATTCCGAATGAGATGCCTCAGCACAGGAGCTGTCCGGTCCTCAGCCACGAATTTCAGTATGCTATTGTCATACATTTCGATAAAAATTTGTAAAAGTGCTAATTCGTACGCGAACTAGCTTCTTATTGCTCATCACAGCATCCACCTCTTTCGCACATGTTGTCGGATGAGATAGCATGCATTATAACCTCGCGCACAAAATAGTTCGTGCCGTCGACTAGGGGAACCTTAAGCCACCTCCACACGCTTGGCGAACAATGGCAAACAGTAAACACAAAACAACAAACACGAACGTGTGGATGGGTGTTTGTTTGTGTTCGCCCGTGTTCGGCATTGGTGTCGGTTTTTATGCACAAATCAAAGGGTGTTTGACAAACGTGTTTGCGATGTATCCAGACGCTTGTTTAGTACAGTAGTACGCACGAGCTTGCTGGCGGCGGACGGAGTTAATAGTGGTGGTCAAATTTACGAACCGTGGCATTTTGTGTATTTTAAGCTAAATTGTAAGGAAAAATGCCTGATTGGTTTCCCAAAGTAATCGCTGCCACAACAAGCTCGTTGTCCGCCATGTTTGATAGTGGTGGTTTAAGCAGATTGTTGCACTTGAAAGTTAACGCCATAACTGCAAACATAGACTACAAAGAGACCACTAAAATACCTAAAATTAGCTAGAAAATCTAATTTTAGCTTATTAATTAGGCTGTACGGCGCACCGTTCACCCACGCTACATCTTACATAAGGGCGATTCTTCATTAGTACAGTAGATACTTATGATCTAAATAGTACGAAACATGATAGTCCATCTATGTTGTCACTGCTTTGTGACTGAACCATCGACCACACAGGCTGTGTGGTGGCTGGATTGAACTCACTACGCACGCACCCGGACCTCTTCCAGTAAAGCATTTTGATCTATAGCTTGTAGATCATTGAGTCTACGTTTAAAATATAATAGAAATCATAAGGATGCATGATAATATACATATACTTCGAGTAGCTATTTCGACCTCGTAGCCTCGCAGCTTCTATGAGTGAAGGGATTTTCGAAATCGAATCAAGATAACCGCCGAGAAGCCGCGTGTCACCGCGGAGTCCGCCTTAGTACTTGTGCATAAAGTTTTCCTCAAACAAAAACGTTTTACTCTAAAAATGTGTTCCACTGCTATTTTTAATAGATACTGTTTTAGTTTTAATATTTTTAACGACTACCAATTAGCAATGTAAACGCACCCTTATTATGCAGTTGAACCGAACCCAGTGATGTGCCTCACTTGATTGAGTACTCAGCTAATTAGTACACAATTACAGCTGATTCTGAGTACGAAAACTTGACTAATAAGCTGGTAAATAACGGTTCAGCATAAGGTTCAAGGGGCAACTTTGCTAATATTTTTGTATCACACGCAGTATTCAAATGTGATTGCTAAAATCACATTCGAATACTGCGCATTTGATATTGCTGTATATACACAGTGTAAATACGGACGATAAGTATGGCAACTACCAACAAACGCTCGAGACAGTACCTACACACTCACACAAACATGCGTATCGATGAGACCTCTAAACGGTTGTCGCGATGTTGTCAGTGGTGCGGGGCCACAGTAAACATATACAAACAGTATGGCAACTACCTATAAACGCTCGAAACGGCACACTCACACAAACGGCGCCATCTGTACATGGTAGACATCCCACCCATACGCTAAACGTTTTGGAAATACTTTTATTATGCGTACAGCTAAGGAGTGAAATTCCCTGCCGGAGTCTGTGTTTCCCAATAGCTACAATCTAGGGGTCTTTAAGTCAAGAGTGAATAGGTTACTTCTAAACAAGCGTGCTCCATTGTCGATCACATCATCGCTTCCCATCAGGTGAGATAGTGGTCAAGCGCCAGCCTATATTGAATAAAAAAAAAAAAAAGATACTATTTTAGATTTAATAATTTTAACAAATACCCATTAGCAATGTAAACGAACCCTTATTATGCAGTTGAACCGAACCCAGTGATGTGCTTCACTTGGTTGAGTACTCAGCTAATTAGTACACAATTACAGCTTATTCTGGGAACGAAAACTTGACTAATAAGCTTGTAAATAATGGCTCAGAATAACGTTCAAGGGGATAGAGCTAATATTTTACTAGTATTCAGATGTGATTGTTAAAATCGCCATGTATTTATGGCCACCAAGACTGTACCCATGTAGGTTTCTTTGTGCATGTCTGTTTACAGCTTAAGAGCGGACTCTAGTCAACAGGAATTTGAAAAATAGGTATTTGAAGAAACTATAGCCGTCGCGTCACCTCCAACGTCACTCCGTAAAGTGCGAAAGGGACAACTGCAGCTCAGGCTGATTTTACCTACAAAAACTTTGACTAAAAGACGTTTCGTATTCTGCTGTTTTCTTCATGAAAACTGGTCTGATCTAAAAAATTCTTATATCAAAATTTAGAGGAAAAGTATATCTATGCTCCTATCATTTCCTTTTTTGTTAAAAACTTATAAGTTTTGTCTGAAAGTCTTCTGAACATGGCGGTAAAAACGGGCATTTTTTCGGATTTTTGGAATGTCATATTTCTTTTTGTGATTATGTTTTGGAAAAAAGGAAATGATACAGGCAAGTATTTATTAGACCTAGATTTTATGGAAAAAAATCATTGCTCTAGAGGCATTATCCACGAAGAAAACAGCAGAATGTGTTTGTATGGAGAAAGTCTCACTAGAGTCCCCTCTTAAAGCAAGTGTTCACTATACCAAAGAACGTTCGCCCGAAAACTGTTGACCAAAAACGAAATAGTAATAAAACTAAATTAAGACGACGAATAACGCCAACGACCTTGTGGGAACAAAACGCGCACTCGTTTCACACCCGCGCGACCCAAAATTTAGTAGTTTTTTGTACTTTCCTTATTATTCTATGACATTAAAAAAAAAGCTTCAGATCAAAATGTAGATAATTAAATTGTCTTTGAGATGGTGTCGATTTCATTAAAATCCACCCAGCGGTTTTGGTGCGATTGTCGTGTTTTTGCCCGTTTTAGACATAACTTTACAAATTAATTACACTATGTTATACAAATAAAACTCAAATTCTGCTTAGATGAAATTATTAAGAAAATGTTCATTAAAATATATATTTTTGCCATAAAATTACGACAAGCCGTTTAGACGTGATTCTCATTTTAAAATCAGCTACTCAAGGGAATCGGCGCCTTAAAATGATGCTCAATTACTAAAAATAATTTATGGAATGCTCTTCTAAATTTCGAGTCATCGTCAAAAAACTACCAAATGTTTAATATCTAGCTATCCAGGACTTCAAGTCTGATATTGCTTAGGATTGACAGTGATAGAAAGTTAATTATTCTCGTGTGATTCTAATCTTTGTTTTTGATAACTTAATGATGATTTGTACATTATATTGTATATATTTGTCATAAAAATGACGATTAAAAATGAAAATTTATGAAATCTGATGGGATTTACAGGTAAAATAATTTTAATTTTGTAAGAACTTAACAATATAATAGTGATAGCCCTAAAACTTTTGCTGATTTAGTTTGTATACATAGTATCTTCTAAGTGGCTCAAGTATAGGTATGCAAGTATGCAATAATCAATAGTGTTTTTTATTGACCCTTGTATAAATTGCCTGGACGGGGGTAAAACCCCCAAAATCCATCCAGCAGACTCACAAGTTCTATAATTATATCAGTCCCAACAGCAAAACAACAACAACAAAACTAAAAGGTGACTACTGAGAAATGCGTCACACTACATGGCCTTGTAGGTACAAATATTTACCTTTCAGGGGATGCAGGGGAGTGGTGACCTCCCTGAGGTAATGGAGGCTGTTTATAGAACCTGGTATCACCTGTGACGTCATTACCTCTATGGTATGTTTCAGCTTATTATGACTAATGTCGATGGTGGGAATAGTAGCTACAATCTAGATACAGGTGCTCTAGAAGGTGTTTGATAAGGCTTTACATAATCTTAAGCTGACAACAAATTATCGGACGCAGCTGACGGACGCGACTTACACTCGCGACTGATAATTATGTGCACAGTCGTTTGGGACGCGGCTTTCGGACGCGTCCGAGTGCCTATTCCATAGACAATCTTATTCAACGAAGATTATGTTTACGTAGAAAAATGACGATTATTGTAAGTGAGGACGCAATTCTCTGTTGCGAACACACTCGATAAGTTTTTCTGCCATTTAATTTATAGCCTCGCACGCACGTGCGAGATATCGCGTAGTCTGAGTTGTCTGACGCCTGGACGCGGCCCGCACCCCGTGCACACCGTCCGCGGACGTTTTCGGCTGACACAAACATCCAGCGAGCCAGATCTCTATCGGACGTCCGAACGCCCAAGGTCACGTCCGCGACTTACATCCGATAGTTTGCACAATATAATGTACATTCACTACCTAGATACACTATAAGTCGCGGCTGTCAGTCGCGTCCGTCAGCCGCGTCCAATAATTTGTTGCCAGCTTTACTAATATTCTTAAAACAGTGAAGAAAAACATCGTGAGGATACAATGCCCTAGAACCAAAAATTCGAAGATATGAGACATCCACCAAACCGCACTGGGTCCGCGTGGTGGATTAAGGCCCATTACCTCTCTCACAGAGAGGATGCCTGTGTCCCAGCAGTGGGAACATTATAAGGCTGATGATGATGATGACTAATATTATAGATGTGAAAATTTGGATAGATTTATGTGTGTTACAAAATCACGCTAGAACGACTGAATGGATCTGGATGAAATTTGGCACAGACTTAGATTATAGTCTGGAATATCTTTCTATCTACTTCTTATCCCGTTACAATGTGCCCTTGGGGTGATAAAACACTTGACACTGGCTAAAGCTAGTAATATATGAAATATACAATTAATACTGACCTTGCATAGCATTGAAAATGGTACCTTCATATTTGGATGCATGTGTGAGAAATTTGTCATTGCAGTTGCGGTATTGCAGTCCAAGCCGAAGGCGAAGGCATGATTGTACCAAGAGTTAGCCACTTCTGACAAAATTTTACTATCAGTCTGTACTCTGTATTATCGCCGGGCTGGGCCAATGCCTCCCTCAAAACGAAGATATAAGAAAATATTTTATGTTCTCTAATTATAATTTTTTGTTTAGAAATGCGCATGTATACTGCACTACCACGGGGAGATAGTGCAGTTATGTGGGACTCTAACCCACTAAAACCCCACGGTGTCCTCCTGTGCCGCTTATGGCGGGAACACGGGCACGCGTTAGCACTCGCTGCGAACTCTGTACCACAGATAATATAATACTAGCATACAGATGCCTCATCCCATACAAAGAAACCGTGCCGACGTAACTAGCGTTTTTCATCTCATTATACCGATTATGTTATGTAAATCGATCGCGTTCGGCTCCGTTCCACGGCAATAGATAGATCACCATCTATATCGGTGGAACGGAACTGAACGCGATCGATGTACACAAAATAATCAGTACAGTACGTGGGACCGTTTCTTTGTATGGGATGAGACACCTCTGCCTAACCTAATATGAAAATAATAGCAAGCCATTAGCAGTTTCTTCATTAAACTTCCATTAAACACAAATGAGAATTTATACTTATTAGGACTTTAATTTAAATATCCATTAGCTGACATTTAACTTGCAGTTTTCATTAATAATTACAAGTATCTCCCACGCGTTTGAGCTGAGACCACGAACGACATAGTGGGTGAGGGTACCCGAGACGCGGGTGAATGTACTAGTACCCTTAGCAAGAATGTTTATAAATCCCCAATTAGTCTAATATGATCTTGGGATAAACGTTGCCATACATCAGAACAAGCCTGTGCCCTGTAGGGAATTACAAATAGAGGTCTATACAAAAAAAACCGCCGACTTCCAAAAAGAAAACAATACAAACTATAAAATAACTTAAATTTGGGAAGTCTGTAGTCCTGTTTTTGTTTCTTCGTTTTTTGAAACCGACTCCGAAATTGAAGTTATTTTTACATTGTAGTATTTTTTTTTGGAAGTCGCGGTTGTATTTTTTATAACAAAAAGTTATATTTTTAATTTTTTTGTTGTGGTACCTAATGAGCAAGTTCTATAGTAAGGTACCTATAATGCACAAAGTTATGCTATATTGCCATACTAAATTGAACATAACCGGTGAAATGAGAGTTTACCAGGGTGAAATGTACATCTGCGTACCCTTTTAGAGCTTACCGGCCTGATTTTATGTTATGAAATGGCGTAAACAATAAACAGACATGCAATCGTGTTACGTACTCGCACAGCACCCAAACCGCTGACAAGCGATTACCTCATTACCGCACATCGCAACAGCCGCGGACACGAGGCGCCGACGCAGCACAACGTGATGCAGCCCGACACCGGACATCGAGGCCCTCGTGGAATCGTCACTTTTGGCACGGCATCGGTCAACTGTCGTCTATTTCTAAGCCATTTTATAATTGTAATTTTATTAATTAAATTTAAGTTAAATAAATTTTGTATTTTTTTAAATCCTCCGGCTACAGCCTTCGTAATTGGCGCAGTCGGTAGGATACTCGCGGGCCGGTTCGCGAGATTAAATTGATAGGATCGCGAGTCACCCGGGTGGCCGTCGGGCACCGTACGAGTATCCAGAACCTACAAGTGCTGCAGACCAGAGGAGTATCCAGACATCGATACAGAAGAGGTACAAAACCATTACAAGTAAGTACTTTAGAATCGCTCTAGAGTCGCTTCCTTTTTATCCTTAACAGTTACCCTTTAATCGTTCCAAGATTTTCCATCCAAGGCAATCTCGGTCCCCTAGGTTAGATAGTAATCGTAGAGTTAGTATTTTAGACGCTAATAGAAATCTAGAGGCGGAACCGTGGGATAGTAGTAGTATAGAGATATCGAGTATGGCTGACTCAGTAGATCAAGTTTACAAGGCCCTACGATTGGTTCCTGAATTCGACGGGAACTCGAACGTACTAACTAGATTTATAAAATTATGCGATCAGTTAGTACAGGAGCTAGTGAAAAATGGACCAGAATATCAGTTAAGTAATTTGGCATTATTAAACGGAATTTTAAATAAAATAGTTGGACCCGCATCGCGTACGATTAATTCCAATGGTATCCCGGAGACCTGGGAAGGAATTAGGAGTGCTTTAATTAATAATTTCGCCGATCAACGCGATGAGACATCCTTGTACAATGACTTAGCGCTTTTAACACAAGGTTCAGCAACCCCGCAAGAATTTTACGAACAGTGCCAAAATCTCTTTAGTACTATTATGACTTATATCAGCCTGCATGAAACGATAGCGAGTACCATTGAATCAAAACGTACCTTGTACAAGAAACTCACGTTACAGTCGTACCTACGTGGTCTACGAGACCCGTTGGGTTCTCGCATTCGGTGCATGCGGCCTGATACGATTGAAAAAGCTTTAGAATTCGTGCATGAAGAGATGAATACGCTATATCTGCAGCAGCGTAGCGACCATGCTCCTGACAGGAGGTCGCAGCCCCAGCACCAGGTTAGTCCTAAATTTACTTATGGCCTCATGCCACCGAATCACGCGGCACCACCTACATCGCGCTCTTTTAATTTGCCACCCTTTAGGCCTCCCAATATGGCAGGACCCTCGAGACCGTCTATGCCTCAAGGTCAGCAAGCTATTCCGATTTGGCGAAATCAACCTCCTCAATACCGCGGGCCCACACGTACGCAGCAGATGTTTAGTTCACCGCCACCTAATTATACACCCCAGGGTCAAGTTTTTAGAATGCCCGGTCCTAGCAGGCCAACTACTAGTAATGCCCCGCAACCTATGAGTGGTGTAAGTCACTATGTGGCTAAACCATTCGTCCCACGTGCATCCCACGATTGGACTAAGGCTGGAAATCCGCCGCCCACAAATTATTTTAGAACAAGGGAATTCAATTACAATGATTTTAGCGACCAGTTGCAGTATGACTATTATAGCGATTATTTTGTTAACGGTGATTATTACCCCCAGGAATATTTTGAGTATACCGGTTATGTGTACCCAAATGAATACGTTCATGAGTACCCACAGCCTACAGATTCATATGTTATTGTAGAGGAAGTAAAAGATCCGATTCCGCCTGCCGAAAGGGAGGATTTTCAGAAAGTCCCCAAATCAGAAAAGTCAAAATAGAGATTAATTTACAGACGCAAAGGCAACTGCCGTATATACAAATCTCAGACCCTCCGCTAAAATTGTTAATTGATACAGGTGCAAATATGTCTTTTGTTAGCCCCGCAGTAGTTCAAAAGTTCTTATCCCATATACCGTGTAATTATGATCCCTTTGAAGTAACGAATATTCACGCTACCACTAGAAGTGATTATTCCATTACCATACCGTGTTTCCCGGAATTTAATGAACCAGGTGAAATAACTCTTTTCGTTTATGCGTTTCATACATTTTTTGATGGTTTGATTGGCTATGACTTGTTAGAAAAACTGGAATCTAACATCGATCTGAAAAACAGACTGCTGGTCACTCGTAACTCAAGTAATCCTTTATTGATGTACGATTCGCGCAATAGTAACTTATACGAAGACATAGTACCGGCTAATTCATCTAAACTAGTAAAAGTTCCAATAAATTCTGAGGACGGTTACGTTTTAATTCCCGAGCAGTGTATTTCAAATTGTTTAATAAATGATTGCGTTACAACTGTAAAAAATAACAGGGGTATAATAGAGGTAACTAATCCTTCACGTCATGATGTAGTCTTTTCCATGGATCGCCCTGTCGGTGCGGAAGTATTCAATGTGCAGTGCATGCGCACCGATAATCAGCCCAATCGCGTAAACGAAGTTTTGTCCCGTCTACGTACAGACCATTTGAACCCTGAAGAAAAAGCTAATCTAGAAGCACTTTGCTCTCGGTACGCCGACGTATTTTATATTGATGGCGAATCATTGTCTTTCACTAACCAAGTAAAACATTCCATACGAACAACGGATGATATACCAATCTATACTAGAAGTTACCGATACCCATTCATACATAAGCAGGAAGTTCAAGATCAAATCTCTAAAATGCTTGAACAAAACATCATACGTCCCTCACAGTCTGCGTGGAATTCCCCCATCTGGGTAGTTCCCAAGAAAGCCGACGCCAGTGGAAAAACCAAATGGCGCTTGGTTATAGATTTTAGGAAATTAAACGAAAAGACCATTGACGATCGCTATCCTATACCCAACATTTCGGACGTCCTAGACAAGTTAGGTAACTGCCAGTATTTCACCACCCTGGACCTCGCCAGTGGTTTTTACCAGGTTGAAATGAACCCGGATGACATCCATAAAACCGCGTTTACAGTCGAGCATGGACATTATGAATTTCTCCGCATGCCGATGGGTTTAAAAAACTCTCCTTCAACCTTCCAACGGGTGATGGACAATGTCTTACGGGACCTTCAAAATGTTGTGTGTTTAGTGTATTTAGACGATATTGTCGTTTTTTCAGTATCCCTTCAGGAACACATGATAAATCTGGAAAAAGTATTTCAGAGACTCAGAGAATCTAATTTCAAAATACAAATGAATAAATCGGAATTTTTAAAGTTAGAGACAGCATATTTAGGACACATAATTAGCAGAGACGGCATTAAACCTAACCCGGATAAGATTATAGCCATCCAGAAATTCCCACTGCCCAAAACGGCTACTGAAATTAAACGTTTCCTAGGTCTGTTAGGGTATTATAGAAAATTTATTCCAGACTTCGCTCGTATAACAAAACCTATGACACAATGTCTTAAAAAAGGTTCGAAAATTGCCATAACCGATCCAAATTATATTAGTTGTTTTGAGAAATGCAAAACCCTCTTAATCAATGACCCGATCTTGCAATATCCAGACTTTAGCAAAGACTTTATACTAACAACCGACGCATCTAACCTTGCCATTGGTGCCGTTCTCTCACAAGGTCAAATAGGTACTGACAAGCCCATTGCATACGCATCCCGTACACTAAACACTAGTGAAATTAACTACAGTACAATTGAAAAAGAATTGCTGGCAATTGTATGGGCAACCAAATACTTCCGCCCTTACCTATTTGGTAGGAAATTTAAGATCGTTACGGATCACAGGCCCTTACAATGGGTCATGAATTTAAAGGAACCCAATTCTCGTTTAACCCGCTGGAGACTAAAGCTAAGCGAGTATAACTTCACTACTATCTATAAGCAGGGCAAGCTGAATACTAACGCAGACGCTCTGTCCCGCATCGAAATCAACAATGAGGATGCGAACTCTATAGCAGTTAACACGTCTGAAAAATCCCCTTCAGTGGTTGGTTCTACAACTGCAACAGCTCACACCAGTGCTGAGAACCCTATATTGGAAATACCGATTTCTGATGAACCTTTAAATAAATTCCACCGCCAAATATCCTTTGTAATCGTAGGAGATATAAAAAAACGCCCAACTGTGTCCAAACCTTTCGAAACCCACACTAAAACTACCATACAACTATCCGAGTCTAACCTTGAACAAGACGTAATAAATTCCGTTAAAGAATATGTGAATCCCAAAGTAAAAACAGGAATTCTCATCCATCCCCCTCTAGCCATGTACAATATAATTCCGATCATCCAAGATAAATTCAAAAGCTCCGCCTTGGATATGGTTTTAACGAAAAAAGAAGTAGAGAACATCAAAAATTACCTGGACCAACAGGAAATCATTCGTAATTACCATGAAGGAAAAACCAACCACCGTGGTATAACTGAATGTTTCCTTGCCTTATCACATCGCTATTATTGGCCCAAAATGAAAGAGAGTATATCAAAGTATATTAACGAATGTAGTATCTGTGGCCAAGCAAAGTACGATCGCAACCCCATTAAACAAAAATTCTCCATAGTTCCTCCCCCAACTAAACCCTTTGAAATTTTACATCTGGACCTTTTCACAGCACAAAATGAGAAATTTCTCACTCTAGTAGACGCTTTCTCGAAATATGCTCAAGCATATCATCTTAGAGATGGTACCGCGTTAAGTGTCGTTCAAGCTCTTTTAACGTTTTGCACCCACCATGGCGTTCCCTATACGATAGTCACGGACCAAGGACCCGAGTTCACTAATGCATTATTTTCAGAATTTGTCCGACTCCATAAGATACAACATCATAAAATCCTTGCACATACTCCTAACGATAATGGAATAGTAGAGCGCTTCCATTCTACCATTCTCGAACATCTCAGAATCCTGAAGTTGGAAAAGCGTAATGAACCCGCCGTAAATCTCATGCCCTATGCAGTTTTAGGTTATAATAGCTCAATACATAGTTTCACCAAATGTAGGCCTATAGATCTAATCACAGGACACTTTGATCCCCGCGATTCCTTGGATCTAAACCTATCTGAGCACCTACTGCAAAATTATTTACAAGACCATAAAAAACGATTAACCCAAGTCTATGAAATAATAAATGAGACCGCCCTCCACCGTAGGACCGAATTAACTGAAAGTAGGAATAAAGATCGTGAACCTGAAAAGGAATATAACCCTGACCAACAAGTATTCGTCCGCAATCCTCTAGCTAACAGACAAAAGTTAGCCCCGCGTTTCACTAAAGACATAGTCATGGCCGACCTTCCCATACACATATATACCAGAAAGAAACGAGGTCCTGTTGCAAAATCTCGTCTCAAGAGAAGCCCTAAAGAGTCCACATTGTTACAGGATGTTACTGCTGCTACTCCTGCAGATGACGCAAGGACAAGAAGTAATGATTGATCCTTTAGGAAACGGCCCTGGAATACTTCCGTTTAATTTAGGAACTACGCGTATCATTTCCCATTATCATTCCTTTCTCAACTATGTTAATCTCGACGGTATACAATCCCAGATATATACAGTTAAAACACAACTGACAGACGTTAGTCATAAACTAAATAATAAGACGTCTCTATTATTTGAACCGCACATGAACTACCTTACATCTAAATTAACTAAAATATCTATGCAGCTAGAGTCATTTGAACATAATCGTCATAAAAGAGGACTCGTTGATGGTCTCGGTTCTATTATTAAGAGCATATCCGGTAATCTTGACCAGACTGATGCAATCAAATATAACAATGCTATAACAGTCCTTAAGGAAAATGAGTACAAGATGCAAGCTCAACTTAATCAGCATGTTAGTCTATCTAAAACTTGGATTTCATATAATGCCAACTTATTAACTAACATAACAAAAAACCAGGAGAGAATAGGTAATGTTTTAAATCGGATAATCAATAGTACAGCAGACTTCGATTTTACCCAATACGCCCACATGGCTCAACACTTAATTATCTTAAGCGATAGCATAGACAATTTGTTCGAAGAGCTACATAAACTAGAATACACTCTAGCCTTAATACGTACATTAAGCACACCCCATATGGCAGTTAGTATAGCTGAAATTAGGAATATGTTAGATAAATTAAGGATTTTATACTCGAACGATGAAATCCTCGAAATAGAATTAAGGGATTATTATGACGTAATTAAGCTAGGATACTTTTATATAGATAATCAGATAGTTATAGTATTTAAGGTGCCGATTGCCTTCCCTCCAATCTATAGCCTTTACAAACTGTCCATTGTCCCTAACAAGAACAATAAAATCCTTTTACCTACCTTACCCTTTATTGCGATTTCCGGACAAGATTCTATGTACATGGAGGCTGAATGCCCGAAGGTAAATTCTCTGTACCTCTGCGAAGCAAAATCAAAGTACAAGACCCAAAATGATCCGGATTGTATCCAGCATCTGATCTCCAAGCAAGAACTTCTCCCATATTGCAAGCTGTCCTCAGTCACATTGAAGAGAGAAGCTGTGGAACAACTCGACGAGAAACACTACACCATCAGTTTCCCACACCCAACCAAAGTGAAGATATCCTGCAGACAAGAAACATATAAAATCCTTGAAGGAAGCTATCTGGCTATTATCCCGCACAATTGCCACATTAAAACGCCCGAATTCACAATAGCGAACTCTAACAATCACATCAAGGGATTCGCTCTGGAAATTATGCAATTGCCTACGGTTATTGAAGACTTAGGAACCTCAAGCGAGGCACCAATCATACTAAACTCTGCCGATCTAGAAAACCTGCACTCCATAAACACGAAAATCATGCTACAGACTCCAGTTAAGCTTAATGAAACAATCGATACAGCTCTCTACCACACCACGATTCCAATCTACCTAATACTATCCGGTGCAAGTGCACTCACTATCGCACTGATGTACCGACGATATCGAGTGAAGCGACTTCAGAAAAATCAATCAATGGAAACAGATGAAGCCACATCTTCAGGAAATTATGCTGAAATACAAGAATCAAATAGAATCAGCCCCAGCAAGATAAGAATTGACCCCAGCAATATTTCATCATCGCTGTCACACAAGATTTCGAAATAGTTGCTGATCTTCGGGGGGAGGTGTTACGTACTCGCACAGCACCCAAACCGCTGACAAGCGATTACCTCATTACCGCACATCGCAACAGCCGCGGACACGAGGCGCCGACGCAGCACAACGTGATGCAGCCCGACACCGGACATCGAGGCCCTCGTGGAATCGTCACTTTTGGCACGGCATCGGTCAACTGTCGTCTATTTCTAAGCCATTTTATAATTGTAATTTTATTAATTAAATTTAAGTTAAATAAATTTTGTATTTTTTTAAATCCTCCGGCTACAGCCTTCGTAATTATCGCAGCAATCCCGAGAAATTTTCCGTTGTTTATTGAAGAGTTCTATTGTATATCTCCGAAGTTCTTCATCAGATCGAACAAATTTAAATGAAACCACATGAGAAGCACCAGCTTTCAAATAAAAAAAGATAAATCAAAATCGGTTCCCCTAGTAAATAGTTTTGAGACGAAAAACATTTAAAAAAAATACAGTCGAATTGATAATCTCCTCCTTTTTGAAGACGATTAAAAAAATTCTTACACGGCCTCAAAAGTACTTAAATAAGTGACGAACAAACTTCAAAACAAAGGAGGCCAGATGTTTCATCATTACCATCAACATTTTGGCAGTCTATTTTCTGGACATATTATTCAAACTGCTCGCAACTTAGCTCGGTCCTCAGTCACTCTTTTCCGGCTACCACTGTGCGAAGATGATCGTCACTCCATCTACCCTGTCTGATTTCTACCTTTGACGATGCTTGGTCTTCAGAACACGTCTTCTAGTAAAGATCACCGGTTTTACGGCTAATATGGGCTAGCCCAATGCCACTTCCGCTGGCTGAATCTTTGAGCAAAGTATGTCAAACACTCAGATTCGTCACGTCAATATTTTACCTCAAACAACGCAAAATAAAAACAAGCAGTTTTCTTTTACAACCAACATCAAAAACCTTCATAATGTTCTGAAAGCTTTCACAATAATATTCAGCAAGCAACCTTGGTTCCTAGTTCTTATAAACCTTTGTAAGAACAGGGACTTAAGCTACCTTGACCTATAGCTTAAGAGAGAAAATCTTTCCCAGACGTTTTCATTCAAACATCAAACACAAAGGTACTCTATTCAAAGGGAAATATCATCTTAAAACAACCATACCTTATTTTCTACACGTCAAGAACACGTAAGATATTCCCACAGAGCACAGAGTCGGCATTGCTTTGAATTACTAGCTGATCCCAACGGCTTCCTTCCCGTCAAATGGCTATATACCTACCTACCACCTACCTACCCACCTAACTTACCTACCTACCAATTTTTTAAACTATTTATTTGAATAAGAATGAATACTACAATACGTATGTAACCAACTTTTGTTTCTACCGGCGATCTATTTAAGTTTTAGAACACAAAAGCTGCTATTGTGGCTTAACTATGACATTGAGATATATTCTTGCGCAGACTTTTTTGTAGGTAATAATGACTACTTTAATCATGTTGTACATAATTTGTATGTATCGTCAATAGTTTTCTCAGCGCACGCCAAATAATGAATTTTGTATACAAAATTTTGCTACTTTGGGTTATAATATTGAAATCTTCATAAAAATCTCTATTATTTTTTAACCTGTATAACTCGGGCATAAAGTAGCATTCCATAGGTAGAAAAAAAAATAAAAAAAATGTGTCAGTAGTTTTGGAGCCTATTCGGTACAAACAAACAAGAAAATCATTCCTCTTTATAATATAGACTAGCTGCCACCTGCGGCTATGCCCGCGCGGCATTAGTACTGCCTCAATATAAATTATAGCCTATGTATTTTCCTGATGTATAAGCTATACTTAAGCTAAATTGCGTGAAATAGTAACAAACATATCTACATCCATAACTACTCACAAACTTTCACATTTATATTATTAGTAGATTTAGCTCCACTTGCACCAAAAACTTAACTCAGAGTTATTTTCTAACACTGAGGCTAAATACAAATACGAGTATGTCATACATAATTGGCCGGGTTAGCTACTAAATTTTATTGGCTTTAGTAATTTTTTTTTTTTTTTGCGTCCGAAATAAAGATATTCTATTCTATAACCCAGGATAACTAAGAGTTAGAATATTGTATGAAAATCAGTTAATTTAACAATTTGCTAGCAACTAACTGCAAATGGGCATTGGTACGATAAAACCTTATCTTATGGGTGCGCTATTGCGCTGAGCAAAAGTACCGGCTCCACAACCACTTATCGTTGGAATTATCACGGGCCGTCAATTTCTATGTGTAAACGGTGACAATCACAGACACGCTTGGTTTGTATGAAAAGTTTTGACAGTGGCGTCTCTAGCAGGGGCCATCGAGGCGACTCCGAGCTCTGTGAATATTCTGATATTCCCCAGCCGTATTTTTAAAAGGTATGACGTAAAAACCGGTGCCATCTTGCGGAAAGTGATGTAACATGACATATGTAAAGGAAAATGTCTGAAGTTTGTTTGTATGAAGGTCCCTTCCCTTGTGTATGTCTAGTCTAGTGGAGTTACCGGCAAGTTTTGATGTTGTTCGGGGTTGGATTGAGATAGAGATAAAGGATGAGATAAGAGATGAAAGTCAGTTTAAGGTTAATAAATTCACTGTATTGTCTGTTTCCACAAATATGAGATTAAGATTAATTTATACTAGGATGAATGGTGAACGATAGGGGATTATGAGTCACGCGCACGGTATGTTGCCGAATTACGTACTGAACTATTGCGGTGTAAGTGCAATAATATAAATGATGGAAACATACTGCACGGGTGGCGCAATAATGATGACCCAGGTAAACGTGCTGTACGGTGGTTGACCCGTACATGCTCCCGGGGGCAAAGATAGAGGTTAGTAGGATAAAGATGGAGATGAGATTTACAAGATGATAAACAATATTCAACTTATCAACTACATGACAGGGATAAGGATTAGTAGTGAGTGATTAACAATATTTCTATCAATCACAAGTAGTCTAGCAACTTCTTAGATCGGGAAGGGAAAATACGCGAAAAACAGGGGACGAGGCCCTATCTTCTGTTTGCAAACACTCGCTAGATTTGATAAGATTTTTGGGATCACTTTTCTCAGATTGACTAAATTGACCTTGTTCCCTAAGATCACAACACTCACTCACTGCATTTTTCACTTTGACTAAAGATTGCCCTTTTTCCCTAACCGCACTACACTCACTTAAAACACTCTCATTTCCGGGTTGTGAAGAGATCGCAGTAGGTACCTCTCCAGCAGGCTCCGAGGGTTCTCGACGTGTTGACCGCCTGTGACGCCGCCAGCGGTATACCGCCGCAGTTACCAGGATTCCAAAGATTAGAGCATACAAGACGCTATAAAGATGTATATCGTGATAGGATATTCTATCGCTCAATGGTTCAGTTTGTTTCATGATCTCGATCTTTTTCTGTATGTCTTCAAATTGTTGCAATATTTCAGAGTTGTTAGGATTAATTTCAGGAGATTCAGGGATAGATATGTTGAATATATGATTTATAGGTGATATTTGTGGCGCAATAATTCTTGCACCAATATTCATTTTGCTAGACAGCCTATTATTAGAATGGACAACGAAATTGTCCGTCTTTATCAGACAGCCTTCCTCCACATTTAACAGACCTGCATTCATCAATTTAATGGCTGTAATTTCACTGTCACAGAGAAGTTTAAAGTTGCATTCATTGCAACAAAAATAATAATATTTATTATCCGCTGTTAATTCCTTCCAACTGTTTTTACAAGGGGTTCTAATAGTTTCACAGGTTCTTGTGTGTGGGATCGTTTCACACAAGCTGTGATCATCTTTTAAGGTATTTATAGGGTTTTTTGTGTGACATAAAATCATCTCAGGATTTTGTCTTATACAAGACTGGAGATCAGCATCAGTAAGGATTAAGTACGAGTCTTTTCTAAGGTTAATGGCAGCAAAACTTGAGATAACCTTCACGTGTATCATGTCGTGGTTCAATAATCGTGGGACTGGAATGAGGTTAAAGATTTCGAAAAGGTCTCTTTCGATGAGGGGTATTCTTATTTCCATGATTAAGTACTTACTATAGTACTTAGTCCGCACCTTTATCAAGTTGTAGAGATCCTTGAGATTTAAATGGTTGACAGGAAGTGCCATGTCTTTAGAGAGATGTGCTGAAATAGAACTTAATTCCGTTCTTAGCTGTTTAGGAGATATCAGATGGAAGTCCAATTTTCCATTGTAAATATTAGTTACCGTATCAAGAATGGAGTCTTGTGTTTTCCTTAGGCTATACAGTAAGTTATTCGTCGTCATAGCAGATGCTAAGAAATCGGTAACTAAAGTCATGTTCTGTACATGGCGTTGAAGATCTTGATAGGATTCTTTAAGGTACATAAGCCTTTGATTTATCGATTTATGATGTTTGTTCGCAGCTTTCTCCATTCTTTTCATGACGTTAAGTTCGGCTTCTACTATTGAGGTTTGGTTTTTCCAGAGGTTGTACAAATGTTTATCATTTTCTCTCAAAAGGTCGATGTCTTGTGCGTATTTCTCCGCAAAACGCTGATCTAGCACACCAAACAAGCTGTTTGCGACGTAGCCTACTCCGTCTATTAGACCCCGACGCCGGCGCCGCCGCTCGTCTCCAGTTACAAATGATTCATTCATTGTCAACATGCTATCATAATGTTTAATTTCATCGAACTCGTGCCCGAGTTGTAAGATGATACCGTCGCAAGGTGTGTGATCTTTAATAGCGGGGCATAATGTTTCAAGATAATTGATGTACTTCTCGAGTGCCGACTTGCCTTCTTTGTAGGGATACGTATCATAATAAACAATTAAACGCCAATTGTCTCTAATAAGATGCATGTTGGAGATTTTGTCGAAATAAACGCTGTTGTTGCTCAAAGGGGTAAAACGATAAGATGCTTGAGATAAGTTTATTAGTGACAGTAAGAATAGCGTTACTGACAGAGCTATAGTCGAAAAGGAGATACGCTTGGGGTTTTTCTTCCTTGGTGCTTCATCCTTAACCTTCGTGTCACTAGGAGGATTATTGTCTCTGTCCGTTGGTAATAGAGATAGCTTAACAACAGGCCGTTTCAGTAAATCATTTTTGGTTTTAAGGGTAACGACTCTGACGTGCCCGTCAGAACCAGGATGCAGTTCTACTACACGCCCTAGAGCCCACTTCCCAGGCGGGAGGTTTTCATCTTTGATGATAACAATATCGTTGCGACTGAGATTCTTCTGTGATTGTCTCCATTTAGCTCTGCTGGATAGCTGTGAGAGATATTCATTTTTCCACTGGGTCCAAATGTCTTTATAGATTTTTTGTACCATGTGCCACCGAGTCCTAAGATCATTTTCAGTTTCAAAGATCGTTAAGGTAGGCCCACTTGCAAGAAAGTGTGCCGGGGTTAAAAAGTCTATGTCCTCGGGATCTTCCTTCAGAGGACAAAGTGGTCGAGAGTTTAAACAACCCTCGAGTTGAGACAGCAGGGTGCTATATTCTTCGTAGGTGAGTTTTTGCTCACCAACAACACGCTTAAGATGATGTTTTAAACTTTTCACCGCAGCTTCCCAAAGTCCGCCAGCAGAAGGCCATGACGGAGCATTAAAATGCCACTCGATGTTCATTTCTGCGATGTTAGATAATGTTTCTTGACTTGATATGATTTCTGAGATTTGTAAGATTTCTTGTTTTAGGATCTTGTTGGCTCCAATGAAGTTCGTGCCTTGGTCACTGTAGATGTGCCCGGGAACTCCTCTTCTGGCTGACATACGTCTGAGCGCAGCAATAAAAGCCGACGATGTGAGATCAGATACGAGCTCTAGATGTATGGCTTTTGTAACCATACATAATTATGAAGACTGCTACGTATCCTTTATCTGTTTTGATGCCGCGACCTTTGTTCGCTTTCACCATAATGTGTCCAGTGTAGTCAATACCGGTATGATAAAAGGGTCGACTAGGATTTAATCTAGATGGAGGCAAGTCACCCATGAGTTGATGTTTTAGAATGGGATCGTGTCTTCTACACTTTACGCACATTCTTAATCGTTTTTTTGTAGCGCGGTTTCCTCCAATTATCCAATATTTTTGACGTATGAATCCACTCGTCATTTTCACTTCACCATGGAAAACTAATTTATGGGATTCGTCTATTATAAGATCAGCCAATTTCGTTTGATTTGGGATGATAATAGGATGCTTCATTTCAGGGTCTAAACTTGAATGTTTTAGCCGTCCACCGACACGGAGTACTCCGTGGCTGTCTAAGATAGGATTGAGATTCAAGATCTGGCTTTTTTTGCTTACAGATTCACCTTTTTCAAGTTGAAGTATTTCCTTGAAAAAGTATTCCTGTTGCACATGTTTTATTAACATTTCCGTTGCTCGTTTGAGGTCATGCAGAGTAAGATAGTTTTCACGCTTCTTTTTGTGAATCAAGATGTCTTTGAATTTGTTTACATAGGCTAAAACTCGAATGATTTTCTTGTAACTGCTGTATTTCTCTAATAATTGTTTTATAACGGAATTGCTAGAGTCAGCAGTAATAGTGTTTACTAGCTTTTTCTTTCTGAGATCTTCAGTTGTTTTATATAAGATGGATTCAAGATTCTTTTCAGGATTGTAATGAGGTAACCAATCGGGTCCGTGCCACCAAAGTGAATGATTTGCTAATTGGGATGCAGTCAGACAACGGTTAGCGCAATCTGCGGGATTTTCTTGGGATTTCACGTACCGCCATCTATCTTTTGAGATAATTTCGCAAATCATTTTAACTCGGTTGGCAACAAAAGGCTTCCATTTTTCTGGTTCACCATTTATCCATCCTAGTACTGCCATGGAATCTACCCAGCCATAGGCTTGGATTTTGAGATCAGATAGGGATGAGATTATTTTGGCCATAAGTTTTGATAATAAAAGAGCCCCACTAAGTTCCAAACGAGGTATAGATTGAGATTTTTTCAAGGGTATCACTTTAGATTTTCCAGCAACAAGGGTTACGTATGTCTTGTGGTTTCTTGTAATTTTACAATAAACAACACAAGCGTACGCCTTGGTGCTGGCATCACAAAATCCATGAAGCTCAATTATATCATCCTCCATGGTTTGTATCCATCGAGGTATTTTAAATTGGGATATATAAGGTAAGTCGGCCTTTATTTTATTCCATTCCAGGGCAATATTAGTGGGTATCGGTTGATCCCAACCTAGTTGCGTTTTCCATGTCTCTTGAAACAATATTTTGAGTTTTATTGTGACTGGCGACACCCAGCCCAAAGGATCGAAGATTTTTGAGATTTCAGACAAGAATTGTCGTTTTGTTGGGATGCCTTCTGTGGTCATTTCTATTGGATGAAAGATAAAGTAGTCTTCTTTCGGATTCCAGCGAAGACCTAAAGCTTTAGTTGATTCTGGCTGTTTAAAATGAAATTCTTCATCTTGAGGGTTAATGTGATCGTCTATAAGTTCCGGCAAGTTCGAGCGCCATTTTCTAAGATTGAGGCCGCCTGCCTTAAGAAGATTTGTCATCTCTGCTTTGAGATGTTTGGCAGCTGTCGCGGTATGAGCTCCATGCATGAGATCGTCCATGTAAAAAGAGGTTTCTAAGATATCAGGAGCGCTGCTATTGGGATAATTAGGCCTTTCATCGATGGCAAGTTGTTTCAGGGTCATCATGGCCAGGAAAGGTGCGGCCTTTGTACCGTAGGTGACAGTCGCTAGCTGATATTCTTGCAAAGGTTGGGATTGATGATTTCTCCAAATAATTTTCTGGAATTTTTGATGATCAGGATGTAGCCAAATGTTACGGAACATCTTCTCAATATCAGCTGTAAATGCGTACTTAAACTGTCTCCATTTTAGGATGAGACTTAAGAGATCCTGCTGCAGGTTCGGCCCCCTGCACATAAGATCATTAAGGCTGTATCCCGTTGAAGTTTTTGCAGAGGCATTAAAGACAACGCGTAATTTTGTAGTTAATGACTCAGCTCGAAGTACGCCATGGTGCGAAAGGTAACAATCCGGGGTTACGTTGACATGTGACGCGACGGGGATCATATGTCCGAGCTCTAAATACTCGAACATAAACAATTTATAGTCACGTGCCAAGTCTGGTTGCTTAATTAATTTCCTTTCTATTTGAAAGAATTGCGCAATGGATTTATTTTTAGATTGACCCAATTTTTCTTCAAAATTTTCTTTAAAGGGTATTTTCACGACATAGCTGCCGTCTTCGCGTCTTGAGGTTGAGGATTGAAAAAAGTCAATGCAAGCTTGATCTTATTGAGATATTGATAAGGATTCGCGAATATCCTCCATTTCCCAGAACTGTTGGATATCGGTGAGATTGTTTAGGATTACATTGCACTGAAATGTTTTGCAGTTACCGCTTAAGATCCATCCCAGCTGTGTCTGCTGGGCAATGGGTAACATTCCCTCGGAACGGCAGATACCATCCAATAAGATTTGGGAATAAACGTCAGCGCCGAATAAGATATCAACTGGCCTACTTTTGTAAAATTCAGGGTCAGCTAGGGTTATTTGGTTAAGAGTTGGCCAGTTGGGTTTAGTGAAGGTATGACTAGGCAAATTCTTGACTAGTCTCTTCATTATAAATACGTCGGATTCGAAAGTAAAGTCATTAATTAATGACTTACACTTAATAGAGACCATGCCCTTACAGCTGTTTTCATTGTTTCCGATTCCCGAGATAAGTCCAGTACATTTTTGGCGACGCAGGTTTAGGAGCTGTGCAGCTCGTTCTGTAATGATTGAGGTCTGAGATCCCTGATCTAGAAGAGCTCGCATTCTTTCGTAAGATCCGTCAGCTGCTTGAACCTTGATAATTGCTGTCGCGAGGAGTATTTCTGTAGGATCATTTTGCATAGATACTAAGGTGTTCATATCTTGCTGAGGTGGGGATTTCGTAATAGTGGCCGCGTGCGGCCCCGATCGCGACGCATCCGTTTTAGCGTTTCTTGACGTAAAACATTCATGTAGAATCGTATTATGATCTTTATTGCACTCTTTGCACTTTACTTCTGAAAGGCATTTTCTACCTTCGTGGTAGTGCAGACAGTTGACACAAAGGTTCAAATTTGCGATTGCGTCTCTGCGAGCCGATGGGTGCATTTTTGCCAGCTTTTGGCAATTTTGTATGCGGTGATCGCTTGCATTGCAAATACCACATTGTTTACGTCTTTCGTTATTTTTCGAGGTGGACTTTGACGATTGCGAAATGACCTGGTTTGTCGAATAGGAATGATTTGAGTTGTTGTTATTTTGTTTAAAACGAGAATTAAATCCTTTTGAATGAGATTGTTGGTTATTAAGATAACCTTTAGATGATGAAGATGCGTGTTGGGATTGAGATGACTTTTGAATGAAGGGTTCTTGTTTCTTCCGTGACGTTTCCAGCGATGTAAACTTATTCTCCAGAAACCGAAGAAATTCTTCCAATACTGGCAACTCTTTTGGCGACTTCAACGAATCTATATAGTCGTCGTTGGTTTCGGAGTCTAATTTCTCCGCTAGGATACATACGAGGAAGGGATCCCAAGTAGATACATCGATTCCGAGATTTTTTATAGCGTTTACGCTTTCGTACGTTGTATCGTGGATTCGTTTGAGGTGGCTCGCTGATTTTTGCTGAGATGTCGGGATATTTAGGAGGTTTCTGAGATGAGATATAAAGATACGACGCTTATTGTCATAGCGATGCGTAAGGATATTCCAACAAACGGGGTAGTTGTCTGAACTTATTTGAAGATGTTGGATTAGTTTTTCCGGTTCGCCCTTGATCTTACTTTTCAGGAACTGCATTTTCTGGGCGTTCGATAAGGTTGGATTTTTGTGTACCGTTTCTGTAAAGAGATCTTTGAAAGATATCCAGGACGTGTAGCTTCCCTCGAAGGTAGCTATTTCCATTTTGGGGGTCGATTTCTCAACATGAGCCATCGACCACATCTTTCGGTTAATATCCCTTTTCAGAGTTTTATAATATTTCTCGTAGTTCGAGAATTGCTCGTCGTACTTGGCGTTCGAACCGTTGAGCTCGTTGTCCAGTTCCCAGTGTAGGGTGTCAATAGCTGTCCAACGAGTTTTCAAAGTTTTTAGGATGTCTTCAAACTCCCACATTTCAGAGATAAGATTTAGATCAATGTCAGATGCTTCTCTTGAAAATGCCCTAAAATTAGTAGCTTGTTTCTTCAAGAGGTCTTCTATGTTGACGCTATCCTTAGGAGGATTATTTTGAGATGAGACGGTCGGGGTTTGAGATATTGAAGATGGTTGAAAAGCAGGGGGTTTCAAAATAGGGGTTTGAGGTCTGTCTGTGGAAGGCTTATAATTCTGAATGGCTGTTTTAATATTGCTATATTTCACCTTCGTTTGATCATACTGATCGGTAGTGAAATACGCATGAGATCGATCACCAAACGACAACAAATTCATATGATTGTTGTGAAACTCCGTAAAATATTGCTCTAGGCTTTCTAATCGTCGACGTAGGTAGTCGTGGGTCTTCCGCTCTGCTCCATCCTTCTTGAAGTTGGAGTAAAGTCTATCTATGTCTTCAATGAGTTGCTGTTGAGTAGCTAAAAGGTCTTCCATTGTAGCCATAGTAAAAGTGAGAAGAAAGATACCTTACTTGTAGGGTTTCTTCGGGGTCAAACAGGATCGTAAGATGAGGTGAGTGGCGCGCCCTCCTAGGCACCGGGATTTACCAGGGTCACGAGATGAGACAAAAATGGCACCTTACTAGGCACCAGGATTGAACAGGATCACGAGATGATACGAAGTGGGGCCTTCCTAGGCACCGGGATTGAACAGGATCACGAGATGCAGACGCACTGTATATTCCAAGGTTTCTAATTGCGTATAACGAAACCGGTAAAACGCACGCACAAATGAACAAGCACAAAGCACACGCGTTTCGGTCCCGCTAACGTGCTCGAAGGACCAATGTTCGGGGTTGGATTGAGATAGAGATAAAGGATGAGATAAGAGATGAAAGTCAGTTTAAGGTTAATAAATTCACTGTATTGTCTGTTTCCACAAATATGAGATTAAGATTAATTTATACTAGGATGAATGGTGAACGATAGGGGATTATGAGTCACGCGCACGGTATGTTGCCGAATTACGTACTGAACTATTGCGGTGTAAGTGCAATAATATAAATGATGGAAACATACTGCACGGGTGGCGCAATAATGATGACCCAGGTAAACGTGCTGTACGGTGGTTGACCCGTACAGATGTTATTAGTAAAGTTTCAGTACGATCTTATTACGGGATAAAAGTAAGGTTCCTGAAGAAGGTACGAAGGTAAGGTTACATATAACGGTAATATAAGATGGGACCATTTCGACCTTTCAAGGTCGAAATGGTCCCATCTAATATTCTCCTCTTTTCAAGTTACTGTTTTGGAAGCTTCAACTTCCAATTTTCATACCCTTATATTCTAAGTCATTTCCACTCTCGGTTCTCGACTCAATCAAATTGACATGATAACTGAGTCCATTGGAGTGGAGGAAGATTACTTCAAAATGACTTAGATTATAAGCCTTATTTAGATCCAAATAAATCCTAGCATAAATTTAAGGTTAAGACGGTACCCTGACCAAAAAATCGGCATGAGATATGAGCGTTCCTATTGGTCTAGCGGCACTGGTGGCGCATGAATTACAGTAGTGAATACGCCCAGATTTTAGAATAAAATCTTTATAAAATCGAATTTTGGTCTTTTGAAAAAAATAATTCTACAAAAATGTTCGTTATTAAATTGTCTATCCATTAGTGTTAGTACAAAAAATAATCAATGAACACTTTACGAGGAGATGCATAATATCAATAATTATTTTTCATTTTTATGTTTTTTTGGAAGTAGATTAGTGAAATATATACAACATTTAAAAAAAAACTAAATCTACCATTTTAGAATCAATATTATGTAGAAATTTAATGTATTTGTATTAATTGATATTTCTTTTTAAATAACGAGTAGATAGCTCCTAAAAACAGCACAAAAAACGGCTTGCGCGGCGTTTTGCTCGGGGTACCGCCTTAACCTACAATATGCCCTTAATGCATTAAACTCGTATTTTAATCATAAGATAGATTCACCTTAGGAAGAGACCTCTTTACTGTCTCCCCAGGGATGTGCCCCAGATCGGCGGTGACGGCCTTTCGCGTCCGGCCCTGGTTCAGGCCATGGTACGGGGCGAGAGGGCATGGGAAGCTGTCACCTCTATCTATAAATCCAAAATAAATTCAAACATTAATTACATTAATAAAAGTCAAAACAAATGCAAAGCAACGTGGTCTGTCATTAACCGTGAAATTGGAAATACAAAATGTGACAATAATACAGGGTTACTGGTTAAGTCGACCTAGATCCATTAAGAGGTTATAGTTCCCATCATTTCTGACTAATTTGACTATGAAACAGCCCAGCCTAAACCTAACCTTTTTTGAGATATTGGACTTAGAAGGTTTTTAAAAAAAATATGCCAATTTCTTAAGAATTGGCATTTTTTTTGTCTTCTATGGCCTTATTTTTTTCTAATTCCAAATTTTTGAGTACTAGAGAAGTTCGTTTATTATTCTAAATGCAAAAAGTCTAAATATCTGAACCATAAGAGTCATAGTAGAGGACTGAAAGTGTAAAAAAGAAATAAATTTATAAAAACATTTTTTTCTATTAGCAAATTTAAAAAAAAAAAATATGGCAGTTGTGCTGCAGATATGCTAAATAATATCTTTGTTCTATTAGCTATCCAACAAGGTATAACAAGCTAGGGGTCTTATCACAATTCTTAGAAAAAACTTTAATAAAAAGCTCACGGGTGGAGGCAAAAAATGATAAAATGAAAAAATGGGAGAATGAGAGTGTGTGTGCGAAACAGAGGCGGTCATGTGGAACAGGACTTGTAAAAATAACAATAAATGTTGTTTTATAACTATTTGGATTGTTTTATTTCATTTTCTGACCCAGGTGATAGTAGAGGACTGAAAGTGTAAAAAAGAAATAAATTTATAAAAACATTTTTTTCTTTTAGCAAAATTTTTAAAAAAATGTATGGCAGTTGTGCTGCAGATATGCTAAATAATATCTTTGTTCTATTAGCTATCCAACAAGGTATAACAAGCTAGGGGTCTTATCACAATTCTTAGAAAAAACTTTAATAAAAAGCTCACAGGTAGAGACAAAAAATGATAAAATGAAAAAATGGGACTTAAGATCAAACTTATCACCTGGGTCAGAAAATGAAATAAAACAATCCAAATAGTTATAAAACAACATTTATTGTTATTTTTACAAGTCCTGTTCCACATGACCGCCTCTGTTTCGCACACACACTCTCATTCTCCCATTTTTTCATTTTATCATTTTTTGCCTCCACCCGTGAGCTTTTTATTAAAGTTTTTTCTAAGAATTGTGATAAGACCCCTAGCTTGTTATACCTTGTTGGATAGCTAATAGAACAAAGATATTATTTAGCATATCTGCAGCACAATTGCCATACATTTTTTTAAAAATTTTGCTAAAAGAAAAAAATGTTTTTATAAATTTACTAGCTGACCCAGCAAACTTTGTTTTGCCATAAAAAGACCAAACATTTATCTACCCTACCTACCCGACCCTACACTACCCTACCCTACCCGACCCTACACTACCCTACCCTACCCTACACTACCCTACCCTACCCTACACTACCCTACCCGACCCTACACTACCCTACCGTACCCTACCCTACCCTACCCTACCCTACCCTACCCTACACTACCCTACCCTACTCTACCCTACCCTACACTACCCTACCCTACCCTACCCTAACCTACCCGACCCTACACTACCCTACGCTACCCTACACTACCCTACGCTACCCTACACTACCCTACCCTACACTACCCTACCCTACCCGACCCTACACTACCCTACACTACCCTACCCTACACTACCCTACCCTACACTACACTACCCTACACTACACTACACTACACTACCCTACACTACCCTACACTACCCTACCCTACCCTACCCTACCCTACCCTACCCTACCCTATGTCCTTCTCCTGGTTCTAAGCTACCTCCCTGCCAATTTTCAGCTAAATCGATTCAGCCGTTCTTGAGTTATAAGTGAAGTAACTAACACGACTTTCTTTTATATACGTGGGACACTCAGAAAGTTTTGCGAAACTAAAAAAAATTGTTCTATACGTACATATATTTTTATTAAATCTTTTCAAAGTACTTTCCACCAGCCTCTATACAAAGATTCATGCGCCTAAACCAGTTTTCAAAACACTTTTTCCAGTCCGCCGCAGACACCTCGTTTACAGCCTGCTCGAACGCAGCCAGCGCATCTTCCGGCGACGAAAATTGTATCCCTTTGAGCTGATTTTTTATTTTTGGGAATAAAAAGAAGTCACACGGTGCTAGATCAGGGCTGTAAGGAGGGTGACCCAGGAGTTTGACTGGCGTGCTGTCCAGGAAGTCCCTCGTTTTGAGTGCGGTGTGCGCAGGTGCATTGTCGTGGTGGAGCAGTAGCCCGCGGAGCCCTGTGTTTGGTCGCTTGTTGCTTATAACAGAGAAAACTTCTGGCAAACATTTGGTAGTATACCATTCGGCATTAATGCTTCTTTGATCCCGTAAGGGAATTGATACCAAGTGGCCAGTCAAATTAAAAAAGCTAGCGATCAAAATCTTACCCCCGCTTCTAGATCGCTTCACTTTGGTAGGCGTTGGCTCATTTTGAAACACCCAAACAGTCGACTGGCGCTTGGTTTCTGGGTCGTATTGATAAATCCAGGACTCATCACCTGTAACGATGTCGTAAACACGCCGAGACGAGCCTGCTTCAAATTTGTTAAGCATATCACGGCACCATTCCACCCGGGCCTGCTTCTGAGCATCGGTGAGGTTGTGCGGCACCCAGCGTGATACTATCCTCCTCACGCGAAGATGGCTGTGTAGAATCTCGTGAACGCTTCCCGATCCAATCTTCAATATGTGTTGAATCTCCTGATATGTAATTCGCCTATTGTCTTGGATTAAATTTTTCACTGCTAGCACGTTTGCTTCGGTAACAGCCGTCAAAGGGCGACCGCTTCTTTCGTCATCCCCCAAAGTTGGTCGACCGAGCTTGAATTCGTTATACCAACGATACACGGTTGCCTTGGAAGGGCCTTCATCCATGAATGCCATTTGAAGTCTATCGTACGATTCATCCGGTTTCAGGCGACACTTGAAATCGTATAAAATCATAGCTCTAAAATGTTCCCGGCGCAGATCCATATTTCAGTGAGACACAATACTTTGAATTAACTCGCAAAAAATGTGGAGGGAAATTTTGAAATTGGAACTTACTTATTTTTACTTATAAATAATCATATTTTCGAAAAACATTATAACTGGCCAGTCTCCCATATATAAAAACTTTTTTTCGCAATACTTTCTGAGGGGCCTGGTATATAGATTTCTTTTTTACACTTTCAGTCCTCTACTATGACTCCTATGGTTCAGATATTTAGACTTTTTGCATTTAGAATAATAAACGAACTTCTCTAGTACTCAAAAATTGGAATTAGAAAAAAAATAAGGCCATAGCAGACAAAAAAAATGCCAATTCTTAAGAAATTGGCATATTTTTTTAAAAACCTTCTAAGTCCAATATCTCAAAAACGGTTAGGTTTAGGCTGAGGTGTTTCATAGTCAAATTAGTCAGAAATGATGGGAACTATAACCTCTTAATGGATCTAGGTCGACTTAACCAGTAACCCTGTTTAACTCAACTGGTACTAGATAATAGAATAACGGTTAATACCTCTGACATAGCAAATGCTTTTAATAATTACTTTATTGATTCGACTAGCACTGTGAAATTTAATTTACATGATAATGATGAGCCTAATAAAACAAAGACCATACCCAATTCCATGTTTCTTGGCTCTATGACTGAAGACGAGATAAAAAAAGAAATAATAGCTTTAAATATCACTAATTCAGAAGGTTACGATGGAATTAGTACAAAAGCAATTAAGACGCGTAGTGTTCCACGAGCGCCTCAAAGAGTTGTCAGCAAAAACTGATGGGGTACGTAAGGAATGACTGTCTGGGTCGCTCATAAATTTGAAAAAGTGTTACCGCGGCCCTGGCTCAAGCAACTGAAGGAACACGGGTGGGTTTAAGTCAGTAAAGTCTGACACGCCGCTTCACACAGAGCGGGAGAAGTCATCATCTGCCTAGCCTTTTCCCAACTATGTTGGGGTCGGCTTCCAGTCTAACCGGATTTTGCTGAGTACCAGTGTTTTACATGGAGCGACTGCCTATCTGACCTCCAAAACCCAGTAACTGGGTAACTGCGTCACCCCTTGGCTAGACAAGTGTCAGATCTCAAGCGTCTGACTATTCGTAACGACTGTCAAAGATCTTCAAATGACAGCCGGGACCAACGGCTTAACGTGCTTTCCGAGGCACGGAGGAAACTCGGTATGTTGAAATGGTCACCCATCCACGGACCGACCTCGTCAAGCGTTGCTTAACCTTAAAGATCGACCCGTGTGGCTGTTATTATTTAGCCACGAGCTCCTCATAGAGCGGAAGAAGTCATTGGATATAACCAACCAAAAAACAAACAAAGATGAGCCCTAACAGGTGAAGCACGGAGAGGGTTCCGGGGGGGGTCTTTAAAGATGTCACGGTGCCTCTTCCATCTGCTGCTAGTTACTATCGGAGTGGTTTTGATGAAGCAAGAATCACACAATCTCTGGTAATCCACACAAAAAAAATAAACTTCCCTGGAACAAACTGGCCTAAATCCAAACTTAAAGCGACTCTCTCTGTCTTTGTTGCCTTTTCAGGTATTAAGGCGGTTCCCCGAGCAAAATGCCGCGCAAGCCGTTTTTTGTGCTGTTTTTAGAAGCTATCTACTCGTTACTTATAAAGAAATATCAATTAATAATAATACATTAAAATTCTACATAATATTGATTCTAAAATGGTAGATTTAGTTTTTTTTTAAATGTTGTATATATCTCACTAATCTCTTTCCAAAAAAACATAAAAATGAGAAATAATTATTGATATTATGCATCTCCTCGTAAAGTGTTCATTAAATATTTTTTGTACTAACACTAATGGATAGACAATTTAATAACGGACATTTTTGTAGATTTTTTTTTTTCAAAAGACCAAAATTCGATTTTATAGAGATTTTATTCTAAAATCTGGGCGTATTCACTACTGTAATTCATGCGCCACCAGTGCCGCTAGACCAATAGGAATGCTCATATCGCATGCCGATTTTTTGGTCAGGGTACCGTCTTAAAGCCTGAAGGGATTTGGATGAAAATTGCCAAACGGTTTGGGCATATCCTGGATTAGGTCATATCATACTTTTTATGCCACGAGTACATGTGTTGCCTTGGGATAATGTGCGACTTTCACACAGATGAAGCCACTGGCAGAAGCTAGTCTATACCAATATTATAAAGAGGTAAGATTTTTTTGTTTGTTTGTACCGAATAGGCTCCGAAACTACTGCACCGATTTTGCTACATTTTGATTTTGCGACCAGAAAGCTACATTATTCCCAAATAACATAGTCTACAATTCATTTTCAAAAAAAAATTAAGATCCGTATCAAAATTGCAATAATGTAACCCAAAGTAGCAACATTTTGCCTATAAAATTCATTATTTGGCGTGCGTTGGAAAAACTATTGATGATACATAAAAATTACGTATTACATAATTAAAGTACTCATTATTACCTACAAATAAGATTACAAGAGAATATATCTCAGTATCACAGTTAAGTCACAATAGCAGCTTTTTTGTTCTAAAATTTAATTAGTAGAAACAAAAGTTGGTTACATTTGATAGGGTAGGTGGGTAGGTAGGTAGGGTAGGGTATGTAGGATATGGTAGGGTAGGGTATATAGGATAGGGTAGGGTAGGTAGGTTGATCCTGATCGGTAGGGCAGGTGAGTAGGTGGGTAGGTAGGTAGGGTAGATAAAGCAAATATCCTATATTTGCACAACATTTAAAATATATTCGTTTATTTCATTTAATATTTGAATTAATTGAAGTCTGGTCTGGAGGTAAATTATTCGTTTCAGAATGAACAACATAACAAAAACAACATTATTCATGATCTAAATCACAATAAACACTGACTCGTAACGAATTATTTGAACAATATAATTATTATTTAGTAGAACAGCATCAGTTTGTATTTACTGCTTCAGTAAACAGAACTGATTTGTAGGGAACTAGCTACCTACGCCAATAAATTTATAATGATCTTATATATAATAAAGAGTAGAATAACAAGTGGGTTGTATCTAAGGAGAGGATCTGGCTCAAGTTATCAGAAGTACTACATTATATAAAGGGTACAGGGGAAGAAAGATTATTGTCAAATGGAGTTAGTTTTAAGATAGTTGAATAAAAATCGCATTGTAGTGTTTTGCTTTAGAAGTCGATTGGATTTCTTTGTTAAAAAGTTTTTTAACCGACTTACCAAAAAGGAGGAGGTTCTATGTTCGACTTCTTGTATGTTTTTTTATGTATGTTCACCGATTTCTCCGCCAAATATGGACCAATTTTGAAAATTCTTGTTTTGTTTGAAAGAACATGTTTCGAAATTGGTCCCATTTTAATTTGGTGAAGAGCTTCGAAGACATACAATAGAACTCTTCAATAAATAACGGCAAATCATTCGGGATTGCTTCAATCGCATGTCTGTTTATTGTTTATACCATTTCATAACATAACATCACGCCAGTATACTGAAAGGGGTACGCAGTACTCTAATTTCACCGGTTATGTTCAAGTTTCATGTTTTTCGGGTAATCTGTTCTGGCGTAATAGGTACTTACTAAACAACTTGCCTATTAGGTAGGTAAAACTAAAAAGGGAAAAATAAAAAACTTTTTTGCAAAAAAATACTACCGACTTCCAAATGAAAAACCACAAAGTGAAAAATAACTTTATTTACGGAAGTCGGTGTCCATATCGCAAATAATTGGTATCTAAGAAAGACACCGACTTCGAAAAGATTTATTTTTATTTTATTTTACTCTTTGTAGTGTTGGTACCTCATATTTTCATAAAAATCATTTATAGTCAGAATACATCTCATTTGAATTCCAATAAGCCCAAACACGACTAGGATACATTGTTTTTTTATGGAGTTCCAGTGTCTAACTTCTGGCTTCAACATCAGATCAGTTCGATGTTACCATTTTCATCAGCAGCGTCGGACTGGCACCAAAAAAAATCCGGGACTGTTTTAAATTGCGGCGCGCACTAGCAAAGACGAATAAAAAAAGATAATAAAATCATAAAACCTGATTGCTTAAGAAGCCAACTAAAAATACATTTAAATAAATGGTACTGATGAATCATCAGAGCGTTTTTTTGCGTAACTTGTTTTCTGTAATTTTGGCCTCCTAACAAATAATCAGCCTTGGCCAAAATACCTTGCAAAGTTATGATTTTTTGAATTGATAAAATAATTTGTTAAGTCTGCAACAAAAATACTAACTATAAACATTCAATCCTATGAAAAGGTTCAGTCATACTGGTGACAGACAGACAGACGGACTGCGGAGTCTTAGTAATAGGGTTCCATTTTTACACTTTGGGTACGGAACCCTAAAAACGATGCGGTCTGCGTTTTGTTTTTTTTCCTGATAATCGAAATTTTCAATCAGTTCTCATTTAAAGCGTGTGCCTGGGATATTTTATAAAACAAATAACTATACATCAATGTTTACACATTGGGACAGATTGAAACAAATCGTAATGTCAAAATAAATAGGCACTACATGAAAATGCGAGGTCCCTTTTTGATTAAATTCTATCCCGAATTGGAAGCCCGCAATAGTAATTGACGCGAATGAACGCAAAAAGGTAGATTCAAGAGTTCAAGACATCTTTTTAAAGCTTGAATTATTTTATTGAAATTTAAACGTCGATATTTTTTTAATAAGGTTTACTAACTCAACTCTAGATGTTAAAGTTTAAAAAAATGCATATTTTTTTGCCACATAGCTGCTCTATTGATAACGAGAATGAAATAATTTTAATATATTAAATGAAATACTTTTTCAAAATAATAATTTAAAAAAAGGTTCAAATAAGTAAAATTTTCGGTAGAGCTCGTGGCTAAATAACAACAGCCACATGAGTCGATTTTCAAGGTTAAGCAACGCTTGACAAGGTCGGTCCGTGGATGGGTGACCATTTCATCATATAGAGTTTCCTCCGTGCCTCGGCAAGCACGTTTAGCTGTTGGTCCCGGCTGTCATTTGAAGATCTTTGACAGTCGTTACGGGTAGTCTGAGATCTGACACCAGTCTTACCAGTGTTACCCAGGTACTAGTTTGTTGATGTCAGATAGGCAGTCGCTCCATGTAAAACACTGGTACTCAGCTGAATCCGGTTAGACTGGAAGCCGACCCCAACAATAATTGGGAAAAACGCTAGGCAGATGATGATATAGGCCAAATTTTCATATTCTCGTACAGAGGCCTTAGTGCGAGTTTTTACTCACGGTCAATCGCGTTAACGTAAACGTCAATTTGTATTGAAACTGGATAAGCGCCGTCTGGGGACAGTAAGGAGAAACCTCTTTTTTTGTATACATTTTGACACATGAGATCGTTTACGTAACACGAGTGAGCGTGAGTCACGCGTGAGTAAAAACTCGCACTAAGGCCTCTGGGACGGTCTACGAAATCCACGACGTTACGGTACGGCTACGCGGCCCGTAGCCGCGTAGTACTCGGTCGTAGCAAGGAGCGTCGTACTGGGGTGTAGATCGATCTGCTACAAATTATTACATTTTTTTTTCTTAGGATTGCATGTTTATAGTTACTATTTTTGTTGCAGTCTAAACAGATTACTATAAAAATTCAAAAACTTAAAATTTGAAAAAGCTACTTTGAAAATTACAGCAAACAAATAACACAAACTACCACTAAAATAACGTTACCCTTACCTTTAACTGGCTATTTGATATTTTTCATTTGGTTCCCTGGACTTTTCAAATTTAATTTAAAAAAGTAGAAAACAAAAGAAGATACTAAACGGAAATGGAAAACGTGCCTGGAATGCAGACGGCGCAAATTGTGACACGGTAGTGATTGAAACGTATTTTCTTTTGAAAATATGTTTTGTGCGAGGATGTGTAGCAAGAGATGTGTTTGTTAAGGCGGTACCCCGAGCAAAACGCCGCACAAGCCGTTTTTGTGCTGTTTTTAGGAGCTATCTACTCGTTAATTAAAAACAAATATCAATTAATAAAAATACATTAAATTTTTACATAATATTGATTCTAAAATGGTAGATTTAGTTTTTTTTTAAATGTTGTATATATTTCACTAATCTACTTCCAAAAAAACATGAAATTGAGAAATAATTATTGATATTATGCATCTCCTCGTAAAGTGTTCATTGATTATTTTTTATACTAACACTAAAGGATAGATAATTTAATAACGAACATTTTTGTAGAATTATTTTTTTCAAAAGACCAAAATTCGGTTTTATAAAGATTTTATTCTAAAATCTGGGCGTATTCACTACTGTAATTCACGCGCCACCAGTGCCGCTAGACCAATAGGAACGCTCATATCTCACGCCGATTTTTTGGTCAGGGTACCGTCTTAAGAGTCAATATAATCACTTCATGTATCTAGCCTCGCTCAGCTTAAATGAAGTACTGATTCTATTGGTTCTTAACAAACACATCCCTCGCTACGCATCCTCGCACATCTCTGGTAGAAACGCAGTTAAGTCACTCAAACGAAATTGGTCTTTGTGTAACTTAACAGATTTTATGGCCAATTTGAAATGGTTTTTTGAAACTTACACAAGTTTTCAACATTCCAATCCTCGCCATTCAGTTAGGTCCTATTAATTAAGGTTGAACTAGTCGACGAACACGAACTATTTTGTGCGCGGGGTTAAAATGCATGCTATCTTATCCGACAACACGTGCGAAAGAGATAGATGCTGTGATGAACAGTAAGAAGCTAGATCCCGTACGAATTAGCACTTTCGCAAATTCAAAATGAGCGCGCGAAATTTTATAAAGAGACCTTTGGGTGTCTAGATATCATGAAAAAACAACTAAATGTATATTTATATAAAAAACTTTTTTGCAAAAAAATACTACCGACTTCCAAATGAAAAACTACAAAGTGAAAAATAACTTAACTTTTGGAAGTCGGTGTCTTTCGTAGGAACCATTTTTTTGCGATATGGACACCGACTTCCAAAAGTTGTTATTTTTCACTTTGTAGTTTTTCATTTGGAAGTCGGTAGTATTTTTTTGCAAAAAAGTTTTTTATTTTTCCCCTTTTAGTTTTACCTACCTAATAGCAAGTTGTTGATTAAGGTCCCTATAACTCCAGAATAGATTAACCAAATAACATGAAACTTGAACATAACCGGTGATATGAGAGATCTGCGTACCCCTTTAGAGCGTATGTTATGTTATGAAATGGTATAAACAACAAACAGACATGCGATTGCAGCAATCCCGAGAGTTTTGCCGTTATTTATTGAAGAGTTCTGTTGTGTATCTCCGAAGTTCTTCATCAGACCTTCACCAAATTAAAATGGGACCAATTTCGAAACATACTCCTTCAAACAAAAAAATAAATTCAAAATCGGTCCACAATTGACAAAAATATCGGTGAACACACATAAAAAAAAAACGTACAAGAAGTCGAACATAGAACCTCCTCCTTTTTGGTAAGTCGGTTAAAAATAACATTATTTGCATTGTTGAATTACTAATTAATCCCTGTATAGAAACCGTTTTGCAATTTTCCTTCTTCTTATGTTATTTATTTCCGCCCAAAGATGCGTTAACATTAGTGTAATCTCTAGACTACGTTTGTATGGAAGAATTTTCGACTAGTGTAACCTTAAAGCAAGCAATGAAAAGCGTAAAACTATGTAAACTCAGGTTGTCAAAATTATGAAATAAAATAATTGTTTATCACATACATATAAATCCCTAGTAAATTGAAATTCACTACAGTCCGAACTACTTTTTAACAAAAATACCTTGAAAATATACCTTGTCGTTGTACCTTAAGATGACAAATAAACAATTTCCCTGGGAGGAAATTTAAAAGTAAATCAGAAATAGACGAGACACGTGTACTACAGGCATCATCATTAACTTTACTGCTTCTATAAATAGCCGGCAAATGCCACGTGCAACGTAGCAAGGCGCTTTGCGTTCAAGCGGAAATTGAAATGCTCGAGACAAATCTACAGAGGCCTTAGTGCGAGTTTTTACTCACGCTCAATTAAACGTCAATTTGTATTGAAATTGGATAAGCGCCATCGGAGGACGGTCAGGAGAAACCTCTTTTTAGGGTTCCGTAGCCAAATGGCAAAAAACGGAACCCGTTAGATTCGTCATTTTCATTCAAACTGTTAGATTCGTCATGTCTGTCTGTCCGTCCGTATGTCACAGCCACTTTCTTCCGAAACTATAAGGACTATGCTGTTGAAACTTGGTAAGTAGATGTATTCTGTGAACCGCATTAAGATTTTCAATCAAAAATAGAGAAAAACGAAAAAAATTGGGGGTCCCCATACTTGAAACTGAAACTAAAAATATTTTTTTTCATCAAACCCATACCTGCGGGGTATCTATGGATAGGTCTTCAAAAATGATATTGAGGTTTCTAATTTTTTTTTTTTTTTTTTCTAAACTGTACAGTTTGCGCGAGAGACACTTCCAAAGTGGTAAAATGTGTCCCCCCCGCCCTGTAACTTCTAAAATAAGAGAATGATAAAACTAAAAAATATATATGATGTACATTACCATGTAAACTACCACCGAAAATTGGTTTGAACGAGATCTAGTAAGTAGTTTTTTTTTAATACGTCATAAATCGTAAACCGCAATTTACCAAGTACGGAACCCTTCGTGCGCGAGTCCGACTCGCACTTGGCCAGTTTTTTTGTTTACATTTTGACATAAGAGATCGTTTACGTTATCACTATGGTGCGCGCGGAACTAGTTGGCCGCGCCTGACGGCAACACGGGTTGAAAGTTCCGGCTAGTTTAGACAAAACGCACATGAGATTGCAATAGCGAGATGACGCGCCACCTAAGGCGCGGCCAACTAGTTCCGCGCGCACTATAGTGAGTACGTTAAACAACTCGCACTACGGCCTCAGGTATAGGCGCAGAATAGTAAAGGCACTTATTGCATGTAATCCAGTTAAAAAGTTATTTCATTTTCATTTTCCAAGATCTTTATTTTACATAAGATTTCACAAAAATGCACTTACCCTAAGTCACATTTACACAATATAGCACTTTCTGAGGCTACTTTCGCCTTTTAAAGTTTATAACAATATGAATGTATTAAACTGATAATATCTTTAACTTTTAACACACATGGTAACATGATAACATTTTTGCAAATTATTTAGGTAAGTTATAATTTTGCTGCTTGCATGTAGGTATGACCACATAAATAAAAAAAAACTTAATTCAAAAAATCAAAAAACCCGACTGCTTCAAAAGCGAACTATAAAGTCGTAAACAAGGAAAAAATCATACTGTGCAGTCGGAGGATACACATTCGCGGGCTGGCTGACCAAAATCTGGTGTATCCTCCGACTGCAAAGTATGATTTTTTCCCTGTTTACGACTTTTTAGTTCGCTTTTGAAGCAGTCGGGTTTTTTGATTTTTTGAATTAAGTTTTTTTATTTATTTATTTTTTTTCGAATTAGATACATTTAAACATATAAGTGTTATATATTGTTGAAATCATCTCTTAAAACCCTTTCTTTTGATATCCCACACGATGGGTTAGGAAGAAAAAAAAAATTTGGGCGCCCACAATATGGCACCCAAAATCCGCCATTTTTCCATTATCCAATTTTAATGTAGCCTATGACACTCGCAGGGTTAAGACGCATCGATTGACGTATGAATCATCAAAATCGGCCAACGCGTTTGGTCTCTGGAACGCCATATAGGAACAAACATACATACATACATACATACTTACATACATACATACATACACTGATAAACACATTACCCTCCTTCGGCAGTCGGGTAAAATTAGTTTGAGTAAATAATAACTGATCGCACGGTAAACTAAAGAAATAACAGCCGAACGACCAGTTAATGATCAGCCGTCGGAGCCTCCCTGACGCCCGCGCTCCGGTGCTACAGCGGCCGGAGCCGGGGCGGCAGCGAGCCTCTCGGGGGTCAAGCCGCTGGTCGCTCGCACCTCAGTTGGTGGGAACAAAAGATAGTGATGCGGTAGGCGGTAAGTGCCGTATCTATCGACATATGGTAATTTGTCCAATGTTGACGAACATAGATTAGAGATCAAGGTATTGGAAGTATTAATTTTATTCTTGTTATAAAATCTTACTGATATTTTAATTATGTGATTGTATAGGAAAGGAAGTTTAATGTGTTTATGTAGTTTTTTGAGATTTAAATTTGGTTTTGAAGGATAGTTTTACTGCTTTATTCTGAATAACTTGCAATTGTTGATGGTTAGAGAGACAGGTGCTGCTCCAAACTGGACAAGCGTATGTTATACACGGGCGGACAAGTGTAGTATAGATCCTTAATTTGGTACTGCTACTTAATTTGCTTTTTCTATTAAGTATAGGGTTTAAAGCGCCAAGAGCTTGGGCCCCCTTTACACGTAAGTCAGATATGTGTTTGGACCAGTTAAGTCGACTATCCATATTGATCCCAAGATATCGTACACAGTTTTTCCAAGGTGCGGTGTGGCCTGCAACCTTTAAACATCTCAGAGGGGGTTGCCTAGCACTAGAGAAGAATATAACTTCCGTCTTATTCTCATTTATTTTAAGTTTCCATTTCTTTAAGAAGTCAAGAAGTAAGTCGATGGAATATTGTAGGCGATCTATGATCAGATCGCCGAGAGGTATACGAGGCAGTATCGTCAGCAAAGCAAGCTAGATTAGTTCGGGGTTGAATGGGGATATCGTTTAAGAACAGGAGAAATAAAAAGGGGCCGATAATCGAGCATTGTGGAACGCCAGCTGGGATTTTTTGAGGTGATGATGAGGTTTCCCTGATGTAAACTAGGAATGTACGATTTGCAAGGTACGACTGGATGTGTTTAATGAGCGGCATGGGCACCTTCAGAATGAGTAACTTGTGTAGCAGGCCTTCGTGCCATACGGTATCAAATGCCTTTTCGATATCTAACAGGAACATACATGTAGATTGTCTGAGGTTAAAATGATGGGAAATATGCTTAGTCACCCTGGCCAGCTGTTGAGTAGTTGAGTGAGCAGCACGAAATCCAAATTGCTCCTAGATCAAGGACTGCTCAGTGGCAGCTAATAGTCTAGCATAAATCAACGACTCGAAAAGTTTGCCAAAAGATGGTAACAGGCTTATGGGTCGGTAGTTTACAGGTAAGGTACTGTCTTTGCCGGGTTTTTTAATTGGCATAATCTTAGCTTTTTTCCAGATGTTACGGAAATAGCCTAGACCAAAACAAGCATTGAACATTTTTGTAGCATAAACTATCGCTTTCTGTGGCAAATTCTTTAGGAGCAAGTTATGGATTTCGTCATGACTGGTAGATTTACGGGATTTAAGTTTTGTCAGCGCTTTACGAACCTCGAATGGCCTAATGGGCTTTATAAAATCGGAAGTGAGGTTATAGTTATTTATGACTGACATGGAGTTCGATACCTCATACTCGAGTTCAGTGTCACTAGCCCAGTTTGTGGTAAGGCTCATATTTTCGCAGAACGCATTTGCTAAAGCGTTACATTGGTCAGCCGTGCCAGACGTAAGTGACCCATCAGGAAGTTTAAGGGGAGGTATGTCGGTAGACTTAGACTTAAGGGATTTAGTCAGATGCCAAATATCTTGACTGGGATTATCAACTTTTGCCAGTTTAGCATTCCATACGTTATCGACATGATTCTGGATATTTGCATTTATGTATGTTTGAAGGACGTTAATATTACTGCGATTGAGTCTTCTAAGGTAACCACTAGGCAGTTTCCGCTCATAACGACGTAAATAATTTTTATAGCGGATTAAACGTCTAATGGACCAAGGAAGTTTTACGGAATTATCGCTAAATACAGCAGTCATAGACGGTATGGAGGAGTCTCTAGCATCAATTATAGTTTGTTGCAAATGAGCAATGGCAGTATCAATTTCTTCTACTGAATTGTATGTCTTAGAACTAATGTCCTTTCTTTGGTATTGTTCGTCGAATCGTTGAGCTCCTTAAATTCTGAGTTGAGCTGCTCGGTTATTGACAAATGCGTGCACTGACTGGACAGGTCCACTCAATCTGGCTGGTTCTTTCCTCAAAAGACCATTTCAGACATCTGTCTAGATGGTCTTCACATGATATAACCAAGATTTTGTCAGGAATTTAAAAGAGACTGTGACCTCTGAGTTTGTTTCGGCCTTTTTTCTCAGAGTAGTCAGATAGGAAACGCCGACCTCATCTAGTTTTAAAAAATATGATCGACATGTAAAAGAGTTTGTACAAACCAACTTACAGAAATAAAATCATTTATCATTTAAGCATGATGTTTTTATTGAGGTGGGATCGATACTCATTCCAATTAGCGCAGTTAAATTTAAAGTACCGACTTTTAGCCTTACGACACAACGTACCTCCAATAGTGAAGAATAAGGGGTAGTGGTTAGAAGACAATGCTATTAACGTTTCGACCTCGCTAATGCAGTTAACATTCAACGACAGCACCAAGTCCGGGCTCGTTGGTCTGCGATTGGGGCAGTAGTTAACTTGTGTAGGTAAGTTAGGGGTGTGTATGACGTAATCGGAATCGAGCATATGGTTAAAGAGAGTTCTGCCTCGTGTATTAGTATAGCTACTGTGCCAGTGTGAATGGTTGGCATTAAAGTCTCTCATGATGACAACATGGGAACCCAAGCCAAACAGTAGCTCTAGGTCACTACGAAGCATTGGTAGGTTAGGAGACTGATAAATTGATAAAACAACATGTTCAATTCCTGACACTTTGACAGTTATTCCTATAGCCTCAATATTTCTAGTTTTTGGGACACTTAGAACAGAGTATTCCAGATCCTTTCTTACAAGCAAAGCAACTCCCTGTCCACGGCCAGAGTGATGCTTATCTTTGCGGTGACAGGTAAAACCAGGTGTGTTTAAAATTATGTTTGAGGTTAGTCTTGTTTCACAAATACCAATAACATCGACAGATAAAACACTTACCGCCAAATCGAGCAGTTCACTCAGTTTTAAACGTACTCCATCGGAGTTCCAGGATAATATGCGAAGTTTTAAAAAGTTATTAATACAGACCGGATTATATGCTACATAAAAAGCTTGAAATACGCATGAAAGATGCGTCAAATATGCATGAAAATTTTTAAAAAAAAATGCAGGTTTTATTTTTATTTCTAAATCAGCATAAAATTAGTGAATTATTTAATCATTGATCATCAATCAACAAAATGTAACAACTTTGAAAACGATAATAATACACTAAAACGTAAAATTATTTAACCTTTTTGTAGACGTAAACAATCAGGTTCTAAATGTATCTAAGTGAAAGTAAATTGTTAGTGTATATGGACGAAACGTTGGTTATAGAGTTATTATTACCCTTATCAATAGAGCAACCTACCAAAAAACATAATAAATATAACGAAAATATGCATCTTATATTAGATATAATATGCAATTTCCGCTGAGAACGGGGTAAATGTGCAATTTCATACGCAAATATGCAAATGCATATAATCCGGTCTCTAGTTATTAACATGCACAAAAACAATATACAAGAGCAGTGCTAGCCCAGTGGTGCCGGCCTCAACTTAAGGCACTATATACGCCCCAATGTTAACGCATTTTGCCGTGCGCCCGCTCGAAAATTAAAAAAATGACGAATTTTGGGCGCCATATTGTGGGGCACCAAATTTTTTTTCTCCCAAACCTATCGTGTGAGGTATCAAAATAAAGGCTTTTAAGAGGATTTCAAAAATATATAACACCTATATGTTTAAGTGTAATCGTAATTCTAAAAAAGAATACTCAAAATTACTTAAAAATAAAATAAATTTAATTAAAAAAAACAAAAAACCCGACTGCTTAAAAAGCGAACTAAAAAGTCCTAAACAAGAAGAAAATCATGCTGTGCAGTCGAAGGATACATCTCTTCTTGGTCAGCCAGCTCTCGAACATGTATCCTCCGACTGCACAGCATGATTTTCTTCGTGATCAGGTCTTTTTAGTTCGCTTTATATGCAGTCGGGTTTTTGTTTTTTTATCATCTAAGATCTGTGTACTACAGTAAAGTAAATCTTTACTCTGTGACTGTTCACACCTGCCTAGTCCTTCACAGAATACACGTGTCGTAGGTGTGGCCTTACTGGAAATCTCAGAAGGTCAAGACAGCCTTAGGTAGAGTTTCCGCAAATAGCAGTACCTATATTCTGTTTATGCCACGTATTTCAGTGAAATGAAGCTTTAATTGAATATCCTTGTAATATATGCATTGCTTGCTGTACCTACGTAGACTTCACTAAGTTACACGTGTATGCTTGACGCATGCATGGTGCATGTGTCGTAATTAATTCGAAAGAAGCACAAAGGCCTCACTAGAAGTCAGTACATAAACAGAACTGCACATAACTTGTAAAGCCGCCTATTTCTCGTTCTAGTACCCTAAAATAGCCAAAAGGCTATTAACTACTTCATTCTAAATTATAGACGCTTGAATGTTGCGATAATTCAAATTAAGAAAATATTCGCTAAGCCCGTTCCATCCCTCCCATATGCACTACCAATAAAATCGAAAATTCTATCCTAGAGATTACTCCACTGTTTGACGATGTACGTTCAAAATAAAAATAAAATATCAATTTGTCTCATCATTATCTAGTCCTGATGGAAACAAAAATGTAAAAATATAATATATTTAAAAGTTATGAGCGTCGAAAGATCCATATTTCAACAATAATTTTAACGCATCTTTGGGCGGAAATATACACCATAAGAAGAAGGAAAATTGCAAAACGGCCTTTATACAGGGATAGATTAGTAATTCAACAAATAATTTTATTTTAAAAATATAGGTACATTTATTAGATTTTTCATGATATCTAGACTCCCAAAGGTCTGAAAAAAATGCATGCTGTCACATCCGAAAACACGTGCGAAAGAGATTGATGCAGTGATGAGCAGTAAGAAGCTAGTTCTCGTACAAATTAGCACTTTTGCAAATTTGTAGCGAAATGGATGATGATTTAGGACGAAAACGAGCGCGAAATTTTATGAACAAACAATACAAAGATTGGGAGTCTAGATATCATGAAAAAACTACTCAATGTGTATTTTCAAAATAAAATTATTTGCATTGTTGAATTACTAATCTATCCCTGTATGGAGGCAGTTTTGCAATTTTCCTTCCTCATATGGCATTTATTTTCGCCCAATATTGCATTAAAATAAGTGTTGAAATTTTGAACTTTCGACGCTCATAACTTTCAAATATTTTTTTTTTTTACATTTTTGTTTTCTAGGACTAGATTCTAGGATAATGATGAGCCAAATTGATATATTTTTTTATTTTGAACGTACATCGTCAAACAGTGGAGTAATCTCTAGACTACGTTTGTATGGAAGAATTTTCGACTAGTGCAACCTTAAGACGACGACTAACGCCAACGACCTTGAAAGAACAAAACGCGCACTCGTTTCACACCAGCGCGACCCAAATTTTTTTAGTTTTTTGTACTTTCCTTATTATTCTATGACTTTAAAAAAAGCTTCGGGTCAAAATGTAGATAATTAAATTGTCTTTGATATGGTGTCAATTTCATTAAAATACGCCCAGCGGTTTTGGTGTGATTTTCGTGTATTTGTTTTTTTTTAAATGGTAGCTAACAACCAAAGACACCGACTTCCTAAAAGAAAGGTTATTTTTAACTTTGTAGAGTTTTTATTTGGAAGTCGGTAGTAATTTTTGTATACCTATAAAAGGTTTCTTTTTACGTAGAACAAAAAGATCACCTACCGCAGCAGTAACAGCAGTAACTAACTACAGTTACTGATGTGGGATCCGGATCAATACCCAATTCAACAAAAGGTTTTGAGGATTTCATTGAGGGCATGCTGTGTATTTATCACACACAGCCCGAGTCCCTCCCCGGGCACTTCGCCTTCCAAGCGAGCGGCGCGCGGCTGGTCACCCATGACCCACCACGCACCGCCGAGGCCCGCAGGCCCCCGCCAGTCGCTTCGGAGGCTCCTTACGAGCTACCGTGCGGCGCCCCAGACGCCTAACTATACCCGTGGAAAGATTAATAGCGTGCACAGAGACATACGAGTGTTGTGTTGAGTCTCGTGCACTGATGGCGTCTGAGGCCTGCAGGTCGCGTCGCTAGATCAAGCCGTGACAGACTGGTCGGTCGGTGAAGGTTGCCCAGGGGAAGACCGAAAAAATAGCTTAGTCACTCGTATATAAGCTAACTCGCTGGAAAACTTTGATTGCGCGATGTAGAACAAAACGCATTTTCTCCTCTGGGGAAAAATTTCTACGATTACACACTCTGTAAAATGTTATTTAAATAAGAAATTTAATAAGAAAACTCTTCTGTTAAATTTTTGAGTTTCTGTCATAATTGCTATTATTTTTTCTAATTCGAAACTGTGCGTCAACCAATCACAGTGCATGGAAGGAGCAGGGAAGCCCCGCGCTTGACCAGTTTTCAACTCGTGTAAGATAATTTATTGTACGCTTCTTTCAAACGCCATCTCTGTATCTAAAGAGGAACTTTTATAAAATCTATGCGCATGACTGCCTACAACTTAGTTGAGAGCTGTGAAGCTTGTAGCATAGATGGCGCTCCCATTTAAATTAGTTTTGTTATTGTTTTCATGTTTTTGATTTCAGCACCATTGCGGAACCTTAACCTTATTGTTACTGTTTTAGCAGCACAAAGCACCCTCCGTCACTTTTATTTGATAACTCAACATTCCGTGTTTTACGCTGAACAAGTACCTAAGGTGCAGAGGCCTTAGTGCGAGTTTTTACTCACGCTCAATCGCGTTAACGTAAACGATCTCGTATGTCAAAGTGTATACAAAAATAGTGGTTTATCCATACCGTCATCAGCCGGCGCTTATCCAGTTTCAATACAAATTGACGTTTACCATATCGCGATTGAGCGTGAATAAAAACTCGCACTAAGCCTTCTGAGGCCTTCACTTTTTTGTAAATTTTGTTAGCCTTTCCAAACTTTTGTAATCGTTTAGTTTCTCGTTATGCATTTCCACATTTTCCACGCAACTTGCATTGTAGTCATGACAGCGACACTCGCGACAAGTCTATGTCGCGACACTCAAAGAGTACATTAAATTCTAAGGCGACACTGGTGACACTTCATTTGATCTCTGCGACAGCTGTCAGTACCAATCGTGTATAGCGTTCTTAAACGTCAGTTTGACATACGTCGCAGAGATCAAGCTATCCTAAATCATAAATGAATTATAGAGATTTCAATTTCATGACATGAATCGATTTGAATCGTAAACTTCAATATCGATTTTTATAATATTTATGTATTCTTGAAATTTATATTATTTAATAAATATAAACTAACTTACTTAATGTCTTGAAAATATACTTTTGGAATAAAGGCATGGACAATCATCAGTAGGTAACACAGATACGTCCCAAAGTTTCCTATCGAAAATATTTATCTAATTTACCATGGTACATAAATAATATAATAATATCATAAATATTGTTTCAGGTTGTCGCAAGTCGATCCTATGATCTATCTCACAACTTCACAAGAACTTTACATTTTCTTACTGGGATTACTAGCTTGTAGCTACTCAGTAGCTTGTGGCACTCGGGTTAACATTTGTCGTATTTCTTACGAACATTATAAAACTGACCCAAATATAATCGAAGATGAAAAGGCACTTTATCGCCCATAATGCAGCTTTCTTCTATGAATGAAATAAGTTTCTTATTGGATTTTACTCAATTACTTTATGATGCCTGATTTAATCCTATTCTAGGGATACTAATAGCGATTCCTGTACTACGATTAGTCTGTATCGAGATAGTCGATAAGTCAACTTTTTTGTCGGTTTATTTACGACTTGATGGTAAACTCTTCTGACCAATTTACAAAACAAAAGTAAATTACGCTGTTACGACTTCTCAATATGGCCGCATATTCAATCATCTGATATTGTTGTTTACGTACGCAGTTGATTACTGATTAGCTAATTAACTTCCAGTGGTGAACCAATAAAAATTCAGTGAGTTTTGTCTGTTTTCGTTATCATTAATTGACTTCATGACTTGACAATCCCTGGCGTTTTTTTATACTGTCATGTCACAATAGGTTAAGTTTACTGTTTCTCGTTTATCTGTTTTATCATTATTTGTGATGTTTAGGTTGGGACAATCGTGGTTCACGGCTGTGCGAGGCCAGAGCGGTGTTGTAGACCTAAAGAATTTAAATTTAATATTTAGGACACTGAGTTGTACCGCTAGCCAAATGACCGACAAATTCAAGTTACCTGCGCGCTATGGGGCCGGCGAAAAAAGTGTTTGGTGAGTAAAATCTATGGAGTATTTGCATTATTTATCTCTCACGAAGAGTGTAGTCTTTGTAGAACATTTTATCATAGTCGGAATGTTTTGTTCTTGTTACATAACCGGTTCTAGAAAGCAATATTGTTTTGTTTGCATTGTGCTTGTAATTACGGAAACAAGATAATAATTAAACAATTGTTCTTCTAGCTGGTATTAATACTATGGTAACAATTTACTTCGAGGCAAGCGTGCTTCACCGTAAACCACATCATTGCTTACCATCAGGCAAGGTAGCGGTCAAACGCTAGCCTACCAATAAAAATTATAATTATTATGAGTAGAATGTATCAATTACTGAGCAAATGGGTCAGGTCCAAATTTTTGCTGGATACAGACACTGTGGTTTTCGACTCATAAGTGACAAAATATTGCGAACTTTACACGCCTGAAAATAATTTTAGATATTTGCTAATAATAACTATCTTTATATATTATATACATTCATTAAACAACTAAATTTTGAGCTTAATTTCTTCATATATATAAAATGACACCAAGCTTGTTATTGTATAATATAATAACAAGCTACGCTATGTAAAATACGCATGACTTTGCTTGACTACCTATAAATATTTTTGCCCTTGTTTTTTTTTATTTTATGAATTGTTGCAACTTGTAGGTTTTGTCGTGAATAATTTTCATTCCATTCTGCGATTTATTATCGAACATTTAGGTATAAATTTATTATATACTTGCATTATGCGACATCCAGATTATTGTTGTGCGACATGTTAAAATTAGGTCCTGACCCAAATTGAATTATTTTTATATATTTTATTTTACAAATGAGAAATAATATTGCCTGGGATAACTGCCACTTATGTTTTTAATGTTAAAGACAACAATTTATTTATTTCTATAAGTGACTGTAATTTTGATAAAGCTGCAAAGAAATAATAATAATATAAAAACATAAATCTTTTAAGTCTAGAGGCAGTAATTTCCACCTTGATTTAACTTATTATCTATAGATTTGATAATTATTAATATTAAAGTAATTTTAAACAGATTTTAAATAACTAACACCAGTTTATCTTATGTTTTAGGGTGGAATACATCCAACTGGCTGCTGAATATAAGCCTGCAGTGAACCTAGGTCAGGGTTTCCCCGACTACCATGCACCAAAACATGTCACAGAGGCCCTGGGGGCGATTGCAACCAGTGAAAACCCACTACTGAACCAGTATACTAGGGGATTTGTAAGTACCATCCTATCAAAAACATACATTTGAATAAAGAAATTTGAGATTGAAATGGGTCCTAAGCACAGATTACCTCCCAATAGATTCCGCATAGAAGACAACTTACGCGCACCACACATCAGTTTATTTAGGCTGTTATAACTCAGTGCACGGTAAGATCTCTTTAGTGTCGACTAGACATTTGAGCTGTTGGGACGCTAGCGATTTCTAGTTTTAATTCTGTTTAAAAAATAGTTATCAACGGTTTGCCTTGAAAAAAAGACGAATTGTGCAGTAAAATGGTAAAATGGTGTGGAAAATCAACCAGTCCTTCAAGTTCAAAAAAAGATGGGATAACATTCTACCGGTAGGCAAAGTAATAAATATTGACCAATCTAAAAAAGGTCAAGTTATAATGGTTAATAAATCAAAATTGCACACTTTACAGTAGCGCTCGTTGATGTCTTTTGTGAAAGTCCTTTTCACTCATACGGAATTATTATATCAAATTCAAATTCAAATAAAATTTATTGCATCCATAATGTACACACAGGTGGTAAATTTAAGTTACAGAAACAATTATGGACCCTGCCGGGCACAGCAACATTCTAGATACAGTCAGTGTCTAGGAGAGAGGAATAGCGCTCAATATTATTACAAATAAAAATATTCCAGGTTGCCTGGAAGAGATCGCAGAATGCGATAAGGCCGCCCATTGTATATTTTTTTTAGTTTTAAGTTTCAATTGTTCCTGTATTTTCTGGTGAACAATAAAGTGTATATAAATATAAATAAATAAATATTTTCCTTATCTATTAATATTTTAGTTATCTATTCCCTTATATTGCTATCTTTTTCCCACCGAAGTAAAAATGGTGAGACAAATACGTTTTTTGCTTATCGAAAAGTATCGATGATCGATATTTAATTAGTTTTAGAGGAGAATAAAATAATTTTGTTAATATAGATTATTTAAAAATTAACAATTTAGTTTATTTTTACTTTGAACTAATAGTGCTCTACTCATAACAAGAGCTCAGTGTTACCCTGTTTACATAGGATTACAATTAAATTAAATCACTTTTGGGCAAAATCAAAATCTTTTCTCGATCGATGTTTTTCTTTATTATTATTAAAGTAATTATAAAATCGCCGCCTACGAAATTTTACATAAAATACCATGTGTTTAAAAAATATCGATATTTTTATCGACATTTAATGCGTATGTCCCATCACTACGACAGATACCGTGACTTCGAATAGCCAATCACGGCGCACTTGTCACTCCCCGCGCAACCCGTGCCTTCCGCCAAATTTGGTGAACTTGGAATCAAACAAAACAGTAGGCAAGCGGTATCTATTGGGAGGTAATCTGTGGTCCCAAGTCTCATTGAGGGTTTGGCAAGGTTTCTATCTGTGAAATGTTCTTTACATTACGCAAAGCTGATTAAGCAAATAGCACCATTTATAAAGAGTTAACAGAACAAGTTATTAGCATTACATAGCCCCCATACCCTGACATATCAAAACTATCCTAGTTCGACTGTAAAAAAGTGACAAATGTATACAAGTCATATACATCTGTCACTTACGCACACTCACAATAACCTTGCTCTAAGAGCTTATGGTCACCCCCCTGATAGTTACAACCTGGGAGTCTTTAAGTCAAGAGTATAAATAGGTTACTTTTAGGCAAGTGTGCCCCAATTTCGACCACATCATCTTTACTATCAGGTTAGATAGTGGTCCAAAACGTTTTTTTTAAATTATTGATAGGCTCATCCTATCAATAGTTAAAAAAAACGATTTGCGGAGCGTGCGATGGAATTGCATGATCTAATTCCGCCCAACCCGTTTCATCATCGGACTACCAGACGTACGGCGATGCGCCATCGGTACATTGTGGACATCCCACCCATATGCACTAAACGTTTTGAGAATACTTTTATTATGCGTACAGCTAAGGAGTGGAATTCCCTGCTGGGGTCTGTGTTTCCCGATAGCTACAATCTAGGGGTCTTTAAGTCAAGAGTGAACTTTTAGGCAAGCGTGCTCCATCATGGACCACATCATTGCTTACCATCAGGTTATATAGTGATCAAACATGAGCCCATCAATAATAAAAAATAAAAAGTTTACTTGGCATAATATTTTGTCCTCCTTGATTCAGTGAGAGAATGTGGGCGAAAATGTCAGTAAGGTTTATCAGGTGGCATCAGTAGTTTCAGAAATTACATCCTACACGTATAATTAAACATTATTTTTTTGCATTTTGTCATAGGCAATTGTTTCTTTGTAATTGGACTTCAAACTTTACCATTGACTTTTAATTTCCAGGGCCACCCGTCACTTATCCAAAGCTTAGCAAAGGTGTACTCGCCGTTAATAGGCAAGGAGATAAACCCACAGAATGAGATCCTAGTCACATATGGTGCTTATGAAGCCCTGTATTCAGCTATTTTAGGTAAGCAAATTAATTTATCATTTTTTTTTTCTAAGAAATATGTGTACTTAAGGCCCTGCGCAGAAGAGAGACTATCCGTGACGCACTTTTTAGTCTGTGAAAATAGAACCTATGCAATTATATGCAGTAACGCACACGACGCGCAAAAAGTCCGGCGCACAAAAAATATAATTGCATAGGTTCTATTTTCACAGACTATAAAGTGCGTCACGGATAGTCTGTCGTCTGCGCAGGGCCTAAGGCTCTTTAAAGTTGGTTGTTACAGGTTAGTTCAAATTTAATAACGGCTGTGAATTTCGCTTTTCGCTATGCAATAACCCACTGTCACATGGATTTGCTGCTGAGCAGTGACTTGCAGAGTGTTCCTAGCTGCCTTTAAGTTTGATTCTACCTGTATATGAGTAATACTTTAACAGCATAACAATAAATTTAAACATATATTTATATGATACTAGCTTCAGCCCGCTGCTTCGCATACGTACAGAGTGTTTTATCATCCCAAGGGAATACAAACCATCCTATGTCCTTCCCAGTGTCTCAAACTATCTCCATGCTAAGTACATCTAAATCGGTTCAGTAGATCCAGAGATTACTCCCTACAACCTCACAAACGTTACCTCTTTATAATAAGTATAGATAATTACAAGAGATCTACTTAATCAACAGAGTACATATTCAAAACTTACTGAATTCTGAACAAGAAAATATACAATTTATTTCTCTCCTTATCAGAGACCTTCAACACTATAACTTTAGTGATAAGATTTATAACTGCAATAAACTTCTTTCAACAATCAATGTTATATTTTCAGTGTGTAAAAATTAATGACATGAATAAATAAATAAATATATTTGTATGCCAATTTGGTCTTTGTGAAAGACAAAGCGATAAGGCAAATTTAATTCATCCAAAACTTACATCAATTTGATCTATAACCCGTTGATACAGCATGATATAAGATGACTATGTGATTTTCTTACCATTAACGACGCACCATGATTATTTCATGTATAGTCTATTTTATTGCATGTATAGATGTTTGCCGTGTAATCTTTGACCCGGCTGAGATAAGATCACACCATGACTTCTTTATAATTCATAAATATTGTTACCTACTTAGAAAAATAATATCTACTGACGTCATAAGATAATTTATTGTAAGACAAATTGCATAAAAACAAAACTATCAGAGTTACGTTTCGTGCGTAATTTATTTATTACTTTACTAAGCACAAAAACGTACAGAGGCGGTATTAATGCCTAAGGCATTTTCTACCAGTCAACAATGGCTTTGAATACAAGGCATAAATTATAAGCTACTCGCGGACGCCTTGCGGTTTCTCCAGCGTAGTTCCCGTTCAAAATAACAGCGTAGTTCGTGGGAAAACAGGGATAAAAAGTAGCCTATGTCACCCGGGGATAGTGTAGCTTCGTAACGGTAAAATATTTTTTTAAATCGGTCCAGTAGTTTTTAAGTTTATTCGTTACATACAAAAATAAAAATCTTTCCTCTTTATAATATTATAGTATAGATAAATAAATACAATTTAATGATACAAGTAATACTAAAAAAAAAAAAACAAATACAGGAATATTTAATAATTGCGCTGTGGCTACTACTATACTACTACCAAAAAACACATCACACACACACACACAAACACATATAAAATATAGATTTTTTATTCCAGGTCATGTTGATGAGGGTGATGAAGTAATTGTTATCGAGCCTTTCTTCGATTGCTACGACTTCATGATTAAATCAGCTGGTGGCATCCCTAGGTTCATTGCCCTTAATCCTGTGAGTAAATCTCTTCTTTATGTTACCTACTTTAGAACCGTTAAGGATGCCCTAGTCGGCGACACGAAGTATTTTGTGGGCGGGGTTAAAATTAATGCTATCTCATCCGGGATGGACGCTGTGATGAGTAGTAAGAAGCTAGGGCGCGTACGGAATACACTCCTAACTCTTGTGTGACAAATGGATGATGATTTAGAACGAAAACTTGCGCGCGAAATTGTATAAACAGACCTTTTGGAATATGGATATCATGAATAAATTACAAAATGTATGTGTTCAAAATAATTATTTGCATTATTTTCTAATCTATTCCTGTATGGTGACTTATGCAATTTTCCTTCTTTATATGATTTTTATTTCCGCCCAACGAAGCGTTAAAATTAGTGTTAAATTTTGTATCTTTCGACGCTCATAACTTTCAAATATACGTTTTTTTTGGGCTAGATAATGATGAGAAAAACTGATATAATATTTTTTTATTTTGAACGTAAACTGTCAAATAGTGGCATAATCGCCTAATACGTTTGTATGGAAAACTTACCAACTAGTGCACCCTTAAGGTGAAAGCACAGATAGAGTCGGTATTCCAAAAATATAATTATGGCATACTGACTCCATCTCCACAAATGTAATGCACAAATTTCTATCCAGATAAAAAAGACGATCGAATTTGAAAATTCGAATACTGAATGCGCGCCTGTTTTTTTATCGTGATAGTAATATGTGTTCTACGCTGTTATGATAGGGGTTAATATTCTATGTATTTATATTATTAGAAGTTGGCTTCGACTCGCGAGTCAATATGCTGTAGCCTTGGGTAGCCTTTTATCTAAGAATCTCGATTTTATAGTCATGACTAGTTGACCCGGCAAACTTTGTTTTGCCATAAAAACATCAAACATTTATCTACCCTACCTACCCTACCCTACCCTACCCGACCCTACACTACCCTACCCTACCCTACACTACCCTACCCTACGCTACACTACCCTATCCTACACTACTCTACCCAACACTACCCTACACTACCCTACCCTACCCTACCCTACCCTACGCTACCCTACCCTACCTACCTACCTACACTACACTACTCTACCTACCTACCCTACCCTACCCTACCCTACCCTACCTTACCCTACCCTACCCTACCCTACCCTACCATCTACCTACACTACACTACTCTACCTACCTACCCTACCCTACCTACCTACCTACCTACACTACACTACTCTACCTACCTGCCCTATCCAACCAAACTTTTTTTTTTTTTTTGCTTTTAAACCTTCCCTGTATTCTGTCGAATATAACAAAAAAAGAATTATTCAAATCGGTCCAGCCGTTCTCGAGTTTTAGCGAGACTAACGAACAGCATTTGATTTTTATATATATAGATAAGAGTAATGGTTTAATTAACCCGCGCTCAGTGATAATGGACTTGACTTTGACTTGCTTGTCACGCGAGCTTATTTAGACTAGATATAGAGACTAGACGAAACATAGAAGGTCAGTAGATAGAAATATTTTTTTTAAAAGGAAAGCCTATTCTAAAACTATCTCTTAGATCCATTTTCTGGAAAGAAAATTATCGCATAATGAATGGGAGAAATTATTGTCAAACGTCTGCGAGCTGTTGTGATTCGTTGAATCAAGTTTGCGCAAATCGGGATCTGAACGTGGCGAATGACAGAGCTGCCCAGTACAATTTAAATACTTGAAACAAAATTTTAGTTAATCTATACGAAAAAAACCGGACAAGTGCGAGTTGGACTCGCGCACGAAGGGTTCCGTAACATTATCGCAAAACGGCAAAAAAAAATCGTTTGTTCTGTGGGAGCCCCACTTAAATATTTATTTTATTCTGTTTTTAGTATTTGTTGTTATAGTGGCAATAGAAATATGTATTTCATCTGTGAAAATTTCAACTATCTATTTATCACGGTTCATGAGATACAGCCTGGCGACAGACAAACAGACAGACGGACAGTGGAGTCTTAAGAATAGAGTCCCGTTTTTACCCTTTGGGTAGGGAACCCTAATAAAAAAGAAAATCCGGTTCACTTATTTTTACCAACAATTACCAGGCTGCTACAAGTATACCTATGCAGAACCCATCCCTAATCTAAAATTATACCCTCTCCAGAAAAAAACATCCGGCACAGTAACTTCAGCAGACTGGGTACTAGACGAGAAGGAACTAGAATCACTCTTCAACGTTAAGACGAAGATGATCATCCTGAACACCCCCCACAACCCCCTGGGCAAGGTGTTCACCAGGCAGGAACTGGAGCTGATCGCTAACTTGTGCAAGAAGCACAATGTGCTGTGTTTGTCTGACGAGGTGTATGAGTGGATGGCCTATGAACCTGTACAGCATATTAGGATTGGTAAGTTTTTATGAGTTAACTAGCTGACCCCCGCGGCTTCGCTCCGGTCAATTGGTTACCTACCTACCTACATACATACATACATACATAAACTCACGCCTTTTTCCCATGGGGGTAGGCAGAAACTACAGAACGCCACCTGCTACGATCCTTACATACTTCTTTTGCTGCACACACATTCATACATCTAGTCATACACACGCGCCGGTTATGGGTACTGCGCACTTGGCCTTTCTGAAGAACATCACCTATAAGGTCTATGTATGTCTTTCTAGGGCGTCCCCTCCCGGCGTTTCCATTCACGTCTGCCTTGTAAATACCTTTCGTTAGTCGACTTTCATTCATCCTCTCAACATGGCCAAACCATCTTAACATACCCTTTTCAATTTTAGTCACTACATCTTCTTTTAAACCACAACGTTGTCTTATTACCTCATTCCTCAATCTATCAGTTAAAGTTACACCACACATACTCCGCAAGGAGCGCATTTCTACTGCATTAATCCTACTTTCATGTCTTTTTTACCTACCCTACGTTTTTAAGAAGTATTCTGCTATTCGGGGCGGAGACAAATCCAACGAATCAAAAACCAAGAAAATTGGTCCAGCAGATCTCGAGTTATAAGTGTTGTAACAAACCCGTCTTTGTTTTATATATATAGAAGATAACTTTTTTTTTTTTTTTAAACTTTGCCCCACACTAGGAATTTCTTCCTGTATCGTGGGTGCGTTTACAAACATGTAAACTCACATACACAACACCCAGATCCGGAACAACTATCTGTAGGTCATGCAAATATTTGCTCCGTGCGGGAATCGAACCTGCGACACGAAGCGCAGCAGTCAATCGCTCAACCACTGCGCCAACCGTGCGCCCAATTGTGCCCACGGCTGCTCTCCCTTCAACTGCCTAATCTCTCTACCCTACCCTACCCTACCTACCTACCTGCTTACCCTAGCTACCTAACAACTTACCCTACCTACCTATCTAAACTACCTACCTGCTTACCATCTATGTTAGGGGGGGTTTGGTTTCCGCATTTAGTCCCTCCAATGGACTTTTGTACATGGGCCATGGCGCCCGTTGGGTGGTTATTCCAACCAGCCCACCTCCCTCCAGAAGTCAATTAGAGCTCCTGGTTTCCTCAAAACATCTGTGTACGATCTGGGTGACTCGTGTTCTTATATACCTGCATTCCTTTATTTTTCTTTCCGTAAGAACCGTCTGCAAAATATTTGAAACCTAAAAAAAAGACTAATGAAATCGTTAAAGCCCTTCTCAAATCATTGCGTGACCAAGGGAAATAGGAATTCATTTTTATATTATATAGACTAGCATCTGCCAGCAGCTTCGCCCGCGTGAATGTTGAAATTTATCCCGAGGGGACACATACAAGAGTAAAAAGGATCCCATGTGCTATTCCTGACTATAATCTATCTCTGTGCCAAATTTCATCCAGACCCGTCCAGCCGTTTGAGCGTGAAGAAGTAACAAACATACAAACACACACACTAACGTACTTTATAATATAATATTGTGATTTGGGCACCGGACCCGTGCTTCACCTAGGTTTTCCACCTGGTTGAAGCACGAGGACTTTGGGTGGGGACCCGGGTCCCGTGCTCCAACTGATGGTCGGCACAGTCAAGTAATTAAATAAAATATATAATCAATAGGAATTATTTTAACACATTTTATCCAAAAAATATTTATTGTTTAATTTTTGTAACTGATTAACATAAATCTTTCATGATCAAAATCTAATAAATATCAAATCAAAATACCACTTGTCCGTTTTCTCGGTCTTCTCCAAGTCGAACTAATATGGGTCAACCATAGTTGTCCGTCCATGTAATACAATGTAGATTTTTTTTTAATACATTTAGAATGTTGTTAGAGAGGTATTGATAAAGGGCTGGTCAAACCAAGACTAATCCGACTTTTTTAATGATTGGGAAGAAGACTATGCGACAGATAGAACGGAACACCTTTATAAAAGTTAGTAACAAGAGCGAATTTCGCCCCGTATTCCACTCGGGCTTCGCCTCAGTATGACCAGAGCCTAAAAATCCACTCGTTCCACTAGAATCCCCTATTTCAGTCCCCCAGGGGATTGTACAGCACTCAATGTTCCACTACGATCCCCTATGCAGGGGATTCTTTATGTACTAATAAGTTCTTTTCCTTTAAAGTCTCTTCTAAATAAAAAAGCCACCTTTAAAATAACAATACTTAATACATATAATTAAAAATCGGTCTACAGAGGGGATTACAATGATGTTAATTAATTTTTCTAAAATAAGCTAGATGTTGATAAATAAAGTACCAAAAGCGTTGAAGAATTTCGCAAGTTCGACTAGTGCCGCGTCTCGGTGGCGGGTTCGAGTCCTACCTAAGGCGTTCGGTTTTTTCAATGTTTAACTTATTTATGTACATTTTTTTAACGTTATAAACGCAAAATATAAAAAAAAAACCTTTTATACTTAAAAAACCGGCCAAGTGCGAGTCGGACTCGCGCACGAAGGGTTATACCGTACCATTATCGCAAAAAACGGCAAAAAAATCACGTTCCTTGCGTGATTACGTCAGAAGTGAGGATATCCGCAGGAGAACCAAAGTTACCGACATAACCCGAAGAATTGCGAAATTTAAATGGCAGTGGGCAGGGAGCACAAGTTCTGGAATGGCGACCGCGAACCGGAAGACGATGCGTTGGAAGGCCTCCCACTAAGTGGACCGATGACCTAGGCTTTTAAGTAAAACAGGTTTTTTTTTATATTTCGCGTTTATAACGGTAAATAAATGTACTTAAATAAGTTAAAACATTGAAAAAAACCGAACACCTTAGGTGGGACTTGAACCCAACGCCACCGAGACGCTGCACTAGTCGAACTTGCGAAATTCTTCAACGCTTTTGGTACTTTTTTGTCAACATGTAACTTATTTTAGAAAAAATAATTTACATCATTGTAATCCCCTCTGTAGACCGATTTTTAATTATATGTATTAAGTATTGTTATTTTAAAGGTGGCTTTTTTATTTAGAAGAGACTTTAAAGGAAAAGAACTTATTAGTACTTATAGAATCCCCTGCATAGGTGATCCTAGTGGAACATTCAGTGCTGTACAATCCCCTGGGGGATTGAAATAGGGGATTCTAGTGAAACGAGTGTAAAAATCAGGGTAGAGCAGAGCCGCTTTTAAGATATTAAGAAAACTTATAAAGTATTATTTCCACAGCAACACTCCCCGACATGTGGGAACGCACAATCACAGTAGGCTCAGCGGGCAAGACGTTCTCAGTGACCGGCTGGAAGACAGGCTGGGCGTACGGACCAGCTGCACTCATGTTGAACCTGCAAGTAGTCCATCAGAACTGTGTGTACACTTGCTGCACACCTATCCAGGTTAGTATTTGACTAGTTTGTTTAGTGATGTGCCAAGATTTTTTGTAACTCTCTGCGACTAGTTGAACTGTGGATTGATTTTTACTCTTCAAGAACGTCATCACGCCGTGTCATTTCCAGTTATCAAATTTGGGGGGCCATTCCCAGACACCCAGCTGGGTGTGTTGGTCCCAGTAACCAAAGTGTGACAGGAATATCTACCTACCTCGCAGTCCAGTTCCCAGTAAATTAACTGAGGGAATTATTCCCAATTACCAAACTGAGACAGTAATTTCTAACTACTTACCTAGGAGTCCAGTTCCCAGTTAGCAAACTAGAAGACGTCTTACTTACCTAATGGGAATTGCTGTTCCCACTGGTACACTTCCCAGTTGTCCAACTGGGAGCGTTTTAAACAAAGTCACAGACAAGCACTAATTACTCTCCGTGTCACTCACGACCGTAAACATCTAAGTACTTAATCTTCTCTTCATTCACAGGAGGCAATATCCCGTTCCTTCGAATACGAGCTAGCTCGTCGAGACTCCCCCGACTGCTACTTCAAAGCCTTGGCTCGGGAACTGCTGCCCAAAAGAGACTTCCTCGTGAACACCCTCAGGGAGAACGGGTTCAACCCCACCATTCCTGAAGCAGGGTACTTCATTGTTGCTGACTGGACTAAATTAGGTAAGTCATATGATTTGGCTGACTAAACTTGATTGTAATACAACAACACAGATAAAAAGCTACTCTATCGCTAAGTGTCATAGGGTACTTTTTAACCCGGCAAACGCATGGTGTGATATGGGAAAAACGATTAATAAAGAGTTGGACTGCGTTAGCCCTCCGGTTAGTCCCGTTCGTCCCTTCAGTCGACCCTCTAGTGTTATTAGAAGAAGAATAAGATTACTTCCAATGTATCTTGTTGGAACCGATATGAAACTAAAAAAATACAAAATATGTTCAAATCAATTCAGTACTTTAGAATTGTCAAACAAAATATGAATCTAGTTGCACATTCTCAAGTTCCAGTAGGTCTCTATGGAGAAGAATGTGCAAGAAACGCCACGGACACTCATTTCCATCAGCTTTAATTACAATTATTTGGTTACATCATTCTTGTTGTAAGAATACATATGTGCGAACGATGTAAAAAGACGTGCACGTAAAAGCGTCTAGAGTAAAAAAAAAACAATCAAAAATAATATCAGGCCGAAGCAGTTCAGTTATGCACAATCCCAACTGCTGGCGCCCGTTCACGAATATGACGCATGGATCGGCACCACTCAGCTCAACCATCATGAAGGGAACCGAATGATCCAACACATATGCCACCATCAGAGATACTTTACAGAACGCATGACATACTCTCAACTGCCAGGGCATACACAAGCCAACGAACGACACATAGGTACAATAAATGGATAGATTTACAGTTGGTACATAGTACTCACATATGTCCTGTGCAGTTATATAATACTAAAAGAAATTGAGTTTATACAACACAAATATATTCATAAAGTCTTCAGTCCAACAATACTTCAAAACAATAATGCTCAGCGTATCACTTGAACCTTATGAAAAAGTCGATAAAGATGGTTTTAAGTCCACTTTTATCTTAAAAAAAACAAGTAAACACTGCAGTGGTTTAATGCATGCAGCAGTTGGTAGTTAAGAGGTTCCAACTACTGTCTTAACTGACTGGCTTTGATCAATCAAGATTATTTTTGTAATTTTGGAACAATTTTTTTTTACAATCTTTTATTTAACTTATCTTTTTTTTTTCTTTTATGTAAGTGTGTTCGGGTCAAATCTTGCAACTAAATTTTGAAGCAGTTATCCTAAGATGAAATTTTGCATACACGTTTAGTTTGGATGACAATGCATGGTTACCTAAGTGACGTTATTCTAAATCCAATATGGCGGACTAGTTATTTTTTATGCACTGCCATGATATGAGTATCAAATGAAAGGGTTTGCTGAGAAGAATACGAAAAAAACTTGTTTTAAAAAAAAAATTTTTTTTGATTAATTTATTCTTTACAGCCAACAAGATCGACTTATCATCAGAGCCCGATAAGTACAAAGACTACAAGTTCACGAAGAAATTCGCCAAGGAGACCGGCGTACTCACCATACCACCCACCGCCTTCTACTCAGAAGGACACAAACATCTCGGAGAGAACTTCGCCAGGTTCTGCTTCATCAAGGTAAAGACATCTTATTTAGAGATTTTATTACTCTTTGAGATATTTTTCTTAAGAAATTGGGATGATTACTAGAAACTCTATTTAGTCCGTCAGTTAGAGAACTCAAAAATATTGTCTTTGGTTTTTTTTGTAAAAAATTACGACAATACAGTGCATTGATAAAGGAGATTGCCCATACACAGGCCCCTTATGAGGTATCGTGTCTGCGATTTCAATATTATACAAAAATACTATTTATATTTTGTGTTATTTGCCATCTGTGTCCTTTACTTTATATGTACAGACAACAACAGATCAGGTTCCTTCACTTGGACATTTGTATGCACCTTATTGCATTGTAATAAGGGTTCATTTCAAGAACAGAAAGATCGTTTTATCTCAAAATAAATAAAAAATGTTTTCTAATTATGAATATACCATGTTTTTCTACAATATACAACCAAATTCAATAATCAAGATACAACTATTTTTCAAAGGGGCCCAAGTTCCCTTACAAAATGGGCATTCCCCTTTGCGAGACGTCACACCATGGCCACAGATAATATAATACTAGCATACAGATGCCTCATCCCATACAAAGAAACCGTGCCGACGTAACTAGCATTTTTCGTCTGATTAAAATGATTATTTCTCTAAGTATGTACTTCGATCGCGTTTGGTTGTTAGCAGCGACTTGCAAATAAAAGGGTTTTCTTGGTTTGTGACAATTTTTTCTTTAAATACAGTGCCGATTTGTTTTATAGTATTTTTTTTGCAAGTTTTTACAGTTTCATTGTACCAAAATGACTTACAATACAAATTTAAACAAAAGTTAATTCAATAAATAAAAAAAACCCGACTGCTTAAAAAGCGAACTAAAAAGACATAAACAAGGAGAAAATCATGCTGTACAGTCGGAGGATACATATTCGCGAGCTGGTTGACTCAACCAGATGTATGTATTTGTATTTGGTGCATTTAAACATATAAGTGTTGTATATTTTAGAATCATTTCTTATAATCCTTTATTTTGATACCCCACACGATGGGTTTCGAAGAAAAAAAAATCGGCAATTATCTAAAAATCGAGTGGCATGGCTCAGTAATTTAAAACCTATTGCAATTAATTTTAAATGATCCGTTCAAATAATCTTTGAAATGTGAATTAACAGACCAATATTCCATAATTTTGTGCTTGGAAGAGTAAACAAAAAGTACTAGAAATTGTTAATTTTATATAGAATTCAATAACGAATCGATGCATTTCGCGCCATCTTGTGACATTTATTTGAACCAAATTTTCTATGTTAGCGTTGGGACACAGTGCCTTGGCACACTTTTTACTTAGAAGTGACGTCACAAGCTCGCACTCCTGATCTTTGCTGCCCTTTAACTTTGTATTTTTTTTTTAATTATTGTCCAATATGTTTTGTTTTGTTTTGATGGACTGAACAGTTTCTTTTACTCATTTTTAATTTTCTATTATTATTGTTAGCCACACATAGCCTATAATTTGCCACTGCAGTGCAGTTACTTGAGAAAAATATCAACAAATAAATATATCTAATCGTTATGGTGTTAACACATTTTCTTTTTTTTCGAATATATATTAATTTAATTTTTGTTGCGTCTTGATAATTTGATTTTATGTCTTTTGAGTGAGTAAAAGTATCACTTATTACATATTGTTATAATAATGGATATCTGGTTATTTATTTGTATTGATCTCACTTTTTTATTATGAGCAGAAAAATAATATATTGCAACAATGTCCCTAAAGATGCAAATGTCTTTTTTTTTTTATAAATAGACTTGCGTTTGACTACTATCTCACCTGATGGTAAGCGATGATGTGCCGACGATGGAGCACGCTTGCCTAGAAGTAACCTATTCACTCTTGACTTAAAGACTCCCAGGTTGTAACTATCGGGAAACAGACTCCGGCAGGGAATTCCACTGAATTGTCTGGTGGGCGGGTCACCGTTCATCCTAATCTTGTATATGTTACTGGCCAAACAGTCCTAAGCCAAATTGCTTAGTCCTACTGGTGTCGGGAAATACCTAGGCCAGGCCTAAATAATTTAGGCTTAACTAGTTTGGCCTAGGCAGGTTCAGTATAACAACACGATTACGTCTTTAAATGCAGTTAGGAATATAGGTCCGATTTCACCACTGAAACTAATCGCGATGAATGCAACTAAACTCAGTTTATGCAAATTAAGCGTTCTGACTAGTTTAACTAAACTCAGTTTATGCAAATTCATCGTTCTGATTGGTTCAACTAAACTCAGTTTATGCAAATTCAGCGTTCTGATTAGATGATCTGATTTAGTTGAACTAATCGCGATTAGTTTCATTGGTGAAATCGGCCCTTAGGATCCAACCAACCGACAGTAATTCCTAAATAGTATGTTACGATACGTTAGAGGTTTTCAAGTGCATCTATGGTGTAGATAATAGCATGCAGTCGATTGCAGCTTGGTCTTTTATCCGATTTGCTTATATTTATATTTTTTGTTTACAGAAAGACGAAAACCTGAATCTTGCCAACAAGCTAATGAAGGAATGGAACGCGAAGAATTAAAATTAAATATTGTGATACAAAATTAATATTTTTATACATTGTTATTGTTATACTTATTAAATTGTCGTAGCATATCTGAGATTCATTTTTTTTTACTTTTTTCATGTTTAGTGTTAATAATTTTATTTGGCTGGAATCAAACCAACTACTTTTAAACAATGTCACTCAATTATTTTATATGAAAGAAAAAGAAAGACTTCTAATTCGTTTGTTTTATTTCAAATATATAATTCCAAAATAAAACAGTATAATTTGATTGCATCAAAATAGTATTCACTTTAAATTTGGGCCGTAATGTATTTACAATAAAGTTCACTATTGCTTGTCTGACATACGTTATTAGGGTTTTATGAGGTGAAATCTCCGCGCAGCCAGCGTTTAGCGTCTCTTGTGTCATTCCCGTACGTTTTCCCAAACCTGGAAATAAGAATTCATTGTGATAAATATGGGAATAATATATATAATACAATAATAAATATCAATTCAATTTTGCATCTCAGAAGGGCTATGCATACCGTAAGACTGTCTAAATGGGTGATTAAAAGCCTGTTTATTTAAAAACCCGCCAAGTGCGCGTCGGACTCGCGCACGAAGGGTTCTGTACCATTATCGCAAAAACGGCCCCACTTAAATATTTATTTTATGCTGTTTTTATAGCGGCAACAGAAATACATCAGCTATGAATTTCAACTGTCTAGCTATCATGGCACATGAGATACCTACAGCCTGGTGACAGACAGACGGACAGTAGAGTCTTATCAATAGGGTCCCGTTTTTACCCTTTGGATACGGAACCCTAAAACCCGGTGGTTCAAGATAAATCCAATAACCCTTTTCAAAGTAGTGGGGCATTGTGAGTAATTATTATTAAAACTGAATATCAATAGGACCGTACCTGCACAATCGGTACGAATTTGGCGTGTTTAATCTGATACAGATTACACCTACAAATAAAAATCTACTGAACGTCTACAAAACAAAATAAAAAAGATTGTAACTTGAAATAAAAGAAAATGAAAAAAAAATGCAACTAATGGGCTGTCGATCTTCTGGGTAAAGCAACTCTTGCCGAGATCGGTTCGAGGATGGGTGACTATCCATTATAAATATCGAGACACCTCGTGCCTCAGAAAGCACGTTATTCATTTGTTGAACTTTGGCAACCGTTAAAAGTAGGTCAACGATTGGCAACAGGCGGACCGCGGTCCGTATAGCTCGGCACTTGAACCGCCAAATACTATTAAATAGATTAACGGACGGAAGACACTCTTCGCATTAGCTGTTCCAAACGTGATCTAATCAATCCGCCTAGCCTTTTCCCAACTATATTGGGGTCGGCTTCCAGTCTTACCGGATTCAGCTAAGTACCAGTGTTTTACATGGAGCGACTGCCTATCTGACCTCCACAACCCATTTACTGGGTAACACGGTACCCCTTGGCAAGACTGGTGTAAGATCTCAAGCTTCTGACTACTGTTCCAAACGTGATTCAAACTATAGTAAAAACTGTCTCAAGACCGCAGGTGTATTCGCTTTTTTTTTACTAGTTTCTATTTTTTCTGGACCTCTCGATAAAATATTTCAACAGTATCCGGACCCTCTTAAAAGAACTTGCCGAGACCAACCAAGCCAGTCTTGCCTAGGATTAGGTACCTACCTATCTTGATTCCCTGTTACTTGTTCAAGGTCAGAGAGGAAAAATACTGATATATTCAGTTGCATCCGGTAGAATGAAGCCAGACCTTCCCGGTTTTATTTTAATGAGGCGTATGACCTTGGTAAGGGACCAATCAGAGCGCAGTCGTCCCGTTCCTCATACCTCAGCTAGCTAGTTGACAGAATTGTTTTGATGTATTAGATCAAGCATTAGGCGTCTAGTGGTTATGTGGTCGATGAATGAACCGATACCAACATAGTGGGAAAAGTCTAGAGGTAGACCGACGTAGATAAAGTTTTTGTCTCAGTTAAGTAAGAACGCTTAACGCTGTAGCTTTACCAACGATCGAATTGATCTCTCTGTCCTTAGCACTCGATAAATGAGTTGTAAGAAATGATGTGCACTAAATAGGTGGCAGCACTGAGATGTCAGGGCCACGTCCAGGCGTCAGTCAAGTTTCTGTCATTTAATATTGACGTCATGTGAACTCGGAATAACTCGGCAAAACACCCAAAATGTCAATGTCACTCTGACATTCCAATCTCTCACGGGCTGGTGTGAGTGAAGTCGTTTGACATTTCGGGTGCTCAGCTATCTTGATCTGGAAGACTTCATGCCAAAGTGGCGTCAACTGGTGTTGTTTGTTTCCAGAAAACCCTCATTGTATGAAATACAGACATACATAAATGTTATATTTTACCTGAACATGCATCCAGGAACGTGTCCCGCGTAATTAGGCAGCATGCCGACGTGCTTGTGGTAGATCTCCGTCGGGTTGATGGACAACGGCGGGTCCGGCCTGCAGGCGGGGAAGGATATGTGGGTTAGGTCATAAATGGTATGGGTGAGGAGGATTGAGCCAAACACAAGACTAAACTATTATTTTTCTTCGTCGTAGCGATGATCCCGAATTAAATGTATTTTGACCAGAGGCCATCGCCATACCAAAGTGCGATGTACGATGATGAACGTAAACGTTCTCGTATGTCAATTTGTATACAAAGTCGTTGTATGGGGATTGCCTCTAAGAACTATCCACACATATCAGGGCCGTGCCAGGGACGTTCACGTTAAAAAATATCAGTGTTAACTTTTTTTATGAACTCGTTCACACACGTCCGTGCACGGGCCAGTGATGGAGCTTCAATGCCTGGGCCCGGTCCTGTCACGTCCCGGGCACGGCCCTGATATGTGTGGATAGACCTTTACTGTCACCAGACAGCGCTTATCTAGTTTGAATACAAATTGACGTTTACGTTAAAACACGAGTAAAACTTGCAATAAGCTTACAGAATTCAGCCATGTCGACAGCGATAGCATTTGATTCAAGAATGCTTTTTAGATATGCCCCATTTTTGTAGTGAACTCGCTTCGAAGTTCCAAATGTATTCTTGTGCTTGATAAGCCACAGATAATATAATACTAGCATACAGATGCCTCATCCCATACAAAGAAACCGTGCCGACATAACTAGCGTTTTTCATCTGATTAAACTGATTATTTTCTAAGAACATCGATCGCACTCGGTTCCGGCGATAGATAGATGGTGATAGCAGCCACTTGCAAGTTAAAGGGTTTACTCGGTTCGTGAATATTTTTTTTTATACAGCGATGGTTTGTTTTATATTACGTTTTTACAGTTTCATTGTACAAAAATGTGTTACAAAACAAATTTAAGAAAATCGAGTGGATGCCTCAGATGTTTAAAACCACGCCATCTATTAGAATTAATTTTAATAATGATTCATTCAAATGTGAATTAAGACCGCAATATCCCTTAATACCGTGTTTAGGAGAGTTTAAATACACAATAACACATTTTTTATGATCGTTTCTAGAAAATCTTAATATTTCACAAAATCGAAAAAAAAAAACAAATCGAAGCTTATCACGCCATCTAGTGCAATCTATTTCAACCAAATTTTCGTTCTTCACGTTGGGTGCCCGTGGTTAAGCTAAATCACTCCTGCGAATATTAGTCTGGAAGCCCTTTTCGTGACTTACACGAGGCCAGATGTACAGTGGCGCCATCTACAACTCGTTTCGTCTCTGCCTCCGTCATACTATCACATCTTTTCTAGTTTATAGGTTAGGCAATAAATTAGTATTAAAAGTAAAAACACGTATCATTTATAAACAACTTTATTGTCACACAAGCATCTTGACCATATACGGTCCCTCAAGATGGTAGCCGATCTTTGCGTAGTAATTCCTGGTCCCAACTCCTGAGATGACAGCTATTTTGTCGGAGCCGTGCTCCTCCTTGGCAATCCTTTCAGCTTCCTCCATCAGTAACATGCCGAAACCTTGGTGCTGGAACTTTGTTGGGTCTCTGGCGTTTACCTGAAATGACCAAAAAAGTTAACATCGACAAAAAAAGAAATAAACTGAAAAAAAAAATAAGTACATATTCATGATTGTGTACTGTCTTTAACAGGGTTCACCAATTACTTTCATTTGGGGTCCAGTTCTTAAAAATAATATGTCCGTTGCGGTCCGTAAGGTTTGAAGCTAATCCCTCCCCACCTTTACATCGTCACAATGTATTTACTTTGTTAAAATTGAAAATTCTTTACAAGAAACTTCCGTATTTTTGTGTTGCAAAACTATATTTTCTAATAATAGCTTTACTACTCTCAAAAACATTTGCAGCGTCATTGCTCCATTCAACATCAGGATACAGAGAGAGTAAATGTTGCTGAGGATTTCGAATACATTCTCAATTTTCGTAGGTAGTCAAGTAACAAAAGTAAGTTATATTGTACTGTTTACTTTAGGTCCACCCAGCTTAGATCAGCGGTCCGGATCTGGACCGCGATCCGCCATTTGGTGGTCTATAAAACAACACCAAACCTGTTTTCCACGGTTTTTTCCCCAGCGACGTTTTAGTTCAAAATCACATGAAAGGCCCTATTACCAAAAAAAAACTTAATAAAAAAAATAAAAAAACCCGACTGCTTCAAAAGCGAACTAAAAAGTCGTAAACAAGGAAAAAATCATGCTATGCAGTCGGAGGATACATATTCGCCGGCTGGCTGACCAAAATCTGGTGTATCCTCCGCCTGCACAGCATAATTTTTTCCTTGTTTACGACTTTTTAGTTCGCTTTTGAAGCAGTCGGGTTTTTTTATTTTTTTTATTAAGTTTTTTTATGTATAACTTTTTAGTTAGTTTTTTCGAATTAGATACATTTATACGATACGATACACAACATTCATCATTGATACGATTTTTTTTATTTATATAAGTGTTATATATTTTTGAAATCACCTCTTAAAACCCTTTATTTTGATAACCCACACGATGGGTTTGGAAGAAGAAAAAAATTGGGCCCCCACAATATGGCACCCAATATCCGCCATTTTTCTATTATCCAATTTTAATGTAGCCTATGACACTCGCAGAGTTAAGACGCATCGATTGACGTACGAATCATCAAAATCGGCCAACGCGTTTGGTCTCTGGAACGCCACATAGGAACAAACATACATACATACTTACATACATACATACTTACATACATACATAGACTGATAAACACATTACCCTCCTTCGGCAGTCGGGTAAAAACTAGGCACAGATTCGGATTCTGTGTTATAGTTGTCGGCACTTAACTTTGCAAGAGTCGTTTTTAAGGTCTCTTAGGTTACCAAGCGGGACGCGGGGTACGTTCAGCACCGTTCCGAGCGCGCGATTGGTTGGTTAGTGTACACAAGGATTGACTGAGCAATCGCGTCGCGTCCTCGTTCCCTTCGCTCTATATGTTGGATGATTAGTTCGCGTTACTTTCCCCCACTACGCCAAAACCTTGCCAAGTTACGTGCCGATAACTATACACTATGCTCTGAGCCAATGTCTAGCCTTGCATTTACATGTAGGCAACCAAAATACTGTAGGTAGAGAGCTGTACCCGCGACTTGGCTCCCATCTCTCGTCAACTGCCTACCTATCCTACTAGCCTAACCTGCTTACCTACAATTTTTTTTTCTCTTGTCATTCTTCCACGGAGAATCTGTTAAGATTAACCGCCGTGCAGAAAATGACGTCAAATGAACAACGCCATCTATCGAATATGGAGTTCAACTGTCCGAGTATCTGAATTGCGTGTGTTGTGTTATTTAATTTCTTGAACACTTCAAAGCCATCAACTATTGATAGAGTGCACCGATTGCGATGAAACAAAAACTAAGTAATATTTCAAGTTACGCACCATTTTTATGTATAAAAGTTATCTACATTGGTTTCGTAAATTTTACCAGATGCGTGCACACCTAAACCTCATCTTTCTAGCCTTTTCCCAATTGTTGTTGGGGTCGGCTTCCAGTCTTACCGGATTCAGCTAAGTACCAGTGTTTTACATGGAGCGACTGCCTATCTGACCTCCACAACCCAGTAACTGGGTAACACCATACCGCTTGGCAAGACTGGTGTCAGATCTCAAGCTTCTGACTACTCGTAACGACTGTCAAAGATCTTCAAATGGCAGCCGGGACCAACGGCTTAACGTGCTTTCCGAGGCACGGAGGAAACTCGGTATGTTGAAATGGTCACCCATCCACGGACCGACCTCGGCAAGCGTTGCTTAACCTTGAAGATCGACCCGTGCGGCTGTTATTATTTAGCCACGAGCTCGTGCACAACTAAACATACAAAAAAAAAAACAAAAATGCTGGAAATGGGTTATGTTGGTTATCCTTTAACAACCTGGCTATTTTTTTTTTAAATTATATGTATTTGATGTACAAAAACATCTTTACTACAGATTTATAGAATCCAGTACTTACAAAACTATTTGACCAACTTACCGGCACAACAGATCCATAAACATGCAGCTCTCTTACAATACTGCACTGTTTGAAGTTATCCTTCGGTCCTGGCTTCAGTTCCGGCCTGTATGTGGCTGAAGCACACTTCCTGAGCCTCAGCAGACCTACTAATATGTCCTGGTCTGGGTCTTCGTATGCTAGGAACGTCTCCCAACCACCGTTAGCTGTGTAGTCACGTCTTATTAGTTCTACCTGAAAATGAGTAATATGAAGAATAAATTATTATGGTTGCCCTAGCCGACGGCACCAACTATTTTGTGCATGGAGTTAAAATGCATGCTATCTCATCCGACAACATGTGCGAAAGAGATAAATGCTGTGATGAGCAGTCATCATCATCATCATCATCAGCCTATTAATGTTCCCACTGCTGGGACACAGGCCTCCTCTCTGTGAGAGGGAATGGGCTGTAATCCACCACGCGGGCCCAGTGCGGGTTGGTGGATGTCACATATCTTCGAATTTTTGGTTCTAGGACATGCCGGTTTCCTCACGATGTTTTCCTTCACCGTTTTTGAGAGCAGCGGTGAAGAAATAATTTACACAAAGTAAAGCGCCTGCTTGGGCTCGAACCCACGACCTACAACTTGTAAGTCGCGGCCGATACCACTGGGCCGCGACTTACAAGTTGATGAGCAGTAAGAAGCTGTATTGCTTACTTCAGCCAATGGTCATTCATTCATAATACTCAGATGTAGACTTACCTCATAAGGCCTAACCCTATTATGTATCTCCTGTATGCCGACTTCCCTAGTTCTGACATCCCTGCAGTCAGTGCCCAGGTCAGCCATGCGAGCGAGTGCCAATTCTCTCAAATTGCCATGTTCCACTCCTGATGAGACTAGGGGCATCGGAATGTCTCTTTGAACTCTGAAAACATGAATCACAAATTCAACTAAAATATTTTGTTTTAGTTGAAAAATTAAAACAAAATTAAGTTTCTGTGGCTAAATATTTTGCACATTTCTATCTCTCTGTTCACTGCCTTGCCTGTTCTAAGTCAAAGTAATAGTAGATTATTAACCAAGGGGATAAAACAGTGTCTTCTGTCGCGGGTGACGATTTAAATCGCGAGCGTAACGAAGGACTCGAGTTTTACTCCCGAGCGCAGCGAGGGTGTTAAAAACTTAAATCACGAGCGAAGCGAGGGATTTAAGACGAGTCCTGAGTGTAGCGAGGGATTTAAGTTCACCCAAGACTAAGACAGCTTTATCACAGAGGAAAATACTCTACTTTTCGTACCATTTGCGAAAAATTAACACAATAATAATATGAGATAAGCATTTATTAAAAATAATGACAGTTAAAAGTAAAATTATAACTTAACGTTTATGTATTTGAAGAAAACAAAACGCGGCAAATTCCTAGACTAATATTTTTTGTCGGAAAAGCAAAGGCATCAAGCTCATACGGCCTCGTCTTTTTTCGTAATTTTATTTAATAATCATAACTGCATAATAAATGCGTATTCCTTTTTCAAAAATATGTATAATGCTTTATATACAAACTCAATGGTGTAAACACAGATGTAGTTCAGTATAAATTTCGGTAAGTATTCCAAATTTAAATCACATTCTCCCCCTAGAGGATGAATGAAATTCAGTACAATTTTCTTTCCCTGTTTTTAACAGATTAAAAATTACTATTGTTATGTTCGCTTTTTGTGGCATAGAATGTCACTTTTTTGAGCAAGTGGTACGAAAAATCCTTTATTTCAATTAGAACATTACAAGGCTAATAAGAACACGGAACAGGAAAAACAGTGGAAATGCAAAGTAGGCGTGGCACGCGTGTCACTAATAGGCGCGGCACGCGTGTCACTAATAGGCGCTTCCACGCAAACTTGATTCCAGTCGTGTTCTAACATCGCGTCGAGTTGCTAGTCTCGCGACAAATTTATGTTTCCGTAACTATGCCGTTTCGTTCCATTTTGGAGTGCAAAAATGATAGTAGGAGAAAGAAACTTAAAAATGGAGGTGTTTCGTATCATCGGTTAGAATTATTTTATTTGTTTTCTAATAAAATATTAGTAAATTTCAATTTACGAATAATTAAATAGAATGTTAGTTAAAATCAACCTTACACGATTAACATATAGTTTATTTTGGATTGAACGTTTTCACTATTTCGTTCCCGAAAGTTCTTCGCTACTCAATTAGGGATGTAGTCGTGTCGGGTATTGATTTTGTAGATAGATATCGATAAAAGATAATAGGAACCTATATTTTCTTTTATATTAGGTGGATTAAATATTTCCAAAATAATTGGAGGTATGTTGTATTGCATACATAATTATTATTGCAATGATTATACCGGCTGCTTACCTACCATATCTACTCTACTACCTACCTACCCACTAGGGTAGGCGAACAGTAATTCATTTTTATACATATATTATTTTATTTTTAAATAATACTACGTCATTCATCCCACAGTTTTACTGATCTACAAAATAGTTTATTTTTTTCGAATTAAGATATCGGGTATCTATCGATATCGATAATGTAATTAAAAATGCAATGTTACTTCCTTGATTGAGTAGCAGTTGATATTGATCTATCACACGAAAGTCAACCTTACGGTAAACGGAATAAAGTTTAAAATTGCAACCACTGAGAATACCGCCATCTATGGGTGGGTAGCGGAATTTACTTGGCAATCGAATCTAGTTTGACTTTAGATTACAAAACGTCGTAAATACGTTCTACAATCACGCAAAATAAATCCTATTTAAATAGTGTAAAGATTGTTTTCCAGATGTAGGATCTCTGACTTACGCTAGTTTTAATTAAATTTATAACGACAAATCAAACGATCGGCTTATTTGTAGTGCATTATATGATTATCAGTTTATAAGTGTGAGTTTGGCGACAACGGTTCCCATAGTAATTTTGCTGCATTGCACTTCCACTGTTTTTTCTGTTCCGTGTATAAGAATGTCAATTCAGCTCTATCTGTTAAGTACTCTATCCACTAATTAAGAATTTCCTGGGGCTTGTATTTCTTATTTTGCTTCATTTATTTATGTATTATATACTTTATTGTTCATCACAAAAAAACATACAGGACAAACATTCACAAACACAAGTGTACAATGGGCGGTTTTATTGCACTAGGCAATCTCTTATAGACAACCTTAGGATAGATTGAAAGATAGGAGAAGAATTTAGGCCGGTTAGAGTACAAAATATCAAAAATAATATTACTTACGACTTAATAACATACAATATTGCATAATATACTAATACATTTCAAATACATAACAGAGAAAGGAAAAAATTAAAAATTATAGTGAAAGGTAATACTCCTTCACCATTTTCTTCATCATCACCATCTTCATAAACCTAAGCAGTCCGCTGCTGGACATAGGGCTTTCCAATCGCACGCCATTTCTTCTCATGTCTGAACTTTCTAACTAATTAACTTCGTAATTTTAGTAAGAAGACCAAGACTTACCTATAAACCCTAGTCCAAGGCGGAATCAAAGCCAATATCTTAGCGATCAGATCCACAAGTGTCGACGGAGGATAACTCCTGTACCTTCCAGTCTTCCACAGCTCATAAAGACCAGTTCCTCTTATCACCAGTGTAGGATAAATCTTCAGCCCATCAGCCCTAAAGGCAGGGTTCTCAAAGAACTCTATGAACTGCTCTACATCTCTCTCAAAGTCTACATTTGGTAGGTCTGGCATCATGTGTGCTACAATCTGGAAGTAGAAAGAATCATTGTTTTTATTTCACTCTTGAAAGGAACCTAAAATTATTATGAATAGTGATGGCCTGTTTGTGTTTACATCATACAGATAGAAAACAACTATGAACGCAATCTAAATGATAAGATTGTAGACTGTAGTTGAGATGAATCATTATAACATATTATAATGATTCATCTCAATAACTTGATACTACACTTGACGAAGTGTCATAAAATTTTCAGGGATCCCAAAGGGTAAAAATGGGACCCTATTACTAAGATTATACGATCCGTCCGTCTATCTGTCAGTCACCAGGCTGTATCTCATGAACCGTGATAGCTAGACAGTTGAAATTTTCACAGAATAAAATAAATATTTAAGTGGGACATACAACAAACATGTTTTTTTTATTATTATTGCACTTCTTGCCCAATAACTCTTGAAATATCATAGAAACACCGACAGAAATGATTATATCCATATTTAGGAATACCACATTATAACAAAATGATTATGATGAGGAATAGTACCTTATATCCAGCATCCTTGGCTAGATTAAAGTTCTCACAAACAGCTTTCACAGTGTGTCCTCTGTTTGTGTCTCTGGCAATGTCCTCGTATACAGACTGCACTCCTATTTCAAGCCTGAAATGTTATAAAAATATATTTATTTGTGTACTACAACATCTATGACATTTAATACAGCAGATAATTGACAGCAAAATATAGTTTTTAGTTTTTTTTGTTGACAAATAGTATAAGAACTTGTAACATGACTCATATCAGAAACCATGGGCAACCTCATTGTTGTTACTTTTTACCCGACTGCCGAAGGAGGGTAATGTGTTTATCAGTCTATGTATGTATGTATGTTTGTTCCTATGTGGCGTTCCAGAGACCAAACGCGTTGGCCGATTTTGATGATTCATACGTCAATCGATTCGTCTTAATCCTGCGAGTGTCATAGGCTACATTCAAATTGGTTAATAGAAAAATGGCGGATTTTGGGCGCCATATCGTAGGGGCCCAAATTTTTTTTTTCTTCCAAACCCATCGTGTGGGGAATCAAAATAAAGGGTTTTAAGAGGTGATTTCAAAAATATATAACACTCATATGTTTAAATGTATCTAATTCGAAAAAAACTTAACTAAAAAGTTATAAATAAAAAAAGTTAAATCAAAAAATCAAAAAACCCGACTGCTTCAAAAGCGAACTAAAAAGTCGTAAACAAGGAAAAAATCATGCTGTGCAGGAGGAGGATACATCTGGTTTTGGTCAGCCAGCTCGTTAGGGTTCTTTATCCGATGGGTCCAAACGGAACCCTATTGCCGTCACTCACGTGTCTGTCTGTCTGTGCGTCGTCTGTCACACATTTAGTTCTGAAGATTTTTTTTATTTTCTATTGACCTATGTACTTGAAATTTGGTGATAATGTCTATTATTACGTATATTTTACTTATATTTAATAGATAGATTATTTATTTATTATTATAGATTGGTATGACTATACCAATATTATAAAGAGGAAAGATTTTTTTGTTCGTACCGAATAGGCTCCGAAACTACTTGACCAATTTAAAAAATTCTTTCACCTATTGCAAGCTACATTATTCCTGAGGCTATAATTAACAAATAACTAACTAACATAGTCTATAATTTTGTTGGGAGTGAAGCTGCGGGGGTCAGCTAGTATATTGATAAATTGGTACGAAACCCTAAATGTGCATAGTCACACACGCACTTGGCTGTTTTTTTTTCAATTAAATTCCACAAAAAAATTCTAGACATTACAGTACTTTACTTTAAATGTTGAATAGAAAACAATGACTGCATTTTTATGATCTTTTTTATTACTGACCTTGTACATCCATAGTTAAGCATATCACTCATGTGTCTCTGCAGGCAGTAATCTGGTCTTGTCTCTATTGTGATGCCAATGCACTTGGTTTTAGCCTTCTCAGAGAATTTCACAGCCTCAGCAACATTGCTTGAAGTGTGGCCTGAGAGGGCATCGTGGAGATTCCTGAAATAACATTGAACAATGCATAAATAACTAATTAATTAAATAACATAATCACAAAAGAAGCCAATAAGTGTCATGATTGTGACTAATAAGAATCTGTACTACTTATGCCTCTTTACTTGAAATTGAACCTTGAAAAAACTTACCTTATAAAATAGTCTCTATAATCTTCAGGGAGACTCATAAAAGTGCCACCCATCACTATGAACTCAACTTTATCTACACTGTGACCGAGTTGCTTCAACTGTTCGACCCTGTGACGCGTCTGTAGGTATGGATTGTACCGCGCTCTGATCGCTCTCATAGATGTCGGCTCGTAGCCTGTGTAACTCTGTGTCGAGTACTCGAAGTCCGAGTCTGGACCACCGGGACAGTACACACAGATGTTACCAGTAAAGTTTATATGAGGACATCTGTGGGGCTTACACATCACCGCGACAACAGCAATACCTGACGCCGTACGAATAGGCTTAGCTTTCAACTTAGGCAACAGAATCTTTTTAGCATCAGCAGGCACAGCCGCGATTATATCCACCAGTCTCGGCGAAGTCCCCATTCCATACTTCGAGGAAATCCTTGTTTTCATCTTGTTGAGGTTAACATCTTTGCCCTGACGATGTGCCACTAATAACTCTTGTATTATCTCAGATATCACCATCACCATTTTCTCCTCTTTAGAGAGGTTTGGCATCACTTTCTTTTTTGCCATTTTGTGAGTACTTATTACTTCTTATTTAAGATCTAACAAAAATAAATAAATTGCGCGTGTGGCCTCTTTGATTCCACAGACATTAATTTTAATTGACAATTTGACAGCAATTATTTTGACAGTGACATTGACAACTAAGATGTCATCAAAACACTCGTTCAGAAATAATTAAAACATCGCTCAAAAACGTAGCTAAATAATTTTAATAATTTTACAAATAAATACATAATTATATTCACCATTACTCTTACTTGCTATTCTTATAAATTTACATAAATAATAGTTCCACTTACGTTATTGTTTGAAACTTACTTGACTACGTTTACTGGTGCCCATTCAGTACTCTGTCTTCGTCTGTAGTTAGATGAAAAGTCACAAAGCGCCGAGTTTGTGAGTTTCTTAGAAGACTCACCGAATCTTTGGAAACCGTATGGAACATGACCCGCAAAACCTTCAAACAAATACACGAAGTTCATCAATTATTTAATCGGCACTTATCGTACACTGGAAATCTTCAAGACGCCGAATTGATATAGGTAACTAAGTTTATCGAACTTACGCACTGATTCCGACGGATTAAACCCCCATATTTGATTACGCACAAAAGAGCCGTGTATTTTTCCGTAGGACATTTAAATAAAAAATATTACGTAACATAAATAAGTAACGAAGATAAAAACATAAAAATAAACGAGAAAATGACGGCTAGTGTCACAAAAATGCTTCCCACGCAAAAAGGTTTTATGATGGAGGAAGGAGGAGGAGGTTGTGTTGTAGTTTGATACACAAATGAGGATCCTATTCTTGTTATTCTCACCTTTCTTGATGTATTTGTCAGGATGTCCGTTTTCCATGAAGAAGGGACTAATAGAATGCGATGCGGGGGTTAGCTTTGGTTCGTCCATGGGCACGTCTCGTAATATTCCTGCACATTCTGGTCTCACTGTGACTAATGGGAGCTTGAACTCGGCTGTCGCGGACTGTGGATGTGGAAAACGTTGGTATACTGGCTGGCACTGTTTATCAGAAACTTCTTTTTCTGAAGGCTCTACTCTGCTGTTCTTTCTCGTCTCCGTCCATTCTTCTTTCTTTATCCATCTCCATTCTTACTTATTCCATTATTGATGTTTATTTAAGCTCTCTCGCAATATGTTTAAAAGCATATAGATTGCTATAATTTCAATATGCTTGCATGTGTTTTCAAAATAGTCCTTATGACTTACGTATCTGTCGACCAAATCCCAAGGCTGTCCTTTCCCGGCTTGTAAGTCGACCACTCTTTCTAACTGGTTTCTTGCTGCTCTCTGGTTGAGCTGTACTCTTTGAAACTCTGACAGGGCTTCTGTTGCAGCGACAGTGTATCGCTGGCCAAAGTGACTGTTCAGTCGAGGGAGGAATCCTATATTATTGAAATTATTCTGTTAGATAGTTTTTAACAATCCAAAACGGGAATGTATTTCAACTGGGTGGCTTTCCTTCTTAGTTAGATTATAAATCTGCGATTTGTGCTAAAGTATTTTACTCGACATTATTTTTTAGAGTTAGATACCCAAAGGGTAAAAATGGGACCCTATTACTAAAACTCCACTGTCCGTCTGTCTGTCTGTCACCAGGCTGTACCTTATGCACCGTGATAGCTATACAGTTGAAAATTTCACAGATGATGTATTTCTGTTGCCGCTATATCCACACATACTAATAACATAGTAAAATAAATATTTAAGTGGGGCTCCCATACAACAAACGTGTTTATTTTTGCCGTATTTTGCGATAATGGTACGGGAACCCTTCCAGTTTTCTTCTTTACGCGTCAATTCTACTCAAATTTTAACCATTAAGTGGCCACCTGGATAGCTCTGTAGATGGCCCCGTTCAAGTGCACAAACACCTGCACCTTCAACTAAACATTTAGAAAGATATATATAAAATGACTACAACCAAACCAAGTCCCGATCCCCGATAGCTGTATAATAAACACTAAATAAAACACTGCCCGTTAGTTTCACGAACGTTAGTCACAAAACAACAGCTCGCCATCAGATACCAAGTGCCCATGACATTACTAGAGCAACAATTGATAAAGAACGAGTACCGTTTTATTCGAAAATCATGCACATATTTTGTAGGCCTTAGACTTTATAATATGACATACGGGAGACAACACTGGGAATGTTTTCCTTTTCAAGAAAATCTTTTATCATGTGCACTTACGTAGACTATACCAGAGTGTGCACTATTCGTGTTTGTGTGCATTCAGTGTAGTATCAGCTACACTTAATACTTTATCTGTGTGCATAAATTCGCTCATGTGTGGCACAATTCCATGTTTACCTCGACCTTCAATAAAGAACGATAGAAAAAATATCATAAGCGATGCAACTACGCCGTTTCTAGTCTACAATATGAACGAGTTTAAGCTCTAAAATATGGGCAATGATCCGCTAGAATTTGAGGTCACCAGACATCTGTTTAGTACATTCATCTTGTTTGTTTGTGGAAGAACTGGAAGAGATCAGGCGGCCGTTCTTTAAGTCATAAATGTATAAAATCTAGATCAGCTTTGAATGATTTAGTGGCACTTTGGAGAGAAGTCTATAAAGTACATCTTCGTAACTATTTCCAACAGTAAACGTATAGTTCAATTTCTAACTGAGATGTCGAATTAGTTTTATGATCTCTTGAATTGAGAGGGATACCGATCAAACTAAGGTCGAAGATCAAATAAAATTAACACTGAAAATTGACAGAACATCTCTAGCGCCCCAACTTAATACCTTCGACCTTCGATGTGATTGCTTTTATCTTCAACTCTGTCTCAATTAAGATGGATGTCCCAGAACCCTAAGTAGACAAAATAAAGTACATATTTATGTTTTGACACCTCTCTTTAGACTGCTTGGGTCCGCACCTCGACGATACGTTGTTGAGCGAGTATTGCACTGTTGATTTGTTATCTCCACTGCAATAGTTTTCTGTATCTAATCAACGCTCAGACAATCTAACAGTCATTTCAGCCATAAATATGGCCTGTCTGACAAAGACTGTATATGCAAATCTTTGGCGAATTAATAGCCACTAGCAGCTGCCTACGTAAATAGTGCAGCTCTGAACTGTAGGCTTTAAACAATTACTCATACCCACCTCCTACATTCAATGGTCAAGTCAGACAGAATGCAGCAAGAGTACAGGCCAGTATTAGCCGAACACCTCCGAAACGCAAACAACTGAGTAAACCAGTCAAATAAGTACCTGGGTTAGCAGGGTGACTTGAGATGTCTTCGTCTAGTGACCGACCAAAGTAATTTAGGCTGGAGTTGGAACGTTAAATTAAACATAGATTCAGAATTTCTCAACACTCGTTTCTTGACACAATATTGAGCAGGTCTAGTCTAGGATGATGATGATGATGGTAGCTCGCCATCCGATAAGTACCAGGCCCGAGTCAACGGCGCGTAGTGTTCCACGCGCGCCTCAAAGAGAAGTCATCAAAACTGACTGGGTCCGCTAGTGCCGATGCCTGTCTGGCTCGCAGATGGTTTTAAAAGAGAGTTACCGCGGATCTGACAAAAGCAACTGAAGGAACACGGGTGAGTTTTAGTCAGTAAAAGTCTGACACGCCCGCCCGCTTCATCCAGAACGGGAGCAGTCATTGAACGATTACCCAAGAAAAAAAGAAAACCAAGAAAAAAGTGTGATTTTAAAACATATTGTCGTCCCTGATATCTCTTGAATCTTACTGGGTTCTTGGCAAATTTGACCTTAAGGCGGTACCCCGAGCAAAACGCCGCGCAAGCCGTTTTTTGTGCTGTTTTTAGGAGCTATCTACTCGTTATTTAAAAAGAAATATCAATTAATAAAAATACATAAAATTTCTACATAATATTGATTCTAAAATGGTAGATTTAGTTTTTTTTTAAATGTTGTATATATTTCACTAATCTCATTCCAAAAAAACATAAAAATGAGGAATAATTATTGATATTATGCATCTCCTCGTAAATTGTTCATTAATTATTTTTTGTACTAACACTAATGGATAGACAATTTAATAACGAACATTTTTGTAGAATTATTTTTTTCAAAAGACCAAAATTCGATTTTATAAAGATTTTATTCTAAAATCTGGGCGTACTGTAATTCATGCGCCGCCAGTGCCGCTAGACCAATAGGAATGCTCATATCTCATGCCGATTTTTTGGTCAGGGTACCGTCTTAAGAAACAAAGCAAAACAGCCAAAACAAACACCCATTAAACTGTAACCGCATATCAAGAGCGGCGTACAACATTACAAAAGTTTTTGTTATGATCCCACAAACAACACCACATTTAATAGATTTCTCTTCAATTCTCTTTATTGAACTTTTTATAAAAGGCACTTTAATTTGAAATGTACGTGTCCTAACAGTAATAGCAAATGTAAACATCTGTGGACCTATATAGGTACTCAGGAAACGCCGCCATGCCTTGGAGTCTCGGACCGGTCTTAAGTGACTCATACCAAACTGATTCATCGAGATCGAGTTAATTCGAGACAAATTCTTCAAGATTTCACTTAGTTTATGTGAGATTTTGTATTTGAATAACATGTTCAGTGAGATTTTTCGAATTCCATAATGCGGTTAAGTTTTTGCGCAAAATAAAAACGGTAACTGTCTGTTCTTGAAATCAAAATTCAGAGCAGGGTTTAATTAAAACGGGAAAGTGGTCTTACCGAGCTAGTAGAAAAAATCTTTTAATTAATGAGAAATCGAGAGTAGACTGTCTGTTTTTGTCATGGTCGCCTTAGGGTCTAGTCAGGTCTGGTGTGAATAACAGGGGCAAAAATAAACAAATAAGTCAATGCGGTGAGGGAGAGCTTTCTATACTGCTCTACTTATGTCTCGTCTTCTAGAAGATAGAAGAAGCATTAGTTCATTCATACCTTCATATCCAGGTATCATAGGATGCTTGTACACTGGGTCTCCATTCCGAAACCTTGCGTTGACGATATCGATGTCTGTTTGTGGCGGCCGAAAGATCTGTTTAGATATAATCTTACAGTTAATTTTTATAATTTTAAATCTTTATTTAATATTATTCTTGAAATTTGCAAGATCACTTCACACTTCTGCAAGTTTTTTACTTTTATTATGCGTACAGTTAGGGAGTGGAATTCCCTGCCGGAGTCTGTGTTTTCCGATAGATACAACCAAGGAGTGTTTAAGTCAAGATTGAATGGGTTATTTCTAGGCAAGCGTGTTTCACCTTCGACCACATTATCGCTTACCATAAGGTGAGATAGTGGTCAAGCGCAAGCAAATATAAAATAAAAAATGTTGCGCTTTGGTGACCAAATTATTATTATCTTTTTGTAATTTTTTCCGTGGATATTTCGCACGGCGTTCACCCCAGAGACTTTTCACTAACCTAACATGGGGTTAAGGTGTAGGAATGTTGGTCGCGGATCAATTTGAAAAGGAGTTACCGCGGCCGTTGCTCAAGCAACTGAAGGAACACGGGTGGGTTTTCGTCAGTAAAAGTCTGACACGCCCTGCCGCTTCACCCTGAGCGGGCGAAGTCATAGGATAATTAACAGACCAAAAAAAAGAGGTGGGAATGTGTGTGTACTTAAACAATATTTATCTGATATAATATTTTTTGTACTCAAATGGATGAATGAGGAGAATGGACGATTACTAATTTATCCTCACTGTTATTGATTTGCAAACCTTTCCATGAGATAAGGCACTACAAAAACCATGTAGCAGATATTTGACCTTATATCAGGTAAGTAAATAAACAGATTAGATAAGGTGTATCTAACAATGGTAAATAAAATGATAATAGATTAAGTAGGTTTAATAAAAGAGCATGTGGATGCACACGTTTCAGGAGGGGACGACGGGATATTTTATTTGAAAACACGTGAACTAGTTATTGGTAGAATCAAAACTAAAGGCGGCTGGGAACACTGCTACTTTACTACTAACTTTTTTTTTAATGTTGGGGGATCCATGCGATGGTGAGTCGGTGCTTCACGCCAGAACAGCTGCTTAAGTTGTATCAAGCGCAAGTTCGATCTTGCATGGAAAACTGTTCTCATCTCTGGGCCGTTCCAGAGATGAGACGAGATGAGAGTTTGCTCATCAAGCTGGTATTTGGCGCCTTGGCGGATACGGATCCGCCAAGGCGCCAAATACCAGCTTGATGCACTAGAGTCGATCGAAAAACGGGCTGGAGGCTCATCGGCAATGGGGCACTGGCCGAGTCAAAGCTCCAGAGCCATGAACATCGTCGTCGAGTTGCCACTGTTGCCAGCTTATCGGTTTTTTATCGGTTGCATTTCGGGGAGTGTGCGATGGAATTGCATAATCTAATTCCGCCTAGCCCGTTTCATCATTGGACTACAAGACGTACGGTGATACGCCATCGGCACATGGTGGACATCCCACCCATACGCACTAAAAGTTTTGGAAATACTTTCATTATGCGTACAGCTAAGGAGTGGAATTCCCGGCCGGAGTCTGTGTTTCCAGAAAACTACAACCTCGGGGTCTTTAAGTCAAGAGTGAACAGGTTACTGCTAGGCACCGTCGACCACATCATCGCTAACCATCAGGTGAGATAGTGGTCAAGCACGAGACTATCTATAAAAAAAAAAAAAGTTACTGCGAGTCGAAGCGCAGTAACAAATTTATATTATGACAACGAGAGAGGCGTCTGAGCAGCGCAAGAGGCATTTACAGCCGCCATTACGTCTGAATCTACCTATACCTGTTATCATAGATGACACTGAACCTCAACCGATATCCTATACATAGGTACATGTAGTAAATAGTAATAGGGGAAATACTATTCTGAGCACTTGAGGAAAAATGTATGTTAATGAAGTGGTTTTGTGATAAGAACCGTATCTACCTATTATAGTTAGAATGAATCATGACGATTAGTTCGTTGCATAGCGTTTCAGCTCTGCATTATTCTAACATTCTTATGTAATTATTCATCCACGGTAAAATAGTTACAGTTTCCTATTTTGCCAATTAATTCTAACTAGCTGCCACCCGCGACTACGCCCGCGTTGTATTAGTACTTCGCCCAATATCTTTATAAATTATAGCCTATGCGTTTTTATAAAGTATTTATAAAACTACTAGCTGACCCGGCAAACTTTGTTTTGCCATAAAAAGACCAAACATTTATCTACCCTACCCTACCCTACCCTACAATACCCTACCCTACCCGACCCTACACCACCCTACCCTACCCTACCCTACCCTACACTACCCTACACTAAACTTCCCTACCCTACCCTACCTACCCGACCCTACACTACCCTACACTACCCTACCCTACCCTACCCTACCTATAAACGTCACGGAGCCCGAGACCTTTCCAACGAATGCAAAAACATCAAAATCGGTTCGTGCGTTCTGGAGTTATATCGTCAGGAAAAAACCCGACTTATTTTTATATATTAGATATTTCTGTAAAGTTTCATCAAAATCCGTTCAGTTGTTTTTGCGTAAAAGAGTAACAAACATCCATCCATCCTGCCAAACTTTCACGTTTATAATAGCACTAGCTTCTGCCAGCTGCTTCGTCCGCGTGAACGTCGATAATTATCCCAAGGGAACACATATTTCATCCAGATCCGTCCAGCCGTTTGAGAGTGAAGAAGTAACAAACACACACACACTCACAATTATTCGACTTTATAATATTAGTGTGAAGATATGAGCCGGTTTTCATCATCATCATCAGCCTTTTTAACCCCCGCCGGAAAAAGAGGGGTGTTATAAGTTTCACGTGTGTTGCTGTGTGTCTGTCTGTGGCATCATAGCGCCTAAACGGATGAACCGATTTCGATTTAGTTTTTTTTTGTTTGAAAGGTAATTTTGTCGAGAGTATTATTAGCTATGTTTGAATAAAATCGGTTCAGCCGTTCAAAAGTTAGGGCGTTTTACTGTTTGAATCGGGGTGTTTTCGCAAGATAAATGTGTCGGGGGTTTTTGAAATTTTGAAATTTTACTTGTTAATGTTCCCACTGCTGGGACACAGGCCTCCTCTCTGTGAGAGGGAATGGGCTGTAAACCACCAGGCGGGCCCAGTGCGGTTTGGTGAATGTCAAATGTCTTTGAATTTTTGGTTCTAAAATATGCCGGTTTCCTCACGATGTTTGCTTTCACCGTTTTGAGAGCAGTGGTGATGGAATAATTTACATAAAGTAAAGTGTCTGCCTGGGTTCGAACCCCCGACCTACAACTTGTAAGCCGGTTATATTCATCATAATTTAAGACCTTCATCAACTCATAGCTGAAAATAGGCCATTTCTGTGGCAAGCATAGACTAATCTTCCAGCCCGATCTGTGCTAAACGTTCGCATCCAAGTATCGCAACTTGTCTGACGTCTAATACCCACAAGTCATACTGCCTTTCAGCGCCGGCACGGTAAAAAATATATACAGTATTCTATCTTCATACAAACGGTCGGAACGCGAGTAATGCTTACGTGACTCGAGCTCAGCACACACTCGTTATACTACCAGTCGCGGACGCGCCGCTGTGACGAACGAACGGTGTTCAAATACGTACAAGTACTTACTGACTTAATATGTCAGAGAGCAATTATAGCCTATATTGTGCTGTTTTTGGTTGCTTGAATTCTTCTATAACGCACCCAGAGATAACATTTTTTAAATTACCTGGAACCTCCGAAAGGCAAGACAATAAAAAAAAATACCTAACCTAATAATACGTTATTTGTTTCTTTTTTTTAATAGGTTATATTTCGCTTTTTCCACCGAGTAAAATACCTGGATCAAAAAATATAAATAAGTGGATAGGGTGATAAAGTCACACACGAGTCACCTACCTACACTCGGGCTCGGGCACAGGCTCGGTTTAAAAAAAACTAGTAGGTAGTTCCCCAGGATAGGCTATCTACTTACTTATGTACTTAGCTGCTTACATATATTTTTTAATAAGAAAAACATAATTATCAAAGAATTACTTATGAGATTAATAATTGGTAGGTACCTACCTAGTAAGATTTAAAATAAGTTAAGTATAAAAATATAATACTTACCTCAGATTAGAGAAAAGAATCTGAGATATTTACAATCACAAAACTAGAAATATACTTAAGCAGGTAGATGCGGGCGGCCCTAACGCGTGTTTAGGTGCCGAGCGCTTGTAGGCACTTATTTCAAGGTCAGGGCCGAATCACAATACTGTTAGATATCTTTACCGTGGCGCCGGCCCTGGCCCTTGATCAGGATAGAGCGCGATTGTCTTTCAGAGCCCTTTGGTTGACGCTTTCACTTCACGTAAACTCTACTTCTGTTTTATGTTAAAGAAGTCGAAAAAGTAAGTATGCTATTTCTGACTATAATCTATCTCCAAGCCAAATTTCATCCAGATCCGTTCAGCCGTTCTGGCGTTGTTAACAAACACACTCACAAACTTTCGCCTTTAAAATATTAGTGTGTGTGCAATGCAATACTGCCCCTGCACCTCTTACGCCATCAAATTTATTGTGGGCTGGAAATTGTTTCTGGCATATGGCTTTTTGGCGCCCTTGCCATTTCGCGTATAGAGCAACCACACTTCTCGCTCTGCTTCAGGGCCAGCGCTGCTGCCTTTCTTCTAACTTGTCATCATTGATCGTGCCATTTTGTTCTCTATATCTAACGTCACTGCTAACAACTGTATAGCCAGCACCGAGTTACTAACCTGAAAGTCATCAGCTGTTCGATCTGATAGCACGAGCCTCTCTGAATGCTGGACACTGGGATCCAGCAGTATCTTGTGAGTGGTCGAGCCATATGTGTCGCCTATTCGGTACTTGTACTCGGGACAGTGACCTGTGTACCTTAAAACAACTGAAACGGTTAGTATATGCCTTGATGTGAAGAAAGATGTCTAGTTATAATTTAACCTTGTCTTCGACGTGACCCAACTGGGTTTGTAGGTTTCCCTCATCGATTTGAAACAACATAACACGGTCAAACAAATTTATCGACTGATTGTAACTTTACCGGCTGTCCCTATATAACAAAATTACGCAAACTACAAACACGCGCCAGAAATACATAATAAACGAGATCATTTATCATATTTAGACACGCGACAAGACCAACGCAACGCCCTAAATACATTGTCAACAAGAAATATAACACAACAAGAATTACCTAACGATCCTTATAAGAAAATTCGTACAAACGGACTCTCGGTTCATCAATAAAATATATTTGTAACGCACTCTTGACAAGGTGAAATATGTGGCGTCAAAAGTATACCAGGGTCGTTACATCATTGGCGCCAATTTGGCAACATTCGTAACTTTTCTGATGAAAAACGGCCAGACGGTCTGTCTCACTTAGTTTAATTTCATCATACGCAAATGTTGGCAGTTTGTATTCTTGGCGACGCTAGCCCTTTTTTGGACCTTTAATCTTATAAAAGGAATGTACGAAGTGCAATCGTAAATTAAAATATTTTAATATGGGCATGAGGCATTGAAGTCTTGGCTACTAAAAGTTGTGTGGAAGTCGAATATAAACGCCTTGCAATGCTAAGTAAACGGAATGCTTGCATATATGAACTAGAATTGGTTACGGCACTGCACGTCTACTGGGTAACTGCCTCTAAGCAGTATTCTCATCATCAATCAAGTTATGAGACAATTGTAACGATCTAAAGCGAATTTGTACTGCATTTCTCTGCAATAAGCTAAAACTATGTTTGACGAAAACGTTTGTGCAAAGAGAAGGGCAAGCAATTATATGTGTGTTTCCCAAAGACTGCATAACAACACTAACCCTGGTATGTAATGGGGCTGGGCTATGCTGACTAAATCCAACGCCATTTTGTGCTATTTCTTGATCTACCGGAAAAGGATCAACTCATAATTTCCATATAAAAACCGGATAATTGTTACTGACGCTAGAATTTAATAAACACTACACATTTGTTGATTTTGGACTTCTGATTGGGTTTGACGTGAAATTTTGACACGATTGACGTTGTTGTTTTAATTGTCCTGACGTTAAAGGTTGAGATGGCCAGTTCATTACAGCCCCAAAAGTTCGTTAAATTCAAACCTTTTCCTTAAAATATTTTAAAAGTGCAAGAGCTTAAAGATAATAGAGGCAGGTCTGTATAAAAACAACTGAAACAGTGTCACAACAATTAATTAATTAATAGACAATTATTAGTTATAAATAATAAACAACACAAAAGAAAATAATTGAAAATTTAAATAAATGTTTATTAAATAGTATCGGCCGAATACAGAAACTGGTTAAGATGTTGAAATTGTTGAATACAAACTATTAAACTACCACCGAAGAACCGAAGGCGAAAACTTCAAAACAAAACAAGAATCAACGATTCGGTGCCTGCGCAGGCTTCGGACTTCACCGGTCATCATTCGTGCTCTTTCGCAATTCATTCGCTCGGACTTCGTTCTTTCGTTCATTTGTTCAGCCGCCATATTGAATTTAACCGCCGTCGCGGTCGGGTGTGTTTGGTGGCGCTCCGCGCAGTGACAGTCTGCTATCGATGAATACATAACTTTCAAAAACTTTGTGCTACGAAGTGCTCCTATATCATAATAAACCAACAAACTGTGAAGTGATCTTACATATTTACCTTTTAACAATATAGTTTCGTTATTTATAACTGATCCAGCGACTTGAAATGCATGCATTCCATCGAGACTGTTGAACTTTTATTTTTTTTTCGTTCGGTGTACATTTTGATTCTTATCAAGTATATTTTTTATAATTCATCCGCCGTGAACTATGGTTTATTAAAAAGATATTATATAATAAATATTACATATTTATAGTGTTATGTGTTGATTAGACTGTGTTATCAAAGTTAGCAATAAAAGCTGATTAGGGATTGCCGAAACCTTCAAGGTAAGGTCATAGAAATAATGCACTAATCTTAAATTAACTTTCAGATAAAGAAGCAATTGTCAAATGAGTGATTACCGCAAAAATGGCGAAGTCAACAGATTTTTTTTTTTCAACCCATCTTAAATTCGTCTACTCCAGAACTCCGAACCAATCCAATCCAATGGAGACCGTTACTTTCATTTGGAAACCGATGAGATTGCACTTTTGAACCCTCTAACCTACTATGCTCAAAAATTTTACTTTACCTGTGTATTTATTTACCCAGTAACTCAAATCTGCTGGACACACCTTAGACCATAAATAACTTTGATCAGAAGATGGTAAACGTTACAGCTATAAACTTCTCCTAAATAAATCACTACCTGTTTTTACCGGTCACCAAAGAACCTCGATTTTTATTCAAATCAACTTGATTGCAATCACTTAATATACTATATATATAATATGGAAGAAAATCAGAACTGAGGATTCGAAAATTATTTCGAACGGTTGAACATTTTGGCAGCCGAGATTGAAGAAAGTACAAAAGATATTGTCGGTAGGAAAAGATCGTAAATAGCTTTTGATGAACCCTTTATTTAGAGTCACAGAAAGGAGGCAGATAGATTCACAATGCAAAGCAAAGTCAAGCCATTCAACGAAACTTCTGAATATTGACCAATTGCCCAAAATTATTCACAAAATGGGTATAATGAAAAAGAAATATCAGTGTGCAAAGAAGAAGAGGAAGATCTATTAGCAAAATATGCATTTAACATTAGGTAAAGCATCATCAAAAAATACAAAAAAAAAAACTAAAATGAACGGGACAAAAAATACTATCTTGTAAATATTCGCGAAGCTGTCGGAGATAAAGCCACTTTAACAGATGCTATCTGGGTTACCTATCATCTATCAGTTTCATCATAACAGATGATGTTGTCCAATTTAGATGGAATGCGAGTTTGCGACAACATTTTAACACAAATGACCCAATAGATGTTGGCGTTAAATATGGAAAATACACTATTTTGGGCAATATCTAAGTCTTTTACTTTGTTTCTATTGAAATTTTGTCCTTCATTGCTTTTGTTTGCCAACTCATAAAATAAAGCAAAATGATTTCATTACCTTAGATGTGAGACTATGTGTTTAGAAATTCACCTTTATGTACGCTTTTGTCAAATTCAGTACAGTTACTAAAGATCTTTACTCTGAATACACCATCATTCGTTTCTCGTAGATTTGTTTCATCTACATCATGTCCCTGTGTTAGAAAACAATGTTCTTTCTCGACTTTCTTACAATCGATTTCATCATTGTTTATTGTCCTTCCTTTCAATCACCCTTTATAAGAAGTTCGGCACATTTCAAGTTCCTCTTGTTTTCTTGATTCATTAATCAATACTCCTTCTTTATTATTCATATCATGACTTCTATTTACGAATTGAGACCACAATGCCCCCATGATTCTCATTTATGGAAAATAACGTGACATTGAGCTAAATACTTCTTCTTCGAACGATAAATCAATTTAACGACCGAATTAAATGCAAAAATTGCTAATTGATTTGGTCAATTACGTTCTGCCAATTATTTATAGCTAGTTATTAGGAGCCATTGACTTGATACTTTACAGGAAAAATTTATATAGAAGTTAGAAATATGTCTGCTCTGTACATAAAATCGGCTTTACCCTCGCAATAAAAGATAACACGTTCCCAAACAATGAAACAGGCACCCATTCAGTCTCAAGTAAAACTTTCAAAGGAATCCTGTTTGGTGGCCGCCGGACGGGAGAAACAAAACCCCGCGACGACATCGTGGCGACGTCGTCGTTCAAACATGGGAGACCTCCACCGACGAACATATCTCAACCTTACCACCCTCCACATAAAGTACAGCTTGCACATGAAGCACTTGATAACATTCCTGCAAATACCATTCTAGAAACTAGCCGCTTCTTTGTTTTTGTTATTAGACTTCTATACGCTGTAAATAACTATTGAACGGTTGTCCAAACAGCTTTCCAAGTCAGCACGAACATTTATCTTTCAAATAGATAGCTTTCAGATAAAAACGGAAAGTATTCAAGTTCGTTTAATTCAAATTGTCTGTTAATAATGAAACCCAATTACTGATGATGTCGATATCCGAATTTACATAGGTCACGTTTTTTTCCTAAAGCATAGAGCACATAATCGTTCAGAAATAGTTTTCCGCGTCCCCAGCAAGTTTCGGAGCAGACCGGTTTAGAGGAAGTCTCCGAACGGCGGTTTGCGATGTTAAAAACTGGCTTAGTTCGATTTTGTGCCTTTTAGGGGGCTTTGTAGAGCCAACGAAATTGTGACAAAGAATTTTTCAAGGATATTTGATTAAGTTTTCTTAATCAACAGGCTTTTAGACAAAAAGGGGTCTTCTAATATATCAGTACTAGTTACAACACCCAATAAATTAAGAGCTTGGGTACGGAACTCTAAAAAGAAGACCCGTGTCGGCTGATATTCGAGGTCACAACCCAATTGGGGACCAGTCGCTGGTCGCAGGTACGCTTTTGTAGTACACTTTCTCCCGTGCGTGACGCGGCCAACCAGACATTTCACTGAAGACGTCTGCAGGTGTACGACCAACCGACCAACCCAATGGTAAACATGCGAATTTATGATTCGCAAATCATTTAATGATTCGCTAAAGTTAAACTTTCACCCAAGAAAACAGGGTGCGAATAATCGAAAGAAAATTGCGACCAATCACTGTACCATCGCAGAAGTTGCACTCTAGTGATATTTGGAAACAATGTTGACATTGACACCGAGTAAGTCACCAGTGTCACAGTGTGAACGCTTGTCTGCGATGAAAGAGACAGTAAACCTCTTGTTATAAGTAGGTTTTGAGAACGACATTCTAGACCACAGACAGACGACGCGTCGGGTACCTATTAATAAAGAGATGACAAATTTTAAATATCACTGACCCCTATAACCCGAGATTCCGACATTCCTCTTCACAGGAAAGAATCACCATTATGCTGCAAAATAAAACACGTGCTGCCTTGCGTTTTTAGACATCCTGCGATCATTAGAGGCGTTAATGGTGAGAATCTCATAAAAACTAGTCCAGCGAGCGAGAAACAATTGGCTACGTAACCATTTGTTCGTACTTTCGTTCGTAAAAACTGTGTGTTAACACGAATGGTTACTGCCGCAAAGTATTCGAGAAGCGATTTGGCCAATCAATTATAAAGATTCCAATAGAAATCGTTATTTAAATTCGTCTCGACTCGTTAACGAACAATTATCGACATGGTGACGAGTTTCTGACATCACCTTTGGGAAATAACTCCATGAAATAAATAGTTATGGAATCCACAAAAACAATTTCGGTTACCTCAGCGCTCAATCATTTTGTGGTGAACATCAGATGGATTGCTTAGCTGTGTAAAGTTTGCTTCTATGACTCAGTGTATTATTATTATGCAGATTTTCTTCAGTCACGCCTCATGTCTTTCAGGTGTGTGGAATTTCCATTAAAAAAAAAGTTCAATAACATGTTCCGGCAATTGACTTGCCAACTGTATCTGAAAATATTTATAAGGTAAGTCCCTCTCATAAAGGTAACAAAGTTTTCACGATAACGGAATCCAAGATGCTTATCAATAATAGCAAAGCAAAAGCATTCGCACCCATTCCAAAAAATGGTCCATGTCGACATATTCTCATTAGACCTGAATGGACTTGTATCAAAGATACAGGAACCCCTCATTGTCTTGGCAAAACAAGTTGCATCTTGTCTCCACAATGGAAGCCTTATCTGAGGTCTTGCCTTTCTTGGAATTTCATAAAAAGACTATTGATGACGTGTAAAATTTCTCGGCTTCTTATCTACCTCTGACAATGAGAATAGCCATTTAGATATTATTGAAATATTCTTAAATACATCCGGTTCTGACGCTTGGGCGAACTCTGTGGTTGAACTTGAAAGAGACGGCAGACCTAATGACGCCGAAAGAAAACGTGATGAAGTTGTTTATAGATAAGGAAAAACTGAAGTAAGAAAACGCTTATCTTCTATCGTTTAGGCTTCAGTGCTCTTGAATTACTGCAGATCTGTTTAACATCAGTTCAACATGCTGCTTCATCAAGACCACGATAAAACAAATGATTTTTCTAATGATTCCCCATCTACGCCAGAACATGAGCAGCTGATTCATTCTATTCATGTTTTAATTTCATTCTTTGATGCGCATGGGCATCTACAGTACTAAGACATGAAGCAACATTGCAAAGTGCTTCATTCATAGAGTATGTCTTACTTATTATACGAGGTGGTCTCTGTATAATTACGGTGTTGCAATTAGGGACGAGAGAGTGTTGCAAGTATACCGAGCATTATGGCAATTTACATTATTATTTTTGCGTTTCGCTCTTTTGTTGTGTTGTTTCAAAATGTGTGTTAGATTACCTTGGATTTTTACTGAGAATTGATTTATGTTAGCTGCCAACAAAAGAAATGATAAAATTAATATGTGATGATATCCAATTATCCATGGAATTCGTATTTAAAAAAAAACAAAGCCATTTTTTGTCTAACGCACGAACTGTCAGATAACAGTATGTAAGTACGCACTCCTACGCATTCCACGTCACGCTTCCAAGCGTACTCAGCACAAATACATCAGAATCCCGTCCATAACACGTATTGTGCAAGCGAAGTATCAATAATAACAAAAGCAAGGCCGCTCGGTGTTGAGTTACATCGGAATTTATGCGAGAAACACTTTGCTCACTTGTTAAACCAAAAAGGGGTATCTATCAACAACGAGCACCAAAAAATACCGGCGAAATTCGAACCTGAAATAAAAATTTAATGTAAAAGAAACTACAAGGCCATAACCAAAGCGATAAGTTTTGATAGTTTAAGGAATTCCACAGTTTTTTTTTTTTTTTTTTTTTTCTTTTTTTTTAAAACGTTGCCCCACACTAGGAATTTCTTCCTGTATCGTGGGTGCGTTTACAAACATATAAACTCACATACACAACACCCAGAGCCGGAACAACTATCTGTAGGTCATACAAATATTTGTTCCGTACGGGAATCGAACCCGCGACACGCAGCGCAGCAGTCAATCGCTCAACCACTGCGCCAGCCGTGCCGTATTTTAACGGTCCATCAGAGTATCGCTTATATTCGTGTTAGGTGCATTGCGTAACATTGCACCTTATAATGCTTATAACGGTTATTTTAAATTCATGCTCGTCTAAAAAAGATCTTATATTTACTTTGTCATTATACTGGCGCTAGAATTTTTAATTTGTAATCAATCAATCACCTCAGACTATGACAGTTTACTGATGGTCATAGACCTCAAATTGCGACACCACTACCGGTTCACTGTCTTCCGCATTATTTAAGTATATCCCATCATCATACTTACTTTTACTACATTATTTAAGTATATCCCAACATCACATCTTCAAATAAATAGCTCCCTGTGGCATTCCAACTTAAGTTTTGATTTTATATCTTTTTGATATCTTAAAAATTGCAGCTGTCAGCGTATTGATCTAAACTGGCGAAAATGTATATATATGCCAGACATTCTGCAGATAATTCATACACTCCACTAATTCTCGACTACTATTCGGAATTTTTCGGAAACATACTAAGTTTTTATTCTGCACAAATTACTGTCTTCAACCTTAAAGAGATTTCGCTACAAAAATGTCGATGACATGTGTGTTGAATATATCAGTCATGTTTCAAATATATCTCATGGTCTGATCGATCACGATTTGTCTTACGAAACACTGGCCGTATTCATGAACCAAACAATTGAATATGTAGTAAGTCGGTTTTAATATTTCTAACAATACACTTCCAACTTCATTTTCATATAGTTTACAATGATTAATGATCTAGATTCAATATATGATTGTAGAAGTTTCAATGTTTAGTCATCACTAAAACTGAAGCGAAATTTAACATTATCTTATCTCCAAATGAATATTTCAAAGATAATTTTAATGCTGGCTTAATTGAAATGTATTTTTTCTGTTGTTTTTATAATCAATCATCACACTTTTATAAATACTAACAAGGACTGACGTCATTAAGACACTACGGCTCCACAAAGAAGTATGTATTTCAACAGACATTCCAAGCAAAATTATAATCTAAATAGTGCTATCACGAAGTTATCACAGCTTACATCTCGTTATCTTCACTGCACACAGTAAACTTGTGAAGATAATAATTCTCTTGTTAGTAACAAAAGTAGAAAAGTGGACAGACCGACAGGAGAAAGAATTTTTCCTGTTTTACAAAGAAAATCGTGCGCATGACAAGCTCACTGTCGTAACTATAAAAGCGCACTGTGTGTAACTGACATTTGCTCGTATTAGTGTCATAATGTTGATGAATAGAAACTTATTTCAAAAACTTGTAGCATTGCAAAGAATTGTTGAATCTGCTGCTGTATTAGTTATTTATTTACAGTATGAATTGTGCCACTGCCTGCAGGGCAAAGGCTTCTCCTAGTTCCTTCCATTTCGTCCGGTTTTGGGCAACTGTAGACCAGTCCTTTCTGGAGGTGACAAGTTTCTCCCGCCATCTTCGTCTGGGTTTGCCGCGATGTCGCCGTACATTTTTGAATGACCGAAAAATATATCAATACTGTCAGTAAACTGTCACTATTATTTTTCCCATCACCTTATAATTAGGGGTCGGTGCATTACGCCTTTTTCCTTACTTCTGTTAGATCTCATCCCAGTAGTCACAACCATTCAACAGTCAGTAAATTATCTAAAATACCCCTCTACATCTCCTAATTCAAAATCATTAGTCATCCTTAATGGGGTCATACCAACTATAAAATGTAATGTCGATTGATTTGCTAGTCATTATTTACGTCTCTATTAACGTTAGTAACATTAACATGTTTATTAATTCTCCCATTAAAACTATCTTGCGATCGAACATCGTCTTCTGATTGTTTCATTATCTTAGATATGAAGACATCAACATTAATATTGATTTTGATCGTTACATTTAGATAATACTGTTTTTGTTTTAAGGTCTCTGACCAGGATCGAGATCGTTCTGTAGTTTCTGCTTATCTCCATGGGCTCACGCTTCCTCGTGAGTTTTTATATGTATGCAAGTATGTCTCTGACCATAAAGTTCAAGGTACCAAAACGGGTCATCCTTGTGATCCTTCTAAGAATTTTGAAATGTGGTCGTTTTCCTGGTATGAATTATAATCTTGGTCTGACTGCTAATTTGCGTCACAACTATTGTTAAGTCTGAGTAAATTAGGACAAAGTCCAGAAACAATTCTAATTTCAGCTGCAGGCCATTCTGCAAATTATATATTGTAATGGCTGATTTTCCCACGGGAGTCTTGAGATGCGACCATGTAATTATGACAAGAATTATCAGAGAAACATCTGCGTGCACCTGTGAACTTAATACGAAATTATTTATAGTTGCTTTTACCGTTGTGGATAATGCGATAAGCACTTATTAACCATATTTCAAAATGTTAATAGGTGGAGAAGAAAATACTTCCAAGATAAATTTTTTTAGTGATCTTACCAAAGAGAGATCTTTCTATTCTTTAACTTGTATGTCTGCTTATTTTCGATAATATTTAGGAGTGTTATTTATGGCGTAACCAATTATTATCAATAATCAATAACAATATTATAAAGAGGATTTTTTTTTGTTTGTTTTTTGTACCGAATAGGCTCCGAAACTACTGGACCGATTGAAAAAAAAACACCTATGAAAAGCTACATTATTCCCGAGTAACATAGGCTATAATTTGAGAAAAATAGAGATCCTTATGAAAATTGCAATAATGTAACCCAAAGTGCTAATATATACCCTTTTTTATATTGCCTATAAAATTCATTATTTGGCGTGCGCTGAAAAAAATATTGATGACCAATAAAAATTATGTACTACACGATTAAAGTACTCAATATTACCAGCAAAAAAGTCTGCGAGATAATATATTAGTTAGGGTAGACTTTGTAGGGTATGTAGGATAGGGTAGGTAGGTTGATCAGTAGGGCCCGTGAGTAGGTTGGTAGGTAGGTAGATAGCCAGATGACTGGAACGAAGCCGTGAGGGTCAGCTACTTATCAATAAAGAATTAAGATTATATGAAAACTGATTACCTACCTCATAAAGCATTCGTAACAATTTGATGATCGCGATCGGCCAGTTGCTTGTTACACCAATTTTCTAAATAATAAACAAAACACTAACTGGGTTTCACGCTAACAAGACTGTCTACGGCAATTACTAAACATTGCAATTGTTTATACGCAGTATTAATCCAGTTTCAATTAAGATAAGCTTTTATAGAGCTAACTTGTTAGTTGTAAGATCGTTTTACTCGATTTAGAAGAGTAAGAACTATATTAAAAGCGAGAATACAGATGCTATCGCCGTCCTAGTTGTAGATAGCCACAGAAATGATTCTAAATTGACGATGAATATTCCCAATTTGACGAATCAGAGTTCCCTATTTTTTGCCCAAGATACAAAATTGTCGTAAAAATGCCACTTTCCATCTTTGTTGGCTTCAGCTTACAAAATAAGCGTGAGTATTTCAAGAGGCCTTGGACTACCGGAGTAACTGGAACACAAATCTAATTTGCGTACGCCCCGTGAAGCTTTGCAAATGCATCGTTGGAATTTTGAAACTCTACACAAAAAAAATTACGTAAACAGAAAACAAAATTAAAATATTCGGGTAATTGGAATGTCGTGACCACGCAGACGTTATTTAAATAAAACGTTTAGAAGACACCATTGTCAGACGTAACACCAAAATATTTGCCTAATTGCCCGATTATATTTGCGTCACCCTTAGAGCGAGCACCATCCTATAAACGTTTATTTATTCAAGTCATTATAACAAAGTTGAAGTCATAAAGGCCAGTCTATTTTTCTGGTTCATGACGTCACCACAGCTGTGCAAACTTGGGTTTTGCGCAGATATACAGTCTACTGCATGAAGGTAAAACGTAGGTGTTACAAATGCAAAGATTTGCTCAAATGTCTTTGTTAACATTGCTCTTTTTTGCTCGTCTGAAAAAAAGACCACAATGCAAAACCTGAAAATCAACGATGATTCGCATTTCATGGCGTCATGCGAATTCAAATTAACATATAGCACAAAGACTTAAATGAGGACAAATATGCATTCGAAGCAAAAACTAATCCAAGAATCGATTAAATGACGTATTTCAAATTAACATTACTGTTACACTTTAACGATTCTAACACTTAAAGAGAAATGGCCGAAGCCCTTTTCCGATTGTAGAAGTACTGCTAACTAATCGCACTTTGGAAACTAGGCGATGTTCAATGCTCATAGAATCCGTAATGGTGTTCGAGAGTCGGAATGCCAGCGAAGCCCACCATAAAGGCAACAACGCATGACCCGTTTTCACATGTATGGATATCCGGTTAGCTTATGGCCAAGAATAATGGGTGCATTTTAATGATAAATAGGAAAGGAGTACTGATCGCATTCTTTTGTAACAACCAGACAATGATCTTCAAAGTTAAAAAGTGCCTCCACGTAACACTAATGCCGTAGTGGACATACTGCTATTTGTCACGAATAACGGTACCTAAGATAATGTTATATAGAAAGCAAAGGGTTTTAACTACACCGATTTCGATTTGAGTTATGATTTACTCGGTTTTATTGTAGAACAAACTATAACGACTGTTTTTACGACCAAGTATATGTTTGAGCATTAAATCGGAAATATGTTATCGCAAAACGTTTGAAGCCTTTATCGAATGTACGTAATAGGTATAAAATCTTGTTAGAATTTGAGAGCAATGCAAAAATAAATGAGTGGGTATGGAGTCGGAACGAACTAAAAGCGACATTATTGTATTTTGAAGTTGTTAAAAACGCATTCGATAGTTATCATATTCTACGAGACATCTACGGAACCTTGTTTCTTTAAGTCCGAAACTGTATCAACTAGATTGTAATTTTGTGACGGAAACGTTTTAAAATCATTTCCTTTATTGATATAGCCGTAGGTAAATCACATTATTTAATTTCCTTATATCTCTTCTCTGTCTCTGGGAATGATAGATGCCTACTGAGTATATTTGTAAGCATGGACACTAATTCAACGTTGATTGTGTTATTTTTGTTGGATTTTTGCAAATAAATACATTTTTTATTTCAACCTTTAGTACTTTAGTTTCTATTACCTGATTCGAACCAAACATAGGTTTATAATAAAATATGAAAACTGACCGTAACAGTTTCAACTCTTAAACACTCGTCCCAAATTCGTCATCTGTTGTGCATTGACAATCCTTTCATCTCGGGAACCTGTTCAAAATAACTGTCAATTAGTATAACAAATCCTGTCGAGATGTTGAAAAAAAAACGTGTCACTCGAAACTAGAACTCGTTAGTACAGCCATGTTTTATTATTGTGCTCTTGTCTTGTAGTTATGTATAATGTTTTATGTTTCGTTTTTTTTTTGTTATCTAATTTTAAGTGTTTATTAATTGCAATGTATATTGGAGTGTCGATATTGATAATTTCTCTTGTGGTATTCATTTCAGATATATTTCGTGTTAGTTGTTTTTCTGTTACTTCTTTAGAAATATTTCGTTGGTAATGTTTGTATCAAGTGTGGTATCAGTACTAGGCATTTGAATGTTAAATAGTATTGTAAATACGCTATCGGCTGTGTGAGATTTTATTGTTCGTATATCTGTTATATTTTTTACTACTGACCAGATAACGACAGGGTTGTTCCATTTTAGTGGGTCGAAAATCAGATCATTGCGTATTGTTTATGCCCTTTTTACATACTTATAATAGTTATTTATTCTACCTAACAAGGTAGGAGTAACCTGTTTTCTTTACTTTGACATTTTTTGCATTGAGATGAGGCTCCCACAGTGGTACAATAATAAAAGGATGTCCATCACGTAATGTATCTATGCGTCTTAACAGGTAGCAATATTTGTACATCCCTTTCAAATGAAGTATCTCCAACTACCTTATTTTTTACATCACTTTTTAGGTACACATGATTTTGCACGACAAAACGCAATATTATATAGCAAAGTTAAACCTTACAAAGGGGCATCGGAAATATGTGTGGAATGCCCAAGTCATGGCCCAGGTAACCGGGAAGACCACGGGCCATCAAACAGGTTTCGCTCCAAACCTTTTTTTTTACTAACAAACCAACTAATTTATTAGTTAAACTGCCATTAAAGTTATGGTGACTTTTAATAGCTGTCTTGGCGTTTAATTAGGGGTGAAATTGTCAACATTTGTGACATATTTATCGTGTTTATGGTGATAACGAGTTCATCATCACCTTTTTAATTTACAGTGTTGACACGCGCTTGTCATATAGATGCATTGTAAACCTTCGTGGTGCTAATTTTATGGTTTTATTATTTAAAGTTATAGTTGCAATGATGAAGCAATTGCGAATGAATAATTACGTGCATAGCTTAATGATATTCCTGAATTGTGCTACTCTCAACTGATTGAATATACACATATAGGTGTACATATTCTAACTTTAAACTTTCAATCCTTTTATCAAATGTATAGCAACCAACCACTTGTCAAAAGTAAATGGATTGAATAGGTGGCCATTTAATTCAAACCGAATGCGGATTAAATATGTATGGCTGTTACCACAATAAAACAACAAATCAAGTAACAAAGTGCACGATAAATCTTTATAAGGCAAAAGTCGTGACTGGCCTATTTGTGCTCAAGGTGTACGAACCGAATCGAATGGACAGCCATTTTTGACAACGTCCTGGACTTAAAAATCTTCAAGGGTAACTACACACATGCAGTAAAGTTTCTTTGGACGTGCTGATCGTGACCTAGGCATTTGCTTTTCAATCGCAAGTAATGCAGCCTCGAATGGCATCAAGTTGATCAGACAGACAGGTCAAATATATCCGTTGCCAAGCCAACTTCTTGCTTCAGACAAGATTTATCACCGGTGAAATGTGGTCTATCTTAAATGTCAGTTTTTTTTTTGCGCGATCTTTATCTACATAGAAGGTAGACCGCACACGACGCAGGGAATGGACATTATTATGCGTAATGCACCCGTGCCCATAGAGAGATACGGGCAACATTAATAAAACTTAGTTTAACTTAAAGCTATACGGGTATGATAAAGGTGTAGTTTGTGATAACGGTGCGGGTGTGGTTACCAGTGGACCTTGCGAAAATGAATGTGGGTGTAAAATTTGATATACAACAGCAGAGGAATGCAGTCCCTTTGAGATTACTGGGAGCATTCATGCGGATCATAATACGTAGGCGACATTTTTTGCCCGTCAAGTTATGCCGCCAAGTTGTCCGTCGAGACGGATCTCATTGCGGAACTAGATGTAACGCAGTTATGAGAGCAGCGATAATGAGATGCCGTGTTAACAAGTCAAACATCAGATCGGAAACAGATATAAAATCAGATAAGACATGTTACATTACGTAAGGAATCCGACCCGATTCCTTTTAATTTCAACCACCGTTTAAATTCCGCGCAATAAGTTCGAAAAAATCATAAGCACTGTATCCAGTTTGCAAACGGAGCCGAAAACGAGCACTTTAATAAGCGCAATTAACGCTTACGACCGAAAATTAGATATTGCGGAAACTGTTGGATATTTTTTTATCTCGCACCTGACCTCCGTGGTCATTGAACTTGAAGCTTTAGGCTTGACGAAAATATCACGTAGACCGAACGGCGCAACGTCACGCGCCGCCGCGTGTTCTCAAAGAAAATGACCAGTCAATCACTTTGCATCATTGGAGAAAGAAATAAGCTAACCAGAAAATTGCTCCCGATCTACTCTCCGACGTTGCGTGTTCAGAAACCATCTTATTAATAAGGGCCTCATCACAATTTTGGTCAGCTGCTGTACTTGTTGCCGCTGTATTTTTTCAAGTATGTATTCGAGCATGATTTCATTTCTCTCTTTACGTAACGCAGACTTTATGGCTTTTATAATAAGCGGTGTTCGCTTATCAGCACTGACGTGGTCGTATTTTTAGTCCCCACTCGCTAATGTTTGCCACAAGACCATAACACTTGAAGTAAATAATCTTTATAAATTCTTCCCGATTCGGGATGGTGAATTTGTTAAATGGTCTTGATGGTATCAATTTACGAATCGAACGGTTTATCCTTACATGCTTTGGGATTTTCGACTTTATGTTAAAGGCGTTAATTTCAGAGATGTTATAAGTTATTGCCGAGTGACACCGTTAAGCTACAAATTTTGATTTTCTTGCGTGTATTGCGTGTTTTGCTAGCATTAATTTGTTGTCGTTGCGTGCTGTTCCAGTCGATTGGTTGCGCCCGCCGCTCGGCTGGCCAGTGGACCTGCAGCTTCAGAAGGCACTACCTACGCTCATCTGCATATCCAGTTAGTTAATGTTTACGGTAGATGCGTCGGTATTTGGGACGTTTGAACTTTCTTTTGTCAGCTAATTTGCTACCGAATTAGCTACCGTATTTTTGCTTTTATTTTTTCTCGATTCATTCCATTTAAATTGATTTTCGTTGTGGATTTAAAGTATTACACTGTTGCACTTTTGCCATTTTTGTTCGCATTTAATCTTTTTCGTGTGCAGTGAATATCGTTTTCTATATCTTGGCATTAGAGAACTGCCATTTATCTTAATATAGATAATTTCCTTCAATTTCTTGTCTAGAGTGCTAATCAAATCGACATCCTCTTTACGAAATATAGTAAAGAAATCGTCGCTACGCACATTTCCTGTCTCTTCGCCTTGCTAATCACTAATCATTGAATCAATATGCATTTTACTGCGTTGCGTGTGCGCTTCAGTTTCCTGAAAAAGTGGGACATTTTCATATTTATATAAAGTGTTCGGTGGTTAGGATTCAGTTCGGTTCGTGACCGCGTGTGTGTTGTATCCGGATTCAAAAAAGGGAGGAATGTTGAATTGAAGATTCGGGTATCGGAAGTGTGAGTGCTGCTTTTAATTCTGTGTTATATATCCTGGTGAAATAATTTCATGTGTGTGGATTTGTGGTAGTGAGAGTAGTGCCGAAATGTAAGGGATGATGACGTGACCTTTCGATAGCGCTAGGCAATCTCATACATTTTTTAAATTTTCGTTTCTTGTATATCTAAAGTATCTGAACAAACTTCGTCATCAGTTTAAATTCTTAAGGGTTTTACATTGCTCCTTTTCTTCCTAGTGGATATTCTGATTTCTGTAAACAACAGTGATTTTCTATGGCATAAAATAAATTACGATTAAAGGTGGCACTGGTTAAGTCAAAGCTCCAGAGCCTTGAACATCGTCGCCGAGTTGCCAGCTTGTCGGTCTTTTATCGGTTGCATTTCGGGGAGTGTGCGATGGAATTACATGATCTAATGTCATCAAGCCCGTTTCATCATCGGACTACAAGACGTACGGCGATGCGCCATCGCTACATGGTAGACATACCAACCATACGCACTAAACGTTTTGGAAATACTTTCATTATGCGTACAGCTAAGGAGTGGAATTCCCTGCCGGAGTCTGTGTTTTGCGATAGCTACAACCTCGGGGTCTTTAAGTCAAGAGTGAATAGGTTGCTTCTAGGCAAGCGTGCTTCACCATCAACCACATCATCGCTTACCATCAGGTAAGATAGTGGTCAAGCGCGAGCCTACAATTTATAAAAAAAAAAAAAAAAAGTTTAATTACTTCCAACTGAAATGTAGGTTTACTGTCGTTTCTTACCTTATTGTATAATCTTTTTAAACGGTACTAACTCGAGGTATGTAGAACTACTTGCATTCTGCGATAACGTATCGACTTATCGAGAACTGCATCAAGTTGGCTTGTAGGTACAGTTTTCTAGTAAACATAATAATTACAATCTTTTGAAACAATAGCATTCTAATGAAGAATTCAATGTCCACTGTGGCCACTTAAAAAAATTAAAATGGTTTATAATCTTGAAAAAAATTATCTTCGTTTACCTTGGTTTTTGCTTTAGTTGATATTTCTGTTTTAATGGTCAATTCTTATCGACTTGGGCCTTTTTTGTCTCTTTCCCTAAAATTTATTTTTCTTTCTCTATCTATTTATCTATTGACATTATGCGAATATAAACAGTTTTATAATTTTCAAAAAAAAACGCGTGTTTTCAACATATCATTTCTTAACCCGTGTATAAGCACAAATGGCCGTGCTAACCTATTTGCCTACAAATCCCACGCAGCAGTGCAGCACAATATGCCGTCAATATAGTTCGTTTAATTGTCGGCGCAAGCGCAGAGTTCTCATAATACGTAAAGCATTGTTTTACGCACGGGTTTCTTTACTATGTGAAGAACGGTTAACAGTTTCTGTAGTTAGATTCCATTGAAGTTTTGTTGGCGGTATTTCTTCTACTTCAACCCTTTCTTGGTTTGGATTTGGTAGGTCTTCACATATTATGAAGTTGCGTTTTACTCAACTGGCCACTTTTAACCTGTCATAACTACAGGTTGACATGAAATACTAAACTATTTTTTTAATATTATTATTGATAGGCTCACGCTTGACCACTATCTCACCTAATCGTAAGCGATAAAATGCACGATGAATAAAAGGTGTCAAATATAAAATTTAAGGCACGCTAATCCTTTTTTTAAATTGGTTATACATTTGCATTCTGATGTTGGTTCTTCATAACTATGAACTCTCAATGTTTCAATTTCAGTTACATAGCCTAGGATAATAATATGTTTTTCATCCACTAGGAATTCTGTATTTCTCTCTGTAAACAACATCAGTTATTCTCAATTTTAGTCTTCAGCTTTCAGCATCTATTCCTTCGGGCTTATTTTTCTCGTTATCGTTACCATTCTCAAATCAAATGATTGCATACCCTGCATGCTAAGATAAAATGTCGCTAGTAAAAGAGTTACTTCAAAAAATCAAGAACCCGACTGCTTAAGAAGCGAACTAAAAAGACGTACACAAGGATAAAATCACGCTGTGCAGTCGAAGGATTCATATTCGTGAGCTGGCTGACCAAAAACAGATGTATCCTCCGACTGCATAGCATGATTTTCTTCTTGTTTACGTCTTTTTGGTTCGCTTCTTAACCAGTCGGGTTTTTTGATTAACTGTTTTTTTATAACTTATTTTTTTCTTTTTCGAATTGTTTACATTAAGTGTGTCATATATTTTGGAAATCTCCTCTTTAAACCCTTTATTTGATATCCCACACGATGGGTATGGAAGGAAAAAAAAATTGAGCTGCCACACTATGGCGCCCAAACGCTGCAATATTTCCATTTTCCAATTTTAATGTAGCCAGTAACACTCGCAAGGTTAAGGCGAATCATTAACATCGGCCAACACGATTGGTCTCTAGACGCCAGATAGGAACACACATACATACATACATAGACTGATAAAAACATAACCCTCCTTCGGCAGTCGGGTAAAAAGGCAATATATCTCAAATCTACCAGTATCAACATTCCGTTCCATTCATTTGACTTTTACGATTCAGTTTAGATTAACATCTCGCATAGGTTTTCTTTCAATTTCCACAACATTAACAAGATATTTTACATGCAAGTGGGCAACTAGTCTTGCAGATAAGATTATTATGCAAAGATATGCCGTCTGTGTTGAAGGAAAGCAATCAAAGAATTCAAATTAGAAAGGTATAACACGATTGAGATTTACAACGAGTTTTGTCGGGTGATAGTAAATGCGATTCGCTATCTAATGAATTCGGATCATAACAATGAGTTTCTTTGGAGTTCCTTGAATGTTGGATAAGTTTTTGTGTAACCTCAAATAACGTAATAAAATCAAAATCAAAATGTATTTATTCAATTAGGCCATTAAGCGGCACTTTCGAACGTCAAAAAAAAAAAAAAATTGAATCTAATACTAACCTTCAGTTTCCCAGCCCAAAACCATCGGCGAACCAATGCGACAAACTGCCAAAGCAAGCGCTATCCGCTGCGATTGGCTGTTGAAAATTCATTCAACCAATCACAGCAGACAACGCGCGCCCGACAACCCGCCACACCAACCCCCCGACAATTCCGAGCTGGGAAACCGGGGGTAATTGATTCTACCGTCCATTCGGAAATGTAGCTTGTTGTGGAGAAGAATGGACAAGAAACTCACACATACTCTTTTACAAAAAATTTGTTTACAAGTATTAGGTTACATTATCTTGTTGGAAAAAAAAATACATACATGTGAGAACGATGTAAAAAAAAAGTAACGCACTTAAAAGCTTCTACAGTAAAACAAACAATTAAAAATACAATAATTAGGTAATTAAACACAGGCGGAGGCAGCTAAGTTATGACCAATCCCAACTGATGGCGCCCGTTCACGAACATGACACATGGATCGGCACCACTCAGCTCAACCTTCATGAAGGGAACCGAATGATCCAACACATGTGCCACCATCAGAGAGACATTAGAGAGAGCATGACACACTATCAACTGCCAGGGCACACTGAAGTCAACGTACGACACAAAGGTATAGCAAATGGTAGATTTACAGTTGGTACATAGTACTCACATATGTGCTGTGCAGTTATATAATATAAAAGTAAATTGAGTTTATACAACACAAATACATTCATACAGTCTTCAGCAGGTCCAACAATACTTCAGAACTTTTCTGCTTATAACTTGTTATTGTGCCCTAGTGACTGTGGAGCTGGACTAGCGCTGAGCCAAGCATTTTTATCAGCGATGTAATCCCCCAACCTAAGCATTCAACTGTGACTATAAGATTTAAATTAAATCATAGTTTATACACAGTTGCCACCTATCAATTCTTTGAAATCATCTACTTGATTATATCGTAAAAAGATAACAGCATCAACTGCTACAATACCATTTAAATGCTGTTCTTTATGCTGCTCTTTATTAAATGAGAGTTCAGTCTACGGAACCCTTCACGCTGATTTAACTAGCTTCACCACTTTATTCATTCAATACGCATTAGGTAACAATGGTCATCGCCCGGTAGCTTTGATTCATCAGGCTCAAGTTAAAGCCTATTAAATAACTGTTTTTGTTCCTCACCACAATCTTGACAATGCTACTTTATACCGACAGCGTTAAGGTTGAATCTAGCAAAACAAAAGGAGCCTGATCGAAAATGTGAATCATGCATTAAGCACTATTTAAAATTCCTTAAACCGTTCGAAATTCGAAACTGGCGTATTTACGGTAAATACTGTTTTATATGGCGGTCGTGCGCTCGCGCATACTTGTACGCATTCATTTTCTATAGACTTAATCTTCTCCTTAGTTAGTGTTTTCCGTGAGTTTCCAAGTTTTCATAGCCTGAATTATTCTTAATAGCTTCACGAATCACCAAGTTATTGAAAACAGCTAGAAATATCCAGAATAAAACAACTTGTGTAAAAATCTTGCGCTTCCAAAACCTGAGGCTAACCATTAACAGTTGCCAACGTCATTCACAGAAGCCCTTCACGTGAACTCAAACAAGAATAGGTACGCATCCAAATATGGCCACGACAATTCTTAAGAAAAATGACTCAATTGCAGCCTGAGAACTTTGTACCAGAGCGTAACGGTGGAATAGTTCAACTCGTTGATTTCACACAATGACATGACAGTAAATATTTCTACAATGCTCTACTTTGTTAATATGAACTTTCCAAGTATGGTGCGGATTATCCCGACCATAATTATGATCGAGACTAGTTTGTTGCTTAATCGTTTTAACTAAACTAGTCTTAGCTTTAAGGAGATTTCGGTTATTGAATTTGTATAAGTAATTCTGCTGTTTTTGGCCCTCTTATTAATTTGTCTGGTGGGTGTTTTAGTAACCATTTACCACTTTCCACCCTGTTTCTTAGGTCCTTAGATAAACTGTCAATTGATTTGAAGAATATGAACGCGAAAATGGCTATGTACAGACATACAATGTAAGGCTATATGTGTTTAAAAAAATCAAACTCAAGATCATATCAGAAATCAGGCAATAAGGATGTAGAGACATTGTGAACCAAAACGACAATATTGAAATTAGTGAAATCAAAAATAAGAGGCTAATTACAATTATATTCGAAGGAAGTGATCAAGCAAATAAACGTTCTAATAATATTTGTGCGGATTCAAATTTCGCTTAAATTGAATAACTTCATAATTTCCGATGACCCGGTTCAATAAATCGACTAAGACTAAAGACGAAAAACGCTTGGAAATTCTAATCTCTTCGATAAAGAAACATAACAATCTTATCATTTCAAAACTATCAGCATCATTTTGAAGAAGGTGTTGAGATGATAAAATCGGATTAAAGTTATCTTAGTAGTATTTTTATAGTATTTCGAAACCATGGATTTGATAACTGACATAGATCCTAGCCTACTGATAATAGTAAGATTGAGATCGTTCACAGTTCATAGATGAATTGGGAACTGAGGCATGTTTAAAGTAAATACTTTATAGTATGTAAAATCGACAGTTCAAACAGTGGCACAATTTGAAACACTTTCTTAAGTACCGCTAAACAAAAACGTTGATCAAACAGACAGAAGCAAGGACGTTCTGTAAATAGAACGGCCGACTTTAATAATAAACTTTATCTTGATTCAATCGAACTATATTAAAATACACAACACAATGAAATCATCTACATACTTCACCTTTACGATGGCAGCAACTATTGCACACAATGCCTCTGATATCGATCATACGATCTACACTTAATTGATTCGATCCGTCCATCGATGTATCGATGTGGCTTATCTAAATTACTCGAGTCCTTGCACAGTTTCGACACATCAGTTAAAAGTGGAGCAATGCAAAAAAAGGCAATGAGAATCAATGTGATACAAAAAACACTGCACAAACTTACGCAAGACCATAGTTTCTAATATTATCGATAGCAATAAAATTTTACAATTTGCGTATCTGTCGATTACAAATCGATATAACGTGATCGATCCTCCCATCCTCACTGACATTATCGTCGTTATTGCTCTCTAATGATCTATAGAAAATCTTACATGGAGAACCTATTTTAGCATTTTACGATACTATGAATATAAAGACACTCGTCTATTATAACGGTGTTGGATATAGTCCGCAAAATGTGGTATTGCCTAATGTAGCACAGCTGAATCATGTTTCTTTTATTTGCAGGCTAACAGTCATCGAAAATTCCGTCCGCATTGTCAACGGAAGACCTTGGTAGTCCGCAGCTGACTTTGAACACAGTACCGCGCTGTCACTCGCGCAAGTGGTTCACCTACGACCCGATACGAAAGTTGAGCCCGACTGAGAACCGACGAGGACGGTGGAGCCCAGGTGACTCGCACCCGTGTGATGTGCCGGCAACATCACATTGATGTGCAGGTAGACGTCACCTGATTCCCCACCACTCCTGGATGAGGCCGAACCATGAAGTTCTCAACTGGCTCCAGCTCGAGCAGTCTTGCCAGCGATTCGCTGTCGAGGAAGTCAACTTTATGCATCTACACGGAGGTCGATGCACCCACTATGCCGCCGCCTTGTGAAAGAGTGAGTACGCTCGAAATATTCTACACTGACATTATAATCAACATTTTAAAGTATTCTAAGTAGGTGGCACCATAAAATTAAGCCTTCTCCAATACTAGGCGCTTAATATATATAATATTTTGAATTTAAATTGTAGATATAATCGGCTATAAGACCAAAAAAACGAAAGTGCTCACCAATAAAGGTAATGTCACCTTAATGTTATGGGAGAACCAAGCATCTGGGCAATTTGCTTTCGATTTTCCACAGCCAAGTATAGTACATTAAAACTTTCAATTTCGGACAACGATAATAATAATATCGCATTAACAAAAACAATGCAAAAAGCCGCGCGTCCGGGTTGGAGAGTTCGGTGCGTTTGGTCCAGCCGAGAGAAAGTGGCATGTCATCTCTGGCACAGCAACTCGCCAAGTCGCGAGCCACCTGGTCACTGGCTCCAAACTTATTTTGCAACACCTTGAATATTTATTTTTCTCATTGTGTCCAGCCCTATTCGGTGCCTCAGCTCTTTTATGGCTCTGCATCAATAAATTCTCATTTAAATTTTAAACGCTGCGCTGGCCTTGTCGCTTTTACTACATAATTAATCCGCGTATACCTACTTGATTTCTGACTTGATACTTTATTTATTCCTTTCATGAATTCACGATTCAGAAATAAATTATACAACGCTTACAAAAATTACGTGTGCAATATACTTCTACCATAGCTTACGCGACAATCGTTCAAAAATCTATATTGAACTATAAAGTTTTGTTTACATATTATGTATTCTTTCCAACCTTGAATTACTCTGAGCTTTATTTTGAAGTGATTCATCTACTCAATCACAAATGAATCATGATCTTGAAATTTGACATTCAGAAGATTTACAATAAACCTTTGATTAATGACTGGTTCATCTCAAAATGGTTGTATATTGGCTAATATCTTGTTATTGTTGTTGCTTATTTCGTTATTCGCGTCCGGACGAACGAAATATATTCATGGCATGGTCTCAAGGTCCCTATTGTCTTAAATACCACATACGAAACGTTATTACACTTTGTTTCCACGCCTCTGTCAGGTCGCTTTACTTCACAATCTTCTGACTATTCTGTTGCACAGAAATAGTCGTTCAATCAACTTTCGAAATTATTATTTAGCGTTGCTTACGCGTCTAACTAATCTCAAATTATATCAACTGTAACTTCAATATCATTTCCATCTGTTACGGTGATAATACCTCTTAACAAAATAATCTTACGCTGCATTTTTTTACTGTTATTAAGATTATCTTCTACGTAATACAGTGGTCGAGATTTCAATTACCTCATACGACACCCAGCCATCACTTTCGCCGTCAGCGCGTGGGTGTTCAATCATCGTATCAGAACTATTATCTGGTATTTATTCATCGCCTATTGTTCTCTCGGCGGCTAATGAACTTTTACTGGATGAAAAGAAAGTATGTTTTAATGAGTGAGTTTAGAGAAGTGATCGGTTGTAATGGACGTTATCGTTGTCATCGACTTGATGTTTATTGATGGTCGGCTTGTATTGTTTATTGCTTGGTTGCATGCTGGTGTGATGTCACGAGTTTTTTGTGGTGTGTTGGTGAAATCGCCTGCAGCTTACACAACTGTCACGATGGTGTCTGCCACGACTGTGACCCTAGGAATGGCTAGCGGTGACCTCTGCCGAACCGTGATCGAATGGAAGTCTTCGATATGATAAGGCTTGCTGGGGAATTGCCGTATAAGTAGCTTAAATAGTTGAATCTAATGCAAAATAATCTTTCTCCTGTATTCTCGTCATGTAAAAGCCTTGGTTGTTTAACGTAACGTTATCTCAGCCTTTGAATAAGATTGGCGCATAAAACATGTCACATAACAAATTGCAATAACAGCTATGTGTCACGTTGGTATAACTTTACCAAGCCTAAGATTATGACGTCAGATGTAAACATGTTTTGACTAGATTTGAAAGGGTCCTGCGGTCAGCAACCCGGTGCCCAAAGGCGATGACTAAGATCTTGAAATTTGGTAAGTGTGGTTTTTGCGCAGATTGACTAACGAATATGTAGAAGTCCTTTTTTGTCTCTATTTGGTCCTTGAACTTAAATATTATGTCTCTTTCATGTAGTCAGTCAAATCTAAACTACACCTGTGTAAAGTCTGAGTATTTACAAAATGTAGTCTAAAGTTTTCAATGTATTGTCGTTTCTTGAGAACTATTATAAACAGGCCTCTATTATTGTACTCATAGTCGAGAGACTAGCAACCTGTCATTACACTATCGTGTCCATTGAACCCAATACATTATGTTACACTACACGTTCCTTATGACGACGTCGACGGCAACGTACAGATTCGAGTCAGCTTCTTGGCTTGTTATTGGTATAAACAGTTCCATTACTATCCCTCCTTTTCTTGAATATGTTGGTTGGTATCTTTTTCAATGTTACCAGATGGGTCCGTAATTTTATGCATCTCCAATTAAACTTACCTACTTCTCAGAATTGTGCACATTCCATGAAGGAAAGCAACTGTGAAATTAACTGACTTAACTTGTCATTACTTGCTACGAAAACCCCAATTTACAAGTATTTCCAACAGCTTTCATCTTGCGACCTTAACTCCGTTCTGCTTGTTTATCGGACTGTATATTTACGCTCCTTTTATTTTATAGTAATCTGATACGAATTCGTTTACCGCAGTCGGGTCTACCTCATTGTGCACCACCTTGTTGACTATTGTTTGCCGTGCCCGTCCTAAACGTCACCAAACAATAAATATCGATTTATCGATACCACTTGTCTTATCTACCATTGTGATTACATCCGATAGCACAAAAATGTGATCATGTTTTCCGTTTTTGTAAAGTGCATTCACGTTTTGTAGGCACATTCTTTTATAATCCATCAGCAGTAAATAATGCTTGAGAATCCTGCAGGTATAGCTTGAGGATAACCAGAAATTTTTCTCTCACAGGAGCACATAATTTCCTTAATCGATCGACTTCCATTCGCATCGGAATCTGCTCGCACCTGGCAACATGAACAGGAATGTTCGCATTCCTCATTGTAATCTCTAATTCCATAGTTATCGGGCCATTATTTTAATAAGCTTTTCAGTGCTGTAATAACAGTGGCGTGGCGTCGCGTGATCGTCCTTGAGTGAAGCGTGCACAATTGCACGATTCTTTTTCTAACAGTTGCTACTTACATCAACCTGTGAGATAGTTACCGTAGTGTATTGGAAATACCGAGCAATTCATCTGGTAAGAGATTTATCTCACATTGTCTTACGTGGGAAACGTAGTACGCGTAAATCTCAAGTTTCTTTTTTTTTAATTAAGATACTGCTAATCCGTTTAGTTGGTATGTTTTTCTTCTGTGTCCAATTTATAGATTGGGTCAACGAGTTCAGTAGTATCACGTTTGTCCTGTGAACCGACACTAGTTTGTTTAGTGTCTATTGTGATAGTCGTGTTTGCTATTTTCACGGCTTGTTAAACTTTGCTATCAATACTTTCATCTGGTGTGACCTCATGAGAGCTCATTATAATGTTTGTCTTGTTCTGTTGTTCATCGCGCATGTTATGAGTTTATCTTAGCACGATTATGTGTTGTGTGTCGTCAACATTTACATTTAAACATGGCTTTCTCTGAAAAAGAAATTCTTTGTATTTGAATAGATACACATTTGAAATGCTTTGTATGCAAGTCCTGGAATTCTTATGCTCTACATTCATTAAGTCTATCTAGCTGGAATGTCGTTCTTATATTATGGCCGCTCCAGACGTACTACCAGCCTATTTGTAATTCCCATGACATCGTGCATCGTACTTCTAAGTCTAACAAACTAAAATTTAGATCTAAATTACGACATCCATTCTTCTATGCAGGATGAACACAACTCCTACCTGTAACAAAAAGAGGTGCCCTGAAGCGTGACCTCATACTATTTAAGTATATTAAGTTCGTTACATTATCAAACAGTTATAATATAGACTTACTATTCACTTGTAGTTTCGATTACCGAATTTAGAATTTCCAGAATTGATTATTTTTTTACACCATAATTTTAAATTATATTTTGCCTTACTAAAACTTTCTATTTAAATAATAAGAGTAATTGGCTGCCTAATGATAGATATATCGTGACCATTAACATTAGTTAAATGCTAAAGTAAATCTTGCACAGTTATAACAATTTTACGATCGTTGTGCTGGTAACGAAGCGGATTTATTATCATGTAATAATATACGTTTAAATGGTTACTGAAAGAAGTAACATTATGAAATAACACGATCTAATAATTTAATTAGCTAATTTAATAAAAATATCATATCAAAAAAGTATGTCTTTGCATAAACAATCTAGAATCTAGACCATTTCTTGTCGATTGACAAACAAGACAACGATTAAGAAAGTAATATGATTATAATCTCTTTTAGAAATCTTTAAAAAAAGAACAGGTATTGTAGCTGCCAGTGTAACATGAAAAAAATCTCAAGTTATCTATGATTTCTAACTTTTACGCGAATGTGCATTGAAAAAGAACAACTCGTATATATTACGGATTATCTTGTTAGAGATGCTTGTATTTTATGATGTTTTGAGCAAGGCTATAAAAACTTGCTGTTTCGACTTCTTTATATCCCACTGGTGATTTGGCTGACAGCCGTTTTCTTACGACTGGTTAGATATTTCTCGTAAAATTTCACCGTTTGAAAAACGTTTTTCAACTCTGTTACTATAGCTAGCTACTACACTACTAGACTAGCTTTTACATAGGTACAGTTCAGCTTCTTTACCTTACTTAACTACAATTTTGTCAACATACACTATGTTATCATAATTTTTACTTCTGTAAAGCAGATGTTACTTATGAAAGCAGTGAAGTATAACTGTTTAACATGTGAATGTCTTTTTAAATTATACATACGCACTCACGCAATGTTCGATGTCAACATCTCTGTAATTTAGTAGATAGAACTTTACTGATATTTGTATTGTTAGACAATATTTTATCGAATAATTAAGCTACCTTTACCTTGTTTTCTGTAGTGTATATAATATGCGCCATATGCCATTTATAAATTTCCATAATCATCAAGCGTGTCACGTCTAAATTATACTGTATGTAAGTTTCTGGCGCAAACATATGCAAATGTAGTTTTTATTTAATTGTAATTTACTTTAGCTGAAACTTTGAATTTTCGGTCACGATGAATGTCAATTCTACAATTACTTTTTTATAATTTCTGCTAATTATATGACTATTTATCCAATGTTTAGTAAGATCAAAACGCCGGTTATTTATTGTAGAGATAGTGAAAACAACCCTGTAGCTCTCAATCCACAAAGAAATAAACTTTTTTTACATTGATCTAATTTCCATGACCCAAGTTCTTCACATGAACCCTTTCACATGCGTACATCTTTGAAATACCATCTCCCTTGTCAACACGTCTTCTTATAATGTCTTGGTATCTCATAATCACCCAGTAACTAGATGTTACGTTAGGAAGAGCCCGTATATCATGGTGTTTGGTTACGCTGCTGTTACCCCTATTGTAAGACATTCATTTGCAAATGTGGGCCTTTCCGGTACACTGCAGATGTTCACGGAAACGTATTTAGATACAAGTAAACTTACATTCGGTGTTGTGTTTCTTGTTTTTTTCTTATTTGTTGCTGTAGTATGAAAGGGGTTAAAAAGTTTAGCGTCAGCATTATGGTTTGTTAATTCATCATTACCATGTTTTGATAAATAAGGTGCAGTTTTTGTTTGGTTGACTTCAACAATATTAATTATGTTTACCATGAAAATAGTTGTCAATGCTTATCTATTCAATAAACAAATATTTGTGTAATATCTACCTATTGTTTACCAATGATTGTATTACTATTGTAAATTCTGCTGACCTATCAACAGTTTTGTTGTTTACTACATCCGTCTGTTTTTGTTATATTAGTATTGTTTTGATTGAGAAAGCTATGTCCGTAGTTGCAACATTGCTTTCACTGCTAAATGTTGCTTTATTTGTATTTCTATAAAATTAAATTCATTTTCATATCCGCTAAGATCAGTGACGTTTCGAACTCGAGCAATAACACGCTTCACTTAGATCTGGACTATCTTAGATAATATCTCCCATCTTCACGCACTTGGCTCTAGTGACTGTAGAATCTTTCAACATTTTCTTCTGCTACATTTCACAACGCGCCGTGCTCGGTACTTCACAATGGTTTCGTGAAGAAATAGATGGCTCAAGATTAGCGTAAGTAAAGCTAAACGAAAAATAACAATAGTCTAATGTTACTAGGCAAAAACAGTGCATTAGGTGGAAACAAAAACAAGCTTTGAATAAAAAACGGTACTTCTAATAAGTAATGAATAATCAAAAAAACCAGCAGATCAAGTCTATTCTAAATATATACTGCAGGTGCTACATTATCTATAAGAAAAAGGAATAGTATCGTAAATTTATTCACCTTTCTCCATTTCAAATTAACGGTAATAATATTTATGTAGACATATAATAGGAACTGAATACTAACCAGTAAGGCCGTAATTTGACAAACCCTATACAAGATCCATTTAATGTAGCACGATGAAGCTAGATCTATAAATCACAGCGAATTTCTCAATAATTCTAGTTGAACATTCGTTCTTATTTCATTGCAATTTCACGCAGATTTGCATACGCACAGGTCGTCGTGTGACCTAATAAAATAGATTGTATCGTTTGTATGCCCATCTTATTTTCCGCGCGAGAAACTTGCTGCGATGCAAAGGAGATCTATGTAAGTGGAGTGTGTATAAGCATGTTTCTCGCTAAGTGTACCAGTGAAATATGTATCTTCTAACGTGGGGTGTTCCTTATTAGCGACTCCTACGGTTTCAATCACAATTAAAAGTTTGTGTTTCATTTCCTTACTACTCCAAGTTCTAGCTAAAGTTTTGTGACGAGATACAAACATGTTTTTAAAGTGATTGCCATATTAATTAGAATTACAAATTACTCATTCATGATCGTGGTCAGTGTTTAACAGGACAAGACTAAACGTATGTAATGTACGTTTTTTGAAATGGTTCAATTAAGCATTATGATTAATGCTATTAGTCCAGGAATTATATATTCCTGGACTAATATTAGTAATATTAGATTAGATTAAGCATATTAGTGATATTAGATTCAGAAATTAGAGGCCAATCTGTAAAAAAAATCTAGTTAAGTACTTTCACCAGAATTACGTTCATTATAATAGCAGTAACGTTGCCTGAAAACTCCATAAAAATCGCAAAGGAGCAAAAAAACATAATATGGTTTTTTATTGCTTGTTTTTTTTTTATTTATCGATAGGTTCGCGTTAGAGCAACGTTACTACTACCAAAATGAATGTTATTCCGGAGAGAGTACTTAAATAGCATTTTTGCCGCAGTAAATGTTTTTAATTTCTGGACTATATTTAGATGAAACATGGGAGCCAGTTATATTACGAAGTGTCTGAACAAGGTAATTCGAGATAGGTACCTATCAAGAACAAGAAAAATTCTTTAGACTAAGTGTAAGTAAGATTATAAAAGTGAGATCTATAAACTTCGAGACAGATTTCAAAGAGTTGATTTGTAATAATGAAGGCAATAGCCATGCCATAGCAATATTAAAGGATAAGAAAGTAACAAAAATGTTTCGTTACACAACAAAGTAACCCAGCATGGAATAGATCGATAGTTTTAAACGGATCCGTTCACTTGGAAGCCCCACAAACTCACAAGTTACTGACTAGTTCTACTTACATATTGTATAAGCTTTTTATGCTGAACATTCATACCGGTTACATTTTTTCGTAGAATTGATTTCTAAAGAACAAGTGAAGCGGCTATAATTAAATCAATGGAAAAGTACTAGTTGCTGGTTGAGGCAACACGTTCAAAATTGTATTTAATTTGAGCCCTAAATGTATTAATTCATGAATATTTAATGTCATGATCGTTAATAGTTGAGTCTTTTTAACAAAGGAGGTATTAGAATTATAGATAAGCAATTAACCGAAGTTAAAGATAGAATAAAACAAATTACAGTAACTATACCAATACTTCTTAAAAAGCTCGTGTCACTAGCAAAAACTAATATAAAAAAGTAAACATTTCCTAGCCAAGGAACACAAAGGGACATCAATAATAAAGTCAGAAAGGACAATGAAAATCCAAGCCCCGTCATGTCTGAAGGTAGTACAAAATACAATAAACAATTACAAACACAATATTTATGTGTTACTGTGAATTTTAAAGACGTTCTGGTATTCCCCTCAAGAATAAAACTCGCGTGTTGTTGTTTTTTGGGGTTGGAAAATAGTTCCATCTGTTAAACCATAAAATACCACGTGAACTTAAATGTTGGCTTAAATTGAAGGAACGTTGGCACTATAGAAAAAAAGGAACATAAACATACGAATGAAATACGAACAACTAAAGATAATTTAGAATACTACGCATATAAGGTTACTGAGGAAATTATAAGAAAAATGAGCAAACATAGCTAAACTGTTGACATTAACGTATTATCCCTTGAAGCCGTACAAGTTGCTACTTACATACACATCAATAAAAGCAGGCTTAAACTTAATATTACTACTGACACCGTGCACCGGTGAAAAGTTGCTCGGGGCATTTCAATAACCTATTTACCTTAATAAACATGATCGATGCACGTGCAATCTTATGAATAACAAAACTTGCAATAGCAAAAGTGTTACTAGTATAGTATATTTCTTCAAAGTTAAGTAATTAATTGATTCAAACTATGTCAATCAACGTTTTTAACTGTTATGGCGTTAAAATTATACGTTTGTTTATTGTCTAACAATGGGGCAATGTTAATAAGTTTGTATAAAACATGCGATTGTCTTTATTAATTATCAATTGATTTCAATTCTATCTTTAGTTTTGCTGCAGAACAAAAGATTGGATACTTAGTTAAGAGGTTTGGTAAACTTTTACTCAAATGTTTTAGGGACCACGGGTGTTTGGAGTGATAATGGGTAACTTACTACCTGTAAGTAGTAACATTGTTTCAAATCAGGTTAGCATTTGAAGAAAAAATATGTAAGAGTCAAGTGACCATATAGTTGATGCAGACATAATAAAGCACGCTGACAAAGCAGAAGAAAACCATGTTCTATTTTCTAGTAAGCTCATACAACAAACCTTTTTGCAAGAAGTGGCCTAGTGTCCAATAATAAAATGGGAATAGTGGGCTTAATGTATGCCATACTAGAGCTACTTCATGTTGCAAGAGAAAACGGGCTCACAGTCTCAAACCCATAGAAAATCAAGGCCAGCCATACTGATCTGGCAATAAAACATAAATAATTATCACTCTCACAATACTTTATCATTGTAAAGTTATTAACCTCATTATTAAAGAAGATTCACCAATAACTACGATGCTGGTGACAAGGCATGTGTGTATATCATAGATAACCGCGGTGTATATATATGACACTCTGCATAACATACTTATTTCCGAGAAAGTTAGATTTTATTTAGTCGCCGAGAAACGGAACAATATAGAATTTTCTCCATATAAATATGTGGGGCAAACGAATGTTGCACGCATCAAATATTTTCCAAAGCATTTTTGATATTTTATCGTTTTTGTGAGTTGATAAGCTGCAAACTAAAAGTTAATGATTTGATTTCTGAGTCAAATTACTACATAGTAGAAAACAAAGTCACTGCCCGCTGTCTGTCTGTCCCTATGTATGCTTAGATCTTTATTACTACGCAACGGATTTTGATGCGATTTTTTTTTAATAGATAGAGTGGAAGAAGAAGTTTTATAAGTATAATAAACGCGGGCAAAACCGCTGGCAGAATCTAGTAATGAATATATTCTATCACCAAATAAATTATTTCTTGGAAGCAATTATGGGCACAAACCCAACCTATTAAAATGATAATTGTACATTTAAAACGTCTTTCTTAAGTCGGCAACTCTACTCTACCTACTTACATCACGTTACCAGTGAAACAACTTATTTCAACCACGACTTGAAATATATATTTTTTCCTTTCACCACCACTTAAAATGTACCCAAAATCCCAACATGGGTGGAACCACTTGAAAACATGTGTAGCAGCGTTCCTACTGGTTTTAAGATTCCGATAGATAAGTGTTGACATGGTACAAGTCCCAAGTATTTGTATCCGTCATTGTTTCATAACTTGTTTCGAAAGAATCAGCTGCTGCTTTCTCAATTTCTTTGTCATTAGCATGTCAAGTTCGTGACATAATCGGATCGTTATCATCACTATCATAATATGTTACGTCTTTCACCAGATCATTAATTAATATCGCACCGATCGAGAGAGATTTATCGATCCAGATTTCCAAAATCTAGAGATTTGATTTAGTTATTCGAATTCGTAATATTAATTAAGAGTTATGGATCGTTATGCATGAATAGTTGATGATTTTAATTACTTGAATCTTCATGATGTATATTCATATATGGATATTTTTGTTTGTTGTCCACAAAACATATTCATCGCACTTCGTGATGAATTGATTGAGCTCGTTCTTAATGATTAACGACCAGGACTCTTAATTAAGAATAAAATTAACATATCTTTCACCAAGTTATACAATATTAAATAACAACTAACAACTTTCTGGTAATAAGTCACGTAAACACCTCTCAATCAAGATGATCTAATATTGAAATCAGTAATTAATCAATCTGATTGTATTATTAAATACCTGTTAATGAAAACAGAGAAACCAAAACTTGACGACTGTATAACATAAATAAACAAATAACATAATGCTATATATAGGTAATAATATTGATGATGAAGCGGACAAAAATATAATTTCAGAAAGTGTAGCACCCATAGATAAATATGATAGAACCAATTTTATTACTAGTGATTGACAACAACATCAATTACAAATCTTGGCTGTTCTATTGTTACCTTCACACAAAGGCCAAAATATGCTATGCTTGTAATAAACCCCCATAATATTGCTATTAATACATGCTGAAAGACATAACTGACTATGTAAATGTTACAAACTTTTTGAATCTTCATACATAGTTCTATGAAACAAACTAATGAAACTCCAGCCAGATTGATGAACCATTTGACAGTGATCACTTGTCAGTTCAGATTCTAAGCTTCATTCTTCATGTATTAGGACTGTCTTTGTCACAAGCCCTTTGTTCTCTCCTCATACATATAACAGTTCATCACGTTTGACGTTTCTTTTATGTCAATGACACGTAATGTCTTAATAAACTTGTTCCTGACAGAGGTATTAAAGAAACGGATTAGAACTCCCCCATTTTAAGCCTGTTTCACCTCTCAGATTCAGTTTAACATATCCATCAGTATACTAATATTCCATTGTCATTGGGTAATCATTTGTCATCAATATTCTGTCATTTTTCTTTCAATTAAAGTAAATTATCACATCTTACTCCATGTGTTCATTTGTGCTATATAAAGTCTCAAATTCTCATGGCTTCAAGCCAGACAAGCTCTTTGCTTTGTGTAATCTATATCACAAACATTGCTCTCAAAACGGTGAAGGAACACAAAAGGAAACCGGCATGACTTAGAACCAAATTTTTTAACAAATATGACAGCTACCAAACTGCACTATACCCACGTGGTGGTTTACGCCTCGTTCCCTCTAGGCCCGTGTCCCAGCAGTGGGAACATTAAAGGCTGATAATGCTACATTAACAGTTGCTGTTTGTTCCTTTGTTAGTTGTTATCATTGAGGGCAATATAACTTCGACTTCCTCATGACAGTGATAAGGTTGATTTATAGAGGAGTTGATGTGAGCTAAAGTAATGTTGACGTCATTGACGATCTAATATTAGGTTTGATGTTGACATAATATTACTGGAAATGTTATTGCGTGGAGATGAGGTCTTGGTAATGTATGAGTAGTTCGATACGGACTCTGTTATTGTTATGCGACAAGCTAATTTCAAGATAATTATCTTAGTTTATCCGAAATTATGTTATTAGAAATGCCGTACTACTTTTATTAACCGACTTACAAAAAAGGAGGAGGTTCTATGTTCGACTTCTTGTATGTTTTTTTTTTTTTTTTTTTTTTTTTTTTTTATGTATGTTCACCGATATCTCCGTCAATTGTGGACCGATTTGGAAAATTCTTTTTTTGTTTGAAAGAGTATGTTTCGAAATTGGTCCCATTTTAATTTGGTGAACGTTTGATGAAGAACTTCGGAGATACACAACAGAACTCTTCAATAAATAACGGCAAAACTCTCGGGATTGCTGCAATCGCATGTCTTTTTGTTGTTTATACCATTTCATAACATAACATCACGCCAGTACGCTCTAAAGGGGTACGCAGATCTCTCATTTCACCGGTTATGTTCAAGTTTCATGTTATTCGGTTAATCTATTCTGGAGTTATAGGGACCTTAATAAACAACTTGCTATTAGGTAGGTAAAACTAAAAAGGGAAAAATAAAAAACTTTTTTGCAAAAAAATACTACCGACTTCCAAATGAAAAACTACAAAGTGAAAAATAACTTAACTTTTGGAAGTCGGTGTCCATATCGCAAAAAAATGGTTCCTACGAAAGACACCGACTTCCAAAAGTTAAGTTATTTTTCACTTTGTAGTTTTTCATTTGGAAGTCGGTAGTATTTTTTTGCAAAAAAGTTTTTTAAAGATTTCGATTCAAACTCAAACTCTTGCAACTCATTTCTTCATTGCGAATCTTTCATTTCAATGAAGTATATTCTTCTTCTTTTCACGGTGTTCGCAATCTTTTATATTATACAGTAAGAAATAATCCCAATGCTGCATGCTCTCATGCATTTATAATTTCTGCGTCACTCACATAACATGTGCCATCATCTTTATGTAGTTAATTTAAACTGTCACCCGTTAATTGCAGCCTTCTCACTGTTAAAGTTTATATAAACGTTGCTTACTTAACTAAATGGTAATTTTCCTTGTGAATACTATTCATCATTGCAGTTCTTAGTTAAACTACAAATTACTTTACGTTTACAAAGTTAGATAAGTATTTAAGCATCTTTATGCTTTCGTCTCTTGTTTTAAAGGACAAAGGATTATCAATTTTAATCTATAAATTGTATTTAAGAATAGCTTGATAGTAGCTGTATCTTCTTAAATCGTTTTTTTCGTTTTTCTTAATCTGATACCATCATCATTTATTTACACCATTTTATTTGGGGTCGGTGCAAAATGTCTTCTACTCAGTACCTAATATCCTTTTCAACCATATCATTTCCACGTAGTCCCTCCATCGTTTCTTTTACCTCGTTCTCTTGATCTGCCTTGACACTTTACCAGTTGTCAGGAGACGAGCGCGAGGATGTCGATGCCGGCTGCTACAACACTGCTGTTGTGTAACGTAGCACTATTTCTATCTTAGTTTTTTAGGGTTTTTACGCTTTTACCCGTTTTTACCGGGACCCTATTACTGAGACTCCGCGGTCTGTCTGTCTGTATGTCACCAGGTTGTATCTCATGAACCGTGATAGCTAGACAGTTGAAATTTTCACAGATGATGTATTTCTGTTGCCGCTATATCAACAAATACTAAAAACAGAATAAAATCAATATTTAAGTTGGGCTCCCATACAACAAAATGGTATGGTAATGGTACGGAACCCTACGTGCACGAGTCCGACTCGCACTTGGCCGGTTTTTTCTTAAAATATACGTTAGTCTCCATTAACATCTAAATTGTGGCGAGCAGCGATATTTCTTCTAAATATCAATATTCATAGACCCATGCTAAATGACCAAAGTTCCCATTTTAGATTCAATTTGCTTGATTATCATTTTGCTGGCGTGTGTTGTCGTTGTTGCAGTTTCCTGCAATGTTTATATACTGTGTACCTATCTGTATGTCTGTTTGCGCCTTGGACAAGGGAAATAGACTGTGCGTCCAGCAGCTTAATTGCGTAAGTGAATTCGTTAATGCAAAGGGTTTGACCCCATGAAAGAGTATGACAAATACTATTTAAATAATTAGGTATTGCCAAATATATTGGACGCTTTCATTGGTGAAGATACTCTTTTCGATAGAGTCCAATAATTTTTGGTAACGCCTAATTATTAAAATAGTATTTGTCATACTCTTTCATGAAGTCAAACCCTTTGTTTTGGTGAATTCACTTACGCAATTAGGCTGCAGGTATGAATACGGTACGGTCAGAAAAATATGAAAGAGATACAGGGATCGTGTGGCCAAAAGTTATCGTTTTCTAGAATTCTGATTGGAGTATGTTACAGGGTTGCAGTGTCACCTTTGTCACTACGACGACTTACAGAAATAAGACATGTATTGCGCCACAGTTACTTTAATTGTCTCTTTCTACAGGGTGGTCTATTTTATAAGGGTATTGCTCAATCCATTCTCCATGTCTATGGTTTGCGCAAAACTGGCGTGTTCTGTGTTCAGCACCGTAAATTAAGCACGGGTCGACTCTGTGGTGTAAGAACGATGTGTATCACCTAACTGGGTTCCGGTTTTGTACTGCGATCGGCGTTAAATTAATGTTTTGCAGTTAAGGATAGCTTTGCAGTTGTTTTGAAGAAACTCAGCTCACTTTACTTTGTTTAATTATCTATGCTTGGTATGAGTTTGCTTGAATTAAGAATAAACCCTGCGTATTAAATAAACGAAACAACAGATTATGCCCACTTGCGCTACCTTGGATTAACTTATTAACTCAGCGGCCAATTAAGTATGACATAATTGTCTGTTATCTAACCTCGTGTTAGCAACTAACTTCAGAGTTAAGTCTTTAGTACAAAAATTTAAGATGATGCATGAAAATTCAAAATATTACGTCTGCCAAATCCCCGCGACTTTAAAAATCTTCCTAGGATCAAAAACTAAAAGTAAAATCAAAGTTAAATAATAACATATCACAGGAAAAGGATTTTAATACTCGTAACTACCTCACATAACCTGCAATGATTGCAACCAGGGAATGAGTCATGGTAGCCATAGAAATTACAACTGCATACGCGCTTGACAATCGAAATCCGTCGTGTTGTGATACAGGTTGCTAAGCAACTATCGAAGTTACCTTATTAGGCCCTTATTTCAATTAATCACTTAAGGGAATGGTAATTAGGTTATAAGCATAAATGCGTTGAAGACACGAAAGAAGAATGAAAGGCTAAATGGGTTAATAGAGAAAGAAAATAAAAGTCATGTTTGGACTAAGCAACTATCGAATTGTTACCAATCTTAAATTAGGCATCATCATCACATCATCAGCCTATTAATGTTCCCACTGCTGGGACACAGACCTCCTCTCTGTGAGAGGGAATGGGCCGTAATCCACCACGCGGGCCCAGTGCGGGTTGGTGGATAAATTAGGCATTTAGTTTTAATTAATTACTTAGGGGAGTCGGCAATATAATGCTAATTAATAATGATAAATGGATTGAAGACACGAAAGAAGAACACATAACTAACATCATGCCTATATTCTTCGAAAGGTTAGGCAGAAGTGCTCATAAGTTTCATGTAATAGACCAGCCATCGATAGGGCACAAAGTACAGACTGCGAGCTGCTAAAAGAAGAAAGAAAGGCTAAACAGTTTACTAGATTCATTAAAGAAGAATTTAAGACATTCATCTTCTACACTTATATAATAATATTATAAAGAGGAAAGATTTGTTTGTAATGGATAAACTCAAAAACTATTTAACCGATTTTGAAAATTCTTTCACCAGAAGAAAGCTACATTCTTCTTGAGTAGCATGGGCTATTTTTTATCCCGAAAACGGGCTATGTAGGCTGCGCCACGGGAGCGAAGCCGCGGGCAATAAGCTAGTATTGAATATGCAAAAAAGAAATCTCCAAGTTTTCTAAAAAAATCATTTGAATGATTCAAGTCTTGACCCGAACTTATTATCCATATTTGGTAAATGAGCTGTCAATAGATTCATCTGTAAAATCTATGGTATTTTTAATGAATTACCAATTTTGGGCTGTAATACTTTCTCCTTGAAGAGAGCAGTTCTGGAAGTGGCACAAGTGTGAGATGGTCTAGCAAAAGTGGCAATGTTATATAGTATTGTATGACAATATCATAAACACTATAGGAAAAGAAGCAGTAGGTGATAGATGGTTATCATTAAATAAATGAGGTTCAATGATGTCGTTTAAGTCGAAAATGTATGCAAATCTTTGCAAATGACACCTCAGACATCAACTTAATTTACTGCGATTTATTATATGACATCAAAGTTAATGTAACTGTTACGTAACCAAATATTCAGTAGCATCTGTTTTAATTGAAAGCCATAAATATTTGGTGAAGGGTTCAGTGATAAAAATAGAGATCAAATTCATTGCAAACTATAATATTTATTTATTTAAAACTTCATCAACATACGGGTACATAGGCGGACTTAATCCCTGAGGCATTCTCTACCAGTCAACCAAGGGTTGTGGAGAGATAACATGGCAGGTGCATAAAAATTGAAATAATTATTGACATAAATTAAATAACAGTAAATAAAAGATGCTTTATTGAATCTTTCATAAAGTTCGTAATTTAATCACTGCTACAACTATGGAACAAGTAAGTACTACTGTACTTTGTATTCTTAGTTCTTCAATAATAATTACGAAACGACCTATCAACATTTTACTAACGACAGTATTTCCCGCCATTTCAACTGCTAATCGGTCACGGTCGCGAGCAGCAGTCGTTACAACAGGCATGGCCAGCAAAAAGCACTCCATGATCATTCAACATAATCTCTAAAACAAGTTTCAACTGTTTTTCTTCGGTACTTTGCTAGAAAAACAGAAACCCTTTGACGTGTTCGTCCGTTGCGCCTGCGCGTGCTTCGACGACCTTTTATTTGTTGCATCGATCAGCACTGCGGGATTTAATTAACATTCCGACGTTCTCAACGGCGCCAAACGGCATACTGCAGCCGTGTTGAAGGTCTATAGAACTTGGTGTTGCCATTTGCTTTTTCCGCGTTAGAAATCAATATGGCGGTAATGACTTATTCAGGATGGGCGAGCTTTTTTGGTGAGATGAGCCTTGTATTGTGGTAACGGTACATAGACGACGGCGGATGAGAACTTTTTATTGTATAACGGGTACAACCTCCTTATTTGTCAAATCTGCTAGTCTATTGACGGACACTCCATTCAAAATTGCAAATATCACTAATAGTCTCATAATAGGTAAACACCAATGAGGCAGAAACTAACTAAATACTTAAAATGTCTTAAAGCTCTACTAACTCCAATAAATGACGTAACAAATAAAGTAAACACAGAAATAAACAAACGAAAACCAAATCCGGATTGCTTCAAATCCTCTTTGAATGAATGAACTAACTAATCCCACGGATTAAAGCTAATAGAAGCTTATTATTCAATTCTTTTATTCATCAACTGTTTTAACAACAAAAGACGTAGCGTAATAATAAAGATTAAGAATATTATATCATAGTAAAGGGCAAGTACCGATGTGAATTTTTCAACTAATATTATTTCCTTACATTGAGGTAATAATGTACTACGCACTTTACTTACTAAGTTTATCTTGGACATCCCTGACAACGGTGAAGGAAAACATCGTGAGGGAACCTGGGCTTATCTATACTATTCTATACTTAATATTATAAAGCTGAAGAGTTTGTTTGTTTGTTTGAACGCGCTAATCTCAGGAACTACTGGTTGGAATTGAAAAATTCTTTTTGTGTTGGATAATCCATTTATCGAGGAAGGTTATAGGCTATATAGCATCACGCTACGACCAAAAGGAGCGGAGCATAAATGAAAAATGTTACAAAAACGGGAAAAAATATTCCTTTTTGAGAGCTTCCATTGCGTGCGCTGCGTAAATTTGTTTCTCTTTAAAAGTTCTAAAAAAAAGTCCGTGACACCATATGTCTATCTTTTAAGGTTGACTCACTTTAGCAACTTTTATGTTCTAAATTTTAATTAGATCAACGCTGCCGGTAGAAACAAAAGTTGGTTGCATTCGTATAGTAGTATATTATTTCTTATTCAAATAAATAGTTCAACAAGTTGGTAGGTAGATAGGGTAGGGTAGGTAGGATAGGGTAGTGTAGGGTAGGGTAGGGTAGTGTAGGGTAGGGTAGGGCATGGTAGTGTAGGGTCGGGTAGGGTAGGGTAGGTAGTGTAAGGTAGGGTAGATAAATGTTTGGTATTTTTATGGCAAAACAAAGTTTGCTGGGTCAGCTAGTACTTAATATATGTAGGTTTGAAATCGTCAACCCGTATTGAGCAAGCGTGGTGATCAATGCTCGTGTCTTCTCTGTATGAGAAGAGGCCTTTACCCTACAGTTATAGGCTGGTATTATCATAAAACGATCCCTAAATCATGAGCTGTTACGTAAAACAAAATGGTCGCTTGAACGATGCTATTTCATAGTGCGTCGTTCGGCTCCCCGCTGCGGTCAATTTTAGTACAAAATGTCAACTATATCAGAGAAGTACTGTTATGAAATTGATATTATATAATAAACAATATCGTATTAAATTTTAGTGGTATCTTTTATAGAAAATTGGTCTGTGGTTCTTAAACCTTTGCGACCACGAATTTACCTACAGGTTGCATCAACCAATGATCTTCAATGATCCATACATACCGAATTTCATAATATCTGTTAACACTATTCTTGCTTTATACGAATTTGTGAGCATAGTAACCAAAGGGTAAAATTAAAAAATCAACCAATCTCCAAAAATGTGTAAATTTTTAAAAATTGTTTGCTGTCTTGAGATATCAATAGACACCCGTCACATGGAGTCTCAAAAGGAAATTTAATTTGATGGTAGATGGATGAGACAAATCAGTGAATTATATGATACAAAAGGGAGGAAGCTCCTGAAAATGAATACATAAAAAATCTGAATGCTTCTGAGATTGGCGATGATGATGAAAGTAAGCGCTAACTTTCTGTGGATACCATTTCTTTACAATAGCTTTTAGAACATGAAAATAGAAAGGCTACATTTTATATTTGACCCCACGATTAAGACCTATCGTAAAATAATATTTATTATCTTTATAACCAATCTTAATTTATTATCTTATACGAAATATTTCGCACACGCCACTGACGGACGGAGAAATGGCTATTTAAACTTGTAGAAAGTATTAAATAAATTATCGATAATTCTCAATGTCAACATCGGCAATAATAAGCTTTACATCTGTCACTTATATATATATATATATATAGTTACGAGTATCTTATTCATTAATATCGAGCAAATCCAGGTCGGTGTCATTAGTCGATTATCGAGCACTTTCCATCATTGCTTGATTCGTGAGTCATTATTAAAAATTGCTACACATTTTATGATAATGTTTGATCGTGAAAGAAAGTTCTTGTTAAACAAAATCCAGGCCAAAGTTGTTATACGACGAAATTATCTAAATAATGGCTTCAATGATTCTCTAAAGTTCGCTTGTTTATTACTAAGAACCGGATTATATGCAACGTAAAAAGCTTGAAATATGCATACAAATAAGCATGAAAAATGCGTAAAATATGCATGAAAATTTGTAAAATATTCAACATTTTTTAGAATACGAAAGATAGTGAACGATTTTAATTCTTTTATTTATATATTAGCATACAATTAGTGAATTATTCAGTCATAAGTTATCAATACCAAAATATAAAAAACTTTGCAACCGATAATAAATATAATAATGCACTAAAAAAATATTTAAATCTTTTGTTAACGTAATCAATCAGGTAGTCTTCAATCAATCTAAATATTTTTATAACTGAAAATTCTTAGTGTATATGGGCGAATTTTTGGTTATAGAGTTTATTATTACCTATACTTATCAACGGGATAACCTACCGATAAATATAGCCAAAATATGCATCATCACTAGACATTAGATACAATATACAATTTCCACTAAAATGGGGTAAATATACCAATTTCATATGCAAATGCATAACTCCGGTCTCTGTGTATTTAGTATATTCTTTCCTTATCTTATTTTTTAAAACCTTGAAGGTTCGCGAAAGATCAATAATGTAGTTAAGTATACGGCGTCTCTTATTAACAATACATGCTTTTGCGGTCACGATAAAGACCGCCACGTGTACATATTGAGTAAAAGAAAAAGAACAGTAAAATACAAAAAGATGCGCCCAACGTGGGGCTCGAACCCACGACCCTGAGATTAAGAGTCTCATGCTCTACCGACTGAGCTAGCCGGGCTGTGCTGGGAAGCTCGAATTTTTGTATTCCTTACCGAAATAGTTAAATTTACTTACGATTGCTATAATATGTAGTGGAATGTTGCCAACAGCGTTCGGTTCGAAAAGTGCGCACGCGTAGCTTTTTAAGTTCCTTATTTGAACCGGTCTCCCAGTGGGAGTTGCGAACAGCGAAAGCTACGTTCAAGGTTGATTGAAGCTTTCTTTATTTTAGTAATATCTATAAGAATATACGTCTCACATAATATGATCTACACTAGTCTACAGTAAATTTTACATTGAAAGGAATACCGAATAAATTTAAGACTGGACATTGGTGATTTGTAAACAATGGAAGTTCCTTAGCTAGGCCATGTTAAAGCACTTCCTGGTTTCCAAATAAGGCTATTTGTTTTCCTTATCAAAAGAACTGTTTTCCTGATAGTCCGGATCGGTGACCTTCGATAAATCAAGTGCAAGATTGATGACGTGATGACAGTGATCTTGACCGGGTTTCAATGATGATGACTCAACGACGGACAGTATGATTTCATATATGTATGTTGTATGTGTATGAAAGGTGTCCTTAGACTGTGGAGATTACGAAGTGTAATGATGCAATTGATAACTTCCTACTGCCAATAATGTGTATGACTGAATTACGGCTTATGTATTGGTACAAAAAGTGTTATTATAAATAACATTTAAGAAACAATTTCAGATCCTTTTAAGAGAAAAACTTCCAGAAAGCATTAAATAAATAAAAACATAATTATTAAATTTATTATCTTATTTCTTAAAAGTAATAACCGATGTGTCCCAAATTATATGCAAATCAAATTACGCAAGAATTTTGTAAATTTATTCAACCAATCGCAGCAACAAACGCGCGTTTGAATATTTGTGACATTAATTTTGCGAAAATTACCGTTTCAGAATGTGGACCTAAGAATGGTTTTGTTCAGATTTGTATTCATTCAGCTATACCCAACAGTGTTAACAATGGACGGTGTTTGGCTCTTTGCCAATATTTACTACTTATAGGTACAGCAATAAACACTTCTCAAACAAATAATGATACAATTTTCCGTAAAGATAACCATGAAAGATTCTATACTCATAAAAAGAAAAGTCTCTTCAATGGTATGTTTATAAATGAAACAAACCAACAATGAAAAATATAACTCTATTCGAATGCCCGAATCGCGTGTACTTAGACACCTTTTAAAAGTAGTTACAAAAATTAAGTTTAGCAATTAATTTTTGACAAAGGTTCGAGCATTGTGATGCAACAGAAAAATGGCGGCAGTATTATAAAAGAGTATCTCAGACTCGGTGAAAGTTTGTAAACTATTAACAATTTCGTCGGTCAGTGAAAACAATTGCATTGGTCAAATGTCTTGACATCGGACGAATTGTGTAAACAGTTCAAAGATTGTTTACAAATTTTCATCTACCGACTTATCTGTTTCAAGACGAACCATTAATTTAATTTCGTCTGTCCTCATCACAGTTTTTACTAAATAACCCCTATATTGTCTCTTTTTCACCACTTGGTCCACCTGGTGGAAACCGGTTCGCGGTCGCTACACCAGAACCTTTCTGCCCCATCGGCCATCCGTTCTGCGAGCAATGTGCCCTGCCCACTGCCACTTAAGTTAAGCAACTCTTCGTGATATATCGGCAACCCTGGTTCTCTTGCAGATCTCTACATTTCTGATTCAATCACGCAAGGAAACGCCGAGCATAGCCCTCTCCTATGCCCTTTGAGTGACTGTAACCTTTTTGTTAAGGCCCGTTGCATTTCATTAGTAACTAAAGGTAATTATGATTTCTATACCTTTTCTTTGATTTACGACAGGTTTGGTTGTGATTTGTCTACCATTACCTACTGATATAATACATATAATAACATAATGGTTTAATTTCATACGTACCAAGTAAGATTATAGTTTTATAACTGTCCTAGATGAATTATCCGCATTCTCTAGAAATCAGCTTCAATTCCGTTAAATGCAGGTAGACTCATCTAGTAAGTATCACATAAATGTTGTAATGTTCCTCATAAACTAAAGAATTTTATTGTTTTTACTGCCATTCCGATTTATTTATTACCCATTCTGGAGTTAGAAATTTGAGATACGTCAGAGTCGCTCAAAATTACCGTGTCAAAGCCATCCAAGCTAAACGTATCATATTCCAGTAGATAGGTAGGTATATCCTGTGAAAACCAACTTTACTGCAAGCCCGGTATATGTCACAAATAGTCACAATCACAATATCCATGGATATTGTGATTGTGACTATTTGTGATATATACCCGGCTTGTGTGAACTTTATGTCATGTTCAGAATTCATTTCCCTATTTCACCGTCTACCAATATATACGTATACTGGGTAGTGGGTACTAATGTAAATCGTGGCCATTCTCAAATTTCCTCGATTGGAAAGTCGTAACATTTTCCAATGAATGTTATCTGAACACATGATTGCCTGTCTGTCCTTTACCGCTTTCTACGCGACCTACAAATGTCTGCCCTGCGTCAATTCATACAATAGCCCTTTATTGATGCACTTCGCTTTAGCCAATTAAGTTAATTCCGTGTTTTGACCAGACAAAACCGCTGGGCATTAGTGTGTTGTTAAAATTTATTTTTATTCGTCTGGTGCAGAAAGAAATACTGGCAAAGCAAGTTTGATAATAAAGCTTGTAGCTTTTGTCTTCTTTATGAATGCTTTAAACAACTCATTTAAATATTGAATCCTTTTGCATTAATTTTCACAGCCAGAGAGTTCAATTGCCTCTGCTTCGAATAATTTCTTCTTCGTCTGTTTCATTTAATTCAAACCTTTTCTAAGCCGTTACAGAAACATTCTACCTCCTAACAGCTGCCTTCATTCTCCTACATATAAGGAGTTATGGACTATTTTATGGCATAAGTGGAGTGTATTGTTTTACTTACTGGTTCAACTTGGGAACAGTTTAGTCAAAAACCTGTGGCCCTTTTTAATTCATAATATTGCTCAATTATATGCACCGTGCACTGCTTTGTTGGTCATTTTGTCTCGTAAATCTAAATATTTGTTCCTACTGTTCAATTTTAAACATCAAACATGACAAACTAGAATGTGACCCAAATAACCTTAACTGAAATTCAATACAAAAGAACACATGTCTATAATGCAACCAAAAATACTCACCACTTATGTTAATATAAAGAAAAGAAACCACACACTATTTTTAACGTAGACAGAAAAGAAAATAAAAGAGAAAACAGCTCAGACAATTCAAATTGACGATCTAATAAATCTTAACATTGATGTACATCACTAAACACGAGAATAATACGGCAATCTGGCATTTGCATGATCAACTATAAAGAGAAACACTTCACCACGTGTCAAAGATTAGTTTTAGTCGTTAATTTGTTTACTGATCGATGTTTTCACTTGTTTATTACCGATACACACGAAACGAGTAATGTTTTGAATGGAGCTTAAAGGTTTACTGTAGAAAGTTCTAGGTTTTATTGGTCTTCTGACTGCTACATTCACTGGCTAAATGTCAGGTCCCACTTAGCGGGTGCAGCCATCCGGACTTCGTTAGGAATTTCTGATTGCTTGTCTGGCTTAAGGATGGACGAAAGTTCTTGTTAATTATCAACTTTATCTTTTACATGTTCTTGATTATCTTATTCTTCTTCGCAGTCTATAATAACGTCACTTTAGTCAACTTTTTGTTTACCTCTATCTCTAAACTATATTTCTGTATATGCTTTTTGCTAAGGAAAACTCAAACCGGATTCAGCATTAGGTCGACTTTAAAAGTTTTGAAGAACAATGGCATTCTTCAAACAAACGTGGTGTTAGGTTTAAAGTTCATGATTGTGTATAAGTATAGAAACACATATTACTGGTAGGTAATCTATTCAAATAGGCACAGTAACCTATTTAGCCTAACCTATCCTGAAAATTCTAGCTTAAGATCTATAGGTGAAACTTTTTAGATTTTTTGCTTTTCACTTTATTTCGACTAAGTACTTACTTAATCCTTATTATCTTAAATTAAGTGACTTTTCAAATTAGAAAGTGATAGAGATATTGAAGTTTTCGATTAGAACAATTTGAACACTCCAGATTTTGAACACTGTAGAATTTGCAACAACAAATTTAAATCATGAAATCTTAATAATAAATAATGACGTCAAACTACTTATCTTGCGAGACTTGCACATTGTGGTGAAATAATAAGACATAGAAATATTTATGATATAGAAATATTTATATTATATTAATTTATGTTACTTAATTGGTTTAAAAAACTAACATTTATTTAGAGAAACTCGTAAAATAACAATAAAAAATAAGAGTTAAAACTAGATGAGGTCGGTATTGTTTCCTATTGCCACGGAAAACAAAGGTAGATACAGTTACCATGTAAAGGGAAACCTAGCCGCAATGATCCTTGAAACCTTGCGTAAAACAAAGATACATATAACGAAGATATATACCAATAATATGACGTATCCGGATGCATTATCCGATTTCACAGTGATATAAAACTATCAGAAAAACAAGTTAAGGCTACATATTGATGTAGTTTATTAACCGACTTACCAAAAAGGAGGAGGTTCTATGTTCGACTTTATGTTTGTTTTTATTTTTTTATTTTTTTGTGTATGTTCACCGATATCTCCGTCAATTGTGGACCGATTTTGAAAATTCTTTTTTTGTTTGAAAGAGTATGTTTCGAAATTGGTCCCATTTTAATTTTGTGAAGGTCTGATGGAAAACTTCAGAGATACACAACAGAACTCTTCAATAAATAACGGCAAAACTCTCGGGATTGCTGCAATCGCTTGTCTGTTTGTTGTTTATACCATTTCATAACATAACATCAGGCCAGTACGCTCTAAAGTGGTACGCAGATCTCTCATTTCACCGGTTTGTTCAAGTTTCATGTTATTCGGTTAATCTATTCTGGAGTTATAGGGACCTTAATAAACAACTTGCTATTAGGTAGGTATAACTAAAAAGGGAAAAATAAAAAAACTTTTTTGCAAAAAAAATACCACCGACTTCCAAATGAAAAACTACAAAGTGAAAAATAACTTAACTTTTGGAAGTCGGTGTCCATATCGCAAAAAAATGGTACCTACAAAAGACACCGACTTCCAAAAGTTAAGTTATTTTTCACTTTGTAGTTTTTCATTTGGAAGTCGGTGGTATTTTTTTTGCAAAAAAGTTTTTTTATTTTTTAACTTTTTGGTTTTATAGTATTTTTGTTCGTTGCATCAGATCTGGCCCTAGTTATAAATAATTTGTATTGTTGATTAACCTTTACGGAGACGGTTATATTCAATTTCATGATCGTGTTAATTGAAATAAATGGAAATGGTTCGCTAAAGTTTTTGGGTGAAGGCTGCAAAAACGTGCTAAAATAGATAGGCAAACTAAGTGATATATTGATGTTGATTTCATACTGAGAACTCCGTTTCAGCCTCGAGCTCTTCACCTATCCCTTCTTAGGAGTTAGGAGACCATAATCGGATTTTTATTGAATTCTTTTTTTCATGAATATTTCCCTTTTTATTGTAATTTAATTAGTGGATAGCTAACTACACTCCTGTATCATGAATGTTATAGTGCATTAAGTCCACCTCTGTACGTTTGTGTTCATGAAGTATTATATAAATAAATTATGTTATTTCAAGACCACGTAATTTTCATGCATGTTTTAACACTTTTAACCCTAATGGCCAACCGGTAACACAGACGTGACAGTACCAAATAAACACAACTGCACATTTTTACTGATATTAACCCTTTTAATGAAATCGCGGTCACCATCTGACCGTGGCATGAGGCTGCGGGTCTCACGCCTTTTCTGGGCTAAATTAATGTTAATAACACTTAAATTAACGGGTTAGCGGCGAAAATCGACTGCTAAGATATGCTTCTGAGTCAACATGTTGTTTCTTAAAAAAAAACCTTCATCACACCTAATAATAAGGTAGAATTTTGTACTTCAGAAGATTTGTTGGAAAATCTGTAGCTTTTAAACAAATTAGTATGAATTTCGACCCTAACTACTTCTTAATTAGGTACATCAACAACATTTGTATGGGTTCTCTAAGCCCTGTAGGTCCGTTATTCTATATTGTGACAATGTTTTTAAACCTGAGCCAGTCAACACGGAACTGTATTTTAAATGAGATTTATGAAAAACTAGACTCGATTTGCTATTCTAGGTCTGGCGACATAGTGTCGCCTGGATTTAGGTCTATAAACAAACCTAGATAGAATGTTGTAGCTTGCACCTAGTGTTGATCTTGTGAAACTTGTCTAGGTACTCTTTCACTTTTTTTTATGGGAATAATATTAATTTCATCACGCACAAGTTAAGAAAATTTATCGAAAATGGCAACGGCTTTATTGTTTTCTTTCGACTGCTTTTTTACTCACTATTACACAAATATAATATATATTTAGTTTAGATAAATAATACTTTTTGAAGTTAAACTCGCCTTCTACCTTTCAAATCCTAAATCACTACTAAATTCAACCACCCTATAAATAATAATGCATATTTATGTTTTTTATTAGACTTTCGCTTCGAAAAACCTTAAGACTTTTTTTATTATTGATAGGCTCGCGCTTGACCACCATCTCTTAATACTTCTTGCTGTTTAACTACCCCACTTCAGTATTATCTTTCTTCAGTAGGTAAGTAAATGGTTTCCAATCTCATAACCCGTTTACTCAGTGCTAATAAATTCTTTGAACTTATCTTAACAGACAATGGCCCATTCTCGGCCACTTTCGATTTCCCGAAGTTTCACGTTTTCGTTGCGTGGGCGCATGTGTATAAGTGTAATTGGTTTTTAGAATGTTTCGAGTGTTGTCGCTTTGTTTTGTTTTTATGTTAGGAGGTTTTCGTGAGCTTTTAAATTATTTTCATGTGTGCTTGAGAATTGTGTTGGAAATATTTTGGAGTTGATTGCGGTTTGTTGTCTATATTTTGTTACATAAATGCTTTAGATATTACTAAGAAGCTTCCCATGGTCTATTCTGCAGGAAACCGTACATTTGTGACCTTTTTAGCCATTAATACTTAGCGTTTACGCATTTAAAAAAACTTCGTATTAAGATCAAAACTTCCTTTGATCGACCTTTCGAAACACCTATTCACAATATTAGTTTATTGTCCTAAATTCGAACCTCCCAGTATGGGATTGTCTCTAGCCATTGGCGAAAGCCAAATCATGGTTCTAGATTAAGGCCCAAACGTGACCTTATACGCTATGGTTCAACCGCCGAACATTGGCACAATTTTTTTCTCATGATTTGGTTAACACGCAAATTGTGCACAATAATACTTAATAATACATATTCATTCCTTTTGCACATAACAGTAAATAAACCGTTAGGTGTGTAAAACACAATACATACACATCCTGATTCGCAAACAGAAAGTGGAATATATGAATACGACAGCTTCTTGTCCGTGGCTTGAATCGATTCCCATACAAACCTCTCAAATAATAACCTCTAGATACTAGAGTTCTTATTCTATGTGTCCAAAACTCTAGATCACCTGAAGGCTCACGAAGTTTCGAAAAATACTACTCGCTTGATGTACACAATCCTTCCATATCCATCAAATTGTGGGTATAGGCTGTCAAACAGTCAGCCATGAAACAGGGAAAACAAATCTGAGATGTGCCACTGTGCCCGATGCTCCACTCGCCAAAATTCGCAATTTGCCGAAAAGCAAAATATCTAATTCGTCTTTTTCTTTTTTTATTATTGATAGGCTCGCGTTTGATCACTATCTCACCTGATGATAAGCGATGATGTGGTCGACGGTGAAGCAAGCTTGCCTAGAAGTAACCTATTCACTCTTGACTTAAAGACTCTCAGGTTGTAGCTATCAGGAAATACATACTCCGACAGGGAATGCCACTCCTTAGCTGTACGCACAATAAGAGTATTCCCAAAACGCTTTGTGCGTATGGGTTGGATGTCCACCAATTTATCTTCTTCTTCTTATTTCCACTCGCAAGCTACCATCCAGCGAAATAGATAATATTGGGTTTTTTAATAGAGCCCGTAAAACGGACAGACAATTTCGCATAATATTCATATCTAACATTATAAACTGAGCATATATGTTTTGTTTTATAGCCACGAATACGCTCGCTCACTCCTATTTATCGCAAGTCAATGGCCGTGACTTCCTCCGACCATTCAAGGCGAGTGTTACATATTTAATTACTAATTACTTACCAATGGGTATGTATTGTAATATATTGTAATAGGTGCGCAATCTTGATAGAAGTTATGCCGCGAATTATTGTGGGTTCACCTTGGGAAATAGGGTCACATGTGGTCATATTTTTTTGGGTGTGATCATCTGGAGCCATTGGACATTATTTTTCTTTTAGTGAACCATTTAAGAAAAACCGGCCTAGTGTGAGTCGGACTCGCGCACGAAGGGTTCTGTAAGGAGGGGATTCTTGTTAGTATACGTACCAAAATTTACCTTAATTTTCACCTTTTGATTTTTTTCCATTTATTTGTGCTGTAAGACCTTACTTTTTGGCAAATTTCTTGATTCTAGGTCAACGGGAACTATCATATAGGTTTTCGACCCAAAACCTATAGGGTACTTCGGGTGAGCTAGAATTGTCAATTTTGGTTAAAAGCAAGGTCTTACAGTACAAATAAAGGCAAAATGCCGAAAAATAACTAAAGTTGAATATTAAGGTAAATTTTGGTACTTTGCCCACATGTTTTTATCGTATTTACTCAGGACTTAGATTTTTATACATCTAATAGGTACTATAGACCTCAGTATCTGGTATAAATTTCAACTTGCTAGGTCCACCCGTTCCTGTCGAAAATCAGTGGTGGACACACGGACAGACGGACAAGAGAGTGATCTTATAAGGGTTCCTTCTTTTGCCTTTTGAGGTACGGAAACCCTAAAAACGGTTGGTTAAAAATGTGCTTAAGTGCCCTCATCAAAACCCTTGTCCCAATTTATTTGGGGTAAATATTATTTTTCTTCTATAATTAGCCATCTTTCACACAGAACATCCATTGTTTCTTTTGTCTTCTCCTACTCGGAAAGACACACTTTCCTCATCGTCCTGACGTGCAAAATATGGCGCTTTTCCTCTCGACCAGTTACTTAAATCTTGTCCTCTTTTGTGCACGTTGCAGGAACGGATGGGCGCTAAATTCATCGCTGAATTAGGTGCCAACTCTTATTTAGATTGTCATCGACCCCAAAGAAATGAGAATTAATTAATATAATTATGCAGATGAGCAAAGGTCATCAGACTCTTCTAAAACAGATGTTTTCATAGTTCAGTAGGTAGACAGGTGGCTGACAGCTACATGATAACAGGTTTAAGTGTGACCTAGAAATAGAAACAAATGTTTGCCATAGATTAAGTCAGGTAACAAGGAAAAATTTAAAATTTCCAAAACCGCCGATTTTTTTTCATAATTAATACTTCTGAAAGTAGGTACATAATGTAGACACGCCTCGATCAAAAATCTATCGAATACGTTATTATGACGCGATAACTTGCGAAAATACCCCGATTCAAACAGTAAACAGCACATAACTTTTGATCGACTGAACCGATTTTCACCAAAAATAGCATCAGCTTATAAGAACACTCCCGATAATGTCACTTTTCAAACGAAAAAACTAAATCAAAATCGGTTTATCCGTTTAGGAGGTATGATGTCACAGACAGGTACACAAACACATAGGTTGACACGTCAAACTTATAACACCCCTCTTTTTCTGTCGGTTGTTAAAACAATTGCTACTAGCAACCTAACCTGGCCTAGAAGAGTCTAGGCTAGCCATTGGGCTAGTCAATCAATCTGCCTGGTAGTTATACCAACAATATTTAAGTCAGGTTCCACTTTATCTGAATTGAGGGAAAAACCAGTATTTTATATAAAGCAACTAAGTATTTGAACTCCAAAATCCAGTATCTGGGTAGCAGGCAACCTCTTAACAAGACTGTTTGTCTAGTGAAGACTGTCAAAGATCTTGAAATGACAACCGGGACCAACCACGGCTTAAGATGACTACAGTCGCCAACGTCCTTGAGGCAACAAAACGCGCACTCGTTTCACACTCGCGCGACCCAAAATTCTGTATATTTTTTGTACTTTCCTTCATCCGGCTTAATTACAGACACAATAGAAAGACTATTAAACAGATTACTTATAAGGTCAAAAAAAACCTTAGATCAAAATGTAGATAATTAAATTGTCTTTGAGATGGTGGCATTAAAATACGCCCGGCGCGATTGTCGTGTTTTTGTCGGTGTTAGACATAACTTTACCAATAAATTACACTATGTTATGACGAATAAAACTCAAAATTTTCTTAGATTAAATTATTAAGAAAATGGTCTTATGTAAAATATATTTTTTTCCAAAAACATACGACTGGCCGTTTAGACGTGATTCTCATTTTAAAATCAGCTACTGAGGGGTATCTGCGCCTTATAACTGTTTGACTCGTAAAGACAGACAAAGATCTTCAAATGACAACCGGGACGAACGGCTTAACGTGTTTTCCGACGCTTTGAGGACATCAAAAGTATAAAAGGTCAAGGATAGATAGTATAGGAGTACCTAGGTAAATACGTAACTAGTAAACAGTGTATATTGCTTACTAAAGATACATTTGTACGATTTACAAGTCCTTGATAAGGTAGGCAAGGGTTTATTAGTAATAGGACGCCCTTATCGTCATTCAGTCGTGGTTACAGTAGGCACTACCATCGTGTTTTATCGTGGCACGTGTACAAACTAATGATGCGAGGTTTGAGCAAACAGTTCTTTGTAGATCAATAACATGCTGAACAAATATGTGTACAAAACCCTTACAGTGCGTGTTTGAAAAGATGTGGCGAATGGCGGCCTTTTAGCAATAGAACCGTGTTTTTGTTTGAAAGTGTAACTCGTCCTACAAGGCATTGTGCAATTTACCTAAACGCGTTATCGAGTTACAAAAGTGGCAACGATAATGGTGTTATTGTGTTCAGGGACATATTTACATGTTCATAGTTTATCATGATAGGTATTCTTGAAGTCGGTACAACAGGTCGGTTCATGTAACCAAATACTTGTAAAACTCTTTTTAGTTTCTTGTCCGTCCGTTCTTCTTCTTAAGTGCATGCTATTTCATCCCACAACACGTGCTAATGAGATAGATGCTGTGATGAGCAGTAAGAAGCTAGTTCGTGTACGAATTAGCGCTTTTGCAAATTTGTAGCGAAATGGATGATGATTTAGGACGAAAACGAGCGCGCGAAATTTTATAAACAGTCCTTTGGGATTCTAGATATCATAAATAAACAACTAAATGTATATTTTCAAAATATTTTTTTTGCATTTTTGAATTACTTATCTATCCCTGTATGGAGGCCGTTTTACAATTTTCCTTCTTCTTATGGTATTTATTTCCGACCAAAGATCCGTTAAAATTAGAGTTGAAATATGGAACTTTCGACGCTCATAACTTTCAAATATATTTTCTTTTTTTACTTTTTTGTCTCCATACAGGGCTAGATAATGATGAGACACATTGATATAATTTTATATTTTGAACGTACTTCGTCAAAAAGTGGAGCAATCGCTAGACTACGTTTGTATGGAAGAATTTTCGACTAGTGTAACCTTAACAAGCTACATTTGCAAATGGACGGATGATTTGATTATTAATAATTTTGAATTATTTTTATTTTTTTACTTTCAACAGTGCCGCTTAATGGCCTAATTGAATAAAGAAATTTTAATTTTGATTTTCAAGGCGTCCGTCAGTGAAAAATATTCTAAGTAGCTATGTACAGGTTGATTCAAACCGTATGACGGCTCGGAACACGAGGTGAGTCGCTGCGCAGTAGCGAATTCATTTGATAGCGGGTGTGAGGGAAACTGCGCAGTGAAAAACAAACTTTACAGTTGCCTTTATGTTTGAATCACCTGTACCTTGTATGGATATACCTACACTCTCGTAACTTTAACAAACAAACTAATAATTACTCAATTATTTCGACACAAACACTTCGCTGTACGCCTGCATATAATCTAAAACTAAGATTTATAATATAAATAAAAATATAACCCCGTTATTCCTTAGAATTTCCGGTGGTAACAACCTACAGGTTTGCGCAGCAGTATGCGCATACGCACCTAACAAGCGACTTCCTCCGGCTGGTAACTATGGCGTTGTCAACGGATGCAGGGGAGTTTTGTTTCATGTATAACATTTGTTAATGGATGAAATTACATACAAATTGTAGGGAATATAGTCTTTGGTATGTTTAGTAGTTTTTTTCCGGTCGAAGGATGGCTAAAAATAAGTACATAAGCAGCTATTCATTAGTCAAGTGTTAGATGTTATGTGCTATTTTCTATATTCTATATTTTTCCACTGAGGAATTGGTCTTTATAGGTACTTCCTAGCATGTAGTTTTGTATTTGAACAGCTGCCAATAATTTCATAAATAATACATGATCTGAAGATCTTATCCATTTTCGCTAGTTTGTCTTAGGTAGCTTAATTTATGCATTTTCGCTGCCGATATCATCGATCATCATCATATCAGCCGAAAGACGTCCACTGCTGGACATAGCCTCCCCCAAGCGTGATCCCGTGCATTTCACATCCAGCCATGCTGCCGATATATCTTAAAAATATTATAGAATAGAAAACATTTATGTCAAGACACAACACAGCAGCAACAACAAACACAAAGAAAAGAATATTGTTTAAAATAATACCTTAGTAAAACAAAATGTTTGTAATAGGATTGCAGATAGATACCTACTTGTAATAAAGGTTATAATTTACATTTTAGTGTTCCTAATGCATCATCAATGAAAGCGAACTGCAACAATACACATATAGAGTTATTTTACGTTTATGAATGACAATTACATCAATTTAGCACTTATCTATGTTAATTAGAATTATGCAAAAGTCATTACGAGTCAACATTGAACTTAAATCGTTGTTTCGATGATTTAATTCAAATTATTTAGCAATATAATGAGTAAGTAATTATGTTATTAGTGTTTTAAGTATCGATCTTAATTATGCAAATTAAAATGCATTACCGACTTCGTAAAATACAAAGTCTGTTTCAGTTTACATTTTGCGTTCTATGTGAATTATGGTGCGAGTTATCTTTATGAAAAGACAGAAGGTGCGTTTTCTACTTTTCGTTTTTATTTTCTCTGAGCATAAATATGTGCCCATCTCCACTTTTATTTTTAATATGTCCGAATTTTATTTGCAATTTAATAATATACAATACTTAATTAACAACAACTAGGTATATACACTTAAATAAAAATAAAACTCAAAACCGTCGGGCGTCAAAAATTCGTCATAAAATTTACTAGTTAGTTATTTCATTCGCGCACGAAGGGTTCCGTACCATTATCGCAAAAAAAAAAACGCCAAAAAACCACGTTTGTTGTATGGGAGCCCCACTTAAATATAAATGTTATTCTGTTTTTAGTATTTGTTGTTATAGCGGCAACAGAAATACATCATCTGTGAAAATTTCAACTGCCCAGCTATCACGGATCATGAGATACAGCCTGCATGGTGACAGACAGACAGAGGGGACAGACGGACCGCGGAGTCTTAATTATAAGGGGCCTCGTTTTTACCCTTTGGGTACGGAACCCTAAAAAAATCTTTACTTGAGCTTTCTCGTTTTAGCAACAGCGTCTTCTATTTTTAACCCCCGACGGAAAAAGAAGGCTTTTTTTAAGTTAGACTGTGTATCTGTCTGTGGCATCATAGCTCCTAAATGGTTAAACCAATTTTGCTTTAGTTTTTTTTGTTTGAAAGGTACTTTATAGATAGTGTTCTTAGCTATGTTTGATGTAAATCGGTTCAGCTGTTCAAAAGTTATGCACTTTGAATCGGGGTATTTTCAAAAGATATTGTCTTATAATGTGTGTGTCTTTATTGTCTTGTCTTGTCTGGTGAAGGTTGCGGGGATTCGCTGGATGCGGGACGCACGGGACCGGTCAATGTGGCGACGCTTGGGGGAGGCCTATGTCCAGCAGTGGACGTCTTTCGGCTGATATGATGATGATGATTGTCTTATAATTACGTGTTTCGATGGATTGTAGATCGAATTTTTTTTACTAAGATACATTATTTTGTTAAATGAGGTGTTTGTGTCGAGGGTTTCTTTATATTTTACTTGATTGTACTGTGTCTTCTTCCTAACTATTCGGGAATACATATCTGGTGCTATTCATGTGTCGTAGGTGCATCATATATATTTTTAACCCCCGCCGGAAAAAGAGGGGTGTTATAAGTTTCACGTGTGTTGCTGTGTATCTGTGTGTCTGTCTGTGGCATCATAGCGCCTAAACCGATGAACCGATTTCGATTTAGTTTTTTTTGTTTGAAAGGTAATTTTGTCGAGAGTGTTCTTAGCTATGTTTGAATAAAATCGGTTCAGCCGTGCAAAAGTTATGGGGATTTTACTGTTTGAATCGGGGTGTTTTCGCAAGATAAATGTGTCGAGGGTTTTTTAAATTGTGAAATTTTACTGTACCTACTTTACTTTTTTGTAGCTGGCACCTTTCTTTCTACGTCGTATTTACTACGGCGCCATCCAGGGCGCCTCTATATTAAGTACGCTTACTATGCTTAGGCCTAAAATGATTACGAAACAATATTTCCCGCTGATTTCACGAAAGGTTTGTTGACATGATAATTCAATACGTCGACAATTTAATTAATAGCGAATCAAAACAAACGGCATCAAAGTCCAATTCATTGGCTACGACCGACCTTTGATTTGTAAGTGAAATTTCAATAATTAATTAATTGTTTACTGAAAACTCATGTGCATTGGGATTACCAGTTGCCTGGTCAGTTTGCTCGCGACCTTGCCGCGAGAATCACTTATGATTAATAAGAGTTCCGTTACATGAAAATTCTGAAAGTAGTACTCAACTACGAAGTTGGAATATATGGAAATATGCACGGCACGCATGTAAGTAAATATCCTTTACTTATAAGAAAGAAAGTAACTCTCAAAAGTGATGTTTGAACCTTGTTGATGATATGTGATCTGACTGTGTTATGTGAATCTGTAATTTCATGATTGTGAAAACGTTCAAGTTTTATTCATTATTGTTTTAACCTGTTTAGTTGCGACTTGTGACCAGGAACAGTTTTCTGGATCAATATATTATTCTATCTGCTTTGGATGCTGACCAGTCTATTCGATTCATTTAGTTTTTGGAACAAAACTAAGCAATGGGCTACTGGCAGGCGGTTTGGCAAACATTGTTCATTTGCTTTAGCTTTTTATGACAAAAAGTGTTAAGTGCCATCGTTTGTTAGTAACTTTATTTTTTCTTCTAACTTTCTTTTTTTTCTAAGTTATCAGATGCGTATATCATCATACTCCTACATTTATTTTGAATCGGTTAAAGCCCTTACTCCGCTTATTTCCGTAAAATGGTTACTTTCTAAAGCATATTTTCCTTAACGGCTAGCTTAAAGGTTTGAGTTTTTTATTTGTGTATTATAGACCCATGTACTTTATTTGTGAAACATGGTTTGTTCGTATAACTAATACTTTTGCTTTAACAAGTAAAATTTCACAATTTAAAAACCCCCGAAACATTTATCTTGCGAAAACACCCCGATTCAAACAGTAAAATGGCCATAACTTTTGAACGGCTGAACCGATTTTATTCAAACATAGCTAAGAACACTCTCGACAAAATTACCTTTCAAACAAAAAAAAACTAAATAGAAATCGGTTCATTCGTTTAGGCGCTATGATGCCACAGACAGACACACAGATACACAGCAACACACGTGAAACTTATAACACCCCTCTTTTTCCGGCGGGGGTTAAAAAATAATTAACGACACGATATTTTTCCAAAACGACTTTGATGTTTGAAAATAGTTTTACACAGAAAAATTTATGGTTAGAATTTAATCTTAACCTACATAGTATGTCAATTAAAAAATAATTTTGCACACAAAACTGTCCAAAAGGAGGTCCAATATAGACATTCCAGCACCAAGCGGGCGCCCTGTCAGTGCCACGTTAACATTGGGGAATATAATATATATGTCTTAAGCTATGATAGCTGGCTACTTGTTTTAAAGCCGGGGGCTAGTTTAAACTTTCGTCAATGCTACAACATACTTTCATAGAGGTTAAGTACACTTGGACATTGTCGAGTCGCCATTGATACGACTTTTACCTTGTCTCTAACATGATTAAAGTATTAGAATACCACATTCTTTATTCTTACCTTCGTATGTGAATGGCTTATGGAGAACAGCCGGTCGTGAGTTGGCGAAGAATTTTCATATCTTAATTATTTCTGTATAAGGCCTAAATTTGTTTGTACCCGCTTGATACAAATAGGCTCCCCTCTCCCCTTCTATAACTATGGGTACCTCTGCCTGACCCTTCGGAGAATGCAGGCGTGATGTTATGTTATTTCAAACAACTGGTCCCTTCTGTTTTCTTTTTTTTATTCATTATAGGCTCGCGCTTGACCACTATCTCACCTGATGGTAAGCGATGATGTGGTCGACGGTGGAGCACGCTTGCCTAGAAGTAACCTATTCACTCTTGACTTAAAGACCCCAGATTTTAAAATCTCTCCGTGAAAATTTAAGAGCTCTCTCTCTACTCCGCTTTAGTGCCGAAAAACAGTTATTTTCTAAAGCCTACTCCTTAGCAACGGCTAGGTTAAATGTTTTGAAAAATATATATATTTGTTGTTGATTCATGTACTGTATTTGTGAAACATGGTTTTTTTCGAGTAACTAATAGTTATGCTTTTAAAAATACCCGGCCAAGTGCGAGTCGGACTCGCGCACGAAGGGTTCCGTACTTGGTATACTGCGGTTTACGATTTATGACATATTAAAAAAAAACTACTTACTAGATCTCGTCCAAACCAATTTTCGGTGGAAGTTTACATAAATAAATAAATAAAATAAATAAAATGTTTATTTCAATTACATAAAGCACATTACATGGTAATGTACATTATATATTTTTTTTATTTTTATCATTCTCTTATTTTAGAAGTTACAGGGGGGTGGGACACATTTTACCACTTTGTAAGTGACTCTCGCGCAACCTATTCAGTTATAAAAAAATTATATTAGAAACCTCAATATCATTTTTGGAGACCTATCCATAGATACCCTACATGTATGGGTATAATGAAAAAAAATTTTGGAGTTTCAGTTTCAAGTATGGGAACCCGAAAAATTGTATTGTTTTTTTTTCTTTTTTTTGTGTGAAAATCTTAATGCGGTTCACAGAATACATCTACTTACCAAGCATAGTTCTTATAGTTTCGGAAAAAAGTGCCTGTGACATACGGACGGACAGACAGACAGACAGACATGACGAATCTATAAAGGTTCCGTTTTTTGCCATTTGGCTACGGAACCCTAAAAACGGGCTGTTTCCTGGGTAGAAAAAGATAATTCTATTTAGTCCATCAGTGAGATTATCAAATAATATTGGACACGTATTTTTTTGCTTTACAAAATCATTAGAAATTTATCAAAGTTCAGGAGTGGGGGCTTGTGACGTCACTCAGGCATAAAGTGTGCTACCGGCGTGACGTTTCACAATGTTTCAACGCATTATATCGTCGTCACTTTATGGTGCTTTATGTTTATGTGTCAAAAGAAAAAATACGTGTCTAATATTTTTTATTAATCTACCTGACGGACACAAAGCAAATTTTCAGTAAACTACCTTATTAACGATGCGATATTTTTCAATACTTTTGCCTACTCCACCGACTTAAATGTTGACATATATTTTAACTCAGAAAAATGTGTGGGTAGAATTTCTACATAGATTATGTAAATAAAAAAATATTTTGCAAACAAAACTATCCAAAAGGATGTCCAATATTGATATTGGCGCACGGCCAGTACTGCGTTAACATTGGGGAACATAATTATATTATGCGGTACCCCGAGCAAAACGCCGCGCTAGCCGTTTTCGTGCTGTTATTAGGAGCTATCTACTCGTTATTTAAAAAGAAATATCAACTAATAAAAATACATTAAATTTCTACATATTATTAATTCTAAATGGTAGTCGTACTTTTTTTTATAGAGGTATATGTTTCACTAATCTCCTTCCAACAAAACCATGTAAATCAGAAATAATTATTGATAGCATGCATCTCCTCGTAAAGTGTTCATTAATTATTTTTTGTACTAACACTAATGGATAGACAATTTAATAACGGACATTTTATTATACTTATTATTATTATTATATACTTTATTGTACACCACAAAACATACAGGAAAAACATTTACAAAAACAAGTGTACAATGGGCGGTCTTATCGCACAGGGCAATCTCTTACAGACAACCTTTAATAATATTAATACCTACCTACCACCCACCTACCTACCTTACACCTACCTTTAGTAATATTTTTTTCAAAAGAGTTATATTCGATTTTATAAAGATTTTATTCTAAATCTGGGCGTATTCACTACTGTAATTTATGCGCCACCAGTGCCGCTAGACCAATAGGAATGCTCATATTTCATGCCGATTTTTTGGTCAGGGTACCGTCTTAAGTGAAATGAGCTTGCAATGAGGTGCCATTTAACATAGAGATAATTGTCTACCTACTAAGAATTGATAGCTCACTTTACCTTTGGTAAGATTTAAACATTAGAATTTCAGGGTTTTGCAATAGTCTCCTACGAGACGAAATTCGTTGATTTGAAATCTGTAAATTACACAAAGATCTATAAACTGTTGCAATAATTTTCTACTTATTAGTGGTAGGCAAGTATACCTGTATATAGTAAGTACATAATACCTACTACTTAAAACTATCCTCTTGTAATATGAAATAAGATAGATACTTGCCTCAATAAAACTTGAATCAATATTATGACATAATTGCCATTGGTATTATCGACCCTGACTTCTGTATGAGTCATTGTTTCGCGTCGTGGCCTCATATTTAGCACACTGACATTATCAAACATGCAAAAAATAAGGAAGCATGAGATTACAGTTATGATAACACTATGAAAAACATTATTCTCCCTCGTTTGAACGCCTTATCTGCGCCCGCGCACACGATAAGCTCAGTTATGCTCTGATTTTCTTCTTATCAAACATTAAAAGCAGCGACGAAAATACTGCTCTAAAATTTAAACTTTATTGTCACGTAATAGAACTGAGAATTCACCGATCTCCATCAGTAAATACTAACTTAATTAAATTAATTATAAAATATTCTGCTTTTATACATAAGACGTTATTTCTTGGCCAGTGACCTCGTTAATTGTATTGCGTGGTGGACTTTGACCGCTCGTTGCATCGCTACATCCGAGATAACTATCATTACAACGTTTATGCGAGCATCAAAGACGCACCGTCATTAGACGACATTAATTTCTTCCAGTCGTATAAGGAATCGTGTATCAATCGTACTTGACATTTCACCGCTATCGAAACGATCTGCTAAATAGACTGTACGAACCTTTTATGAAGTTAAATGTCGCTGTTATTGCAATAATTGTTACGACTTACGAGTTAACTGTTTACTGACGAATACTTGTCTCTCTTTCCAGATGGATAGCAGCTCAGAAGCGATGGAGTTGAGGCGGGAGTTGGACGCGGTGCGCAATGCGCTGCAACAACAGTCCGAGTCCGTCCTGAAGCAGCGACACCAGCTGGTGGAGGCGGGCCACGCCCTTGCCGCCAGGGACAAGAAGGCGGCGCAGGAGAGGCGACTCAGACAAGACCAACTCGCATTAGTACTACGATCGCTAGTCCTCCTAGAATCCCGCCTCACCAGGGAACAGAAACAAATCCACGTTGCACTCCATCAAAAAGAAAAAATCATCAAAACACAACAGGAAGAAATCGCAAAACTAAAGGCACGCAAATCATACTGCAGCAATTGCCAGCAACTGCTCGGTTTTACCAGCGAACAGACCAACATTGAAACAGATCCCGAATTTCAGAGCTTAGAAAGCACGGATTCTAGATTTCAAAATACGTTCGTTAGAAGCTGTAGTTATCGTGAAAGAAATTCTCCACCGGTATTCCAAAAAAATACTAGGTTAAGTAAGAGCTTTCAGTACCAGTTGCCAAAGAGTGAGATTGTTTATGGCAACACGAGTTCCAGCGAAGAAGGCAACACTGCTAGTGTCGGCAGTAAGGGCACGTTTATCAAAAACAAACAAGCGTTTGTGAGACGAGACGTCTTCAGAAGGTCGAGGAAATACTCGGGAAGAAAAAATAACAACAAGTATGCAGACAACATGCAGAAGGGTTACAATAACCAAGCCAACAACAGCAGTAGTGCTGAAGAGTGTATTGGTATGAGTTACCAAGTAAACCACGATGATGAAATCACTGCGAACCAAATAGCCAATGATATAAGAAAAGCTTCTTTGAAAATTGACCAGCTCATTGGTGAAGCTGCTAAAAAAGAACAAGAAAACACTGCCAGTGAATCCGAGAAAACATATTCAACAAAAATGGAGAGATTACACGGAATCAAACGGCAGGCGTCAGATGAAATTAAAGCCAACAGACAACTTTTTCTGAGTAATGTTCTCAGTGAAGAGAGCAATGAGAAACCTTGGTATTGTAATGTTAGTGATCCTGAACAAGAAGGAGACTGTTTGGATCAAAGACCACTAAGCAATAAATCAAAATCAACAGATGACCTGTTGGGAGTTGGTTTCAACAGTGGCATAGTTGATGCTGGAGTAGTAGCCGCTAAGAACGAAGTATTGTGCAATAATATAATGAACAACAATGAGAGATTCAGTTACAGGTTTGATGATAAGAACAATAACATAGAATCAAACTTAAACAAACAAGCGGCTAATGCGGAAATAAATGAAAATTGGTATGCTAGCACTAGTGATGCAGATGAGAACCCATCTAATGAGATTTATAAAAATAACCCGGTACTAGAATGTGTCAATCAAATATTGCTCCAAAATTCATTAGATGATAGCAGCAATGACAATTCTAAATCTAGTGAAGCACCTAGCCCTAAAGCATCAACAAAGCGTGTACAGTTCTCCACTCTCAACAGTATCTCCTATGATGAAAAAGTAAGATCCAATAACACTAGCAACACGCTGCCCAGATCAGATAAGAGGGTAAATAAAATAGTAAAGTTCAGCTTAGAGACCGCCTCTGAACACAGTTATGAAGTGCCAAACACAGCTCAGGGCTTCCAGTACGAGATACAGAGTTTGTACAGCAATGAATATGAGCCTATCATTACGAAAGGTAATGATTCTAAACCTGCACCAATTCCGCGCACCGTGCAAGCTACTGAAAAACCAGCGGTTCCTAAAATAAGAGGTTCTATAGTGAAAAACATGGCAGCTTCCTTAGAAAATCGTAACAATATCAATCTCATTGAAAGAAAAATTGATAATGAGCTTGGGTCTATGAAGATATTTAATAAGAGAAAAGTGCCCAGAACTCCACCCGCCCTACCGCCAAAGCCAAAAAATCTTTCGGCTAAATGGAAAGCTGAAAACATTGTCAAACAAATGACAGAGCAGTTAGACTCTGAAGCCGTTGCGGCTAACCAACGGGTTGCAGATGTTAAGACGAGAAAAGTGGGACAAGTAGCAACTGTCAATAGTGTAGAGCCTGACTACTGCTCCATTTCAGAGATAAATGTTCCAGTAGTCAGCAATGGTAAGAGGGAGTTGCTACTCACACAGCCAACGGTTGAGATACACAATGAGCAGTATCCAGTGCACGCCGTCAGTCCAAGGAACAGCGTTGCCAAAGTGGTATCTTTGCCAAGGATCCAAAACAAGATCAGTGATAAAGACATTCCTAAACTTCCTCATGTCACTGAGATCATCATTCCGGATGAAGATGAAAAGCCGAACGATGAACAAAGCCGCTCCTTCCAGCAAACTACTGACAGTTACTTGACTAACTTTGCTATGCATCCTCTGCAACCAAAATTAGACCCTCGAGCTTCCATACAAATGGGCAACACAGTGTCTTCTATACTATCGGAGATCAACAAAGGTGGTAAGGGAGGCAACAAGCAGATCAATTTGACAGAACTGGACAATCAGTTCAACCATGGACCCGAAAAAAATCAATCAAATAACGCAGAATTGCATAAAGCAGAATATTTCGACGACATGGACAAATTCGATTTGTCTCAGAATTTTGAGGAATTTAAGATAGACGATGAACTCGGCAGCATAGTTGCAGAGGAATACCGCATCAGCTCCGGCAGCAGTGACGGTTCCATGTCTGACGTTGTAACCGAAAATCTTACCAATGTACCTGATAAAGATAAACAACAAAATACTACTCCTAAGGATGACAATGGAAACGCTGATAATTTTCTTGAAAATAATGAGAGTGCCTTGAGCAAAGGCTCGTCGAAAAACGCTAAATTGTCCAATAAGCCTGATCTCCTTTCAAATATAGAGAATTTAGAGACTGAATCTGTAAGGAACTCAGATATTGAGTCCAGTAATTCGTCTGGGAGCAACAGTGGCTCTTACAACACAGTGAAGTGCGAGCCGAGGATGGTGCTTAACAACAATCCAGAGATAAACGCGCCTAAAACAAAAGGAACTTTCGATTTCTTCTTAGAGACGTCTGGTCTTAGTTCTAAGTCTATTTTCACGCCGAGCAAGCACTACTTGGGCTTGAGGCCACCGAGTGCTAACCACAAGAGTGTGTTGAAGCCTAGGGACATAAAGATGCGCGTGAAGAATAATATTACAACGAACAAAATCAACGAAAAACCTATGACGACTGCAATTAAATATTTCGAACCCTATGTGTAAACTAATTTTTAGTTATTGTGTATTTTATTTTTAATGAAATGCTTAAAACTATTTATTGTAAAAAATGAACTTGCCGGCGTAATATTATGTACTAATGTATTTATGTTATTGTAAATATTAGAATTATACCTAGTTATTTTTCAATTATAAAATATTTAACATTTATAAAATTGTTTCATTTCTATACAAGTAGGTAACCTGATACTGATAGTTCTAGATTCTGGCATTATAGGTACCTTACTAAACAACTTGCCTATTAGGTAGGTACAACTAAAAAGTGAAAAATAAAAAATCTTTTTTCCAAAAAAATACTACGGTTATAACTTTCTTTTTAGAAGTCAGTTTCTTTGTTAGGTACCATTTTTTTGCGCTCTGGACACCGACTTCCAAAAAGTAAGTTATTTTTCACTTTGTAGTTTTTTTATCAGAAAGACGGTCGCTAGTGGCGCCCACCAGTAGGCGCCACTAGCGAGTAAGTCCCTGAAATATAGCTGTTAAACGTTGTTATAACACGCTCGGAAGCAAAGTTTGAATTTAAATAATTTCTAATACCGTAGACGTGCGATTAAATGTAACATGGAGTATGGTCCAGTTTTGGGCAGCTCCTTTTTTTCGAAAAAAGGCGAATACAATTTTACGAAACATAAAACTCTATTAAAGCAGTGGTTGGTAAAATCCGTACCTATTGTAAACTGCCATATTTAGCAAATATTCACAATAATAAAAAAATAGTTAATAAACTCGCGCTAGAACCCAAAAAAAACTATGACGTTTGACCGGTCTGACGTTTTAAAGACCTTACTCTACACCAGCGCCCCTAGCGGCAAATTAAAACGCGATAGCCCTAATTACGAGTAGATTCTTTATTATCACAAACACAATACGAAGTGATTAATGTAGATGAAATGAAAACCAACATATGGAAGGTGGTATGGGCGATAGATATTTACAAGAACATTAAAAATATTATAAATCAGATGAAAAATTGGGTTCTAGCCGTTATAGTATTTTTTGTCTCGCCGTCTTTTGTTTTTCTGTCAAAAGTCATAAGTCGTGTTTCAGTCGGGTAAGTAGTTAATCCATACTATATATATTTAAATAATATTTTAATTGCGAAAGTAACTCTGTCTGTCTGTCTGTTACCACTGAACTGATTTAGATGAAAGTTTACGACCCGGAAAAGGACATACGCTACTTTTTTTTCATAAAAAACTAAGGGGGAGAAATGGGGGTGTGGGGTAGATTTTAAGAAACTTATTATTATGGCTTAAACCGCTGAACCGATTTAGATGAAATTTTGTATGGGGATAGTTTGAGACCTTGGGAAGGACATAGAGTACTTTGTTTGCATAAAACATGAAGGGGAAGAAATGGGGGCAGTGTTAATTTTATATGTAACTTCTTATCATGCAACTTCTTCTTATTATGAAACGATTTAAATGAAATTTGGTATGGAGATAGTTTAAGAACCTGAGATGGACATATGATAGGCTACTTGCATAAAACACGAAAGGGCATGAATGGGGGGGAGGGTTAATTTTGTATGTAACTTCTTACTTCTACCTATTCATGTAATCATATTTTTTTTTTAAATTTGTATGTCAATTGGCAAAACATAGCGCACTACCTAACTTTTAAGATCTTGCATGTAATTATTACCTATGTTTTACAAATAAATGATTTTGATTTTGATTTTTTCTTAACATGCAACTTCTTCTTATTATGAACCCATTGAGATAAAATTTGGTATGGAGATAGTTTGAGACCCCGAGAAGGACATAGACTACTTCTTTGTGCTTAAAAATCGAAGGGTGAGAAATGGGAGGGGTTAGTTTTGTATGAAACTTCTTATTATGGGGATCGATTCACTACAAAGTTTGCGGAAATACTTCCGTAACAAATAATTAAATTGTACTTATTCTTTTTTTTAATTATCCCCAAAAGGGGGTTGGAGTTATAAAGATATGATGTACGATGTAAAAAAAAAAAAATTCATGAAGCTGAATTTCGGCAGGTGGTAGTATAAAGATAGTAAACTTCGAATTTACAAAATAAAATTTGAATTTACAAAAATCCTTATGTATGATAAGACGCCTAGTTAAAAGCACAAAGCAAATATGCGTATATACACATTAAAACTTTGTTTGGACCCTCTTAACTAGGGTTTGGAATACCAGATAAATAAAATTCCCGGGATATGATGTTAATAGTGGACTTATTAAGCAAATCAAGTTTAAATTGCATAGTTCTTATACTTAAGATTTTAATGATATCTAAAAAAAAAACGATTTCGTCACTGACTGACTCACTCACTCACTCTCTCACTGATGATCATCAAAATTCTAGAAAGCTGATATTTGGTAAGTAGCTAGTATTAGAACATAAACAACAAAAACATTCTGAAACTTGGAGCTTTTATCCCCCAACCCGTTTGCGTTTTGCTAATACTTTCATTGTGCGCACGGCTAAGGAGTGGAATTCCCTTCCGGAGTCTTGATGCTAGACGCCTGAAAACTGATATAGGGTCCTCTTGTTATCCATACTAATATTATAAATGTGAAAGTAACTCTGTCTGTCTGTCTGTCTGTCTGTTACCTTTTCACGCTTAAACCGCTGCACCGATTTAGATGAAAGTTGGTATGAAGATAGTTTGAGACCTGGGAAAGGACATAGGCTATATAGGTAGGGTAGGGTAGGGTAGGGTATGGTAGTGTAGGGTAGTGTAGGGTCGGGTAGGTTAGGGTAGGGTAGGGTAGATAAATGTTTGGTCTTTTTATGGCAAAACAAAGTTTGCCGGGTCAGCTAGTAAATAATAAAATACATATTTCAGGACTTTTACTAAATCACCAAATTTCAAATGGGCGTAAGGTTAAAAAATTATTCACTGTTCATCACTCAGTTATAGTGACACAGAAAAACTTCTAGAAATTGTTGTTTGAAGATATGTCCTCATATCTTCTTGTACATACTTAAATTTATATATATATGTCTCTTTTTTTGTTCTTTTATTGTTTGTTTTATTTTTTTTATTTTATTTTTTTGTGTTTTCTACCAATTTATGTATTCTTATGTTTGTTAATAGACTAATTTTATTCAATAATTTAACTGGCCCAATTATTGCTCTAAGTAAAGTGATGGCCTGAAACACAGGTTTGAAAGAACCTAAATCGGGCAGGTCCATACCAAAAAATTGACATTCTGTTTTTTTTTTAATAAGCTTGCAGTTGTAATAAAATATTTTAGAAATAGTTTAAATATAAGCTCTATATATACAATTGTTTTAGAAATTAAACTACTGCACCTAATGTACACTTTTATGAACGTACTTACTTTTTTTAATAAATTATTCTTATTCTTATTCTTATTACTTTTTAACCGACTTACCAAAAAGAAGGAGGTTCTATGTTCGACTTTATGTTTGTTTTCATTTTTCTTTTTGTGTATGTTCACCTATATCTCCGTCAATTGTGGACCGACTTTGAAAATTCTTTTTTTGTTTGAAAGAGTATGTTTCGAAATTGGCCCCATTTTAATTTGGTGAAGGTCTGATGAAGAGCTTCGCAGATACACAACAGAACTATTCAATAAATAAAGGCAAAACTCTCGGGATTGCTGCAATCGCATGTCTGTTTGTTGTTTGTACCATTTCATAACATAACATCACGCCAGTACGCTCTAAAGGGGTACGCAGATCTCTCATTTCACCGGTTATGTTCAAGTTTCATGTTATTCGGTTAATCTATTATGGAGTTATAGGAACCTTAATAAACAATTTGCTATTAGGTAGGTTAAACTAAAAAGGGAAAAATAAAAAAAACTTTTTTGCAAAAAAATACTACCGACTTCCAAATGAAAAACTACAAAGTGAAAAATAACTTAACTTTTGGAAGTCGGTGTCCATATCGCAAAAAAATGGTACCTACGAAAGACACCGACTTCCAAAAGTTAAGTTATTTTTCACTTTGTAGTTTATGTATTTTTTTGCAAAAAAGTTTTTTAATAAGAGCATTTGACAAACAGCGAGCGATTAGCAAACGATTATTTAGGACCTACCATACCTACACTGCTGGTAATGTCGACTTTTATGACTTAAAGCTTTTGATCGCTATCGTTTTGCTCTTGCAAAAGATACGTAATATCGCTGCGGGTATTTTGATTAACTATTTGTATTTACAAATATATTTGATGTGATAGTTGGGTATCAAAATTTTAGGTTTTTGCAGCTGATCATTAATATGTATACCACTTACATGTTAAAGACAAATTCGTAAAAATAAAATAACTATAAGTTGTAATTTAAAATAGTTATTAAATCAAAAACCCGACTGCTAAAGAAGCGAACTAAAAAGATGTAAATAAGAAGAAAATCATGCTGTGCAGTCGGAGGATACATATGGTTTTGGTCAGCCAGCTCGTAAATTATTATCGACCTATTCTCCGACTGCACAACATGATTTTCTTGTTGTTTACATCATTTTAGTTCGCTTCTTAAGTAGTTAGGTTTTTGATTTTATTAACTATTTTTTTGTAGTAACGAAACTTGGCAACAAGGAGTTGCGCATATGAAATACGTGAAGCCTTTATGTGACAACTTCTAGTAACGAGGCCTGTGACGGTAGCGAAACGGCCTAGGCATATATTTTGACTAAGGGGTAGAGTCTCTCTCTTTGCGCCTCCGGTTTTATATACACTCTAGGGGTAGCAGCCAAAAGACTACGTGAAGTCAGGGTGCACCGATTCGGTTTTGGAACCGGTATCAATGTATATTTGTTTCAAATTCAACCGGTATCAATGTATATTTTAAACGATTTACCTAATGATTTTCGATTAAATAAACGTCATATCTCATCAGAAGTGAGATATACTAACTTCTGATATATTCACTCGTTCACAAGATGTATCTTTTGAACGTTATTGAAATGAAAATATACCAAATAATCTGTTGTTCAATAGCCGTTCCAGCCAGAATGTTTGATAAGGTAGGCGCTTAGGCAGAATAGCTGTTGGTCTATAATTATTAATACAGTGTCATTCCCCACTCTTGTGAATGGTGTTATGAGTGCCTTTTAAACGCAAATGGAGAGGTACCAGATTCTCTCGCCAAGTTGCAGACGTGAGTAATGGATCACATAATAATCTTTTACTCAAAAATGCATGTAATGTGGTTATTATTTTGACAACCTTGTTTGAGCAAAGTCGACCTTGCCGTTCTGTTTCAAGGAGCGGCCGGCAAAGCTTTGCTGGCCGCTCTAACAGGCCGGCAATGTTTTGCCGGCCGCTATTTTGACGTTTCAACGTTTTAAAAAATCATATCCAAAAAGATTTTATTTAAAACACAGCTGTTTGTATCTATAGAGATATAGGTGTACCAGAATCTCATGGCATTTTTTATTTTTTTTAAATTGTGATTTTCATATGGCAATGTCAATTGTCACTTGTCGAATCAAAGTACTTGATGTGTCAACCGCTGCTGAAATTTTTTGATATTATCTGGAAAGTTTGTTATTTTTGTGAAAATGTCGAAAAACCCACTTCGATCTCATGCGAGACATATTGTTTTCAATGTGTATCATAAAATAAGGGAAGAAGAAGGCGTAAATCAAACTCAATCTTTGATTTTAAAGTGCGTCGTAGAGTGGACCGGTAAGTTGGACTTGACTTGTTTTGATACTTTTAGTTTAATTTATATTTTTCTTACTTAATTTTAATTTCTTTCCATTACTATTATATGGTAAATCGTAGGTCAGGGCACATCGAATGATGGCCGGAAGTAAATGGCAACAGTAATGTAACTGTTACTAATTCTTCGACAAGATATTGATTTTAACGGAGATTGAGAATCGTTGACGTAAGAAAAATATTAAGTAATAATCTGCGCCCTGCAGTGGGACGTGTATATAGACGGGAGTTTTTGGCAGGATTTTGTCGAGTGAAGTTCAGTGGCTGTTAATATTATTTGCAAGTTGATTCCTAGTGGATATTGTGATATATTATTGGTGTAGTTTTGTATCTCAACTGTCTTCGCAACTGGACAATTTGTAAAATCATTGACAAAAGCGATCTCGGGATAGTGAAGCGGTGTATTTTATTGTAGTATTGACTGCCTCTGCAAAGCTTACTGGGAAGACTAACTCGATACAATTTGCTGCCAAATACTCCAAAAAACATTAGAATCTGTTACATCCGCATTCTAATGCATACTAAAGAATAAATATAAGATGCAAAACTCTTTCCAAAGACGTGGCTAAAAGGTCCTAGCAACCAGGCCATAAAACTTACATAAAAAAAAAATATATAGACTGATGATGATGAATGACTTTAAGTAACATGATACATTTTATTATTTTTTACAGACTTTATACATAAAGAGATTGGTTTTGAATATGTTAAATGCCAATGAAAAAGAACCATTTTGATGGAGAGAGATGACATAAAACTACAAAGATACAAGTTTTTGAAATGCCAGTGGAGTTCATGGAATCGTATTCTAGTTTTCTAGTTCTGAATGAGGTTTTAAGTTATTAGTATGATTTAAATGCTAAATAATAAATTAGTACATAAATTAATATTCAATTGATTTATTTTTCCTATGTTATGAACACGATGTATAACAACATTATTCATACACATACCTATAATACTCACAGTGGATCTTTGTGTCTCTGAATTGGTTGCAAGACCTCGCGCAGTAGCTATTTTTGTGTCAATGTTGAAGGTGAAGATAGCATTGTATAACTGTCTCTTTCACTCGCTTATGTATGTCACATAAGCTTACGGAGTTTCTTGTGCATTCTTCTCCATAACAAGCTACTTTCCGAATGCACGGTAGAATCAACTTTTATTTCATGTAAATTTAAATTGTGACATTCAAAAGTGCCGCTTGGTGGCCCAGTTGAAATAAATATCTTTTGTCTTTTTTGTCATCGTCCTATCTCGCTTACTCTATGCAGTATACTCGATGACAAACTGTTTCTTACGCAATGGTTGGCAGGACCAAGTTCAAAGACACAAAGATCCGTTGTGACTACTATAATATAGGTACCTCACGTTCATTAATACTAAAGACATAAATAAAAATTAAACAGTATCAAGATCGTTTGATCCAATTTCCCCAGTATTGCATACAACAAATTTTTATTTCCCTTTTTGCCATGAGATTCTGGTAGACCTATAGGCACAAAAAGATTTTATTCCATATTAGGCTGTATAGTTCCAACTACCATTGCTCAAAAAAAAAACAAAGAAGTAACAAAACGCGGTTCAGCGAAAATTTTGTTTTTATTTAGTGACTTTTGCTAAAAATGAGCTCTCAAAGCGAAAATTCTTCCGATTCAATGTGTTTAACACCACCTGACATTAAAGATGAAGCTAAATTAGTGGTTGAAAATTTGATACCGCGAAACTCAAAGGAAAAATATAAATTTGCATATGAAAAATTTGTGCAGTGGAAAATCAGTAAGAAATCTAAATCCTTATCCGAAAATGTTTTTCTTTTCAATCAATTTTTCAATAATACAGCAGTCAAACACCGCATTAGAATTATCGCAAACTATTACTAATATCAAACCGGGAAAGTCGGTGTTGAATTTTAGTAACTGTACTTTTCATAATTTTCATTTTAATTAAAATTCTAGTTAAGGCGGTACCCTGAGCAAAACGCCGCGCAAGCCGTTTTTCGTGCTGTTTTTAGGAGCTATCTACTCGTTATTTAAAAAGAGATATCAATTAATAAAAATAGATTAAATTTCTACATAACATTGATTCTAAAATGGTAGATTTAGTTTTGTTTTTAATGTTGTATATAATTCACTAATCTCCTTCCAAAAAAACATAAAAATGAGAAATAATTACTGATAGCATGTATCTCCTCGTAAAGTGTTCATTCATTATTTTTTGTACTAACACTAATGGATAGACAATTTAATAACGAATATTTTAGTAGATTTTTTTTTTTTCAAAAGACCAATATTCGATTTTATAAAGATTTTATTCTAAAATCTGGGCGTATTCACTACTGTAATTCAGGCGCCACCAGTGCCGCTAGACCAATAGGAATGCTCATATCGCATGCCGATTTTTTGGTCAGGGTACCGTCTTAATTAATATAGTTTTTTATTTAAATTACTTGCTGGTTTTATTTAGATTAGGTACTTGCATTTTTGAGTAAAGCACTATACAAACCTTGGCCCACAATGACTGCTTCGCTGGTAACGCTATGATTGCCTCGAGCTAGCCTAGCTACGCTCTAGGCCTTTCAGCTTGGCCATCATTGCAGCCCTTGCTGTCCTCGCTGTAAAGGCCTCAACCTATGGTTTCGGCCTTTATCTCAGCTCGCCCATCAAGTGCTGCACGCTGACCGCGCTGTGACGGCCTGGAGCTGCGCTGTCGGCCATAATCAGCGCGACCAGCAAAGTAGTCATTAAAGACCGCGGCAGTAATGTACTATTAGTACCATCCATTGCTAATGGATGGTACTAAAAGATTATTATGTGCAATGAGAAGGTTCGAATGAAATGAGACGTGATGTGATATGAGACGCACACGTTTCAGTCTGATCATCTGGCCTACAATAAATATAGTGTTGTGTAAAAACATCTTTCCTTGATAGCCTATAGGGATTTTGTCAACCCGGAATAAATAGATCTAAGACAGCATAGATCATTCAATAATAATGGGGAGTAGTTGCAAAGGAGAAAAGTAGATAGAAAAAAAACTTAATTAAAAAAATCAAAAAACCCGACTGCTTCAAAAGCGAACTAAAAAGTCGTAAACAAGGAAAAAATCATGCTGTGCAGTCGGAGGATACATATTCGCCGGCTGGCTGACCAAAATCTGGTGTATCCTCCGCCTGCACAGCATGATTTTTTCCTTGTTTACGACTTTTTAGTTCGCTTTTGAAGCAGTCGGGTTTTTTGATTTTTTTAATTAAGTTTTTTTATTTATAACTTTTTAGTTAGTTTTTTCGAATTAGATACATTTAAACATACAAGTGTTATATATTTTTGAAATCACCTCTTAAAACCCTTTATTTTGATACCCCACACGATGGGTTTGGAAGAAGAAAAAAAATTTGGGCCCCCACAATATGGCACCCAAAATCCGCCATTTCTCTATTTTCCAATTTTAATGTAGCCTATGACACTCGCAGAGTTAAGACGCATCGATTGACGTACGAATCATCAAAATCAGCCAACGCGTTTGGTCTCTGGAACGCCACATAGGAACAAACATACATACATACATACATACATACATACATACATACATACATACATACATACATACATACATACATACATACATAGACTGATAAACACATTACCCTCCTTCGGCAGTCGGGTAAAAAGAAGTCATTTTTGATAATAATTAATTTTACAATGCATGTCCTCGAAAAGAGCGGTTTTCCAAGCAGCCAAACTGTGCGGAAAGTGTCACTTTTTTTCACTAGTGCTTTTTACTTTCCTGTACTTTTTTAATTTTTAACTCCAACGTCAGCCCGACGCATAGAGTTTTTATTATTTGAGAAAAGTTTTAAAAATTCGTTATGTACAGGTTATCATTCATATAAAAGGTAAAATAAAACTAATACTTTATTTTAGGCGTTTTTAATTATTCTTGATTTAGATTTTGATCAAAAATTAATTTTAAATATTAATTAAATATGTTTGGCAGAACGTATATTTTGCTCGTGCCTTATTGCGTTACGATGTGACAGCTATTCACACATGCGCAGTACATATGCCCGAGGAACTATTAGTTAATCTGTGGATATGCTGAACGCGCTTGAATAAGCCCGCCATTTTAGTAATTTCATTTTATTATTTTTATTATTTCCTCGCACAATGCATAGTAAAATATTGTATGATACACGTACGTAAGATGATTTCCGACTCGTTTCGATTTATCCACTCACTCGCTTCGCTCGCTCGTGAATAAAAATGCCACTCATCGGAAATCACCTACCTTCCGCACTTGTAGCATAAATAACTATTATTAAATATTGCCTTCTTACTTAAAACTAAATTTAACAGTATCTAACATACTAAAGTAAATTTAAACAAAAAACAGCAAAATTTTACAACAATAAAGTCTTCAATAAAATATCAATATTAACTAGGTTATCACACATACTAAGAAATATATAAACAAGTTTAGAGACAAACAATAAATAAAAAAATGAGAAGAGCAAGTAAGAAAAGGATTTAGCATCTAAAAGATTAACTAATATATAACTTTAAATGAAATATAACATTCATATTTACATTAGATTACATATTTAAAAATAACCTCTTGCACTTCTTATCGACGTAAGACTTAGCACTATCTTTAAACAGTCTGAATACATTGTGGTTTTTGCTTCTTTCCACAGAGTGATCTGTGCTCCTTCCTGACCTTGAATCCAAGAGCCACAGTGAAACCTCCTTTGAACTTCTTCTCTTCATCACCGAAGTGTTCTTCTATACTCCTGTCCAAATCAACTGATAAACCTGTTCCTGAATTAGATCCTCCTCTATCACTTTATAACTCTTCTAGTTCTGATAATGATGGAATTCTTGCACATGAGATGTCTGCAAATGAATCGGTCACTCTGCTTCCTTCTTCCTCATGACGTGAATACGGCTTTGACCTCCTAATTGAGGCCAAGTATTCTTCTGAAGAGTATGTAGTAGTTGGTCTATCAACCACAGCGGGAACACCCGTTGAGAGATCCTCAGGTGTGTCCAAGTCAATGGGCGTCCCCCATTTGCGATCCAAAGCACGGAAAGCAACAGTCAAATGCAGATGTAACTCCATTTTGAATTGGGTAAATATGATAAGCTTCTCAGTTGGAAGTTGGTGGGTTAGTGTTGAAATTAACGATAAGTACGTGCTTTTATACAAGTTCTAACCCCACCTAGTGTCAGTGACCATTAGGTCCTCGTTAATAATTAGGTGTCATTAAATTCAATCTATTCTTTACTAATTTTGTGACAGTTCAACACGTGATTTATTAATCGATAGCGATTAAGACCCTATTACAAGTGCTACATAATATTTCACTTCTGGTTAATGAGGTGTAAGGAACCTAATAGTACCTACCTGGCTAGGTATGTGATTAACATTGCATCATTACGCTTGTTCTGAAGGGTTGAAAACAGAAGGGTTTTAAGGTGAAGTATTTTAGTAAACACATTACCTACGCATGCGGTGCTTTAAATCAATGTAAAATAAAGAGTGAGCCAGGTGGCCTCATGCCTTTAAAAGCCTTAATTTGTCCATCAAATAAAACTTTCTACACCATTGTTAGTAACGTTTCATTTAAAAGTAACCAATAATTAATTAATCGGTTACTATGAGGATCTAATTAATAATTGGTTGGGTTCTAATCATTTCATGAATATCATAAGTTACTAGATAATTGCTAGGTAATATTCTCAAATTCAACATTATAACTAATTATATATAATAATTGGATACGTTTTACGACACGGAATTGGCAGATAACAATAATGCATTTAGCAAGGGCTCGACGAAAATGCTAAGTAACACTGTGAAGTGCGAGCTGAGGATGGTGCTGAACAACAATCCAGAGATAAACGCGCCTAAAACAAAAGGAACTTTCGATTTCTTCTTAAAGACGTGTGGTCTTAGTTCTAAGTCTATTTTCACGCCGAACAAGCACTACCTGGGCCTGAGGCCACCGATTGGCAACAATATCAGTGTGTTGAAGACTAGAGACATAAAGATGCGCGTGAAGAATAATATTACAACGAACAAAATCAACGAAAAACCTATGACGATTCCTATTAAAATATTTCGAACCCTATGTGTAAACTAATTGTTAGTTATTGTGTATTTTATTTTTAATGAAATGCTTTAAACTATTTACTGTAAAAAAATGAACTTGCCGGCGTAATCCTATGTACTGTATTTATGTTATTGTAAATATTAGAATTATACCTAGTTATTTTTCAATTATAAAATATTTAACATTTATAAAACTGTTTCATTTCTATACAAATAGGTAACCTGATAGTAAATTATTTGGAATAACAAAAAATGTACAATAGAAATATTAAAGAATAGATTACGAAATCTATAACCAATGACACCATGCCGGCGATGAGAGCCGATAACACCATAAGTGGGTAAGAATTGGGCATGAAATAAATGTGGTTGTGGTGTAGAAAATAAAAGTCTACTACCAAGGGGTACTCACAATGGAGGCTATCGTTTTTATGTCCACCAGTTGGCGCCATTAGCGAGTAAGTCTCTGAAATATAGCTATTAAACGTTGTTATTACACGCACGGAAGCATCGTTTGAATTTAAATAATTTCTAATGCCGTAGAAGTGCGATTAAATACAGGTAACATCGAGCATGCCCCAGTTTTAGGCAGACCCTTTTTTTCGAAAAAAGGATGGTGCAATTTTCCGAAACATAAAACTCTACTAAAGCAGTTGTTGGTAAAACCCGCAGGCTTATTACGTATCTTTTGCAAGAGCAAAACGATAGCGATCAAACGCTTTATGTCATAAAAGTCGGAATTACCTGCAGTGTAGGTATGGTAGTTCCTACACAATCGTTTGCTAATGGCTCGCTGTTTGTCAAATTCACTTATTTAAAATAAAACCGCCAACAACTCTAAAACTTTTGTATTGAAGAGCAATTATTGCGCAAATTTTGCTATCGTTTTGCTCATGCAAAAGATACGTAATAAGCCTGCCGTACCTCCTATCGTAATCTGCTATGTTTGGCAAATATTCACAATAATAAAAAACTTGCGCTAGAACCTAAAAAACTATGAAGTTTGACGTTTTGACCAACTCACTCTACACCAGCGCTCCTAGTGGCAAATCAAAACGCGGTAGCCCCCATTACGAGAAGATTTTTAGTATCACATACACAATACGAAGTGATAATGTAGATACAATGAAAACCAACATTAATACAAGTGTATGGGCGATAGATTGGCGAATTTAAAAGAACATTAAAAAAAAAAAATATAAACCAGATATGGGTTCTAGTCGTTCAAGTTGTTTTTGTCTCACCGTCTTTGATTTTCTTTAAATAATCATAAGGCATGTTTCAGTCTAGTCAATTGGCCTGCACTAAATATAATGTGGTGTAGTAAAACCTTCTTCATTTGATAGCCTACTGGGATTTTGTCAACCCGGACTAAATAGATCTAAGACGCTCGACATCATAGATCATTCAATAATAATGGGGAGTAGTTGCAAAGGAGGAAAGTACGTAGAAAAAGAAGTGATTTGTGATCAATAATAATTAATTTTATTAAATATTACCAGCTTACTTAAAACTAAATTTAACAGTATCTTAACATACTAAAATAAATTTAAATAAAAAAACAGATAAATTTTACAACAACAAAGTCTTAAATAAAATAGCAATAAAAACTAGGTTTTCACACATACTAAGAAATATCTAAACAAGTTTAGAGACATACAAAAAATAAAAAAATGAGAAGAGTAATTAAGAAAAGGATTTAGCATCTAAAAGATTAACTAATAAATAATTTTAAATTAAATAAAACATTCATATTTACATTAGATTACATATTTAAAAATAACCGCTTGCACTTCTTATCGACGTAAGACTTAGCACTATCTTTAAAAATTCTGAATACATTGTGGTTTTTGCTTCTTTCCACAAAGTGATCTGTGCTCCTTCCTGACCCTGAATCCAGAGCCACAGTGGAACCTCCTTTGAACTTCTTCTCTTCATCACCGAAGTGTTCTTCTATACTCCTGTCCAGATCAACTGATAAACCTGTTCCTGAATTAGATCCTCCTCTATCACTTGATAACTCTTCAAGTTCCGATAACGATGGGATTCTTGCACATGAGATGTCTGCAAATGAATCGGTCACTCTGCTTCCTTCTTCCTCATGACGTGAATACGGCTTTGACCTCTTAATTGAGGCCAAGTATTCTTCTGAAGAGAATGTAGTAGTTGGTCTATCAACCACAGCGGGAACACCCGTTGAGAGATCCTCAGGAGTGTCCAAGTCAATGGGCGTCCCCCATTTGTGATCCAAGGCACGGAAAGCAACTGTCAAATGCAGATGTAACTCCATTTTGAATTGGGTAAATATGATATGCTTCACGGTTGGAAGTTGGTGGGTTAGTGTTGAAATTAACGATAAGTACGTGCTTTTATACAAATTCTAACCCCACCTAGTGTCAGTGATCATTAGGTCCTCGTTATTAATTAGGTGTCATTAAATTCAATCTATTGTTTACTAATGTGTGACAGTTCAACACGTGATTTATTAATCGATAGCAATTAAGACCCTATTACAAGTGCTACACAATATTTCACATATAGTTAATGAGGTGTAAGGAAATGTATGTAAGTGATTAACATTGCATCATTACGCTTGTTCTGAAGGGTTGAAAACTGAAGGGTTTTAAGGAGAAGTATTTTAGTAAACATATTTCGCATGTGTTGCTTTTGTATGTTGTGATGTGATGTTTTTTTAATTACGTAAGTGAATGCGGCAAGGCGAAGGATCCCATCAATCGACCAACACGTGCGAGATGAAAGACTATGTGATTGGTCGATTGATGGGGTTAAATCCTTCGCCTTTCCGAATTCACTTACGCAATTAGACTGCGTTTCAGATTATGCCCGAGGGCCTTAGATAAATTAATATGATTAGCAAGATTCAATATGGCAAGATCAGGGAGAAGACCATAAGCTCGTAGAGTAAGCTTGTTTTAAGTGTGCGTAAGAGACAGATGAATAAAAGTCATATACATCTGTCTCTTATACACACTCAAAATAATCTTACTCTAAAAGTTAGCTAGTGAACCAATTATTTCTCAAGTAAGGCAATCAAAACAATTTTTTTTTCCTGTATTGGCATCCAATCGGCCCGGGCCGGCGAATCAGCGCCGGCGCCGCCGGAAAGTGATGTTAATGTCATAAACATTCGGGTAGTGTTTGTGTGTGACCGACGCCTATACAAGCTCTTAACGTTTTACATGTTATTTTAATTGTTCCAGTTTTATTACTTTCAGTGTTAGAAGCTAACAATACCAGTGGCAACATGGATTCAAAGACTCTTTCTTCTGCTATTGTCCAGTTTTCAGCCAAATTCTGTCTTGTAAGTATTCCATTAATGACACCTCTTGATTTTTCTTCTACCTCGAACATTGCTATTAAAGAAAGAAAGTAAAGAATCTATTTACAAATACATATTTTGAGGATGCATTAGAATCGCAGACAATGTCATTTCGTCTCTTATTAGTTATGTATTTAGCGTTATAGGAAAGCATGGTGTGTTGTTTTAATACTAAGTGCATAATGAAAATCTGGCGGACATCAGCACAGCAAGTGATTAATCAGGGCACTATGTATAATGTACGGGCATTATGAATCTAGTCCAGTCAAATCTCAAGATTTAAACTTCTATATTTATCACCAGAGTCATTATGAATATTGCTAAGTAACGGTTGGGCAATTCGATAATTATGGTGTGGTTGTTAATCTTCAGTGAAAGTAAACAAGCTTAAACTTCTCATGTGTTATTTTCTTAGGAACTAGAGAAAGGCAAGAGTGTGGTGGCGTCTCCCCTGTCGACTGAGTTTGTTTTGGCTCTGCTGACTCTGGGCACCTCCGACCCGGCACATGCTGAGCTTCTTACAGCCCTTGGAATCCCTGATGATAATTCTGTAAGTATTTACTAAACGTATAAATCCACAATCATAATATTTCTAAATTATAAAACCTACAAAAAATAAAACCGGCCAAGTGGGTGTCTAACTTCGCAAAGAAAAATATACGTTATAATAAAAATTATCAAGAAATTTCAAGTTCATAGGTTTTTGGGGGATCACCAGTTTGGGGGATATACGGAACAGGATGTAAAGTCCCACAAACCTCCATAGAAAAGGAATCCTCCGACCAGTAGCGGCGTCAATGTCACAATGGATCAATGGGCAATTAAAAAAATTTTCGGAACGAAATTGTGTGCCAGACAGACACGTGATTGATAGCAATAGGACTCCGTTTGGACCCTTCGGGTACGGAACCCTAAAAAGTCTGAATGTTAGGATGATCGTTCACCAATAACGCCTCAACAAATTACAAAGGTTTCTTTTATCTTAGTATTATGTTTCCGTGGAATCATTTACGAGTTGTCCGTTTCCAGAAAATATGCATGTTTTGTTAATAAATATGTAATTACCTGGGAGACTGAGCTCTACTCGGGTGAAAATAGAGATTGTTTAGCCATAAAGAAGATGGCATTTAAAGAAATAAAGCAAAAAAAAAAAAAATTGCATTACTTTCAATGTGATGTTACATGTTTAGAAATAAACAAATTGAAGTGTCTGCATGTATGTAACGACAAAATATAAGCTTTTTACTAAATTCATATTACAGAAGGTATAAAATTAAATGGTTTACATACAGGTTGAGTTTTTTAAGAGGGCGTGGGTGACCAAATCCGGCTATGAGGAATAGTAGCAAACACTCAAAGGAGTCACGAGGCTGATTTTGATGATAACTAAAACAGCATCAATGAATCTTTGAAAAATGCCTAGCCAGGAATCGAAACTAATGATTTTGAAAAATATAATAAAACTGTGGATATTATTACACTATTCGATAGTGTTACTAAATAGGGATCAAAATCTGGGAAGTAATGGCATACGGCAAACTTAAGGAAAAAGCTCATTTTTAATAAATTTGATAGTAAAAATAACACATGCTGTGTTAGTACATCATTCAATAGTGTCGCCAATAAGGATAAAAATCTGGAAAGTAATGGTATATGGCAAACTTAAGGAAAAGGCTCATTTTTAATAAATTTGATAACAAAATAATAAGTGAAACAGTCACATACATTTTTTATTCACTAAAACCAATGATATTCAAATAAACAGATACGTTATACAATTGAAAAAGTGTTCCGCGCAGCAGCGGCAGCACACATACACAGTTTTCATTCATCTGACATTTCACTACAAGTCGAAAGGGATGGCTTGATAAAACCAACAAGAAATAAAGAGACAGCTATTGTTTTTGTCACTTGCGTGTGAATGTAAACAAACATTATTCTGACCGCCAATATTTTTTTCTTTTTATAACCTCCAAATATCAGAATATTAGGAAAACAAATTGAAATAAATTAGTAAATTGAGGTGTATTGCGTACTTACATATGTTATGAGATCCCTTCTGTTTTATGTAATTTGGTATTATAATTGGTACACTTTCTAAATACACACGATGGCATTTTTTTAATTTTGTTTTTGTTTCAACAAAGCGTATCGCTCTTCGCCATGCGTGACATAAACTAAAGACTAAAGGCTACAATTGCCTCCTATTCGAGTCTTCACAATCCGCGCGCTTATAACATATCTGTTTATTTGAATATCATTGACTAAAACCATATTATTCAATATTCATAATCTATTACCACAAAGCTAATGTGCAGGCATCATTAATAAAACTAAAATAAAACAAATGATTATAAAAACAAAAAACCCGACTGCTAAAATATGATTAATTGAAAAGAGAAAAACAAGTGCTCTTAGTGCTCTGGATTAAATATTGACGCAGGTATAGATTATAGTGTGGAATAGCACATTTCATCCCTGTAATATATTCCTTTGGGATAAGAAAACACTTTTCACGCGGGTGAATCCGCGAATATTACTGGTGACCCTTCCATTATTTGACCATGCATGACTACTAAAGCTGAAAAGGTTATCACTAGGTAGTCACCAACTAATTATCATATCTAACCAGACTCTTGTGAGCTGATCTCAAAAACATATTTCTCATCAACACAGTCATGTACAATTATTGTGTTGATTGTGAGAGAACCTCTTGCACAATGTTCAATGAATAATGTCCATTTTCAGATTCGTTCATCATTCACTGAAGTGTCATCTAAGTTGAAGTCTTTGAAGGGTGTCACACTAAATGTAGCCAACGGGGTGTATGTTATGGAGGGTCCTTATGACCTACAACCTCAATTGAAGGATGATGCAGTTAAGGTGTTCAATGCTGCTATAGAGAAGCTGGACTTTGGTAATGGAGCAGCTGCTGTGGGTGTAATTAATAAATGGGTAGGTATTAGTATCAATAAATGAATTTCCAGAGCTATACTGCATTTGAAAATAAATACAGTGTTAATAATGACCATATTGAGTTGCATTTTCAGGTTGAAAACCAGACTAATCAGAAGATCAAGGATCTACTGAGCGCAGACAGTGTGAATATGGACACTCGTCTGGTTCTTATTAACGCTCTGTACTTCAAAGTATGTCTTATTATCGTAAGATTATTAACGTACTTCATTATTGATACAAAAGTGTTAGTATACCTAATTTTTCTAGGGTTCCTGGAAGAAGAAGTTTAATCCACATGAAACCATGTACACACCATTCTACATCACTGCGAACTCAACAGGGGGTGTCCCCATGATGTTTATAAAGGATGAATACATGTATGGTGAGAGTGATGATCTTCAGGCTCAGGTATATATCTAGATTGCTCTCTGATATTGCCAATGTTATTCACCTTATTATTCTAAATTAAAAAATAAAAAGACAATGTAGGTAAACTCACATATTGTAAAATAATATTTTTGTCTGTCGATTCTGCGAAAACGCTGTTGCCAACAACATTATCATATTGTATTCATTATGATAGTATTAAATGACATATTTAATAACTTGTTTTTTGGATTTATTTGGAAGTCTTTACAGAAACATTATTTTCTTAAGAAAAAATACAGATCTGCCTTGAGCTGTGTATGAGTTACTCTGACTCATAATTCATTATCCTGTAATATTGTTTTAGCTGTTGGAAATGGATTACGAAGGCGGGGAGACATCGATGCTCGTCGTATTACCAAATGAAATCGATGGTCTGGATGGTGTTTTGTCCAAACTAGCTTCTGGTTTTGATCTCATGTTGGAGGTGCAAAAGATGTTCAGAACTAGAGTACATGTATCTATCCCCAAGTTCAAGATCGAAACCGAAATAGATCTGACTCAAGTGCTACCAAAGGTTCGTTTTTATTTTACAAAGCTTTTTTTTTTTTTGGAGATGGTTTTGCTCTTGACTTTAGTTTCGGTCAGAGGTGACAGAGACAAAGTCGACGATGGAGTGAGCTTACCCGGACCATGAGGCCTTAGTGCGAGTTTTTACTCACGCTCAATCGCGTTAACCTAAACGTCAATTTGTATTGACATTGGATAAGCGCTGTCTGGGGATGGTAAGGAGAAAACTCTTTTTTTTGTATACGTTTTGACATAAGAGATCGTTTATGTTATTACAAGTGCGTACGTTAAAAAACTCTGAATAAGCATACTGTTCACTCTATCTTTGAAGAGATTCGGATTGAATGCGTTCGGAAACACAGACAGTAGTGAGTTCCACTCTTTCGCTGTGCGTATTATGAAGGATGTTTGAAAGCGTTTGGTGCGAATTCCTGGCATGGCAACCAGGTAAGGATAGTAACTTGAAGTGCGTCTAGATTTCCGATGGTAGACGGGGGCCGGTGGGATTAGGTCTTGGAGTTCTTGAGCACACTCACCGATGTACTGTCCGTCGGTGGAAGACCGACAAGCAGGCAACCTTGCGGCGATAAGCCAAGCTGTTAAGCTTGGCATTCAGCATTTTAACGTCGCTAATGAGCCTCTTAGCTCTGCGTTTCTCCGAGTCAAGCGCATATTGAATGCAAGTGAATATTTAGCTGAGCCATGTCAAAGGTGGCTGCAATACTCCATGCAGGATCGGACTTGCGCTTTATATAGAGTATAAACGCTGTCCAGGCGTGAAGTATCGTTTCACACTATTTAGGATGCCCAGTTTTTTAGCCGCAATTTGGGCTTTGTTATCAATGGAGGCGCCGAAGTTGAGATTAGCTGTCAAATCCATGCCTAGGAGTTTGAGCCGATCAGATGTACCCCTAAAAGTAAGAGTTTGATCGAAACGACTTCTTTTAGCGGATTAAAGACACGCCTGTGTTTTGGTGGCGTTAAAAGAGACCAGATTGTCATCACAAGTTCTAAAGTCAAATCTGTCCACTCTACCATAGCCAGCCTCAAGGAACGAACTTCATCCACGCTGATCTTTGCGCTGGATAAGTATCTCTCTGAAACAGTCCTTTCATCAGCGTTTCCTACAATATCAGGCTGAAGTAGGTCATTGCTGTGCAGCAGAAAAAGAGTTGCAGAGAGAACAGACCCCTGAGGAATTCCGGCATCAATAGCCGTAAGATCAGAGGAGCTGCCGTCAATGATTACTCGAATCGACCTTTCACTAAGGTAGTCTGATATCCAGCTACAAAAACCAGTTGCGATGCCATAGTCAGGCCAGTCCTGCTGAGTAGTCTTGCGTGCCAGATCCTGTCAAAGGCCTTCGAGATATCAAGCGAAACAGCAAGAGCTTCGCCGTGTTTCTCGATGACTTCGCCCCAGCAGTGCGTGACATACACCAGAAGATCGCCAGTCGACTGGCCCCGGCGAAAGCCATATTGACGGTCACTGTCATTGTCAGATCATTATCCTCAAGAAAGGTCAGCAACTTACTGTATATTACCCTTTCTATAACTTTGCATAGAATGGAGGTAAACGCGATCAGACGGTAATGGACAGAGTCTGCACTGTTGCCTTTTTTGGGCACTGGTTGTACATTTGCAAACTTCCAGGCTTTTGGCACTTTTTTTTGGGTTCCGTACCCAAAGGGTAAAAACGGGACCCTATTACTAAGACTCCACTGTCCGTCTGTTTGTCTGTCTGTCTGTATATCACCAGGCTGTATCTCATGAACCGTGATAGCTAGATAGTTGAAATTTTCACAGATGATGTATTTCTGTTGCCGACATACATCATATACTAAAAACAGAATAAAATAAATATTTAAATGGGGCTACCATACAACCAACATTTTTTTTGCGATAATGGTACGGAACATTCGTGCGCGAGTCCGACTCGCATTGGGCCGTGTTTTCTTTTTACAAGAGTGAGGCGGAACAAGCGTGTCAACACTGGAGACAGTTCAGGCGCACACTGCCTCAACACTCTCGCTGGTATGCCGTCAGGCCCGCTGGCCTTATTCACGTCTCCACTGCACAATACTCTCCGGACCTCTTTAGTGTGAACTGCGGTCGCTGGCATCGAAGAATCACAACGAGGTGCAGTAGGCGGTTCCTTGGAGCCAGCATCCAGACGTGAATGGCTTGAAAATAGAGATGCAAATAAATTTGCTTTTCACTCGCAGAGTGAGCCAGCGACCCATCATGTTTTAACATTAGGATAAAGTGGGACGACAGAAATTCGTTTCAACCGCTTCAGGCAGGGACCTAATTACCCGAAGGGTGTGATGCCAGCTTGGCTTGCCAATACGTCCAAACTGGTCAAAAAGTGCCCACGCAGAAGCCGCTTGCAGAACTTGGCGGCAGAATTAAAGTCTCTTTTCCTCAGGCGATCCCTACGCGCTCTAACTTTGCGGTCGCGGGCCTTGAGCCAGGCTTGGCAGACGAGAGATCGTAGAATATCTTTTCGGGCCTCAGCGTGGTCGCATTCCGCATTTTTTTTTTTTGTTTTTTGTCCATCCCTTATACCAAGGCATTTGTAACCGAGCGTGAATAAAATATTCCATTCCCTGCCGAATCACGTCCGCATAGCAAGAAGGGGCACACGAGGAGAAGCACATAATATGCCACCGATGATAAGACGCAAAAAAGTGCCGTATGTAGACCCAGTCTGCTCATTCGTATTGCCATACCCGCCTCGTGCCTCTAGGACTCTCATCTGGAAGAGAGCTGGTCGGTATGGATTTCACCAGACTATGGTCAGACGTGCCCAGCGGGGCTGTGACCGATACTGAATGGCTGTCCGGATCAGTTGTCAGAAGAAGGTCTAATGTGTTTTGTGTTATAATTGTGGTTATGTATAATTTAGTATTTAGGCTAGTTAAGGGTATTTATTGGGGGTGGGTTGGGTATTTATCAAGTGATTTGTTATGATAAGTGCAGTAAGAAAGGGGGCGGGCTGAAAATCAGCGTTGACCAGCGTAGTATCCATGCCGCATACTGGTCAGCATCGGCTGAGCCCGCTCCTTTTGCCATACTGGAAATACCGTGCTTTAAAATTATCTTGCGTTTTGTTTATGCTGTTACATTCCTTAGTGGCAATAAATGTTTTCTTTCTTTCTTAATTAAGCAATTGGGTGTAACATCAGGTACACGCGTTACCACATTCACCAACTAGATTAGATCAAGCGTTAGAGCAAACTTGCACGCCTCTAGCCAGCCTCGCCAGCATGGTCAGTTGTCCGGTTCACCACTCCTTATGATTGGCGTTAAGGTCTCCCAAAAAATTAAGCTTCGCATTTGGGTACCGCTGGTGGGCTACGTCAGCCGACTCCACAACGTAATTAAAGAGCGCTGTTGTCTCCTGGTCACTGGCGTGCGATCGGTAGACGCCGATGTAGAGAGATTTCTCCACGCCAGTGTCCACACGGAGATGACGACAACAAATTTCATCGTGGATATGCAGACAGATTCCATCTTGCTTCTTGAACTTGTGTTCTAGGGAGTACACCGGGTAGTTGAGGTACGCGTCTATAAGATCAAGATTAGAGTGCAACCCCTGATTAATGATGTGCACTTTCAGTGGGGGGAAGTGCAGCCTTTGACTTACTATATTTTTCTTTGCTTTGTTTAATTGTTTTTAGCTTAGTATTTGCTCGGGAAAAAGTTGCACTGCTTAGACTATTATAAAGAGTACCTACTTTGCATTGAATATGACCCAGTTGTTGGTGGCCCAGTGGTCACGGCCACGACTTACAAGTTGTGGGTCGTGGGTTCGAACCCAGGCAGGCACTTTACTTTGTGTACATTATTTCATAATCACTGCTCTCAAAACGGTGAAGGAAAACATCGTGTAGGTATCACCGGTATGTCCTAAAACCATAAATTCGAAGACATGTGACATCCACATTACGGCCCATTCCCAATCGCAGAGAGGAGACCTGTGTCCCATCAGTGGGAATATTAAAAAAAGGGCTGATGATGACGATGATGAGTCGAATAACATCCTTAAATTATGAAGTCGCTTGTTTGTTCTAGCTCGGAATACAGGCGATCTTCAACGAAGAAAATTCGGGTTTGACAAAGATTTTAAATGCGGATGAACCTTTGTTTGTGTCGAAGGCAATGCAGAAAGCTTTCATTGAAGTGAACGAGGAAGGCGCGGAGGCAGCCGCAGTTACCTGTAAGCGTCATATATATAATCCTTACCCTACATGTCTTAGTACTGTAAAAAGATACTTCGCAATTTTATTTTTACCTTTACTTTGGTTGCCAAAATGGAATTTATATTAAAACTAGCTGTTACCGCGACTTCGTCTGCGTAACGTTAGTACTTCGAATGGCCTATTTTTTATATCACGTCATAATATTGTAGGTGTGTGGGCCGCCTTGCTTGAGAAATTATTAGTTCACCATAAGTTTGTATGGTCCATATGTTGTTGTCCCACTTGTACACTTGTATGTTCCACCCCCCTTTGCCACCCGCAAAGGAAGGTAAATTTCTTAAGGATAATTCTGGTATAAAACTATCCTATATCCTGCCTTGGGTCTCAAATTATCTCCATACCGAATTTCATCTAAAGGAGAATGCCCATTTTGTAAGGGAACTTGGGGACCGATAACGACCGACTCGACCCTTTGAATGAATGGTTGTATCTTGATGAATTTGGTTGTATATTGTAGAAAAACATGTAATATTCATAATTAGAAAACATCTTTTATTTATTTTGCGGGGTTCACGAGATATAACCATGTTTCTGTGCTTGAAATGAACCCTTATTACAATGCAATAAGGTGCATACAAATGTCCAAGTGAAGGAACCTGATCTGTTGTTGTCTGTACATATAAAGTAAAGGACACGGATGGAAAATAACACAAAATATTAATCCTATTTTTTTGTAATATTGAAATTGCAGACACGATACCTCTTAACGGGCCTGTGTATGGGCAATCTCCTTTGTTAGTGGTTTAGGCGTGAAAAGGTAACAGCCAGACAGACAGAGTTACTTTCGCATTTATAATATAATTATGGATGACTAAACATCCGGTCAGTGATAATATGACTAGGTACATTATTTTACAACCAGACACTTTTTCAATATTCAATGAAAGTGCGTAAAATAATAATACTGCATAATGCCCAATAGTTACAAAGAAGTTAAATGGCATTCATAAGAATCTAAATTAAGTTTTCTAGCCTTAAAAAATAAGTGGACAGCGAAACGCTTACAAAGTTCATACTATACTCTTTGCGCTGTAGCATGGTGCGGATGACAGTTTCAATAACATTTTTACGCATATACGTATACGATTTTTTGTAGTTTAACGTCATACAGACAACTATGGTATATGGTATAACTAAGGAATGACGTTAAAATACAAAAAATGCGTATACGTAAAAAATGATAAATGATTTTATTTCTGAAAGTTGGTTTGTACAAACGCTTTTACATGTCTAACATATTTTTTTTTAAACTAGATGAGGTCGGCGTTTCCTATCTGACTACTCTGAGAAGAAAGGCCGAAACAAACTCAGAGGTCACAATCTCTTTTAAAGTCCTGACAAAATCTTGGTCAGATCATGTGATTAGATCATGTGAAGACCATGTAGACTGATGTCTGAAATGGTCTTTTGTGGAAAAAACCAGCCAGATTGAGTGGACCTGTCCAGTCAGTGCACGCATTTGTCAATAACCGAGCAGCTCAACTCAGAATTTAAGGAGCTCAACGATTCGACGAACAATACCAAAGAAAGGACATTCGGGTAGGCCGCATAAACTACTCAAACTGCCAGACCATGAGTAAAAACTAAGATATATGAAAAACAAAATAATGATCCACATAGTCTTCACATTCACAATAATTAAAATAAAATAATATAATACTTTAAAAAGTAAATATTCTTCTTCTATAAAGTAAATGTTATTGTAACTGTCACCTGCACAATGCTTCAGCGCAAAGAGTGTAATCAAGATATTTTGGTGTTAAAAAAATCAACACATGTTCATTGTAAACTGAAAGTTAACTTACATGTGATAGCATGTTCGGTGAACAGGAAGCATTATTACATACTACTTTCCTGGTTCGGTTCTACTTATTCTACTTCTTACTAACTCTCAATGCACACGTTCCAAAATAGAAGCATACTCAGTGTGTTTTGAATCATAGACATACTAATTAATATGGACTGGAAATACGTACGAAAAAAACGTGCCTACCTAAACTTCAAAATGTCTCATAAAATGGCCGCCGATTCTAAGGTTGTGTCAATCAAGCAACACACACACACTCACATAATTATCTCAATAATACAATATGTAAACAACCATTTGACAGCAGGACTACCACGAACACAACCACAAAATTCGTCGCATAAAATGGCGAATATGGCACGTACCTACAACCGTCACTAAGTCATAACAAAATGTTGCCATAATTAGCAACAACTGAAATATTGTTGTCTCTTTCATCAAATACGATTACTACATTAGAAAGAATGAAACAAAACGATGTTTCACATTCTGTATCGTATTTCACTCATATTTGTTTATGCTAATGTATGTATAGAACATCGCGGCGCCTCCTTACATTTCCTATCTCAATGGTTTTGAATACAGGGTTGACAGCCCATACTATCTGCCTAAAACCTACTTCTATTAATGTGTGGTCTTAGTTTATTATGCCTAGTATGTGTTGTGACATTAATATTGAAGCTTGTTATAATATTTATTTCAGCAATAATCCCCATGAAGCGTTCGCGTAGATTCACACCCGAACCAGTGTGTCGCTTCGTGGCAGACCGGCCGTTCCTCGTAGCTATCCTCGCAAACGGAGTTGTTCAGTTCATGTGCTTGTACCGCAAAAATGAAGAATCGCTGTTGTACATTTAAGTTTTTTGGTAAAAATGTGATACTAGATCAGAAAATATGTTTTTTAATGACTCTTTTTAGTTTAGTATTTTATTAGTGGGCCCGCCGGTTTTATTGATTTATTTGCTCTTTTTTGCCATAAGACAAAATATTTCAAAATAATGAAGCTCCCAGGGCGCTTCAGTGAAGCGCCCTGGGAGCTTCACAGGCTTCACGGAGCGATACCACGCGGCCAAAGCCGCTGGTAAAGCTAGTAAGAATTGTATGTATAATATAAGTAATGCATTTTTGTTCTTAGTGGAGTCATTATAATGACTCAGATGTCAAATCCCAAAGACAGGGCAAGTCTCTGTATTAGTATTTATGAAATACAGAGATTTACAGAAGTTATTCACGTTCACTCTGTTGAGGCATTTTGTGAACAGAGCGAGACTTAACACGCACTGCGGGTTTTATTCGCGCTACCCTTTACCGCCCATTCTGCGACCAATGGATTTGTATGAAGCTGCATTGCGGTAAAAAAATCGCGCGGCAAATACCAAAATCCGTGTTTTGCCACAGAATCTACAGCGGCACAGATTAAATTCACGCGAATATTTTGATCTCTATGAACTGGTAGAAAGCGACAAAAATCGCGCAGAATTTTATCAGCAGTGCGTGTTAGTTACGATTCAGTACGCGGATTTTATTCGCGCGAATAAAATCCGCGCGGTTAAAAAATGCAATGCGTGCGTCGTCTAATCGGCGATGTTGAGGCGTCGCTCTCAAGGCCGGCTGGCCCGGCCCGGCGAATCAGCGTCGCCGGCAAGTGATGTCATGTCAATATCATAAACATTCGAGTAGTGTTTGTCTGTGGCCGCCGCCTATACAAGCTCTTAGCGTTTTACATATTATTTAAACTGTTCCAGTTTTATTTCTTTCGGTGTTAAAAGCTAACAATACCAGTGACAACATGGATTCAAAGACTCTTTCTTCTGCTATTGTCCAGTTTTCAGCTAAATTCTGTGTTGTAAGTATTCCATTAATTTCACCTATTGACTATTTCTTCTACCTCGAACATTACTATTAGGGCTTTCAAATACCGGATTTTTTAAATACCGGTATTAGTGTGATTTGCAAGTTCTATTAGGATCTTAATAAAACCATTAAAATACGTGTTTTTATTCGAATCAGTCTTTAGGATTATTCCCACATTACCCCGATCACAGTTGACCCCGTCCCATCAGACTCCGAATACGATAAATATAATTTACATTTATTTTTCTATCGTTTTCAATTTATACGGTCGACATAAAAAATACTTGAGGGTTGTGTCATTTCAGATTTTGAGTCAGATTTATGTATCGTTTTGGAATTAGACATGGTTTGATGTCGATGGTTTACTGGTTGAGCACTGGTATCTGAAGACATTTTTATTTTAATAGTTGGATATTTCACCTTTTGTAGCTCTTGGTAAACGGCACAACCCTTGTAGTTTGCGGGATGATTTCCCTCACACAAAATACATTTAACATCATCTGATCTTCCCTTCCTTTCACAGCTAATCGAGGGATGGTCTCCAGAACACTTAATGCATTTGGGTTTCCTGTGGCAGTATCTCTTAGTGCGTCCGTACGGTTGACAATTTGCACATTGTGGAATCTCACGTTTTGGCCGTGGAGGCTCGAAGGAACAACGACAATGCAGTAGACTCACAATTTCGTAGATCAGCTTATTATTACTTTTTGGTTGTAATTCCACAATAATAATTGGTAGAGGTTTTTTAGTTATTCTTTGCTTAATATTCCAAATATTCATTACTGTGTGACCTAGGCTGAGGAGCTCATCTGATATTTCATTTGTGTCTGAAGAAGGGTGAATATTTTTTAATACGACTTTGAAACTCCTGTCTTGTTTGGGTTTGTATGTGTAAAACTCATGGTCATTATGAATATAATAAATAATACCGGCACGCCTCTCCCGCCGCAGCCTCCAACCGTCAGCCACGATAACGCCCATATGACATTGCGGCCCGCCTCAGTTGCGATGACGCCCAAGCGGCACAAGAACCTACTTGTTGGCCGCTACGTCGTCGGCTTATCGGCAAAAGCCCTGACGATCGGTCCCTCCTCGGGTTCCTCTTCGCTTCACCATGGGTGACCAAGCCACGCACGGCTACTGAGCCCCATTGCCTCGACAATGCGGGCACCAACTGGGGGGGTCGTGGTCCCCCCCTACCTCTGTCAACCTCAGTCGCAGCCACGCAATAGCGCATTTATCTACCCTTAGCCATCTCGTGACACAGCCAAGGTTGACGCAATCCAGGCCTAACAGCTTAGCATATTTTTTTCGCCCCGTCTTCTTGTCTGTCAAAATAGGCTGGTATTCAAATAATTCAATATCCTATAATTGACTGAGGCAAAGTAATAATCACATACAATTTCATCGCTTTCCATTAGGTGAGATTTACGTACCTAGTGTTTTTGGAAGACGATTTAATTTTTGTGAAAGTTTTTATTTTTCTCTTTTTAGTTTTGGCACCTCAAACTACAATAAAAACCATTAAACGTACATGACAATTCAGTTACGCAATTAGGCTGGGAATTTTGAGGCGTTTTATCTTTGTCAATTTCCAATATTATTTGATAATCTCACTGCCGGACTAATTAAAATTATTATTTTTCTACCCAGGAAACATAACTTTTGGCGAAGTAATCGCATAACAAGCATAAAAAAACATATATAGTTGAATGGCGAACCTCCTCCTTTTTACCCGACTGCCGAAGGAGGGTAATGTGTTTATCAGTCTATGTATGTATGTTTGTTCATATATGGCGTTCTAGAGACCAAACGCGTTGGCCGATTTTGATGGTTCTTACGTCAATCGATTCGTTTTAACCCTGCGAGTGTCACTGGCTACATTACAATAGGAAAATGGTGGATTTTGGGCGCCATATTGTGGGGGCCCTAATATTTTTTTTCTTCCATACCCATCGTGTGCCTAAATCGAAAAAAAAATTCAAAAAAGTTATAAATAAAATAAGTTATATGAAAATATCAAAAGCGAACTAAAAAGACGTAAACAAAAAGAAAATCATACTGTGCAGGCGGAGGATACCCTTTGATTTAACTTTTTTTATTTGAAGGCGATTGGAAAACTAATAAATACACCAGTAAATGATTGTAGATTGTTTATTAATTCTATGTGAAATTTAACTAGAGAGTAAACAAGCTTAAACGATTTCTCATGTGTTAATTCCTAAGGAACTAGAGAAAGGCAAGAGTGTGGTGTCGTCTCCCCTGTCGGCTGAGTTTGTTTTGGCTCTGCTGACTCTGGGCACCTCCGACCCGGCACATGCTGAGCTTCTTACAGCCCTTGGAATCCCAGATGACAATTCTGTAAGTATTTACTATAATTAAATATCCGCAAACATTATATTTCTAAATTTCATCACCTACTAAAAAAAAATCGGCCAAGTGCGTGTCTGACTTCGCACCAAAGAAAAATCTGTTTTTTCTTTTTTGTATTTCATTAATCGAATAATAAACATTATCAGCAAATTTCAAGTTCATAGTTCAATGGGTGATTAAACAATTCTTCGGAACACAATTGTGTGACAGACGACAGACATACAGACACGTCAGTGATAGCAATAGGACTCCGTTTGGACCCTTCGGGTACGGAACCCTAAAAAGTCTAAATGTTAGGATGATTGTTCACCAATCACTCCTCAACAACTTACAAAGGTTACTTTTATCCTGGTATTATGTTCCTGTGGAATTATTTTCGACATTTACGAGTTGTTGGTTATTTTTCGGTTTAAAAAATAAACTATCACCGGGTTTCTCAAACCTAAATTATCGGAAAGTTAACGTAATCGATGAATAATCGACGGTTAATTCTACTTTGAGTTGTCACATTTGAGAAAAATCTCGGTCATGAGCCTAATTTATAATTGTTGGATATTGGTCGATTATTCACGGATTAAAGTTTATTATGTTTTCAAAGGCTTTTAATACGATATAAAAAAAAAATACTACCAACTTCCAAATAAAAAAACTACAAAGTGAAAATTTACTTTATTTTTGGAAGTCGGCGTCTTTCGTAGGTACCAATTTTTTGCCATATGGACACCGACTTCCAAAAATAAAGTTATTTTTCACTTTGTAGTTTTTTTATATGGAAATCGGTAGTAATTTTTTGTAAAAAAGTTTTTTATTTATCATTTTTAGTTGTACCTACCTAATAGGCAAATGGTTTAGTAACGTACCTATAACGCCAGAATAGATTACCCGAATATCATGTAACTTGAACATATCCGGTGAAATGAGAGTTCTGCGTACCCCTTATGAGCGCACTGGCGTGATGGTATGTTATGAAATGGTATAAACAATAAATAGACAAGCGATTGCAGCAATCCCGAGAGATTTGCCGTAATTTTTTGAAGAGTTATGTTGTATATCTTCGAAGCTCTTCATCAGATCTTCACCAAATTAAAATGGGACCAATCTCGAAACATAATTTTCAAACAAAAATAGAATTTTCGAAATCGTTCCAAAATTGACGGAGATATGCCGAAAAATACACAAAAAAATATATACATAAAGTTGAACATAGAACCTACTACTTTTTGGTAAGTCGGTTACAAAATATAATAGGGTTCGGCGAAAGTTATGGAATGAGTTCAGTAATAAAAATATATGTTTATTAGATCAATAGGTAATTATAGTTGATTAAAAAGAATAAAACAAAAAAAATATACTTTTTAAACTAATAGGTTTCGAGCTGTTTGGGGTTGAAACTCTTGGTCCGTGGGGTCTGAGTGCTCACGCAAAGATCGGCGTGAACGCCTAGTTAGTAATTCGCGTGACCCAAGGGTTGGATTTAACCTTGGTCAGAGGAAAAGCATTGTCAAACAACGTGGCATTGCTGCGTGTCTTTTGGGTATAATATTTTATACAATCTACATAGCTAATATCTACATGAATATTGAATAGGTATGAATAGGTGAATATTGGCGGGATCTTCCATCTATAAACAAGAGAACCAAAAAGAAGTGTCGTCCATCCGAAGACTGACCTGAGTAAGTGTTGCTTACCCTATCGGGATGACCCAACCAAAAACAGGCAAACCAAAAAAGGTGTTTATCCATCCAACCAACGTCCTTGGTAAGTGTTGCCAACTTGGTGAGCTTCACCAACCCAGCCAGACGCTAGATAAAACACTATGGTTACTGATTACTTTATAGTAGTGAATGAAGTGAATAAATACTGCTAGGGTAACCAACCAAGGCGACCTTGACTCTGCACAGCACACGCTCGAAGAGTGCCCTGCGTGGGTTTCTGGGGGGCAAGTCTTGGTCACCAGGATCGGGCGAGTCCTGTCTCTGCCAGCGGTTGTGATGGTCATGCTGGCAGAGACAGAAAACTGGAGAGAACTGGCCTCCTTGTGTAAGACTGTGATGGTTCAGAAGGAAGCTGATGAGCGGGATCGTGAGAGGGCCGATCCCGCCCGGAGAAGAAGGCGTCGTGGAGGCAACGGCCTCGACGCCACCTAAAACGCCGAAACCCCGCCTGCATCAATTGCAGGTGGGACTCCAGGGTCACGGCTGGTCAGACTGGGGATTCTCTCGCCCACCAAGTGACTCAAGGAAAGACGGTGGCACAGTTATCACGTGCTGCCGTGCACAGGGAGGCTCAGGGGAGACGCTGCTCAGTCTCCCCAGGGAGGTGCCCTAACAGGCGTTGCACAGAGGCGGTTCCGGGGTGGTCTTTTAAGAGGTAACGGAGCCCCTTCCAAGTGCTGATGGTGATCACCGAGGTGGTTTTAGTGAGGTAAAAAGCCCACACTCCCTGCTCTTTTTCCCCAAAAGTCCAGGCGCCTTTTGAAGAATTCCCCCGTAATCAAAAGAAAAAAAAGGGTAACCAACCAAAATAAATTGAAGCCTATTCAATGTAATTTTTCGATGATCTAGTCTCGAGAAACCCAAAACAAACGGTTGTCAACTGACAGCTGTATAATTTGTGACAAATTATCAGCGGATTCTGCGAACGAGAAACTGGACCCATGTCACTCACCTTTAGTGTAGCTTTCTTAAAGAATTTTCGAAATCAGATCAGTACTTCTAGAGATTATCTCCTACATCGAAACATACGAACTTTACCTACCTCTTTTTATATTATTGGTTTAGATGTATCCTGCAAAACCTGACTAGATAGAAGGAAATTCTTACTAAAATATTATAAATTCGAAAGTTTGGATATATGTTTACTCAATCACGCCAGCACAGCTGTACGGATCTAAATTAAATTAGACACAGGGATAGATTATAGTCTGGAATAGCACGTGCATCTCTGTAATATTTTCCTTTGGGATAAGAAAACACTTTTGACGCGGGTGAATCCGCTCGCAGAAGCTAGTATTACATATTACTGGTGACTCTACCATTATTTGACCATGCATGACTACTAACTGCTGAAAAGGTTACCACCAGGTGGTCATCACCAACTAATTATCATATCTAACCAGACTATTCTGAGCTGATCTCAAAAACATATGTCTCATCAACACGGTCATGCAAAATTATTGTGAGAGAACCTCTTGCACAATGTTCAATGATTAATGTCTATTTTCAGATTCGTTCATCATTCACTGAAGTGTCATCCAAGTTGAAGTCTTTGAAGGGTGTCACACTAAATGTAGCCAACGGGGTGTATGTTATGGAGGGTCCTTATGACCTACAACCTCAATTGAAGGATGATGCAGTTAAGGTGTTCAATGCTGCTATAGAGAAGCTGGACTTTGGTAATGGGGCAGCTGCTGTGGGTGTCATTAATAAATGGGTAGGTATTAGTATCAATAAATGCATTTCCAGAGCTATACTGCATTTGAAAATAAATACAGTGTTAATAATGACCATATTGGGTTGCATTTTCAGGTTGAAAACCAGACTAATCAGAAGATCAAGGATCTACTGAGCGCAGACAGTGTGAATATGGACACTCGTCTGGTTCTTATTAACGCTCTGTACTTCAAAGTATGTCTTATTGTCATATAACTTCTTATAATATTATTAACATACTTTATTATCCATACTAAAGTGTACGTATACCTATTTTTTCTAGGGTTCCTGGCAACAGAAGTTTCATCCCAATAACACCAAGGACAAACCATTCCACATCACTGTGAACTCCTCAGTGAATGTCCCCATGATGTATCAAATGGATGAATACATGTATGGTGAAAGTCGTGACCTTCAGGCTCAGGTATATATTTAGATTGCTCTCTGAAATTTCCAATGTTATTCACTTTATTATTCTAGTTTAAATAATAAAAAGATAACGAAGGAAAACAGTCATATTTTAAAGAGTATTTTTGTCTATTGAATCTGCGAAAGCGCTGTTGCCAACAACGTTATCATATTGTATTCATTATGATAGTATAAAATGGCATTTTTAATGACTTGTTTTTTTGTTTTTTTTTGGAAGTCATAACAAATCAGTTACTCAGTCTCATAATTAATTATCCTACAATAAAATATCTATAAGTTAATATTGTATTATATAAATGTACTTTTTACATTTTTTAGCTGTTGGAAATGGATTACGAAGGCGGGGAGACATCGATGCTCGTCGTATTACCAAATGAAATCGATGGTCTGGATGGTGTTTTGTCCAAACTGGCTTCTGGTTTTGATCTCATGTTGGAGATGCGTAAGATGTTCAGTACTGCAGTACATGTGTCTATCCCCAAGTTCAAGATCGAAACCGAAATCGATCTGACTCACGTGCTACCCAAGGTTCGTTTTAATTTTACAAAGCTTTTTTATTTTTATTTTTTTATTTGAGATGGGTTTGCTCTTGACTCTAGTCTAGGTCAGCGGTGACAGAGACAAAGTCGACGATGGAGTGAGCTTACCCAGAAGGAGCATGTTCACTCTAACTCTGAATAGATTCGGATTGAATGCGTTCGGAAACACAGACGCAGGTAGTGTGTGCGTCTCTTTCGCTGTGCGCATTATGAACGATGTTTTCAAGCGCTAGGTGCAAATTGGTGGAATGGCAACCAAGTAAGGATGGTAACTTGCAGTGCGTCTATATGTCCGAAACCGATGGTAGAAGGGGGCTGGTGGGATTAGCTCGTGGAGTTCTTGAGCACACTCACCGAAGTACACTTGGTGGAAGACGGACAAGCAGTCAACCTTACGGCGATGAGCCAAGCTGTTAAGCATGACGTCCACCATTTTAACATTGCTAATAAGCCACTTGGCTCTACGTTCCACCGAGTCAAGTACGGTAAGATGATATTTAGCGGAGCCGTATCAAAGGTGGCTGTAATACTCCATGCAGGAACGGACTTGCGCTTTGTATAGAGTTAAAAGCTGCCCAGGCGTAAAGTATTGCTGCACTCTATTTAGGATGCCCAGTGTTGGCTGGGCCTGGGCCTTTGGGCTTTGTACTCAATGTAGGCGCTGCAGTTGAGACTAGATGTCAAATCCATGCCTAGGAGCTCGAGCCGATGAGTTACAGGAACAGATGTACCCCGAAAACTAGGAGTTTGATCGAAACTATCCTTTTAGCGGAAAAAAGACACACCTGTGTTTTGGTGGCGTTAAAAGAGACCAGGTTGTCATCATCCCACAGGGAGACAAAGTTTCAGGTCAAATCTGTTCGCTCTACCATAGCCTCTCTCAAGAAACGAAATTCAGCTACTCTGGTCTTTGCGCTGGACAAGTATCTCTTTGAAACAGTACTATCATCAGTGTACCCTACAATATCAGGTTGAAGTAGGTCATTGATGTGTAACCGGAAAAGAGTTGCAGAGAAAACAGAGCCCTGAGGAATTCCGGCATCAATAGCCGTAAGATCAGTGGAGCCGCCGTCAATGACTACTCGGATCGACCGTTCACTAAGGAAGTCTGCTATCCAGCTTCAAAAACCAGCTGGGATGCCATAGCCTGCTGAGTAGACTTGCGTGCCAGATCCTGTCAAAGGCCTTCGAGATATCAAGCGATACAGCAAGTGCTTCGCCATGCTTCTCGATGACTTCACCCCAGCAGTGCGTGTCATACACTAGAAGATCGCCAGTTGACCGTCCCCGGCGAAAGGCATATTGATGGTCACTGAGGAGATCATTGGTTTCAAGAAAGGTCATCAACTTACTGTTTAGTACCCCTTCCATAACTTTGCACAGAATGGAGGTGATGGCGATCGGACGTTAATGGGTAGGGTCTGCACGCTTGCCTTTTTTGGCCACTGGTTATACATTTGCAAGCTTCCAGGATTTTGGCACCGTTTTTAGGGTTCCGTACCAAAGGGTAAAAACGGGACCCTATTACTAAGACTCCACTGTCCGCCTGTCTGTATATGAAGTACCGTGATAGCTAGATAGTTCAAATTTTCACAGATGATGTATTTCTGTTGCCAACTCATACTAAAAACAGAATAAAATAATTATTTAAGTGGGACGCACATACTACAAACGCGATTTTTTTGCCGTTTTCTGCGATAATGGTACGAAACCCTTCGTGCGCAAGTCTGACTCCCACTTGGCCGGGTTTTCTTTTTTACAAGATTGAGACGGAACAAGCGTGTCAACGAATTTGTCAATTTGTTTCCGATCAATGTGGCGACGCTTGGGGGAGGCCTATGTCCAGCAGTGGACGTCTTTCGGCTGATATGATGATGATGATGAAGCGTGTCAACACAGGCAACAGTTCAGACGCACACTGCCTCAACACTCTCGCTGGTATGCCGTCAGGCCCGCCGCTGGCCTTATTCACGTCTAGACTGCACAATACTCGCCGGACCTCCCTTAGTGTGAACTGCGATCTTCGGCAACGAAGAGTCACAACGAGGTACAGTAGGCGGTTCCTTCGAGCCAGCATCCAGACATGAATGGTTTGCAAAGACAATAAAATAAAAAATGAATTAAAAAAGCCTTTATTCTACCATAAATACATATAAATTTTTAGCATAGTAATGAATATTTCCTATCACATAATTTCCGTAGATTATTATTAAGTATTACTATAACATAAATAGGTATTCCACATTGTGGTTTTCATTAAATCATCATTGAATATTATTAATTATTATTTGCGATAAATTATTATATTTATTATATATATTATTAGTAGCAAGCCTCCCTCCTCGCGTCGTGTTCCTCATTACTGAGGGTCGTGATTCTCCCGACAAGAGATCAACTTTTCATTGACGATAATTCTCCATCTGTGTCTGTCCTTGGCGACGTGGAGTGCATCGTGCAGCTTTGTGTTCAGCGTAGTACGTATTTGGTCAGACCATCTGATCGGGCTACGGCCCCTTGGCCTCTTGCCTTCGACCTTGCCTGTGATCATCAGCTGTTCGAGGTTATGACCATCCTTACGGGCAATGTGACCAAAGAACTCCAGGATTCTTCGCAGGCAGGTGGTGGAGAGCCTGGCCTTGACGTTCAGTTGTCGAAGGATAGACTCGTTTGTGCGGAACGAAGTCCATGGAATTTGAAGCATCCTTCGCCAACACCACATCTCGAAAGCGTCAATGCGATCACGATCAGCCTTCCTTAGCGTCCACGTTTCCGAGCCGTAACTAAAGATGGAGAACACAAGAGTGTTCACCAGCTTCATCTTTGTCTTGCGAGATATGTTACGGTCTCTCCAGATTCGCTGCAGTTGGGACATTGCGCTTTTGGCCATACCGATTCGTCTCCTGATTTCCTTCCAGCAACCCTGTGTTGCCTTTTCGAGGGACAGGGCACCTGTGATATGGAGTGAGTTGGTGCGGTCTACCACCATCACTTTGGTTTTGGAATGGTTGATTTTAAGACCCAATTCATGCTGATCCTTTCAATCCTCTCCAGCAGCCTTACCATTTCAGCTTCGTTCGCCGCTAATAGCGTTGTGTCGTCTGCGTAACGGAGGTTTGTGATCCTACTGCCACCAACAGTGACACCTCCTTCCCAGTTCTCAAAAGTACGCCGGATGATGTACTCTCCATACACGTTAAATAGAATGGGGTATAGGATGCAACCCTGGCGTACACCTTTTTCAAACCTAAAAGGCTCCGATGACGTTCTTTCAACCTTCACAACGCCCTGGTTGTTTTGGTAGAGCGATTGGATCAGCAAAACCAGGTGCTTAGATACTCCGAGTTCTTCCAATACTTTCCACAGATCCGACCAGATGACACAGTCAAAAGCTTTACTATAATCAATAAAACACAAGATGACAGGAGTGTTGAATTCTAGGACTTTTCGATCAGTTGGCGAATATTTAAGATTTGTTCGCGAGTCCCCTTGCCCTTAACGAAACCGGCCTGCTCCTGTGGTATTTGCAGTCCAAGAAGTAGCGAATTCTGAAATTAATTATGTGTAAGAGGATCTTACTGGCGTGTGATATGAGAGCCAGAGTTCTGTAGTTGTCACACCTGGAGGTTGATCCTTTTTTGTGCAGCGGCAAGATAATTGATTGTGCCCAGTCTCCGGGCCATTCGCCCGTACGCCAGATACTGTCACATATTTTATGTATTGCGCTTGCTCCTGACGCCCCCATTGCCTTTATGATCTCAGATGTTAATTGGTCCGGCCCAGGTGCTTTCCTGTCTTTGAGCGCAGCAATCGCCGCTGTGACTTCAGATAGCAGTATCGGAGGTTCCAGATTTAAATTATCCCATGATATTGCCTCACGCGGTAGTATGAGACTGTGGGGATTCCTGTAGAGATCCTCGCAATATTTCCGCCACCTTTCCGCTACTGCGTCCAAATCCTGAAGTCGAACTCCATCTTCATCTTCAACCACCCAAGTTTTGGGTTTGAATTGTTTCGAGAGGAGTTTGACTTTCTTGAAGAGATCTGAACTCTGCACTTTCAGTGCGTGGTCTTCAATTTCCTGGCAGATGTTTTCAACATAGTTGTTTTTGTCGCGGCGGCATAGTAATTGTATTACTCTGCTCAGCTCCGAGTATCTGTCACGATCCTCCTGGCTTGTCACGCCCGTCAGTTTCAGATCCTTCCTCTCCTGAATCTTAGCCCAGGTGCCAACAGAGAGCCAGGATTGTCTGCGCAAGGATGGAGACCGTTTTTTGGTGATTTGGTCTACGGTCTTCCATATCAAGTCCCTTAGGTGATTCCACTGGTCGTTTGCACATGCGTTTACAGTTGGTGGATATTTAGCTATGGCGTCGCTGATGCCTCTACAGAATGCTGGTTTTTCCAGATGCTCCAGAGTGCGCGGTCTTACCGGGGGTCCTTTTTTCACTGTTTTTAAGCGCAGGGCAAATTTGGCAACCAGAAGACAGTGATCGGAACCACAGTCTGCACCAGGGAAGGTTCTCACGTTGGAAATCGAGCTTTTCCAGCGGCTATTGATTATGACGTAATCAATTTGATTGCGATATCGATCACCCGGGGACTTCCACGTGTAGAGACGCCTTGGATGTTGCTGAAAGCAGGTGTTCATTATGGACAAACTTCTGGCGATGCAGTATTCCAGTAATCTCTCTCCTCTCTCATTTCTATCGCCCAGCCCAAACTTCCCAACCGTGCCTCTGATGTGATCATCCCGGGTCGTGCTGCCCACCTTTGCGTTCCAGTCTCCAATCACCAACGTTATCTCGCGATTCGGAATCCTGGATAAAGTAGTTTCCAACAAGGCGTAAAACTCATCAATGACATCATCCTTTGCAGCCGCTGTTGGGGCATACACCACGACAATGTTCAGCGTACAGGGGCGTGTGCTCAATCTGAGGGTGATAATTCTATCACTTATCGGGTTATAACCCAGTACATGGTTGTTTAGGTGGTGCGGCACCCATATAGCAACTCCGTTGGTGCTGGAGTCCGAAGGGCCAGAGAAATATAACGTATTTCCGTTAGCGGTTTTCTGGTGCCCTTGCCCTCTCATGTGCGTCTCGGTTATTCCCAACAATGCCAGTTTGTGGATTTCTGCTTCTTTTTCCACAATGTGCAGTTTTCCAGGAGCCAGAAGACCACGGACATTCCAGGTTGCGATCCGTCGTTGTTCTCGGATGGAGAGGTTCGTTTTTTGTTCACCGGTAGCATGTCTACTAAGAGGGATCCGGTGGTCCGTCTCTGTCGCAGCTTCGGTCGCCAATTTCACACCATCCAGCCCGGTAACCGAATGGCGCCGATTGTTAGTCGGATCGTCCAACAAGGTAGCTCTCTGAGTTGTACTTGCCATAGGGGGATTTTCTTGGGTATGTACACGTGGTGGCCACCCGATTCCTTCCACGGCAATCTTTTAGAGGTAATTTCAGACCTCACGGCCATTGTAAGCCGCTCCATGCAGTGACGGAGGTAACGGGTTAGTTAACCGCCGCCCGTGACTCGGCGTTGAAGGTTTTACAGCTGGGTTGTCCTTCTCTTCTCCAGGCAAACCCTCCTCCTTTCTCATCCGGGCTTGGGACCGGCATAGGCGGAGTTAACCTAGCGTTGCCGCGGCATTACTCGTTTTCTTTTTCCATCTCTAGGTACCCACACTATGATTTTCTTTGTCTAACTTTCGTTTTTCAATCTACAGATGTGCCCCGTCCATTTCCATTTCAGACATCTTATTCTCTCTACTATTTTGGTTTTCGTCTTAATTTCTTCATTTGTAATTCTGTCGGACAATTTTATACCCTACATGCTTCTCTCCATTTTTCTTTGCATAACTCCGAGTTTATTAAGTTCATCTTTTGTCCTTAGAGACCATGTATAGCATCCATATGTAAGGCATGGAAGGATTGCAATCTCGTACAACTTTTTTTTTAAATTCATGCTTATCTTGTTCTTCATGATTTCTTTATAGCTCCAGTATTTTTTTTCATGAAATTGATATTCTCCTATTTATTAATGTTTCCGTTTGGTCTTCAAATGAAATGGATTGTCCCAAATAGACGTATTCCTTAACATATTCTATTTCCTGTCCATCTATTAGTATTGGTACTTCTGATCCGTATGTTATAATTTTGGTCTTTGAAGCATTCATAGTCAATCCAACCTTCTTGCTTTCGTCCCCAAGCTCTTGCAGCATGTTCCATATTTGTGGGGACTCTTCTGTAAACACAACTATGTCGTCTGCAAAACGCAAGTGGTTTAAATATTCACCGTCGATTTTGACGCCTTGGTATTCCCAGTCTAGGTTTATAAATATTGTCTCCAGAACAGACGAAAATATTTTAGGTGATAGCGGGTCGCTGACGCCTTTTCTAATAGGAAAAGTTGGTCCTTCCGATTTTAACTTTATTCTTGCTGAATTTTTTGATTAGATGCTATGGAGTATCTCCACATATTTTATGTCTATTCCTTGTTCTACTAGTGTATTCCAAATTGCACCATGTTCCATAGAATCGAATGCCTTAGTGTAATCCATGAAGCAGAAATATAGAGTCTTGCCATATTCTTTGGCTTTCTCTACTATTTGTGTTACCACTTTGATTTGGTCAGTTGTTAAATAGTGTTTGCGGAATCCAGCTTGTTCACGAGGTTGATTTTCATCTAGAGTAATTGTGAGCCTATTTCAAAGTATTTTTGAGAAAATGATATAGAAGTTTGTCATAAGGCTAATTGGTCTGTAGTTACTGAGGTCACATCTATTTCCTTTTTTGTGAAGAAGAGTTATCAACGATTCGGACCATTGCTTTGGTGTTTCACTTCTTTCTAGAATGTTATTAAACATGATTTCCAGTGGGAGTTGTAAGGATTCTGATAGAGTCTTCAGTATTTCATTTGTTATCATGTCTTCTCCGGGTGCTTTGTCTTTATTCTGAGCTATATGTTCTCTGATCTTAGTATTTCAGGCAATGGTTCGTCAATATAGACTTTATTTCTGACGTGCTGCGTTAAACTGGATCTTTCTTGTGATGAGTACAGATTCTGAAAAAGTTAGTTGCTTCTGTTATTATACAGACATAATAACAGAAGCAACTAACTTTTTTTAAACTTTTATTTTGTTTTTAAAAAACAATTCAGTTCAGTTTCAAAAACATTTTGCCTGTGTTTTTTTCTGTTCTTAGAGATTTCTTTGTTTATGTCCTTACTTATCTGAGTAATTTTTCTTTTTATTTCTGTTGTTCTTTTTTCTTTGTATAGTTGTTTTCTATCTTCAAGTAGTTGACGTGTGTGCACTTATCGGGTATTGTTGTTTGTTCTTTACTCATAGTATTTGTGTTAATAAATGTTTCATACCTCTTAGGAAATAATCATACTGTGTTTGAAGTTTTGGGGCTATTTTGATCTATTCAATTAATTCATTTTCCCAGTACATACTGTCTTCTCTTGTTAGTGTTGGCAATGGCAAGTTTCTTGTACAATGTGTGTTAATAGATTTGGTATATCTTCGTCTTTTAGTGTAATTTTATTTTGGTTTGCAAAGACAGATGCAAATAAATTTGCTTTCGCACTCGCAGAGTGAGAAAGCAAATTTATAGAGTGAGCCAGCGACCGATGGGTCGGGTTCAACATTGGAGATAAAGTGGGACGACAGAAATTCGTTTCAATCGCTTCAAGCCGGGATCTAATTACCCGAAGGGTGCAATGCCAGCTTGGCTTACCAATACATCCAATATGGACAAAACTTGCCCCACGCAGAACTTGGCGGCAGAATTAAAGTCTCTTTTCCTCAGGCGAACCCTGCGCGTTCTAAAGGTTAACGGCAGGCTTGTATGGGAGTTTCGTACCGCTAATAGAAATTTCGTGTTTTGGGATATTTTTGGTTTTATTTGGTAGTTAATATGATAGATAATCCCTTTTTAAATCCTTAGATTTTTAAAACTTGGGACGTAAATGTTATAACCAGTTTTATTTTTTAAGGTTATGTACTAGTGTACCAATGTAGATTGTTACTTATAGGTAAATGTTGCATTATGTGTTAAGTAAATTATTTATTGCTATCTTTGTAGTGTTTTACTTACCATTAAGTAGGTAGATTGAGGTGCGGATCGTACATACTCAGGGCATTAGGAGATACCTATATCCAGCAGCGGACTGCAACAGTTTGATAATGATGAGTTTGATTATATTTAATGTTATTTCTATTTCTAAGTAATTAATTATGAATTCAATATTTGTGTTACTTTACGTAAGGCAATTTCTAATAACATAACTGCTTTTAGCGGACGATTTTATAACGTTTATATATTAAAATCTTAAGATTGATGTTATTAATTAATCCGAAGTTTAAAAAAAAGTAAACTTACATGCAAATAAATGGCTTAGTTGACATTATAAGTGGTACAAATTCTATAACCGAACAACAGAAAAAGTATGCGGTACGAAATTTGCCATTCACCTTTGCGGTTGTTTCTTGAACTTGTGTCCAAGAGTGTAACCCGGGTAGTTGAGGTACGCGATGTCTGACGGGGTTGTTATCTTCGTCTCCGTTAGGAAAAACAGGTGCAGCTTCTCGGTCTCAAGATGGTGGTGTACCGATCATGATTAGAGGGCAACCACCTGATTAATGAGGCGCACTTTTAGTGGTAGGAAGTGCAGCCGTTTTCTTACCATATTTTTCTTTGCTATCGTATTGTTTTTTTGCTTAGCGTTTGCTGGGGAAAAAGTCGCACTGTCGTGGCGCTGCTCAGTGAACCAAGTGGAACACTGGAGCTAACCCAACCTATGGGGAACCACTTGAGACCGAGGGGACCCCCCCCATATGGGCTTTGTCCCGCCGGGGCGTTATGCGTTCTTTTCGACTATTTGCTAAGGCCAAGGCTAGATAGCTTTGGGTATATAAAAAACAAAACAAATCTGAACGTTGGTTCCAGAGATTAGCGCGTTCTAACAAATAAAAGCAAACAAGTTAAGTTTTGTTATTTACTAATGCTATAATCGGACTGTACGATGCATCGCACATACCTACTTGGTTTTTTGTAACAACAACTTATCTGGCATTCATGAAGGTCAAATATCATTGTCAACAGTCTGGCTAGACTATTATAAAGAGTACCTAATTTGCATTGAATATGACGCAGTTGCGTTACGGATTGAGAAGGTGGCCCAGTCGTAACGGCTGCGACTTATAAGTTGTGGGTTCGAACCCAGGCAGGGGCTTTACTTTGTGTAAATAATTTAATCACCACTGCTCTCAAAACGGTAAAGGAAAACATTGTGAGGAAACCGTCATGTCCCAGAACCAAACATTCGAAGACATGTGACGTCCACCAACGGGTACTGGGCACGCGTGGTGGATTACGTCCATGCCCTATCGCTGAGAGTAGGCCCGTGTCCGAGCAGTGGGAACATTGAAAAAAGGCTGATGATGACGATGATGGAGCTGATGGAGTTTCTTGTGCATTCTTCTCCATAACAAGCTACTTTTCCGAATGCACAGTAGAATCAACTTTTATTACTTGTAAATATTAGTTTTAATTTTTGTTTGACGTTCAAAAGTGCCGCTTATTGGCAAAGTTGAATAAATATATTTGACTTTTGACTTGACTTGATGTTTCGGATAACATTTTTAACCGACTTTCCAAAAAAGAGGAGGTTATCAATTCGACAGTTTTTTTTTATGTTTGTTACCTCAGAACTTTTTACTGGATGGACGGATTTCGATGATTCTTTTTTTATTTGAAAGCTGGTGCTTGTCATGTGGTCCCATTTAAATTTCATCAAGATTTGATCAAGAACTTTGGAGATATATATTGGAACTCTTCAATAAATGACTACAAATCACTCGGGATAGCTGCAATCGCATGTCTGTTTATTATTTTTACCATTACATAGCATAACAACAAACTAGTACGCTCTAAAGAGAGTACGCAGGTGTGAACAGTTAACCCTGGTATACTCTCATTCCACCGGTTTTGTTTAAGTTTCATGTTATTGGGATAATCAATTCTGGCTTCACTTTGGACATTATAGGTAACTAACCTATAGAACTGGTCCATTATGTACCACAACTAAAAAGTGAAAAATAAAAAAAACTTTTTACAAAAAACACAACCGACTTCCAAATAAAAACACTACAAAGTGAAAAATAAATTCAATTTCGGAAGTCGGTGTCAAAAAACAAAGAAACGAAAACAGGAACACCGACTTCCGAATTTGAATTTATTTTTCACTTTGTAGTGTTTTTATTTGGAAGTCGGTTATATTTTTTGTAAAAAGTTTTTTAAATTATGAAGTCGATAATACTCAATTGTTTGTTTTAGCTAGGAATAAAGGCGATCTTCAACAAAGGAAATTCGGGTCTGACAAAGATTTTAAATGCGGAGGAACCTCTGTTTGTGTCGAAGGCAATGCAGAAAGCCTTCATTGAAGTGAACGAGGAAGGCGCGGAGGCGGCCGCAGTTACCTGTAAGCGTCATATTTATAATCCTTCATGTCTTAGTACTGTAAAAAGATACTTCCAAATTTTATTTTACTTTACTTTGGTTGCTAAAATGGAATTTATATTAAAACTAGCTGTTGCCCGCGACTTCGTCTGCGCAGCTTTATTAGTTCGAATAGCCTATTTTTTATATCGCGCCATAGAGGCAAACGAAAGTAGAGACCGAAAAAGCGCGGCAAATTTAAAAAATCTCGGCATAGCAACCCCAAAACTAGTATGAAATACTTGAAATAACCTAATTTGATACTATAGAATTATTCATTTTACTTCGTCTGAATAAAAATACTATAGGTACTTTAGGGAGGCAATACTTTAGATATTATATGGTATATGTGATATATCAATCCGAATAAAAAAAAACAACAGTTTTCTATAATAATTTTGGTTTATTCACTACCATAATCAAAATCTGAATCTAAGACTTCCATGTGCATAGATTCATTAGAGTCCCTGGAATCACTGTTTCGTACATTAATCATGAAACTTTATAAATTATTTTCTGTAATTCTATCCCTTTTATTTTATTTATTTGTATGACAACATTGTATGACATGATCAGTCATTTTCTTCCACTCCTCTGATAGCTATATAACCCAAGTACTGGTTCAGGGTTCTTATCATATCTTTCTGCTCTAAATCCGTAAGTTACTTAATAGTTTTCACTATCTCATTAACCCCTGCTACATCCTCCAGATCTTCTGTAAAAGAAAAAAAGTGTTAAAATTACAATGCAACTTTTATTATTATGATAAATAGCCATAATGCATTATTATGAAGGTGTTTAACTTTTTATAAAATGATTGTGAATAAAAATAGTTTTTGCATCAATAGTAATTAGGTACGAATTAAAACAAAGTATCAAATTATCAGTGTCATACTAACTTAAGAAATCTAACACCGCACGTAAACAACCTTGTTTTTGTTTGAATTCGGCGTCTTTCTCTTATTGTTTTTCTTTATATTCAGACATCATGCGAAACAACATCTCCCGCAATCCACTTTTAATTGTTTTATTCATTCTTCACTGAATAAATAAAATGCTTTTATCAAGACCACAACAAACCAAAACAACACGCCATCTTGTTTTGGAAAACTGAGGTTGACATTAGTATAGCATTGCCATATAAAAAGTTTGCAAATAATTCGAATGTCTACTTTCGTTTGCCAGACTCTAATATTGTAGGTGTGTGGGCTGCGTTATTTGAGAAATTATTAGTTCACCATACAAACTTCCACCCCCCTTTGCCGCCCTCTTAAGGATAATTCTGGGATGAAAAATATCCTAAGTCCTTCCCAGGGTATCAAACTCTCCATACCAAATTTAATCTTAATAGGTTAGTGGTTTAGACGTGAAAAGGTAACAGACAGAGTGAGTTACATTCGCATTTATAATATGAGTATGGAAAAATAAATCATTAATCTATCTATATATATAAAAGCAAAAGTTCACTCACTCACTCATCACGAAATATCGAAAACCGCTTGACGTATAAAGATGAAATTTGGCAAGGAGTTGCCTCAAGTGACGTGAGTGTGTACTAAGAATTTCTATTTTTAGAAATTCCACCCCTAAAGGGGTAAAATAAGGGTTGAAAGTTTGTATAAAATTTTCACAATTTGTAAATTGGACACATGGAATTTTTGATTTATACTTTTGGTGGATAAAAAAAAATATGTACGTATTGGTCGTTCGGAATTCCACCCCTAAGGAGCTAAAAAGGGGGTTGAAAGCTTGTGTGAAATTTCTACGCATTTAAGTAAGACACGCAAAATTAAAAAATTTAGCTTTTGGTTGATAAAAAAAATTAATACATTTATTGCTTTTTGGCAATTCTACCCCTAAGGAGGTGCAAAGGTGGAAATTTGTTAGTTAGTTTAAGTAAATAGTAAAGGTTGTCATTATTAGTTTTTCATAACTACTCCTTAAAGACGATTTCATGGGTGTTAAATATTTTTGAAGAATTTTACTGTACAGGGCTTCTTTTTAGGATGTAGGGGAGCACTATATGGGAGCACAAGAAGAGATTTTTGGAAATACAATCTTTAAAGGGGTGCACTAAAAAGTCATCTGTAGGATAAAATACGGATCACGCGAATGAAGTCGCAGGCGAAGTGCTATTAATGAATATTAGTATGGATGACAAAACATCCGGTCAGTAATAACATTAATACCAGGTTAGGTATAATATTATTTCACAACCAGACACTTTTTCAATATGATTCAATGAAAGTGCGTAAAACTATAATACTGCATAATGTCTAATAGTTACAAAGAACTTAACTGGCATTCATAAGAATCTAAATTAAGTTTACTAGCGTTAATAAAATACGAGTGGAAAGCGAAGCGGTTAAAAGATATATAGATATATATATATATAAACTGAAAATTAACTTACATGCTAACCTGTTCGGTGAATAGGAAGTATTTTTACCTACTTCTATTGCATCATCATATTAATTTAATACTTTCCTTGTTCGTTTCTACATAATCTACTTCTTACTAACTCTCAATGCACACGTTCCAAAAAATAGAAGCTTACTCAGTGTGTTTTGAATACAGGATTGGCAGCCCATACTATCTGCCAAAGACCTCCTTCTATTAATGTGTATGCTAAGTATGTGTTGTGAGTTGAATGCTAACTTTGAGCCGTTGCATTGTATCCTTTGACCGTGCGGTGTGTGGGTGTGCACTGCAGCGACGCATCAGCGCGCGACACCGACAATGCTCGAGGCGTGGCTGGCGGCGGCGCTGGGACACCACCATGCTTGCCAGCTACTGTCCGGCCGCGTGCCCGCTGACCCGTGGTGATGAACTATAGATAGTGTGAGAGATGACTATGTGTTTGGCGCAGACTTGGGCGAAATGCTGTGCTGCATGCCGCCGCCGCCGCCGCCGTCGCCGCACTTCCGAGCTGACCGGCCGTTCCTCTACCTCCTCCTCGGAAACGAACGCGCCCCGCTCTTCATCGGAGCATATCGTGGCAACAACTAGCGCGTACCCCCGTACGAGTATCAACACTACAAATGCCACTCCGTCCTGGGCATCTCGCGGCATAAATCACTTAGATTTAAATCAATCCCGATTTTGTCTGTAACTAATTTTCCAATAACAAATCCCTCTGGTTCCCGTGTCGTATTTAAAACAGGCTCTTTAAAACTGAAGCTATAACAATGACCTATGATGGAACGTGAACCATTTCCACAAGATTTGAAAATGTTCGTTATTGACAGCATTTCAGTTTGATCACGTCGTGTGCGTACACGGTGTTAATAAATACACGATAATTTGTGCAACACTTATTGCTTGTTTTTTGTTTCAATCCCTAAGCATTTAATAGTACATTGTTCACCGAGAGGAGAAAGTGACCGATTACCGTCGAGGGTGTCGTTTGAAGCCCGAGCCGTAGGCGAGGGCTTTAAAACACCCGAGATCGGGAATCGCACTTTCTCTCGAGTGATACATAGTGCTTTATACTACACCTACGAGGAAAATAAAAAACTAAATCTTTACTAATTAAAACTGAATCCTCAAACAACACACAAATTGAAAATGGCGCCAATGGCGTCTGCAATTTTCACATGTTCTTTTTCAAATTGTTTGACACCATCCAACACACAGCTAGTGGCCAGTGTCATTTTGCGAACTTGGAGATAAAAACTCACTGTAAAAACTTTTTGGCTTTTGATATTTAGGTTACCAGCGCATAGTCTTACCCAAAATTAAAAAAGAAAAACCACGTAAGAAATGGATTTTCATACACTTTTCTCTCCCGCTCAGATGCGTTTTCTCGCCGCATATTTGTTCGATATGCAATGACGTACTTTCTACCGTAAATTTGATAAAGTATCAAGGTACTTTCCGAGCAGGTGTAGTATAATATAGTAGATTATGCACCGAGGGGCTAAAGTTGTGACTTATGTCACGGGCGTCATATTGAATCTCGAGCGCAATGAAGGATTCGGGATTTAACTCACGAGCAAAGCGAGGTAGTTAATACAAGAATCCTGAATGCAGCGAGGGATTCAAGCTAGCCCAAGGCAAAGACACCTTTAGCCCAGAGGAGGATACTCTACTTTTTACACCTACTGTGAGAAAATAATAGCCATAGTACGAAAAACAAAGTATTTATAAATTAAACAAACAGTAAGAATAACATATTTAGAACTAGTTAGTTATATGCACTTACATATTAATTGAAGTTAATGGTAACATTTGAGACATTAGTCCAATATTATGTCTTCGAAAACATGGCAACGATATGAAGAAGCAGTCTTTATGATTTTGTAGGAAATCGAGAATATCATCCACGTGTAGTAAGTGTGAGAGTGAGAGTGTGAGTAAATCCATGTGAGATTCCATATTCAAATCACATTATTGACCAGCGGGTCATAATGAAATCCAGTACAACATTATTGACCGGCTGTGCCCCCGGCCACTAATGACTCACTTTAGGTTAAGGTTGCTTGACATATAATTTGACATTTTCGAGCAGGTGGTGTGGAAAGTACTTAGTTCTTCCAACTGCACTCGGGCACCAACATAACACTCGTGCATTAATGACTCACTTTGCGCTCGATGCAACAATCTACTATTATATATGTCGTCGTGATATGATGAAAACAGGGAATTGATCAAATCTCTAAGCGATTTGATCAAATCACGGAGGATGTTAAAATAATAACACGTTTTTATCATTTCCCTAAACAAATCTGGTGATTTGACAAATCCCAATAAAAATCTAGTGATTTGAACAAACCCCTAAATTGATTCAGTGAAAAGATAATAAAACATGTAACAAAGTCGACGTAGCCCCGCTGCGCGGGGCTCCTATTTCTGTCTGCAGGGTCAAAAGTAACCTAACACGAACGAGATGACGGGAGCTGCGTTCGCTCGCTTTGCTCGCTCACTTCAGCTCCCGTCATCTCGTTCGAACCTAACCTGTCCGTGTCGGGGTGCCCTAAGTTCCCGAGCTCGCTTCGCTCGCTCTTGGACTGATTCTTTGACCATATAACATAACGCAGCCGATTACCTCGGAAAGCAAAGTACAAAATAAACCTTTAAATTACTACAGAAAAGTTATTTTTGTCATTTCACTGAACCAATTTTGAGATTTGTTCAAATCACTAGATTTCTTTATTGGGATTTGTCAAATCACCAGATTTGTTTAGGGAAATGATAAAAACGTGTTATTATTTTAACATCCTCCGTGATTTGATCAAATCGCTTAGAGATTTGATCAATTCCCTGTTTTCATCATATCCCTGCGACATATATACTCTTTTCTCTCCAAAAGCAATAACTACGGTCTAAAAATTAACACTACGTATATTAGAGTGTCTTTGGTACCTCTTATTTTTATCGTTTTTCAACACCGACTTCCGAAACAAAAGTTATTTTAGCACTTTTTTGTGTTTTTCTTTAGTATTCGGTTTTTTTGGGGATTTGTTTTTTTTCTGTCTTTTTATTTTTAGTACCCTTACAGTGTAAGGCTTACACTATTAAGTAAGCAATTACTATAGTAACGTAACTAAAGGATTAACAAAATACCCATAATAACTGAAATTACACATTCGTGCTGTTTGTCGCTCAGGAGTTCGGTTGTAATTGCCATATCTTGAAAACTGGTGAACCGATTTTGATGAAACTTGCACTGTTCTCTAAGTTGAAATATACTTAATCCAATAAAATCCAAATAAAGAATTTTCACGATCTGATTTGTAGTTTCGGAGAAATGCGTGGACAAACATACATGCATACATCCAAACATACATTTCTGAAATTTAGCACACATGTTTAGAAGTGCCCAAATGTAAATATTGTGCAATTCCAACAATATTACTTACATACGTGTCGAAATGCTTTCGTCCTTTTTTTTTTGAAGTCGGTAAATAATAGCTAACTCGCAGCTGTCCTCGCGACTTTGACTGCGCTACACAAGCAACTATTTTCATTATTCACTGCTGCCTCGTTTCACAACTCACCAGCAGCGACCGTCACGTCACACAATGTCACCAATCACCACACTTATCACCCGGTTTCTCAGCACTCGATTATCGTTCTGTTAACGTAATCGACGAATAATCGCCGGTTAATTCTTCTTTTAGTTTATCAAACCCAAATGTGACAAGCGTTTAACAAAAAGCACGAATTAACCTTTTATATATTTTTTTATTTATTTATTTGGGCGCACGGTTGGCGCAGTGGTTGACCGATTGACTGCTGCGTTGCGTGTCGCGGGTTCGATTCCCGCACGGAACAAATATTTGTATGACCTACAGCCTACAGGTAGTTGTTCCGGCTCTGGGTGTTGTGTATGTGAGTTTATATGTTTGTAAACGCACCCACGATACAGGAAGAAATTCCTAGTGTGGGGCAACGTTTTTTTTTTATAAAGAAAAGAAAAAGAAATAAAGAAACCACGTGTTACAGCGTTTTTGGGTTTCTGATAACAAAAAAGTGGTCACTCATCCAAAGACTAACCTTGGTGAGTGTTGCTTAACTTGTGTTTGGTCACCTATCAAAAAACAAGCAAACCAAAACAAAATCCATCCATAAACAAGCGATCCAAAAAAAAAGTGGTCACCCATCCCAAGACTGACCTTGGTAAGTGTTGCTTACCTTGAGGGGGTCAATCCCACCGCACTATTCCCAAACCACTGCAACTCCTGAAAGCCAGAATCAACAGTGGCGACCACCAGAAAAGCGCCGAGGCAATGAAGCTCGACGAAGTCCCGGAGAATTAATAATCCCGGAAAAAATATGAATTGCCACTTCCCTCCATATCAAGCAGGAGAAAGAACAAACAAGGCCAACAGGCACAAAGGGTCGTTTCCAACTGGGATAAGCCCAGTTGCCTAGCACCAAGGAAAAAAAATAGAATTAATATTAATGAGTCCTAACACTCCTAACATTGTGAGCTGTCATATTTGATTGAACAAAAACGCTTGAACGCACGGAAATTTGTTCTAGTTTCCACAAGGTCCGTATAGTAAACAGCTCCTGAGGCAGCCTGTACATTATTCAACATAATATTACGTTTATTGTGCCAAAGAATACACTCCCATAAGATATGATGTGCAGATTGTACATATTCGCAGTCAGATGTAGAACACTGACATAAAGGCGAGGCAACGATTTTGAAGGAATGTAATTTACTTTTAAAGTTACCATGCCCTGTGAGAAATTGGGCAACACAGTGATCCACTTCCAGCTACGTCCAGGCCAGCCGCACGCGAATGGATGGAAAGAATTGGTGGAGGTGTCGGCCCTTGATGGAATTAACCCACCTACATTGCCATTCGGATAAAAGTTCCTCCCAGACGTCAAAAGTTGGTTTACATAATCTAGAGATTTTGTCACGGTCACTCCACGTTAAAAACTCCGCGTCCGTGGTTCTCGTGCGGAAAAGTACATTGCAGCACGTCGCTGCACTTCAAGGTCGACCGGAAGTACGCCAGCAAGTATCGGTAAGGCCTCAGTACTAACCGTCCTGTACGCTTTGCATAAGAATATCAAAGCTAAACGCTGACTTTGAAGTAATTTACATCGTTCCACCCCTATGGTGGCCCTATCAGCCCAAACAGGCGCTCCATAGCACATACAACATATAAAACCCCACTTAGATTTAAATATTCTCGTTAAGGCATTTTTTTTTCTTTATGCTGGCGGGGTCACTCATCTAAAAACAAGCGCACCAAAAATGGTGGTCACCCATCGAAAGACTGACCTTGGTAAGTGTTGCTTACCCTGGCAGGATCACCCATTCTAAAACAAGCGAAACAAAAAAATGTGGTCACCCATACCAAGACTGACTGTGGTAAGTGTTGCTTACCCTGGTGGGGTCAGCCATCCAAAATCAAATGAACCAAAAAAAACCGGCCAAGTGCGAGTCGGACTCGCGCATGAAGAGTTCCTTACCATTATCGCATAAATACGGCAAAAAGCAGGTTTTTATGTATGGCAACTCCACTTTAATGTTTATTTTATTCTGTTTTTATAAACAAAAATACATCATCCGTGAAAATTTCAACTGTCTAGCTATAATGGTTCATGAGATACAGCCTGGTGACAGACAGACAGACAGAAAGATAGACGGACCGCGGAGTCTCGGATACCTTAAAGAGGGCTTTTTTTACTGGAATTTTACCCTCAACGGTCATCTCTACGCATCAAAGGGCTCGCTGTTCGGCGTATGAAGCCACAACCTATATACCTTTATTATTTATTATATATACCTTTTGCTGCCTACGTAACTGCCTACCAACCGTGCCTGCTTGCCCGTTGTGGTGCTGCTCACCTGCCTTCCTCGAGCATTCGACGTCTTGGTGAAGTTCCTGTCCGTCCTACTCTAAGGTCCTAATGCCTGCTTAGCTGTCAACCTTGAGCAACCCACGTCGTGCGAAGCCGGCCCTTAGTTTTTATTCTTAATATCCTTTTACTTATTTTTTTAATAAACGATTTATTAAAAAAAAACTAAGGAAAAGCTGAAACGGAAAATTTTATTTGAATAACCCTTTTTTGTTTTGATTTTTATTCGTTGGTTCATGGGTTGGTTTCATTGATATTATATTTGCTCCTTTTTTCCGTAAGACCAAATAAATATTCAACATACTCATCGCTTTTTAACCGACTTACCAAAAAAGAGGAGGTTCTATGTTCGACTTCTTATGGTTTTTTTTTTTTTGATTTTGGAAATTCTTTTTTTGTTTGAAAGAACATGTTCCGAAATTGGTCCCATTTTAATTTGTTAAAGATCTGATAAAGAACTTCGGAGATATACAACAGAACTCTTCAATAAATAACGGCAAATCATTCGGGATTGCTTCAATCGCAGACATGCGATTGAAGCAATTAAGCAAAAACGTTATTTATTTTTACGTTTTTGTTTATTGTTTATACCATTTCATAACATAACATCACGCCAGTATACTGAAAGGGGTACGCAGAACTCTAATTTCACCGGTTATGTTCATAAACAACTTGCCTATTAGGTAGGTAAAACTAAAAAGGGAAAAATAAAAAACTTTTTTGCAAAAAAATACTACCGACTTCCAAATGAAAAACTACAAAGTGAAAATAACTTTATTTTTGGAAGTCGGTGTCCATATCGCAAATAATTGGTATCTACGAAAGACACAGACTTCCAAAAATAAAGTTATTTTTCACTTTGTAGTTTTTCATTTGGAAGTCGGTAGTATTTTTTTGCAAAAAAGTTTTTTTATTTTTAGCATTTCATTTAATTTCTCATGAGTTTTGTTTGTTTTTTTAATGCGACATTTTATTTGTTGCCAACCTTTGTTGCTGTGCTGTCAGTATTTCTGATGTAAAATTATACAAACGAAGTTTTTTTTGTCCATATCGGGATCCTAGGGTCCTGACTCCCAGTCTTTTGAAGGGCGTGCGAGGAGCCGAAGCCAACTCGTAGAGGCCCCGTTAGGCATGTATCAGGAAATGAGACACCAACCGACGATTATCCCTGTATGCACTGCGCAACTGCATCCAAAGCCAATAACCGGTTGGTGCATGACTATTGTAAATTATGGAGAAAAATGTATTGGACTATGGACTTGGTAGGTTTAATGGATCGATTGTCCGAAACTTTAGGAGGATTACCGGCCCCTGCCGGACCACTGTTTAACTACATGGCTATAAAATGGCAAAAGGTGACTTGCACCCTTAATTAATGGGCCCCCATAAAGGGTCGCTAGCACTTTAGTGACGAAGCGCCAAGGGGGCAACATATCCGGAGGTGCTTGAGGAGTACGATGGCTATCAGAACAATCCCGGAAGTACAGTCAAGATCCCTACCAGCATCTTACTGGGTTAACTGCCTTCCTCCGAGCACGTTTGCTCTTGCAAATCTCCACTCAAGCCAGCCAAGAGAAAGGTGAGGAACAAGACATCTCCTTGGAGATCAGGTCAGTGGGGTCGCCACTGCCCACCAGCTCGCCACAAAGCTGCCCTGCGGATTAATTAATTATTATTACATAAATGATTATTGAATAAATTAATAATCCGTATTAATATAACTTTAAGAAGGACATTACCTACATTAATTTAATATCTTAAAATATTTTTACCAAATTTTATATGTTTTAATGTAAATCTTGATTTTAATAAACCATGATTGTATACATTTTGCATGCCTTACGGTCGAATCACTTGAAACTAGGGCATGCAGTTTTGAACATTTTTAATTTAGAAATTAGCGTACGAAATTGAGCACCTCAGTTTCGAAATTTCGAAACAGGTGTGCCAAATATAATGGGAAATCAGAATAAATCTTTAACTTAACTGCAAATGTAAAAATGATGGTCTGGGTAGGTACTTTTTTTTTGCTTGGAGATATGCTCATGCATACTGCGATACCACGGGGAGATCAAAGCTAATGTACCGACCGGGCGAGGTTGCTACGGTAAGTACCTGAATAGCATTGGGTGAGAGGCCACAGCAAATTGTAACCATTGTGGACCTAGATTCTGCACAGAACATGCTTGAGGAGAGCCCTGTGTGGGCCTCTAAGCGGCGGGTCTTGGTCTTTAAGACCGGGTGAGACCTGTCTCTGCCAGTACTAGTGCGGGCAATGCTGCTGGTGATAATAAATTGCAGGGTAATGGCCTCATTCTATGAAATCGTGATGTTCCAGAAGGAGGCCACCGAATGGGATCGTGAGAGGGCCGATCCCACTCGGAAAAGAGGCATCGTGGAGGCAATCGTCTCGACGCCTAACATGCCAAAACCCCGCCTGTGTATCTTTTAAGGCAGGCAGGTCTCCGCCGTTACGGGCGCTCAGACTTGGGACGCTGTCCATCCACTGAGGAATCTCGGGAAAGACGGTGGCACAGTGATCACGTGCTACACTCCAATTTACTTTATTAAAGTTTCGAATTTTCGAAATTTAGGGGTGGTAATTTCGAAATTAATAAGCAGACAAATAAGGTCAGAAATTTCGAAACTATGAAATTTAGAAATGCAAACTAATAATACTTGAAACATACACATTTAATACCACCATTAAAACAGGGTTTTCTGAAAAATAAATAAAATGTATTGATTTGAAATATATTGATAGGTGTTTATTTATTTGATGCAATTAATAAAATTCCTTTTTTAAAGCAAGAAAGTTTATATTTATTTTAGTAAAAAATTTACATTTCTTGTGTTTAAAAAAATAAAAGAGTGGTCGATTAGAATATTATTATTAAATAAATAATTTTACTTGTGAATAACGTGACAAACGCCCGTGCTAGCACTCGCGACAGCCGCAAGACTAAGCTCTGTCCAATATTGCCCAAGAATCACTGTAAAATCGCAATTTCTATGTGTGTGTGAAAAATTACGCTATGTTCTTAGTGGACTCTCTATCTGCGGCGCACCGCCCGCCGCCACCGCTTATGTACTTTGCAGTTGTAGGTACTCTCCAAATCCCCCATACGTTGCCTAGCTCAAACATAAAATCGGATCTTGCGAACAATGAATTGCATATTACACAATTGAAGTTTTGACAATTTTAATTAAACTTTAGTTATTTGAAAGTAAACTTTAATAAAATAATACAAAACTAGGTTGGTTGAAAGTGAGAAAAAAAAATAGCAATCTTCAATTATTTTTCTCAGTGAACTTCTGCGCTTTTAGTGCTCTCCTGGACTAGAACATAGATTGTAATTAGGTACTTGTTTGTATGTATGCGGAGATTGGAAGGCGATAGTCACAGAATGTATAACATTTTGTGCAATAAATGATGATACTTATTTGATAATGTTTATTTTATAGGTAGACCTAAAAATCCTGACGGAAGATGTATATATTGTGTTTAAATATTGTAATTGGCATCGACCATTCTATTAACAAAACAAATAAATGCTTTAACAACACAATATAAACCATACCTAATTATAAAAACAACCTTTTCTTTCATTATTGATTTTCTTATAGAACTACATACAATAGGAACAGAGATATTGTAATAGGTAGCTTTTCGATAACTAGACGTAGAAGGCTATCAAAAAGTGAAAGAATCTTACGTATTTCTCAACGCCAAGTCTTCTCGCAATCGCGATAGTTAAAAAGTTAATTTTGTTAATTACCGGGGATTACTTCATGGCAAAGTTAATTTCATGTCGGACATACCGAAATAAAACATCTATATGAGACAAAACAAATTAGTGTAAATCTGCCCATATTAACATTATTGTGCGGTATTATTGTTAAAGTGTGTTTATTTCAGCAATGGACATGCAGCTTTGCTCCGCTAGATTCACACCCGACCCGGTGTATCGCTTCGTGGCGGACCGGCCGTTCCTCGTAGCTATCCTCGCAAACGGAATTGTTCACTTCATGTCCTTGTACCGCAAGTGATAAATCGTTTACTTACTGTTGGTTCAGATTAGTGTCTCAAAATAAATGTGATTCTTGATCTGAATCGGAAAATTTTATTTGAATAACCCTTTTTTGTTTTGAATTTAATTCGTTTGCTCATGGGTAGGTTTTATTGATTTATTTGTTTTATTTCCGTAAAGAAAATATTTCAACATACTCATCGCTTTTTAGCATTTCACTTAATATCTTATGAGTTTTTTTTATACGACATTTTCAATTTTTGTTGCCGACCTTTGTTGTTACCACCAAGAAGAAATAAAATACATACATAAATAAACTCACGCCTTTTTCCCATGGGGGTAGGCAGAAACTACAGAACGCCACCTGCTACGTCCTTACATACTTCTTTTGCTTCATAAAGAAATAAAATCTTTACAATTTAAACTGCACGATGAATGGTAAAGGTTTTGCTTGCAAGAGTACTTTTGTTCTCAAATTATTGGTCCCATTTAAATTTATTGAAGATCTGATGAAGAACTTCGGAGATATACAACAGAACTCTTCAATAAATGAGCCAAATCTCTCAGGATTGCTGCTATAGCATCCGTCTATTGTTTATACCATTTAAAACATAACATCACGCCATTACACTCTAAAGGGTTACGCAGATGTGTGCAATTCACCTTGGTACTCTCTCATTTCACTTGATATGTTCAAGTTTCATGATATTCAGCTAATCTCTAAATTCTGCTATAATTACCTTACCATAGAACTTGCCTATTAGGTTCTTAAAGTGAAAAATAAAAAACTTCTTTACAAAAAAACACAACCGACTTTCAAATAATAAAAACACTACAAAAAGAAAAATAACTCCTTTTTCGACAGTCGGTGTCAAAAAACGAAGAAAAGAAAATAGGAACACAGGAACAGTTTTGAATTAGTTTTGGAATATTTGTCATGACATAGTCGATTTCATTCTTGACACTTTCATCTGGTGATTTCCAAGTCCATCTTCGACTGGGTCTTCTTTTGAAATAGGTATTGATTATGGATAATCTGTATTCTAATGTATAGTCGATTAGCCGTAAAATTGTAGAATTTTATTGCATTTCAGCTTCTTGCATTTTCTTTTTGATGGGTTATTATTTTTGTTTAACATCCTTGTAACATCAGCATCACACACAAAATCATGCTGTGCAGTCTGAGGATGCTTACTCATGAACTAGCTGACCACCTGATCCTTCGACTGCACATCATGACTATTTCTACTTTCTACATCTCTTAATTTCTCTTCTTAAGCAGCCGGGTTTTTGATTTTTGAAATAACTTTTTTTTCCGTCTTTTTAGTTATTTTTTTTCTCCGGATTACTTTTTTAAACACTAGATTCGGCAGCCATGATTATCGGGCTGTTAACGTAATCGTCGAATAATCGCCAGTTAATTCTACTTTCAGTTTCTCGGAACCCAAATGTGACAATCGCTTAAAAACTGTTAAAAATCAGGAAATAACCACAGGTTATGGCATTTTTGGTTTTCAGATAACATTTTTCAATGTTAATCTCTTGTCAACGAGCCTAATTTATTATTGTTGGATATTGCACGATTTGCCACAGATTAAAATTAATATAATGATTTTAAAGGCTAATAAAGATAATAAGTGTTGGCTAAAACTATGAAAGGGTTTCAGTACGTAATACAAAACATGTTAATTAGATTAATCATAGTTGATTACTGAGATATTTTGTTTATTTATTAACAAACTTTTTAAACTAACTACATACTAGATATAATCATCTGCATGTCCTTGTCCCAAGTTACTTGAGGTCGGCGCAACACGTTTTCTTCTTCCGTACCGTCCTGTCCGCCGTCACGCCATCTCTGTCTCCATTTTCTTTCATATCACTCCGCACACAGTCCATCCATCTTTTCTTTGGCCGTCCCCTCCCCTTCCATCCATCCCCATTTATATTCTTAACTCTTTTAGTAACTGCGTTTCATCCCTCCTCATAACATGACCATACCAGGACAAACGGTTTCCTTTTCTGTCACTGGCGCCACTTACAAACTTCCTCTAACATCTCATTTCTCAATTACCGATCCCGTGCGTCTCGCATCCAGCGCAGTTGCGCAACCTTAACCAGGTCATCAGTCCACCTAGTGGGAGGCCTTTCAACGCATCGTCTTCCGGTTCGCGGTCACCTTGCCAGAACTTTTCGGCCCCATCAGCCATCCGTACTGCGAGCAATTTGGCCTGCCCACTGCCAGTTAAGTTTCGCAAAGAAGGGAATAACTGAATTGTCAAAAAGATCTTGGGAAAGAGACGTCCAGTCGATCCTTGAAAGCATTCTCGAACTGCCCACTATTATAACCTACGTCTTGATAGGGTTGACCATAAGCCCGTACCGCTTGTTCCAATCGCAAACGCGAGTCGGGTCCAGATTGATGGAACGATAGCCTCAGACAGATATTGAGCTTTCCATGGCTGATCTGAGATCTGCCGTGATATTGAATAGAGCAGTGGAGGTGCTGTGAACTGGTCGGAAGCCGGACTGGAAGGGGTTGAGGCGATTATTTTTGGATAGAAAAGTGCTAATTTCATTATGAATTAATCGTTCTAGGACTTTGGACAGGAATGTTTAGTTGGAATATTGGACGGTACCTATTACCAGAATACTTAGGATGTAGGATAGACTTTTTGGGTAAAGGAATTATTTGCGCATATTTCCATGAGCTTAGAAAGACACCGCTCTACGCAGACAAGTCAAGTATGTGGCAAATGACAGGAATGAAAACGTCCAGCACCGGGAGTAACATTTTGCGGCTGATACAGACAGTTCTGCGTTAGAAGTAATCGATAGTACCCTCTTCTTAACATCACATGCGAACGATTGATTAAAAACAAATGGAGAATAACTGGGAGTCGGACGAGATGAAAAATTATTCAATGTACTTAATTTTACTGATTCAAAGCTCAAAAAGCTCAAGTCAAAGCTCTAAAATGATTATTTAATCATCATCCATCATCCATCTATCATCGTGAGGAAACCCGGACATGTATTGTTAACTGCACTTAGTGGCAGAATGGAAAGATTATTAGGAACTGCAACATTAGTCAGATAAGAAGAGCGATGGTCTTTTTACAGGAGACAGGTGTTAAAATCACTCCTGATTATGACTGTACGAAGGGATCAGAATATCTAAGAGCTTTTCAAAAGCGCCTTAGGAGGGACAGTAATGTACGCCTGTTTTGGTCTTTCATCTTCAAGTACTCCTCTGGGTACTTGACTGTGACGACAGCGAGTTTCACAGCCGCTACCGCATCCCTAAAGGATCCGGTTGAGGATGAATGCCCTTGGGTCTTCATCCTCTTGGCCGCCGTGTCCCCGCTGTCCCCGCTGAGAACAGCACGCGGTCTCTTTGAAGGGCCCTCCGTAGGAGTCCCCTCAAGAGCCGCCTGCTGTCTCAGCTTTTGACGCTTTTTTCTCTGCGCCGCAGATCGTCCAACCGGAAGCCAGCCTGAATCATGCCGGCCCCCGGGAGACGACGAGGTGTTGCCTTTGCCGGTCGCGTCCGGGGCTGCAAGGTCCGAGATCATTTGATCTCTAACGCAAGGTTCCCGTGTCGCGCCAGCTTTGGCAGTACCCTTATGCCCGGTGGGCTGGTTTGCAGTTCCACCCTTCGGTGGTCCCACAGCAGTGCCGACCCTCGACAGTGCCGCAGCAGTACCGTCAATTAACAGTCCCACCACAGCCCCATCTCGAGACGATCCCTTTGCAGTCTCGCCTCTGGACGTTCCTGCTAGGGAAGATGCAGTCCCGGCTTGCGCCGGTCCCGCCGTCTGGTGCAGTCCCAGCTTTTGCCGGTCCCGCCTTTTGGAGTGCAGTCCCAGCTTTCGCCGGTCCTTTCGCCTTGTGGTTTTTTTTCTTCTTAAAATCCATTAAAAAATCCCGTTTATATTTTCGTCCCTCAACTATCCCCACCCGCCATGGAGTGCTCAAGTGGCGATGCTACGGTAGCACCAGGGATTAGTCGAGGGATATAGCACCCCCCCCCCCATTAGTTGCTCACGAGACTGCACAGCACCAACCCACACCGCTGCCACTAGCGATGCGAGTGAGCACTGCCGCCTGCAAGCCCCCAATGGGAATGAACTCGCCTGGGGGCCGTCTGACCGGACCCCGCAGCCGATTGACCGTAGCTGGCTAGGCTACGGCCTCCCGTGTGAAGAGAAATCCGGGCCAAAGTGGAGTGTTGCCTCAGAGACGTTAAACCGCCTACGCTCGTCGGCTCAGCCACCAGGATCCCTTCATCCCCCCGTACGGGTCCCCGCGCACGGCACAAACACGCGGGAGGTCATTGCTATCCATCATTGTTCTCGTTCAATGGTGGACACCCAGGGGCATGACCTCGCCACCCCTGTGTTACGTCGCCCGGTGATTTCTGTTACGTATATTTCATAGGGAATTAGACCAAAAACAGGGCGGCCACCACGAGAAGGAAAATCACCGCACTTGCCTTGAGGATCTACACGACTGTAGCGCTCTCCCTCAAGACCACGCCACCTTGCCGTCTCTGAAGGAGACGGACAAGGTAGGACTGCATCGACAAGCCCTACGAGGCTTGTCGATGAAAGCTCAAAGCGTAAGTTTGTTAACACAGACCAGCCCCAAAAATATAATCCATTTACAATGAGTTTCAATTCAATAACCGTCAAGCTTAGGTAAGTATTTATTTCAATGTGTTTAGACAATAAGGAGCAATGTATTGAGATTTTAGTTTGTGTTGTTTGGGCTGTATTTTATTTTACAAGATTGTAAAACGCGTGCGTGGATGGGTATAACTGTGTTATGTATTTGTGTGTTTTGTGTGTTCTAGCTTCTTATAGATACGTGTCTAAGTAAGATAGTTATGTATAGAATGTGTGTTTGTATAGTGGAGTTTTCGTTTTTTATCAAAATAGTTTAGTATTTCGGCTGGGAATTCGTGACTGCCTCAACCAATTAAGTAAAACTTTAACAAATATTCAGTGGAAAATAATTCAGATGATACAGTATTACAAACACATTCAATGTTAAGAGAAAACAAATTATAAGGTAAAGGGATAATAGTCATTTGTCTAGTAATAGTTTATGTACCTGTTCTTCACATCTTACGAGTATAATTATAGTTGGCGCATTTTCATCCTGTTTAATGTAAACCTTGCCGTAGGCAGTCCAGCAAAACTTGTAGATTCCAGCTTTACTTAGATCATGTGCCAGGAAGTGAAGGCATGAGCCTTTAGCCGTAAGATGTTTCGATATGAAGACCGTGGTGTCTTCCTGACTTCTAGATCCCATGTGTTTACAACTCAATTTATTTTGATGTTTTATGTTGAAGGCCTTAGCCATTTTCAAAGTCTCAGTCTTGAGGATTGTGGAGCCAGTTTCAACGACAATAGGTGTGTTTTGTTTTTCCGCTGCTTTTTTCGCGTACTCGACTTAATATATTATGTCCTTAATTTCGTTCTTTTTTATGTTACAGTGTATGTTTTGAAAAAGGCACATAGCCATTTCTAGTAGATCTTCTTTGGTCTCCCCATATTTTCTCGGTACATTTTTAATCATTAGGTTACTTTGCCGGCTTTCAGTTTGCATGTCCTCAATCTTATTTTCTAAAATGGAGATAAATTTTCTGTCTTCTTTAGACTGCATTTCGAGTCGGGTAACCTTCTTTTGAAGGTCCGAGTTGTGTGCTGTCAAGAACGCAATCGACTTTTCAAAGTGTGTATTAGACTGTTGAATCTCCTGTAGTTTTGCATTTATTTTTTGTGTCTCTTTACCCTTTTTCGTTAAAAGACGAGAGCATTTTTTCATATCTTCCTTAAATTCATTTAACTGTTTGACTAGTGAATCATCCATATCATCTCTGCTTCTTTGGGCGCGTTGGAACACATAGTTAGGTGGAATTGTATGTGTGCCCGTTACGTTAATGTCTGTGTCTGACACAGAATTATTCAGGAAGTTAGAATCCGAAGTGTTCATCATTTCTTGGTAGGAAATCAGAGTAAGTTAACTTACTGTGAAGGTGCAGACTCGTGTTGTAGTTTCGTGATGGGCATTGGGCGACGCCATGCAGTCTTGTGGTAAGCGGGCGAAGCGGCGACACGGAGCGCGGCGCCAGAGTAGGTCAGGAATGTGGCGCATAGCTGCCTATAGAGCGCTAGCGATAGCCAAGTATTGCTCTGTGCAAGACTAGTCCACGCGGCCGAACTTAGCGAGGTCAGAAAGTGATAGCAATTATTTAGAATATTTTGTCTTATGGCAAAAAAGAGCAAATCAATCAATAAAACTGGCAGGCTCACTAATAAAATACCAAAAAAAAAAGAGTCTTTACAAAAAAACTTTTCTGATTAAGTATCACATTTATTTCAAGTTTTTTTTTTTTTTTTAAACTTTGCCCCACACTAGGAATTCTTCCTTTATCGTGGGTACGTTTACAAACATTTAAACTCACATACACAACACCCAGAGCCGGAACAACTACATGTAGGTCATACAAATATTTGTTCCGTGCGGGAATCAAACCCACGACACGCAGCGCAGCAGTCAATCGCTCAACCACTGCGCCAAAAAAAAATTATTAACAGCAATTCTTCACTTGCGGTACAAGGACATGAAGTTAACAACTCCGTTTGCGAGGATAGCTACGAGGAACGGCCGGTCTGCCACGAAGCGATACACCGGTTTGGGTGTGACTCTACACGAATATTTCGTGTAGCGTATGCCTGAAATAAATATTATAACACACTTCAATATTAATACCACATAATAATGCTAATATGAACAGTTGAACAGTAATTTGTTTTGTCTCAATATAATGTTTTATTTCGGTAATTCTGAATTGCCTATGAAGCAATCCTTCATCGAACAATACGTGCTGTGCATTGCTGAAATCAACGTTTCAAGAAGTGAACAGTCGCGAGATAATATGTACCTCAATGGTTACACAGGCATATATAAGGGGGAGGGAGAGGCTCCTTTTAGCTTTGGTAAACCTTCACTAAAAAGTGAGTAAGTTACCTAAGGTACCTATAGGATTGACAAAATACCTACCCATAATAACTCACTTAATAAAATAAAAAAGGAATGATCACTATAATTTGTTTCGGATAAATGCGTGGACATACAGACATACATAAACTTATGTAATTTGGCACACATGTTTAAAAGCCTACATAGATTGACATATGTGAATATGGTGCAATGCCAACAATATTACATACGTATGTAACGAACGTATGTACGTATCGAATTGATAACCTTCTTTTTTAAAGTCAATAAAAAGGCATAGGTACATTCATGTAAAAAAGGAATTTCCCTGCTCTCAGGCAAAACACGCCCCGCCGAATTATATTTGCAGGCTATGATATTGAGAAGGTCATAGCTTGGTCCCTATAAGGTTTATACAGCTGCAAATGGGCTTGAATTGTGGTAAATTTAATGAACTTTAAATATGTGCGGCATTTTGCTGGTCGGAATACGCATAATTTATGACTTTTAGAGCAAAAAGTGAAAAATGTACCAAAGTTTTTCGGGTGGTGCGAAGCGAGAACAAGTTTTTCGAGGTTGCAAATTTGGAGTTCTAAGCTAGAGTACCTACATTTGAATTTTGCACCACAATGCAAAGTGACAAGTAGGCGCTGTGGTCAGTCTACACTTTCAACTTTTCTATCGGCAACAAATGAAATGTCGTATTTTAGAAATCTATACCTAATATTATAAAAGGAATGACTTTTTGTTTGTTTGTACCGAATAGGCTGCGAAACTACTGGACCAATATTAAAAATTCTATCACCTATGGAAAGATGCATTATTCACGAGTAACATAGGCTATAAATTATTTTTCATAAATTAGAGATCCTTATGAAAATTACAATAATGTAAACCAATGACATTGACGGCTACCATTAAAGTTTAGTGTTGCCATCGTGAATATCCTAATCCCTACCAATTACTACTAAATTACGTTCCATCATACGCAGAAAAATGGATGAACAATTTCAACTTCTTTTTGGAAAAATGAAAATCGAAATGCAGAACCAAGCCGATTCTATATCCAATACAATAATGGATAGAATAGACGAAAAACTAAAACCCGTCTTAGAGGAAAACAAAAAGTTAATACTTAAAGTTGAAAACTTGGAAAAGAAGATAGAGTTTTTAGAAAGAGACAAGAAAGGCAACAACATTATAATATATGGTTTGAAAGAAGGGGAAAAATCTACAAGAGAACTTATAGAAGATGCGAAAAATAAATTCCAAAAGGAATTAAATTTAGTCTTAGAGGATTACGATATAAATAAAATCTATCGCATTGGAAAACCAAACAAAGGCGACAAACCGAGACCTGTACTTTTGTCCTTCACTTGTGGATGGAAAAAGAACGAAGTTTTGAAAAATAGGAAAAAATCTAAGGAACTATTTGTCGCGGAGGACTTCTCTAAAGAAATTCTAGAAAAGAGGAAGACATTATTACCACAACTGATAGAGGAACGAAACAAAGGGAATATCGCCTACTTAAAATTCGATAAACTCATAGTCAAGGAAGGTACAAAAGCCATGGAAAATAGAAAAAGGGAACTTTCAGTTTCTCCGCTAACTAATGTACAGCCAAAGAAACAACAAACTACCTCCTTTTCGAGGAACAACCGAACGAATGCATTTGACTTGATGAGGAATCGGTCCAACTCCCTTACAACCTACCTAACAGATAAAAAATAGCAGTCAGTTATCGGCGAACGGAAACTAAAACAATCACTGAACCAAAAAAACAAATTAACAAATATAAAACACTCTCCCCCAAGCCGACTGGTCCTCGTGGGGGAAAAAGACCAAGACCCTCTAAAGATGGATAAAAATACCTCAAACCACTCAGATATGAAGATCATAGATACGGAAAAGAGAAGAGAAATAAAGGCAAAACATATTCACATAGCAACCATCAACTGTCGATCACTAAGAACATCAGAAAAACTTAAAGAATTTGAACTGGCAGTAAAAGAAATAAAATGGGATATTATTGGGATTAGTGAAATGAGACGGTTTGGTGAGGGCATACAAGATCGAGGAAACTACATATTGCACTATATAGGCGAGACGCCTGGACTCTATGGAGTTGGATTCATGGTCAGGAAAAATCTTGCAGACAATATAGAAGAGCTCAGAGGAATCTCAGAACGTATTGCAATCCTTAATATCAAACTACCTATAAAAGGAAAAGATGAAGAATGGTCGATTATTCAGGCATATTCTCCAACTGAATCGGACAAAAAAGAAGATGTAACAAAAATAGAAAACTTCTATAATGATCTTCAAAATACTATGGAAAGCGCTCACAAAAATAAAATTGTCATGGGCGACTTCAATGGTCAGATAGGAACACAGAAAAATGGAGAAGAATACATCATAGGAAGATATGGATTCGGCTTCAGAAGTAAAAACGGCACCAGATTAGTAAACTTTGCAACTGAAAACAAATTAAGCATTCTGAATAGCTTTTATATAAAAAAACCGCAGAAAAAATGGACGTGGATCTCGCCTAGTGGGCTTTATAAGAACGAAATCGACTACATTTTATCTAACAATCAAAAACTTTTCCAAAACATAACCATAATAAATAATCTGAATTTCAACACAGACCATAGAATGGTTCGGGTAACACTGACAGGAAGACGTCCCAAGAAACAAAGAAAATTTCACAATAAGTGTACCACTATTGAATATACAGGCAATACAGATTTACTTCTTGAAAACCTCCAAACATCACTAAAGAAGGACAGACATGGGAAAAAAGAACTTACATCAACTGAAGAAAAATACAACGGACTAATCAACCAACTAAAAACTGTAACAAGAAAAACCAACACAAACAATAAGAAAGAAATATCACTCATAACTAAACATTTGCTGCAAGAACGTAAAGAACTTATACAACAGAAGAAAAGTAATGAAATCCGCCAAAAAATTACAGAAATAAGCAAAAAGATAAGTGAACAGCTTAGAAAGGAAAGGAAAACAAAGAGACTATCTACAATAGAAAAATTTATAGAAAGAACAGGAGGAATAAAAAAGGCAAGGAAGGAACTAAACCACAAGAAAGAGTGGATACCAAGGATGAAGAAGAAAGATGGTATAACGACAGGTAACAGACTCGATATACTAAAGATTGCTACGGATTATTACCGCCATTTGTACACAAGCCAAAGAGTTGAACAAACTCAAAAAGAATACAACATACCAACAGATGCAGATCAGACACCGAAAATACTAACTATTGAAACAATGCAAGCAATTAAAACACAAAAACTTGATAAAGCACCTGGTGCAGATCTCATCACAAACGAGCTTCTAAAAACCACATTACCAGTGATTGCTCCAAAGCTTACGGATATATTTAACGAAATACTTAACACGGAAAACATCCCCGATGATTGGACTAAATCAACAATTATATTGCTCCATAAAAAAGGCGACAAAGGAAACATAGGAAATTATAGGCCCATTAGCCTGATGTCGAATATTTACAAGGTTTTTCAAAAATTATACTTTCTAGAATTACAAATACCCTTGAAGAAAATCAACCCAAAGAACAAGCTGGATTCCGTAGACATTTTTCAACTATAGATCACATCCACGCTTTGAGACAGATACTACAAAAATTTAAAGAATATAACAAAACTTACTACCTGGGATTCATTGACTTTAACAAAGCATTCGACACATTAGAACACAGTTTTATTTGGAACGCACTTGAAGCACAAGGCTTCGAAACAAAATACATTAGAATACTTAAAAATATCTACACAAAAAGCACTGCTCGAGTGAAGCTAGAATCGACAGGAGACGAATTCCCTATTAATAGAGGTGTACGCCAAGGAGACCCTATATCACCGAAATTATTTTCAGCCGTTCTTGAAATGATATTTAGGAACCTAAAATGGACAAAGGGACTTAATATAAATGGTGAAAATCTAAGTCATCTTCGCTTTGCAGACGACATTATTTTGTTTTCGGATTGCCCAAAAACCCTGGAAAGCATGTTGCAACAGCTATCGAATGAAAGTGTTAAAGCAGGCCTGTCAATGAACTTAACAAAAACGAAAATAATGTCAAATTCTACAAATATAGAAATAAAAATAAATGACGAGGTAATAGAATATGTACAAGAATATATATATCTTGGACAACTTATATCTCAAGAAGACTGCATGCAAAAGGAAATAGAAAGAAGAATTGCTAATACCTGGAAACGGTTCTGGTCGCTAAGCGAAGTGATGAAAAATAAAGACATACCTATAAAACAAAAGAGAAAAGTATTTAATATGTGTATTCTTCCATGCTTACTGTACGGGTGTCAAACTTGGGCGTTGACAGAAGAACTATCAAACAAATTAAAAGTTTGTCAAAATGGAATAGAGAGAAGTACAATAGGCGTAAAAAGAAAAGACCGAATAAAACTAAAAGACATAAAGAGCAAGACAAACTTTAAGAACGCATACACAACTTACAAACAACTAAAATGGCGATGGTCTGGACATATGATCAGAGAGAAAAAGGAGAAATGGACGAGTTTTATAACTGAATGGTATCCACGAGATGGTAAAAGGAATAGAGGTAGACAGACTAAAAGATGGGAGGACGACATTGTAAAAAGGGGAATTTTTAACTGCACCTCTATTTAGAAATTTAAGCAAACAAAATATCTCCACTAATAACCTACTGCAAAACAATATTACTCACCGTAAAACAAAAATACTGATTTGCACACAAATTATTCAATTAAATATAAAATAAAGGGTGGTATTTAATACTTTAACTGTAATTCCCCTTTTTTCAATCAAAATATTCGAAATTACTACCAAAAATACTGAATTGCACACTAAATTTGCTCATCAAATAAATGAATTATACTATACTGCTAGATCTTTAAAGCTTAACTGTTTTACTGAATAACTATCTGTTAACTAAAAGTAAATCTAATAATTCTTCGAGTGCAACAAAATATTTAAGTTTTAAGGGAGGGGGGGAAACGAAACAAAGCAAAAAAAACAAAGCGAGCTCGGGAGCTTAGGGCACCCCGACACGGATAGGTTAGGTTCGAAGGAGATGACGGGAGCTGAAGTGAGCGAGCAAAGCGAGCGAACTCAGCTCCTGTCATCTCCTTCATGTTAGGTTACTTTAGACCCTGCAGACAGAAATAGGAGCCCTGCGCAGCGGGGCTCCGTCGACTTTGTTTCGTTTCCCCCCCTCCCTTAAAACTTAAATATTTTGTTGCACTCGAAGAATTATTAGATTTACTTTTAGTTAACAGATAGTTATTCAGTAAAACAGTTAAGCTTTAAAGATCTAGCAGTATAGTATAATTCATTTATTTGATGAGCAAATTTAGTGTGCAATTCAGTATTTTTGGTAGTAATTTCGAATATTTTGATTGAAAAAAGGGGAATTACAGTTAAAGTATTAAATACCACCCTTGTAAAAATAGCTGGTACTACATGGACGCGTACAGCAAAGGACAGGACACAGTGGAAATCTTTAGAGGAGGCCTTTGTCGAAGGACAAGCTGCGATATCACAACCACCGTTTGCCGATATTAATTTAATTCCATAAGGAACTTAGTATTTAAGTCTTGGCATGTTTAAATAATTTGATATAGTTTGTAAAACTAAGAACAGCAATAAAGGCTTTTTATTATTTATTTATTTATTTATAAACCAAAGTAGCAAGCCTATAAAATTTATTATTTCGCGTGCGCTGAGAAAACTATTGGTGATATATAAAAAATATGTAATACATGATTAAAGTACTCATTATTAACTACAAAAGAGTCTGCCAGAGAATATATCTCACTATATATCATAGTTAAGTCACAAAAGCACCATTTGTGTTCTAAAATTTAATTGGTTCGCTAGATAAAACAAAAGTTGGTTACATTCGTATTGTAACAAGAATTCTTATACAAATAAATAGTTTTAGAAATTGGTAGGTAGGTAGGTAGTTAAGTTAGGTGGGTAGCTAGGTAGAGTAGCGTAAGTAGGGTATCTAGGATAGGGTAGGTAGGTAGGTTGATCGGTAGGACATGTGAGTAGGTAGGTAATTTAGATGGGTAGGTAGGTGGGTGCGTCTCACATCATATAAAGTTATTTGGTATATTTTCATTTCAATAACGTTCAGAAAATATAATAAACGTGAGTTATACCAATTGTTGATATAATTTTTTTAGATATTACATTTATATACTCTAAAACTTATTTCGTATAACGTTATTGGATATAACGTTTATTTAATCGAAAACCATTTGGCCTTTCGTTTAAAATATATAATATTGATACCATATTTATGGTTGACATCCCGATTCAAAGCAAGCCGACTCGGATGGGTTATGTGGAGTGCCAGGTCCCCTCTATGTTGGTGAATCATTTGGGTTAGGTTTGGATAGAACAATGACCGTTAAGGTTGAACTAGTCGACGGCACGAACTATTTTGTGCACGGGGTCAAAATGCATGCTATCTTATTCGACAACACGTGCGAAAGAAATATATTCTGTGATGAGCAGTAAGAAGCTAGTTCGTGTACGAATTAGCACGTTTGCAAGTTTATTGCGAAATGGCTGATGATTTAGGACGAAAACGAGCGCGCGATTTTTTATAAACAGGCCTTTGGGAGTCTAGATATCATGAAAAAACTACTGAATGTTTATTTTCAAAATAAAATTATTTGCATTGTTGAATTACTAATCTATCCCTGTATGGAGGCCGTTTTTCAATTTTCCTTCTTCTTATGGTATTTATTTCCGCCCAAAGATGCGTTAAAATTAGTGTTGAAATATGGAATTTTCGACGCTCATAACTTTCAATAATATTTTTTTTTTTACATTTTTGTTTCCATACAGGACTAGATAATGATGAGACAAATTGATATCATTTTTTATTTTGAAAGTACATCATCAAACAGTGGAGTAATCTCTAGACTACGTTTGTATGGAAGAATTTTCGACTAGTGTAACCTTAAAGCGCGAAGGCGAACGAGTGAAGCGAGCGTGCTGCGGAAGCGGCGTGACAGAAACGAATCGCTGCAAAACCGCCTCCATGTAGTCTTGTCTGCTCTACCCCTAGAGTGGTATTTAAAATCGCGTAGGCGCGAAGGGCCGAGGCGGCCCGCTATCTGAGGAGCAGGTGGTTATAACACACGCCGCCGGGGCTGAGGCTGGCCCGCGAAGCCGGCCAGCAAGCCGAAGCCGCGGTGGTGAGCGTGAAACACATCTGCGACGATAAGATCGCTTAGGACCGCCGGAGCCCCGCAGCGCCGGAGCCTTGACAGAAACCATGCCTGCTACATGTTGCATGCTTGCTGCATACTTGCATGCTGCATGTATGGTGTATGCTTGTTTGCAAGTTTTTTTACAGGGAAATGGCGTTTTATCATATTAAACTAAATAGGTTTTATGTCTTTTGAGTGATATATCAAACGATCTTATAATAAATGTATGTTTTGCTTATAAAAATTAGTTACTTTAAATTATATCAATCGTTTAGTATATTAATTGATCATTATATCAAATAAAATTATAAATTCAGTTGTTACATCTTGTAAATAATAGAGATTTTGTAATTATATCATATATTACTTACCCTAGGAAGGTAGGGTAGATAGGTAAGTAGATATAGCCTCGGGGGTCAGCTAGTACTAATATAAAACGCATGGGAAATTAAGTGAAATGCTAAAAGGCGATCAGTATGTTGAAATATTTTGTCTTAAGGCAAAAAGGCACTAATAAAATACAAAACATAAAAGCGTCATTAAAAAAAAATCTTTTGCGATCAAGAATCACATTTATTTCAAGAATCTTAAATGAATCAACGATTCTTTATTTGCGGTACAAGCACATGAAGTTAACAACTCCGTTTGCGAGGATAGCTACGAGGAACGGCCGGTCCGCCACGAAGCGATTCACCGGTTCGGGTCTGACTCTACACAAATATTTCGTGCAGCGTATTTCTGAAATAAATATTATAAAACACTTCAATATTAATACCACATTATAATGCTAATATGGACAGTTGTACAGTTATTTGTTTTGTCTAATTATAATGTTTTATTTCGGTAAGTCCGACATGAAGTGAACTTTGCTACGAAGCAATCCTTCATCGAACAATACGTGCTGTGCATTGCTGACATCAACGAAACGAACGGAAACTATTACAGCAGAAAGTGAAAAATGTCCCTAAATTTCGTAGCTTTTCGGGTGGTGGGCAGCGAGAACAAGTTTTGCGAGGTTGCAAATTTGGAGTACTAAGCTAGAGTACATTTGAATTTCGCGCCACAACGCAAATGACAAATGATTTATTTCTGTAAGTTGGTTTGTACAAACACTTTTACATGTCGATCATATTTTTTTTTAAACTAGATGAGCTCGGCGTTTTCTATCTGACTACTCTGAGGAGAACGGCCGAAACAAACTCAGAGGTCACAGTCTCTTTTAAAGTCCTGACAAAATCTTGGTTAAATCATGTGAAGACCAAGTAAACAGATGTCTGAAATGGTCTTTTGAGGAAAGAACCAGCCAGATTGAGTGGACCTGTCCAGTCAGTGCTCGTATTTGTCAATAACCAAGCAGCTCAACTCGGAATTTAAGGAGCTCAACGATTCGAGGCCGCATAAACTACTCAAACTGCCAGACCATAATAAAAACTAACTAAGATAAATTAAAAACAAAAAAAGATCCACATAGTCTTCACATTCACAATAATTAAAATAAAATAATATAATACTTTAAAAAGTCTTGTCATTGCAAGAAAACCAAAAAAAAAGAAAATAACAAAACTAAAAACAAAATTCACGGTGCATAATATAAAAAATCTAAATTAATTGGAGCAGCTCAATCCCAAGCCTTTTTGTCCTTAACGTAATCTTCAGTATAAAACGCTCTCTGGCACAACTTACGTTTAATGAATGATTATAATTTATTAAGACTTAGATCTTGTACGTGGCTTGGAAGCTTATTATAAAAGCGTACACGTTGACATCTAAACGATCCACCTATTTTCTTGAGCCTTGTTGTTGGTATTATAAATTTGTGTTTGTTCCTAGTATTTATGTTATGGATATCACTGTATTTTTTAAACAATTTTATATTTTTATGGGCATAAGATTTTCATAAATATACTGAGAGGGCACAGTCATCACATTAATCTCCTTCAATTTCTCTCTGAGAGAGTGTCAGAAGAGTGTCAAAGTCAGTCTACACTCAGTCGAATTCAGTTAGTATTGGATCTGCCATTAGCAGGGCTGGTTTGACCCTCAGTCTAAGGGGTAGGGTGCAAGGATCGAGGGGGCGGCGTCTAGCTTGACGCTACTGCCACTACTTACTGGATAACATTTAGATTACAAATTCGTGAGTAAAATGAAATTCGATAAAAAAAAAATTGCGGTAGAGGGGAGCGAAAAAGTTGTATAGAACTGTAGATTGACAAACACGTATAACATTATCGATATATTAATAATTGTTCTAACATGAATCGATATGTTTTAAACGGTCCGGCACCACAGTTTGTCTTTTTGACTTTGAAGAGTTGCAGTGCTGAGGCTTAGAGGTCTACAACATAAATAACTGGCTCAGAGTATGTACCTACTTTAATTAAACTAACTAATTATTTCTGTATGAGGAGCTTGTGGAAGCACAACAAAAAAGGTAGGTTGTGATTTTTGTCAGTTTTTAAACGCTTGTCACATTTGAGATTCGAGAAACTGAAAGTAGAATTAACCGGCGATTACGCGCATCACCATGCGACAGAGCCCCCAAAACACATCACTTTCATAGGCACTATAACATAGTACTCACAGAAGAACGATGTGACTACTCAGGCCCGAAAGAGATGAGAGTTTACACCGACGGATCGAAAACGGACTCCGGTACCGGAGTCGGAGTCTTCTCACACGACTTCAATATACATATATCCAGACCGCTAGGAGAGTTCAACACCGTCTATCAGGCGGAATGTGTGGGCATTATACAAGCGGTCCATGCCCTAGAAGATAGGAGGGTTACGGACACTCACATACGGATACTCTCCGACAGTGCATCAGTACTCCAATCCTTACGAAAAAAATACATTACATCAAGTTTAATACTAGAATGTCACAACGCACTGGAACAAATAACTGTATCTAGTCGTAACACGGTGACACTACAATGGATAAAGGGTCACAGCGGATCGCTGGGCAACGACGCGGCTGATGAGCTTGCGAGGCGCGGATCCAGCTCAGCGGTCTATGGGCCTGAACCTGTTGTGCCCATCCCCTTCAACCAAATACGCAGGTGGCTACAGGAATTCACCCAGACACAGGCAGAGAACTGGTGGGCCTCGACACCGGGCTGCAGACAATCCAAAGAAGCTATGCCATCCTTGGACAGTAGGCTTACCAGGCGTCTTTTACGCCTGGATAGGAATGGCCTGCGCCTGGTGACGGGGACCATCACGGGACACTGCTCACTTAACAAACACTTCCACACAATAGGCATAACGGACAGTCCTCTGTGCAGGGCATGCATGGAGGCTGAAGAAACCGTTACGCACGTTCTCTTTGAATGCACAGTTGTTACCCAGATAAGAACACGAACCCTTGGGTCACCCAGATCGTACACTGATGTTTTGAGGAAACCAGGAGCTCTAGTCGACTTCTGGAGGGAGGTGGGCTGGTTGGAATGACCACCCAACGGCCGCCATGGCCCACGTACAAAGGTCCATTTGAGGGACTAAGTGCGGAAACCAAACCCCCCTAACATAGAACATAACCGGCGATTATTCGTCGATTACGTTAACAACCCGATAATAGAGTGTAGAGAAACCGGGTATCATGGCTGCCGAATCTTGTGCTTAAAAAAGGTATCCGGGATAAAAATATAACTAAAAAGACGTATATTAAACAGTACATTTAAAATCAAAAACCCGAATGTTTAGAAGAGAACTTAAAAGATGTAAAAAAAAAAATCATGCTGTGCAGTCGGAGAATCAGATGACTTTGTGTGTGATGCTGATGTTACCCAAAAATTATATAAAAACCCACCAAAAAAACAAATGCAAAATGCTGAAATCCAATAAAATTTTACAATTGTACAGCTAATCGACTATATATACAGATTAGCCATAATCAATACCTACTTTAAAAGAAGACCCAGTCGAAGATGGACTTGGGCATCACCAGATAAAAGTGTCAAGAATGAAATCGACTATGTCATGATAAATATGCCAAAACTAATATACAAAGCTATTCCTGTGTTCCTATTTTCTTTTCTTCGTTTGTTAATAATAATAATAAATTTATTTCTCAAAAAACTTAGTAATATTTTTACAGAAAATAGTTTGGCTGTACTTTTCTAGTAAATGGATGTAGTCACTGCAACCGAACTAGGAAATGCCTGTACTTCGGTTTTCAGTGCCTTTACCCTCAATATTTCAACACTAAATGCCAACAAAACAAATATGATTGATTATTCTAATAATACATTTTGAGTGACTTATAACTAACTTCAATGTTAACATTGTTGAGTAAAAGATTATACGTGAGTGACACCGACTTCCGACAACAAAGTTATTTTTCCCTTTGTAGTGTTCTTTATTATTTGGAAGTCGGTTGTATTGTTTTGTAATTTTTATTTTTTATTTCACTTTTTAGTTGGTGTAGGTACCTAATAGGCTAGTTCTTGTTGCTCAAGTGAAACTTGAACATATTATCCAGTGAAATGACAGTGTACCAAGGTGAACTGAACTGCACACATCTGGCGTGATGTTATGTTATGAAATGGTATAAACTATAGACAGACAAGCTATACTCGTAGCAGTAATCCCGAGAGATTCGCTGTCATATATTGAAGAGTTCTGTTGTATATCTCCGAAATTGTTCATCAGATTTTCACTAAATTTAAATGGGACCAATTTGAGAACATACACTTTCAAACAAAATTCTTTACCACACTTACGTGCGATTCATCATGCAGTTTACATTGTAAATATTTAATTTCTTCTTATGAGCCTTGTTTAACAAATAACAACAAAGGTCGGCATCAAATTAAATGTCGTATTAAAAACGCACAAACCTCATGAGAAATTATGTGAAATGAATGCTAAAAAGCGATGAGTATGTTGCAATATTTTGTCTTACGGAAAAAAGGAGCAAATAAATCAATGAAACCGACCCGTGAACCAACGAATACAATTCAAAAGACAAAAGAAATTTATTTCAACTGGGCCACCAAGCGGCACTTTTGAATGTCACAATTTAAATTTAAATGGAATAAAAGTTGATTCTACCGTGCATTCGGAAAGTAGCTAGTTATGGAGAAGAATGCACAAGAAACTCCATACTTTTTAAATTTACATGGAATAAAAGTTGATTCTACCGTGCATTCGGAAAGTAGCTTGTTATGGAGAAGATTGCACAAGAAACTCCATACTTACTCTTTTAAAAAAAAATGATTCTACCGTGCATTCGGAAAGTAGCTTGTTATGGAGAAGAATGCACAAGAAACTCCATATTTACTCTTTTAAAAAAAAATATGATTTTTACAATATTTAGGTACATGAGTAGGTACATACATTAATAAATTCACATATGTTTGCATTCAAAACAAAAAGTGTTATTCAAATAAAATTTTCCGTTTCAGATCAAGAATCACATTTATTTTGAGACACTTAACGGAACCATCAGTAGGTAAACGATTCTTCACTTGCGGTACAAGGACATGAAGTGAACAACTCCGTTTGCGAGGATAGCTACGAGGAACGGCCGGTCCGCCACGAAGTGATTACGCGGGTCGCGTATTGCCATTGTGTATATCAGTACAGACACCCATAGTCTGTACTAGATCACTTTGTGCTCTTAAAAATAACAAATACTCTAAAGCAAACTACGTATAACTACAGACCAGTCTGTATAAGTATACAGTTTGCTTGCATATGTCTAAAGCAAAATGTGACCGTGTTATGGTCAATGAATCAGCACAAGAGCGAGCGAAGCGAGCTCGGGAACCTAGGGCACCCCGACACGGACAGGTTAGGTTCGAACGAGATGACGGGAGCTGAAGTGAGCGAGCAAAGCGAGCGAACGCAGCTCCCGTCATCTCGTTCGTGTTAGGTTACTTTTGACCCTGCAGACAGAAATAGGAGCCCCGCGCAGCGGGGCTACGTCGACTTTGTTGCTTTAACTCTAATCGTACTTGCACCTATTCTATGTTAAAACCAATGTCAACATTAAAATTGTGTATATCAGTACAGACACACATACTACGGCAGCCAAATTGTCTGTACTCGTATGTGTTTTGCTCTCACGAATTAGAGCAAAGTGTATTTTATTTCAGTCTGTCTCTGTACTGATATGCAGTATGCTCTCTAGCTACAAGAGCATATTGCGTGCGATTACAGAGCAACCCCTGTCTGTGCTAGTATACATTATGGCAATACGCCACCGGGTCGGGTTTGAATCTAGCCGAGCAAAACTGGATGCGCATTGCTGAAATAAATAATCACACTTCAACAATAATACCGCACAATATCGTTAATATGGGCAGATTTACAATTATTTGTTTTGTCTCGTATTGATGTTTTATTTCGTTATGTCCGACATGAAATGAACTTTGCCATGAAGTAATCCTCGATATCGACCAAAATATTTTTTTTAACAATCGCGATTGCGAGAAGAGTCGGCGTTGAGAACGTACGTAAGATGCCATCACTTTTATATTTTGAAATACCTAACGCTGATACTTTATAACGACACAAATACAGTAATTTAGTCTGATATGAGGCCCTAGATTCTAGACAGAGTGGTTTCATATTATAGTTAACTAGCTGTCCCACGCGGCTTCGCTCCCGTCAACTAGCTACTTACCTACCAATCTACTCTACCTACCTACCCTACATACATGATTGTTGCGTAACTTAAACCGTTTACGCAGCGCACGCAACGGAAGCTCTCAAAAAGGAATATTTTGCCCGTTTTCGCAACATTTTTCATTTATGCTACGCTCCTATTGGTCGTAGCGTGATGTTATATAACTTTCTTTAACCTTCCTCAATAAATGGACTATCCAACACAAAAATATTTTTTCAATACCAAGCAATAGTTCCTGTGATTAGCGCGTTCAAAGAAACTAAGGCAAAAATAAAGGCTGTTATGGGAACATAACCGTCGCCACATGGACCAATCCCATGCGTCTCACACCCAGCGGATGCCCGCAACTTAGAATTCACATCATCATCATCATCATCATTTCAGCCGAAAGACGTCCACTGCTGAACATAGGCCTCCCCCAGGCGTCGCCACATTGACCGATCCCGTGCGTCTCGCATCCAGCGCCTTCCCGCAACCTTAACCAGGTCATCGGTCCACCTAGTGGGAGGCCTTCCAACGTATCGTCTTCCAGTTCGCGGTCGCCACTCCAGAACTTTTCGGCCCCATCGGCCATCCGTTCTGCGAGCAATGTGCCCTGCCCACTGCCACTTGAGTCAAAATAGAATTCACATAGAAATAAAAAACATCAAATCATATATAATATCGTTATTTAAGTAATTTTTCAATGACATTTGTGCAAATTTTTTACTATTTCAAGTACATTTAATAATAATTACTCGTGAATTTGAAAAGCCTACTTAGCTGTGATAGTTTTCGTTTTAATTTCTTTATATACACTACTGCCGTGAATTTTTACACATCACCAAAAGCAACCATTTCGCTGGCAGAGGGGGATAGGGGGACACTTGACTCCAACAAAAAATTGCAATTAAAAGCTTAATTTTACGCAAACGGATCACTGAATCGAAAAATAGTTTCAACAGAATCGTAATATTTTTGAATGGCCCATCCAACGATACACCACACCATGGGACAGACAAGAAAAAAAAACATCTCTATTTTACGTCTATAGGAGGTACCCGAAAAAAAGGATTTATTAATATGTATAGCCATGCTAAATTATAAATTTCTACTGTTTTGGCTTCGCACTTTTTGTGCATTTAGCCAGCGTCACGTTTAGATCTTCTAGTTTCTTTAAGCCATTCGAAGTTTTCAGTCCAATGTCCTATTTAGGCCCCAGTAAAATGGCGGTAACTTTACTGGAAGCGTTTTGTCGACAACATGAACAAACTCATGTTCTACCGCTGTGTTTCACTTTCCCATACTCGTGCACGTTAACTAATATTATTAGAACAAAACAACACCATTTTTACACTATTAATATTCATTTAAACACAATTTTAGGAAAATAAAACAGAGAAGCAACATAGACGCCATCACGTTCCCGCAGGGTTCCTTGTTGACTTCGGAACCCTGAAAACTATTTATTAAGGATTCCTTGTTAACTTCGGAACCCTAAAAACTATAAGGGTTCCTTGTTAACTTCGGAACCCTAAAAAGGGTTATTCAAATAAAAATTTCCGTTTCAAATCAAGAATCACATTTATTTTAAGACATTTGAAGTCAACAACTCTGTTTGCGAGGATAGCTACGACTGCTACGAGGAACAGCCGGTCCGCCACGAAGCGATACACCGGGTCGGGTTTGAATCTCGCCGATAAATTCATGACGGGAAATACTGAAATAAAAATTAAAAACTTTAATTATAAGATAATACCGCAAAACAAGTGTACAGTTGTTTTTTCTACCTTTTACCTATGCATAGGTAGATGCGCCGATAGCTAGGTAGGTATATCACAAAAGAAAGTGTTATAAACGTAAGCATCACTGGATTATATTTTTGTAGGTACATAACAGGTAGAACTGGAAGATTTGAATGTAGAATATATAATTCAATGGAAATCAAGACAAATAAAATGGGTATTCAATTTAAGGCGGTACCCCGAGCAAAACGCCGCGCAAGCCGTTTTTGTGCTGTTTTTAGGAGCTATCTACTCGTTATTTAAAAAGAAATATCAATTAATAAAAATACATTAAATTTCTACATAATATTGATTCTAAAATGGTAGATTTAGTTTTTTTTTAAATGTTGTTTATATTTCACTAATCTACTTCCAAAAAAACGTGGTCTATACCGGTAACCGTGTCGGTATTACGACTAGTAGGATTCAGAAAATGAAAGCAAAGTGGACTTCCACTATTTGTACCTCCCCGTGGCAATCTATTCCACGATAGCTCCGTAATCACAGACATAAATCTAACTAGATAACGCAAGTCCCTCCATCTGTATAAAAACCAAGCGTGCTACTTTATCACACACAACTTAAAATCAAATTTACTTACCAATGAAAGAAAACTTTTTCAATGCCTGGGCCAATTTTTTCTATACAGTTTTTACAGCTCAATATGGCATAAAACGCATTTTTCTAGATTTCGTTGGATTTCCGGTGCCGATATAAAATTGGATTACGTAGACAAATTTAAATATTTAGGTCTAACAATAGATAAGAACTTTAATTGGAGATTACATGTCAATGATATTTGCAATAGGCTAAGATCAGTGCTAAGTAAGTTTTACCACTTAAAAAATGTATTAAACAAACATACGTTAAGAATGGTGTATTTTGCACTTGCCGATTCGCTAATAAGCTACGGACTCCTTGTGTATGGGTGAACCTTTATTACATATTTAAGAGATATTAAAGATATACAAATAAGACTGATAAAGTTTCTAGTTAGTAAAAATGTTAAAGATAAGTGCAACAAAGAGTATGATAAATTATTTCCCATCTGTAATATTATACCCATAGATAAAAAAGTAGAATATTTGATAGGTCTGGAATATTATTATAGTGATGATTATAAAGTAAATGTTAAAAACAAGTACAACACACGTAGGGCTAGAGAGAACAAACTGGTTCAACCACAGATAACAAATTATTACGGTAAGAGAACATCTAAGTATTTGGTACCTAAAGTGTTTAACAAAATAGATTTATTAAGAGAAAATGTAAAAATTAGTAAAGGATCACTTAAAACAAAATTAAAAAACATTATACAGGATAGCAAACTGAACTAAATAGGTACGTAATAATTAACCATAACAGTATACTATTAATATATAAGTAGTAGGTATGTAAGTGGTGCATTTGTGATGTAAAAGAGCGCCTCTCGCCATCAAACGTAAAAGTTTGGCGAGTTTAGAATTAAGTAACACCTCTGTATTAAAATATCATTGAATAAACAAATAAAAAAAAAAAAAAAAAAAAAAGATACGGAAAAACTCAAATTAACTACGATCACTTATCGTAACTTTACTCCGTTTTTTGGCATGCGAAGTACATACAATCGCGTCTTCTAGTTAGATTTATATCTGTGTCCGGAATGAAAGCCCAACGCTCTAACTATTACAACAAGGGGGCAGTTCAGTTTATGCTCATTTTATATCAATTTACATGTAATTTTTATAATTCGATAAAATAATAAAGTTGAGCAATTTTGTGGTCTACGCGAACAAAGACGCGGGCGGAAATCTATGTTTGAATAATAATTTGTAATATCCCGCCAGATCTGAAAAAAAAACAAATATCCAAAATCGTGTAGTCCACGCAGGCGAAGCCGCGGGCGGAAAGCTAGACTTACCTACTGTTGGTTTAATTAAGTTTCTTAAAATAAATTTGATCTGAAACGGAAAATTAAGACGGTACCCTGACCAAAAAATCGGCATGAGATATGAGCGTTCCGATTGGTCTAGCGGCACTGGTGGCGCATGAATTACAGTAGTGAATACGTCCAGATTTTAGAATAAAATCTTTATAAAAACGAATTTTGGTCTTTTGAAAAAAATAATTGTACAAAAATGTTTGTTATTAAATTGTCTATCCATTAGTTTTTATGTTTTTTTGGAAGTAGATTAGTGAAATTAGGACCTGGGAGGCCTTCCAACGTATCGTATTCCGGTTCGCGGTCGCCATTCCAGAACTTTTCGGCTCCATCGGCCATCCGTTCTGCAAGCAATGTGCCCTACCCACTGCTACTTAAATTTGGCAATTCTTCGGGCTATGTCGGTAACTATATCCTCATTTCTGACGTGATCACGCAAGGTAACTCTTTGGGTGACTTCAAGCTTCCCTTCTGACAAAGCCCAATGTGAGCGACATCTCGGTTCCATAGGTGATCACTGGCAACACACACTGGTCAAAAACTTTTGTCTTGAGAATCTGCGGTAAATTAGACAAGAAGACCTCGCACTTTCCGAACGGCGCCTAGCCGAGTCGAACTCGACGGTGTGGTCCCATGAATGAAAAGCTGTGCAAAATGCCATTGTTACAAAGCTTTTCATTTATGCACTGTTTTTAATTTTTATTTAGATATAAATTTACAACAAAGGTTGAATAACTCCCATTATGTTTAATATAAAATGTATGCATTAGATCAAAGAAAAGAAAAGAAACTGGCTGAAAATAAAAATCGGCTGCATAAAATCGACTTGATGTAAAAAAACAAAAAGCGCGCAATCATTTTGATACCCTGCACGGTGGATCAGACCGGAATAGAAAATATTATAAAAAAAACTGATCCCCCAGGGGATCAGATCGAGGGGATCAGACCGGAACAAATCGCATTTTGTATCATAGTAAAACTTTGATACTACCTACTTATTTAGCAAGAAAAGTTTAACAAAATGGAAATAGACAGCGATAGCGATATGAATTCAACTCCAGAAAGTATGAAACAGCTAGCTACAAATGAAATTGTTAATAACCTTTAGCCGCAAAAGTCGCAGAATAACTTTGTTTTCATTAACTTGAGTTTTTATTTTGAGTAGGTATATTTTATCACGGTAGATAGATTGGTAGTTGAAAGAAAAGTAGATTACGCGCCTTGCTTATGTGAGTAATTAATGAACTCGTGTTAATTTAGTGCCCTCGCATGCACTCGGGCACCAACATAACACTCGTGCATTAATAACTCAATTTGCCCTCGATGCAACAATCTACTATTAAATGCTTAGGTATTGAAAAAAAAACAAACATAAGTGTGACAAAAATTATCGTGTATTAAACTGTCCGGAAACCATTACGGGCTAACTCAGAGGACAATTTCTTCAACATCAATCTAAGAAATAATTCCACATTACTTGACACCACTACTCCGTATATGAGAACACGACGTGATCAAACCGAAATGCTGTCAATAACGAACATTTGCAAATCTTGTGGAAATGGTTCACGTTCCATCATAGGTCATTGTTATAGCTGCAGTTTTAAATATCTAGCCAGTGTTGTATATACGACACGGGAACCAGAGGGATTTATTATTGTAAAATTAGTTACAGACAACATCGGATTGATTTAAATTTAAGTGATTTATGCAAAATGCCCAGGACGAAGTGGAATTTGTAGTGTTGATACTCGTACGGGCGTAGGGTAAATACGTTCAGCTTGCGTTCATTCAAAATGTAGTTAAGTGGCAATTTTGCCACTCGAATTACAACCTTAGTTCATACTCTATAAGTACAAACCGTTTCTATTCGATTACGTCACTCACTCTTCGCACACTGAGCGTCAATAGCGATTGCGCCGTTGCAGCGTCAAATTAGCAGCTAAAGTAGCTTACTAGCTGTGAATACCCGCACTTCGGGGATTGATATTACAACGATAAGACCTTTATTTTTTTGTTTTTAACCTTTGTTATCACTAAAAAGTTTGTTTTACTATATTTTGAGATAGTTTTCTCAACGTTTTGCGTATTGTTTTAAGGGAAAAATAGGGGGCCGCCATTAGAATACCAATTTCGACTTAAAACCGGATTCTCGGCCGTGGCCGACATACAGTAAATGCAGTCTGTTTTATAAATTCCGATTCTATCAATTCCATTGGCTTAATAAGAGAATTTGCAAAGTTTATAGGCAAATAAATCTATTTTACGTTTAATCGTCAAATTACGGCCGGGGTGATTTTAGTTGAATCTCGAGAAATAAGGTACACAAAACAGGGGCCGACATTAGAAATATTAAAGATTATAATGTCGGCCAGCCTCGAATTACAGCGTCACTATACAGGCTGATTACATTTGTATTTTTTCATTGATTTTGTGGGTAGTCATATTTAATTTATTTATCAAACTTATTATCTCAAAATTGAATATGTGTTATTATAATTTATTAATATCATAAAGAAGATAAGTTTCTTAACACATACTTAGTTATTATATTTTTTTACTTTATTATAATTATAATAACATTGTTTAAGTGCAAATCAAAAAAATTCTTTACTATTAAACAAATACAAATGTTTACTTAGGTGATATTAGACTGCTGCCAAAATAAATCATATTAATAATATTTTTCATTGTCTTAATTTAAAACACCCTATACCTGACCGACATTAGGGAAAAACGCGACCCACCATGGGCCGCGAACGGCCGACTTTAGGGTTTTTTCGTTGTCGATGCATTTAAACCTTAATACTTTTTTCTTTTAGTAGAAATGTCAATCTTATGCCTATAAAGATGAAATAGATTTAACAAACTTTCCAAAACCGCATCACAAGCATCCTTTTGTTGCAAACTGATGGCGCCAGAGCGATCCCTAGTTAGAAAAGCCGTTAGGGGGCCGACATTTAGCGTATTTACCCTACGCGCTAGTTGTTGCCACGATATGCTCCGATGAAGAGCGGGGCGCGTTCGTGGCCGAGGAGGAGGTAGAGGAACGGCCGGTCAGCTCGGAAGCGCGGCGACGGCGGCGAAGCGCGGCGCATCATTATCCTCATGCCTGCGCCAAACACAGCACTATCTATAGTACATTATCGCGGGTCGGCGGCGGCGGGCACGCGGCCGGACAGTAGCTGGCGAGCACATCGACACGGCGCCGGCCGGTTCGCCTCGAACATTGTAGGTGTTGCGCGCCTGAGATGCGTCGCTGCAGTGCACACCCAAACACCACAAGGTCAAACGGGGCAAGACAACACAACGCAATAGCCTAAAATTAGCATTCAACTCACAACACATACTTAGCATAATAAACTAGGACCCACATATTACCTTGGGAGGTAATCTGTGACTAGGACCACATATAAAAGTATGTTTTAGGCAGATAGTGTGGGCTGCCAACCCTGTATTCAAAACACACTGGGTAAGCTTCTATTTTGCAACGTAAGCACTGAGAGTTAGTAAAAGGAAGACAAAGTAGAAACGAACTAGGATAGGAGGTATTAAACCAATATAATAATACATTAAAAGTAGGTAATGCTTCCTGTTCACCGAACAGGTTAGCATATAAGTTATTTTTTAGTTTACAATGAACATGTGTGTTGACCTTTTTTAATCACAAAATATCTTGATTAGTATGAACTTTATAAGCGTTTTGCTTTCCACTCGTAATTTTTAAAGGATAGAAAACTTAATTTTGATTCTTATGAATGCCACTTACTGCCGGTTTCCCAGCTCTCAATTATCGGGCTGTTAACGTAATTATTAATCAATACTTATATTATAATGCGAAAGTAACTCTGTCTGTCTGTTACCCTTGTAGGTACGTAGGTTAGTGGTTTAGACCACAAACCTACCAGTATTTAGATGAAATTTGGTGTGGAGATAGTTTGAGATCCTGGGAAGTACATAGGATAGTTTATCGCAGAATTATCAAAGGGGGATGGAAGTTTGTATAGTAAACTAATAATTTACAATATTAATGACCGATATAAAAAATAGGCTATTCGAAGTTTCAGGCAACAGCTAGTTGTAATATAAATTCCATTTCAGCAACCAAAGTAATGGTAAAAATAAAATTAGGAAGTATCTTTTTACAGTACTAACCCCCAGTTTCCCAGCTCAAAATTATCGGCGAATTAATGTGACAAATTGTCAAGCACGCGATATCTGCTGTGATTGGTTGAATGAATGTTCAACAGGCAATCACAGCAGATAACGCGTGCTTGACAATTTGTCACATTGATTCGCCGATAATTTTGAGCTGGAAAAACTGGCGGTAAGACATGAAGAATTATAAATATGACGCTTACTGGTAACAGCGGCCGCCTCCGCGCCTTCCTCGTTCACTTCAATGAAGGCTTTCTGCATTGCCTTCGACACAAACAGAGGTTCCTCTGCATTTAAAATCTTTGTCAGACCCGAATTTCCTCTGTTGAAGATCGCCTGTATTCCGAGCTAGAACAAACAATTGAGCATTATCGACTTCATAATTTACTAATGACGAACATCCGTCATCATCAGCCATTTTTTTTATGTTCCTGCTGAGACAAAGGCCTCCTCTCTGCGATAGGGAATGGGCCGTTAAGCACCACGCGTGTCCAGTGTGGGTTGGTGGATGCCACATGTCTTCTAATTTTTGGTTCTAGGACTTTTTTTTTCACGGTTGCCTCACGATGTTGTCCTTCACCGTTTTGAGAGCAAATAATGATGTGGTGATGAAATACTTTACACAAAGTTAAGCGCTTGCCTGGGTTCGGACCCACGACCCACAACTTGTAAGTAACTTGTTACGAATGGGTTACCACCGCTCCTCAATCCGTAACGCAACGGCGTCATAATCAATGCAAATTAGGTACTCTTTATAATAGTCTAGCCAGACTGTTGACAATGATATTTGACCTTCATGAATGCCAGATAAGTTGTTGTTACAAAAAACCAAGTAGGTATGTGCGATGCATCGTACAGTCCGATTATAGCATTAGTAAATAACAAAACTTAACTTGTTTGCTTTTATTTGTTAGAACGCGCTAATCTCTGGAACCAACAGTTAGATTTGTATTTTTATATACCCAAAGCTTTGGCCTTAGCAAATAGTCGAAAAGAACGCATAACGCCCCGGCGGGACAAAGCCCATATAGGGGGGGGTCCCCTCGGTCTCAAGTGGTTCCCCATAGGTTGGGTTAGCTCCAGTGTTCCACTTGGTTCACTGAGCACGACAGTGAGACTTCTTCCCCAGCAAACTCTAAGCAAAAAAAAATTCTTTTTTTGCAAAAAAATACTACCGACTTCCAAATGAAAAACTACAAAGTGAAAAATAACTTTATTTTTGGAAGTCGGTGTCTTTCTTTTTTCCCATTTTTTTGCGATATGGACACCGACTTCTAAAAATAAAGTTATATTCTCACTTTGTAGTTTTTCATTTGGAAGTCGGTAGTATTTTTTTGCAAAAAAAGATTTTTTATTTTTCTCTTTTTAGTTGTACTTTCCTACTGGCGTGATGTTATGTTATGAAATGGTATAAAATTAAATAAACAGACATGCAATTGCAGCAATCCGCGAATGATTTTCCGTTATTTATTGAAGAGTTCTGTTGTATATCTCCGAAGTTCTTCAACAGATCTTCACCAAATTAAAATGGGACTAATTTCAAAACAGACTCTTTCAAACAAAAAAATAATTTTCAAAATCGGTCCACAATTGACGGAGATATCGGTGAACATACATAAAAAAAAAAAAAAAAAACATACAAGAAGTCGAACATAGAACCTCCTCCTTTTTGGTAAGTCGGTAAAAAAGACCAAAGCAAAGAAAAATGTGGTAAGACAACGGCTGCACTTTCTGCCACTAAAAGAGCACTTTATTAATCAGGGGGTTGCACTCAAATCTCGATCAGTCCACCACCATCTTGAGATCGAGAAGCCGCACCTGTTCTTCCTAGCGGAGACAAAGATAACAACCGACCCCGTCAGACATCGCGTACCTCAACCACCCGGGTTACTTCCTTGAACACAAGTTCAAGAAGCAAGCTGGGGTCTGTTGTGAGCACATCCGCGATGACAATTGCTGTCGCCATTAGGAGTGGTTGTTCCCGCACCGGAAAACTGACCATGCTGGGTTAGAGACACGCAAAATTGCTATAACGCTAGATCTAACCCAGTTGGAGAATGAGGTAACGTGGGTACCTGATGTTGACGGCCATACACCCAATTGCTTAATTAGACCTTCTTCTGATAACTGATCTAGTCACTCAGCATCGGTCTCAGCCCCGCTGGGAACGTCGGACCACTGTCTGATGCAATCCGTATCGACCAGCTGTCCTCCAGATGAGAGTCCTAGAGGAACGAGGTGAGTATGGTAATACGAGTGAGCAGACTGGGACGAGATGCGGCACTTTTTTTCGTCTTATACTTGGCGGCATATTGTGTGCTTCTCCTCAGGTGACCTCTCTTGCTGTGCGGACGTGATTCGGCAGGGAATGGAGTATTTTGTTCAATTCTCCGATATCCCTCTCGGTCACAAATCCCGATCTTGGTATAAGGGATGGTAAAAAAACTAAAAAAAATGCAGCATGCGCCTAAAAGATCGAAAAGATCTACTACGATGTCTCGTCTAGCCTAGTCAAGGCTCGCGACCGCAAAGTTAGAGCGCGTAGGATTCGTCTGAGGAAAAGAGACTTTAATTCTGCCGCCAAGTTCTGCAAGCGGTTTCTGCGTGGGGCTCGTTTTTACCATATTGGACGTATTGGCACGCCAAGCTATCATCGCACCCTTCGGGTAATTAGGTCCCTGCCTAAAGCAGCTGAAACGAATTTCTGTCGTCCCACTTTACCTCCAATGTTGAAACCTGATGGGTCGCTAGCTCACTCTACGAGTGAGAAAGCAAATTTATTTGCATCCCTCTTCACAAGCCATTCACGTCTGGATGCTGGCTCCAAGGATCCGCCTACTCTAGCTCGTTGCCGGAGATCGTAGTTCACACTAAAGAGGTCCGGGGAGTATTGTGCAGTTCCACGTGATTAAGGCCAGCGGGACTGACGGCATGCCAGCGAGAGTGTTGAAGCAGTGTGCACCTGAACTGTCTCCTGTGTTGACACGCTTGTGCCGCCTCACTCTTTTAAAAAGAAAACCCGGCCAAGTGCGAGTCGGAGTCGCGCACGAAGGGTTCCGTACCATTATCGCAAAAATTGGCAAAAAATCACATTTGTTGTATGGGAGCCCCAATTAAATATTTATTTTATTCTGTTTTAGTAGTTGTATGTCGGCAAAAAAAAAACATCTGTGAAAATTTAATCTATCTAGCTATCACGGTTCATGAGATACAGCCTGGTGACAGACAGACAGACAGACGGACAGTAGAGTCTTAGTAATAGGCTCCCGTTTTTACCCTTTGGGTACAGAACCCTAAAAACGGTGCCAAAATCCTGGACGCTTGCAAATGTATAACCAGTGCTCAAAAAAGACAACCGAGCAGACCCTGCCTATTAACGTCCGATAGCCATTACCTCCATTCTGTGCAAAGTTATGGAAAGGGTACTAAACAGTAAGTTGCTGACCTTTCATGAAGACAATGATCTCCTCAATGAATGTCAATATGGCTTTCGCCTGGGCCAGTCAACTGGCGATCTTCTAGTGTATGTCACGCACTGCTGGGGCGAAGTCATCGAGAAACACGGCGAAGCACTTGCTGTGTCGCTTGATATCTCGAAGGCCTTTGACAGGATCTGGCACGCAAGTCTACTCAGCAGGCTGCCTGCCTGTGGCTTCCCAGCTGGTTTTTGGAGCTGGATATCAGACTGCCTTGGTGAACTGTCGATCCGAGTAGTCATTGACGGCGGCTCCTCTAATCTTACGGCTATTGTTGCCGGAATGCCTCAGGGGTCTGTTCTCTCTGCAGCAACTCTTTTCCTGCTGCACATCAATTACCTACTTCAGCCTGGTATTGTTGGGTACGCTGATGACAGTACTGATTCAGAGAGATACTTGTCCAGCGCAAAGACCAGTGTGGATGAAGTAGCTCTTTCCTTGAGGGATGCTATGGTAGAGCGAACAAATTTGGCCTTACACCTTGTGTCTAAGTGGGGTGATGACAATCTGGTCTCTTTTAACGCAGCCAAAGCCAGGCGCGTCTTTTTTCCGCTAAAAGGAGTCCTTTCGATCAAACTCCCAATTTTCGGGGTACATCTGTTTTTTGTAACTGATCGGCTCAAGCTTCTAGGCATAGTTGACATCTAGTCTTGAGAAAAGAAGTCAACTCTATGCCTAGGCACCTTCCATTGAGTACTGCTTGACGATTTTACACTAAGTGTACTTTGGCGAGTGTGCTCAAGAACTCCTCGACTTAATCCCACCAGTTCTACCGTTGGACATCTAGACGCACTGCATGTTATCATCCTTATCTGGTTGAAATTTTTCTATATGTCGGGTTTAGTCAATAGTACGAACGTTAAAACAAATTGCAAGCACGCCATCTGGCGGCAAAGCAACACAACTACGCATTGGCGCGCTTCCTCTAATCACTTGCGTGGTGGGGATAGTAGAGTATGGCAGTTGAGTACTGACAGCCTTAGAGCTAACACGTCGTAGAATCAGTGTCGATCCGTAATATTAGTAAGCAAGATTGTAACTGTGAATATTTGAATAAACCCAGTGTATCGAATAACTTCTGTGATTTCATTTGCACGATTGTACCCAACGACCTGCCCACACAAGATGTCTTAACCTAAGGGAATACAGCCTGCCTGCCCGATGGTTTGCATCTATCGGCCAGCCCTGATGCGACATCAGAATTGGGATTCGGTCGTGCTAATGGGATCGATCACACGTGGAAACAATGCTAGTGAAAATTGTGGTTAAATCAATCAATCTTGCAAAAAAAAATCGCGGTGTCAGTTGAGACTACCCTCAGTCTTGAATAATAAAAAACCACTCTGGAGCGGAGCAGCAAAGAGGCTAGTAGCAACCAAGGAGCTGGACAGGACAAGGAGGAGCGTGTGCACGTGTGAAAAGATCCATACACACTGATCTGTATGCCAATCTGGTGAGTCGTTTTCATTTTGTTATGACTATGGAAAAGTGTATTCATTATTCAAAATTCTGGTTTTGTGTACGGTATGGTGGTCAGTGGTTCGTCGGGGTAGCCCGTGTTAGGTTATAATTTCATGTTAGTTAACGATGGTCAAGTTTTGGTGTTGTTGAAGAGTTATTATTCTACTGGCAATAACCTTTGACTGGCCTTGGCTGACTTTTATTGTTTGTAAGTTGGAACGATATGGTGACAGTGACGTACCTACCTTACATTTCAGTCTGGAAATTATGATAATACCTGATGAAATTATTAGTTTTAAATAATGGAGTTTGATTATGTGACTTCTTTTTAATTTGAGGTTAAACTCTTCAGATAGTTTAGGCCTAGTATGTGGGTTCATTAATTTCAACTTAAAATGCCACTGACGCTATGGCATTCATTGAATTCTCTAAAGCCCATATACCTACCTGGGCACTTGGGACACTGTAATGTGTGGTTCATGTTTTGGACAGGAACTCTGCGCTCACATTCGGTGTCCATAGTAACCTATTTGGCCATGCCTGTTTAGGTTACTACTACTACTAGAAGCTCGTGGATGGATAATGGCAGCCGCGCTGGTCGATCGTCAAGGTTGATCTGCGCTTGACGGGGTCGGTCCGTGGATGGGTGACCATTTTAACGTGCCGAGTTTCCTCCGTGCCTCGGGGGGCACGTTGAGCCGTTGGTCCCGGCTGTCATTTGGGGATCTTTGACACTCGTTGCGGGTGGTCGGAGGCCTGGGATCTGGCACCGGTCTTGTCAAGGGGTGCTGTGTTGCCCGGTTGCTGGGTTGTGGGGGTCGGATGGGCGGTCGCTCCATGTGAGAGACTGGTGCTCAGCTGAATTCAGTGGGACTGGAGGCCGACCCCAATGTGGTTGGGAAAGGGCTAGGCAAATTGATTGGTTAAGGTTACTACACCCGGTGCAACGGTTAAATTCCATCAAAGCTGTGTATGGTTAAGATAACTGTGTGAACAAGTACTCTCGTAGTGTTTTTCATGTTTCAGATACCATATTGTGTCGCAGTGGAGTCTCTGCTGTAGGCTAGCGGCTAGTGGTTCAGATGCTGTATGTGATGTGCTGACGTGTCGCGTATCTGAGAGGTTAAGAGGAACGGCAAGCAGTTCGCAGGTCGTAGCTGAACGCTACGAGCGCGCGCAAGATTGGAATTGAATACTCGGTGAGTCGCTTCCATTTTATTTCGATAGTGAAGTCGAAGGTTCTCTAGTGAAGAGATGCTATTTCGAGTTATAAGAGTGTTCATGTTTGATCACTGAATTGGTAGTGGTTATACCTAGCACTATCACTAGGTAATTAAGACACACTTACTAAAGGGCAAGTAGTTGGTGAGTTTCCTATTGGCGGTATAGTTTAAACATTTGGTTCAGTACGAACTTTAGGATGAGATATCCCATAAGAAGGAGATGTGATATCCAAAATGACTGAATAACTAGTCGTTTTCAATAGTAAAGCGAGTTAGTAATGTCGTTGAGCCATCGTAATTGTATCGAGTTAGTAACGGTACTGTTCATTTACGTGTTTCTGAACAGATCTTATTGCGTAACGATTTACAACTACCGTCTTCAGATCTGCATTCACTTGCTTTCTTTTAAAGTGAATATTATGATAGCAGTAGATCTCGCGATCGTTTTCCGTACATGAAAACTGAGTTTGTGAGCGATAGTAAAGGGTTACTGTTGATAACCTGATTTTAACGATATTGATCAGAGTTATTCGTGAAGGTCCTTCACGCGAGCTATTAAGAAGCAAAAATGATCAGGCCTAATTGTTCCCCTCATATTAACAGTCTGTATGTTACAAGATCTTAGAGTGAAAGGCGTGAATCTTGTGAGAAGGATACCCGATCACCAAGTTCCTTGAGAGTTAGACGTCATATTTGATGACAGTGGTAATGATACCAAATCTGATTAAGAATGGCTTGTACACTCATACTCGAAACTTTAGACCGCACCTCATGCGTAACATGTGGCGATGGGTCTATCGAAAAGGAAGGAAGGAATCGTTGGTGCGATTTCTGTCTGTGTTGGTGCACAGAGCGCTTCATGTGGTGTAGCACATATTGCGCAAGATTTTTGAGAATCGTTGGTGCGATTCTTGTCTGTGTTGGTGCACAGAGCCCCTCATGATGTGGTGTAGCATATGTGGCGGCAGATATGTTATGAATCGTTGGTAGATACGATTCTGGCTTGTGTAGGTGCACAAGGGCCCCTCATGTGGTGTAGCATGTGGCGGCAGATATGTAGAGAATCGTTGGTAGATACGATTCTGGCTTGTGTTGGTGCACAAGTCACAATGAAGGTTTCATGAGTTGAGTATGCATTGCCTATGAATCATAACAAACCGTAACAGAATTGTAACAATTACTTTGTTTAGTCGTTGAACTTGTTGATCGGCGGACCTTTTTCTAATGAAGTGTTGAAAGTGGGAAACTTTGGTCCGAAAACTAAATAGGCCCTTTATTAAGTCTGCGATAGGTGATTATGACAGGGCAGTGATCGTTATACACTGAAAGCTTTAGATAGGTACGCTCAGAACCTACAAGTATGTACACGGTAGGTTAAGGAAGATGCCAGCGGGTTATGTACCAGTCGATGTTGATGTCAAAGGGATTTTGATGATAATGAGCAAGCCTAAGATGTCGAGTAATTGAGTCTATCAGCCGTATTATGTTTGACCGTACCAGTGGATTCTGGCGAAGGTCGGGGTCTAGAGAGACCGTTGTGTGAGAGCAATACAATTGCTGGTCGGCTTATAGAGCCGTGGCGTTAGAGGTTTTACTCGAGGGTTTCTATAAGCTTGGCAGTTTTTGCTGCAGCAGTTTTAAAATTTGTCTGGAATTACTGTGGTACATGGCCCAGGGCAATGATTTAGTTAAAGAGTAGGGTTAAAAAGATTCTGTATTTTCACGAACCCAATAAACTAGTTTGGTCAGGACTAGTCGAGCATTGTGTGTTGGCCTGGGAGGCAACTGTTGGCCTTTATGGCAACTGTAGGCCAGTGTGGCAACTGGAGATCTTTGTAGCAACTGTGGGCCGGTAGGGCACTTGTAAGTCAGTGTAAAAAAACGTTTATGTAAGAAACCTTACAGAGGATCCCTGTTGAGTTATGAGGTTAAAATAAAGTAAACTCGCATAGTCACGTGAGAGGTGAGGTCACCATGTTAATGTTGATGACGTTCGAATCGTCAAGCCTTCATTACGAATATTGAAATATTTTTGGTTTTCTAATTTTGATTACTATGCGTAGATTGTGTTAGTAAGATACACAAAGCTCAAGTACCAATTGAGATAGTAGATGACGAATTGACGTAACATACGACAGGCTAAATGTCTGTTGGGAACTGGTTCTAAGTTCAGAGAGTTGAGTTGACTCGACATCGTGAGGATATGCGAGTAGAGTATTGTGATTTCTAAGAGAGCTATGTGATAGCTAAGAGAGCTATGTGATAGCTAAAGATCGTGAATAAGATACCTGGTGTCTTGTCTCTTTTGTTTCATTAATGACTGTCAGTGGTACTTGGACTTTGTAATCTCGAAGATTGGATGCTTTTAGGTACCAGATCGATGATTAAGTTGCTATTTTCTTTAAATTGAAAATAAAATTACTTGTTCCTTGCAATGGTGAACAAAGAGATTTAAATGATCATGTTTGATTGTTTCGAATTGTTTCCTCACTCTAGAGTATGAGTCAGGATTGGACGAGCGAATACTGTTTGGAAATTTTGTGTTTCAGAAAAACATCCCTTGTATGATGGGAGACTGGCGGGTCGGAGTAGACTAAGAGGACGTGTGACGCAACACATGAGATGGCAGTGAACAAGGACAAGACGATGATGCCTGCGGGTGATAGATTTGGGGATCTGTCACCTGAGAGAGGCCCGAGAAGGCGACGTGTTGTGTTCCACGCTCGCCTCTCAAAATCAATTACGGCCTAGAGAACACCATGTGGTTTTAGTCAGTAGGAGTCTGACAGACCCCTCAGCTTCCCCAAGAGCTGAGGACATTCATGAGAATTTCCACATGATTCGATACACTGTAAAACCTGACAATGAGAAACAGACGAGGACGCCTGTCTCGCAGGATGGCCGTGTCGGGTTTAGTCAATAGTACGAACGTTAAAACAAATTGCAAGCACGCCATCTGGCGGCAAAGCAACACAACTACGCATTGGCGCGCTTCCTCTAATCACTTGCGTGGTGGGGATAGTAGAGTATGGCAGTTGAGTACTGACAGCCTTAGAGCTAACACGTCGTAGAATCAGTGTCGATCCGTAATATTAGTAAGCAAGATTGTAACTGTGAATATTTGAATAAACCCAGTGTATCGAATAACTTCTGTGATTTCATTTGCACGATTGTACCCAACGACCTGCCCACACAAGATGTCTTAACCTAAGGGAATACAGCCTGCCTGCCCGATGGTTTGCATCTATCGGCCAGCCCTGATGCGACATATATATATGTCGCCGCGTAGGCGTGAATTTGCTAATTTATTATCCTAATTAATCATTTTAAGTGTCTAATGTCTATTTAAGTTGGGTTTTGAGTTCAGCGCCATCTATTGGCTCACTGTGGAATCAGTATTGATTCATAATTCGTATGCTAATTTCAATGTTTAATTAATACGAGATGTGTAAATAAAACAGGAACACTTATTGTAGTACTTTTGGATTTGTTCCCATCTTAACTATTGCACATTTGACGAAGTAAATGTGTTTCATTATGTTATTCTTATTAAGTTGTCAAACAATGGTGGATGTTATAATTTCTATGACCAATAACCAGATTTAATAATTTAATACGAGAACTAAACAAATTTGAGTAAATGATTAAATACTAAGAAGTCATAAGACTATTTTACACAGCTATGTAATAATGAGAAACTTTCTAATTAGTAAGATTGTTAGATCACCGGAAACTTGAATAGTTTTGTTATTAGATGACTATTTCAATAATAAACTACAAACCACTTTGTATTTGTGAGTATTGAGGTTGTTTAATGTTAAAATAATTAACTGATCAGCATTTTAGTATTGTTTGCTAACTTTACTCAACTATCCAAGTAATTAGTGTCTAAACAAAAACAATATGGAAGTCCCGCCCATTGTTTAGTACGTGCATGGCGCGTACGGTGCATGGTGTGTGTAAAAAATAATAACTGTAAAACTGTTTAATAAATCTGCTAATTGAATAGATGTTTGAAAACCTAATAAACATGTAACGTTAATTGTCATAAAGTGATTGTGTAATCTATAAAAACATTTAAAAAGAGTATCCTGGAGTTTCTGGCTAGGTCTTCTCCAGCGACCGACAAAAGCTTTGGACCTAGCAGGCCACACGAATTCACGATGTGGTTTTAGCTTCAAGTTCATTTGAAAACTCAAAGTGCCTGTAACTAAATCAAATAAACACTCTTGAGTTTCAATCCAGTGTTGTGTGTTATTGAAGTAACCCGCTCCAGTCAAGAATAAAGGAATTGCCTCTAGACATTGGGGTTAAAGATGGCGGTCCTACGATTCATAGGTACTTCGACGTGACATATATATATTATTCAAAACATCCTTCATAATGCGCACATCGAAAGAGTGGAACTCACTACCTGCGTCTGTGTTTCCGAACGCATTCAATCTGAATCTTTTCAAATTTAGAGTGAACAGGCTCCTTCTGGATAAGCTCACTCTTCGCCTTTGTCACCACTGACCTAGACTAGAGTCAAGAGCAAACCCATCTCAAATAAAAAATAAAATAAAAATACTTTGTAAAATAAAAACGAACCTTGGGTAGCACTTGAGTCAGATCGATTTCGGTTTCGATCTTGAACTTGGGGATAGATACATGTACTTTAGTTCTGAACATCTTCTGCGTCTCCAACATGAGATCAAAACCAGAAGCCAGTTTGGACAAAACACCATCCAGACCATCGATTTCATTTGGTAATACGACGAGCATCGATGTCTCCCCGCCTTGGTAATGCATTTCCAACAGCTGAAAAATGTGAAAAAAATAACATAAATATAATACAATATTTACTAATAGGATAATTAATTATGAGTCAGAGTATACATATACAGCTCAAGGCAGATCTATATTTTTTCTTAAGAAAATAATGTTTTAGTTAAGCCTTCCAATTTAATCCAAAAAACAAGTAATTAAATATGCCAATTTATACTATCATAATTAATACAATTGATAATGTTGTTGGCAACAGCGCTTTCGCAGATTCGATAGACAAAAATTGAATTTTGTAATATGAGTGTTTACCTACGTTATCTTTTTATTTTTAAAACTAGAATGATAAGTTGAATAACATTGGACATATCAGAGAGCAAACTTTATTTATACCTTAGCCTGAAGGTCACGACTCTCCCCATACATGTATTGATCCTTTTTATACATCATGGGGACATTGACTGAGGAGTTCACAGTGATGTGGAATGGTTTGTCCTTAGTGTCATCGGGATGAAACTTCTTCTGCCAGGTACCCTAGAAAAATTAGGTATACGTACAGTTTATTATGAATAATGAAGTATGTTAATAATCTTAAAATCTCAGGGTCATCAAAGTCTGAAACTATCTCCATACCAACTTTCATTCAAATCGGTTCAGCGGATTAAGCGTGAAAAGGTATTAATATAATATAATATATTATTAAGGATGTAAAGGGGTACATTCAAGGATGTAAGGGGGTACATTCACGATCTCAGTGCCCCAAGTCAGCCTCACCTGCTCGCGGTGCATCCTGCTAAATAACAAACGAGGCTCTGACGTCAACCGACAAATGGCGGTATAACCATTTTAACAAATCTTCGCAGCTAAGTGGTACAGTCTGGTGATGGGCAGCAGCATCACCAGTGCGAAAAGCTGCGATCTGCGATCATCGCGTCACCAGTGTGAAAAGTCGAAATCAACCACGGCCCCCAGTTCCCGGCCGCCCTGCTGTTTATGGCGGCGGTCACGGAGACGGCAGGGCATTCGGGGGTGCGAAGAATCACCGGGTTACGGATGGCCGCCGAACCCAACTGACCTTGGCGACGTATAATGGACGCACGTTACGGCTTGATGAACACCTCGTGCAGCTTGAAAAAGAACTCGAGAGTATAAGGTGGCACGTTCTAGGGCTGAGTGAATTCCGAAGAGAGGGGGAGGATACAATAACACTCAAATCAAGCCACCTTATGTATTTCCGAGAGGGAGACCAGCTATCCCAAGGCGGCGTCGGATTCCTAGTAAACAAATCCATCTGTGACAACGTTGTGGAGGTCTCCAGTGTCTCGAACAGGGTAGCGTACCTCATAATTAAGCTAACCGAGAGGTATAGCCTCAAGGTTGTACAAGTCTACGCACCGACCTCGGCACACTCGGACGACGAAGTGGAGGAAATGTTTGAGGACATTTCCAAGGCCTTGCATTGCACCACTAAGACCCACTACAGCGTTCTCATGGGGGATTTTAACGCCAAAGTGGGAGTACAGAATTGCAGTGATTCGGTAGTAGGATCCTACGGGTTTGGTAGTAGGAATCATAGGGGGCAAATGCTTGTCAACTTCCTAGAAAGAGAGGGGCTTTTCGTAATGAATTCCTTCTTTAAGAAACAGCCCCAAAGAAAGTGGACATGGCGAAGCCCCGATAACGTGACCAAAAATGAGATAGACTTCATCATAACAGATAAAAAGCACATATTCAGGGATGTCTCAGTGATCAACAGGTTTAATACCGGCAGCGATCACAGACTTGTTCGAGGCTCCCTGAATATCAATTGCAAGCTTGAGAGAACTCGTTTGATGAAGTCTAGGCTCCGCCCCAATATGCTCCAAACAATGCTGGGATCTGAAGCGTTCCAGTCAGACCTGGACAACCGTTTCGCTGCCGTGGAAACCGCAAATAGCGTTAACCAGGCGCTTGAACAAATGGTGGAAATCCTCAGGGAGGAAGGTACGAGATTTTGTAAGATGCGGCGTACGGGCAGGAAGTCTAAACTTTCGGAGGAAACTCTGAAGCTTATGATGGAACGACGTGAAAATCCACCGGTCACTTCGTCAGAACAGCGGCCACTCAATAAACTTAAAAGGAAAATGGTACGACGCGACCTCCGACGAGCCAACACGCTCTCTATAAAGAAAGCGATTGAGCAAAACCGAGGGTCGAAAGTGTTTGTCCAGTCACTTAGGAGGAGCCATCTGACGAAGTTGACTACATCTAATGGGAATATCGTCGTTTCGAAGCCTTCTTTCGGAAGTTGAAAACTTCTACGGCCAATTGTACGCAACGCATGCATCTCGGCCTGATCCCGAAAATGAGGATTCTAGAGCCACCTTAACCCGCCATTTCACAGAAGACCTGCCTGAGATAAGCCAAGACGAAATCGAGGCGGCTCTCAAACAGCTTAAAAATGGAAAAGCCCCGGGCGAGGACGGGATAACTACCGAGCTACTGAAAGCGGGAGGACGTCCGGTACTGAAAGAGCTTGGGGAGCTATTCAATTCTGTCCTGTTCTCTGGGAGAACTCCAGAAGCGTGGCAAAGGAGCGTGGTCATTCTGTTCTTCGAAAAGGGTGACAATACTCTTTTGAAGAATTATAGACCCATTTCGCTTCTTAGCCACGTATATAAGTTGTTTTCGAGAGACGTCACGAATCGTCTAGCGCGAAGACTCGACGAGTTCCAACCACCGGAGCAGGCCGGGTTCCGTTGTGGATACAGCACCATAGACCACATCCACACAGTGCGGCAAATTACACAGAAGTCCGAAGAATATAATCAGCCCCTGTGTTTTGCTTTTGTGGACTATGAGAAGGCTTTTGACTCTATCGAAACCTGGTCTGTTTTGGAGTCTATGCAGCGATGCCAAGTGGACTGGCGATACATCTAGGTGCTGAGATGTCTTTATGCAAGCGCAACAATGACCATCCAAAGTCAGGACCGGCAAACTAAGCATATCTCACTGCGTCGAGGGGTTAGACAAGGGGACGTTATTTCCCCGAAATTGTTTAGCAACGCGGTGGAGGATATGTTTAAGACGCTGGACTGGGAAGGACGCGGCATTAATATAAACGGCAAGTACCTACCTCTCACACCTGCGATTTGCGGATGACATCGTCCTAATGGCAGAGTCACTGCATGACTTGCAGCTGATGCTGGACGGCTTAGCTGGTTCTTCTGCACGCATCGGTCTCCGGATGAACTTGGACAAAACCCAGGTTATGTTCAATTCACACGTCACTCCGGGACCGATTGTGGTCAATGGCGGTGCTCTCAAAGTTGTTCGAGAATACGTTTACCTCGGGCAAACTCTGCAGTTTGGTAAGAACAACTTTGAGAAGGAGGCTAATAGAAGAATACAGCTGGGCTGGGCGGCTTTTGGAAAACTTCGTCGAGTCTTTTCGTCACGTATCCCACAGAGCCTGAAGACCAAAGTCTTCAACCAGTGCGTCCTACCTGTTATGACCTACGGCGCCGAGACGTGGACACTAACAATACGGCTGGTTCATCGGTTCAAAGTTGCTCAGCGAGCTATGGAAAGGGCTATGCTCGGAGTCTCTCTAAGGGATTGAATCCGAAACGAGGTGATCCGGCAGAGAACCAAAGTTGTCGACATAGCTCACAGAATAAGTAAGCTGAAGTGGCAATGGGCCGGCCATATAAGTCGTAGAACCGACGACCGTTGGGGTAGACGTGTTCTTGAGTGGAGACCGCGAACTGGTAAACGTAAGGTGGGACGCCCTCAGGCTAGGTGGAGTGACGATCTTCGCGGGGCGGCTGGTAGCAGCTGGATAAGAGTTGCCGAAAATCGAAGCAAATGGCGTGCAATTGGAGAGGCCTATGTCCAGCAGTGGACTGCTATAGGCTGATGATGATGATGAATATATTATTATAATATATATACCTATAGTATAGTATAGATTATATGACAATAAGACATACTTTGAAGTACAGAGCGTCAATAAGAACCAGACGAGTGTCCATATTCACACTGTCTGCGCTCAGTAGACCCTTGATCTTCTGATTAGTCTGGTTTTCAACCTGAAAATACAACCCAATATGTTCATTATTAACACTATCTTAATTTTAAAATACTTAGAATGTAGTATAGCTCTGCAAATGTATTTATTAGTACTAACTAATACCTACCCATTTATTAATGACACCCACAGCAGCTGCCCCATTACCAAAGTCCAGCTTCTCTATAGCAGCATTGAACACCTTAACTGCATCATCCTTCAATTGAGGTTGTAAGTCATAAGGACCCTCCATAACATACACCCCGTTGGCTACATTTAGTGTGACACCCTTCAAAGACTTCAACTTGGATGACACTTCAGTGAATGATGAACGAATCTGAAAATGGACAATAATCATTGAACAATGTGCAAGAGATACTCTCACAATCAATACAATAATTGTCCATGACTGTGTTGATGAGAAATATGTTTTTGAAATCAGCTCACAAGAATCTGGTTAGATATGATAATTAGTTGGTGACCGCCTGGTGGTAACCTTTTCAGCATTAGTAGTCATGCATGCTCAACTAATGGAAGAGTCACCAGTAATATGTAGATAATACTAGCTTCTGCCAGCGGATTCGCCTGCGTGAAAAGTGTTTTCTTATCCCAAAGGAAAATATTACAGGGATGAAATGTGCTAATCCAGACATAATCTATCCCTGTGTCAAATTTCATTCAGAACCGTACAGCCGTTCTGGCAATCACGCCAGAAGTAAGAGAGTAGAGAGTCAACACACATCCAAACTTTCGCATTATATTTGGATGTAGGAGATAATCTCTGGAAGTACTGAATGTACTGATGCGATTTCGAAAATTCTTTCAATACCAGAAAGCTACACTAAAGTTGAGTCGAACCAAAAAAGAAGTAGTCACACATCCGAAGACTGACCTGGGTAAGTGTTGCTTACCCTGGCGGGGTCAGCCAACAAAACAAACGATCCAAAAGGAAGCGGTCACCCATCCAAAGACTAACCTTGGTAAGTGTTGCTTAACCATTGTGGGGTCACCTATCCAAAAACAAACAAATCAAACAAAACCTGGTTCCCTATCCAAAAATCGTCCTTGGTAAGGTCTGCTTAACTTGGCGGCTACACTAACCCAGCCTCTCAAGATAAAATACTATTTAAAGTTACTGATTACGTTATAGTAGTGAATGAATGCCAACTAGGGTAGCCAACCGAAATAAATTGATGCCAATTATTTAATGTAACACTTGATTACGTAATTTTTCGATGATGCAGTTTTGAGAAACCCACTGAGAACTGAGGGCTGGCGAATTTGTGACAAATTGTCAGCGGATTTGAGATGTGACATCGACTTCAGAAACCGGCCCTTGGTTATGAGAAACTCAAAGTAGAATTAACCGGCGTTAATTCATCGATTACGTTAACATCCCGACAATTTAGGTTTGAGAAACCCGGTGATAGTTTATTTTTTATTTCGAAAAACAACCGACAACTCGTGAATGTCGAAAATGATTCCACAGGAACATAATACCAGGATAAAAGTAACCTTTATAAGTTGTTGAGGCGTGATAGGTGAACAATCATCCGAACATTCAGACTTTTTAGGGTTCCTTACCCGAAGGGTCCAAATGAAGTACTATTGTTGTCACTCACGTGTCTGTCTGTCCGTCGTCTGTCACACAATTTTGTTCCGAAGAATTGTTTAACTTCCCATTGACCTATGAACTTGAAATTTGGTGATAATGTTTATTATTCGATTAATGAAATACAAAAAAAAGAAACAGATTTTTCTTTGGTACGGAAACCTAAATGTGCGAAGTCAGACACGCACGTGGCCGGTTTTTTTACCCGACTGCCAAAGGAGGGTAATGTGTTTATCAGTCTATGTATGTATGTATGTTTTGTTCCTATATGGCGTTCCAGAGACCAAACGCGTTGGCCGATTTTGATGATTCATACGTCAATCGATGCGTCTTAACCCTGCGAGTGTCATAGGCTACATTAAAATTGGATAATAGAAAAATGGCGGATTTTGGGTGCCATATTGTGGGGGCCCAATTTTTTTTTTCTTCCAAACCCATCGTGTGGGGTATCAAAATAAAGGGTTTTAAGAGGTGATTTCAAAAATATATAACACTTATATGTTTAAATGTATTTATATGTGACTTTGACTTTGATAAATAAAAAAACTTAATTCAAAAAACTCGACTGCTTCAAAAGCGAACTAAAAAGTCGTAAACAAGGAAAAAAATCATGCTGTGCAGTCGGAGGATACACCAGATTATGGTCCGCTAGCCCGCGAATATGTATCCTCCGACTGCACTGCATGATTTTTTCCTTGTTTACGACTTTTTAGTTCGCTTTTGAAGCAGTCGGGTTTTTTGATTTTTTGAATTAAGTTTTTTTAGTAGGTGATAGAATTGAGAAATATTATGTTTGCGGATTTATAATTTTAGTAAATACTTACAGAATTGTCATCTGGAATTCCAAGGGCTGTAAGAAGCTCAGCATGTGCCGGGTCAGAGGTGCCTAGAGTCAGCAGAGCCAAAACAAACTCGGCCGACAGGGGAGACGCCACCACACTCTTGCCTTTCTCTAGTTCCTAAGGAATTAACACATGATAAATTGTTTAAGCTTGTTTACTCTCTAGTTAAATTTCACTGACAATCTACAATCATTTACTGAAGTTTATTAGCTTTCCAACCTACTTCTCAAAAGGAGGAGGTTTTCAATTCGATTGTATATTTTTTAATATGTTTGTTTGTTTCTAGTCTTTCAAAGATAAGGGGCGAGTTCATCGTACGCGAAGGCTTACTGTAGGTACAGATCTTCGCAGTATTCACGCCATGTGTCGGCCACTTTTTCTAACTCGTGCAGGGGCTTCCCGTCCTTGTCTTCAAGTACCCAACGCTTCGGTTTGAATTGCCTTGTGAGTTAACGGACTTTTTTATAGAGGTCAGAGGGCTGCGTTTGTTCGCAAGAGACTCAACTTCACGACATATGTTGCCCAAAGATGGGTGCCCACATTGTCAAGGCAGGAGGGGGGTAGGAGGCGTGGCTTGGTCACCCACGGTGAAGCGAAGAGGAACCCGAGGAGGGACCACTTGTCAGGGCTTTTGCCGATAAGCCGACGACGTAGCAGCCAATAAGTAGGTTCCAGTGCCGCTTGGGCGTCATCGCAACTGAGGCAGCCGCAATGTCGTACGGCATCGCGGCTGAGGGTTGGAGGCCGCGGCGGGAGAGGAGTGCCGGTATTATTTATTATATTCATAACTAGCTTTTTCCCGCGGCTTCGCACGCGTAGACTACATGCTTCTCCTTACCATATTTCAACAGTATATTGAGAAAAGTAAAAAATAATTATGATAAAAATAATGTAATAAATAAAAGGAAAGATTTTTTAGGACAGACAAACTTACCTACTTTAAATCAATACGCTCTATCCTTGTCCTGTCCATATCCCTTCATTATTTCTGTGTTTACCCATGACTAATAATAAGTTAGTAATTAAATTATGGTATTTCCTTGTAAACAACATTTTTAACCATTTTGGATGTCGGCGCCAATATCACCAGACTATTTGATGAGCTAACACGTGAACACGCTACATAGAACTGTCCATGGGAAAAGCAATTCTACCTCAAATCAACACCAGCATACTTCCAAACCCAAACAACAACAACAACACAAACAAACAAACTTTCATCCCCTATTTCACGCCCTTGGGGGTTGAATTTCCAAAAATACTTTCTTAGTGCTCACCTACACTACCAAAGGAACCTACATGCCAAGTTTCATGATTGAAGCTTCAGCCGTTTGGGCTGTGCGTTGATGGTCAGTGAGTGAGTCAGTCAGTCAGTCAGTCACTTTCTTCTTTTATATGTTTAGATGCCAGACAATAGAAGTTTAAATCAGTATTCATTACATTGCCTGATTTGACTTGACTAGATTCATAATGCCCGTACATTATACATAGTGCCCTAATTTAGGACTTGGTCCATGACCTATAAAGATTAAAAAAAAAACAAAAAATACGAGTAAATTTAGTTAAAAGAAAAATCAATAGGTGTCAATTAATGGAATACTTACAACACAGAATTTGGCTGAAAACTGGACAATAGCAGAAGAAAGGGTCTTTGCATCCATGTTGCCACTGGTATTGTTAGCTTCTTATAACGAAAGTAATAAAACTTTAACTATTAAAATAATATGTAAAACGTTAAGAGCTTGTATAGACGGCGGCTACACACAAACACTACCCGAATGTTTATGATGTCACTTACCGGCGGCGGCACCAGCGCTGATTCGCCGGCTCGGACCGCCGGCCTTGAGAATGACGCGCGCCGATTAGATGCTATTCCAGGTCAAAAATATAATTATGTTTTTTTTACCTTACTTGAGAAATAATTGTTTCACCATATAAACTTACTCCTACTTATGGATGATTGCCGAGATAAAAACTATCCTATGTCCTCCCAGGGTCTCAAATAGGGCATGCAATTTCGTACATTTTCAATTTCGAAAATAGCTTACGAAATTTGTCTCCTCAGTTTCAAAATTTCGAAACTGAGGAGCCAAATATAAAGTAAATCAGAATAATACTTTAACTAAACTGAAAATTTAATATTTGTAGTCTGGATAGGTGCGCTTAAGTGGCAATTTTTTTTTATGTTTAATAAAAACGAATTTTCTTTTTCTCAAAACTTCTACTACAAATACTGAAATGGGACAACTTCGACGATACCATCCGGCTTTCCGAACTCGGAGTGCCATAAGAGTCGTTCGGTCGGTGTGCATTCCCGAGCTCGGGTTACAGATAGCGCCTCATAAAATTGAGGCGCTGCAAAGAGCCACCCAACTCATTAGTGACAATAGAAGTTGAGCCATAATTGTAGACATGGATTTTGCACAGCACACGCCCGAGGAGTTCCTTCTTAGGCCTTTGAGCGGTGGGTCTTGGTCGCCAGGATCGGGCGAGACCTGTCTCTGCCAGTCTTAGTGAGGAATATGCCGATCCCACGAGGAGAAGAAGACGTCGTGGAGGCAACCGCCTCGACGCCTTACACACTGAAACCCCGCCTGTATCATTTAAGGCCAGGTGGAACTCTGGGGTTTAGGGCGCTCAGAGTGAAGACTGACCGTCCACCGAGTGATCTCAGGAAAGACAATGGCACAGTGATCACGTCCTGCCGTGCACAGCGAGGCTCAGGGGATACTCCTTTACAGCTTCCCCAGGGATGTGTTCTTTTAAGATGTGCTGATAGTGATCACCGGTTTGGTTTTAATGAGATAAAATGCCACATTTCCAGTTTTTTTTTTCGACAAAAGTTCAGGCGCCTTTTGAAGGTTTCCCCCCGATACAAAAAAAAAAGTGGTCATTCCCAGCAAACGATTGTAGACCATGTCAATGTTTTCTACTCGCTGGCCACCATATAAAGCACGGCTTTGTTTAATGACCGAGCTTCTTTCAATACCCTTTAGTTATATAACACCATGGTTACCCTTTATTTTATTGTAATGCTAGAAAACCCCGGTCGCACGTGGCACAACGGTCTCATTGGCTTTATATTCGTATTCAGACTCATTTTCAGATGATCCTCTTTGGTTTCAATAATAAATTTCATAAATGTAACTGTAAAAATACCTATAACAAAATATTTAAATTAAATCAAGTTACGAAATTTCGAAACTAGTGGTGTCAATTTCGAATTTAATAAATATATTTGTTCCAAGAATTGCTTCGAAGCATTCGGCACTTTTACAGTCTCATACGAAAGGCGAAACAGGCGAGTCATGATCGGAGACAATTCAGGCGCACAGGTTCTAAGAATAATTGCTGGTATACCGTCGGGGCCGCTAGCCTTATTCACATCGAGGTTGCGCAGCACCCTTCGTACGTCCTTTTGATGGATGCGAATACATAGGTACTCGTATCGCATCCATCAGGAGAAGGAGGGGGGCGCGCTCTACCAGGATTCAGACGCGAAGATGCCGCAAAATGAGAGGTAAACAAGTTTGCATTCTCCTCATGCCCTAGAATTAAACTACGAATATCGTATCTATACTTATAATAGGTACACACACCGGCAAAATTAGCGTAACAAAATAAAAAGTAGGTACGTTTTTTTTCAAATACGTTTGATTTTTTTAAACGTATATTGGGACAGGATTCTTTACTTAAAAATACACCTTTTAAAATAAAAACGAGTTTGCATTTAAAACATTTTGTGTGAGCAAAATGTTTTTTTCCCCGTGAACAACGGGAATAGGTACTGCCATGCCTAAAATTCATTGTTCGGCGTGCGCTGAGAAAACTATTGATGATACATAAAAATTATGTACTACATGATTAAAGTTCTCAATAATACCTACACACAAAAACAGTGCGAGAGAATATATCTAACTATCATAGTTAAGTCACAATAGCAGCTTTTATGTTCAAAATTTTAATTAGATCGCCGCCGCCGCGCCGGTAGAAACAAAAGTTGTTTACATTAGTATTGTCACAGAATATATAATAGTACAAGTGTATTGTACCTAGTATTCATTCTTATTCAAATAAATAGTTTATCAAATTGGTAAGTAGGTAGATAGGTAGGGTAGGGTAGGTGGGTTAGGTTATAGGGTAGGTATGGCAGACAGGGTAGATAGGTAGCTAGTTGACGGGAGCGATCCTGACGTGTCAGGATGGCTGGTCAAAAAAATATTCATATTTCTCTGAATCTATCATAAGTAGCAATTATTGAAGAAATGTAGCAAATATAAGCAATTGGGTAGCAATTCTTGAATATACTTTCAGAGCCGCTTGTCTTAGGCAACCAGCCATTCTGACGCTAACAGATACCTAACAGATAGCTGACCCGGCAAACTTTGTTTTGCCATAAAAAGACCAAACATTTATCTACCCTACCCTAACCTACCCGACCCTACCCTACACTACCATAGCCTACCCTACACTACCCTACCCTAACCTACCCGACCCTACACTACCCTACCCTACCTATAAACCTCACGAAGCCCGAGACCTTTCCAACGAATGCAAAATCATGGCAATCGGTTCGTGCGTTCTGGATTTATAGCCAAAGTTTTACACAAAACTATCCAACCTCCCACTGAGGTTAGGGAAGGGGGAGATCCTTAGCGTTTTAAAAAAAAATAGCCTATGTCCTTTCCCAGGTCTCAAACTATCTTCATACCAACTTTCATCTAATTCTGTTCAGCGGGTTAAGCGTGAAAAGGTAACAGACAGACAGAGTTACTTTCACATTTATAATATTAGTATGGATTGGGAGAAGCTTATTGAGCAGCTGCTCAGTGAGAAGCTTGTCGCGCCCTGAAATGTGCCGCCTCCGTACTATACGGTCCAATATGTGAGGAACCTTTTCCAAAAGCACATTTGACCAATATTCTTGGTTTTCTAAGATCTAAACATGAACTAGAATTGACTAGATGATTCTGCATGTACATCCCATTTCCAAACTACATTTGGGGAATTTAAAACACCCCTTTTCTAAATGTAAGGTAGGTGTTAAGGTATGAGCCACAGTGGCGATGTAATAAGAAACCAACATAAAGCTAAAATAATAATTTATTATTCATATAATTTTATTTTTCTTCCTCTTCTTTGAACCCTTATCATCCTTTTTATTTAAATCTTTCTTATTTACCTGAAAATAAACAAAAAGTGTTATGTTATTACAGGAGAAAATTTATTAGAAAACAAACTATTTTATATTGCAACTTTTTACTATGATCACGACTACAATTTCTATGTCTTTGGGCTAAAAATGGTTAAGATAAAATAAAATGCAATAACATTTACAAACTATATAATCTGTCCATCCATAAATTAATGAAAAATGCATGGTGGATCTTGCATTTTTTAATGCTACTATATTAGTCACAGCGGATCTTTGTGTATTTTGAATTTGACGCTGACAATCATTGCGCAAGAAACAGTTTGTCATCGAGTATACTGCATAGAGTAGGCGAGATAGGACGATGCGACAAACGCCAGCAAGTGAAAGAGACAGCTACACAATGCTATCTTCACCTTCAACATTGATACTAAAATAGCTACTGCAGAGTCTTGCAGCCAATTCAGAGACACAAAGATCCGTTGTGAGCATTATACTAGATACTAGACTGAAACAAACTCTACACGCGTTCAGCTACCCTCGGGAGCAGCCGTGCATCCGGAGACATTTTAATTGAAATGTTCCTTGCATGGTGAATAAGCAAACATTGGGCTAACCAATTCTTTTCTACTTAAATCTATGGGTAGGTACTCTACAGAAATTGGTGTCTGTGTGATGACTATGAAGCTTGAGCTTTTTAGAAGTAATTTATGTATGACTTATTAAAACATTAAAGAAAAAAAGTTTCTCATACTAGTAGGTCTTGACTAATTCACTTCACACGATACAATCAAAAATTATGGATAATGAAGAATATCCAGTGATAATAGTGAACAACACTGCAATCACTGCCATAACAATAATTAGACTTCTATTATTTCTGTTCTTATCTTCACGAGTAATCTGGAAAATATTTTTTGCTCAGCTCAGCTAGACCAGACCTCAGGATAAGCCTGGTCCTAACAAGAGTTTAGAGTATGGTGACTTTGCTAAACTCCAGTTTAGCAAAGTCACCATACTCTAAACTCTTGTTTTAAGTCTTTTCAAACAAAAATATATAATTGATTGAAAAATCTATTTTTCAATAACGGAATGATTACTCGTTATAGCTGCTGATCTATATGTCATGGAACAAGTGATTAATATGTGCACTATGTATAATGCCCGGGCATTATGAATCTAGTCAAGTCAAATCGGGCAATGTAATAAATACTGATTTAAGCTTCTATATTTAGGTATCACATTGTCTAGTCATTATGAATATTGATACGTAACAGTTGGACAATTCGATAATTATGGTATATGAATTAGTCCAAGAGCAAGCGAAGCAAGCTCAGGAGCTTAGAGCTCCCTGACACCGATAGGTTAAGTTTGAAGGCGATAAAGGGGTGCTGAAGTGAGCGAGCAAAGCGAGAGAACTCAGCTCCCGTCATCTGAGGCATCACCAAATAGTAATCATACTTTAGGTAAGTCTATATTGAAATTAATGTCAACATTAAAACAATTTAATAAAAAACATTTTTTATTACCCTGCACAATAAGTGATGCGCATTATTCAGAAGCCCGGTCAGTATAATTTCAATAGTTTTTATCATATTGCCCGGGCAATTTGAAAAATGTCCAACACATGTATACCAATACCAGTATTTATCACTTAGACCATAACATAAACATCAGCATTATTGAAAAATAAAACCAACTTTAACCAGTTGGTTGGTTGGTGCTCTTGGCTGGTTTACATTTAGCTTATGGAACAGAAAGAAAACAATAAAGATGCTGACCTGAGAAATAAAAAACTTTGGGACATTAGACCTGCAAGCAGGTTGACTGACTAAAAATAAGCTTATGTGTACTTATTCTTTATTAGTAATCAAATAATCATGTGTTATTTGTTACTTATATCTAACTAAGCTAATGAGAGGTTTGAAACCGTTTTTTTTATTTGTCATACATTGTTTAATATCAGGGTTGATAGAAGAGAGCTAAAGTCTCATATCGGTCTAGGTTCAGCATCCTGTAAATTGTAATTTTAGTGACTGTCGTATTGTAACAAAATTTTCTCTGCAACCACATTTTACTATAGTATTTTTTTTTATTATGACCAGTATTTTAGTGGAGCCCCTAGAGAGGCTCTACAGAGCCCTATGGTTCTGCAGAGCACACTTTGAGAAACGCTGTAATAGCCCATAGAGGAGCAAAAAAAACTTGTCTATAGTTACCTTGCCATAACTACTAAGGAAATGCCCAACATCATTATTCCCCTTCTTCTTCTTCTTCCCACCAGTCTGTAACACACTTTTGGACCTCATTTGCTGTTTTTCCTCAGTTTCTTTTATTTTCTCCTGTTTTCTCTTCTGCATAAGTTCTTTGTAGTTTAAATATTCCCTTTTGGGAGGTTTAGCACCTGCAAAATATGAACTTATTAAATTAAAATGTTGTTAATTTTAAAGCTGTCTACTAAATAGTTTTGTTAGATTCGGTTTCTCAATGACAATGTTTATGTATGTATATTATTTTTATCTACTTGTTCTTTCAATTTGTTGCTCCTGCCATGTTTTATCTCTGCACCACCCTTAGGTCGACTGGTAGAAAATGCCTAAGGCATTAAGTCCGTCTTTGTACTTGTGCATAAAGTTATAATAAATAAAAGTTATAACACTTCAACTACAGAATTACAGATTAGAGAACATTACAAGGTGATAGCGTTGTCTCACAGAACCGTTATAAGCTGCTTCAAGGTGAAATGAGATGGCAAAGTTTATGTTTAAACTGAATGGAATAAGAATAGTGATAGACTATATGAAAACAGTAAGTACATGGTAGTGACGCTAGAGTAGTAAAAAAATATATAAAAATACTAAACGAAATGCTCCTTGTGGATTAAAATGGACAGTAGGAGAAGCAGCGTTTTGCATGAGCCCTGTAAGGATAGAGGTTGTACTAAGAAGCAATGGTATGCACTCATTTTGACATAGTATTATTATTATAGTGGTGATTGTGATTATAACATGTAAAGTGTGGGAAAGGAGTTTGAGTAAACTAACCTAAACTAACGGCCAGTGCAATTCTTGCTTCTTCTTTCTTTGTGGGGTCGAAACCGGACATTCCAAACTTCACAACTTCATGTCGTATTTTTTTAAGGTCCAAGTCTTTGCTAGAATGCTGATTTTCAGGTCGTAAATCACTTTTTTCACTACCGTCAGCGGCTCCCTTCTTCTTAGCTTTGTGTGCTTCAAATTTAACGAATTTAAAGTTACTCTCAGGGTTCTTTAATGCAAGCGCGGCTTTAGTCATAATAAGCGACATTTTGCTGCTTCATTTACTTATATTATTTAAATTAAAGAAAATTAATATTAAAACAACACGCGACACACGTTGCTTTATTTATTTTCCTTTTATTTTTTCTAATGTCAATGTCAATTAATCTGTTAAAAGATGGTTAAAAGTGATATTGAAATTGAACTGGATAACCGTATTTTGAGACGACGTAAATAAAAAAAAAAATAACCAAGCAAATGCAAAAAGTTAATTTGATTTACTTTGGTTTAATTAAAATCAAAAATAATCAGTACCCAACAATAAAAATATTTATATTAAAAAAAAATATGCAAATGAAACACCGGTGAATACCGAGAACACAGGCGCAGGCGTAGCATCTCTGAGACTCTGATATGGATGGTAATGTGAACGAGAATATCAGACTCCCTGTGACAAATGTCAAAAATACTACCAAATACCCTGTTCCACGAAACCATTCACTGTTTCTACCATTTGCTATCTCTTTTTTGCTAGAGGCGATTCGAATGTTTCTATCCTGTTGTCAAAAAAGGTAAACAAGGGCTTGAAACAAATTAACAAAACAGTTTGCTGACTTTGATGTTTAGCTGCTTCTTCGCTCGCTTTTATTTCCTCATTTTACTCTTCGTCGTGCGTGACGAAATCCTGATCTAATAATAGTGCTGCTTCTTGTTTGTTTTTCGTTTTGATATGCCGGCTGTAGTCGCGTCTTCACTAAAAATAATGTAACCGGTATTGAGTAGTGTTAAATTTGGACGGCAGGTAGCGGGGCCAAATCATATTTTCGGCATTCGAAAGAACACCTCGCCTCGTAACTCGTCGAGTATAGAACGTTGACATTCCTAATACATTCTCTATCGAATACGTACGCCTTAGTCCTAGGTTATCACTTAAATAACTTAAAATTTAAATATGAAAAATAAGTATAGAAACACGGATTCTGCCATAAAAGCTGGGGATCTGATCCTCTCTGAACAGCCCTTTGCTTTTGTTTTGTCGTCTAAAGAACAAGGAAGCCGGTGCGATAGTTGCTTCGAAAAGTAAGTAACTAAAATAATGCTTTGATTCAATTACTCAGAGATTATACTTGAAAAAATCCATACGTATATAACTACATATATATAACTTAAAATGTGGCTGTATTAACATTGAGAATTGTTTAAACTACTCCAGTTCATCATTTTGTCTAGTTATAAAATAGCTTGTTTTATTAGAACAGTTTATGTAATTTCTAAAGTTGTGTGAAGAATTCAAAAGTGTACATAATAACTTTTTGAATACAGTTTTAAGTTATCAAATAAGAAAGTTAAACAATACATTAGTGCAGAAATGGAAAAAGGCCATAGACTGGCGAATTATCACTATTAAAATACTAAAATCTTGAATTATTTTATTTATTTCAAAAGTACTTCTCAGTTAAAAGTTCTAAAAATATATAAATAAACACAACGGGTGCATTTATTGCAAAGACGCTTATGCAAATATTTCATAATACAAGAGAAGTTTAAAAAAATCTAAATGTTTAGCATAAACTTTTAACCCTCGAGTTTTATAGTTGCATTATTTTTATTAATTAACTGCAATAATTCTATTTTCAACTTTATTTAATTATAAGAAACTACATTAAAAACATTAGTATTAAGTGTTACTAAAATTATTTTGTAATTAAGACAATAATGCCAACTATTTTTCTCTATAATTGTTTTACTTTTATTTTTCAATAACGATTTATTTGAAACATTGCACAACATCTCGCACAGGTGATTGTACCTACCTGTATTTTTAAACGTGTATCAGATATTGTGTCACACAATGACCTAGTCTCGCTGTGTTTCAGGGGCAAAGTGCTGAAATGTTCAGGATGCCAGTTTGTTTACTACTGCGGGCGCTCGTGTCAAAGAGAAGCCTGGGGTGATCATAAGGTATGTCTGATGTATTCTTACAATTTCTCTGGACAACTGTTAGCTATTTTTAACCCCGACGGAAAAAGAGGCGTGTTATAAGTTTGATGTGTGTTGCTGTGTATCTATGTGTCTGTCTGAGCATCATATCTCAAAAATGGATGAACCGATTTTGATTTAGTTTTTTTTTTGTTTGAAAGTTGATTTTGTCGAGAGTGTTCAAATTCAAATTCATTTATTGTTCTTAGTTATGTTTGAATAAAATCGGTTCAGCCGTTCAAAAGTTATGGGCGTCTTACTGTTTGAAACAGGGTGTTTTCGCAAGATATCGTGTCATTATTACGTGTTCAATAGATTGCCGATCGAAGCGTATCTACTATGTACTAGATCAATTATGTAGCATGAAATAAAAAACCGGCCAAGTGGGAGTCGGGCTCGCGCACGAAGGGTTCCGTACCATTATCGCAAATAACGGCAAAAAGATCACGTTTCTTGTATGAGAGTCCCACTTAAATATTTATTTTATTTTGTTTTTAGTATTTGTTGTTATAGCGGCAACAGAAATACATCATCGGTGAAAATTTCCATCGCCCGTAAAAAAACAATTTGGTAGTTACAGATACCGCATTTTTGAACCCCTTTGAAGTTAAATATTATTATATTTCTCCATAAAAAATGTACAAATTGAACAATATAATTATTTTAAAGCTATTAAGAAGTTAATATGTTTAACCAGAAGGAATTTTACTTACTAATATTCTGAATGTAAAACACCCCCGAAAAGTATTGCGTAAAACATTGTGGTAGGTCGTAGGAGCTTCGCTTATATTTCAAGCTTTTCTACTGACTACTGTGTGGAAATAGAGTGAATATGCAATGAAATCGTGGGCGCTTGCTCGAATTAAGTTCGTGATAAATTACTGGAAATAACGCGCTCGGCCGTGACAGCCAAATGTTGCAACTTTATCATTAAACGTCTTTATTTCTGTAACGAAAATTCGTTAAATAAATATTTATGTAGCGCGTCTCGTTATTCCGTACGCTACACAAACATTATGACATCGTTAGCACGTAATGCTCGAGTTGGCAGCTCTGCCCAACGTTTTGTATTTTATTTTCGTGAACTAAATCTTCGATAAATGTCGACAAGATGCAAACAGCTCTGAGATATCCGGAATACCTGCGCACACGCCGAAGTACGACGTCAAATGACGCTTGACGTCAGAGGGCGTTGTGTAACGCCTGTTTTTTTTAATCAATGTTAAGTAAATTTGCAGAAGTTCCTGAAATAAACACCTACCTGCTGCAAATTTATCTTAATTCTGGGTTCGGGGACACTTTTGGCGCAAGTTAGTGTGTATTCGGCGTTACGAAATTAATCTTCCTCAATCACTTTCGTATACATCTTGCGGAACGATTGCCAACTAGGACAGAGGACTACCTGCTACTATTTGTGGCAGAAGTGTAGATAGATAGCTAACTTTGAGAAATTGAGAGTTGGTACGCGAATTAGGCCCAAGCTCGGAGTATCCTTGCGTGATTGAATCAGAAATGTAGAGATCCGCAAGAGAACCAGGGTCAAAGCCCGAAGAATTGCCAAACATAAGTGGCAGTGGGCAGAGCACATTGCTCGCAGAACGGATGGCCGATGGGGCAGAAATGTTCTGGCGTGGCGACCGCGAACCGGAAGACGGAAGGCCTCCCACCAGGTGGACCGATGACCTGGAGAAGGTTCCGGGGATCGGCTAGATGCGGGACGCACGGGATTGGTCAATGTGGCGACGCTTGGGGAAGGCCTATGTCCAGCAGTGGACGTCTTTCGGCTGATATGATGATGATGACGCGAGTTAGTAAGCAGGAATGCTCTATACGGCCTTTACTTCAACTAAATCGCCTATCCAATAGCCCAACTATTCGCAGTAACACCTAGGTATCGAAACAAAGTACTTTTTATCTGCCACTGATGCATTAAGTGCTACATGGTTATAGTAGATAGTAGGTACATGACATGAACTGTGCTAGTTCCAAGTTTAAGTCCTCGCCAAACTTTTGGGCCGCCCTGATGTTTTCTACAATGGATGCGCAGTAGTAAATCTCATACTAAAACAGCACCGTTTTGTGTCTAGCGCATCGGAAAGCTATCTGGGCGGGCCAGAAGTTTGGCGAGGACTATAATACAGACACTTCTACCACAACTAACTCGCGTAGGTCAAATTCAATTTATTGCATCTATAATGTACTTGTAAAGGTGGTAAATATAAGTTACAGAAACAATTATAGACCCTGTCGGGCAGAGCAACATTCTAAATATAGTCAGTGTATGTGTGTGTGTTAGGTATGTACTTATAATACTACAGTCTACTTTAAAAACCTACGCTATATTTACGACCAAATTATCTACTCTTTCAATCCCCTGTCAAAGGCCCATTACTCCCATTCACGTATTCCTGTGATGCGAAATAGATATTTCATGGCTTACTGCCATTCTATTCTAAAGGTGCTATACCACCAAAGTAGCGCTATGGAGTAAGGCGGTGCGCGAACAAAATATCCACGAATGTTCAGTGATCCATCTCTGAATAGGATGGGTTTTCTTTTGTCCATTAGTAGGTACAAAGCTAGAAGTTACAACAAACTTCTCAACTTATCCAGAAAAAATTGAGACATAAATAAGAATTCAAAGATGAGCGAAGACAGCTCAAAAAAATTAACACCGCCTGGGATTTTTTAATGTTTTTGTATATTTTATCAAAGGCCGGGGTGGTGCAAGTGAGCCTACTTGAATCCGCTTCCCGGCGCCTATACACCAATGCAATGGAATCACTTCATTTTCTTTGCTAGACTTTATAGCGCATCTCTGTTGCAAAAGAGCTACCAGAGCTGTGTATTTTTACACACAAAAAATCTCGAGAGATGCATGCGATGAAGGTTTTCTAGGGATGTGTGCACTTACTTAGCTACACAACGTTTCACAGCTTTGCTACGCATCCTCGCGCCGCTTAGCTACCTTGAATAGTTTTAGTAGTAATAGTTACATATTTTCATTTCACAGCTTCACTACGCGTCCTCGATAGACACATAGCGCCTTTGGTGAAAAAACACCCTTATGCCATTGAGCAATCACTTTTTTATTCCTACGGCTACCAAGTCTATTTATACCAATTTCAAATGATGCTTTTAAATCCGCGATATTATGAGCATGATAATTTTAAATGCGCGTATGATATTTTTGAGCAGAGTAAAATAAAATGATGTTACATAAAACAAATGGACCGTTACTCAAAACATAAAAACTGGGCGTTGACTGTATTGATACATTGCCTCTGTGAGTTATCGCATCCTGGTTTTGTAATGGCTGAAGTTTTTAGTATATACTGTACCTACATATATTCATCTATCTATCGAGAGTCTCTCATCATCTTACTAAGGTATTCCAGCCGCGGGTTGACCTTAGTCTGATCTTGTAGTATGTTTTTTTGTCCTTTGTGACTTATTTCATCTCTCCAATTTCTTCCTCAAATAGTACTTGCTCGACTTCTAGGTCATCCAACCAATCTGATCATGGACCGACCTCGTCTCCGACCATTCGGTTTACTGTTAAGTAGTTAGGTAAGCGTTTGTACACACGGTGATGGTCACTAAAGTAAGGTGATGACCAAATGGTGGTACAGGTTCGGCCACAGAAATCAAGCAGCATGTTTGCAATATTTGTAAGTACGTGAGGACCATGTTTCTATTTATCAAGTAAAGGAATTTACCTATATGTAGTATAGTAGTGCTGGGTACATCGTCCTCACGTATATGAATTGTATGTACTTATATAAATATTGTATAAAACTTGAATGATGAAGAGTAAGTATGGAGTTTCTTGTGCGTTCTTCTCCATAACAAGCTACATTTCCGAATGCACGGTAGAATCAATTTTTATTAAATGTAAATTTTAACGTTCAAAAGTGCCACATAATGGCCTACTTGAAATAAACACATTTGACTTCTTTTTTGACTTTTTTTGACAAGGGCTCCTAAAAGCACATCAAATTGTTATTTGTAATGGTATCTACGATAAAGGGTATTCCTACCTTCTAACATACCCATAGATATAATAAACATATTTCTATGAACATACCCATGTCAAGAAAATAAAAAAGAATATACTAACACCGCTTACACCCTCAGGATTAATCCCGGGCCCACTTGCGGAAGAGAATTTGATCGTATGTCTCCGATATGATTCACTCGCGCCAGCCGCCAGGGGACAAAGGTCACAGTTCATATAAGAAAAGTTTGAAATGCCAAACCAAACATCAGTAATATAATTTAGAGGCAGGTGTGTTTTTTAGGCGGTAGGCACCAGGCTAGATTGTTCTGAGCAAGTCAGTCTGGGGCGTCCTAAGAGGATTTCCCACACTAGCCAAAAAAAAACGTACCCATGAGTCTTTGATTCCTCGAAGAAGGCCCCAAAATTAACGAAAACGTCAAAAAACTTAAAAAAAAACAACACCTCACCTCTTTATTTCCAGTGGGAATGCGCAAACTTCAAACGCGTCGCTCCGAAGGTGTTGCCCGATGGAGCGCGCATGCTGGCGAAGATCATCAACCGCCTGTACCGAGGTGATGGACACTCCTTCAGGTCGTTCTACTCCGGGACCTCGTTTAGGATGTGGAAGGATCTAATGTCACGTAAGTTTCTTTTACTAATCTTTGTGATCGGACGCTTTAGTTTCGGTACTGGGTTGTAGAGATCAGACAGGCAGCCGCTCAAAGTAAGTAGGTAAAATACAAGGTATAGTTCTCGCCAAACTTCTTGACCGCCCTGAAGTTGGCTACAATTGCTGCGCGGTAGTAAATCTCATACAAAAACAGCACCTTTTCGTGCCTCGCGCTTCCGGTAAACCAACTTCAGGGCGGCTCAGAAGTTTGGCGCGGACTATATTCAGCAAAATCCGGTTAGGCTGGGACTGGCCCGTTATAAGTTAAATTAGGGCTAAAGTCTCCGCCAGTAAAGGAAAAAATAAAAGCTGACTTATACCAAAAAATTATAATTCCGTATCTTGAAAACAAGATTGTTTATTCTCTAATGATAGTATAGAACCATTGAGGAGCTCGTGGCTGAATAATAACAGCCGCACTGGTCGATCATCAAGGTTAAGCAACGCTTGCCGAGGTCGGTCCGTGGATGGGTGACCATTTCAACATACCGAGTTTCCTCCTTGCCTCGGAAAGCACGTTAAGCCGTTGGTCCTGGCTGTCATTTGAAGATCTTTGACATTTGTTACGAGTAGTCAGAAATGAGATCTGACAACAGACTGGCCAAGGGGTACCGTGTTACCCAGTTACTGGGTTGTGGAGGTCAGATAGGCAGTCGCTCCATGTAAAACACTGGTACTTAGCTGAATTCGGTTAGACTGGAAGCCGACCCCAATATTTAATAATATTTAGTATATAATATAGTATATAATATAAATAATATAATATATATATAATATAGTATATAATATAAAATAATATTTAGTAGTTGGGAAAAGGCAGATTGATTGATTGATAGTATAGAACCATTGTATGCGTTTAAATCATGTAAAACGTTCAACGATTGATAGATTTTGATTAATCGAAACTATAGGGGACCTGTTGTCTGCCCTTTGTTCACTTTCCGATTCCTCTCCCGTTCGTACTTACTTATCGTTAGAAGACCCATGAAGCTATCCCAGAAACAGACCAAAACTGGTCATATTCACTGCCTAATCATTTGTGCCAACCTAAGCAAGTGTGATGTTATAAATAAACCTAAGTAACATATTTCGCGTAAACTGGAGCCCATATTTGATTTACACCGGTGAAGCTCGTATGGAAATGATCTACTTACATTAACTAACCCATGTGTGTAAAGTTAATGTATTCAAGCTTGATGAGACATGCTTTCAACTAATTAAATTAGGTGCGGCTGAATAGGTATCAGGTATCGGTTAATAGCTGCAGTGATAGCTGCCGTCACAACGATGGCATCATGACTACGTATGTCTAACTTCAAGAGCTATATAACTTAGAAGCTGTAGGTGATTTCTGGGGTATAATATAGGGATCGGAGTAAATAAAACAGACGTGTAAGCGCTTGATAAGTAGGGCATGCATTCCGGAATGCCGGAATTTCGTAACGCCATAACAATTTTTGTGGTTTTTGAATTCCGGAATTGAGCGGAGTAATTCCGGAATTTCGAAATTCATACATTTTTGATATTTTGATTATTATTTATGATAATGTTAAGACTGGAAGGAGACTATGCAGTATGAAATGTATGTGACACGTGATACATAATACGATTCAAATATCGTGTGTTTTTTATTCATAATTATTAATGGTTAATTCTATTGTGTGATAAGTCGGGTTCCTCAACAATTTACTCAGACGCCTAACATCAACCAACTGGGGGGCAACAACAACCTCACCTCACTTTCTCTGGACTACTGGCCAAGGTAGGCTAGCTATTCGCCAGCCGAGTGGTTGGCGAATATGCGTGTCAAGTGTAACACCGTTCCACCCAGGCCAAGGAAGTAGATGTTGCTCTTAACGTAACGACACATGGCGTACAATTACCAGCTGCCTCAAACCAACCCCGGTCAGCGTACTATGCCCACGCCGAGATAGCAGCTCCACAAGTCCAAAGGGAAGTTGCGAGTGCAGTCGAGAAACAAAAGTAGGAGCGTGACAACAGACACCCATTATTCGGTGCACAACTACCGACGCAACGGCAGAAAAGCAGATACAGCTGCCTGGAAACGGATCTTTCCCCTGTTCAGGAGTCCCGGCCGACGCCCGCTGCAGACTTTGACAGTATAATTTGCCCCCACCAACACATTTATATATCTCCAAGCGAGCATCTTCCCATAGGATCTAACCTTCCGTGGTCTACATGGAAGTCCCTGAAACGCCTCAGAACCCAGGTAGGAAGGTGTAACCCCAAACCCAAAAAATTAACAAACCCCTCGCAGGCAGGGTGTGCGTGTGGGGCTGAATCACAAACCATGGTCCACCTACTGTCCTGTCCTCTGTGCCCCAAAATATCCAACCAGTGTGATCTATGTGCTACCACATATGACGCCGTGGAGGTGTTGTGAACAAATTTGAAAGACTGTCATGCCAGCGACACGAAAAAGAAGATAAGCTTATTTAATTTCAAGGTTTAAAATGTTTAATAAGTGTAATAAGGGAGAAAGATGACCAAATATGTTTAATTTGTTGCTAAAAAATATTAAAAGACTGATACAATTATAAATTTTGTTTAATTTGAAAGAAAACTTTAAAATTTACCAGCTCCGGCACCAGTTCTGGAATTCCGGAATCAGACCTCCAGTATTGGAACTCAGTTCCGGCATTGAGAACCTTACGATACTGCATGCCCTATTGAAAAAGGATCATTCCTATAAAAAAAAAAATACGTCATCATTATATATCCGCCCATTTGTTCTAGGGCCTTATTCTTCTCTTTAAAATACCAATTAGGATTTGAAGTCGGGTCGTCCTTCAAGGTTAAGCAACGCTTGCTTAGGTTGGTCCATGGATGGGAGACCATTCATAGCAAACCAAGATTCCTCCGTTTCTCGGAAAGCACGTTAAGCGGTTGGTCCCGGCTGACGTTACGGGTTGTCGGAAGCCAGAAAAACAGACAGCAGTTTTGTCATTGAGTATCGTGTTACCCAGTTACTGGGTCTTTACATGTTAAATACTCACTCAGCTGCATCCGGTTGGACTGGACTGGAAGCAGACCCAAACATGCAAGGGAAATGACGAGGCAGCATAATTTTGAAAAACCGATTTAGTGTTTATCTTTATAATTTTAACTTCTTCAATCTACAAATGGCCGGTTGAGCCGGACAGTACCTTTAACACATACTGCTTAAGGCGAACGCGCACCTGGCCGCACAGCACTCGCCGCACGCGCCGCAGTCATCGCATTTCCTCAAGGCCCCGCGCTATCCGCGCCGAACGCGCCGCACGCATTGTATCCACTTCTGTACATCTTGAACTATATTTTCATACGGATACGGATCATGTTCCCGCGCCGCCCGCATCGCCCGCCGAGTCTGATGACGTCATCCGCACGCGCTGGTGGAATCCGTATACCTACAGCATTTTGCTGAAATTCGGCTCGTGCGGCGCGGATAGGTGCGCGAGGCTGCATACGAGTTCATAGATTTATAAAATGCGATGACTGCGGCGCGTCCGGCTCCTGCGGCGCGGACAGGTGCGCGTTCACCTTTAGAATGCTTCTATTTGAAAAGCTTATAACTCGTGACTGGCCATCAAGTCTCGGTAATCCATCAATTGCGAAATAGCACGTGATTTACGATAGATCTCGGGCCAAGTCTTAATGTGTCCGTTCACCTGGCTCTGCGTCATTGAGTGGCATAACAAACAAAGATACTGATACTGTTCAAGATTTATTTCAGGTGTGGTGGTTTCTTCATTGCTTCCACGTGCTAAAGATATTATTTTACTAACTAGCTCCTAATATATACAAAATAGTAAGTATACAGAAGGGCCACTCCCGCCGTTTAGAAAATTTACAGCTAAACTTGACAGATTCACTAGGGTTGCTACTACATTGATTCCGAATTAAAAAAAGAGTAGGTTATATATGTTACAAACATAAATACATCGAATCGTCTAAACATACATCATATCATGCTTACATGCCTTAGAGGGTAGACAGGGCGTCATATATCCATTTAATATCACGAAACATTTATACACCACATACGACGAAGATTGGAGAGTAACAAGACGTAGTAATAGTGTAATAATGATCCCACTTACAACATTGTGAAAAGCACCAAGCTCGATAAAAATATAAATGTGAAAAAACAGATACCTAATAAATAAAAAAAAAAACAAAGATGATCTTAAACAAGAACAAAATTATGCTGTGCAGTCGGAGGAAACATATTTGTAAGCTGGATGACTTGAACCTTATTATTAAGACAAGTGCCCAATTTCGTCAATGGACTTAAAACATACATTATAATCCTAGATAATGAATTTCTAATTTGTCATCTTGAAAGATTTAATGACCTTTATAACTTAAAAATTAATGAAAGAAATAATTTAAAACAAAAAAGTAAATTCCGTCTGTAACAAATAATAAAGCTAACCCATCCAATGCAACCAACCTCGTTACGGTACTTAATGTATGAATGACGTGTCAAACGCCCGCACAAAGCACTCATGACAACCGCGAATGAGCTCGGTCCAATATTGCCCAATATACCCAGTAAAACCGTAATGTCAAAGTGTGTGAGCAAAATGACACTTTGTTCGTAGTGGCCCCTCTGTCTGCGGCGCGCCGTCGCGGACTCATGACAACCGCGAATGAGCTCGGTCCAATATTGCCCAATATTCCCTGTAAAACTGCAATGTCAAAGTGTGTGAGCAAAATGACACCGTCGCTTACGTACTTTGTGCTCCTAATGTCCTCCTGTCACAGTTAATATAATACTAGCATACAGATGCCTTATCCCATACAGAGAAACCGTGCCACGTAACTAGGGTTTTTTTCATCTGATTATACCGATTATTTATTGTAAATCGATCGCGTTCGGTTCCGTTCCACGGCGATAGATAGATAAATCAAACGATCAGTACAGTAAGGGACAGTTTCTTTGTATGGAATAAGATCATGAGACACCACTGCCCGTGTGAAACGTAGAAAGAATCCTATACCGGCAGCCTAATTGCATATGTGCATTCCAGAAAGAGTATGAACAACGACCAATCACATAGACGGAAATCCACATCGCATCTTTCATCTCGCATGTGATTGGTCTATTTTTATACTCTTTCATGAGGTCAAACCCTTTGCTTTGCCGACATCACTTAGGTCGGCGGGTCACGGTCTACCCGTGAGCGAAATGTCATTCAAATCTATTCAGCCATTGAAGCATGACTGATTAACAAACATCAGACGTTGACAATCATAATATTAGTAGAAGTAGGATTCATTTGAATTTAAGAGAGAAAAAACTTGCATGCAGGTACTCGATCTATAGTATTTTAAATACTTACAATCCGAAGGGTTTTTACTCCTTTTAAAAATAACTAGCTGACCCTGCAAACGTTGTTTTGCCATAAAAACACCACAAAATCATCTACCCTACCCTGCCTATCCTACCTAAACTACCCTACTTACCGTACCGTACCGATACCGGAACCAGCATACAACGCCATGTTCATTTTTGTGTGTGCTTTGTTTCTATCGTGTATCAGAGATGGCGTTGTGTTCGCAAATTGTATGGGAAAATGTTTATTTTTATCGTTATATTTTTATGACTTATTATTGTTATCCTATTCCGGACGAAGATAAATCCAAAAAACAAAAATTCATAAAAATTGGTCTAGCCGTTCTTGAGTTATAAGTGGTGTAACTACAGGTCTAGCGCCTAACTGTGTCAGTTCCTGAGGTATGGGAGCGGTACGGGAGGGGTGTCAAGTGACGTGACATGACGTATCCTAACTGTCTCACTATACACGTGATACATTTTAATGCAGATCTCTCTTACGATATGCTTATGATATTTACGAGAGTGTACCTAAGTCAAATTGATTAATATTTCGGCGTGTGACAATAAAAAAAACCGGACAAGTGCGAGTCGGACTCGCCTACCAAGGGTACAAATTTGTAGGTAAATATTATAAATAGGTAGTTCAGGAATCGAGAGATGTCATCTTTAAACTCAGCAGAATTGGGATATTTTTTTTTGTTTTAAAATATTCGTATACTTTATAAACAACTTGTTTAGTTTGAGACCTTATTGGAGGACTCATCTTTGTTTGCGAATACCGTGTGCGTTTTACTTGAACCGACCTGTCTAATTAACACGTGTTGACGCGGCTTAGGGTATATATTATGTTCTGTGTGTTGACGACAGCAAGCCTGACGCCCAACTGAAGTTACGTGTCGTTTACGTCCCGTACCGCTCCCATACCTCAGGAACTGACACAGCTAGGCGCTAGACCTGTAACACGACTTTGTTTTATATATATAGATTAGTAAAAGGATTAAAAGAACCTAGACGTCGTGGTGACCCAGTACCTAAGACTTATATAGTTGATGTAAGTCTGAAATAGTCAAGTCCTGTGGGGTTCCCAGACGCGGCTTAATTAACTCTATCACCAGAGGTAAACACATCCTCACACGAAAAGAAGAATATTATGTAGTAGAGTTGCTAAAGTCTATCATTAGTCCGATAGTTACCCAAGCAGCAAAAATGCTATATAAGGAATGACTTATAAGGGCTAAACTCTAGTACATGTTTTGTAACAGCATTAGTTTAGCAACTCTCTTTATAAAAGCATGATAAAGTGCTTTTAGCTAATATGGTAAATCAGTCGTATAATTTTATCTTATAAACGTTTATATAACTAATTTATATGGCCCTTTTAAAGCAATGGACATATAGAAGCATATTATATGTCTATTCAGACATATAATATTTTAGCCATGTTGTCGCTTTGGCGTCATACTATTTGTAAATTTAATATGGCTATTATAAAGCTATACCCATATAAAGGCTATCAGAATGCACCTTTAAAGCTAATGCAATATGGTAAGTTACATGGCTTCTATAACTTTTAAAGTCTTGACTAAACATTTATGTATGTAACTGCTACAAGAATTCTTATATCTATACTTGACTTTGCAGCTACGATGGAAGAAAATGCTATGGGTTCTGTAGAATTAATCTCACAAAACATTGACTAAGACACTTTCTAGGATTTTTTCCTAAATGATTGCCTTATTCAAGGCGATAATGAACCATCTGATAAGCGTGACAGTAACATAAAGACGGGTCCAGAGAATATATTTAGCCAATATGTTGTACAATGAAATGACTTAAAAATTAAACAGACATGCGATTGCAGCAATCCCGATAGATTTGCCGTTGTTTATTGAAGAGTTCTGTTGTATAACCTCCGAAGTCCTTCATCAGATCTTTACCAAACTTAAACGGGACCATATGAAAAGCACCAGCTTTCAAATAAAAAAGAATCAAGATCTATTCACCAGTTAAAAAGTTTTGACGTGACACATAAAAAAATACAGTCGAGTTGAAAACCTCCTCCTTTTTAAAGTCGGTTAAAAATAATGGCGATTGAACCCTAAAATCTTTCAATATGGTTGAGCATATTAGTACTACCCTGCTTCAATAAAAGTAAATGACTTATAAATGATTTCTAAAAACATTTGGTTTGCAAATTATTCTTATAATAGTAATTCACAAGGTCTCTCAAAATGAAAATCATTTTTTAAATAATAAAAACATAAATTTTAAGAGGCGCATTAAAAATATGTTATAAAACATATCCACAATTCTCGCAAAACTGCTTTCCCACATAACCTTGCAGTATAATAAACGAAAAAAGATCGATTTGGTAAATTTCTAGTAAGGCAGCAATTTATTGTCTATTTTATTTATAAATAATGGAGGTGTTTGATATAATCATGAGAAATTGGCCTTATAGCCGATTGTTTTTTTTTGCAGTTATAAGGGTGATTTGTTACATAAAAGCAAATTTCTTGTCTATTTCTAGCTAATCAGCCATATAGTATGCGTTTATAAAGCGTGTTCAAGGGTGATTAGCTTATTTTATGGTAACTATATAACCTCTAAAAGGTTTTAGCCCTTATAATTTGCGCCCAAACCCACTCTTATAAGTACTAATATGGCCTTTATAAATGACGTTTATAAAGCAACATTTTGCTAGTTGGGTATTAGGTAAGACATTTTAAGGCGAAGAAGTATTACAAACTTTTGGGTTCTTATAAATAAGAACTGGTGATCATCTTTGTAGCAATCTTAGTTTAATAGCTCTAATGGAAAAATATATAACTAGTTAAGTCAAAAATACGTCCTCATTTTTTGAATTCGGTGAACAATATAGGTACTGTATGTTACTTTATATTGTTTTTCAGATTACTCCGACCTGAAAGCGGATACGAAAAGGATGGATCATTTCACGTCGCTGTGTGTTGTGCTGTATGAGTTCCTAAAAGATATATCACTGCCAAACACTGTGGAGCTTATGGGGTTGTATGGAAGGGTGAGTCCATTGTTAATTTAGTTTAAAGAGTTTATACTATCTAGATATTAAAGGAGTGGTGGCGGCAAAGACCGACGAGTAGTAGTCTAGGTTAGGTTAGGTTAAAACGGGCTGGTTTCCGCAAATCCACGACCAAGCGCGCATTTTGCGTACGGGAGTAGCCTATTAATATATTTAAATTACCTTAGACGGGTTAGACCATATCTTTTCTGAGCTGGATCTCCAAAAATGAATATTGGACTCTTAATTTATGCCCTGCTGTGGCCATTTAGCCATTTTTTACTTGATAGAAATCGTCTGGGTTTTCTTCTCTTACTTCCTAAAACCACCTTGGTGTTCCCTCGCACATTTGCGTCTGTGACGTCCGCTGCCCCAGACTAGTGCCGGCCCGCTTTTCGCAGGCTACGTCGCTTAGTGGGGAGGGAAATGTTACTTCCCATCTAACGTCTTAAAGAAGGCACGCGTGGAACACGACGCGCCGCTACCTCGGGTTCTGATTGATGGCCATTTAGCTGACCCAACTAAATGCTCTTGACTTTACCATTGACAGTAAGAAGTTTCTTCAGAACGATTTAAACATTTATCCTGTAGATTATGAAGCATACTATTAACAATATTCTACCCCTGTTTGCAGATGGTAATAAACAGTTTCATGATTCTGGATATCGACATGAACTCGATCGGGACGGGCATCTATCTGGCATCCTCCATTCTGGACCACAGTTGTAATCCCAACGCAGTCGCCACGTTCGACGGAAAGACTATAAACATCAGAGCCATTAAGGATATGCCTAGCTTGGATTGGAATCAGGTAATTATAATATTCACAGCTGATCTTTCTGTCCCTGAAGTTAGTTCTGTCAACTATTGCGCAAAAAACAGTTTAACTGCGTAGAGTAGGTAAGCGAGATAGGATGATGCGGCAAACGTAAGCGAGTGACCGTTATACAATGCTATCTTCACTTTCAATATTGACACAAAAATAGCTACTGCGCAGGCTCTTGCAGCCAATTCAAAGACACAAAGTTCCGTTGTGAGTATTATACTCGTTTACTTTCGTTGACTCGCGTAAAATGCGTCGCAGAATTTACGTTCAACTGAAATTCGGTTAGGCTGACAGACGGATGGACGTAATTTCAGTTGCTATTCTTTGAACACCATTCTTTGAGCTGTGGTGGCCCAGTGGTATCGGCTGCGACTTACAAGTTGTAGGTCGTGGGTTCGGGCCCAGGCAGGCGCTTTACTTTGTGTAAATTATTTCTTCACCACTGCTCTCAAAACGGTGAAGGAAAACATCGTGAGAAAACCGGCATGTCCTAGAACCGAAAATTCGAAGACATGTGACATCCACCAACCCGCACTGGGCCCGCGTGGTGGATAACGGCCCATTCCCTCTCACAGAGAGGAGGCCTGTGTCCCAGCAGTGGGAACATTAATAGGCTGATGATGTGATTCTTAGAACGGGGCGCTGACGCTTGCCTCGCTCCCTCACCTCGAGTGCAATTTGGTTGAAATAATGTGCCTGAGTCAGCAGACAATTCATTTTGCGTCGCCGTGTGGCACAAACAGGACTTTAGTATGAAACCGAATGCATCGTAAATGCCGCGACGCATTTTTCGCGACTCACAACTCACAAAATTACGTTTGTTTGACCTCACCCTTAACCTAGTGTTAGCAACTTAATCTGAGTCAAGTTTTTCGTGCAAATGGGCCTTAGACACAGTTATTTGCCGAGGATTTGACAAACTTAGCATCTTCCGGGCACGCTCCTTCCATCTTTGGTCTTAACTACCGCTTTTCCGCAGGTGAAATCGAGGTCTAAGCCAGGTCTATCCCGAGGGCAATTTTCGCCACCTAGAGATCATAGCCGAGTCTTCTTTATACTGATTAAATCGCTTCCAACATTTGGCATTTGTGGCCGCTTCTGCCTAATTTATAGAAATCGCTGCAAATGCTGAGAAAGGAGTCTTTTTGGTCTCGCTCGGGGTTATTTTAGTTGTCTCCTGTGCGGGTCACAAATAAATATTTCTTCGTTTTTAATTTTTAATTTGTATACTGATGAAAATATCGGAACGAGGCAGAAGCTTAAATCACTCTTTTTTTAGGGTTCCGTACCCAAAAGGTAAAAACGGGACCCTATTACTAAGACTCCTCGGTCCGTCTGTCTGTCTGTCACCAGGCTGTATCTCATGAACCGTGATAGCTAGACATTTGTTTTTTTTTTAATTTGTCTATTGTCGCTGTAACAACAAATACTAAAAACAGAATAAAATAAATATTTAAGTGGGGCTCCCATACAACAAACATGATTTTTTTGCGATACAAGTACGGAACCCTACGTGCGCGAGTCCGACTCGCACTTGGCCGCTTTTTCAATTTGCTCGAAGTCACCAAGGAGACATGCAGGCTCAAACGGATTTTTGTTGAGAATCATCAATAATATCCTTTCTGCTCTTTCAGATGCGCATTTCCTACATCGACCTTATGAAGACGCCATACGACAGACAATCCGAGCTACTACAGAACTATTACTTCTTGTGCCAGTGTGACAGGTGCATGGGTAAATGCTTTAGATGTGCCTACTAATTTATACTTCGCATGCTGTTTCTCCCTTCTTTTAAGTCGCCAGGGTGGAATGGGAAACGAAATTAGAAAATTGGCTATAAACACACTTTTAAAACCACGTTCTGCATTTCTACCTATAACATCGTTAATAATAATTTCAAACTACCCTCCTTTTCTTTTTATGTTAGCTAACTAGTGATAAAATACTCATCACAATCTCAGTAGGTAACTAACTTATGAAATAAAAAAACCGCCAAGTGCGTGTTGGACTACGCACATTTAGGGTTCCGCACCAAAAAAAGATCAGATTTTTCAATGTATAAATTTGTTAATAAACTATACATAGTAAACCAACCAAATACCACACGAAACCAAATTTCAAGTTCACAGGTCAGTGGGAAGTAACAAAATTCTTCGGCACAAAATTGTGTCACAGACGACGGACAGACAGACACGTGAGTGACAACAATAGGGCTCCGTTTGGACCCTTCGGATACGGAACCCTAAAAATAGTGACTAAATTCATTGTTTGTACGATACCCTACACAAACATGTTTTTTTCTCATGAGAAAATATAAAAAACCACGTGCATTGGATTGGATTAGTCTGAAAAAAGGTGCTTGCTAAATAATGAATTCGCATCCCTGGCGACTTAGGTTGATTTAGCGTACAGCATCCTTGTGGGCTGTTTGTAGATTCAGCTTCATTACTCGCTCAGATTTAGATAAATTAATGTCTTAACAAGACCTCCATATATATTTTTCATTTAGTTCTCGTCACATTTTTTTTAAGCTATTAGCATCTATCTTTCTCTCTTGTGCATCGCAAAGCATGCTACTCTAGATTATCACATAATTCACGAAATAACCCATAAGTGCATTTCAGATGAGAATCAAATCAAATATGTTCATGGAGCAATATGTTTGAATAAGCAATGCAATGAGCCAGTCAGCATCCCTTGGAAAGAAGACTGCCAATTAGTCAGAAAACCTGAGAAAAAGGCAGAAGAGAATGGAGAATCAAAAGTGGAGAAAACTGAAGAACATACAGAGGATTTGTCTAAAGCAGTGTCCGAAAATGGCGTTGATAGCAAAGATGCGTTGCATTGCAAAGAGTGTGGGACAAAGTATACTGAAAAGCATGCTGAAGTATTCGGAAAGACTATGGAGTTCACTCATGTGCATTTACAGAATATGGAGAGGGCTTCTGTGGCTTGTATCCTTTTTAAAATCTTTTTTGTGCTAATGCCATCGGGATCATTTCTAAGAATGGAGGTGATATCACCATGCAAGACAAAAAAAAAAATCGTGATTTGCGGGTAGAACGTTGCCAACGATACTTGCGTTTAGAAAGTGGTTGGTTGTTTTTTTTCTTTCTGCTTGGTACGTTTATAGCGGATTCCTGACGACGTTTTCTAGAATAGCAACATAAAATAGGTATGCCTGTAATCCCCGAAGGGATTGGCATATCATATCCTTAACTCCGTACCAGACGTGGACGTATGCCAGTACTGCCTGGAGAGACAAGAAGGCGTCTTACATCCTCTCAACGTGATGCACGCACAGACGCTAGACCACGCGTTCGACGCGCTCATACAAGTACAGCTGTGGGAGAAGGCCTGCGGATACGCCGAGAAACTCATTCCTTGTTATAGGTAAATAGCTGTAATATATTTTTTAATTTAACCAATGGTGTCTCATCCCATACAAAGAAAATGTCTCGACGTACTTTACTGATTATTTGATTTATCTATCGATATCGATTGATTATTAGATGGTGATCTATCTATGGCCGTGGAACGGAACCGAACGCGGACGATTTACAAAACATAATCGGTACAATCAAATGGAAAAACGCTAATTATGTGTCACAGGTTTCTTTGTATGGGATGAGGCATCTGTATGCATATTAACTGTGCTTTAACGAAACTTCAGCATTACTATTCAGCATATTTATCATATCTTGGTTCAGCACTGCGAAAGGTTGAATTGATATCTGGTTGAGCAAAAAGTATTTTTTTCCATAGACGTCTATTAAGTGGGTCTCCCAAAGACGCGAATGCAAATTAATGAAAGAATAAAAAAAAACTTCTTCAAAACGCTATGATTGATATTGTTTTCCCCCACTATTTAAATCATATGCCAGAATTCAACTCAAAATATTCTTTTCAGGTTTTACTACGGCGACAGAAATCCATTGCTTGGTCTTCTCTATTTGAAGTATGGAAAGATCTTACTATTCAAAATGGAGCTTGAAAAAGCGTTAGCACAGCTTAAATGTGCAGAAAAGATAATAAAAATAACTCACGGGGACAGACATCCTCTTTATAAAGAGCAGTTAATGCCTTTATTACAACAAGCAATAATGGAATCATGAATTTCAACTTTAGTGCCTGTAGAAATGGGTCATTTTAGAATGTAATGTGTTACACAATAGATGTACTTATAAGAAACGAAATAAGCAATATGAAAGCTACAATCTATAATAGTGAAATATAGGTTTTTGAATGTTAGTGCATATCTACAATGGTAGTTGAATTTATTGGGGACAACCTCTCCTTTGAAGTAAAGAGGATCTAGCTGTAAGTACTATTAGGAACAATAGGCTTTAGGCTTCCTTGGAAATTTTCTGATTATTAAATACCAAATTGCACTGTCAAACTTCAAGCACTATAGTATTTAGTTTTTGGAGTGTGCAAAACAGATGAGTATTCAGACAAGTTATAAGGCAGAAATATGGCAGTTGATGCGCGATTTTTGCCTATTTCCAGTTATTAAATTATGATGTATCATGTGTCACAATCATAGATTTAAATAGTATAGATATGGCCGAAAACACACGGTCTGCCCTGTCCCTACTAAATAAGTCAAACACATTAAAAAAATAAGAAGTACGAGTGTATTTGTATATATCATACACTCATACTTCTTAATTTTTTTCAGCACTACTCCTCGTCAACGAAGATGAAGCAATTTAATATTGTCAGATTAGATATTAAAGTGACCTTAAAATATTGATATTGTCAATTATTTTATAAGTCACAAGGCTGTGTGCAATAAATTGGATTAAGTTGTCTGCCTTTTAAAAATAAATCAATTAAGTCTGAACTGTGAGTTTTCATAAAAACCATCAATTGTATAAAACAAAATTTACTTAAATACACATATTTTATTGTCCTTGTCCTTATAATTTTCACTTTGATGAGGGGAAAGAAAGCCGAAATATATAAAATGGCAGATTTTAATATCAAAGCCATTTCATAAATCTCTTCTCAAGAAATAATGTCCTTAATAATGTTAACATATTTATTTGTCCAAACTACAGTCTAAATAAAAGTTGTCCGTAGCCGTCCATAAATATGTCCTTGTCCTGCAAGGTGTTTGACACTGTCCAGTCTGTCAACCTGTTCAATAATCAGTATCGTCCTTGGTCCATCCAATTCTCCTTTTCTTGGCAGAAGCTTCATCCTCTGCTTCTAAAACTTTCATGCGGACACCACAAACCTCTGCTCCATGCAACACACGCATGGCTTCATCTGCTGCTGTTGCAGTCGCATAACGAGCATACCCTACTGTCTTATTGGGTAGTGTGTAAACATTTATAAGGTCTCCAAACCTACAGAATATGTCACGTAATACAGTCAGTGGGGGAGGTTGGGGTTTACAGACCAAGAAGCACCTTTTGGCAACTTCACTGTCAATGTCAGCTAAGGGCTTTGGAGGAGGCAGCTTCACGCTGCAGTAGTTCAGGTCATTGATGTCAGGAGTATGATCTTCTGCTACTCCTTGTGTAGCCATCTTAATGAGTTTAGATGCCTCTGCTATCGCTTCAGTTAGTGCTGCTAAGTCAGGAGCACGATTGGTATTTGCAGACCTCATTGCATTTCTCAAATTATGAGCAACATTTGACAAGTTATTAAAAGATTGGTTATGCATATCAAACCCGGACTGTTCAGGTTGAACAAATATTTTCATGCCAGGTGGATATTCAAAATCATTCAATTTGTCAAATGCATACGCAGCAGAGATTGGATTAGAATATGATGCAACACCTTTGCCACAATTACGAACCAAATCAACATAAAACTTGCAATCGATGAGCCCTGGTACTATATCAAATAGAGATGCAACTTGCATTCGGTTTAAATTTGGACAACACATGAAGTTAACCCTAGTGTAACCTCTGGGAGGTGTATTCATCAAAGACATCATTGCAGTACTATTATTAGGAGCGGTCTTTGCTAGATCATTAATACTAGAGTCAAAAGCAGTTTCAGAACGCTTCTGATTAGATCCTTTGGGCATTGCAAATATAGCACGATACTTTTTGTCACTTCCTTCAAAAGCCAGTGCCGCTTCAGAGAACTTTTCGAATGTAACGTACGCAAAACCTCTCGGTTCACCTGTGTTTCGGTCTTTTTGTATGACGACTGACTCAATCTGACCATACACACCAAATTCATCACGTATATCTTGTTCAGTAGTTACGTGAGGAATTGTAATGAATAGCCTTTTGAATTTGTGATCATGGCTATCGTCAGAGTGGATATCGGATCGACTACACGCCACCATCACTTTCAATACACGACTGGAACCCTTAAGAGATCTCCGATTCATTCCCTCTAAAGCTTTAGCAGCTTCAGAAGTTTTAGAGAACTTTATGTATACAACTCCTTTCGGCTGTCCTGTATGGTGGTCGCGCGGTATCCGTATGTCCTCAATAGTTCCAAATTTTGAGAATCCTTCTTGGAAATCCTCCTCCGTGAATCGTCGTTCACAAACAACAAAAAGCCTTGAATGAGGTGGCGAATCCTCCGATTCTTCTTTTTGCCTTGGTCTGTAGGGCTGCTGATACATAATTGAAAATAATTATGTATGACTAAAACACAAGTCAAGAATACTTCACAAATTGCTGATTGCTCCGCCAAAGAGGAAGCCGAAATTATTGACAGAAAATGCGGAAATATCATTGATATGTCTATGGGAAATATACGTACATACATTGACGTAACTACACAGTGTTGCCATACTGTAGGGACCAAAAATCTGTACATCTGGCCAAAAAAATCCGTACAACTTCCGTACGTGCAATAAATCTGAAATTCCGTACGAAATCCGTACAAAAAAAAGTCATTAAAAGCAGTAATTACTTATACATGTCTTTATTCATTTTTTTATGTTATCATTGTCAACATTCAAACCAAAACAAGGTGTATTTGCTAAATACAAAAAAAAAGCGAGCAAGAGAAATCGTAATATATTTATCTCTTTCATTCACTACTGCAATCAACGTCAACCGTGCAACATGATATCTTAGATAAAACATGAAGCGGTAATTCCCCGTCATAGAAAACCACGTATAGGTCTACCAGAATCTCATGGCAAATGGGGCAATAAAAATTTGTTGTGTGCAATACTGGGGAAATTGGATTAAACGATCTTGATACTGTTTAATTTAATAATAAAGTAGTCACAGCGGATCTTTGTGTCTTTGAACTTGGTCCAGCCAACCATTGCGTAAGAAACAGTTTGTCATCGAGTATACTGCATAGAGTAAGCGAGATGGGACGATGTGACATACATAAGCGAGTGAAAGAGACAGTTATACAATGCTATCTTCACCTTCAACATTGACACAAAAATAGCTACTGCGCGGGGTCTTGCAACGAATTCAGAGACACAAAGATCTACTGTGAGTATTATAGGTATGTGTATGAATAATGTTGTTATACATAGGGATCTTAACATAGGAAAAATAAATCAATTGAATATTAATGTACTAATTTATTATATATCATTTAAATCATACTAATAACTTAAAACCTCATTCAGAACTAGAAAACTAGAATACGATTCCATGAACTCCACTGGCATTTCAAAAACTTGTATCTTTGTAGTTTTATGTCATCTCTCTCCATCAAAATGGTTCTTTTTCATTGGCATTTAACATATTCAAAACCAATCTCTTTATGTATAAAGTCTGTAAAAAATAATAAAATGTATCATTACATATCATGTACTAGTCATTCATCATCATCAGTCTCATACTTTTTTATGTAAATTTTATAGCATGGTTGCTAGGACCTTTTAGCCACGTCTTTGGAAAGAGTTTTGGATCTTATATTTATTCTTTAGTATGCATTAGAATGCGGATTTAACAGATTCTAATGTTTTTTGGAGTATTTGGCAGCAAATTGTATCGAATCAGTCTTCCCAGTAATCTCTGCAGAGGCAGGCAATACTACAATAAATTACTCCGCTCCACTATCCCGAGATCGCTTCTTTCAATGATTTTACAAATTGTCCAGTTGCGTAGACAGTTGAGACACAAAACTACACCAATAATAAATCACAATATCCACTAGGAATCAATTTGCAAATAATATTAACAGCCACTGAACTTCACTCGACAAAATCCCGCCAAAAACTCCCGTCTACACGTCCCACTGCAGGGCACAGATTATTACTTAATATTTTTCTTACGTCAAAGATTCTATTAATCTCCGTTAAAATCAATATCTTGTCGAAGAATTAGTAACAGTTACATGTTACACTGTTGCCATTTCCTTCCGGCCATCATTCGATGTGCAATATAATAGAATAGAATAGAATAGAATATCTTTATTTCGGACACAAAAATCCATAGAGTGTTAGTAACATACAAAAACTTATTACCTAGTGTTAGTAACATAGCAGAACTTATTATATAGCGTTAGTAACATAGAAAAACTTATTACCTAGTGTTAGTAACAATCAACCTCTGCACAAACTGCTGTACAATCGGAGAGCCGAAGCTCTCAGCTACAGTTTTCAGGATGCCGTTTTGACTGTCCCTCACTCTCCTCAGTAGCGACGCTGTTTTTTTGCGGATAACAGCGTAGAAACCGTCTGTACGGGCTTGCGCAAACATCTCCGACGCGCTACAGTAACGGGGCAGTCTCAACAACATCCTGAAAGCATTGTTATATTGGACGCGCAGGCCATCCAGCGATCTCTTCGTATATCTGACCCATAGATTGCCCGTGTACAGACTTTGGCAATAAGCCTTGAAAAGTGTTACTTTTACTAGGTCCGTACACCGCGCAAATCTACGGGACAGCATATTGCTCCGGACCGCTAGAGCCCTACGCTCCCTCTCAATATCCACATCGTCCCTGAGGTCGGCAGCTAGAAAATGCCCCAGGTATTTAAAAGTGGACACCCTATTAATTGGTGACCCGTTCACGAGCAACTCGGGTCCTTCTTCACGGCGTTTGCCACCGACCTCAAAGACCATGTATTCACATTTTTTTACATTATATTTTAAGCCATGCGCGGCAGCGTAGGCTTCACACGTCTTAAGCAGCTCCCTGATTGCTCCCGCCGACGGACCCAGCAGCACCATGTCATCTGCATAACTGATGTAGTTGATTCTAACCCCATCAATACTGCATCCGACACGCATGCTGCTGAGTGCGACTATGAGGTTATCCACGTACAGGTTGAAGAGCCTGGGAGACGTTAGACCCCCCTGCCTCACCCCACACTCCAACCTGTACTGCTCAGAGACTACATCATCCCATCTCACATGGTTGCTCTGATTACTATACCAATACTGAAATAGTCCACATATTTCCGCGGGTACACCCCTGTCCCCCATCTTCCTCCAAAGCACATCGTATGAAACAAGATCGAATGCCTTGGAGAGATCAAGGAAACAGGCGTACACCGGCGTCCCGCGATCTATATAATATTGAACAGTATGCTTGAGACTTAAAATAGCACTTTCAGTTGATAGTCCAGGGCGAAACCCGAACTGTGCATCATGAAGATGTATGTAATTGCTTAAGCAAGAATCAAGCAAACCGTCCAACACCTTTGCTATTATTGTCGCAAGAGAAATGGGACGATAGTTACCTCTGTCCGAGATGTCACCGGTCCTGTTCTTCACAATGGGAACCACAATGGTCTTCATTAGTTTATCAGGTAGGTACGCGTGACTTATACACATTGTGAAAAACATAGACAAGACCCGCGGCAGAAAAAAATAAAAATAAAAATGGAAAGAAATAAAAATTAAGTAAGAAAAATATAAAATAAACTAAAAGTATCAAAACAAGTCAGTCCAACTTACCGGTCCACTCTACGACGCACTTTAAAATCAAAGATTGAGTTTGATTTACGCCTCCTTCTTCCCTTATTTTACGATACACATTGAAAACAATATGTCTCGCTTGAGATCGAAGTGGGTTTTTCGACATTTTCACAAAAATAACAAATTTTCAAGATAATATCAAAAAATTTCAGCAGCGGTTGACACATCAAGTACTTTGATTTGACAGGTGTCAATTGACATTGCCATATGAAAATCACAATTAAAAAAAAAAAATGCCTTGAGATTCTGGTAGACCTATACGTTCTTTATTTTTTTAATACATTTCTTGTCGAATGCCGAAAAATATCGATTTATCAATGTTTCGGTGAATTTTATGTATTGCATTTTAACAAGAGTACGTATTATAACGTATTATTGAAAATCCGTACACATATCCTTACGCAATTATTGTCCGTACGCAATACCCCAAATTCCGTACATTTACGGACAAATCCGTACATATGGCAACACTGGACGTACATGATACATCTCTGACCTACTTTTTTTTTTCAATTTATGATCATAGATACAAGTCTTTCAGTCAGATATTTAGATAGAAAAATGGAAATGTCCAGTCAGTGCTGCCAACCCTAATTTTAGAAAAGTGAAGCTGGAAACAAATTTTCGGACGCGGCCTTAGATAAAGTACCTATAGATGGAGCCATGACGTGGCCGCACATGAAACAACAATAACACTTTGGCTTTTACAGCCTAGAACACTTCAACCCACCATCGCACTGACACTTATTATCTATAAATAACCCAATTCCTTGTCTCAATAGCCACTTAATCCCACGAAATCACAAAAAATTCAAACACGACCGAGTTAGTTTGTCATACCTGCCATGATATTAGCGTTTGACAAACAACAAAAGCCGGCCATGGTGAAAAAGACAAAAAATGCTGCCAATTAGTGATCTCGCTCTATCAATCAAGCTCATTTTCAGGCTAAATCTATAGGTACTTTATATAAGGACGTGGCTTACGGACGCGACTGACAGCCGCGACTTATAGAGTATCTAGGTAATGAATGTACATTACATTGTGCAAACTATCGGACGTAAGTCGCGGACGTGACCTTGGGCGTTCGGACGTCCGATAGATATCTGGTTCGCTTAGTTTTTCCTACGTCATTGGGTTTGCTGGATGTTTGTGTCAGCCGAAAACGTCCGCGGCCGGTGTGCACGGGATACGGGACGCGTCCGAGCGTCAGAACAACTCAGACTAAGCGGTAATTCGCACGTGCGTGCGAGGTTATAAATAAAAATGGAAGAAAAATTTATCGAGTGTGTTCGCAGCAGAGAATTGCGTCCTCACCGGTCCTCACTTTTACTACTCGACATGTTTCTAAGTAAACATAATCTTCCTTGAATAAGCTATATTGTATACGGAATAAGCGCTCGGACGCGTCCGCAAGCCAAATTCCAAACGACTGTGCACACATCTCAGACGCGGCTGTAAGTCGCGTCCGTCAGCCCCATAGAAAAAAAAAAAATCTAGCGAGCCAGCATTTGGTCAGCCCCGTCCGATAATTTGTTCCCAGCTTACACGGTAATTAAACATAGCTGCGCCCTCAAATCATAAGACGGTTCTCTTCCCGCACAGACTCTATTTAGTTAGTCTGGTGTTCAATAATCGTTCTCTGATATTTTTAATAAAGCTGACAGTACGGTAATTCGTCTTTAATTATTGACCTTACACAGTACCTGTTTCCCGATTCGAATAGGGCACAATCTTGGGTTTTCTGAAGGCACGTGAATATGTTCGAGTAGAAAAGAGAGATTGCAATTAATTTAAGGTATTAAGGAAACAATAATATCGGAAATCGTCTTAAAAAGTTTGCAGCACAACTCTCGAGCGGCAGCTTGAATGATTTCATGGGGAGGTTGCCCGTGGTTTTAATACTCCTACCTCCTTTGACCCTGGTAAAGCAACTGACAAGAAATGGTGGAAGTTATGGCTTTCTAAAATTCTACAACTGAACTTGTAATTTTGCATGAATTATTCTAGTTTAAATTTTTAAGAAAACGTTGGGCTAAAAGCAATATTTGGTTGGCCCACAACTAGCGCCATTGTTTTACGTCATATTTCACGGAGTAAATACATTATAAAAAGCCGTTGCATTCAAAGATTTTATTTTTTGTAGTCTTGCAATACTTTTTTTATTTATGCTGTGTCTGACATAGTCCGCGAAAGAATTATTTTAGCATTTTTACAGAATTGTACCAATTTGTATCTTAAAATATTGATTGGAATCCATAAATTGTGTCTGTTGAACTATACAATATCAGTTTACAAAGTTTTGTGAGACAATTTCGTTAAGTGCGTTATCTTTCAGTGCCGTGGACGATGAGTTCAGTTGCGCTGTCGAGCATATCGAATGTACTCAAATGGATCACAGCAGTCAATGAGAGCGCTCCTGTGTCCGATGTTGTTTGTTTTGACTCCGGACACTGAAATAAACAGTGTGGTCGTGACGTACCGTCGACGGACGATGCTCGATTGAGGACATAACCACCTGTTTTATAAAACATTCTAGTCTCCATTCTTCCAGTACCTTCAAGTTTTTGTGTTTAAGACTATTTGAATTTTGGTCAGTTTGTGTGTGGGACTTGGAGTGAGGACTACGTTAAAATGTTCAGTAAGCACTACGAGACGAGGCTGCTGCAGCAGTGCAGCCCCTTGAGTAAGAAGCAATGCATCAGATTCCCAGCAGAACACACAAATGGAGACAGATTTACCCCATGTCGGGCTGGGAACAACTGGCAGACAGCATTCCAAGGTAATTATTGCCAAAAAATGTATTGGTAGTTTATTTAGTGATAATTTGTTCAATGAATCAAGCAAGCATAATTTCAAAATTAGAAAATGTCCAAGGTTAAGGTTACACCAATTTATTGTTGGATCTAAGTTCAAAATGTAATTACACAAGAAGTGATACTTATTTAGGGCACCCACACTGATAAAATGTTGAGTAAATAAACAAGAAACTTTTTATTGTTATCTTGAGCGCTTCACTTAATTGGTTTCCTATTGGGAAATCATTAGTTATCAAGCATACTGATATATTTTTATTACAATTCATCAATATTTCTGCCTTATCTTTTATTTTAAACATGACACAATTAATAAATGATATTGAATGCAATCAGTATCCCATCAGTTATATGATCTACTTTAGCTACCAATTTAAGCATTAATACTGTATCATGCATTTTTTTAAACCCAAATTAAAGATAGGACTTAGACTCAATATTTTGGCCTTAATTTTTAACCTACCTTTATGTGGGTAGCTGCATGAATATTTAATTTCCATTTAGGTATCTGCTATTTTTGTGCTGACTCAATTAGTGATTGTGGGTTTTTAACTAAATTGTGTTTTTATAATTTTATATATTATGTCTTTTACTAAATTACCCCTTGATTGCTTGATCAACTTATTTGCCCAAATGATAATTAGTATCTATCAAATTAAATTGTTATTCAATAATTAGGCATACTAAATGAGTAACCAAAAACAAGGCAGAAATGGTATTTATTGCTATCTTTCAAAAATGTTGGCTAGTTACCTACTATCTATGATAAGACTAAAAACTGATAAGGGACTTGCATTCCTCTTAATTACTTTATAACAATAATTTCTAAGTACCTACCGCTATTATTCAAAGCTATTGTGTTAAAAGATTAAGGTACCGTAGGTCGTTATATTTGTGATACACATCACAAATATAACGACCTACGGTATTTTGTGAAAATCTATGAAAATAAAATGAACTTGATTATTGACCGATTTCCATCCAAGTAAAGTAAAATTATATAAAACACATGAATGTTAGTATGACTTGGTACATGACAAACTATGATACTGCAAATTATTGCTATGTTAATAGGTTTTTTTTATAAGGAGTCTCTTAAGAAATGTGGTACTTTCAATTTTAGTTACTCCATCATACAACAATGGTATCAAAACAATGCTAGTGTACATAATTTCCCTTACCTACTTAGTAAATGCTGCATCAATTTGGTTACGTCGGGATGCATAACAATATTTATAATAAGGAAGAATTTTGTAAAATTTATATTTTATACCAATCCAGGTTATAAATAATTTTAGATTCTAAATACAATATGACATAGATAGGATAAATGACAAAATAAATGTCCTAGACATTTAATTTCAATACTAGGAAAATCCATGATGTATGGAAAATTTATCATTTTGTGATTATCCTATCCTAACGCTTCAGATACAATGCAAATACACTGCGAGCTAGAAGTATCATTAGAGCCGTTTCGCACTGAATCTGAGAAATTTTGGTCCCAAGTAGCCATAGTACTACTTGTAAGAGGTGTTATGAACTAGATCCGAACTGACCAAATTAAGTACATTTTCAATTCGTATAGAACTCGGAACTCAAATTCGGAATCAGATCGGATGCAGTGCAAAGTCGCTCTTATGGTTATGATGATGACCGGGTCTCCCTTTTCTGCACTTAAAGTCTCATTTGGTCTGTTGTGCGTGGGCATTCTGGTTAACATAGCCAGCCTAGCTCTGCCCAAAAGCACAGAAGCTCCCTGAGGACTACATAGGCTTCACAGAACGACCTCATTGTTCCTCTCTTATGGTAGTAGACTTCGTAGAACATAATTATCATGTGGTTGCCAGCTTGGGAAGTCAAACACTCTAAAACTAATTTATCTGCATAGTAATTACATGACTGTGTCTAGCCCAATTTGTACTAAACTAACAATTTAGTACAATAATAATTAAGTAAGTCGTATTAATGAAGCTATTTAAAGATCATTAATTACTGACTTTAAGTGTATGTTATATAGGTCACATGTCTACCCCGAAAAATTTGGGCATTTACTGTTTGTGTGGCATTGTAATCAAATATAAGAAAATAGGTAGCTCCAGAGAGGAGGATAATCTTTTCATTTTTTTTTTGTTATTATTTGTAGAAACAGGTAAATTACATTGGATTAAAATCTATCACCATTTTTTATCTCCACTTTAAAATACACATCCTGCAAGTAAGAGTAACTGATTCCACCAGCAGCAGACAGATGAGACAACGTTGCGAATTGCGACGACGTTTTCTAGTGGAATTGTTCTATCTGTTGAGCAATTTATGAAAAATTTCTATGAAAACGTCGCATTGTCGCATCGCAACAATATTCGGAATCTTAAGGCCTGTTGTTCACACACTTTTTTTTGTCGTAAAATCTATGGCACGGTAACTTCGCCGCGCCGTAAGCACCGTTTGTGTCAACAAGCTTCCACAGTCATCCACATTCTAAACAACTCTGATCGCCGTGTCTACGCACGGCCAAAAAACTGACAGGGTTTTCATGGCAAAAAAAAAGACATGTGTGTACAACCGGCTCAAATCTGTGGCTGGCGTTGCATTGAATTAGATCTATTATGTCTTTCAAATGGGCTTAAAATAGACAAAAGATCATATAGGTTTTTTTATTGTCTTGTGCTTGACCCGGTCTCACCTGATGGTAAGCGATTATGTGGTCGACGGTGAAGCACGCTTGCTTAGAAGAAACCTATTCAGTCTTGACTTAAACAACCCTAGATTGTAGCTATCGGGAAACATAGACTCTGGCAGGGAATGTCACTCCGTAGCTGTAGGAGGTACGCATAATAAAAGTATTCCCAAAACGTTTAATGCGCAAACGTTTAGTTCTGCTATAAAGATCTGGGTTTTTTTTTGGGATGTCCTCCATGTACCGATGGCGTAGTGCCTTACGTCTGATAGTCCGATGATGAAACGGGCTAGGCGAAATTAGATCATACAATTCCATCGGACAATCCCCGAAATGTAACCGATAAAAAACCGACAAGGCCGTCAATGTTCAAGACTCTGGAGATTTTGACCTGACCAGTGCCTCATCGCCGATACGCCTCCTGGCCCGCTTTTCGATCAACTCTAAAGAATCAAGCTGGTATTTGGCAGATGCAGCCCAGTATGAACAGTACTCCATGCATGATCGAACTTACTCTTTATACAAGTTGAGCAGCTGTTCTGGCGTGAAGTACTCACCTTTGCAAGGATCACCAAAATTTTGGCAACCAGCTGAGTCATTGCCTGAATGTATGGGCCAAATTCGAGAGTCGATGTCAGCGTAACGCCAAGAAGCTCAAGATGGTAGCTATTGGCACGGTGACATCTCGGTAAGTTGGAGCCGGGTAAAATTTGCTCTTTTTAGCGGAAATAAGACACACCTGGGTTGTAGCAGCATTAAAACCTGACCAGATTGGCATCGCTGATAGATCATCGACCTTATTGCAAGACGCTGTTGCTAAGTCCTATGTTTTTTCCATACATGCATGATTTCCACAGTGTTGACCTATGTAAGGTAGGTTTATGATTTACATAAATTAACTAAACAATTGACGTAAGTTTCCACCGTCTCCGGCGAGTAAAGTTCGCCGCAGAGCATTAGAAAATCGTGAGATGAATCGCAAACGTACTGATTTTGAAAGACATACTAATAAATCATCGAGATTCCGTTCAAGATATTAGTTTTCAGGGCTATAATGTTACCCAATTCAGTCAATGAAATAATACGGCTACGCCCACGTCATATTTAAAATTTATCCCGCAAGACCGTTGGGACGACCGGGATAAGGGTAACCTTTTTTTTAAAAAACCAGGCCAAGGACTACCTGTGTGCCAAGTGATAATCAAACCTGTTTAGCCGTTCAGGCGTTATTTATCAAAAAGCATACTGACTTTCATATTTATTATATTAATACCTAGATTAGGATATTCTATTAACTTTAAAAAAAAATAGCGATAGGAAGGCTCGCGTTTGACCACTATCTCTCCGGATGATAAGCGGTGATGTGGTCGAATCACGATTCCCTAGAAGTAACCTATTCTCAGTATATCAGGCAACAAAGAATCCGTCAGGGAATTCCACTCCTTAGCTGCAGCTGTACGCACAATGAAAGTACATATTCCCAAAACGTTTAGTGCGTAAACGTATGTACTCTGCTATAAATAACTGTTTTTTTTTCAACGTAATGCTTTCAACCATAATTAGGTACGAAGAATTCTTACTCTAAATCGTCAAAACATCATAACTGTAAATTAGAAAACCTATTCGTTTACCAAAATCCTATTCCCAGTACTAGTGGCAAACTTTAAATAACGTAATAATTCTGATTAACCATGCCTGTCTTCTTACATCTAGTAGGTACAATAACAATGCCTATTACTTTCGGTCTAGGCAAAAAATTTGCTCGAAGCTCCATTTGGTCACGCTTCAGGGATCTGTGATGTGAACAAACTTCCACGGGTTTCTCAAGGCCAATTTTACGCGGGTTTCGGCTATTGAGGCGGTATTCCGCCACGTTTCATGATTACAGCGGAAGAAGGTTTTATTCAGGGAGAAATAATGGTAGGTGGTTAGGATTGGGAGTTGGACCACACTTTACTGTCAAGTTGCGCAAATGTGAATCTGTGGCGGAAATGACGCGAACCTAATGCGGCACATGGGATTTGCTGTCTCATTTTGTGTATGATCCGAAATCTATCATCCCAGGATACTGTATTCTGGAGTCTAGTAACTATTTACTTGTACGAGAATCAGAGAAATGGGCAAAAATTTTAGGGAAGCTAATGTTTGGTTAATCTCCCTTCATGGCAGAAGAGGCAAGGACTATTTTTAGCCAGTCCCTACCCTACCTTAAATTTTTATTAAGGAATATGAAAAGCCCATATGGCTCACTAAGGCAAAGGAGTGGGTGGTTGGAACAAAATACCGATAAACGTATAAGGTTACGACCGCATGGCAGCCTGTCTATATCAACCGCATATTAGGTATTGCAATTTTGTTATAAATTATTGCTAAGTGACATCATAATGTTCACAGTTTATTTCAATTGTACTTTTCCCGTCTTTTTTTTTAAACTTGGAACCCATTTTGAAACGAGTTATGATATAATAAAATAATGATATGTTCTTGCGGTTACAAGATACGCCAACTTGGCCCAAACGTTGAACTAATTTGCCAATAAAATAAATATTTTGTAGCATTCTTCATTCAAGCAACATGTCTCTTCTCGGTTCAGTCAGAACCATAATTTGAAATAATAGAAAACCACGAGAACATTGCAAATTATGCAGTTCTTCTGTTGTCATGAGCAGTTCATTCGAGTTCAGTCTAGGCGCAGTGCCACTTCAAAAGATAATAGCACAAAATTATAATTTAACTCAGCTCTGCGGAAAAAGGTTTGCTTATTGCCCGACGGAAATTCTAGCCTGCAATTTAGACAGTAGATTAAAAGTGCCGTCATGTCAATTTATGATGGTCGTTAGACAATTTTCTTCCGTATTAGTGGAGGAACGTTGGCGATCGTAAACGCCTTTTCTAATTAAATCCGTTTTGAAGCCAAGCCATTGTTGTATTGATACTTCTTGCTGCAACTTAAAGACTTTTTACCATCTTAGTCAGTGTACTTTACTATTTTTTATCCAGCTATAAGAACCATTAATTGGTACTGCCGGTAATGGTTAAAGTATTGTCTCCTTACTTAGAAGCAGCAATAGGTATGCAATTAATCTATAATTTAAAAATGAATCGCAAAATGTGTTGGTAAGCGCATAACTCAACAACGCCTGGAGCAATTTGGCCAATTCTTTTTTTTAAATGTTCGTTCAAAGATGGTTTTTACGGGGAGGAAAATTCTAATAATTGCTGGAAAAAAAAAACAGCCCTTATCTTTTTTCCATACAAAAGTTATTCAAAACTAAAACGTAGAGTCAATTTGAGCTTTATTGCTATTGTATAAGCTAATTTTCGCTTTGTGTAGGGTAGGGTAGTGTAGGCTAGGGTAGAGTAGTGTAGTGTAGGGTAGGTTAGTGTAGCGTAGGGTAGGGTAGGGTAGTGTAGCATAGAGTAGGATTGTGTAGCGTATGGTTGGGAAGGTAGTGTAGGGTAGTGTAGGGTAGGATAGGGTAGTGTAGGGTAGTGTAGGGTAGATAAATGTTGGGTGTTTTTATGGCAAAACAAAGTTTGCCGGGTCAGCTAGTTACTCATAAAGTCGGTAGCATCGTCTGAAGTTTTTCTCTCTCTGTTATATTTTTGCTTACTCTCTTAAGTGTAACTAATAATAAATGTTCGGCAGCACAAAAAAAGTAGCTTTTAAGTGCTGTACCAATCAAAAGTCAATAATCTAAACTTATTGTCTTTTTGCTAGCTACCGCTAATACATCGTAATGACAATGATTCGGTCAAAATCTCGTATCTGACCATAATGATAGGTTGTCGGGTGAGCTGACACAGACTCTTTATTTTGTAATTTTCTGCTGAGCAGCTGTAATTGAAATTGGGTCTAACGGTGCCACCTGTATTCTGGACCGACATTGATTTAATCTAGAGCAAACAATTCTATTGATGCCCTTCGAGAGGTGACTTGTAAAGCTTGCTTATTTCTTTACTAGCTGTCCCACGCGGCTTCGCTAACATCAACTGGCTACCTACCTACCCATCTACCCTACCTAATCTACATAAATGATTGTGGCGTAACTTAAACCGTTTACGCAGCACACGCAACGGAAGCTCTCAAAAAGAAAGAATTTTGCCCCTTTTTTGCAACATTTTTCGTTGATGCTCCGCTCCTATTGGTCGTAGCGTGATGTTATTTAGCCTATAACCTTCCTCGATAAATGGACTATCTAACACAACATTTTTTTTGGATTCCAACCAGTAGTTCCTGTGATTAGCGCGTTCAAACAAACAAACTCTTCAGCTTTATAATATTATATAAGTATAGATTGAACGTCGGTAATATGCCTTTTTTGCAATTCAATTAAGCCTGCACTGCTAGAATACCTAAAGCTGCGATAAAATCTTCGCTGTCTAACTCGCACGTAATGAACGCGCTAATAAAGGAAAGAGATACCAATAGATTTATACGATTCTAGTCTAGACTTTGATCACTTTGAATCCATTAAACTGTATCCGTGTTGTCTGAACCTACCAAAAATTAAGTGCTATCATGGAAACCTGACGCGTATAGCTAATTGCATCTAGTAAATTGTTTCATAGAATTTTAATTTGTTTGCCGAAGAAAGAGTTTAGAATAGCAACAGCGTCAGTGTCTATGGTGCAGTAAACTTTTAATTAATTATCAGGTTTACAGAGAGCTAATTAGCTGCCAAGGTTAACGGCCCTTCGTAACTTCTCACGTAATTAAAACTCTTTTTTGTTTCCTAGCAAAATTTTAAAATGCGACTTAATCATGGCACCATGAACAATGGTGGTATATTTTTAATTCATAATGCTTCGCGGTTGGCTGCCTGGACGCTATTGTAGAACAAGAGAAAGTTTACAAGTCATTGTTTGATTTGCCTAGACATAATGAAAATTATGGGTATATATGTCTTTTATTAACGTGTAATTTAGAGTAATCTCTTTAATATAAAATTACGTACAGGGTCCTTTCCAAGCACGTGGACCCTTCGGCGTTCGACACGTGCTAATGGTCGTGTAAAACCGATACGAGTGTGGATGTGGAATTCGTTTCGCCGTTCGCGTCGTCCTTCTTAAGGACGAGTTTGGTCACTCATGCGCATCCTGCACGTGCTAGTTACGGGATACGGAACATACGACCGCAGTGCACGTGGGTGTATTGTTTTAGATCTTATCTGGTTTTTGTAAGGGTTTCCCATGGGGTTTTTTTTTGGATTTGTGGAAGGAAACAAAGGATTGTATTGATTAATTCGGATTTCTACCGAAATCAAAGACCATTTAGATCCAAAGCGGCGTTAAAGCTTACTGCCACAGTCAATATTATTCTAGTAAAGTTTGACCTTTAGTTTATAAGTAAGTGAACTGCGTTTATAATTAAAACAACTTCATTAATTCCAACTCGCAAGTACAAAAAACGGCCAAGTGCGAGTCTGACTCGCGCACAGATTGTTCCGTATACAGCTACATTCACCAAAATAAATAGGGAAACATTATTAACGTTTATGACTGACTTGACTACGGAACCCTAAAAAGGAAAGCTACTTGTGTATTCTAGCACTTAACACGGCTTCCATATTTCTTCCTAATTAGAACTTTTTGCCTTTTCATGTTTAATATCAATGTGCTATATGAATATGATATGATTATGGAATAAATGAGTCTAGGGTTTGGTACATCGAGCGTGAAGTTTACGTGAGGACTGGTCTAAGTTAGGGCTGCCCCTTAGGGCTTGAAAAGGTGATCAACCTTTCATTACTAAGACTAAGGAATTTTGAACTGACTGAATTCCAATTCCTTGACTCACGATGAGACCATCGAGCTAAATGGTCTGCTATCTTTGTATTTTTTTTTTGTTTTTAACTATGTCTTTTCACTGCCCATCATGGACACTATCTGTAACATATCCCTGTTTGGTCTGGACAACAAAAAAGGTGTGTTGCTTCGCCATCTTCGTCATCCTATTGAAAGAAATAGGATGTGCGGTACAGTGGTGAGTCACTTCGTGCAATACAGCGGTCTTTAAACTCAAATTTCCATAGATTTATGCGTCTAGCTTAAATGCCCACGCATTTAATATTTTACTTAGATCATGCTCGTCATGTGTATATTATATTTAATATCTATGGGCGGGAAGCTTTGCAGGACGTTATCTTTTCCGGCACACTTCGACAACCGTACCGGTCATAAATATGGAGATGGTTATCATATATAAAATTATGACGTATTCCACTACATAAAATCTCTTTGATTCAATTGAATACTCTCAACCCACTTCACTGAAGAGATAGGGTTTGTAATAATAGTTACAATCGATCAATCTGCCTAGCCTTTTCCCTAGTTTGCTGGGGTCTGCTTCCAGTCTAACCAGATTCAGCTGAGTACCGGTGTTTTTCATGAAGCGACTGCCTATCTGACCTCCACAACCCAATAACTAGGTAACACGGTACCCCTCGGCTAGACTGGTGTCCGATTTCAAGCTTCTGACTACACGTAACGACTGTCAAAGATCTTCAAATGACAGCCGGGACCAACGGCTTAACGTGCTTCCCGAGGCACGGAGGAAACTCGGTATGTTGAAATGGTCACCCATCCACGGACTGACCTCGTCAAGCGTTGCTTAACCTTGAAGATCGATCCGTGCGGCTGTTATTATTTAGCCACGAGCTCCTCAATGTGTAATAATAGTATACAAGATATATATAAAAAAAAACATTAAACATCTTTTTTTATAACAAACTTATGCGAAATTTCATCTTAATCGGTGGAGGATAACTGCTTTCAATTTAAAATTCAGTTGCAAGATTTGACCCGAACACACATACATACATTGTAAGTTAAATAAAAGCTTGTAAAAAGGTAAAGTTTGCAGCCCTAATCCTATCGCGTGCCAGAGCAATGAGAGGTACAGGGCGTTCACATCAGGCGTATGATAGTTCATTACCATGCATTAGTTAGGGCATTAAAATCACTCGGGCAAGACTATTACGCAATTCTTGCTCAACCACTGCCGAGATTAACAACTGGGAAAGTTTTTTGATTTTGAAAAACACGCCGAAGTTTTTCATTCTGATGTATTTTTTGTTTGTCTGGCTGGGATTATGATAATTTGTCCTATTACCCTCCAAGTCGTAACTTTTGCCGGGGGTTCTTGTTTGTTTTAATTGGTGCAAATCATAATTGCTCATTCCTGCACGAAACATTGCTAAAATTATGTACATGCTTGCATTAATAACTTTTAATACAAACATCATTATCATGGAAACTCCCAGTAATTAGACTCCTAAAGAGTTAAGGCCCCATCAACAGATTTCGCTTGAGCAATTCCGCACAGATTTTTTCCGTTCCACCGCTGGAACGAAGCACCAAGACTTATGATAAAGGACGATGCCCTTATCCATAAATATGGCTAGTTCCTGAAGACTTCTCATCCGGAACGGATTATGTCGGCATATTTTTTCCTACTGTTGCGAATAGCGTGAGCTCCCAACCGTATCGAAGGCTTCGTTTGGATCATTTGAGCGCTTTTAATCAGTGCCAGCGCAGTCACGCTTGGGATATTATCGTATGATAGTGTATCATTGGATAGCTCAGTTTTGATTTGGTTGCCTTTTAAGGCAGGTTAATTAATGAGGAGGGATTTTTTTATCAGCCGTGAAACGGCTTTAGTTTAGCAATGGTTGTACTAAAGCCAGTTTAGGAATATAGCAAACCATTTTCCTGATGATCTTATATTATCTTGATACTTGTAACAAACAAAGGGATATTGAAAATTCATTACGCTTGGTTAATCGAGTGATCGCAGTGTGTTATTTATGAGTTCACGGAGGTAGTTAGGCCCATTCATCTTGCTTTAAACGTTTATTCGCCTTTAACACCCACGGGAAGAGATGGATCCAGTTTATTCGCTTTGTTCTGCACGTATTCCCGTAATCTTTTGTGTGTTTGATCACTTATTGGACAAAAGACGCTTCAGACTTGTTCTTCACTATACATTAAAGTCTTTGGTACGAATTAGCAGCTGGCCAGACGGATGTAGCAACGATATCCCGCCATTAGTATGATAATTAAGGGCCTATTACACCAATCACAGGAATCCCGGGTCAGAGGCCATTGGAGTCAATTATAGGCAGTTAATTTTCCGTCTAAAGAAGCAGGTATTATGAGTCGCTTGCTTAAGAAATTTGTTTAGCACGTTGCACGTTTTGAAGTGCTTTAGTAATTGCTCAATGGTTCTTAGAGCATACTTTAGTGTTGTCTACTGGCGTTGTATTCGCATTGAGTTTTATTGTAGTGTAGGCTTTAGTGTTAGTATGTTAAGGTTTCTTTTTGTTAATGTTGTTTCTTGCTAATGTTCCTTTCACATTGATGTTAATGTGTTGCTTTTCTCTAGCGTCTCTCAGTGATTCAAGAATATGTAGGTATTGTGAAGACACTAAGTGAGGCAGGTTATTACTATCTTTATTGTTTTCGCATAAATGTTTATGTTTAACCAAGGTGATTTTAAAGTATCGCTTTAGGCACACTTGATTAATTAGGTAAAAAAATATTACTTTTTTTATCATTGCATTTATTGCATAAATGATAACTGTTGGAACAGAAAAATAATATGCCTGGCCTCTAGTAACTTTATTTACGCTTTAAAAGTGCTATATTATTCCCGAAATTATCGCAAACTTTGTTATCAGCCTCAAAACAGTAATAAAATGCATATGGCGATAGCTTTTGCAACCTGCGCGGGCGATAAATTCCTCATAGGCTGGTTTATGCACACACATGTGCTTACGACTGTCCGTCTCTAACTGTCGCATAGTAGGTCAAAAAAAAAAAAAAAAAAATTTTTTTATTTCATATAGGCGTACATGGGCACTTATAAAACGTCGACAATGTGCACGGTTCGGGTTGGTCGTTTCCTATGGAGAAGAACCGGCAAGAAACTCCATGGTTACTCTTTTAAAAAAATGGTTTGGTTTTACAATATTTCCTTGTTACAGCATTAGTACTTAGATATGTGAGGACAACGTAGGCCAGACAATAAGTCGTAAGAAAACAAAAAAAAAAAAAGATTACATATTATTTAAACAAAAGAAAATAAAACGAGTTAAAAAGTTAACAAGCATCTAGAAGGCCTACAATGTTCACACATTTACAAAATAATCGGTAAAGGTAGGTATTCAAGGTGTTCCCATGGATAAATGGGACCGCTTTGAATACTTACTTTTATTCCTTAAGACGACGACAGTCGCTAACGACCTTGAGGGAACAAAACGCGCACTCGTTTCCTACCCGCGCGACCCCAAATTCAGCAGTTTTTTGTACTTTCCTTATTATTCTACGACTTTAGAAAAAAGCTTTAGATCAAAATGTAGTAGATAATTTGTCTTTGAGATGGTGGCAATTTCATTAAAATAAGCCCGGTGGTTCTGGTGCGATTGTCGTATTTTTGTCCGTGGTAGACATAACTTTACAAATTAATTACATTATGTTATACAAATAAAATTTAAAAAAAATCTTAGATCCTATTATTAAGAAAATAGTCTAATGTTAGACATATTTTTCCAAAAAAATACGACTAGACGTTTAGTCGTGATTCTGATTTTAAAATCAGTTACTGAGGGTATCTGCGCTTTAATATAAAGATTGATGCTACTGACAAGGTTTTCAGTAACTTCTCTGATGAATCACGAATTCCTGTCCCTAAGTGAGGGGCGTATGCGTCAGTAAAATCAAAAACCTCTAGGGAATTCACCATTGGGGACCTAAACACAAAACTGCAGTGCGACGTCCGCGTCGCGTTGTATAAATCTAGGAGCTTGTTGTTGTTCACTGCTTTGCAAATTCGCATCGCGTCAATACGCAGTTTTGTGTTTGGGCCCTTAGATCAAAAGAATTTCCCAAATTCCCGCTACTAGGTCTATCTAGGACCACGAGTCTAAGAAAGACCATCAAACATAAAGGTCGTAAGCTAAAAAAGTCGAAAAGGAAAACTCGTGCGACAAACCGCACGTGTATGCACCTCCTAAAAAAATAAAATTGGCCCACTAACATCGGGAACAAATTGCGTGACTTTTGATAAGGCTCCTTATCTCACCATTGCTATGTGCATGAAATTGCGTAGCAGTACAAAAAGTGGGATATTTTTAGTATCCGTCGGTTTTGTTGCTATTCGACTAATTAATCATTGCAGTGTTATCTCGACGATCCTTCGTGACTTCAGCAGCAGGATATAATTTTAAAAATTTTAAGTTGAGCAATCAGTCCTTGTCGGCTTCTTCCTTGTAAATTTTACGTTTTAGGTGTTTGCCTAAACAGTACAGAATGATGAATCACACGAGTATAATACATTCGGATTATTCAAATTTCCAACAAAACCTATGCTAAATACTTCATTGTTACTTGCAGCCATAGGTATTTAAAAGCTTACTGTCATTCAGAAAATATGTCCCTTCTTCAAAAGTACCGTCTCAAGAAGGTGAAAAAATCTAATCAAGATAACCAAATTCCGCAAATTCTAAAAGATTTCTCGCAAACTTTCATCAAGCGCCAGATCCAAAAAACGCTGATAGCAAATAATTGCAAATGACGTGACGGAGATCATTCTTGCACCTGTGTTAACTTTACACAATACTGCCACTTTTGGGTGGGCGAATGCATATTTGCAAATTTTAACCAACGAATTAACACCTTCGGCAACATCAAGTAACGTACAGCTCCATATTCATCGCAAATCTTGGTCGCTTGCACTGAAATGATTATATATAAATCTTGATTCATCATTTCGTGTTTTGATATTGCTATGCTTTTAGCTTATCTTTAATGTTTAGTAATGATTTATGGACGAATCCTAGACTAATGAAATGTCATTTTTATTGCATTGTCGTGTAGGTAAGTCAGTAAAATAATACGCTCTTTTTCTAATATTGTGACGGTAGAATTTATTTTTATGTCCTGTTTTATAGGAGATTGACATTCTAGACAGGTCCATAGGCAAGGTGCATGACATGCGCAAGATTTTGCACACCTACATCAATAATTTAGTATTGACCAGCCTTCAACTTGCGATCAGCTGAATTGATGATATCATCTAGAGCTGCTATTATTTAATATTTGTTTTCCTGCATAAATTTCGCGATTCGACGTGATTTTACTACAGTCGTGTAATTTTGTGTTCTAAATCTGTTATGTTTGGTCACTAAAATACATCACATTTTTTTCTTTGATGTATTCAGTCAGCTGACTGTGATTCAGAAATCGTGATCGTGTGCCTTAGTTGGACTTTCAGTATTCCAAATATATTAGTTGTTCTCAGAAGTTCATTGTACCGATCAGCTGAGTCAACTACCTTTGATTTTTCCTTTGCATGTTAAGGTCAATAAAATGGCGACAATGTTGCGAAAGTGTCCAATATTTTCGTTTGGAATCACGTATAGTAGGGAGTAAAAATGTACATTTGTTAAAAGCTTCTTTTATTTTATTTTACCAAATACAAATTTTATTTCCTCTGTATCGATAAATTGGTTGTCGTCATTCCGATTTTTTGTTCGTGTATCTCTTTTATCGATTTCTTCATCTGTTTGCACCTCTTAAATAACCATTGTGATTTCATATGTATTGACGACAATCCTAAAAATATCCTTTTTTGTCTACTCCGACAAGTCTAGACATGTTGAATACCCTCCCCGCTGTCAGAGATCAGCTGTGATGCTGTGTAGGTATCGACTAAGACGACAAATACACATTGTTCAACATTCATCATTCGCGTCATCAACACGAGGATTTAGTCAAGTTTTTTTGGGATATATTTTTATAGACTTGTTCGTCGGTGCCTAACCCTATCACGGAATTAGATGCAAGTTTTTAGACGATGATTCAATAAAATGTTGATTGATGCATGTTTTGATTTCTACTGTCAATGTATCTTTAATTTATGCATGATAATTGCTCATATTATATATGATTTTACACAATCAAATAATCGGCTAGCAACGGACGTGGATGATTAAGTTTATTTTCATTCTCGATTAGAGTCATGCAACTTTTCTCAAGTTAGTAAAATCTTTTTAAAGGCGGCCCGTGAGCCCGTCTACGCCGAGTAACTGTTTCTATAGGAACCACTTGTACAATTTGAAAGTAGGTTGGAGAAACGAAGCCGCTTAGGAAAAGCACTGAAGCGTGTATACAGCGCACCACTGTTGCAGCACATTGTGTTACAAGCACACAATTCACTAACGAGAACCATATATTCTCAAATAGTGAGTGCATGAATGTGCACCGTGTTTGACTTAGCGGTACACAAATGAAGGCTCGGTTCCTGACGACATTCTAAGTCCCGCGTTGTTTCAACGTCTGTGAGCAGTTAGTACAAAAGTAAACACTGCCTGTTACATTGTTTGCTCACTTATGCCAATAGTTATGGCCTCATTGAGGTGCCTGCTACCAGACGAGCTCACTTTGAGCCGAGAAATATACAGCGTGCTACAAAAAACGAATTGAACAGTAGCTCTTGAGTATAATAAGTAACTAACATTTTGAGGTGTGATGACTGGATAATCGGCCGTGGTTTCCAATGACACATGGCAACTAATAACAAATGATTCTCTGTACAAATATTGTCAGCAGTAGGTTTTTTCTCCTCTTTATTCGTCGAAGTCGAATTATTATTGCGAGATTCTGCACACGTACGTACTCTAGGCGATCGTAATAGTTCCAGTTGGATGTCCATCTATTTTCTAACATTGTCACTTGGCATTATTTAAAGCTTAAAACCGGATGATTAATGTCCTAGACATTAGCATGCATTGTTGTTTCTCTGTATGTAATTGCTACAGTTTTTTGTATTGTCTCCGCTCTTGACACCTGAGCTGGAGCATAAATCAGTTGTCAATGTGTTGAATTTAGGCCGATGGCATATACAATGCCTGGTGATCAATTGACGTCTTCGAGACTTGTACGTCTGACATCATCATCCATGGCTGAAGTCTGATGATCTTTGACATGTTTGAGCTCGATCATGTCTAGATTATACGAAGATGTATTCGAATTTAATACCAGCCAATGCGGTCGTATATTTTTTGCTAGCTAAAAATATTGATTTTTCGAGATCATTATAATCAGTGTTAGTAATGAAATGGTCAGCAAAAACGTCAACATATTCTATTGGTATTAGGTAAAAATTGGACAAAAAATGTTTTGCATGCAAAAAGCAGAATCGCTCACGACCCCAGCTAGGCATGTGTTAAGTAATGAACCACGTTTTTGGTTCAATGCACTCACGAATCTTTATTTTAGTGAATATCAAATGGCATGATTATCAATTCATTTGTATTAAACTCATTATTTGCATCGTGTGCACGATTTCCTTGGACTAAATAAGTATCTAGGAATGATTGGCTCTATAATTTTATGCTTGGTGCTTAATGCATTACGAATGCAGGATCTTATTTATTAATATGTTGAATATTGTATCCCACATACAATTTGAAACAGTACACGTGGGTGGGTGCTGCTCTGCTCTATAATATCCGAGTCATTTCATTGGTTAAGGCAGACAATTGCTTGCAGTTCAACGCACCGTATTTGGGTTCGCAGCTAATTTTCCGTTTTCCACCGTTCCGAGTTGCGTCAAGCTGTCAGGTGCTACCGGCAGTGCCGAACAACCGATCGAGTGAACTTCACGGATATAGTGGAGAACGGTCGTTGGCAAGACGGCACCGTTTCTGTGCACAAGTCGCAACGTGTATTTATTTTAAGGAAACTTCTTGTATTTTAATTCTATGAAATCATCTTGTGGTGGCACAATTACGCACGAGCTTCATATGCAAATTGAATCAAAGGCAACCACCAATTTGTAAACTCCATGTATACCACCGACCACGTGTTGTTTGGCAAAGTTTAGAGATGCTAATTGATGTCTTCCGTCAAATAATTTCGCAATTCATTTCCAGATCCTGGAACCTATCTCTTAACTAGTGGTACCGTCCCTCATTTGTCACAGAAATGTGAATCAACCTTCTCAGAATAATACGTCTGGCATAATATAGTAAAACAATTGTTGGCCGGGTCACCCGATAAAGTAGAAAGACCCGATAACCGGTGCATTAAGAAAGTACAACACCGCTACTGTACGATAGCTTCATAGAACTGCGTTGTTTGTGGCCCTAATAGCTGATAAAGTTTCTAAGGTTAAGGAACTCGTCTGTATCTGGTTGTGAAAGCGCATCGGCGCAAGCGCAGATGCATTAGAACTGCTTGCGATGCGCTCGCTGCGCTGGATCCCGTTATTGACCTGACTCTACGAGGTACTAGAGCTAAGTACTTGCTTGTATATATACGCGACGAGGCTAGAATTCTCCTAAGGCATAGCGGCGTTCTCAAGGTGCATTTGCAAAACAATCTTTCTATGAAATAGGATATTCTTGTAGTTATTTAGAGTTCCATAAGAACCTTTTGTAGCACGAAATTGTAGGTTATTGGCGAATGAGTAAGCTGTAAACTATTTCCCATAATGTGTACATTTCAACAAGTATAACTTTGTTGGAGTGCTCGTTACGCAATGTTCTCATAATGACGTAAACACTTGAACATTATTCATAGGAAACGTGCTATGCGGTTTTTTCCTTATCTTCTAACTTGGATTAATGTTTTTTGTCATTGGCTAGAACTTTTTCTTTAAAGAAAAAGTTGATTTACTAAATGATGCTAACATATCTCTAAGCACGTGCCAATTATGTCGAAGGATTTTAAATTAGTGCACCACTGGTTTTTATATCTAACCTGTCAAATGCTCAAACAGGTTGTCTTTTTGGCTACTGTGCAAATGAATTGATTTAATGTCATTCGCTTCAACTCGTGCCATTATGTCTTGTCTTTCTTTGATCGATAGAGGATCTCACATAATAAATTTGTTCGATTTCATTGAAATTGTGTCCATTAGCTTTCTCTTCGGCATAATCGGCCTTCACAATCTAACTAGGCACATAGGCTTACCCGTGTGCTATCGGTTATCGCAGAATCTAGGCCATGTTATCGACTTCTGTAAGTGCACCTGCTTCTACTTGCCACCAGTAACACTCTTGATGTAATTAGTCTTTAGTTACGGGTGGAAGACGCAGGTGGAACGAATCTCAATCATTTGTTAACCAAATAGGATTGGTCTGGCGTCTCTCGGTATAAGTAATGAGTTGTGCGCGGGAGAGTTATGAGCAAAATAGAGATGCGAGTGGCCACGTGGCGATTTACCCGTCAGTTTCCTCATCAAAACATTCAGCTAAGATGTTGATTATATTAAAAACTGCTATAAACACCATACCACCACCATGTTCACTTTCTTTGTTAATATTCCTGTTACCATTTATGTAACTTAACAACGTTTAGGTAGTCTTCTCTTTAGGTAAGTAATAGATATTATTTTGTTCCGGGAATGTTTTCTATAATAGGTTTACCTTATTGTAGACGTTGCCTGTTTCATTGTTCTTGATTCTCTATAAATCTGACGCAAGTGTAGGCGCGTCAAAGCCCGCTGTCGCATAACTAGATAAGTTAACATTGTACAAGTTTTTTGTACCAGGATTTTTTTTCAACCTGCTACCGACTCCTGATAACACACATTCTGGAGTGTGTGACACACTTTTGTATATATCGATAACCATTATCTGTGCGAGGCACCTCAGTTTTCTTCGTAATGGCTTTGAGTAGTTTTAGCTTTATTGAAAATTCTTCATACCAGCCAACTCTATCGTTATCACCTGTTCGTCCATTGGTTCAGTTACCGGTGTAATGATTCTTATCAATTTATCTTGTGTACAAAACACAAAATTCCCAACAATTTACACATACAGATAATATTTACTAGAACAATTCTATTGAGTCGTGGTTACCACCAGAAATTGGGGCCAATTTGTGTTCGTACTCCGTGTCCAGGGCAATTGGATGTGGGCAGACACCACGTAGGTGGAGGCCTTGCAAAAGACTGTTACGCTCAGACAATTAGTTCTATTCGCACCTTGGCAAAATAGACTCTATACCTTTAATAATTCAGCACGGATTCGCGTCCTGGACGGATGTTGACAAATTTGGCGATGTTCCGAATTAATTATGTCTGTGCCGATGGTCTGTCACGTAGGTAACCAAATATAGTGGCAGCTATAACGTCTCCCACCTTGTATGGAGGTGCCCCAGGAAGGAAGCGGAGTGAGTGAACCCGCGCGTGAGTTAGCGACATGGGAACAATGATGTTTTTATTCATTATGGTACGATTGAAATGCAATTTGGGGACGTGCTTCCGACCTGCGTTTGTTATTTGGGAAGTGCATCGACCAGGCTTCGCAAATGTTCTTTGAGCGTCAATCAAAACTGAATATTAATAGCCATATTTGAAGCCAGACTGTTCTATACATTGGAACGATAAACAAAGTATCGAGTTAGAATTTTAAATCGATGATTTAAATGCAGTCTATCTAAAAACAGTCTGACCATAAAAAGCTAGACGTAGCCGTCGTAATTTGTGTCATAATGCCATATCGTAAATGTACTAATAATTACAATCGGTATCAAAATCAATTTTATTAATTCGATATGTTATAATTTGTCAATAAAATGTTAAATATATAGTTTATTCACTTTTTTTTATTTAATTTTCTTCCAATATAAAGTTTCACAATATTGCCAATACAAGAATTTATGGTGATATTATGCAGTTTTTATCTAGAAACATTCACAATTATGTATTTTTAAAACTTGTCTAGAAAAATGCAGGCGTAATAATTTTCATTATTTAGTGCTTCTGAGGATCACCATGAATCATTGTCGTCAAGTGCATTAAATTCGTGTGTGTGAATCACTATCCTTAGAACAGACCAAGCAGTGGTAGGTACGGAGTGCAAATTATATTTTTGGCTATAATATCCCCCAGGTCGTTCCTAATTGTCAGTGAAACCCCGCCATGTGTTTTTTGATGGTATAATTAAAGGTAATTTGGTCATTAGCGATGTTAGTAATCGCAGTCTAAAAAAGTATAATATTTTTAATATTATGATCCATTTCTTAAAATAAAAGATTTATTACTGCTGCGCTACCTTAATTCATTTGAATGTTTTTTAGTGATATTAAACAGACTAGAAGTGAGGTCGTTGATTGATTAATTTTTTTGTATCGAATATTATTTATTTTTTACCCAAATAGAACATGCAGTATCGACTTTCCTAAAGTTTAATTTATTTCGCATCTAGAGTTGAAAGCTTAGATTTTTTTCCTGATACCAGAGACGTGACTAAATTAGTATTATTTTTTTAATTTTACAAGCAGCAAAAACAAGCTTGTTCGGTTTCTGTATAATTAATCAAAAACTGTTCAACATTGTAATTAATTTGCGCGATGTGCTGTGTTTTTGAGATATTGTCAATTTGACTAACATATTAGACGTGTAACTTTTTTTCTGTTCGTGAGTCACGTGGCACGTGCGCGGGCGCATATGGGAGTATCCGTCTGTGAGTTTTGTAGTGACAGGACAGGATACCGACTCGGTGTGGCGCTGGCGACAAATATAAATACAGTCACCTGCTTTTAATATTCGGTTTATAGATTTGCATGATTTATTCACTTGTTCAGATTTTAATGGCCGTTTTAAACTATTGGTCCACAATTTTGATTGTTTTAAAGAAATACGCTTTTTATTAGATGTTTGATGCTAAACGATGACGATATTGTCATAAAATATTAATTTTATTTCTTTACATACATAAACTCACGCCTTTTTCCCATCGGGGTAGGCAGAAACTACAGAACGCCACCTGCTACGATCCTTACATACTCCTTTGCTTCACACACATTCATACATCTAGTCATACACACACGCCGGTTATGGGTACAGCGCACTTGGCTTTTCTGAAGAACATCACCTATAAGGTCTATGTATGGCTTTCTAGGGCGTCCCCTCCCGGCGTTTCCATTCACGTCTGCCTTGTAAATACCTTTCGTTAGTCGACTTTCATTCATCCTCTCAACATGGCCAAACCATCTTAACATACCCTTTTCAATTTTAGTCACTACATCTTCTTTTAAACCACCACATTTTATTAACCCCCGCCGGAAAAAGAAGGGGTGTTATAAGTTTCACGTGTGTTGCTGTGTATCTGTGTGTCTGTCTGTGGCATCATAGCGCCTAAACGGATGAACCGATTTCGATTTAGTTTTTTTTGTTTGAAAGGCAATTTTGTCGAGAGTGTTCTTAGCTATGTTTGAATAAAATCGGTTCAGCCGTTCAAAAGTTATGGGCATTTTACTGTTTGAATCGGGGTGTTTTCGCAAGACAAATGCGTCGGGGGTTTTTTAAATTGTGAAATTTTACTTGTTTCTTTTTTGAATTAATTATGGTACCTATTATTTTAAACTAGCTGTCCCACGCGGCTTCTCTCCCGTCACTACCGTCGCTACCTACCTACCCTACTCTACCTACCCTATATACATGAATCTTGCGTAACTTTAACCGCTTACGCGTCGCACGAAAATTGCAGCTCTCAAAAAGGAATAATTTTTACCGTTTTTGCAACATTTTCCATTTATGCTCCGCTCTCATTGGTCGTAGCGTGATGTTATATAGCCTATAACCTTCCTCGATAAATGGACTATTCAACACTTATGTCCCACTGCAGGGCAAAGGCCTCCCTTCCGTCTTTCCATTTTTCTCTATCCCTAGCTTTATCTGGCCAGTCGATCAGATAGACGTCTAATTCGTCACGCCATCTCTTTCTGGGCGGTTCCTGTTATTCGGAATCCAGTCAGTGGTTACTTTTGCTCAATTCTGTTGCGACATACGGCAGATGTGGCCTGCCCTAGTATAGATATTTCTTTCAAATAATAGGTACCGGTATTTTTTAAGTATGGCGGTATCAGTAGCAGTCTAGCCAAATACATAATAATACTGAAAATTGTTCAGACAAAAATGGAGTATTTAGAAGATTTTTCCCTGTTACATGCTTACTGGTACTTAGTCATTTCAAAGGTTTATTTTTGGACATAGGATTATCATGTATTGTATTGTTATTGAAATGACATTCCTTATTTTGAAAATAATGACTCTTTGTTTCGCTGTACATTAGTATTACCCAAACAGCAAATCATCGGCGTCAGAGCAGGAATATAAATATTTTTTACAAGTGACTTATTTTTTATATTTTTTTTATATTAAACTAGCTGACCCCCGCGGCTTCGGTCCCGTCAAAATTATAGCCTATGTTATTCGGGAATAATGTAGCTATCCATAGGTGAAAGAATTTTTTAAATGGGTTCTGTAGTTTCGAAGCCTATTCGGTACAAACAAACAACAAACAAAAGGCCTTTCCTCTTTATAATATTCATCATCAGCCTATTAATGTTCCCACTGCTGGGACACAGGCCTCCTCTCTGTGAGAGGGAATGGCCTTAATCCACCACGCGGGCTCAGTGAGGGTTGGTGGATGTCACATGTCTTCGAATTGTTGGTTCTAGGACATGCCGGTTTCCTCACGATGTTTTCCTTCACCGTTTTGGGAGTAGTGGTGATAATATTGGTATAGATTATTTGATTTAGCAACTAAATCATCAGTACCTGGGCGACCGAGTTCTGCTCAGGTGAAAATAGAGAAAACGACGCTTTCTAAAAATGAAACCTAGCTAGTTCGATTCATTGGCCCCGAAACCCCCTGAATACTAAATTTCATGAAAATCGTTGGAGCAATTTCCGAGATTCAGATTATATAGATGCATATATACAAAAACTGCTCGTTTAAAGGTAGATTTATGTCATCGCTATATACTACTAACAACGTAAAAATGAGTGCAATTTTATTTCTATTTCTTTGACCAATGATAGTTTGTATATACTTCTTTTTTTCCATTTACTTGATACTGACGCCCTGAGTGCACTGACGCTGACGAATATATAAAAAAATCTATTGCTGTTCGTTAGTGTCGCTAAAACTCAAAAACGGCTGGACCGATTTGAATAATTATTTTTTTATTATGTTCGTCAGAATACAGGGAAGGTTTCAAAACAAAAAAATATTGTAGGGTGGGTGCACCAGTGCCACACCAGGAACCAGTAGTACACCATTTCAATCTTTTAACCGAAATATTAACCTTCTGTTGAATTTCCCGCAACTTTTTTTACGTTTGGTAGCCCTGCCGTACTTCTACCAATCATGTAAGCATAGATAAAACCGATGTACACGCCATCTACATCAGTAAAAAACACAAAATCCGAAATGACAATCGTTTACATCGTTCCGGGCGGCCATTTTAGTAAGCACGCGTACGACGGTAAGTTTTTTAATCCTTTTATATCTTGGTTTAAATCAATCATTGTAACCTAATGTGCAATTATCTGCATAGTATAATGCATAAAGAAATAGTATTACTTCTTATTTCATCAGAAAATGCTAATTTAAATCATTGGTTGTCATTGGTAAACTAATGGAACACGAATTCAGTAATATTCTAGTAATATTCCATTTGGTCTACAACTGGTGATTAAAACTTTTTTTATATTTTTTGTTTTTTCTTTTTCATTTATACTCACTTAAGGTACTGCAATAAATTATTATAATAAACTCCTAAAAAAATCTCAATATTCCAGTTGTAGACCAGTGGTTTGTTACTGGTAACATCTATACAACGAGTTTGTGCCAGATGTAGACCAGAGGTTTGTTACTGGTAACTTGTATACTAAGAGTTTGTTCCAGTAATTGACCACGTACACTTTTTTACAGACACAATGCCACCGAAAAGAACATTTTTCAAATAAAAGGAGGAAGATTTCCTAAAAGCGATGGACGAGACAAGTAATAGCGCAAAAATTATGCAAAAATAAATAAATAAGTAATATGTAAAAAAGGCCCCCGCACGCCTTTCAAACGACCGGGACCCCAGGTTCCTGTAGTATGAAATACATGTTCTGGTCCTGTTCCTATTACATGAAATTTGTACCCTGATTAAAATTTGTGATGATTATTAAGTACAAAACTTAATTAAATTAATAAGTATCAATAATAAAATTATTCTTCATTAAAAACATTCGTTTTATTTACTGGTTCACTATTGGCACATTGTCTGGTATATTACTGGTACAATCTGGTCCATCTTGGCACATTGCGACTTTCCACATTCATATTTAAATTAAAAAAAACCCAATAATTATTAAGAAAATCGGATTAAACTACATGATTCTATGGTAGATAAGAAGTATGATGATGTTTTTTTGCAACGATTTTTGCAATAATTGAGTCAAAGCATATTTTTTTTCTTCAAAATGTCTCTTAATCGGTTTGTTACTGGTGCACCCACCCTAGTTTGGAAAGAGTAGGTCGGTTAGGTAGGTAGGTAGGCAGGGTATGGTAGGGTAGGTTAGATAGGTAGGTAGGTAGGTAGGCAGGTAGGGTAGGGTAGGTAGATAGGGTAGGTAGATAGGGTAGGTATAGGGTTGGTAGGGTAGGTAGGATAAAAGTACATATAGGGTTGGTAGTGTAGGTAGGATAAAAGTACCTACAATGAAATTAATAAAAACCGGCCAAGTGCGAGTCGGACTCGCGCACGAAGGGTTCCGTACCATCATCGCAAAAAACGGCAACAAAATCACGTTTATTGTATTGGAGCCCCCCTTAAATATAAATTTTATTCTGTTTTTAGTATTGTTATAGCAATAATATTGTTCTTATAGCGGCAACAGAAATACATCATCTGTGAAAATTTCAACTGTCTAGCTTTCACGGTTCATGAGTTACAGCCTGGTGACAGACAGACAAACAGACGGACCGCAGAGTCTTAGTAATAGGGTCCCGTTATTACCCTTTGGGTACGGAACCCTAAAAAATGAATGTTTGGTGTTTTGTTACTTTTATGGCAAAACAAAGTTTGCCGGGTCAGCTACTATTTACCAAACTAAAACTATGCTTATAAATAAGTTATTAGTAAATTATGTTCAAACAGGAAAAATGTTAAAATAAATCGCAATCAAATATAATTAAACTCATATATATATATAATATGTTCGTTCTGTTGCATCTTTAAAGTTTAAACCTACTTACCAGGTTCTTTTATTATCTTTCCAGCAATTAACAGAGGCACAGAAAACCAGCCTGCAAAGAAAACCACCAGAATAGATGGTGTTGACAACACAGGAGCCCGGGACCAACACGCCTACAACTGCCTCCTACAGAATGAACTCCTCGGTGCCCAGATCGAAGAGGTCCGGGGTCCAACAGCGTCCCTTGCGGAAGGGGTTAAGGGGGCCAGTTTAGGAACTACACAGACCCCGAAGCAGTCGCAAGCGTATCTGCCAGTGTACAGATTTAATGCGCAAAAAAATGCTGCGGTGAGTTACTTTTTTATTATTCTTTGGCTGAGCGAAGTATTTTCCGATGTTGTTCATTTCTTTACTTTCAGTTTACCTGTATCACAATGTATGCCCTCCATCAATCTTTTCAATTTCTCATGATGATGCCGTTTTCGCAAATTCTCTCTAACTAAGGTATCCTGCCATCTACTCAATCTGTCTCCGTGTGTTCCCGTCTAACTGTGTCAGGGTCCTTTTGCCTTTAACCAAGTGTTTACTACCGTAACTTCGACTAAAGTTATTTCAGAAACAGGCTTTTTATTCATTGATGTCCTGTTTTTGCTCAGTAAGTCACCAACCAACCTTTTGTTGAAGTTTTTCGACTCAAAAACCCCATACGCCCATAACGATCAGCTTATCTGACTCACATTTCGTTTTGGAAATGTTAATCTCCATCCTGGCAAAAAGTCCTAATGCGTTTGTTTTAAAGGTGATAACGATAACAGTTGGAAACAAGGGAGACATAAAATCTATCTACATAAGGTCGTACTAGCGCTCGCCTTGTGCCACATAGAGTGTGTTGACGTATTTTAATGCTGATTCTAGTACATTCTGTGCTCATTCCTATACAAGGAATTTGCTTTACAGCTGTTTACGTGTGTCAGGGGGAAATCGCTTTTTCTATACACAGAAAAGATGTCATTATTGACTAAATGGCAATGGAAACATCAATCTTGGGCGTGGTATTCTATTGTTTCAGATAGATTGCCCTCAGACGATTTGATTTGGATAGAAGCCAAACCGCAAGTAACAGGTTATTGACTGAACTAAATCACAGTTTTTATATTATCTGAAATTGTAAAGTTCTCATGCTTATCAGCTTCTTCGTCGCCGTCTTTATCTGGATATATTCTAGTCAAGATTTCGTTGTGTACTCCTATCAATACAAGTGGATTATCGTCAAACATTCCGATTGTTCTAAATCTCTTTTCTATAGGAATCTATTGAGTTTCTCCAAGACGTGGCGTTTTCAAGCTTCGTCTTGAAATTAGTGATCGTTACAATTGTCCGTTGAACCGTGAGTTTATTTAATGCGTAACTCAACAAAACCGTCAGAAAACCGAGAAATGCTGTGTCACGATAATTTCCAATCTTAGTAGATGTGTATTTTTGTGCCGATCAGGTTAGAAAAAGTATTCGGAGCAATGGTTACTCGTCTTTTGCGCAAGAGTTGGAGACTTCCGTGGGAAATAGGTCATCTTGGTTAGTTGGGAAATGAGCCGTCACTTCACAGTATATTCTTGTAGCCTTTATGGAATTGTGGAGGTCCGTCGTCAGTCAACGTTCAGTAGAATAGACTTGTTACTAGACGACTCAACCTGTCTTGCACAGTTTCTGTGAATTTGTGAATTTTAGTGCTCTTGTTTTTAATTCTTGAGACTGGTTAAGAGCAGAACAGCTAAAATATTTCTAAAGTTTTTGTTAGAACTGAGTAGCGAGAGTGATTGCCGTATATTTAGGAAACGTTTGCATTCGCATCGCAGTTGTAATCTGTCAAAAACACCTCCTTACGTTTTGACAAGTCTTTGACATTATGACTTGAAAGTTCTTTAAATAAGAGAATTAGAACTCTGAAAGCATCGTTTGAAATTCTTCAGTCATCGAATCACATCGCAAATATCGTTTCGGATTACTGCTGTCGTTACCTTCATAAAATGCGAATAACAATAAAATCTGCGTGCAGTAAACTCAGGTCTCACATCAAATGCGTTACAGTATAAAAAATATGCATGTCTAATTAGTATATTTTATCCCAGTGTGTCGATATGCGATATGTCTGCATGTTTCGCCTGTGTCGAATTGCAACAGAATCTTTATTCGCCAATAAAACGCGTTTTTGCATAGATGTAAGCGTAATTGGTAATTCGCTTTGTTTTTTGTGCAGTTTTTGGTTATCCTTTGTCTGGCTGGCTAGTTGGCTACCCATCTAGATTTTTCCCAGGCAGGAATTAATCCATGACTGAATAGCATTAGTACTGCATCCATCAAGACATGAACGATACTTTAGCATCGATTGGTTAAGTACTTTTCGTGCAGATGTAAATAAAACCGGCCAAGTACGAGTCGGACTCGCGCACCGACAGTCCCGTACAAATCTCAGCTTAAAGGTATTATAGACCTGAGTATTTGATATGAATTTCAATTTAATACCTCTACGCGTTCATGAGGAAAGGGGTAGTAAGTTAAAAATTATTAAAATATTTTTATTACATGATGTAACTAAAAATTTACGGTTTTCGCAATTATTCCTCTATCTGTGCTATAAGATGTTGCTTCGTACCAAATTTCAAGATTCTGAGTTTACGGGAAGTACCCTGTAGGTTTTGATTCCCTTGCGAGTGGCGGAAATTTGCGGCATAAACGGCTGTATCTTTTGATTGCGATGGCTTAGAAGTTTGGACAGCTTTAAGGGACAGTAGACCTGAGTATTTGATATAAATTTTCAGCTTGATACTTCTACGCGTACCTGAGAAAAGGGTCTTGACAGACAGACAGACGGACAACAAAGTGATCCTATAAGGGTGCCGTTTATTCCTTTCGAGGTACGGGACCCTAAAAATGACTAAAAACTTTTCTCTTTATAAAATTAGCATGATTATTGTGCTAAAAAAGAAATATGTTGATGTCTGTTTGCCAGAATTGAGCCTTTTATGTCCTGACAATATTTATGGACGCGTCACAGTGATGTATTTGAACATTTCGTGATTCGATGAGTTATTAAGACGGCGATTGGCGTATTGTCAAAATGCATTTAGTTTATTGCACAATAAAAGTGAGTTCTTAATTTGATTTTGAGTTTATTAGCCTTTTACGGCCTCCTTTGGACAGGATATTCTTGATTTGTTGATGACAAAAAGATGCGGCAAATTCTGCATAAGATAAAATATGTTCTGTTTCAAGGAAGGTGTCAAATATGAGACAGATATTCATGCATGCCACATTAAACCCTTCATATCACGGGCTTTTAAACATTTATTGCTCTTACGCAAGTTTAAAAACCCCATACCACCCGCAAAAATTACACTTAACAAAATAAACATAATTGTTCTGACCCGAACATTTAACCCCCGCCTGCGCCAAATTAAATTTAGCCAATATCAGCTCATAATGCCACGTAAAGTACCCCATCTAATGTGAGCCATACACTGTTGTGACAGTATCTTCGGCCGTAAGCACCGATTTTATATATAAAACTTATTAAAAAGTCGGCGGACATCGATTTTTATTATGGGGGTTAAGTGACGTTGCATCGCCGCCCGGTCAGATGGAATTCTCGTAATGTTACGGAAACGTACGAATCGATACGTTGGGAATTGTATTTTTATTGGTTTTTATCGATTTTTGCTCGAATTTCATGTAATATCAATAAGATTCAAAACATTAGCGATCAGAGTTTAATGTGTAGCGAGATTACAGGTATCGAGATTTTGGGTTCCGATTGCAAAAGGTGAGGACCGTATAGGGTCCACTTTGGAAACAGAATGGTAATCGCATAGTAATCTGTACCGTCTATCAAAATCACGTATGTATAAAATGTTCTTAGGGTGATGATACTTAGACAAGACAGGGGCGTAGCTACCGCCTTATCAGCCGTATCAATGATACTGGGCCCCCAAGCAACAGGGGCACCGACGTTAAAATGTTGTCGAAAACCTCCAATTTTAATAGTTTAGCGGGCTGTTATGGATAAATTAAGACGATGAAAACTATTTGTTACGGTGACAGTTTAATCCATGCGTGTGGGATATACTTTTCGAGCATCCTTTGCTCGCTCAAAAAAATATTCTGATATAAAACCATGTCTATTGTCAGGATTTTCCCGATTCAAAAATCCTGACTTGGATAGCTTAAGCTTTCATAGTACCGTTTTTATTTTTACCTTTCCTTTCGAGTTTTGCTTTATTCGGTTAAGAGCCGACGACAAATTTTGATACAGGGGGCCCCTTCAGGACTTGCTACGCCACTGCTCGAGACAAAATAAACGTTGTCATGATTATGATTGAAGCTTCCAATCAGTTCAAGCACTTCGACTTCCTAGTTCATATTAATGTCTATCTGTCTTGATTTAAGTTCACTATAGGCAACAAGACCTAGTCAATGGATGGCTTAGAATCCGGTTTCTAGCTAGAAAGGCTAGCTAGGTCAGCTCGTTCAAACATACAGCTGCATACAGCTAAGTTGTTCGTTACATGTAGCTTAAGGTTGAACTAGTCGACGGCACGAACTATTTTGTGCGCGGGGTTAAAATGCATGCTATCTTATCCGACAACACGTGCGAAAGGAATAGATGCTATGATGAGCAGTAAGAAGCTAGTTTGCGTACGAATTAGCTCTTTTCCAAATTTGTATCGAAATGCATGATGATTTAGGACGAAAACGTGCGCGCGATTTTTTATAAACAGACCTTTTGGATTCTAGATATCATGAAAAAACAACTAAAAGTATATTTTCAAAATAAAATTATTTGAATTGTTGAATTACTAATCTATCCCTGTATGGAGGCCGTTTTGCAGTTTTCCTTCTTCTTATGGTATTTATTTCCGCCCAAAGATGCCAAGTTAAAATTAGTGTTGAAATATGGAACTTTCGACGCTCATAACATTCAATTCTTTTTTTTTTACTATTTTTTTTCCATACACGACTAGATAATGATGAGACAAATTGATATCATTTTTTATTTTGAACGTACATCGTCAAACAGTGGAGTAATCTCTAGCCTACGTTTGTAAGGAAGAATTTTCGACTAGTGTAACCTTAACTAAACAAAATTCACTGTTTGTCGACGGGACACTTAATCAATGTGCAAACTCATTACTTTTCAATACTATTGATTCATGGATGATTGATTGACGTGTGATGATGAACTCTTGAAAACCCCAAAGTGTCGAGACTCGAAACTCTTCTATACAATATGTCTAAATTAACTTTAAACACTTTTTGTTCCAAAAAAAGGTGTTAAAACATTATTTTCATGTCATGTTTAATTTTATGAGTGTTAATTATAAAATTGTAGTGCTTGTTATTTGATTAAGCTTTGTTATGAAGGATAAATTAGCTACTGTTGTACGTGTCCGGTGTACACCGGTACTAAAAGTTACTAACAAAGTGACACGAATTGCTGAATCGAGTCGGTTCTGTTTGTAACAAGACGCCCGTATCGAATGTCACGCCATTCTTGTAAAGTTTCTGTCATCCACTTGTGATGTTATTTGATAACAGTATAACATATCTCCAATGTTATATTGTTATTGAATTTGAAGAATCCACAAAAAAGTATTGCAGTTTAATCTTTGACTCGGCAAGTGTTGTCAATTTTTTTTGCTGCCAGTAATATTAATTAGTTTTTGTCTACACATGAATTCTTTCATGCTGTTTTTGAATTTCGAACACGCTTACTGCTATTTATTAAAAATAAAATCAGTACTTGTTTTTTTTTCTGTTGGTTAACACAACAAGTTGACGGATGGACAGCTTGCTGATAAATGCACTACATTTTTTATTTCTTTTTGTTTAATTTTTTCAAGGGTTATGATTTGGCGTAGTAACACAGGCGAAAGTGCTCAGCATAATGTTGCCGGAGCAAGTTATGCTGCGCAAGAGTCGATCTAACGCGTTGTGTGTCAATTATCACGGAGTGGACGTTTAGCGTATGAGTGACAACGAGGATATGCTAATCAGCACAGCACCCAACTTTTTGCACATTTTTTATTCTCTTTTCTACCATGCAAATGTTATTTAGTGTCTTTTTTTAAATGTTTATCCTTCTGCATCGTTTTTTTTTTTCCGGCCATTACATTAGCGATACAATGCCATTGTTTTTTTTTTGTGTGTGCAACTATTTCTGCTTTTGTCCAATCATTGGTCTGTCTGTCTGACATCACTCAGTGACAACGACCCAAAAATAATAATTTATTGAAATTTTACTGCCAGACGTTTAAATTGTGTTTGGGGATTTAGTTTTAGGTGTCGTTTAGATAAATATGGCATTAATAGAAAATTAATGTTTCCGTGGCGTCATAATTGACCTCTTTATATGGAAATAGGTGTTAATTCTTTGTAGCGTCATGTTCGCGACGAATGCACGATGGTTCAATGTCGACGGAATGCATGTCCTTATGTATTAGGTATTGTCAATATATAACTTTGAATTGAATAGGAAATACAATCATCATTATCATAACAGCCTAAATACGTCCACTGCTGGACATAGGCCTCTCCCATGCGTCGCCACATTGACCGGTCCCGTGCGTCTCGCATCCAGCGGATCCCCGTAACCTTCACCAGGTCATCGGTCCACCTGGTGGCAGGCCTTCCAACGCAACGTCTTCCGTTCTGCGAGTAATGTGTCCTGCCCACTGCCACTTAAGTTTGGCAATTCTTCGGGCTACGCTTCCTGGTTGTCTTGCGTATCTTTACATTTCTGATTCGATCACGCAAGGATACTCCGAGCATAGCCCTCTCCATTGCCCTTTGGGTGACTGTAAGCTTTCTGATGAGGCCCATACATCTCTGATGAGGTCGGAAATACAATATTAAGAATTTATTATCCAAACATAAGCTGCCAAATGTCACAACTTATCTTATGGCATAACTCATACATACAAAATTATGACTGCATGTTTAGTCCACGTTGTCAAGATTCAAGACGGTCCGTGCCAATGTAAAAAACCCAACATCGCGCTTAAGAAACTCATTCCTCATTTTGCTAAATAAACAATTTCTATTAAGCTATCTTAATCCAACAAAAAAAAAAAAGAATCGTGTAAACAGTTTTTATCATCATGCATTAGTGGCTTGTCAGTTTGTAAGAAGTGATGATGGTCATGCACGAGCACGGTCTGGTTGCTGCGCGCGCGCAATCCCGCTGTCAACAGATCAGTATTTGAAAAAAGAACGCCAAATATACTCAATAGACCATTATTCAAAAAAAAAAAAACGTCGAAAATACTTTTTGGTCACTGTCGGAGAGTTTTTATTACAGATTATTGCGATTTCGTGACACAATAGACAAGTACCTTTTTTATTTGAATAAAGAACAGAAATGAAATATTCATCATGTGAATCCGTCAAGTCGTGCACAATCGTGCATCTTATTAGTGAAATTCGGCGCTCTTCAAAACTGCACGTGGTCAAAATCGAAAACAACATAATCGCATTTAGTAAAAAGAAAAATCATTGTCCATGTTGACCATAGATAACATAAAAAAACACATTAAAACCTCGCATGTGATTCTAAATCTGTGATAGTACCCACCCACTGTATTATCCTTGCATTTTGCACTGAATACAAATTTCGCATATAAAAAATGCATTGTTATTTTGATTCAATTCTTGATGCGTCCCCATATAAATTTTGGCCGCTCTGCACATGTTTGAATTTGGTGAAGACGGGGAATAACAAATAAGCTTTTTGAAAATTCAAACTTGTCAGTCTTAGCTAATGCCTATTTGCAATTTTGATTGTTCATGCATGACTTAAAAATGTGGGATTTTATTTGCAATGTTGGTTCCTGAATTTGTGTGTTTGGATGTGGTGATGTACATTAAGATCGCGTATATTTTACCAGAGTAAGTCTGTTTTTTCTCTACTTCCTTTCCTGGGCCCATTATTTGCGGTCTCCTCACTTACCTCCTGCACCAAGTTGTTCTGTCTTGAGTTATCTTGCTTGAGGTCTCTTTCTATATTGGTCCTACAGGTCGATAGTGGACGTGCCTCTACCTCTTTTTGTTCTGGTAGGTGAAAAGCGATTGTAGGTACCACATGGCCCTCAATACATCTCTTTGCATGTCCAACGGAAGTGATTTTAGGTAATTTTATTTATTTATTTCGATTTGTGTTGATGTGTTAACAATAAATTTTGTAACTGATCGCCTTCTTGTTTAAAATTCGCATACCAACGAGTCTGGTCTAAAATCTTCATGCTTTGTTATGTTTCATGTGAAGTTATTTTTCGATGGAGCTAGAAATTTCACACCTGTCTATAAATGCAAGATCGAATGGTATCGTTACACGCGATTTGGGATTCCTGTGACTATATTCTGCAACAATATGCTTTTAAACTACATTAGAGTGTGTCGTTATTGCGTTTCGGTCTGTAATTTTATTGCGTCTAATTCAATCATTGCCAGGTGTAAAAATTTCGAGAATAGACAATAAAAGTTTTTTTGCTATTAAAATGGCAATCGATTGTTTCTGTAGCACTAATTGATTTGTTTTATCTGTGCATATCAATGCCTAGATGGTCTTAGGATCTGAGAACATAACATCACGCCGGTATTTGCCGAAAGTAAAAAAAAAAAGTTCTTAACGCGGTAGACAGCTACCAATGTATTCTAAAATTTCAAACGATACGGAAAAATTAAAAGGCAGTGTCGCTAACACGATCAAAATAAACGTATCGCAGTAAGGGGCGTCCTTGACCCTTTCACTTGGTATTTAGTAATGAGTTAATATCTCATAAAAGCGTAGACAGATTTAAACGAAAAAAAAACTACGCTTATACTAAAGTTATCAAAATATCTCAATAAACAAAAAAACATGTTTTCAAGTTACGTAATTATACTTTTTGGTACAAGTCGGATCAGTGTTTTTTTTTTTTGTTATTTGGCGGAGACTTTAGGACACCCAAATTTCACCAGTTATGTTTAAGCCCCTTGTAATAGGGGGCGAGCCTTTTAAATATAAACCCTGCACACCCTACACAGCCCGACCCGGGAGTCGAACCAAAGACCTCAGCACACCACCACTAAACCAACCAGGCAGTCTGGGATCTGAGAACATTACAATTAAGCCGTTTTTTAGCCCATAACAATAAACACAGATGCATCTATCATTTCATTAAAAAAAAAAGACGATGATATTCGTCATTATGCTCAACTCCACTGTTATACCTGTCGTGTAGTCACGACTTCAGAGTTCAGACAGCTAAACGTACCTCTTCTAATCGTGATGATAAATAAAATTTTATTTTAGTGTCATGTTTTCACAACAAAGATTTGAGTGTTTTTAATGTACTAAAAGCTTCTTCAAAATCATGTATTGTTAAGATGTTAGGTATATGTTTAAGGCGCAGATACCCCCTGAGTAGCTGATTTTAAAATGAGAATCACGTCTAAACGTCTAGTCGTAATGTTTTGGAAAATAATAATTACCTATATTAGAGCATTTTCTTAATAAATTGATCTAAGAAAATTTTTAGTTTTATTCGTATAACATAGTGTCATTAATTTGTAAAGTTATGCCTAAAACGGACAAAAATACGACAATCGCACCAAAACCGATGGACGTGTTTTAAGGCGCCGAGTCCCTTGAATATCAGATTTTAAAATGAGAATCACGTCTAAATGGCTGGTCGTAATTTATTGGAAAAATATATGTTATATTACACCATTTTCTTAATCATTTGATCTAAGAAAATTTTGAGTTTTATTCGTATAACATAGAATAGAATAGAATTTTATTTTGCATAGTGTAATTAATTTGTAAAGTTAAGTCTAAAACGGACAAAAATACGACAGTCTCACCAAAACCGCTGGACGTATTTTAATGAAATCGACACCATCTCAGAGACAATTTAATTATCTACATTTTGATCTAAGGCTTTTTATTAAAGTTATAGAATAATTAGGAAAATACAAAATACTACCAAATTTTGGGTCGCGCGGGTGTGAAACGAGTGCGCGTTTTGTTCCATCAAGGTCATTGGCGACATCCATCATCTTAAGTTGGTATAGTCATGTGATGAGGAGGGATGGAACGCAAGTTACCAAAACAGTTATGAATATAAATGTGGATACAGAGGGAGGGGACGGCTAAAGTAAAAAACGGATGGACTGTGATATGAAAGAAAAGGGAATCATTGATGGCCTGACGGGGGACAGCACGGTGTGGAAGAAGAAAACGTGTTGCGCCGACCACAAGTAACATAGGTCTAGGACAGAGTGTTGCCATACTGTAGGGACCAAAAATCTGTACATCTGGCCAAAAAAATCCGTACAAATTCCGTACGAAATCCGTACAAAAAAAAAAAACATTAAAAGCAGAAATTACTTATACATGTGTTTATTCATTTGTTTTATCATATCATTGTCAACATTGTTAAAATTAGTTAATCGCAACTCTGCTTTATAATAATATAGTCTATGGTAATATTTTTGTATCGTCTAAGGTTTACTTGAATATATCCTTCTTGTCTACTGCCACAGTCTTGAACAACTTGCGTTTTATTTTTCATAAACCTTTTTTAATTCTCAAGTCTCTAAATAAGATCACTAAAACACAAATTATTAGGACAATTTAACAGGTTATGGGCCATTATTGCTCCTCCGATAATAAAAATAGTGTTCTACCGAAATAGTATCGCGATTCAATTGGATAAAATTAACACAGTGTCAAGAGCGAGCAGCCACGCCATTTAGAATTTTAATTTTCAGCTCAATTCAACAGCTTAATAACAGCAAATCAAACATGGTTTCACAATTGGGAACTATGGAAAAGCTTACTGGCAGAGAAAATTACCCTACATGGAAATTTGCCATGAAGAATTACTTAGAACATGAAGATCTATGGGATGCCATTGAACCGAGCGCGAACTATGTTCATGACAGTAAAAAGGATACAAAGGCAAGGTCTAAAATTATACTTTTAATCGATCCAATTAATTACGTCCATGTGCAAGAGGCTACAACGGCGAAACAGGTATGGTCGAAATTAGAAAAAATATTTGATGACTCTGGTCTCAGTAGAAAAGTAGGATTATTACGAGATTTGATCACAACCTCATTAGAAAACAGCACCAGTGTTGAGGATTACATAAGCAAAGTAATGACAACAGCTCACAAGCTTAGAAATATTAATTTTGTAGTAGGAGACGAGTGGCTTGGTACTTTGCTACTCGCTGGCCTCCCCGATATCTACAAACCGATGATAATGGCTATTGAGAGCTCAGGTGTGACTATTACTGCTGATTTTGTAAAAACAAAGCTGCTGCAGGATGTTAAAGAGACAGATTCTTCAGCCTACTATTCAAGGTCTCATAAAACCCCCAATAAGCCTAAGTCTCATATAAATTCACCTGATAATCAACAAAAGAAAGGTCCACGATGCTACAGTTGTAATAAATATGGTCATTTCAGTAAGAATTGCCATTATCACAATAAAAAGAAAACAAATTTAGATAATAACATAAAAACTAAAGGTTATTATGCTGCTTTTTCAGTTGCGGAAACATTGGACAAGACCAGATGGTATGTTGACTCCGGAGCGTCGCTACATATGTGTAGAGAGAGAAAATGGATGTACAATGTTTCTCCATCAACAGTAAATAATATAAAAGTAGCAGATAACAAGACTGTGGCAGTGGAAGGATGCGGTAGTGTGGATTTACCAATAAGAGACTCCGAAGGCAAGCCTCAGACGATACAAGTAAGGAATGTGCTTTATGTACCTTCGTTATCAACTAATTTACTTTCTGTAAGCCAGATGACAAAAAATGGGTGTGAAGTAAAATTTGAGAAAGATTCCTGTAAAATTTACCAAAATAAGAAATTGATTTTGACAGCTATGCTACATAACAACATGTATGTATTAAAAGACTTTTCTCAAACATCAGCATTTTTGTCAACTGTGGATGAATGTGACATCAATTTGTGGCACCAAAGGATGGGCCATCTTAACTTCACTGATTTACTGAAATTAGTTGACAGAACAGAGGGGGTAGAATTAACCAAAAAGGGTTATCAGATTTGCACAACTTGTATAAAAGGTAAAATGAGGAGACAACCGTTCAAACATATTGGAACTAGGGCTTGTGACCTTCTCCAAATAATCCACACTGATTTATGTGGTCCGATGGAGACTAGTTCCTTAGGAGGTGCCAAATACTATGTCACTTTTATAGATGATTTTAGCAGAAAGGTATATGTCTATTTTATGAAAAATAAATCTGATACTTTAGAAAAGTTTAAGGAATTTAAGAACTTAGTAGAAAATGAGACTGAAAAAAAAATTAAAGTAATACGATCAGATAATGGTAAGGAATATTTAAATAAAGAATTTAAATTGTTTCTAGAAAGATTTGGCATACAACATCAAACTACTAACCCGTACACACCAGAACAGAATGGGCTAGCAGAACGAATGAATCGCACACTTGTAGAAAAGGCAAAATGTTTGATTGTGAATTCTGGACTAAGAAAACCTTTTTGGGCAGAAGCAGTATCTACAGCTGCATACATAATTAATAGGTCACCAACCAAAGCTTTGGATTACATGACACCATATGAAAAGTGGTCAGGTAAGAAGCCAAATATAAAGAATATGAGAATTTTTGGTTGTGACGCGATGGTACATGTGCCTAAAGAAAAGAGGCAAAAATGGGATCCCAAAGCAGTTAAAATGTCATTTGTTGGTTATTGTGAGTACACAAAGGGGTACCGGTTTTATGATAGAAATCAGAAACAAATATACAAAAGTAGAGATGCTGTTTTTCTTGAGCATTTGATTAAAGATAACAGTGTTATTGTGCCTTTATCTGAATTACAGGAAAACGATTCTACAGACTCGTCCGAGACGGAGGATTGTAGTAGCAAGTCCGCGTCTAACAGATCTGATCCTTTAAGTGAGAGCACAGAGACCAAAGAATTGTCTGAGGATGATGACAGTTACCACACTGATGATGCTGATGAAGAATACAAACCACATAGAAAAATAAGTCATGTATCCTCTCATAAAATGATGTTGAGATCAAGAAATAAACATAATACCTACTTATGTGAAAGCTTGAATAGCCCCAAGCAAGCAGCAGCTTTATTAGTAAAAGAGCCAGAAACCATGGAAGAAGCTCTCACAGGCCCAAACGCAAAAGAGTGGCAAGACGCCATGAATAATGAATATGAGTCCCTCTTGCAAAACAATACATGGACGTTAGTAACTCTACCGGAAGATAAAAGAGCCATTCCATGTAAATGGGTCTATAAAATGAAAACTGATGCTGATGGAGAAGTTGTACGATATAAAGCAAGATTGGTTATTAAAGGATTTATTCAAAAGAAAGGAATTGAATATAATGAGATATTTGCTCCGGTAGTTCGTCATACTTCAATCCGATATCTATTAGCATTGGCTGTCAAGTACAATTTATTTATTGAACAGATGGATGCTGTTACTGCTTTCTTACAAGGCGACATTGACACTGAAATATATATGTGTCAACCTCCTTCTTTTGAATATGGAGAAGAAGTGTGTAAATTAAATAAATCCATTTATGGACTGAAGCAGGCAAGTCGACAATGGAATCTGAAACTTACATCTGTGTTAAGAGAACTTGGACTGAAAAGTACATCTGTGGACCCATGTATATACCACCAAACATATGATGGGAATATTCTATTTATACTTATTTATGTCGATGACTTATTAATATTCTATAATAATGAAGAAACTGGAAAGAAACTGACACAACAATTGAAATGTAAGTTTGATATGAAAGAACTGGGTTTTGTACATCATTTTATTGGTTGGAGGATTAAGCAAAACAAAACAAGAAATGAAATTAGCATTGATCAGACTGCTTACATTGAAAAAATTCTGGAAAGATTTAAAATGAGTGAGTGTAATCCAACTTATTCACCATGTGATCCTAGTGTCAAATTGGTTAGTACAGAGGATGACAAGAACATACTCACAAACATACCTTATCAAGAGGCTATTGGAAGCTTACTGTACCTATCCCAAGGAACTCGACCAGACATATGTTTCATGGTGAATAAACTGAGTAGCTTTAATAAAAAACCAGAACTGCAGCATTGGCAAGCACTTAAAAGAGTGTTGCGTTATATAAAAGGAACTAAGGATTACAAAATGATTTTCAATCAAAACAATGAAGAGAAGAGGGCATTTGGCTATTGTGATTCTGATTGGGCTTCAGACATTAATAGTCGGAGATCTTGCTCGGGCTACGTTTTTGTGTTCCAGGGTGCAGCGATTTCATGGTGTTCAAAACGTCAGAGCACTGTTGCTATGTCAACCATGGAAGCAGAGTATATGTCACTTGCGACCGCTACACAAGAAGCAATGTGGCTTAGATATTTGGAATCTGAGTTGCACTCTAATGTGGGAAGTTTACCCACTCTAATATATTGTGATAATCAAAGTGCCATTAAATTTGCAGGTACAGAATCCTACTGTGCCCGCAGCAAGCATATTGATATCAGATATCATTTTCTTCGAGAGAAGGTTGCTAATAAGGAGATAGATGTCATATACATTGGAACTCGGAGTATGGTGGCTGACATACTGACCAAATCAACTTCGCAGATGAACATTGAAAAATGTTCAAGTGCCATGGGTTTGCGCTTAAAGGGAGGATGTTAAAATTAGTTAATCGCAACTCTGCTTTATAATAATATAGTCTATGGTAATATTTTTGTATCGTCTAAGGTTTACTTGAATATATCCTTCTTGTCTACTGCCACAGTCTTGAACAACTTGCGTTTTATTTTTCATAAACCTTTTTTAATTCTCAAGTCTCTAAATAAGATCACTAAAACACAAATTATTAGGACAATTTAACAAACATTCAAATCAAAACAAGGTTTAATTACTAAAAACAAAAAAAAAAACGAGCAAAAGAAATCGTAATATATTTATCTCTTTCATTCACTACTGCAATCAAAGTCAACCGTGCAACATGATAAAAAGTCATAAAACATGAAACGGTAATTCCCCGTCATACCACGGGAAACGGAAAACCACGTACGTTTTTTATTTTTACATTTCTTGTCGAATGCCAAAAAAATATCGATAGAAATATCAATGTTTTGGTGAATTTTATGTATTGCATTTTAACAAGAGTACGTATTATAACGTATTATTGAAAATCCGTACACATATCCGTACGAAATTATTGTCCGTACGCAATACCCCAAATTTCGTACGTGTACGGACAAATCCGTACATATGGCAACACTGCTAGGACAGGAAGATGATGATGATGACTCAGTATGACGCATGGTTGCGGTACCCACATTTCACATTGTTTTCTTGATACATAATAAAGAAGATATTTCTATGTGCTGCTGGAAATGAAGCCATCTGGTATTATTAGAACGCGTGGCGTTATCGTTTGATATTAGACAAGGTAATAATGATTTTTCCAATTTAATCTAGAGCTCATAAAGAACAAATCAGAATTATTTTCATTACTAAACAGATATTACGGCCTGGCAACTACGCTTCAAGCAAAATCGATTATCTCCTTTATTATAAATACACTAAAAATAAATTCATAGCCTTTTTCTGATACTTTTCCATCAGAACAGACATAATAAATTTTATTGATCTAATTCGCGCGCCTACTTTAATGGCAATTGCAATTATATCGGCACAATCGATATATTAGCTGATTCACAGGCGCAACTAATCGCAAGCATTGTGAATAGAAAGAAAGAAAAAGAAAGAAAATATATTTATTTAGCACAGAACAGAAAGACACCAGCAGCAGCAGCAGCTTGCTTCACCTTCGACCACACATACTTCTCTTACCATCAGATGAGACAGTGGTCAAGCGCGAGACTATCAATAATAAAAAAACAAAAAAGCTCTCGAACACATCTTAAGCTTTTGTTACAGTCCTTGAACAGATAGATAAAAGTCTAGACAATTTGCGATTTACAGATTTTGCGCTTGCGCATTTCAATGATGCTTGCGATACTAAGGTTCGTCGATCCGATCGTATCACGACAACGTTTTTTCCGTCATCAAAATGTCCTAAGACACGTCCGCGAACAAAATATTCAACGCACACACCCCAAGCACTTGAGTGACGTATTTTTGCAGCGATGCAAAAAGTAGCTGCCGCCGAATCGGCTCTTGATGCTAATTTTTTAACAGCAAAACAGCAAAAAATAGAAATGTTATTAATTTTATCAGTTCACGCTAAAATAATCGATTCGTCTTTCCTTGTAACTAAGAAAGATTATGATAAGTCCGAATTAAACATGGTCACGGAAGTAGCCAATAAAAATATGAAACTCCTATGAAGTGAAGTTTAGTTTTTTAATCCACAGCAACTATTATTTAGTTATAAAAACGAATTTAAAATCAATTAGCTGGAGCCGCACGATTGCTGCACGCCAGTAATTATTTAAAACGCTCAGCAGATACATTAGACTTAGTATTTGCAAAGTAATAGTTTAAAATGGCCGGCTATAAAAAACATTTCTAAGTAATACACCACGGGGATTGAGTATTTGCTCATCAAAGCATTATAAAGTTTTTTCAACAGAGACAAGTCTGATTAGATACAAAGTTTGGTCTAGACCTGAGGTCATTGGCAGGGGATGATTTGTAAGTTTCGCTATGTCAGTCGGTATGAATGCATGTTTTTCTTGTAATTTTTTATCCAACTGCATGAAATCGATTTCTTTGTAGTTGTTTTTGGACAGTCGTCGGTCGGCTGCCGTGGTGTTGTTACAATCTAGATCATGTCTTAGATTGTCCTCCCGAATTGCTGCACAGTCACGTTTCGGGATCATTGTGTGGGTGCTCTTTTAATTTTCGAGACATCTCGATATGAATTTCTCGTTAATTATATCAGAATTATTTTTTATGATCAGCGCGTAGATATAGATACTGGCAACCTTGAATACGTTTGTTGCCGGCACCTACGTGCGCATTTTTTTGTCATCGAGCATTGATACGAAAGCACTGATTGACACTAACAACATGCTAATCATAATGCAGATGTCCAAATAGTTATCTGATACTGGGACAAGTTTAGTTTCCAAATGCTACGAACTGGTGACTGACACACCACACGACCCGAACGATGTATCATTGAATCATTACAATAGAATGTGACGCCGCGATTATTGGCTGGCTAGGTATTGTGTATTATGTACGGTCTGTACCTAGGTTTGGCCTTTGGTACGACGTTCGTTTGCTGCTATTGTTGTTGAGCAGCAACGAGAAAAAATAACATCATCATACGTTTTAGATTAAAGATTAAAATGCAGCAGAAAATAAAACTTAATAGCGTTTGAGTTATAAAACTGCAAAAACAGTCTTTATGGTTTTCAAACACGTTTTGCATTATTCTAAAAGGAGCAGTCTGTTGTGTAGGTAATGGTGCGCATACGCTTGAGCGGCTCCCGTACGCCGTGCCATCATCAGCCATTGAACCGGCCACCAGAAGTGGCCATCCGTGTTCGCTCGGTGGTTTGTTTACAGAAACAACAAAGTCTACTGGTACCTACGCGAGGGAATTTCGCGTGAGGCCTCTACTTGGCCTTAATTTTTTTCCAATGTACATATTGACATAAGGACTTGTGCAAACAAAGGCTTTTTGCCATCGAGGCTCGGTAGGGTTACTCGTGTTGACAGTGCGTAATCAATCGATCCAAAGATGAGTTTCTTCAAATCCATGGTATCTATCTTTAATGAATCTATTCTTGAACCGACTCTGCGATGTGTGGCAGACGGTTTCCTGTATATTTATAACCATCTGGGGAGTACATCCTATCCCTACGTTAACCTGATTGGTTTCTTAGTCATAATTTCTTACAAAAATAGAATGTGTCTGTTCAACGGTTAGAGAGGCTTTGAACCTTAGCTGCAACCGTGAAAATAGAAAAGAAATGCCGGCAAGCTGATGTCGTAACCGCACCGCAGCTTTGGCGGTTTTTATTCGCATTCCTGATGCACTTGACAAGCCGAGTTGAGATTACGCAACATCGGAAACAAAGAATTAATCGCCTTTTTACGAGATTCTTTAAGTTAGGCTTGAAAAAGCGTCAGAAATTCGTGTTGGAAAAATACGTCTAAACTTTTTATGGCCGGTTTTTTGAGTCAGATTACTGTACCTCAACTATCTCAAGCCTAGTTCCGTGTTTTTAATTTGTATTCACCTCGTATTATTTAGTGGACACTGAAAATCTACACATTCGTCTTGCTTCTGCAGTGGTTGATTTTGTTTTATTGCAGTGCGTCGACGTGACCCGCTTACGGAACTGCCACAGGTCACAATAGTACTTCATTTATAGAACCAATCAATCTGCTATCTGCGATCTAGTCACTGCTGGATTTCTAGCTTTTTATGCGTCTGATGTCTGAGGTTAATAAACTTGCGTTTCTGATTGCTCATTCATCTTACATCATTGTGGTTTGGGCTAGATTGAAATTTTTCATTTACCTGTATACCCGGCTCCTGTATCATTAGTATCTAATACAATTTAGTTTCGCTCGCCTAGATTAGCGTTCGTATCTGGTTTTTTCGATCTTTGATTGGACGCTGCGCTTTTTGCAGTTACAATTCGATTAGCTACGTCGATGTTATATGTCTTTTTTGATCTTGAGCTAGACCAGACAGTCGTCTATTGTGGACAATTGTACGATCCATTGTTACAAGCTTTTTGTCTGTTTGGTTTGAATAAGCCAATTGTGGATCGAGGAAGTGGACGATTTGTGATCATCAAGTTGCTTACAAAGCGAACCAACTCACGCTACCTAAAATTTTCTCGCCGTTATAATTACTTAACGTTCCTTAGTTAGTGGGCCGTTGGTGCGTGAAGGATGTTAAGTACTCTTTAAATATTTTTTCATATCGTATTAAGTAGCCACTTGAGGTGTTGTTGACTTACAAAACATGTAGCTTAGCTAGTTAAGTAAACGTCTATTTATTACGCTATGACGTGACCACTGGTATCGCCGTCAATTTGGTGTGTGATTGCGTAAAAAAATATCAGTAATTCGCGTAATCAAAACAGCATTAGCGAAGGCAAAGTGGTTAAAAAACGTTTGCTCTTTGTTGTAATAGAAGGTAACCTCTAATGTTTCGATAATTAGTCACGCACTATTTAAGTTGTAAGTAATCATTGCCGTTACTCGAGCTTCATAAGAGGCTTCCATTAACCCAATCAAAGTACAATTGATTCGAATAGATTGATCTTTGAAAGCCCCGATTTTCCCTTTGACGTTAGTGAAGACAGAAGAAGTTAATTTAGTTCCATTCAGGTTTGATATAGGAACGCGAGAGTTGAAAAAGGCGGTCGAATTTGTTAAGCTTCTAAAATAGAATCGTTAGTGTGTTACATTTATTAACAGTGCAGTAGCGTACATCTGGTAACTGCGTTAGGAGCTGATGCGTCGGTAGCGAGGTCGTTAGTCACGATTGCTATCTAGCATGCAGTCTAGTCTAGACCAGCCTTTCCCAAAGTGGGCGATAACGCCCCCTTGTGGGAGCTGCAGGCCTAAAAGAGGGCAGTAAGAGACCCAGAAAAAAAATGGGGGCGTTGTGTAGATGCCTGGGGCGTGATTTGTAATTTCATTTAGCTAGGAGGCCTCTTAGACACCAACTGCATGAGCTCTCGACTCTCAACTACAACTTGTGAACATCAACTAATATTAGTTAAGAGATTGCTCAAACTCGGTTCGATATTTCACTCCGCTTATTTCATATATCTGTCCTGTTTTATTGAATATATAAAATAAAAATCATGCCAATCGGTCGCTCCGTTTCGAAATGAAAGTAGACACAAACAAACAAATAAAAAGGCAACAGATATACTTTCGCATATTAATAGTTATTAGTACTCCCTAGATAGGTAATTTTCGTAGATAGTAGACCGCGGGCAATCATGTTTTAACAAAAATGTACGCTAAAAAGAATATTTTCTCAAAGAGGCCAGTAGACAAAATAAGTTTGGGAACCCCTGGTCTAGACCATACGTGATGTCAACGCAGCAATTCTAAATATACCACATCTTTTCCCATGCCACCTTTATCTCGCTCATATCAACTAGTTGGTAGCTAGTAATAGCTACTTTTCATAATATCAATCCAAATCACAGCTGACACACCAGTTTTTGTATCACGAAACCTGTTGCAACTTGTTGCAGAAGATTTACGTCTTACGTAATACTATTATGTGCATCTAATTTGGAACACCAAGGTCATTGTGTCGATGACCATACGGGGGCGGGGCATCTATTAAGTCAATATCTCCTTAAGTGGCACTTGCGAATTAATCATCGTGCATGTCTCGATGCACTTTCAATCTTACTCCAACTGTTCCGTTAGTATTTTGATTCATTCATGGTTCAGCCACACGTGAAAAGATTTGTTGTCTTAGCTCTGCTGCTATATCATTGATTGAAAACCAAAATCGGCACGACGCGACGGTGTCGTATGCGTTATCTTGTAGTATTACATGTAAATCTTCCCTTTATCAGCGATTTATTGGGTGCGCTTGACTTTAAACATTCATGTTTATTGTCCATGTGCGTTTGTATGTTTTTCGTTGACGTAGGCGTTACAGCCCAGTTGTGTTCCCATCTGAATTACATTACAGTAAAATGTCCGAAGTGGACGCGACACATCCTTTTGTTGTTCTTTCCTTAAATATGACTCCGTTCGCGCCCGAGATACTACCAATATCTTCCACCCACACTGCCAAATTCTATGCTGCAACAATAAAAGGATTATTATCCGCCCCAAAAATACACATATGGTAATGGCGACCCACGTAATGTCTCACGAAATTTGAGTCTCTTTATAAAGGTGTTATTCATCTAGATTACTTAGGAGTCCGTAATAAAAGCGGGTTCACGGACACTGAACTGCTGTGAGTTTAACGAAATTCTGCACTTTTTTGCAGTAGGAATACTTAGAATTTCACGCGACGTTTGCCGGTGCGAAAATTCGCATTAAAAATGTCAACACACTCATTTCGGACGGCAATAAACAAAATACATGCAAGTTTTATATCTCTGTAAATAATTGTTCCTCTCAAACAGGCGCTCTTGACGAATTACTATGTTTGCTATTATAAGTGAAGCGTAGATACGTTGCGATATTAATCTTGAGACGCGTTGTGTTCGATAGGCGAATGGTAGCAGTGGCAGATATATCATCAGGTGGTTCTAATTCCGGTCCTCAATAAGTCCAATCAAAATGCGCTGTATAGGAATTATTCTAATGATTAATTGAAAGCGTGCCGTAAAAAAATCGCTGACAAATCGAGACGCTATCAGACAGATACACGTTAAGTTTATTGCGTTTTTTTTTCAGTATCTTTTTATTCGCTCGTTTCTGACAAAAGGCTTAGGTGGGCGAACTTTTCAAGGCCTGTGTTAAGCTTCAGGAGTCATAATTTGATTCCTTGTGAGAGCTCGTAACTTTTTCGTAAACTCTATCCTAATCGGCTCGTTTATCTCCATTTCCAGACGGCCCAAAAAGCAGTTTTGCATAAACCAATTTGAATATTTTTGCATTCAGGTCTAGATTTACAGAGACTTTAAAAAAGTCGTATAAAGTCTAGGTAGGTTTTTTATTGTTAGGTCATAAGCTTTTTTTGCGAGTTTCGTCATGCTTAATTTACAGATCTTTTACCTCTCGTGGCGATTGTTTCGTGTGCATGCGTCTTGTATTTTATAATTTTTTTGTATAGATTAGGATTCATCAAAATATATTGTTTGGTGCTAGCATGTAGTGTTGAAATTAGCAGATTCAATTTGTCAATAGTTTTTGTATAATCATCATCATCATCTATAGTGCTCGCATGTTTCTGTTTTACGACTATTGTATAGCTAATGACTTCTGCAACATTTATAACTTTAACACCATCTAATATTTTTGCTCTTTCGACAAATATGTTCTTTTTAGTTTATGTTCTTTGCTCACGTTCAGTTGGCAGTTTAATTATTTCTCTTGAAATGACTTGTAATTTTTTTGAGAGTTTATACAGAAATCTTTATCTATTGTTGCTGTGGTCAGATCTGTAATGAGTTTTTTTATTACTTTTGTAATGAGATTGTCAAGATAGACAGCTTTTCGTAATGGCTGTTTATTGACTACCGTTCATTGTAATACTGATACCACCTTATAAAAACTTTATCTATATTTAGTTATTATTGCTTTATAATCAAACTTGTTATTAGAAAACGATTATTATAGTTATTAGCTACGTTAGACGTTGCATCTTTTCGTAAATTTCCTTAGTTTTTGCTAGTTTTTATGTCCAGCTCTGCGTTTTTTTTTGGGGTTTTCGGAACATAATTCCACATGGCTATAATGAACAGGTTTTGCTACATGGAATTGCTCATTTATTCGCATATTAAAAGTTGCAAGTACATGTAAATGTATTTTATATTTAGTCGTTCTGAGAATTACTTCACAGTGTGTTTTTATGGTCGTTTTCAACGTTACATCTCAGATTATAATATGAGAAAGCTCTGCTTCCATTTTTCATGCGTTATTAATTTTCACTATGATTAGAACTTTAAGTTTTAACTGTTTCGTTATATTTAACTGTTTCATAAATAGGTCCACGACACCTTAAAAATATAAACATCACACTAAACCTCCATTTCTTTCTCAGGAAAACATAGACCCATCACCGTACAGCCTATCCCCAATATCAGCGAAGTCGGAGAAGTTACTTCGCTCCCCCAGGAAGGCCACGCGGAAGATATCGAGGATCCCGTTCAAGGTGCTGGATGCGCCCGAGTTGCAGGACGACTTCTACCTGAACCTGGTCGACTGGTCTGCCCAGAATGTGCTCAGCGTGGGGCTCGGAAGCTGCGTTTACCTGTGGAGTGCTTGTACAAGCCAGGTAAAGCTCATAGATATATTTTATTTCATCATCGTCATTTCAGCCGAAAGACGTCCACTGCTGGACATAGCCCCAACTGTCGCCACATTGACCAGCGAATGCCCGCAACCTTAACCAGGTTATTTATTTTAAGCTTAATGTATAGAGCTGGCGGTCTAAGGCAGAGAGACGGGGTCGTGACCACGACTGAAGAAGCGTGGGCTCGTGAAAGGTGGAAGGAGTGGTGGGGGTCTTTACCCAGGAGTTGGACAGAACAGGATAGCAAAAATAAAAACCGACCAAGTGCGAGTCGGACTTGCGCACGAAGGGTTCCGTACCATTATCACAAAAAAGGGCAAAAAAAATCACGTTTGTTGAATCCCATACAACAAATGTGTTTTTTTTGCCGTTGCCCCACTTAAATATCTATTTTGTTCTATTTTTAGTATTTGTTGTTATACCTAGCAGCAACAGAAATACATCATCTGTAAAAAAATCAACTGTCTAGCTTTCATGGTTCATGAGATACAGCCTGGTGGCAGACGGACAGACAGACAGACAGACGGACCGCGGAGTCTTAGTAATAGGATGCCGTTTTTACCCTTTGGGTACGGGTACTAAAAATGTACATCTTGAGTGTGTGTATGACGGAATTAATGTCCTAATGCAATTCTCGACCAGTCAACTTATGGATTGAAAGGAGAAATTGATTAAAATATAGGGACTATTGACGAGAGTAAAAGCTAAAGCTAAATGGCTGGTTATTGAAGCCGAAGATTAGCAGGGAACTGCTACTGTTGATGATGATGGAATGGTCGATATTGATCGCCTTAATGAATGTCATAAATGACACCGCAACCTTTATGATTTGATTTATTATCATATTATTATGGCATCGAAAGAGCGCAGTCTAGATGCATTCTATTGAAAATCATTGTAGATTAGTATTATAAATGCGAGAAATTGACGATCGTCAGTATATACTCCATTTGGAATCCATTAAACATTTAAATAAGCTCATTTTACAGCCCTTTCAACCGATTTTGACTTCTATTGCTTTGGTGATATGACACATGGCAGCTGTATTAAACAGTTAGTTTTGGTAACAGGTTTATGCTTTTTATGCCATCCTTATATTAACGGTATAGAACTCAAAATCGGTTGAACGGACTGTGAAAAGAGGTTGTATTTTTTTTTTAAGTTATTTATAATGGTGTATAGTTTAATGTGAATAAGATACTTAAGAGGGGACTCTAGTGAGACTTTCTCTATACATACACATTCTGCTGTTTTCTTCGTGGATAATGCCTCTAGAGCAATGTTTTTTTTTTTTTTGCATAAAATCTAGTTCTAATTAATACGTGCCTGTATCATTTCCTTTTTCCAAAACATAATCACAAAAAGAAATATGACAATCCAAAAATCCGAAAACAATGCCCGTTTTTGCCGCCATGTTCAGAAGACTTTCATACAAAATTTATAAGTTTTTAACAAAAAAGGAAATGATAGGAGCATAGATATACTTTTCCTCTAAATTTTGATATAAGAATTTTTTAGATCAGACCAGTTTTCATGAAGAAAACAGCAGAATACGAAACGTCTTTTAGTCAAAGTTTTTGTAGGTAAAATCAGCCTGAGCTGCAGTTGTCCTTTTCGCACTTTACGGGGTGAGGTTGGAGGTGACGCGACGGGAATAGTTTCTTCAAATACCTATTTTTCAAATTCCTGTTGACTAGAGTCCGCTCTTAAGGGCCTTCCACCGCTTTCATGCCGTAAAATGGGTAACTGTTTCACGGCAAGAAAAGATGATGTTTCCGTTCTAAAGCATAATCCTTAGTAACTGCTAAGTTAAATGGTTTTTTCGTGTAACTAATAGGTTTGCTTTAAAAAAAGCACAGAAAAATTGATGGCTATAATTTCTTCATAACTGAAATAGCATATTGTAAATCAAAGAATATTCCAAAAGGAGGTACAATATGAATATTCTGCCTCCTAGTGGGCGCACGGCCAGTACTCCGTTAACATTGGGGAATATATTATACGCCTTAAATATTTGCGTTTTAGGACACCTAGTAAATCTAGTTGTGTGTTCAGCTATAGACTTCAGTTTTTAATTAACGTGACGATGAAGTTTGGCTTTCGCAAAAAAAAACTGAACGCTTGCAAATTTGTTCAGAAAAAAAGCATCGCAAACATGCTCAAATTAAAATGAGTGCCTATCATTTTTGTTGAGTAAAAATAAGAGACTTCTAATGAAGAAAAATTAAAATATATTTCTGTACGAAACAGGCGTGTTTTGATTGCATGCAGCAAACATATAATCAAATGCTCGTGTTTTACTAGATTTCAGATAGGAATGCCGGTGAAGCTCGCGGCGTTTCCACTATCTGTTGGACGATGCCTCTATAGTACTCACAAAGGTTGATGCCTTCACGGAACCTACAGTACATTAACAACTTAATTTGTTACCTCATTAAGGGCTTATGTTTTCGTGCACGACATTGCTCGAATTCTTGATAGAAGTAGATGTCAAATTCAAAATCAAAACATTTATTTCAATGACGCCATTAAATGGCACTTTGAATGACAGAAATAATAAGTACTTCTAGTTGTTGTAAGTGCTAGAACACAAAGTATATGCAGCTGGAATACGCCAGTAGCCAAATACGCTTTATAACTTTTTTGGATACCATACCGTATATTAAGTTGTTCTACATCATAAAAAGCAGCTTTAATAGAGCTACCGTGTTGGTAGTGTGTCTTTCAGGGCGTGTCTGAACAATTTCTGGTACTTATAAAAAGAAAAAGATTACGCCTTTATCCAGCAGTAAGAAGCAATTATTATTGCAAGTGCGAGTCGGACTCGCGCACGTAGGGTTCCGTAGCATTATCGCAAAAACGGCAAAGATATTACGTTTGTTTTACCTATGGGAGCCCCACTCAAATATTTGTTTTAGTCTTTTTTTAGTATTTGTTGTTACAGCGGCAACAGAAATACATCATCTGTCACAATTTCAACTGTCAATCTATTACGGTTAATGAGATAGAGCCTGGTGACAGACAGACAGGCAGACAGACGTACAGTGGAGTCTTAGTAATAGGGTCCCTTTGGGTACGGAACTCTAAAAAACTCATTTTATTTTTATCATGCATATTTGCACTCAATTTTTTTCTGCTCCTTAGAAACTACTTACCAAGGCATTAACCCGTATTGTATACAAATATTTGGCGTCCATTTCTCGTAAAGTTAACAACTATCGGTGATGTTTGCCAGGTGACGCGGCTGTGTGACCTGTCCTCGGAAGGCAATGCTGTGACGTCAGTCGCGTGGAGCGAACGGGGGCATTTAGTGGCAGTTGGGACGCAGAAGGGGCATATCAGCGTTTGGGATGTTGCTGTTAATAAGGAGGTAAGAACACTTTTTTTTTTGACAACCATATATACTAAACTCTTCTGCCAGCGGCTTCGCCCGCGTGAAAAGTGTTTTTAATCCCAAGGGAATATTATACCGGGATAAAAAGTCTTATGTGCTATTCCAGACTATAATCTATATCTGTGCCTTTAACCAGAACCGTTCAGCCGTTTTAGCATGATTGAGTAATTAACATACATCTTTTCATCCAAACTTTCATATTTATAATATTAGTAAGATTATAATATAGACAGGTTATTCTGATTCCAGAATAACCTGTCTATATGACTGATTATATATATATATGATGGATTACGGCTGAGTGACCTCCGACTTGGACTTGGAGGGTACCTATCGCAGAGAGGTCTGAGTACTAGCAGTGGTAACACTATATTATTATGGTGGTTCATGAGGTCCCGGCGCTAACAATGAAAATTTGCTTCGAATAAATATCACTAGATGGCGCGATATGCATCGATTTTTATTGAATTGTGTGTAAAATTAACATTTTCTAGAATTGATCATAAAAAAAATATGTTCTTTTTTAATCATCTCTCCTAAGCACAAAATTATGTAATAATGTGTTCTTATTTCAAAGATTATTTGAACGGATCATTTAAAATTGATTCCACTAGATGGCGTATTTTTAAATTTATGAGGGATTGCACTCGATTGTTAAAATTTGCACTGTAACACATTTTGGTGCAAAAAAACTGTGAAAACGTGCAAACTGTATTTAAAGAAAGTCACGAACCGAGAAAACCATATTACTTGCAAGTCGCTGCTAACACCATCTATAAAAATAATCATCTTAAACAGACGAAAAACGCTAGTTACGTCGGCACGGTTTCTTTGTATGGGATGTGACATCTGTATGCTAGCATATTTGCCGCAGTTTGTGTTTACAAATCACTACATAATTGAGAGACTGCAATACTGCACCTTACCCGCATACATTGTGAGTTATCATCATTATCATTATGTCAATACAATGTAAGTGATCGCGATCAGATATCTGAATGACACAGTGTATCATTAAATCAATATTATTACTTACACGTGTCTCTAAAGAAGGCAATGCACGAATGCACTCTTTGCCCTTAGAGCTAGATCAAACGAACGGTACTGTCCAGAACTATATATTACCACGGGTATATCTAAACCTAGAAGTGCCACCAGACGGCCACTAAAGTGCATTTTATCACTCAAATAAAATATCTAAAGTTGACGAGACAGAAACAAATTAATGAAATAAACAATCGAGAATTTATTCAAATGAAAAAATATGCGGCCATTTTTGTCTCTATAATTTTTAGAAGATTAGGTAGCAATACAATAAATTTTATTCTGTGTATTCAGGTGTGACCATAGTTAATTGGTAGAATTATGGTCTTTATAGCTTGAATTACTAATCAGCAATCAGTCGGAGCAACCAGTTTGTGTTGGTTCGATAAATTATGCATCCTGGCGGTCCTGAGACGCGGATGCATAAGTTTTATTAGAATATTGCCTACGCTCTAGGCCACAGATATAAATCTAACTAGATGACGCGATTGTATGTACTTCGCGTGCCATAAAACGGAGTAAAGTTTTAGCATTATCGGCACCGGAAATTCACCAAAATCTAATGCCTGATTACCCGACTGCCGAAGGAGCATAATGTGTTTCTCAGTCTATTTATATACGTATGTTTGTTCCTATATGGCGTTCTAGAGATCAAACGCGTTGGCCGATTTTGATGATTCTTACGTCAATCGATACGTCTTAACCCTGCGTGTGTCACTGGCTACATTAAAATTGGAAAATAGAAAAATGGCGGCTTTTGGGCGCCATATTGTGGGGGACCAAAATTTTTTTTTTGTAACCCATCGTGTATGGTATCAAAATAAAGGATTTTAAGAGGTGATTTCAAAAATATATGACACTTATATGTTCAAATGTACCTACCTAACTCAAAAAAAAAAACTAAAAAGTAATAAATAAAAAAAAATCAACAACCAAACTGCTTAAAAAGCGAACTAAAAAGACGTAAAAAAAGAAGAAAATCATGCTGTGCAGTCGGAGGATACATCTGGTTTTGGTCAGCCAGCTCGCGAATATGTATCCTCCGACTGCACAGCATGATTTTCTTCTTGTTTTACGTCTTTTTAGTCCGCTTTTTAAGCAGTCGGGTTTTATGATTTTTTTATGGCATATTGAGCTGTAAAGCAAGTATATAAAAAGTTGGCCGAAGCATTGGAAATGTTTTCTTAAATTGATAAGTTAGTAATTTGATAATTAATTTTTCGTGAAAAAGTTGGTTTTCATACAGATGGAGTCACTTGCGTTATCTAGTTAGATTTATGTCTGTGATCTAGGCGTAATTTACATCTTGATTTATTCCTGGGATATTAACTTATTATCTCACAGTTTCCTAGGTAAAGTAGCTCTTGGTTTAATATATGTTGTTGGTTATTCGAGTGTATATTGTCAAGAATGATGTGCTCATTCGTCAATGTCGTATAGATTTATTGAAGTCGACTATATCTATATATAGACCTTGAAAGGATAGTTTGGTGGCATCACTATTTATATCAGGCGCAAACTTTCAGGGATTGGAAGTTTTTATCAAGACTAATAATTGTATGTTGAAAATATCTCTATAGTCCTTCAGTTAAATAACCTAAAAATAATGGACATTTATTTTTTCTTTTGCCACGTAAACTAAAATTTACGACTATACCCTGCTTCAAAAGCGAACTAAAAAGTCGTAAACAAGGAAATAATCATGCTGTGCAGGCGGATGATACTCCAGATTTTGGTCAACTAGCCCGCGAATATGTATCCTCCGACTGCACAGCATGATTTATTCCTTGTTTACGACTTTTTAGTTCGCTTTTGAAGCAGTCGGGTTTTTTTGATTTAACTTTTTTTACTAAGTAAAATTGCTAGTATATTCGCATGGATGCAAGCGATGCAATTCGAGCGAAACGCACTTCATTTTTTTAAAAGATCTGAGCGATATCGCCTATCGACGCAATTTAAATTGCGTCGCGACATCAGGCAAGGGCCTTAGTTTTCACGGTGAGATTTCACAGAATAGCACCATAGGTTTTCTCCAACTTGATGCGATGAATTTTTGCCATTTTCTTGTAACTTAACAAATGAAATATAATTATCATTTAGAACGTGCACTTATCTAATACGAGCCTTTCTTGTGTATATATAATCTGAATCTCGGAAACGGCTCCAACGATTTTTATGAAATTTAGTTTGCAGGGCCTTTCGGGGGCGATAAAACGATCTAGCTAGGTTTCGTTTTTTAGAAAACGTCGTTTTCTCTATTTTTACCCGAGCAGAGTTCGATCGCCCAGGAGATATTATTAAAAGTGTATTTTTTGATCTTTTAAAAACGTTGCCCCACACTAGGAATTTCTTCCTGTATTGTGGGTGCGCTTACAAGCATATAAACTCACATACACAAACACCCAGAGCCAGAACAACTATGTGTAGGTCATACAAATATTTGTTCCGTGCGGGAATCGAACCCGCGACACGCAGCGCAGCAGTCAATCGCTCAACCACTGCGCCAACCGTGCGCCAAATAATATTAAGACGACGACTAACGCCACGACCTTGAGGGAACAAAATGCGCACTCGTTTCACACTCGCGCGACCCAAAATTTAGTAGTTTTTTGTACTTTCCTTATTATTCTATGACTTTAAAAAAAAAACTTCAGATCAAAATGTATATAATTAAATTGTCTTTGATATGGTGTCGATTTCATTAAAATACGCTCAGCGGTTTTGGTGCGATTGTCGTGTTTTTGTCCGTTTTAGACATAACTTTACAAATTAATTACACCATGTTATACGAATAAAACTCAAATTCTGCTCAGATGAAATTATTAAGAAACTGGTCTAATATAACATATATTTTTTCCAAAAAATTACGACTAGCCGTTTAGACGTGATTCTCATTTTAAAATCAGGTACTCAAGGGAATCGGCGCCTTAATTATCAATTTCTAGCTCTTGGTATATAACTAAAGTGTCCATTGTCTTCAGGTGACTAAACTCCAGGGACACATAGCTCGGGTGGGCGCTCTGGCGTGGAATGGCGATATGCTCAGTTCCGGCTCCAGAGATAGGCATATACGGCAAAGGGATACAAGGACACCACGTAAGTAGAACGAACCTATTGCTTTTTACCTCACAGAATCTTCTAGAATTTCGTCACTGGTGGATCGAAAACGTAGACTAATACTAGCTGTCCCACGCGGCTTCGCTCCCCGTCAACTGGCTACCTACCTACCTTCCCATCTAACCTACCTACCCTACATACCTACATGATTGTTGCGAAACTTTAACCGCGCGCACGCAACGGAAGCTCTCAAAAGGAAAATACAAACATATTCCAAACCTGTAAGTGAAAAAGAGAAAAGTAAAATAAACTACAATATTCTTTTGTTTTTTTTTATATTTGTTATAGGTTCGCGTTTGACCACTATCTCGCCTGATGTTAAGTGATGATGTGGTCGAAGGTGAAGCACGCTTGCCTAGAAGTAACCTATTCACTCTTGACTTGAAAACCCCTAGGTTGTAGCTATCTGGAAATAAAGACGCCGGCAGGGAATGCCACTCCTTAGCTGTACGCACAATGAAAGTATCTTAACTCTTTTCACTTTTGAGATAATGCCCTATGCTAGACAGACTTGACTTAGAAGTTCATCATCTTCCTGCCCCTGTCCCATGCTACTTGTGGTCGGCGCAACACGTTTTCTTCCTCCATACCGTTCTATCCCCCGTCACGCTATCACTAACTCCCTTTTCTTTCATATCACTCCTCACACAGTCCATCCATCTTTTCTTTGGCCGACCGTCTTACGGCACTAGATCGGTGGGAAGCCCTTAATTGGGCTAGAAGCAACTTGAACGTTGTACTAGTCTAGGCTCTCTGTGCGCGAGCCCACCTAGGCGTTTGGCAATAACAGTAAATGTCTAGGTTGTAGACTTGTAGCGTACTTAGCACCGAGCACGATAGTTAAATTTAACCAAAGCGCCTGCTTACAATGGTCTAGAGACAGACGGTTTAGTTGTACAAAGGGTGGGACAGCTCATAAGTACCAGCCTGGTTAATTACTTGCTATTAGAAGAACAGCGTTCCTCAAAGTATAGAACATTTCTGCAATTCGGCAGACCGAGGCGCGAGGGTTGAATTGTCGTAAGTTAGCAACTGGAATTATTATTTGTTCAAAAATTTGTATAGTTCTGTTATAGATGTTTCTTTTTCCTTACAATAAAAAGCTTAATTACTCAAATTCTGTCAGCACGATTTAAAAATTATTTTCCTCAATTAAGTACTGATTAAAATAATGCTTCATTTATTCTGTAAAGACTTGTTTTACAACTTAAAAGGCCTTTGCCCTGCTATGCCACAATTACTGGCTGGTATTTTGATATCATACGGAGGCGCAATTAGTTTCCAAGTTTGAGATTCATTTTCCAAGCCCCGTTGCACCTCAAAGGCTTGCGCTCACGACTTTGCGAGTTCAACGACAATGCAATTATGCGGCGGTGTTATACTTAGTACTTTGGTGGGTACGATGACATGTACACTGAAGAGCATAAAAAACCGGTCAAGTGCGAGTCGAAGTCGTGCGCCGAGGGTTCCGTACCTACCCAATACGGCATATTGGGTATATATAATAAAATTACATCTATATAATATATAGTAATCATTTACTTCGATTTTTAACTTATTTAGTTTTTGTAATTTTTCCATTATTTGTGCTGTAAGGCCTTACTTTTTGTAGGACCTAAGGCGCAGGCCACATAGAAATGGGGCCAGGCGCGGACAAGGCACGGGCGGTTTCCTATTCCATTCTAATTTCAAACAAAATGCATGGAAATAAAGCGCAATTTAGGACACACAATATGTCGTTGCTCGGACGTGATTTTCGGCGCCCGCGCCTGTCCAAATTGCGCTTTATTTTCATGCATTTTGTTTGAAATTAGAATGGAATAGGAAGCCGCCCGTGCCATATCCGCGACCGACGCCATATCTATGTGGCCTGCGCCTAATAGGGACTATAGACCTCAGTATCTGGTATAAATTTCAACTTGCTAGGTAGTTCCTGAGAAAATCGTTGGTGACACTCGGACAGACGGACAGACAGACAAGAGTGTGATCTTATAAGGGTTCCTTTTTTACCTTTTGAGGTACGGCACCCTAAAAATGAATAAAAATTGCGAAATTCAAGAGCATAAATAAATAGACACTAGCGAACTTCAAAAATGATTTCCTTTGGTAATAGAAGCTCTGATAGGGAGGGACAAGGTAAATACTTTCTCCGAATAATTTTTCTCGATGGTGGTATTGATAGATATTATGAGGTGCTGTGCAGACAAATTAAAACAAACTTGCGATTTATGTAATATCATAATCATTTACTTTTCCTGCAGCTTCGTATCCGTGGCTTATCTAACAGGAACCGTGTTAATTCGGGACTCAGCGTTTATGCATTTTTAACCCCCGGCGGAAAAAGAGGGGTGCTATAAGTTTAACTTGTGTTGTTTGTAGAGAGCAGTGGTGGCCCAGTGTTAACGGCCGCGATTTCGTGGGTTCGAACCCAGGCAGGCGCTTTACTTTGTGTTTATTATTTAATCACCACTGCTTTCAAAACAGTGAAGGAAAACATCGTGAGGAAGCCGGCATGTCCTAGAACCAAAAAATCGAGGACATGTCATGACATCCACCAACGCGCACCGGGCCCGCGTGGAATACGGTCCATTTCCTCGCACAGAGAGCAGGCCTGTGTCCCAGAAGTGGGAACATTATAAGGATGATGATGATGATTTGTGTTTGTTTATCTGTCTGTGGCATCATAGCTTCTTAACAGATGAACCGATGTTGATTAAGTTATTTTTGTTTGAATTGTGACTTTATCGATAGTGTTCTTAGCTATGTTTTGATGCAAATCGGTTCAGCCGTTTAAAAGTTACGGGCGTTTTACTGTTTGAATCGGCGTGTTTTCGCAAGATAACTTCGTGTCATAATTACGTGTTCGATAGATTGTCGATCGAAGCTTGTCTACTACTAGATAAATTATTTAGTTTAAAAACATGAAATAAAAAGGTGTCGAGGGTTATTTTATTTTTCGTAATCAAATTAGTACTTACCTCTTTATGATAATGATAGTTTAGATATAAATCTACAAGAAATTCACATTCGAATTTCAAAAAGTACACACATTTACATATTCTTGCTCGTGAGTGTACCACTGTAGTTCTCTGTGTAGATACTTGACATATACAGTGCATTACGGTGCATCGAGATAAATCGTACAATGATCTTGTTGGTAAATATTCACTTAAAGTTCTCCATTTAGAAGGGTTTGTGAGAACTGACACGGTATTATGCACTTTATTAATAAAGAACGTTCTCATTGTGCATTTGTGATGATAACTGGTACGGTGATCTTGTCATGAAAGGTTTTGAGTGCATATTGCAATTTAGGGAATAAAAAAAATTTTGGTCGTACGAAAAGAGTTTTAAGTTTTTTTCGACAGGAAATGTGTGTAATTTCATTATTTACTTAAACGGTTCACTTGTTATTTATACTCACTACATACCTCAAAATTTTAAAAAAGTTGCCACTTTTACAGTTTTTTTCCGTCTAAAATGGCACAAAAATGAGTATACACATTTTACTCTCTTTCCAGTTTCAAGCTTTAAGTGGGTAGTTAACATTTATTAAGCAACCCACCACCAACCTAAAATGCCTAGGTGCTGCTTACCTTATAATCATAAACACTTAGGTAATCAGAACTCAAAAACATAAAATGTGACAAACAGGCCACTTTGGATGGGTGGCCGGTCAATTATGCCAATAGTGGTCAAGCGTAAGCCTATCTAAAAACAAAAATGTGTTTAGTTGTATGATAAATGCAGAAACTAATTTATAATGATCAGAATACTAGCTACTGCCAGCTGCTTCGCCCGCGAGTATGTGGGAAATTAGCCCACGGGAACGGTTCATTTTACCGAGATAAAAGTAAAATTTCACAATTTAGAAAACCCCCGACGCATTTATCTTGCGACAAGTAAAATTTCACAATTTAAAAAACTCCCGACACATTTATCTTGCGAAAACACCCCGATTCAAACAGTAAAATGCCCATAACTTTTGAACGGCTGAACCGATTTTATTCAAACATAGCTAAGAACACTCTCGACAAAATTACCTTTCAAACAAAAAAACCTAAGTAAAATGCGAGTCTAAGGGTGGCAAAGGGGATTCATCTACCTATCCTATCCTTAGGACTTCTCCGCTTTAAGAGCTTACTTACTTCTCTACTACTCACGACCTACTACTACTATGTTTATTCATAATATTACGTTATAAATATAATCCCGACTTACAAGTTCAAAGCCTCTTAATCACACGATACTGCGTGGGTAGTTACTCCACAAAAGCCTCACATTTACACGTCTATATCGAAGGTCTACAACCTACACAAGATCTAGCAAATACTTACCATCTTCCGTAATATAATACTGCGTACAGTTACCTCCCATCGCAAGCCCTTACGGTGCATCGAGTAAACTGGCCCATGTAGCGTGCGCCATGTTCTTGTTAGTAAATTTATACATGTTCGCAGATGTGTTTAGGAAGATTTTTCTCGAATTACTTCTTGTTTATGGTTGTTAGACTAGTTGGACTGATCGTGCATACCGCCGAATGTTTCCGAAATATCATTTTTGAACTTATTGCTAAAGGTTTAATGGTGAAAGTAGTCGACTGAGAACTTTGGTCATGTATAGCTGAGAATTTGCCCAGTCAACCACTAAAAGCATAAAAGGCAAAAAAACCCGACTGCTTCAAAAGCGAACTAAAAAGTCGTAAACAAGGAAAAAATCATGCTATGCAGTCGGAGGATACATATTCGCAGGCTGGCTGACCAAAATCTGGTGTATCCTCCGCCTGCACAGCATGATTTTTTCCTTGTTTACGACTTTTTAGTTCGCTTTTGAAGCAGTCGGGTTTTTTGATTTTTTCAATTAAGTTTTTTTATTTATAACTTTTTAGTTAGTTTTTTTCGAATTACATACATTTAAACATGTAAGTATTATATATTTTTGAAATCACCTCTTAAAACCCTTTATTTTGATACCCCACACGGTGGGTTTGGAAGAAAAAAATAATTTGGGCCCCCACAATATGGCACCCAAAAGCCGCCATTTTTCAATTATCCAATTTTAATGTAGCCTCTGACACTCGCAGGGTTAAGACGCATCGATTGACGTATGAACCTTTAAAATCGGCCAACGCGTTTGGTCTCTGGAACGCCATATAGGAACAAACATACATACATACATACTTACATACATACATACATAGACTGATAAACACAATACCCTCCTTCGGCAGTCGGGTAAAAAGTGTTAAAGGCATAATTGCGGAGTGACCGTCAGGGACCTTTGGTAATAGTAATATAACTGACTAGCTGTCCCACGCGGCTTCGCTCCCGTCAACTTGCTACCTACCCACCCATCTTCCCTACCTACCCTACATACATGATTGTTGCGTAACTTAAACCGTTTACGCAGCGCACGCAACGGAAGCTCTCAAAAAGGAATGATTGTGCCCGTTTTTGCGTCATTTTTCATTTATGCTTCGCTCCTATTGGTCGTAGCCTATAACCTTCCTCGATAAATGGACTATCCAACACAAAAATAATTTTTCAATTCCAACCAGTAGTTCGTGAGATTAGCGCGTTCAAACAAACGAACAAATTCTTCAGCTTTATAATAATATTAGTATAGATATATAACTGACGAGGAAAATGCATTTCACGAATAAATTTTCCCAGTCCAAAAATATCCTGCTAGGTGTCAACAGCGAATCAAATGTTGACAGATTGTGACATACATCGGATTGATTTGGAATTGTCTTTTTTATTTTTTATTTTTTTTGTTACTTATACAATATAAACTTGACATTGTACCTAATCTTATCTTGAGGCATTTATGGGATAAATTTGAAACTGGAATTTTCTTTTGGAACATATTTTTAATTTTCTGCGGCTCAATTTTCTAATAATTTAATTGACCTCAACGTGTATTATTATAATTATTTTTTTAATTTTTATTATGTAATGTTCGACACAATGTAAATTGTTTGAGAATAAATAAATGAATGAATGAATGATTTGATTTCTGAATTATTATTCGGCAATCAAATCACTGTCATATTATTAATAGGAGCATGATTTTTTTTCTAAAAAGTAAAAATTCTTAAATAAAGAAAGTAGCATTTAGAAACTATACTTACACCCAAGTTAACAATCTACAATCGATAACGCCAGTAGAAAACGAATCAATGTATGGGAATGACACATCTGAACGTTAAGTCACGTGGGTCAGACCATACAGATAGAAGGCGTTAACGATTGTAGAAAGAGATTCGATACGAAACGTTTGTAACTTGGCTAGGGGGGCTGACATCTAGTAGAGGGCAATTTATAACGTGCCCCAAAATCTTTGTACCGGGTTTTTTGCAGCTACCTATATAGCAACAAAAGTCTAAAGCACCAGCAAACGCAAAAAAAAAACATAGTATCTCACGAGTTCTCTAGACCTACCATCGCCAAGGTCACATAAAGTTTAGATACACTTGACAAATTGCATACGACATTAACCAGGTTATTAACCTTCCATGAGTCATACTAAACATTAAATTTTGCTCATTTCCAGCGGTGCAAGCCTCCCGAGTACTCCAAGGCCATAGACAGGAGGTGTGCGGACTCAAATGGTCGCCGGACGGACAGTCGTTAGCGTCCGGAGGCAACGACAATAAACTCTTCGTTTGGTCTAATGTAAGTGTTGCAAAAAAGTTGTTAAATACGGATATTGTCTATTAGATTGGTTTTTATGAGAGGATGTGCATGCAGCGTTTTGTTGAGGAAATTATGGGTCAGAAAAAAACGCAAATTGGCTCATTTTTCAGTGTTATCATGAAGGTATATTACATAATGGATTGGGCAATTGGTTTCAAACAGTCAGGATGAAAATTACTACAAAAGGTAGGCCAATGAAGCGGTTGACGTAATTCGCTTGTTGAAAGGCCGCTGAGTCAGTACTAAATTCACATAATTAAGAACTCTGCAGCCTATGGAATAGAGTCTAAAAAACTCTATTTTAATTTTTAAATGTTAACTACTCCCAATTAATGTTAGAACTAGTAATAAAATCTAAAGGTGACTAACAACCATGTCATTGCAATTTTGCCTCGAATAAAGTAACATAATTTTCACCACATAAACCTATTGTTTGCCGTGGGAAAATGATATATTGATAAGGAATTGCGGTAACACGCAAAATTTAACGTATTGTTATTATAACGAACTGCGATAAGAATAGTATTAATTGTTTCCGCTTTGATTATAATGGGAACTAACATTATTTGGAACATTTTCTTCGACTATTCACTTTTAGTTGGAGGTAGGATTTCTTCGATTTTTAGAGCTGATGATGGAAGTTAAATTGAATTTAAAAGCAAGTAGGCATCAGAATTCAACTACATACATATCACTCCTGTGTCCTTTGAAGGGTATAGCTTAGTTATTGTACCAGTTATATAATATACCCGCATTCAACAAATAAGAACTTCAATTCTGTTGACCCAATCAGTAAAAGTACAAATTAGTTATGTCCTGGCACAGATAATATAATACTAGCATACAGATGCCTCATCCCATACAAAGAAAACGTGCCGACGTAACTAGTGTTTTTCATCTGATTTTACTGATTATTTTTTGTAAATCAGTCGCGTTCGGTTCCGTTACAGGACATAGATGGTGATCTATCTATCGCCGTGGAACGAAACCGAAGGCGATAGATTTACAAAAAAAAAAAAAAACAGAATAATCAGACGAAAAACGCTAGTTACGTCGGCACGGTTTCTTTGTATGGGATGAGACATCTGTATGCTAGTACTATATTATCTGTGGTTCTGGTAATTTGCTGACTGGCAAATCTTTCACCTTACCATGCGATATTCTCGCAAAAATTAAAAAAAATACCACCTTATGATATCTACTAGTTCACTAACCAAACTTTTCTTCTATTCCAGCACTCAACATCGCCCGTCCAGACGTACTCGTCACACGTAGCAGCCGTTAAAGCGATCGCGTGGTCGCCGCACCAGCACGGCTTGTTGGCGTCTGGTGGCGGCACCGCAGACAGATGCATACGATTCTGGAACACGCTGACGTCGCAGCCGATGCAGTGTGTCGATACTGGTATGTAATAGTTAATATATATGTCGCAAACACGAAGGCTTCCTTCCATATACCCTCGTACTTGTGGGCTTATCGTGGGTTATGCATGCACGAGGCAGGTAACTTATGCCGTTTTAGAGATATTCCATTGTCCAATTCTAGTAGCAAGTTGACGCGCCAATTTGAAATCACTTTTACTATTCACTAGCCTGATACTTTTAGACGCAACTCCACCGGCACCAATCATGCAACTCATGACACTTCATCGCGATCCGGTCTCCAGTTCAAAGATTACTATTCAAGTCCACCCCGCGCTGCCGCGCGCCTTCGCGTTTCCCTCCAAATTGTCTGTCACCTGTCACTTTGCTCTAGGATTCAAATCCTTCACTAGCATTGGACACTGGAGAAAACTAAGTGTTACCAACCAAATAAAATCTAATTGAAATTTGAATCAGAAGCTAAATGTTGCCAATTAAACAAAACTGAATTGATAAGTTTACAAGCGATATTTCTTCGTTCCCAACTATTAATCATTTACCTTCCTCCGATATATATATGTCGCAAACAGGTAGGCTTTCCTTCCATATACCCTCGAGCTTGTGGGCTTATCGTGGGTAATGCGTGCGCAAGGCGGGTAACTTATGCCGTTTTAGAGATAGTCCTTGATCCATCAACGAAGCAGTGGATTCGGCCACCAATCGTTTCGCTTTCTCTCAACAAAACCACACTTTGTCAAGTTTATACACGCCACTTTAGAATAATACCTCCAAACTCTTTTTAACCACCAAACGCTTGTCCGCGCGTTTTCTTTCTAACTCCAGCACAACAATGGCGAGAGAACCCACACAGAGCGCCACTATAGACGCTCGCCGCTTTATTATTGGCTCAAGCACACATCCGGCAAAACTACCGCTTTTAACATCCAATCGAATTCAAGTATTTTGACATAAGGAAAATGAAGTGTTGTCAATCGAATAAAATCTAATTGAAATTTGAATCAGAAGCTAAATGTTGCCAATTAAATAAAACTGAATTAATAAGTTTACAAGCGATATTTCTTCGTTCCCAACTATTAATCATTTACCTTCCTCCGATATGTATAACAAAGAAAGTATGTATGTATGTTCCTTATAGACTCCGAAACGGCTGGACCGATTTGAAAAAATTCTTTCACCGTTAGGTAGCTACACTATCCCCGGGTGACATAGGCTACCCACGGGAACGGGAACAACGCGGGTGAAACCGCGAGGCGTCCGCTAGTAATATTATAAAGAGGAAATATTTGTTTGTTGGTTTGTATCGATAAGGCTTCGAAACTACTGGACCGATTTAAACCATTTTTCACCAATGTAAAACTAAATTATCAAGAAGTAACATAGGCTATAGTTTAATTTAAATCAAAAGAATGAGGTCCTTAAGAAATGGTAGGGTGGGCAGGTAGGTAGGTAGATGACGGGAGCGAAGCCGCGGGGGACAGCTAGTAGTTAAGACGGTACCCTGACCAAAAAATCGGCATGAGATATGAGCATTCCTATTGGTCTAGCGGCACTGGTGGCGCATGAATTACAGTAGTGAATACGCCCAGATTTTAGAATAAAATCTTTAAAAAATCGAATTTTGGTCTTATGAAAAAAATAATTCTACAAAAATGTTCGTTATTAAATTGTCTATCCATTAGTGTTAGTACAAAAAATAATCAATGAACACTTTACGAGGAGATGCAAAATATCAATAATTATTACTCATTTTTATGTTTTTTTGGAAGTAGATTAGTGAAATATATACAACATTTAAAAAAAAACTAAATCTACCATTTTAGAATCAATATTATGTAGAAATTTAATGTATTTTTATTAATTGATATTTCTTTTTAAATAACGAGTAGATAGCTCCTAAAAACAGCACAAAAAACGGCTTGCGCGGCGTTTTGCTCGGGGAACCGCCTTAATATACTCAGATATAACAGCTGTGAAAGCGATCGCGTGGTCTCCGCACCAGCACGGCTTGTTGGCATCTGGTGGAGGCATCGCCGACTGATTTTGTACGATGTAGTATGTCGATACTGGTATATTGTTAACCAACAGTTTCTTTAGCCTTTAATAGCTCTTATGCAGAATTGGACATAGGAAAATGTTTTGTGTCTCTGCAATCCATGAAAATAAGACTAGATAGGTATGCCAAAATAAACCTTAAACTCGTAGGTCAAATGAGGATTATCTATAATCCCTATACGACTTCTTTAGTCTATTATCTTCCACTTGCCATTTTATTGCCAACTAGCTGAGCCCCGGGCTTCGCTCCCGTCAACTGGCTATCCTGCCTACCCAGCCTATCCTGCCTACTTTGCCTACCCAGCCTTCCCTGCCAAGTGCCTACCCTGCCTAACCTGCCCACCCTGACTACCCTGCCCACCCTGACTACCCTGCCCAGTGCCTACTCAGCCTACCCTGACTACCCTGTCTACCCTGTCTAGTGCCTACCCTGCCTACCCTGACAACCCTACCAACCTTGCCTACCATGCCTAACCAGCCTACCCTGCCTACCTAATATTTTTTATGTATCATCAATAGTTTTCTCAGCGCACACCAAATAATGAATTTTACAGGCAACATTTTGCTACTTTGGGTTACATTATTGAAATTTTCATAAGGATCTCTAATTTATTTGAAAATATAGCCTATGACACTCAGGAATAATGTAGCTTTCTACTGGTGAAAGAATTATCAAAATCGGTGCAGTAGATCCAGAGATTACCCCCTACAACGTCATTAACTCACAAACTTTACCTCTTTATATTATTAGTATAGATTATATTTAACCTGTCTTCTTTTGTCTACAGGATCACAAGTATGCAATCTGGCGTGGTCGAAGCACTCCAGCGAGCTGGTATCAACGCATGGTTACTCGCAGAACCAGATCCTCGTGTGGAAGTACCCGTCCTTGACGCAGGTATGTGCCGAAACATTTGTTTTACTTTTCATTCTCATAATACTGCAAAGTAAACTGGACCTTATGTAAAGTAGCAAAAAAGTTCTAAGTCACATGGTCGTTCATTGCATTTGCAACAATCTTATTGCAGTGAATTGCATGTTCTATTTGTAAAAGTTTGAATTTTACAGCACGTTTTTGCAGTACAGACTTCCTATTCTATATTTCTACTATAGTCTTGATAACTTGACAACATATTTCATTTTCTTTCTTAGGGTACCCATACATAGCATACCCAAAGGTTAAAAACGGGACCCTCTTACTAAGACTTCACTATCCGTCTGCTTGTCTATCTACCAGGCTGTATCTCATCATGAACCGTGATAGCTAGACAGTTGAAATTTTCACAGATGATAAATTTCTGTTGCCACAATAACAACACTAAAATCAGTATAAAATAAATATATTACCGGGGCTCCCATACAGAAAATGTATTTTTTTGTCGTTTATTGCGATAATGCTACGGACACCCTTCGAGCGCGAGTCCGACTCGCACTTGGCCGGTTTTTTTTAATAACTAAACTAGTTAAACTCTTGATTGAAAACTATTTTTTTTTTTTTCCACAGGTGGCCAAACTAACAGGCCATTCATACCGCGTCCTCTACCTAGCCCTGTCGCCCGACGGCGAGGCGATAGTGACGGGCGCAGGCGACGAAACCCTCCGTTTCTGGAACGTCTTCTCCAAAACACCCTCACACAAAGAAAACAAGAGCGTCCTCAACCTCTACACGGCACTCAGATAAACTTTTATCATAGACATATAGACCTTTTGTATATACTAGCTTTATTTATTTATAGAACTTTAACCCATACGGTGTTTCGAAGTATTTTTCTCGGTTTTAAAATAAGCTGGACTATTAGGTCGTTTGTAATTCGTGTTCGTTTGGTTTTGGTGGTTCGTTTTGTATTTAGAAAATATGTTGTTTTTTTTTTGTAGTGGCAACATCGTGTTTGACAGATGGCGCTATAAACGGTAGTGTCATCTGTGCCACAGTGTTGCCAAATTCAGCTTTTGGTCCTTTTATGCTTAAAATAAATCACCACACCGTACTAAATCATTATTTTATACATAATGTACACTAGTTTGTGTATAAGTTATACAAATACATACTGTAATAATGTATATTTGTTTACACTCCCGATGTACATAGGTTTCTGTACAGGTTTAAGCGATAATTCTACAGTTCTTTGATAGAATTGTGTTGCCTCGCTAATTATGTTTCTATGTATTTATCAGAAATGGATGCAGACAAAGGATAGAGTCGTCAAAAATATTAATAAACTTGAAATATATTATTAATATTATAAGAGCTTTAACGACTCTAAATATAAAACTTCAAAAGTTATACTTCAATTTCTATTTACCTAAACAGGGTAAAAAATGCATGTTTTTTTGATGAGTCTTGTACTCAGTATATTACAAAGTTGTACAATAAAGGTGAAAAAACCAAACTGCTGAGCAGGAGCTATTTGTCTTTAGTTTGCATTCTGTATTTGAAAACTTAGACGATAGAGGGAATGGACTATTCGGTCTACGGAAAATGTACCTTGCAAGTTAGATAGGTATAGCACTTTAAGAGTGCAAATAGCTTGCATGCTTTTGTAATATTCTTCAATCAGAAATACTATAATAACTTCTGATTGGTGAAAGTTACATGCATGTCTATTTTTGCTCTAAGTTAACGAGGAAAATTACTTAGTGCATTTTCTATCTTTAATCTGATAAGTACAGCTTGGGCCACAGGAGAGGAACTACCAATCAGCTGGTCCGTAGACAGCGGCCATGTTTGCCATAAAGTTGTCTATGGATCACCGATATTGAACCTTCTTCCTGAAATCCATAGAGGGTGGCGTTTATGATCAGTCTTACTTGCAGTATTTTCCAAGACATCTTCCAATGTGTTTCCATAGAGTAGTGAGATATAAAGTTTTTAATTGAGGAACACAGTCCCATCTCTCTATCGTCTACTTTTTTAACCCATATACAGATAATGAAATGAAAAAAAAATTGTCTTATTATTGAAAAACTACACTAAACGATTTTTCATTGAATTAACTAATCATTACGTTTTTCTGTTCCAGCATTTTTTGTTTCGACTTTTATCAGTTGATAGAAAGATATACTTTTAGGGATTAAAAATATCATTCTCTCAAATGAGTTTCAGTCGATGTTAGTTCGAGGTTATTCTGGCGCCAATAAGTGAGGAGTATTTAGAACGAGATAGAAAAAAGTACGATAGTACAAGGCTTTGAATACAGCTAAACCTTTAATATGTTAGTTTTTAATAGAGTATAAAAATAAATGAAATCGCATTTATTAATTAATGTAAATTTTAAGTTTATATGTATAGAAAGTAAATTAGAGGTGCCTCAGTTATGATCTCATTAACAACCCTACGATCTTGATTATGGCAACACTTTTTTTTTAGAAATTTTTCTTCTTTACCTTATTTATTCTTTTCTTCAGAGTAGTTTATTTTTATTTACTTATTTTATTGTAGCTTGTAGTGTTTGGAATAGATAATAGTAAGTCGCCTATCTCTTAGTGCCGATTACTCCAATGAAACTAATCGCGATTAGTTCAACTAAACTCAGTTTAATCAAATACAGCGTTCTGATTGGTAGTTTCTCAGCTGTCTCAACCAATAAGACCGCTGTATTTACATGAACTGAGTTTATGCAAACTAATCGCGATTGGTTTCATTTGTGCAATCGGCCCTTAGTAGATTAGCAACACATACAGTAATCTCCAATTTTTTCGGCCGGCTTAATGTTGCAGTGAGCTTCTGAATGCGCATGCGCATCGGGAAGCTCTACGTCCAACACGGCCAAATAGATTGAGGACTGGCAATTTCTTTGAAAGAAGCTTTCGTAATGAAACGAAGGATTTCTTCGACAAATTGATAAATACTACAAGTTATAATTATTTTTCCGAGGCATCCTCTGTTACCTTATATTTTTATGTATGAAGTTTTCAATGTCCTATTAGATGTGTAACCTAATTATGTAAGAATTATATTTGACGCGTGCAATGTAGTAGTTAATAAATTGTATTGTGTATATAACTGAGTGTGACTAAGAATATTATAACGAAAAAATATTTTGCAGTACTCTAGGAAGGCGATAGTTGATGCTTTGCAATGGAGTTTGTATTTAGGGACGTATAGAATTCTTTCGATGCTTTGAACTTGGAAAAATATTCCAGTGATCGCTGTATCGATCAAAACGGTTTTATATTTACTTATAATACGAATTAAACGTCTGCGTGTGGTTCTAGATTTTATGCACTCTCAGTTTCTAAATTAAAAGGAAATGCGGTGGCAGACATCCAAGTGAATATCCTAAGTAAAATGTTCATTATTCGAGGTTTGGCTCTCACCTATTTCTTCCTCCAATATTGGACCAATTTTAAAATAAGAAAGATATATACATTATCTTTCGAAGCACTAAAACTCTCAAAAATTGCTCAAAATTCCGCTTTCAGCAGGGGCCTAGTGAACAAATTCGACAACTACAAATAAAAATTACATATGTTTTTTTTTTTCAATTTATGGAATATCTTTAAAATTTGTCTGTGTAATGGAGAAGGAAATAGGCGAGAGCCAAACCTCAAATTATGACTTTTTACTAAGAAAATGCAGTCTGAGATCTCTGCTCGCATTTCTTCTTAAGAGCGCGGTCCTATCGATAGCTATTTAGCTAGTTAACTCTATTTCCAAACTTATGAACGATTTTTATTCCCATCTCTGTCTATCCTTGTAGATCTAATTGTTGTGTATCTCTTCTTCTACTACAAATTTACTATTTAATAGCTCTCAATGTGACCACGGTCTTACTGTCTGCCAAAAGTAAATTCTCTGCTCTGGGATTTGAATAGAAGTATTTCTGGCGGTGAATAGAATCCAGTCAGTCCACAACGATACGTGTTCCATCGTATCGCCTCGCCTTTATAGAATACTGCTTTTAAATGAATTATTAATTATGTTCCATAAGGGTTCCCGCACCCAAAAGATAACATTTTTGTTCTAACTAAAATTGTTTTATTAATCAAAAGTGATTGTGATTGCGTGAATCAATTATCCGTATACTGCAATTTTTTGTAAGTTGTCAGCTTTCTTGTCATATTGCATAAAATAAGTTTGTTGCTGTATAAATGTATTATTTTTCTAATGTGACTTGATACCTGACAACGTTTTGTGGTAAAATAATACATAGTTTAAGAGACAACAACGTTAGGACATATCAATTGTAATAAACATTCCTTTTTCAGGCTTTTTGCATGTTCATTTAAGTTAACGTAAATTCAATAGTAGCATACTTATGACTTCAACGTTCTTCTCTCTCAGACTAAAAAAATATTAATTAAAAACACATATTATTATTATAAATCTCGAAACATTCAAATATTTGAAAATAAAATTGTCATAACAAATCTATTTTCTTCAAAACGAATAATTTTCTGAACATTGTGTAATTCCTTGTGCATTATTAAATATTTAAAGTAGTAAATATCTTAAGAATTAATAGCCCACTACTATTTATAGAGAAAAGATTTATTTATATAAAATAAAGAGTGAATAAATAATATATTAAACTTGTACCTATAGACTGACGTATCCATTTTATGTTGTTAATTTTTAATATGTATTTTAGATAATTAAATGTTTGATTGTGTGCTGTATTAGTGTGTTTTTTATAACTACCCTAAGCCCATCAGATATTAGTAACCTAAACATAACATAAATATTTATATCTTTTCACTAAGGTGTCTTATAAACTAATACATAAAGGTTCAATATTATTTTTATCACGAAAATAAACTACATTTTTTATTGTTTTTTTTTTATAATTCATTTTATAAAAATATATATAAAATGTAGATAATAAAAAAGTAGTGGCATAAAGAACATAATTTTATTGCTATTGAATGAAAAATAGGTAAATTTCCTCTATACTTACTTCTTGGTAAAAAGCTTAAATCCATTCATTTATTCACTGACAGACAATGCTCAGTCTAAACAACGGGTCTTTATTAACTCTTGGTTAAACTCTTCGATGTAAGGATAGTAGCTTCGGGCCAGGTGGAATAGGACTTCAAGAAACTCGCCACTCTATTAGAAACTCTCCAGAACTATTTGACGGATGGAAGAATAGAACTATTGATTTGCTGAGAGTAAGTAATCCCAACAAAAGCTATAGGTAGTCCTTGAATAGCATTGGTATTTAGTGTGAAGTTAAAGATACACCTTCCTAAAACTGATCCAGCCTAGTTATGAAGGCCCCTCCGGAATCGTGGGCAGCGATCGCACTCGTTCCACTAGAATCCCCTATTTCAATCCCCCAGGGGATTATACAGCACTCAATGTTCCACTACGATCCCCTATGCAGGGGATTCTATAAGTACTAATAAGTTCTATTAGTCCCTTCTAAATAAAAAAGTACTGCGTTCTGCGAGCAATGTGCCCTGCCCACTGCCATTTAAGTTTCTTAATTCTTCAGGCTATGTCGGTAACTTTGGTTCTCCTGCGGATTCGTGCCTTCCGTCTGAAGTAACCTAATAAGAGACAGCTTACACTAACCAGTGAATTGCGGGTACAATATTCATTGATGAACTAAATTACACATATTATAGAGTTAATCATAACCCTTCCATTTGGCTTCGCCGTAGTCGGGTAAAAATTGCTCTAGCAAACGGAGCCACAGAGAAATATCTCTTGAACGCTATTTTTGACCTTAAATAGTGTGAAGTAATAATAAAACACGTCAACATCCATATCTTCACGTCTATATAATAACTGAACATGAACTCAGCGGCACATGACAATTTTATCAGTTAAATGCTCAACGCTGTTCACGACGTGCATGACATACTCCCTCAGTCGATCCTTGCTTTTCTGCAGGTAAGGCAGCACCGCGCCTTTCTGGGCAGCTTGGTTGAACTCCTCGATGTAAGGGTAGTAGCTTCGGGCTAGGTGTGATAGGGCTTCTAGAGTTTCCAATTCTTTCACATACAGAAGTGGAGCACTCTTGATTTTGCTGTCGAAGGTAGCGGAACAGAAGAGATCCGTCTCGCAGAGTTCTTGTTTTAGTTTCCTTAGCTGGAATTAATAAAACATGATATTGTGTTGTCGCCAACAAAACATGATATTAAATTAATAAGGATTTCCAAATCGTCGGCAAACTACGGTACGGTACAGCAGGCCTTTTTGTTTTGTGGTGGAAATTGGGAGGGGTCTGTAAAGACTCTTACTGACTAAATCGACCCCGGTGTTCCCTAGCACACTTACGTCGGTGTGCGGGTGCGTGTGTAACTTCCGCTGCCCTGGACTGCTGGTGCTGGCCCGCTCTTTCGCAGTCTTCATCCCGTATTGGGGAAACGGTACAGTAAGCCGAGCGCAAATAAGTAAATTCTAAGTAGATGGTTATCCATCAACATACCAACCCCGGCAAGTGCTGCTTAACCACGAGCCATTCTTCATATGTATATTTTTTATCATAAGTCTCTAGGTGTTAGGAACTTGGAGCTTTAAGGAATCGCCCTCTGTACGACCTAGACATCAAACATACCTTCGTCCCTAACTTAATGCAGGTAAAAGATTTCAGATCCCGGTTCAAAGAGTACCTACGAACAGTTCTTGTGGACTTACTTTGGACATGTGTGAGTTTCCTTTCCTGATGTAATCCTCAATCATGCCAGAAACCTTCTCCGCATTAGTCAGTCCATATTTAAAGTAGGTTTCGACGCTTGACTGGTATACCTTGTCGTAGATTTGGTCGAAGCTGTCGAAAAAAATTAATATCTCTTGATAAAGTGAGAGTCAGTGATATAATTTCCGGCACATTAGTTGGCAAGGGTCGTTAGATGCGCAGAAGTAGTTTTTTAGGTGTCTTTGGTAGTGAAGCGGGGTGCGGGGAACGTTTAGGACCGTTCCGAGCCCGCGATTGGTTGGTCAGTTGGCGGAATATGCGCGAACTCACCCTCACCACGGCTTATCCTTGACAACTTACGTGCCGGTCGTTGGGCATCTTAGTAATATGGAAAGGTCATTGGGCATACACAAGCGAAATATAGTAGAATACGGGTAGGTCACGGGAATGTCGAAAAAAATATAGAATTATCGTATACAGGCTGAGGTTTGTTTGGGCCAAAACCGAAACTATGAGGAAAATTCATATTCAAATTTCATTCATTTCAATCCAATATTAGATCATTTATGTTGTACTTTTGAAATGAAGACAAAAATTAATATAACTATCTATATAAAGGATAGATTTGTTAAAGTAAAAGCTATAAACACTGAACGGAATCTCGGGACCGTTTTGATGAAAACTAAACCTATTTCTATGGGGTTTTTGAAAACTCAATAGTCAGCAGTGGACATCTTTCAGATGAAATGGTGATGATGATAACCTAGTTATCCATTTCTTTTTACGGAGGAGGAGGTTTCGCTTACTCATTGCATGAATTCCTGACGGCCCTCGCCAACGCGATTATAACTGCTAACAACGCGTTGTACTGATGTGCAGCGTCGTACCCCGCAGTTGAAGATACATCCAGATGCCTGCAAGATAATAATTTTAATCCATAGTTGTAGTATCCAGACGACTCTCTCTCTCTCTTTGCCCGTCAAACTCATACAGTTTGTTTAACCAGTTGCCGAAACCGGTCATTGTGGAAAAAGGCCTCTTCACCAGAGAGAGAGAGAGAGAGAGTTTTTACACTGCTGTATGTAGTTGAGAATCTAGTATTATAACACTAAGTACTGTTCAACAGGGAAATGCCACCAGTGGGAGCAGTGGTGGCCCAGTGGTATCGGCCGCGACTTACAAGTTGTAGGTCGTGGGTTCGAGCCCAGGCAAGCGCTTTACTTTGTGTAAATTATTTCTTCACCACTGCTCTCAAAACGGTGAAGGAAAACATCGTGAGGAAACCGGCATGTCCTAGAACCAAAAATTCGAAGACATGTGACATCCACCAACCCGCACTGGGCCCGCGTGGTGGATTACGGCCCATTCCCTCTCAAACAGAGGAGGCCTGTGTCCCAGCAGTGGGAACATTAATAGGCTGATGATGATGATGATGATGACTGTTCAACACAATATAATTCAAATTGCTTTAAGGGCTTAGTCTCATAAAGAAAGAGCTAAGTAAGAACAAAGCGTGTACTTACGTTCGTCTCTTCAAATAATTCCCGAAATTCTCTAACAGTTCAAGATCATCAAAATATGACTGTACATCTGAGACGCTCTTGGGCTCGTCCATTTCAGAGTCATTGCTGTAGTCTAAATCAAATGGATAGGCCTCGGCAAACAAGTTCGGTTTTTCAGTTGGGGACTGACGTAAATAGCCGTATATATCTGGTATGTATCTGTCTGTCTGGTCTGGTGTATCGGTAGTTATAGTTAAGTGGGGGTGCAACTGGGTATTCAGGGTATGGTTTAACAGGGATATTGTACGACGATTGTAGTGACGCTTGTCCAGGAGGGACATAATAGTTTGAGGCCAAAGTTCGATCGTTGTCGCCGTATACAGGATATTGGTTGTTTAAGCGCGGAGCTTGGCGGAGTCCTTGAACATAGGTTAAGTAAAGGATTGCAGGTATGATGAGCCACATTTTGCCTGCAACAACAACAAAAAAAAATGTTTTGATGCTTTTTAACATACAACAGCGGGGCGAGCACGGCCTACTGTGACAGGCTTGAGTCACACATTTTTATCACAGTTTGGGAGCAAAAGCTGTAATTAAATGCGTGACTCAAGCCTATGCCAGAGGCCGTGCTCCGCCAGTAGGTATTTTAGAATATAGACAGCAGACATATTTACCACTGCTGACTTACAATGTGCTTGAATCCAAGTAAGCTCTTAAAACGGAGAAGTCCAAAGGATAGGATAGGTAGATGAACCCCCTTTGCCACCCTTAGACTGGCATTTGGTCCGTTGTGCATATAGGAGTTCCTATAAGAGAGGGAAAGGGCCGTAATCCCACCCACGGCCCACGCGGGCTGGATGTCACATGTCTTAGAATTTTTGGTTCTAAGGCTTGCCGGTTTCCTCACGATGTTTTCCTTCACCTTTTGAGAGCATTGGTGTTGAAATAGTTTACACAAAGTAAAGCGCCAGGAGAGCAGTGGTGGCCCAGTGCTATCGGCCGCGACTTACAAGTTGTAGGTCGTGGGTTCGAGCCTAGGCAGGCGATTTACTTTGAGTAAATTGTTTCTTCACCACTGCTCTCAAAACGGTGAAGGAAAACATAGTGAGGAAACCAGCATGTCCTAGAACCGAAAATTTGAAGACGTGTGACATCCACCAACCCGCACTGGGCCCGCGTGGTGGATTACGGCCCATTCCCTCTCACAGAGAGGAGGCCTGTGTCCCAGCAGTGGGAACATGATTCTGGTGAGGCGGTCACCGTCAACGACGAGCGCTACAGAACGATGATAACCAATTTTTATAGCTCAAATTGAACCATATGGACCTAGACGACATGTGGTACTAGCAGGACGGTGCTACGTGCCACACAGCGGCCGCCATGATTGACATTCTGCTTAAGTGATTTGAGGGTAATGTTATCTCTCGCAGGGGTGATGTGAATTGGCCACCAAGGTCATGCGATTTGATCCCGCTAGACTTTTTCTTGGGGTTTTTTTGAAGTTGCAGGTCTATGCAAACAAATCACAATCGATCGATGCCCTAAAGGTGAACATAACACAGGCCATTGCTCAAGTTCAGCCGGTTCTATGCAGAAGAGTCATTGAGTCATTGAAAATTGGAATACTCGGATCCGTGCCACTGTAAATAGCCGAGGTGGGCATTTGAACGATGTCATATTCCGCACTTAATGGCACAAGTAGGCCAATCAAAATAAAAAAGAATTTTGTTAATACACACATAGCTTGTTTTATGACATATCAACATCTACCCTCCCTTATTGAAAAACCCTTTATAATTAATAATAGCTTAAGTAAAATAATTCGAACATGCTTACCCTATGATAGATGAATTTAGTCGCTAAATTTAAATAAAACCCATGAGTATTTATACAGTAATTAGCTATTACCGTTAGCTTGTTATGTCGTATTAGAACTTGTAATTAATTAAACCACTGGCTCTGAAACTTTAACGTTTAGCTAAAATAAACGCATTAAAGTTTGTTTTAAAAGAACTTCCAAGAGATAAACAATAATCTATTAGAAATGCCAGTAGCGTTGCAAAGAGGAGTTTGGCGCTTTCTTGAACCATTTCGCCTGTGGAGTTTTTGTTTGTAATCGAATGGTCTAGTTCTCAAACTAGCATCGGGAAGTTAATATTTTAATTAGCCTGGTGCCAGGCTGTAGACCCTAGCTCTCTAGGCTCGGTGACATGAAAAACAATTTTGTGCCGTTTTTCGACACTGCTGTACTTGCATTGCCCAAATGGCACCGGTATAAATTTGTATTTACGCCACCGAGTCTAACTAAACTCATGCAGTAGTAAGTACTGGGCATAATTTTCTTAACAATTCATAAAGGATTATAAAAAAAAAACTTTTAGGACTATTGATTTTAGTAAGTCCGTACTGTGTCCAGTCCAGATAAATGACTGGTAGATAGATGATGAGTAACAGTCCTTTTATCGTCACAGTCGTTACGTAAATATACCTAGAAGTTTGGTATTACCTTCCTTAATTAATTAATAAAAAAAACTTTGAGAACTAAAAGTTATTCATATAAAAAAAAAAATTGAATGGATTCCGAACAAATAATCATTTTTTGTTAATTTGCAAAGCCCAAGTGTGTTAAAGCAATTAGTTGCGCGTTAAACAATCTGGTATTCATTAATTATGGATACGTATTTTTTTTTTCTGCTGGTGTAATGCTCATGCATACTGCGCCACCAAGGGGAGATAACGCAGTTATGTGGGACTCCAACCCACTAAAACTCCACGGGGTCCTCCTGTGCCGCTTATGGCGCGAATATGGGCACGCGTTAGCACTCACCGCGAACCCGCCGCGGCTGGCCGTCACCGGACCCTCCTCTGGGGTGTACCCCCCATCACCGAAGCACTACAACACACTGTACGCTGTGACCACCCCAGGGACAAAACCAGCACATGGGCGCCAGACGACCCCGTGTAGGCACCCTTGCTCCCCTTGTGACGGGTCAAGATCAATGGCCCTGCCACCTACCATTTTTCGGCCGCAGGTGATAGGGAGAGCGGCCAATGCTATACCGGCACTCTTCCTCCCCTGTGGCATCACCGCGTCCCCCACCAGGCGTTGGCGACCCCGTCCAGGCCGCGAAAGGTAGGTGGTGCACCGCAATACACCCACTCCTCTCTCGCCGCGGCCTCCAACCCTCAGCCATGATATCGTATGGGGTATAGGCGGCCCCATACGACATCGAGGCACACCTCAGTTGCGATGTCGGCCAGGCGGCGCCGCTAATTCGTCGGCTTATCGACAAAAGCTCTGACAAGCGGCCCCTCCTCGGGTTCATCTTCGCTCCACCGTGGGTGACCAAGCCATGGCTACTGGCCCACCCCGCCTCGACAATTTAGGTACCTGTCGTGGGGACGAGTACCTAGGTACTTAAGCGCCTAGGTGTTATGAGAAAGGCAAATAAAAAAATAAAAAAAACCGTTGTTATTTTTATTCATCAAACCGGTAATCACTCGGTGCCTGTAAATGTGATAGTTTTTTGACAATTTCTTGCTGCAATAGTATAGCCGCCAACTTGCTCAATAATCGCTCCACGTGTGCGAACAAAATTCCTAGTTATGCAATTGCAGCAAGGGTAGAAGTTGCTGTTACTGAGTTATATTAGTCAACAAAATTGCCAACAAGATGCAATAATCTTTGTAGCCCGTTTACAGGCACTTCAGATGAGATGCATGACAGTATTTTTATGGAGTGAGTGCTGCTCTAGCTGTAGCGGCATCAACGCCGCCATTTACGAACTAATAACATTCTTCTTTCTTCTTGAACACATACAAAAGTCCGACAATAACCGTCGGGCAATTGCCCGGCCCAGACACAACACCTGTTTGGTCGGAGGATCCTCCCATTTCTATGGAGGTTTGTGGGACTTTACACCCGTTCCGCATACCTCCAAAATCACAAGGTCGACTGTAAGTAGCTATTACAAAAAAAAAACAGGCTTCGCTTTATTGGTATGACAAAATATAAAGAATGGACTAATGAGATGAGATATTTGGCCCCAATGAGGAAGAGGCAAAGGTATTTTAGTTCTATGTACCGCGGCAAGCCTTATTACCAATGGGATACCCGGGGATCTAAAAGCCTGGACTGGTAACGGAGAAATTCAAAATGGGAAGATACAAAAATCATCGAATTTGACAAATTTCAGCAGTCATATTTGTAACCTTTAACGCCCCGTAACGACGACCTGGTCAAGGCTGCAGGCGTCCGGTTGATGCGAAACGCACAGGACCGATCATTTTGGGGACGCTTGGGCTCCCCCAAGCGTCGCCACACTGATCGGTCATTTCACATCCTCTGCTGGACATAGAAATTATGATGATGGTGATGACAGGAGTAAACTATCTTATGGGGTTTACATGCTTGCCGATTCACGGCCCGCGTCCATAAACTCCATGACTATACAAGTGCACGCTCACATTGGGAAGTTGTTTAAATGCTTGTGAATGCGTCAGTGTGCTACGTACAGTGGTACAGGCAGGCATGGCGGACACCGAACTTGTTTCGGTTATCGCGTTTGGTTTACCATACTTTTATTCAAAATTCAAGCAAACTGAAACAATAGCAAGAAACGTCATCAACGTCGTCGACGTGAATGTGGGAGAAGGCAATGCTCGCAGCAACTCTCGACGCAATCGCATAATACAGCATTGGAGCAGTGGTGGCCCAGTGGTATCGGCCGCGACTTACAAGTTGTAGGTCGTGGGTTCGAGCCCAGGCAGGCGCTTTACTTTGTGTAAATTATTTCTTCACCACTGCTCTCAAAACGGTGAAGGAAAACATCGTGAGGAAACCGGCATGTCCTAGAACCACAAATTCGAAGACATGTGACATCTACCAACCCGCACTGGGCCCGCGTGGTGGATTACGGCCCATTCCCTCTCACAGAGAGGAGGCCTGTGTCCCTGCAGTGGGAACATTAATAGGCTGATGATGTGATGTGCTATGGCTTGTGTCAAATAAATGTGTTTTCTTTCTTTTTTCTTTTGTGTTTTCTTTTCATAAGTATTTCTTTTCGGATAGTATTTAAACGAGCGAAAATAAATTCAAATTAAAGGTGTAAAATAAAGAATATGGCTTACTGAAATACTAAGTGGACGAAAAACAGTGGACCTGTAATTTAGATGCATGCAGTACGATTATATTTGTTAATGATAAGTATTATGAATGTTCTTGTGTGTATTTAGTTGGTTTGCCAAAATAAAATAAATAAAAAATTTTATAAATAAATACATAAATAAAAAAAAAAATAAAAAAAAATAAAAAAAAAATAATAATAAATAAATAAATAAATAAATAAATAAATAAATAAATGTTTAAAACAGCGACTTGAAAATTAAAGTTTGTCGACGGAGCCTTTGTCTGTCTACAGGGTCTAAAGTAACCTAACATGAAGAAGATGATGGGAGCTAAGTTCGCTCGCTTTGCTCGCTCACTTCAGGCCCCGTCATCCCCTTCGAACCTAGCCTATACGCGTCGGGATGCCCTAAATTCCCAAGGTCGCTTCGCTCGCTCTTGGACTAATTCGTTGAAAACACGAATTAGGTATTTATTTATTTAAGGATCACCAACGAGTTACACAACACTATCTTACACAGACAATAGTAGTTATTATGATTCGGGTCAAATAGGCATATTATTATTTTTACCCGACTGCCGAAGGAAGATAATGTGTTTACCAGTCTATGTATGTATATATGTTTTTTCCTATGTGGCGTTCTAGAGATCAAACGCGTGACGCTTTTGAAGATTATTACGACAATCGATTCGTCTTAACCTCGCGAGTGTAATAAGCTACATTAAAATTGGAATTTAGAAAAATGGCGGATTTTGGGTGCCATATTAAAGGGAGCCAATTTTTTCTTCTTCCAAACCTATTGTTTTTATTTATTCCAAACAATTTTTACATTGTGTCGAAAATCGTAATTGCCAACAAGCACCACTACACCTTTATATAACCTTACTCTTAAAAAATAACAAGACAATGAGCCAAAATTTCACATTAAACAACTCACTTCCATTTCAACCTTCAAATAGTCAGACAAGTTTTCAATGATGTCAAATAGATCATCATCTGCCTAGCCTTTTCCCAATTGTTGGTGTCGGCTTCCAGTCTTACCGGATTCAGCAGAGTACCAGTGTTTAAAATGGAGTAACTGCTTTTCTGACCTCCACAACTTGTGGAATCTTTGTTGAGATTTGGGATAATTTTCTGGGGCAATTCAACGAACAAAGACTCTGTGTTCAAAGCACAAAAGCGTTGTGTACGGGCTATGTTTCGGTTGCTAACTGTTGCAGACCAATGCTCATAAAGCACAGAATTTTAACACTACCGTCACTCTACATATTGGAAATGGCTGTATTTGTAAAAAATAATCCTCAATGGTTTCCTCTTTTGTCAAATAATAGAAAAAGACGTGAGCAGTATAGACTTTGGGTTCAGTCACACTCGGCCAAAACAGCACTTCTGAGAAAAAGTGTTGTATGCATGGCCCCAGTAATCTATAATATAAAAATGAATCGCAAAATGTGTTGGTAAGCGCTTAACTCAACAACGCCTCGAACATGTTCGTTAAAGTTCACAGATGGTTTTTACGTATATATATATTTTTTACTTTTTAGTGTAGTGTAGGGTAGGGTAGGGTAGTGTAGGATAGTGTAGCGTAGGGTAGGGTAGGGTAGTGTAGGGTAGGGTAGTGTAGTGTAGGGTAGTGTAGGGTAGGGTAGTGTAGGATAGGGTAGGGTAGTGTAGCGTAGAGTAGGGAAGGTAGTGTAGGGTAGGGTAGTGCAGGGTAGGGTAGGGTAGTGTAGGGTCGGGTAGGGTAGTGTAGGGTAGGGAAGGGTAGGTAGTGTAAGGTAGGGTAGGTAGGGTAGATAAATGTTTGGTGTTTTTATGGCAAAACAAAGTTGGACAGCTAGTATACAATAAAATTGCGAATGACATAAAGCAATTGAATTATTTTAATTTATTTAAGAAAACACTTAAAAAGATACTTACTGATAAATGCTACTATAACATTGTTGATTTTTTAAACGATAAATTTTGAATTTTATTATGCATTTTATTCTATATTGACATATTTTGTATATAATAAATATTGACTAGATGTTGTACTGACTCTGATTGTATGTTGAATTATTGATAACATTTTGCACTGACTTTATTTTTTATATATGAAACTGACATTGATTTATTCAATTTATAATTTCCAATTTAATTTTAATTAATAACTTTATCCAATATTTTCATTTTGTACGCCGACTGAGGCAAAACATGTTGGTCTAGTAAAATTATGTTTCCATCTATATGTGCATATTCATGTAACACACACATGTTTTAACAAATAAATTTATCTTTATCACAACCCAGTAGCTGGGTAACACGATACCCCTTGGCAAGACTGGTGTCAGATCTCAAGCTGCTGACTACTCGTAACGACCGTCAAAGATCTTCAAATGACAGCCGGGACCAACGGCTTAGCGTGCTTTCCGAGGCACGGAGGAAACTCGGTATGTTGAAAATGGTCACCCATCCACGGACCGACCTCGTCAAGCGTTGCTTAACCTTGATGATCGTCCCGTGCGGCTGATATTATTTAGCTACAAGCTCCTCCGAATTTATATTATATCTACTTTATTGCACACCCCTTATTAACCACAGGGCATATATTTATAAAAACAAGTAATAATCCTACCTACTAAGTTAATAAGTATCTATGATTTATTGCTAGTTTTCACATGTTCTACAGGTACGGTACCTATTATTTTTTGTTTTAGTTCATCATTCTATTCATTTTCAAAACAAGGATGTATTCGTTTTAGACTCACATTCATTAAAAAAAAAACATGATGACGGTCGAGTGTGCCTGATTCATAATAATTAATTGTTCTATGATAGGGTAAAACTATCCAGTAGTCAGCCTTTAACGAGACTGCAACTTTGAACAAGAGATGACCGTTGAGGGTAAGGTTCCAAGAAATAATGCTCTCTATAGGGAACCACACACAATATATTTAACTGGAGCACTTCAGAAAGTATTAATCTTACACGAGCTGGAAATTTACAGTTTTAGAATTTTCAGAATAGGAAATCCACTTGGTATAGGTCTCAGTAGTCAACCGACTTTCGGCGTTCAGTCCAGATTCAAAACTAAAAAGCTGACGTCCGTTTTTCTTCGTTCTGTCATCTCTTCTAAATTTGAAATTTAAATCTCAATTAAGAAATCAAGACCAGATCGAATAAAAACGGTTCACAGAGAGTGGGCAGTCTTCCACTGCCATTATAATAATGTACAACTAGCTTAAGGAAGGGCTAGGTAGTCCATGGTACCTATGTTATTTTTATGGCTTAAGAAAATAAAATAGACAGACAGACGTCATAACTGATGAAACTGTCACTGTATAAAATATTCCAAGAATTTACAAATTAGCAATATAATTTAAGTTGTAGATATTAAATCAATCAGAGAACATCAAAGAATACATAAAAATGAGTTACATGAGTTGATACAATATCAAAAGATGTAGGTATGGTTTGTAGAGTGTTATTAAACGTTAGTAGACTAAAATATGTGCAATGAGTACCACAACCTACAACTCAAATTACTAAAACTCTTTTTCTTAATTAGGTTAGAAACGGGGATTTAGACCAGTCAGTAATAGTCAGTTGGGTAGTCAGTTAATGTGAGCCTGATATTTCGTTTTTTCAACGACAATTTTGATGCATCAAAAAATGTCTACATAATATGCACAGATACAGAAAAATAACTGATCTGGACCATATCATCGTTTACCATCAGGTGATACTGTGGTCAAACGCAATCCTAACAAGAATAATTAAAAAAAACATAGACTCGTCGCCACATCGTTGTCCTGTGCCTATCTGCGCATTTTTTTAGCCTAATCTTTAAAAGACTGACCACGGGTGAAGGGCTGACTACTGAGTGTTTTACCCTAGAGGTAACATATCAAGAACACTATAAAAAGTAGTAGAAACACTTCCACATACATTGTTATTCCTTGAAGCCGCATTGGTAAGTACCGAGACTTTGTTTTATACAGACTACGAGTGACAATTGTAACTAAACGCCTGGCACACGCTGGTGCCTAGATATAATTACTTTCTTTTAGCGAAAAAGTTACACAAAACTCCTAAATGTTTTAGTCATACTATCAAGAATGAATAATAAAAATAATTTCATCAAAAACAAAATACTTGCAAATTTTTGGCAGTGGGAATGTATTTTATATTGACATGAACTATTTGTTCAATCTCAAACTTTTTGGGAATACTTTCATTGTGCGTACAACTAAGGAGTGGAATTCCCTGCAGGTCTCTGTGTGTCTTGATATCTAAATCTGGGTCTTTATGGCTCAATTGACATTGCCTCGGAATGCCAAAAAAGAGCCACTAAAGAGGTCTCGCGTCTACCGCGACATTCTCGAGAATTCCCGTAGCTACTGGCTCGTATTAAGTTTGCACATTACATAATTGACATAAAGTTCATTAAGCTGTGTACAATTACGTTGCAATAATTTGCTTCCATTTCATTCCACGGCAATGTAAATTGAACCAAAGTCTTGGCAAGCGTGCTCCATGCATCGTCGACCACATCATCGCTTACCAACAGCCTCCCTAGCCAAGTTACGAACGTTTCTACAATCTCTTTCTACAATAGTTAACGCCTTCTATTTGTATGTTCTGACCACGTGACTTAACGTTCACCCATACCACAGATAATATAATACTAGCACACAGATGCCTCATCCCATACAAAAAAACCGTGCCGACGTAATTAGCGTTTTTCATCTGATTAATCTTGTTATTTTTGTGAGTACATCAATCGCGTTCGATCCCGTTTCACGGCAATAGATGGTGTTAACAGCGCCTTGCAAGTAAAAGGGTTTACTAGGTTCGCGAATATTTTTTTCTTTTAATACTCACTGTATTCGAAAGGTTCGTTTTATAATATTTTTTTGCACGTTTTTACAGTTTTTTTGCACCAAAATGTGTTAAAATGCAAATTTTAACAATCGAGTATAATGACTCAGAAATTAAAAAATGCGCTATCTATGGCATCAATTTTAAATGATCCGTTCAAATAATCTTTGAAATGTGAATGAAGAGCCCAATATTCCATAATTTTGTACTTAGGAGAGTTGATTAAACAAGAACATACAATGTTTATGTTCAATTCCAGATAATGTTAATTTTACAAACAATTCTGTTGAATTGTGTGTACATGTCGCGCCATCTAGTGAGATTTATTTGAACCAAATTTTCGTTCTTAGCAATGAGCATACATGGATTCGTTTTCTACTAGCGTTATCGATTATAGATTGTCAACTTAGCTACAGGTGCAGCTGAGATAGTGGTCAAACGCGAGCCTATCCATAACAATAGACTTTTGATACTCATTTATCGTTGAAAATTATCGTAGATTATAACTTTGTCTAGAGCTCCGGGGTGTTCAGCTCGGCTGCCTGCTGCTGGTTGGCTCATCGTCAACAGGGCATTATTGTGTCAATTGTATAGATCAAGAAGCTCCGCCATCATCAGGTAATGCAGCTATTAGTGACCCTACGAAAATCTGCAGGTATTACAGTAGTGTTATCACCGTAAAAGATTAGGCGAAGTGAATATGAATTGAGCTGTTCAGTACATTTTTTCCGAGTTATACAAACAGTATAGGACTGATTTCAGTGTTGGTCCTATAGCACTGGTGTTCGTAATGATGAGTACCTACAATGATCCCGTTTTAGGAATTTGCTGTTTTCTTTTACAACCTACAAGTATAAGTTTCCATGATAAGATTAAATAATAGAATAGACCAGCTGGGGTCACCAAAACCTACCTGGGCCTGCAGTCTCGACATAGCTAACGATCGTTACGTTAAGTAACATTCGTTAACTCTTACCACAAAATAGTAAGTATACAGAAGGGCCACTCCCGCCGTTTGGAAAATTGACAGCTAAACTTGACAGATTCACTAGGGTTGCTACTAAATTGATTCCGAATTTAAAAAAAAAGGGTAGGTTGCCCAAGTTACAAACATAAATACATAGATTCGTCTAAACATACATCATATCATGCTTACATGCCTTAGAGGGTAGACAGGGCATCAAATATCCATTTAATATCACGAACACTACAACCCTAGTGAATCTGTCAAGTTTAGCTGTCAATTTTCCAAACGGCGGGAGTGGCCCTTCTGTATACTTACTATTTTGTGGTAAGAGTTAACGAATGTTAGCTAGCGTAACGATCGTTAGCTATGTCGAGACTGCAGGCCCTGGTATCGTAAGTCATTTCAATGGAAAATACTGTAAAAGTTAATCATGTATTCGTTTTCCTTCAATATCGTTTGGAATGGAAATATCACTTGCTACAGTATAAGTATCTACATATAATGAAATAACTGTGCATTTAATCCCCCACTCCCGCATGCCCGCATTCGCCTCGTTCTCCAATAGCGAGAGTTGACCGACAGTGTGACGGGCCCGTCAGGAGTTCTTTGAATAAAATTATTAGATTAAAAAGGAGTTTCTTCTCCACATAGGTAGTTTCTGAAAGGATGGTAAAATCACAAAATCCAGCCCTAGTTGTCTCCCCAGCGACGCCCTGAGCCGAGGTTCGTATCCCATAGGGGATAGCCCTCAGCGTTGTCGCTTAGGTTAAGTTTTTGTGCCTGGCTGGAGGCTCTAGTTTAACCTCCACAGGATCGCCCGGTTAAGCAATAGCCAATCACTTGGATTGAACTGTGGGAAGCGCATTATTAAAAAAAAAATACTGGCAGTACCTAAGTAGATGTAGGTCTTACCTATCAAAAAAGGTGAAAGTACCGTCATGTGTGAATATAAGACATCATTTTTATTTTTCTAGCAGACACTGTTTCACTCCTGGGCAAAGACTTCCCTCCACTACTTCCATCTTTCGCGAGCCCGGGCGTCTTCCTGGCAGTTTGTAAGCAGCCGATCCAGTTCGTGCCACCGTCTCTATCGTGGCCTGTCGCGATAATCCTTGGTTACTGCAACAGGCCGCAGCTAGGTAGTATGACGTGTCAAGGGACTCGTTGATTTATTATAGTAAGGAAGCCACAATTTCGACATAAATAGGTCTTACTCATCGCTGACGTAGACAACACAGTCGCCAAACTAAAGTGGAATTGGGCAGGCCACATCTGCCGCATATCGCAACAGTATTGGGCAAAATAAGCCACGGATTTGATTCCGAATAGCAGGAACCGGCGACGTGGTAGGCCCAGAAAGAGGACGCCTATCTAAAGGATAGGCCAAATGTAGCAAGAGACAGAAAATACTCGTAAGAGACACTCACAGGCTCATAATAATAATAACCCACCGCAGTATCTCTACGTTGACGTCGTGGTGAGGCTTGCGCGCTTCAGTGATCTCTAGGTTTGTGCCGGTAGATTCTGCTTTGCTGTGTATGCCTAGGGTGAGAGGCCAGACTAAGAGAGATAGCAGAACAGCTTTGTAGCAAGCTGGTGGACAGTGGCGATCCCACTGTCCTGATCTCCAGGAAGAAGCCGGATTCCTAATCTCTGGCTGGCCTTTATTGGCCGGTTGGAGTAAAAACTGACGGAGACCAGAGCTCCCACCTCTCTCTTGCCTTAATTGGCTGGCTTAAGTGGAGATCCGCAAGAGCAAATGTGCTCGGAGGAAGGTAAGTTAACCCAGTACGACGTGGATCTTGACTGTACTTCTGGGATTGTCCTGATAGCCGTGGTATACCTCTCTACTCCTCAAGCACCTCCGGATATGTTGCCCCTTTTGCGCTACGTCACTTAAGTGCTAGTGACCCTTTATGGGGGCCCATTAATTGAGTGTGCAAGTCACCCCCTGCCATTTTATAACCGTGTAGTTCAACAGTGGTCCGGCAGTGGCAAGAAGTCCTCCTATTGTTTTAGGCAATCGATCCACTTAACCTACCAGACCCGTAGCCCAAAACATATTTCTCCATATTTTGCAATGGTCCTGCACGAACCGGGGATTGCCCTTGGGTGCACTTGCGTAGTGCATACAGGGATAATCGTCGGTTGGTGTCACATTTCCTGATACATGCCTAACAAGGCCTCTGCGAGTTGGCTTCGGCCCCTCGCACGCCTTTCAAAGGACCGGGACTCCAGTGTCCCGAGATTGACATAATAATCTTACTAGACCGAAGCCAACTTGCCATGCAGACGGCCATCTTCGGGAGCGGTCGTATGCTCGTGGTGAAGTCGTATAAGCAAACGTTCGGATTGCAGAATCTATGTGGGTAGTACACCTTTTTCCTGATAAAGAGTAGTCCTTATTTCTACCACCGTCTCTTATCACACCAGAAAATTGTCGGCTTGAATCTACGGCCCCTAAAACTATAAGTGTTTAAGAAACTTCTTTTAGTTTTCAGATGACAATGTTTATCCAACTCCTGCTGTTCACTTGCGCTTGCGCACATGGTCTCAAAGTGCCGCCCTACGGAGCAATTAGAGACGATATACAAAAAGCCGTCAAAATACTGTACAATAACATACTGTAAGTAAATAGTTATTTTGTATTGTAAGTAAGCAGTTATTGACGACACGGTTGGCGTAGTGGTTGAGCGATCGGCTGCTGCGCTGTGTGTCGCGGGTTCGATTCTCGCACGGAACATATATTTGTATGGTCTACAGATAGTTTTTCCGTGTCTTGTGTTTGTGAGTTAAAATGTTTCTAACCCACCCACGATACAGGAAAACATTTCTAGGGGTAATGTTTTTTTATAAAAAAAAGAAAGAAAAATTTTACTTAACACGGCCAAAGGCAAATTAATTTTGTATCCCTCGGCTTTAATTAAAGACGCTTTAATGAAGCCGAGGATCACTTATTCTTGACGGTATTGTAAAGATTTCAATAACGCCGCTACCTGAATACCCTATGTGCTCTAGAGTCTAGTAGGGCAATATTATAGTGACATTCTGTCACATTGTCTAAACTCTAGAACAGGGATTCCCAAACTATTTTGGGCACGAGACCCCTTTTCCAAAATGAACTGATACCTCAGACCGCCATAGCCAAATTTCTTTTAAAATAACACCAATATGATACACTTAGTTCGCAATAAACGTTTTGACTTTGACTTGCCAAATTATTCATCTTATACGAGTTTGTGCTCGTGTTCGTGCTTCGAGCTCGTGGCTAAATAATAACAGCCGCACGGGTCGATCTTTAAGGTTAAGCACCGCTTGACAAGGTCGGTCCGTGAATGGGTGACCATTTCAACATACCGAGTTTCCTCCGTGCCTCGGAAAGCACGTTAAGCCGTTGGTCCCGGCTGTCATTTGAAGATCTTTGACAGTCGTTACGAATAGTCAGACGCTTGAGATCTGACACCAGGCTAGCCAAGGGGTACCGCTGTTACCCAGTTACTGGGTTGTGGAGGTCAAACAGGCAGTCGCTCCATGTAAAACACTGGTACTCAGCTAAATCCGGTTAGACTGGAAGCCGACCCCAACATAGTTGGGAAAAGGCTAGGCAGATATACGAGTTTGTGCACGCTTATCGACTTGATACTTCCTACTAAAATATTAGTCATTCTTATAACAAACTAGCTGTGCCCGCGGCTTCGCTCCCGTTAAGACGGTACCCTGACCAAAAAATCGGCGTGAGATTTGAGCATTCCTATTGGTCTAGCGGCACTGGTGGCGCATGAATTACAGTAGTGAATACGCCCAGATTTTAGAATAAAATCTTTATAAAATCGAATTCGGGTCTTTTGAAAAAAAATCTACAAGAATGTTCGTTTCGTTCGCGTTCGATTTTTGCTGAGAGCAGTTGTGTTACATGCGATCGCGCGCGTACCACAGTGTAAAAGTGCTTACGCATCAAAATAACGCCGTCCAGTCGGATGCACCGCAATGACCTAGTTATTGCGTAATGCTGACGGCTGCAGGCGAATATTATTGTTAAGGCGAAGTTAATACTCGATTAACTTCTACAATGAGTTCGAATAAGCAAAAACTCAGCGTGAACTTATCAACAGAGACTGAACATCTGTTGTTCAAGTACTTTTGTGAAGAACAAAGGCAGCGTGAAAAGCTTGAAAAAAACGTAAATGACTTAAAAAGTCAGATAGAAAACCTCCAGCAACAGCTGAAACTTCAAGCGGAGAACCCACCGAAATCAGCTACTACAACCGCCCCTGAAACTTCTCCCCCGCCTGTTGAATATACAACGGATGAAGAAGAACTCGCTCGAGAAACAGGATGGATACGGCAAAAAAGCAGGAAGAAAAGAAAATTGAACACCTCGCCCGCCCAACCCACTCTGCAAGAACAAGGAAGTGAACATAATAAAGGTAAGGAAAAAACCATTAAAACTCCTTTGCCACCACCTATTGTAGTAGATGGTATCCAGGATTACCAGAAATTCTTTGATTTTTTGTCTGAGAGCCAACCAGCTGACGCGTTCAGCATCAAAATGATGAACGGCGATACAATCAAAGTAAATGCCAAAAACGATGATTCATACAGAGCAATTACAAAGGCCCTCTCTCTCAACAATTGCCTTTGGCACTCGTATGAGAACAAGCAAGAGAGACCAATTAGAGTGATGGCAAAAAAAATGCATTTCACATGCATTCCGGAGAGAATTGTTGAAGATTTGCGTGGCAAAGGCTACAAAATCCTAGAAGCAGTCAACAAATTGAGTTGGAAAACCAAAGAGCCACTCAATATGTTCATGCTAACATTCTCAAACGATGAAGAAACTAGCAAAATTTTTAACATCAAAACTGTATTGGGATGTAATGTGGAAATACAACCGGTAAAATCCACAAAACTGGTGCCTCAGTGCAAACGATGCCAGGCTTACGGCCATACGCAAAAGTACTGCTCCAAAGAACCGAGGTGCGTAAAGTGCACAGGCAAACATCTCACGAAGGATTGCAGAAAATCAAAAGAGGAGAAGCCAAAGTGCGTTCACTGTGGAGCGCCACATCCAGCTAACTACAGAGGTTGTATCGTAGCTAAAGAAATCCAGCAGATGAGAAACAAAAAATCGAAAGGCAATAATACTGCCCCCCAACAAAATACACCTAGTGGAAGAGCCGAAGTCCCCACCCAGTACAAACGAAGGCAAAGCACTACAATTAAAAACGTATCTTATGCCCAAGTAGCTACAAGAGGCATAGCCAAGGCGCCTGTGGTTGATATGAACAGTGACAAAAAGTTAGATGAAATCTTAAAGTTAATGTCATCATTCGACGAGAGATTGAAAAAAATTGAAAATAGCAACAAAGCTGCTACTACTAAGCCACAAAAATGAATACTACACTAAGAATTATGGCGTGGAACTCAAATGGGTTACAAAAACATCAGAACGAGTTACAAGTAGTATTAGATATAGAAAAGATTGATGTTTGCCTGATATCAGAAACTCACTTCACAAAGCAATCTCACATTAAGTTTAAAGGGTACAAAGTATACCATGCACTTCACCCAGAAAATTCCGCAAGAGGTGGTAGTGCCATTATAGTAAAAGAAAACCTACAGCACTTTGAAGAGTTTAAATACGAAGAGAGGGACATCCAAGCAGTGGCAATTTGTCTACAAACCAAAAAATATCCTCTAACAGTATCTGCCATCTACAGTCCACCACGGTATATGATAAAAAAGGACCACTATATGAACTTTCTAACTCGCTTTAGAACTCGATTTATCTTAGGAGGTGACTTCAATGCTAAAAATACGTATTGGGGCTCAAGACTAACAACTACTAAAGGCAAAGAACTACTAAATGCCATAAAAGAGCTGAAATGTGATGTCATATCAACAGGAAAGCCCACCTATTGGCCAACAGATCAAAATAAAATTCCGGACTTAATAGACTTTTTTATAACCAAGGATCTATCAACTAGTTATATAAAATCGGAACAAAGTTATGACATGAACTCAGATCACTCTGCAATATATCTTGAAATTAGCGAAACCATTTTGTGTAAAGAAAACAGGCCCACTCTTGTTAATAAGTGTACAGACTGGGTGAGCTTCAAGACCAGATTGAATGATCAAATAGATCTTAAAATTCCACTAAAAACACCCGAACATCTAAACGTCGAAGTGGAAAAGTTCATAATGCATATCCAGCAGGCAGCGTGGGAAAATACACCTGACTTCAACAAGAGGACGAAAGGAAATACTTACCCGCTCAGAATCAAGCATCTCATTATGGAGAAAAGAAAACAGAGGAAAACGTGGCATCAATCTAGGTGCCCTGAAGACAAACGAAAATTGAATTGTCTTACAAAAAAAGTAAGAAGACTAATCCAAGACTTTAAAGACGAGTCAACCAAAACCTATCTTCAGAGCCTAAGTAACGACCAAAAGACAGACTACTCTCTTTGGAAGGCTACTAAGCACTTAAAAAGACCGATTACCCAAATACCACCTATCAAATGTGAAAACGGGCAATGGGCAGTAACTAACGAGCAAAAAGCGAAAAGGTTTGCAGAGCACCTAGAAAATATCTTTCAACCAAACGACGGAGAAATCATTGAAAATCACACTTTGCTTAATATGGTGACATCGGAAAATGAAGTTACCATAAAATTAGTAACACCGAGAGAAGTCGCACGAGAAATAAAACACAATATAAGTACAAGAAAATCACCAGGGTACGATTTAATAACAGGAGAAGTACTTCATAACCTACCGAGAAAGGGTCTGGTTAAATTAACGACCCTTATCAATGCCGCATTAAGGCTTAAATATGTACCAGACTTATGGAAGGTGGCTGAAGTAATAATGATAGCTAAGCCAGGTAAACCGGCTCACGAAACATCATCCTATAGGCCTATTTCCTTGCTACCAATAATGCCCAAGCTATTTGAAAAGCTGTTACTCAGACGACTTAAACCTATAATAGATAGCAAGAACATAATGCCAGAGCACCAGTTTGGTTTTCGAGAAAAACACTCTACTATTGATCAAGTACATCGGATCACAAACGTTATAGAAAACGCCCTTGAAGATAAGAAAGTATGTTCTACTGTATTCCTAGACGTGGCGCAAGCGTTTGACAAAGTATGGCATGAAGGCCTTATACATAAATTGAAGAGCTTATTACCGAAGCAATTTTCAGATATATTAGAGTCCTATGTTCTAAACAGAGTCTTTAGAATAAGACAAGAAGACGCCTACTCTGAACTGAAACAAATAAAAGCTGGTGTACCGCAAGGAAGTGTGTTAGGTCCGGTCCTGTACCTACTATACACTTGTGATATTCCTAAATTAGAGCAAAACACGATTGGGACCTTTGCTGATGATACGGCCATAATGGCTGTAGGAAACAGCCACGTAGAAGCAGTAGAAAAGGTTCAAATGGCTGTTAATCTAGTTTATGACTGGACCAAAAAATGGAGGATTAAACTAAATGAATCTAAATCTGTTCACATAGATTTTACCAACAAAAAACACCAGTATTCTCCAGTTTATATTAATAATAAACAAGTCCCATACGAGAATACAGCCAAATATCTCGGTATGACCCTTGACGCAAAGTTACGCTGGAAAGCCCACGTCAAGAAGAAAAAAGAAGAACTCGACTTCCGATATAAAAGAATGTATTGGCTGCTTGGAAGAAACTCCATGCTGTCTGTGCAAAACAAATTACTGCTATACAAACAAGTCCTGATGCCAGTTTGGACTTATGGTATTCAGCTATGGGGCTGCACCAAACAGAGCAATATATTAATTATACAACGATTCCAGAACAAAGTGCTAAGGGCAATTGTAAATGCACCGTGGTACATACGAAATGATGACCTCCATCGGGACCTAAAAGTTGAGTTCATCGATAAAGTGATCCAGAAATTTGCAGAAGCTCACGAAAAGAGACTTCATCAGCATGTGAACGTCGAGGCAATCCAGCTTCTCGACCACACAAACATAGTTAGAAGACTAAAAAGAACAAAACCGTTCGAGTTAGTGTTTAGTGTTAGTGAATAGTGTAACGTACGAAAGTGCTACCAAATAAACACAAGAACGAAGTGTATTCGCCTTAATAGAGACAATAAGAAAAGTGCTATTGGACACATTCTTAGTAAAGACAATGTAATAGTTTAGGTTATAATTAAATTACTTATTAGTCTATTTATAAGGCTAGATTGTAATAAGAGTAGGGTCCATCCTATTGATGAACCCTAGAAAAGTCAAAAAAAAAAAAAAAAAAAAAAAAAAAGAATGTTCGTTAATAAATTGTCTATCCATTAGTCTTAGTACAAAAAATTATTAATGAACACTTTACGAGGAGATGCATAATATCAATAATTATTTCCCATTTTTATGTTTTTTTGGAAGGAGATTAGTGAAATATATACAACATTAAAAAAAAAAACTAAATCTACCATTTTAGAATCAATATTATGTAGAATTTTAATGTATTTTTATTAATTGATATTTCTTTTTAAATAACGAGTAGATAGCTCCTAAAAACAGCACAAAAAACGGCTTGTGCGGAGTTTTGCTCGGGGTACCGCCTTAACTGCCTATCCTAACCTACTTACTTACTTACCTGTACCTACCCTACTTACCTAGGCCTACCTACCTTACTTATCTTTCTAACTACATAGATCGGGCGTTTGCTGCACATAATACTATTTACTCTAGGGAGAAGAATATCGACTTCATACCAAAAAAATTAAGTAACAAATTGGTTCACGAATCGCAACTTATACAGTTTCTTGAAAGTTTCAAATAAGAATTTTTGTTTATTGATAGTGGTCGATTTTTGGACCTCGTCGAGCCCAAAATCAGTTTTCGTTCATGTCGATCCCTGGGCAATTGCGACCCCAAGGGGTCGATATTGACCACTTTGGGCATCCCTGCTCTAGACAATGTGCACCCTAATTGCGCAGCTGTTTGGACAGCACGAAGCACGCGCGAACCCTATCATTTTGTCAACTCAACAGTATTCATTGTTTTACAATGTCGAGTAGACAGAATTTGAACATAATTATGAAGTAATGAAAGCAGGCGTGCGTTATTATTTGAAGTTAGGCTATTAGCGTGTTAGTTATGCCACCAATGGGCAAAATGTCTTGTTAAGAACAGGCCCATATTTAATGTCAGTTTGAAGGACCGCCACCAAACTCAACAGCCATGACATCGGGAAAATCCTCGATTCGTCATCATCTTCCTGCCATTATCCCATGTTACTTGGGGTCGGTGCAACACGTTTTCTTCTCCCATACCGTCCTGTCCCCTGTCATGCTATCACTGACTCCCATTTCTTTCATATCACTCCTCACACAGTCCATCTATCTTTTCTTTTGTCTTTCTCTCCCTCTCCATCCATCCACATGTATATTCATAACTCTTTTGGGAACATGCGTTTCATCCCTCCTCATCACATGATCATACCAGGACAAACGGTTTCCCTTCAACATTTTTGTCACTGGCGCCACTTTCAAACTGCCTCTAATATACTAATTTTTTTTTTTTTTTTTTTTTTTTATAACCTATAGGCTCGCGCTTGACCACAATCTCACCTGATGGTAAGCGATGATGTGGTCGACGGTGAAACACGCTTGCCTAGAAATAACCTATTCACTCTTGACTTAAAGACCCCTAGATTTGATTCTCACTTTATCCAATCTAGTTATGCAGCACATCCATCTCATCATTCTCACCTCTGCTACATGCATTCTCTTTTCATTCATCTTTTTCACAGCCCAACATTCTGATCCATCTAGTATGTCTGGTTTAATCATGGACTGGTAGATCCCCTTTACAACAAGTGTTTTATCTGCAGTGTAATTATTGTAGTACTTGTTGATTGGTTTGCCAATTTGACCCTTTTGTATCGTGATGTTTATTCATTTTGTTACATTAGATCAATGGACGGCAGCATACCGTTTATGAACGACTCCAGGCGCCACTACGCCGAGATTATTAGCGTGGTTTATAATCAGGCCATCCAGGATTCAGCTTATGTGTAAGTATTGCAAGTATTGCCACCAAACTGAACTGATATTGTGAGGACTTTGGCGTTGGGCAAGGCCTACTGCTAGCAGTACGGATGGTCGATGGGGTCGAAAAGTTCTGGACTGTCGACCCGTACCGGAATACGCAGCGTTGGAAGGCCTCTCTCAACCAGCAGTGGACTTGTTTCGGCTGAAATAGTCATGATGACAGTGACCGTAGTGTACGTTTTTGTACTCATTCGATCGCGTTAACGTAAATCTGCATTGAAACTGTATAAAGATAATTCGGCAATGATGACAATATAGTGAATGTGTAGAGATGTTAAAAATAAGAGATAGGTGTCTGGACTACCGGTTGGATCGGAGATCGATTATCGATCATCGATTAGTTTCGTAAAATATGATGCAACTGAAATAACAACAACACAGCTGGTGCTCAATGAAAACACACAATAGCAGCTATTAGCGCAGGTATAGTCATCGGCACGTAACTTGGCAAGATTCGTTAGATGTGCACAAGTTAATTTTTTAGGTCTCTTTGGTTACTAAGCGGGACGCGGGGTACGTTTAGCACCGTTCCGAACGCGCGATTGGTTGGTCAGTTGACACAAGGATCGACTGACCAATCGCGTCGCAACCACGTGCCGTTCGCTCTGTATGGTGGTTGGTCAATTCGTGCACTATGCGCGAACTTACCCCCACTAAACCAAAACCTTGCCTTTTTTTTTATTACGTGCCGATGACTATACTGTATGTGTCTAGTCAGCTAGCGCTCGTACGTGTTCATTCGGATTTCTTCGTGCGCCTCCGGCTCTCTCCTCGGCGTCTCTCTTTTGTGCGGATAATCGCTTGTATGTAAACGTTAAAATCATAAATATTTGCATATTCTCAAAATTGACGGCAAGCAGAATCGATTGAAAAAGTTTTAGTTTGGGAAGTGCATAAAAATCACTGTAAAAAGGTGCTAGTTTGGTTTATGGTATCGTTTTTTTCATTGTTATACTTTTTCGGTGTAGCCCCTCAGCCCGCAAACAAATCAGAACTATATCGTGCGGTAAGGAACTCAGTTCCAAAAAATGTTTGCGGCCAGATGCGCGTCTATTTTGCTATCAATAATCATTTATAAAAATTAAGTTTAATCAAAAACAAAATTACCTGCAGATTTGCAGTTTGCAGTGGGATCTTACGTGAGATTTCCCAAAACCCCAAAAAAACTAATCACATGATCTTGGTGGCCAGATGACATCTGAATTCGTTTCGTCTGGAAATCGTAGCTGAAATAAATCGATTGTTTGATGGGCGGTGTGATAGGTGGCGCCGTCCTGCTGAAAACACATGTCGTCCAGATCCATACCATCCAGTTGACGCCACAAGAACTCCGTTATCATATTCCTGTATCGAATTCTATTCACAGTTACTGCAAATCCGGCCTCAGTTTTCACAATGATAACACGTCCTTCTTTTGTGTAACGCTTCATTTTATTAACCCCCGCCGGAAAAAGAGGGGTGTTATAAGTTTCACGTGTGTTGCTGTGTATCTGTGTGTCTGTGTATCTGTGTGTCTGTCGGTGGCATCATAGCGCCTAAACGGATGAACCGATTTCGATTTAGTTTTTTGTGTTTGAAAGGTAATTTTGTCGAGAGTGTTCTTAGCTATGTTTGAATAAAATCGGTTCAGCCGTTCAAAAGTGATGGGCGTTTTAGTTTTTTACTTTTTGAATCGGGGTGTTTTCGCAAGATAAATGTGTCGGGGTTTTTTTAAATTTTGTAATTTTACTTGTTGCAAGATAAATGTGTCGGGGCTTTTTTAAATTTTGAAATTTTACTTGTTAATCGGCAAATCATAGGTAACAGCTGTCAACTTTCAGAGTTGTCAAATACACGACATTTAAATAGTGCACTCTTATTGAGACAACCTTTTTAATAACCTGTGTTTTTTTTGACAGGGATAGAGAGTATTACAGAGATTATCAGATTCACCTTAACAACACAGCAATGATAGGTATAATTGATCCACAAGGAGTTATAGATGGGACGAGGCGGTTGATCTCTGATACCTTGAATAGCATCGATGAGGGAATAAAGATGGGAATTTGAAGTTGAGTACTTGTCTAGAGTCTGACAAATACTCAACTTCAAATTCTTATTGCTTAGAATATTCTTCTTTTTTAGGCTCTTCTACAATTGTAACACTGTTTGTTCTAATAATACAAACATAGTACCTAAAACAGACTTATACAATATGATGCGATAGACAAAAACAAAATTATAGCATCTTCATCTTTAAAATTACAATAATAGTGCAGAAATATCACTTACAACAACTAGTGGGTAGTGTAGATATTTACTTTTGATGGCCCTTAGTTTGTATTTCGTCTAACTTTGGCATTAAAGTAGAATTTGGCACAATTTGGCTTTACAATAGTAATGAATGTTAAATTAACTTAAGGCGGTACCCCAAGCAAAACGCCGCGCAAGCCGTTTTGTGTGCTGTTTTTAGGAGCTATCTACTCGTTATTTAAAAAGAAATATCAATTAATAAAAATACATTAAATTTCTACATAATATTGATTCTAAAATGGTAGATTTAGTTTTTTTTTAAATGTTGTATATATTTCACTAATAAACTTCCAAAAAAACATATGAGAAATAATTATTGATATTATGCATCTCCTCGTAAAGTGTTCATTGATTATTTTTTGTACTAACACTAATGGATAGACAATTTAATAACGAACATTTTAGTAGAATTATTTTTTTCAAAAGACCAAAATTCGATTTTATAAAGATTTTATTCTAAAATCTGGGCGTATTCACTACTGTAATTCATGCGCCACCAGTGCCGCTAGACCAATAGGAACGCTAAAATCTCATGCCGATTTTTTGGTCAGGGTACCGTCTTAAAGCTTCTGGCTATGTAGTAATTATGAATTCTGTTTAGCCTCGAATGTTCTTTTCCTTGCCCGCCTTACCATTACCAAACGACAACCGTGTAGTGGTTGGAACTGAAGAAATTGCAACTTTATTTTACTCATTACGTATTTTGCAATATACACCTTATTTTTGTTAAAGGGTGGCAACCTTCAAAAGGCGCCTGGACTTTTGGGGAAAAGTCCAGGGAGTGTGGGCTTTTTGATAAGTGGGGACTCGCACTAAAACCATCCTGGTGATCACCATCAGCATATAGAACTCTGTGATCTCTCAAAAGACAACCCCGGAACCCCGTCTGTGCAATGCCTGTTAGGGCACATCCCTGGGGGATCACAGATCGCAGATCTCTGGGGAGCAATTGATCACTATGCCACCGTCTTTTCTGTAGTCAGTTGGTGGGTGGTCAGAGTCCTCAATAAGAGCGCCCGCGACTCTGTACTCCCTTATGATGAAAACGGGGTTTCGGCGCTTTAGGCATCGAGGTGGTTGCCTCCACCTCTTATCCGAGTGGGATCGGCTCTTTAACTTACAGCATACACCTACGAAAATAACCTGCATAATGTAACAATTATGCATCTCATTGCTGAGCTGTTAATTTGAATAGAATTGAGCTCAACGACGAACAATGCATCTGATAGTTTTATGAGTTTACACTCACCGACATCAATATTTTGCTTATCGTGTAATAAATGTTAATGTAAATTTTCAGGTGTTAAAACTGGTAGATTCGCATGGTGTTACATCAAGGAACGCAGATATAGTGATCCACGAAGAAATAAAAAAGCACAAGAAAGAACATTTTCAAATGGCTTATGTTGCAACAGGTTTAGCTGCAGCAGAACTTAACAAGGCTCATACAAATTATTTTGCTCCACGCTCCAAAAATCTAAGTGCACACAAATTTGTTATTACTGGAGCGAAAAAACTTCGTAAATTTATCTTGGTGGTTAGTGATTTCTACAAAATTTTGTTTGGATTTAAAAGCGCGGGTAGACAAATTATCTTTAATTTTCAATAGAATAACTACCTCTCTCTCGATTTCAAATCTTTATATGATATAACAGTAGATTATTAATTATTATACATCAAGGGCACAAAGCAGTGTCTTCTGTATTGGGCGCGATATTGAATGCCGAGCTGATGCAGTTAACTCTAGAGAGTTAACTGAGAAGAATCCTCTAGAGAGTACTCTACTTTTTACTTCTCCTGTGAGATGATTGAAAACAACTACTACAAGGAACAAAGTATTTAATTAAAGAAGCAATAGCAAGAAAGAAAGAAAACTTTTGGCACACGAATTGCAACACACAATGTCTAAAACTATAAAAAATATTAAATAAAAACCATATCATTATGAGCCTCACGGCTGCGCCAAATAGACCTATTTTAGCAAAATACAGTACAGCAAAATGTCAGACAACTATTACAAGCAGAACAGACCTATTAAGTTAATATAAGACTGAAAAATCAACGCGCCTTGAACAAGTGGAGTGATCAAGATAAGACACTGCTGTATCCCCTTCGTTTATAATAAAATAAATTAATAAAATATCCTTTTATTCTAAGATCAGGGATCACAAAAAACTTAATTTATAAAATGTTCCAAATCTCAGTGTGCCTTTTGGCATAGCCATCCTCCAATAGTTTCCACTGAAGTCTGTTCTGAGTTACTCGTCTCCACTTTGGACCAGCGGTCCTGCTAATTTCATCCACCCATCTCAGCCATTGTCTGCCACAGCTTCATTTCCCATCTCTTGGGTACCAATTTGACACTGCCTTGCTCCATTTCCTACGGTTATCACGCATCATGCGGTCGGTCCACCTTCAATTTTGTTGATCTACTCGAGATAGGACACCAGTCAGTTTTATTTTCAGGTATAATTAGACCAATCTTGTTAGCTACCACCGCGAAGATCGTAGCAGAAAAATAAACCCCTTTATGTATAAACTATTATAAATCCTCAACGACTTCCACCATGTCCCAATAAAGTAAAATAAAATTAAAATGATATTCCTTATACATAAGTAAACGTGATATATAGTTTTAATGTGAAATAAAACATACCCAAGGTGGGTATTATAAAGTGTTTACAGTTATTTGATAGAATTTGTGTGCTTTTCTTAATAGTTATGTAATTGAATTTTACTGTCTATAATTTTATGCTCTCAACCACAGACATAAATCTAACTAGATAATGCAAGTCTCACCATCTGTATGAAAACCAAGCGTGCAACTTTTTCACTCACAATTGAAAAACAATTCTACTTACCAATGAAAGAAAACATTTCCAATGCCTCGGCCAACCTTTTCTTTACAGAATTTACAGCTCAATATGGCATAATTATGCATTTTTCTAGATTTCAGTAGATACCCGGTGCCGATCATGCTAAATGGAAAGCTCAAAGTACGATCATTGATCATACTTTTACTCCGTTTTTTGACTCTCGAAGTACATACAATCGCGTCATCTAGTTAGATGTATATTCGTGGTCTCAACATTATATAATAGACACTATGGGAAGTAGCAAGATCGCCCCAACACCAGTATATCTCATAACGTACTGGGGCTACCTCTAACTATGTAATTTAGTTTATAAAATGTTTGAGTAAAAATAAAATCGATTTTTGTATTTGTTTTTTTTATTAATGTAAATAATGTACCTAAGTGGCTCCGTAGCTACTTAGGTACATTATTTACACATAAATCAGTGTACCCGTGTACACTGACACCTTCCGCTGTCTCTTTACCATTTACAATTGACTGGCATCGAGTCCACTCTCAGTTCGCCTTGTGCCATAAGACCTTCCGAACTGCTAGATTGGATGTCAGGCCAATTGTCTATGGAATGGCAAATAAATACATTTACCAAAATCGGCGCTGAGCAAAAAGAAAAAGAATCGGTATATTTTTTAAACAAGCAAAATTTAAGAACCCACGACACTTTTTTATTTCATACTCCATAATTTATCTAGTAGTAGACACGCTTCGCGGAGCAGTGGTGGCCTAGTGGCAAACCAAGGCTGGCGCTTTACTATGTGTAATTTATTTCATCACCACTGCTCTTAAAACAGTGAAGGAAAACATCGTGAGGAAACCGACATCCACTAACCCACACTGGGCCCGCGTGGTGGATTAAGGCCCATTACCTCTCACAGAAAGGAGGCCTGTGTCCCAGCAGTGGGAACATTATAAGCATGATGATGATGAGACACGCATCGATCGACAATCTATAACTTTTGAACGCCTGAACCGATTATCGTCAAACATAGCTAAGAACACTCCCAATAAAGTCACCATTCGACACAAAAAAAGACGAAATCAAAATCGGTCCATCTGTTTAGGAGCTATGATGCCACAGACAGATACACAAATGCACATATAAGCAAATACACAAACACACAGGTACACACGCCAAACTTATAACACCCCTCTTTTTCCGTCGGGGGTTAAAAATAGAGTCATTTAACATCACGTTACGATCCTTAAGAGGCGAGCAAAAATAAACAACCCTTAATATTAAAAACAGACTGAAAGACGGACAACGAAGTGATCCTTTAAGGGTTTATTTTTTCCTTTTGTGGAACGGAACCCTAACAGCATCCATATTGAAAATTTAATTGTCCAACGAACACTAGGAAGTGGATCATTAAGGCGCAGATACCCCTCAGTAGCTGAATTTAAAATGTGAATCACGTCTAACCCGCTAGACGTAACATTTTAGTAAAAATATATGTTTGTTAAAGAAAAAATATATATAGTGTTTAATTAATTATTTAGTTTTTGTTAATTTGTAAAGTTATGTCTAACACGGACAAAAAAACGTCAATCGGACCACAACCACAGGGCGTATTTTAATGAAATTTTCACCATCTCAAAGACTAATTATGTACATTTTGATCTAAGGCTATTTTTTTAAGTCATAGAATAATAAGGAAAGTACAAAAAAATACTGAATTTAGGGTCGCGCGGGTGTGTAACAAGTGCGCGTTTTGTTCCCTCAAGGTCGTTGGCGACTGTCATCGTCTTAACTTGCAAGCTTTAATTACACCCTTACACCGGGACAGGTGAGACTACATAAATAAAAACTTGTAAAAATGTCAGAAAGAACGCTTAGTTAAGGTTGAACTAGTCGACGGCACGAACTATTTTGTGCGCGGGGTTAAAATGCATGCTGTCTTATCCGAAAACACGTGCGAAAGAAATAGATGCTGTGATGAGCAGTAAGAAGCTAGTTCGCGTACGAATTAGCACTTTTGCAAATTTGTATCGAAATGGATGATGGTTTAGGACAAAAACGAGCGCGCGATATTTTATAAACAGACCTTTTGATGTGTGTGTGAACTGAGGGACCACACTGGTTATTCGCAAAATAAAAATCGTAGGATTTAGTAGTAGATTTAAAACAATTGTAGAACAAATCTGGGAATTTGTAAACAAATATATTAAAAACTACAGCCCTTAAAGTGTGGTCCCTCAGTCCTCACAGACCATCAGCCAGATCTCGGTAAGTATCTGAAAAATTAAGGTGTTGTGACTACAGACTTTTAGTAAAGAATTTGTAAAGATATTTACTAAAAAACAGACCACAAAGCATTATAGACAAAAAATATATAACGGCTAAACTGTGGTCCCTCATACCACACAAGAAAGATAAATATTTTAGTGAATATTATCGAATCAAATAAATAAACTCGTTCTTTTTCTACATAAAGTTTTAGTAAGAGACTTGAAACATTTTGTAAAAAAGAAATAGAAAAAACTATCGACGCAATTTGAAGATAGCGATTAATAAAAGTGGTCCCTCAATCCTCACATCCATTGACATATATGCATGTACTAGCTGCTAGACGAGAGTGATATCAGAAAAACTAGTGTACTTAACTTTTAGTAGAAAGTTTCTACTAAATAATAGTTATCTAAAACTGTTTATTTCTTACCTCTTAGCTGAGATAATGTTATTTTTTTATTCCTATGAAAATAGAAAGACTAGTGTGACCACACAATGAAACAATATGTAGACAGTATTATTATACTTCATTTAGTATAGCACTAAATTAAACGAAAACAATGTTGAACTGTTAATTTATGTTTAATGAGTATCTGCTCAGTGGTTTTTTAAGTACGCATAGTGTTTGTTAGGATAAATTAAACAGGCAACTGAGAACAAGTAATTACTTACGGCTGCAGTCGAGGATGCGAATAAAACCGATATAATTTACTTAATAAATTTAATTAAAGTAATTATTACATTTAGATTTTATAATAACGTGCAATAATACACATAATATTAATAGTATAGGTATTATGTCATGCGAATTGTGGACGGTGGAAGTTTATGGAAGGAGGTGCATAGCGTGTGCTCGACTGTTTGCTCTCTTTTGCTGCTGGCACGTTGACCAAGAAGAACGTGCTACCTGACAGCTATGGTGTGCTTGACTTATATTTGTTTGACTTAATTAAGGGTTATTATACACATTTATTGATTCCAAAAATGTCTATTTATTTTCAGCGGCAATTTTTCAGCCTCTTTGTTGTTACTAAATAAAACTGTATTACCCGGTTAAATTAAAAATGTTTTGTTTACTCTCATAATATTATTGTAAGTGTATGAGGCGCCTTGCGTGTCTTTTACTATTTTTGGAAATTATAGTTCCAAGGAATAAAAGTGCCGGCGAAGAAACAAGCAAGCTGATTGGGTAAAATAACGAAATACCTACTCAAGCAAGTACGTTTATACCTATTGTAGCGTTATAAAATATATATTTTTTTTAACGCAACGATAACGTATAATTTTAAATTTGAAAATAAAAAAACTAAAAAGGTAAAACACATATTTTTTTAAACCAGGAAGAACCGCAATAGTCAATAGCGTATTAATTATTTTTAAATATTAAGTTTACATAAATCATAAAAGTGGAATTTAGAAAAGGTTTAAAGTTAAAAGCTGAATTCACGTGCCTAATCTTCAACGCAGATGCAACCGGTTTTATGATGGCTTAATTTTAAGCATACAAGTAAATTACGATACCATAACATGATATAAGTAAGGTTATAAAAGTAGAAAACGTTAAAAAGTAAGCTAAGTTTAAAAAAAAAAATATGACAATAGCCATTCGTCGGGAATCCACGCTGGAAGAACAAAACCGCCTTTGGTAGTTCCTCTCCAAAACACGACGTTTTTAAAACATTATGTATTGAATCCGTTGAAAGATGTTCGGCATCCCGAAAACTGCAGGTACTCCAGGGGTCATTCGTTCAGTCCCGGGGGTAAGAAGCCGAAGTCGGCTCAACTGTAATCGGTTTTGATTCATGACGCATAAACTCATGTCAGCGACAAGATTTCTTATGATTAGCTTGTCGCCAGTCTTGGCAGGACCACCCAGTCCTCCAGTCTGTTGCACGGCAACTATGAGGCATGCCCTGGTAGCGAAACGATAGTTGGTATCTCTGAAAGAGCTCTGTAGCAGAGACATGCGGTCCGCGAGCTCCGGCGCGCTCGTGTACTTGTATATCACGTACCCTCGGCCTAACGACGAGGAATGTGCCACCCCCGCACAAGAATTGACATGGCCGTGGTCATAAATTGCTGGACATTTTAAAACGCACTTTTAAACTTTAACTATATAAAATACCAATTATTAATTTAGTAGATAATTTCAGAGCCAAAAATTTTTTATAAAGTACTTCTAACAAGATTCCAACTAGTAAGTAAGATATATTATTATTGTCGTTAGTGGAGTGTTTGTAGTTATACTACGTTTATAGTGCTTTTGTTTGTATTACCTATTGCCTGTAATGTTCTTATTTGTTTTTTAGGGTTCCGTACCCAAAGGGTAAAAACGGGACCCTATTACTGAGACTCCGCGGTCCGTCTGTCTGTCTGTCACCAGGCTGTATTTCATGAACCGTGATAGCTAGACAGTTGACATTTTCACAGATGATATATTTCCGTTGCCACTATAACAACAAATACTAAAAACAGAATAAAATAAATATTTAAGTGGGGCTCCCATACAACAAACATGTTTTTTCTGCCATTTTTTGCGATTATGGTACGGAACCCTTCGTGTACGAGTCCGGCTCGCACTTGTTTACTATAAGTGAAAACTTTAATTGGTCTTGATATTATTATAATAACGAACAATTGTTAAAATTTGCTGTAAGTTTTCCAAATAAAATAAAATATATTTAAACGGGTACGTATTGCAATATCTAAAATAAAAAGATCTAACGTAAAATAACCTACGTTCAAAACTCCCTAAAATCTAAATACCTACTGTTTCAACCTCCGACCTTGGATATACCAGCTTGACTTAATTCTACAATATAGTCTATATATTGTGTCTTACTCTGCGACATTAAATCAAAAACGATGATTTATTTAATGAGGGCAAAAATTGCTTTACAATATTTTAGCCCATTAAACGAGAAAGGAAACCATATTAGTTATGATTGCCAGTGTGGTATCACATATAAATTTGAACATTTACTTCTAAGATATTTTTTCAGTGCAACTTTTACAAAAATGTGTTTAAATACATCATCTGCCTAGCCTTTTCCCAATTGTTGTTGGGGTCGGCTTCCAGTCTTACCGGATTCAGCTAAGTACCAGTGTTTTACATGGAGCGACTGCCTATCTGACCTCCACAACCCAGTAACTGGGTAACACCATACCCCTTGGCAAGACTGGTGTCAGATCTCAAGCTTCTGACTACCCGTAACGACTTTCAAAGATCATCAAATGACAGCCAATGGGACCAAAGGCTTAACGTGCTTTCCGAGGCACGGAGGATACTCGGTATGTTGAAATGGTCACCCATCCACGGACCGACCACGTCAAGCGTTGCTTAACCTTGAAGATCGACCCGTGCGGCTGTTATTATTTAGCCACGACCTCGAGCCACGAGCCCAAAAATGTGTTTAAATACGTCCTGCCAATAAACTAAATTAAAAGAGACGATGCGTTTTTACCTTAAATATAAATATTATTGAAATATTTGGCATAGATATTTTGGAAGAGGCAATTAACATCGATGAAAGAAACAGGAACTGTACCACTTGTAATGACCAAGTTAGTCACAATTACGAGCTTTCAAAAATATTATAATATCCTTCGATTTTAATGGCACTGAAAAAAGTTATCAAACTAATGTTCCAGTTACCATAACAGTAAAGAACAAAACCTACAAAATCATGGGCGCATTTGAATTCATACCATCATTAATTCCAGGTGGTCTTGGTCATTACCGATGCCTTTTATATGAATGAGCGTTTCTTTTGCAATGATGATCAACATTTCAAAATTATTGAAAGTACTGACCCTTCTTACATTCATTATGCTACATGCAGATTTCACTTAGATAAATGTATTATTGTATTTTTTTTTTGTATCTACTTTTTTATTAAAGTCACGCCATGTAATATAACATTCAACATTGTTTTCGTTTCATATAATGCTATACTAAATGAAGTATAATGGTACTGTCTACATTTTGTTTCATTGTGTGGTCACACTAGTATATCTATTTTCATAGGAATAAAAAAATAACATTATCTCAGCTAAGAGGTAAGAAATAAACAGTTTTAGATAACTATTATTTAGTAGAAATTTTCTACAAAAAGTTAAGTACACTAGTCTTTCTGATATCACTCTCGTCTAGCAGCTAGTACATGCATAAATGTCAGTGGATGTGAGGATTGAGGGACCACTTTTATTAATCGCTATTTTCAAATTGCGTCGATAGTTTTTTTCCAATTCTTTTTTACAAAATGTTTCAAGTCTCTTACTAAAACTTTATGTAGAAAAAGACCGAGTTTATTAATTTGATTCGATAATACTCACTGAAATATTTATCTTTCTTGTGTGGTATGAGGGACCACAGTTTAGCCGTTATATATTTTTTGTCTATAATGCTTTGTGGTCTGTTTTTTAGTAAATATCTTTACAAATTCTTTACTAAAAGTCTGTGGTCACAACACCTTAATTTTTCAGATACTTCCCGAGATCTGGCTGATGGTCTGTGAGGACTGAGGGACCACACTTTAAGGGCTGTAGTTTTTAATATATTTGTTTACAAATTCCCAGATTTGTTCTACAATTGTTTTAAATCTACTACTAAATCCTACGATTTTTATTTTGTGAATTACCAGTGTGGTCCCTCAGTTCACACGCACATACCTTTTGGAGTCTAGATATATAATGAAAAAAACAACGAAATGTATATTTATAAAATAACATTATTTGCATTGTTGAATTACTAATCTATCCTTGTATGGAGCCGTTTTGCAATTTTCTTTCTTCTTATGGTATTTATTTCTGCCCAAAGATGCGTTAAAATTAGTGTTGAAATATGGGACTTTCGACGCTCATAACTTTGAAATATATAATTATTTTACATTTTTGTTTCCATACAGGACTAGATAACGATGAAAAACGACCAAAATCAAAATATACATGGTAAATATCCGAAAAAAATATTAATTCTATAGATAACGATGAGACAAATTGATATCATTATTTATTTTGAACGTACATCGTCAAACAGTGGAGTAATCTCTAGACTATGTTTGTATGAAAGAATTTTTGACTAGTGTAACCTTAACGCGGCTAGTTCTATTATATGGTTATGCTAGTGATGTATTGTAGTTTAGTGCCCTTATGTTGGTCACGCGATGTTAGGTTTAGGCCTTGTACTGCCTAGCAACAGGGCCAGTGGCACTTAGCAAGTGTCATTAGCACTATATTTTTCAAGGTTTTGAACTAGGAATAGGCGTTAATTTCTTTTTGTTTAATGTTAGAACGTTCGGTAGTGTTATCTGATTTTTAATCAAGAAACATTTTTAGTTGAAAATTTATATTTATAAATCTATATATATACAAATAAATAAAAGTGAAGTGTCTGTATATAATATGAAAATAAAAAAGTTTTATTGAATGCATGTGAAAGTATATACGATATTAATAACAAATAGGAAATTTTTAAGACTTTTGTCTGGCTGTCTGTCTGGACTGATTTTGATGGAACTTTTACTGGTAGATAGTTGAAGTTATAAGGAGTAACATAGGCTACTTTTTATTTCACCATACATAATAATACACTGTTCCTGTGGGAAAATTAAATTATTTAAATATAAATAATACGAGTTTAACGAGGACGAAGTCGCGTGCAACAGCCAGTAATAGTACATTGTTCACCGAGAGGAGAAAGTGACCGATTACCGTCGAGGGTGTCGTTTGAAGCCCGAGCCGTAGGCGAGGGCTTTAAAACACCCGAGATCGGGAATCGCACTTTCTCTCGAGTGATACATAGTGCTTTATACTACACCTACGAGGAAAATAAAAAACTAAATCTTTACTAATTAAAACTGAATCCTCAAACAACACACAAATTGAAAATGGCGCCAATGGCGTCTGCAATTTTCACATGTTCTTTTTTCAAATTGTTTGACACCATCCAACACACAGCTAGTGGCCAGTGTCATTTTGCGAACTTGGAGATAAGAACTCACTGTAAAAACTTTTTGGCTTTTGATATTTAGGTTACCAGCGCATAGTCTTACCCAAAATTAAAAAAGAAAAACCACGTAAGAAATGGATTTTCATACACTTTTCTCTCCCGCTCAGATGCGTTTTTTCGCCGCATATTTGTTCGATAAGCAATGACGTACTTTCTACCGTAAATTTGATAAAGTATCAAGGTACTTTCCGAGCAGGTGTAGTATAAATAATATAAGAAACACTGAGGTTATTGTAATCATAATTTTGTCATATTTATTAAAGGACCATGTGTCATTTTGGGCCCTCTTTTCAATATTGTCCAACAGTGATGAATTATATGTCATATGAAAGCTCTTCAACTGTACTTTATTTCATTCTATGGCAGCTAAGTTCGTATCCAGCGCGAATGGTGTTTAGGTGCGTTTTGCAAAATTTGTGTTGGTTTTGATATTATATTATAAGTTAGCCGTCAGTCAGTAGCTCGGATTATAAATAGCTCTTATTTGACAAAAAATACAATAAAAAGATCAATTATAATAGGTTTAGAGTGCCCTAGTAGGGTAGGCAGGTAGGTTGGTAGGTAGGTAGCGAGGTAGGTAGGTAGTTAGGGGAGGTAGGGTATCTATCCTATCTAGGTAGGTATAGGTCTACCAGAATCTCATGGCAAATGGGGAAATAAAAATTTGGTGTGTGCAATACTGGGGAAATTGGATTAAACGATCTTGATATTGTTTAATTTTTATTTATGTCTTTAGTATTAATGAACATGAGGTACCTTTATAATAGTAGTCACAGCAGATCTTTGTGTCTTTGAACTTGGTCCTGCCTACCATTGCGTAAGAAACAGTTTGTCATCGAGTATACTGCATAGAGTAAGCGAGATGGGACGATGTGACATACATAAGCGAGTGAAAGAGACAGTTATACAATTCTATCTTCACCTTCAACATTGACACAAAAATAGCTACTGCGCGGGGTCAACCAATTCAGAGACACAAAGATCCACTGTGAGTATTATAGGTGTGTGAATAATGTTGTTATATCATCATCGGGTTCTTAACATAGGAAAAATAAATCAATTGAATATGAATTTATGTACTAATTTATTATTTAGCATTTAAATCATACTAATAACTTAAAACCTCATTCAGAACTAGAAAACTAGAATACGATTCCATGAACTCCACTGGCATTTCAAAAACTTGTATCTTTGTAGTTTTATGTCATCTCTCTCAATCAAATTGGTTCTTTTTCATTGGCATTTAACATATTCAAAACCAATCTCTTTATGTATAAAGTCTGTAAAAAATAATAAAATGTATCATGTTACTTAAAGTCAATCATCATCATCAGTAAATTTTTTATTTTTTTATGTAAGTTTTATGGCCTGGTTGCTAGGACCTTTTAGCCACGTCTTTGGAAAGAGTTTTGGATCTTATATTTATTCTTTAGTATGCATAAGAATGCGGATGTAACAGATTCTAATGTTTTTTGGAGTATTTGGCAGCAAATTGTATCGAGTCAGTCTTCCCAGTAAGCTTTGCAGAGGCAGTCAATACTACAATAAAATACACCGCTCCACTATCCCGAGATGGCTTTTGTCAATGATTTTACAAATTGTCCAGTTGCGGAGACAGTTGAGACACAAAACTACACCAATAATATATCACAATATCCACTAGGAATCAATTTGCAAATAATATTAACAGCCACTGAACTTCACTCGACAAAATCCCGCCAAAACTCCCGTCTATATACACGTCCCACTGCAGGGCGCAGATTATTACTTAATATTTTTCTCACGTCAAAGATTCTCAATCTCCGTTAAAATCAATATCGTGTCGAAGAATTAGTAACAGTTACATTACTGTTGCCATTTCCTTCCGGCCATCATTCGATGTGCCCTGACCTACGATTTACCATATAACAGTAATGGAAAGAAATAAAAATTAAGTAAGAAAAATATAAATTAAACTAAAAGTATCAAAACAAGTCAGTCCAACTTACCGGTCCACTCTACGACGCACTTTAAAATCAAAGATTGAGTTTGATTTACGCCTTCTTCTTCCCTTATTTTATGATACACATTGAAAACAATATGTCTCGCATGAGATCGAAGTGGGTTTTTCGACATTTTCACAAAAATAACAAACTTTCAAGATAATATCAAAAAATTTCAGCAGCGGTTGACACATCAAGTACTTTGATTCGACAGGTGACAATTGACATTGCCATATGAAAATCACAATTTAAAAAAAAAAAAAATATCATGAGATTCTGGTACACCTATAGGGTTGACGGGAGCGTCATGTCATGTACAATCTTTGTGTCTCTTCGAACTTACCGTACTTAACATACCGTGCTTGCCTATAGTGCCTACGCTACCTACCGTAACTACCCGGCCTATCCTAACTTTTATTTTTTATGTGCCGGGTGGGAAAATCTTCATTGAATGTCCTACGCCCTGGGGACGGGTCCATCTCACATCTTCGCAACACTCACACCTTCGCTTTCGTAAAATAAAGTTTATGCAGCTTAATGCTAATTATTTTACGCGTAGGTAAGTATTTAGATAAAAACTTTTCTACAAAAAAACTTCTAAATAAAAGTGAAAAATAACTTCTATTTCAGCGGTCGGTGTTCCTGTTTTTGTGTCTTCGTTTTTTTATAACCGACTGCCGAAATTGAAGTTCTTTTTCACTTTTTAGTGTTTTTACTTGGAAGTCTTTTTTTTTTTGTAAAAAAGTTTTTATTTTAACTTTTTATATGTGGTACAGACTGTAGTTTCTCCGGCCTAGTATCGCCGCGACTAGACTTACGACTCATTTCGCTCGGAGTACGCATCCATGGATTATAATGAGCAAGTTTTTAGTAAGGTGCTTATTTATTTATTTATTTATTAACAAGGCACACCAACGACATATTACAAAGTAACATCTAGAGACAATCCTGTGTAAACAAGTCACTTACAGGCATGCACATCATTTACAGCGTAAGTCGCATGTATTTTAAAAGGAATATAAAACAAACATATAATTAAAAACATAAAAATAAAATTGGTTATAAAATTCTTGTAAAAACATTGTAAAATAAAATTAAAAAAAAGTTATTTAATAAAAAAATTGTCATTGATTATTTACCCTAAAAACTAAATAATTTTAAGAGAAAAGGTAAAATGTCAAGTTATATTATTAAAACATTACCATTCCAATATTATGTTCTGTTTAAAAATATTAATATTATGACAGTTTCTTGCCAATTCATTTATGAAAATATTATGTATGTAAGGAAAAATATACATCTCTTTAGTAAAGTCAGTGATAGACACAATTGTATTACCAGAAATAAAGATAAGTCAGATCATTCTTCTTACAGACTACCTAAAGTACAATCATCTTTCATGGGGTACTGTGTTAAAATCTATAACAAAATACCTTGTGATTTATTAAAACTAAATGAAAATAAATTTAAATGTTTAGTTAAAAGCACTCTTTGTAAACAAGCATATTACAAATTAGATGATTATATTCAAGATAAGAATGCTTGGAAACATGCTGGTCTTGCTCCATAGGGCAATCTTTGGTGTAGACAAAATCAAATTTGTTAATTTATATTCCCATTAATAGTTATTGTATTCATTGTTTTTGTTTTTTTTTTAGAAATTGACTCACACTCTGTTCCGTTGTTGTTGAATTAGGTATTTTACCTATGTTTGCAATATTTGTAAGTATGTGTAACAATATTTGTATGTTTTAACCATGTTCCTACTTATCAAATTAATTAATTTTCCTGTTAATGCTTTTTAATACTTTATACCTGTACGTAGTATAGTGTTTAAAGCTATTCTGGGTGCATCATCCTTTTATTTCCGTCCCATTCGTCATTAATGTATGTACTTATGTAAATATTGTAAAACACCTATTTTTTTTTAAAAGAGTAAGTATGGAGTTTCTTGTGCGTTCTTCTCCATGACAATCTACTTTCCGAATGCACGGTTTAATAATTTTTATTACTTGTAAATTTTAATTTATTTGACGTTCAAACGTGCCGTTTATTGGCCTAGTTGAATAAATAGATTTGACTTTGACTTTATCAAAACACATATTATCAAATTAAATTATTTCAATTATTGAATCACACACCTAAGCACATACCTCCAATCATTAAAATTACAAATAAATTATTAAATTGTATTATATTACATCAAATTAAAAAAAGGAACCAAAATAACAAATGGTAAATAAATAAATTAGACAAGTAAATTAGTAGGGGGAGGCAGCTGACCACAAATCGATTTTTATGGTTTTATTTTTTAATTTGGGTTGTCTATCAGAAAAGAAGAAGAGAAGAAGACGACAGAAGAAGTACCTATAATGCCCAACGTTATGCCAGAATAGATTACGCAAATAACTTAAAACTTGATCATAACCGGTGAAGTGAGATTGTACCACTAGGACATGTAATATCGGCAGATTATCAATTCCGATTAAACTGCCGATATTAGAAGTCAACATCGGAATTTCGATACTAATAACGGGACTGCGCACATACGTTAGATATAGCACATTTTTTTGCTGATGAGGTTGGATTAAGTATCTACAATAATTAAAAATAACAAAAAACCCGACTGCTTAAAAAGCCAACTAAAAAGACGTAAACAAGAAGAAAATCGAAAAAAAATGTGTGTATGACTAGATGTATGAATGTGTGTGAAGCAAAAGAAGTATGTAGGGATCGTAGCATGTGGCGTTCTGTAGTTTCTGCCTACCCCCATGGGAAAAAGGCGTGAGTTTATGTATGTATGTATGTAAGAAGAAAATCATGCTGTGCAGTCGGAGGATACATCTGATTTTGGTCAGCCAGCTCGCGCATATGTATCCTCCGACTGCACAGCATGATTTTCTTCTTGTTTACGTCTTTTTAGTTGGGTTTTTAAGCAGTCGGGTTTTTTGGTATTTTTTAGTTGGCTTTTTAAGCAGTTGGGTTTTTTTGTTATTTTTAAATAGTTTTTTATTTACAACTTTGTAGTTATTTTTTTTTAGAATCAGGTACATTTAAACATATGAGTTTTATATACTTTTGTAATCACCTCTTAAAACCCTTTGGGGCTCCACAATATGGCACCCGAAATCCGCCATTTTTTTATTTTGCGAATTTAATGTAGCCAGTGACACTCGCAGTATTAAGACGAATCGATTGACGTAAGAATCATCAAAATCGGCCAACGCGTTTAGTCTCTAGAACACCATATAGGAACAAACATATATACATAGACTGATAAACACATTACCCTCCTTCGGCAGTGGGGTAAAAAACACTTTTATGCCACGACCTAATACGATTCATTATTGTAAGTATTAAGGATACATATTTAAACAAGTTACGTTTTGTCCGTCGTGCGTCGAAGCTGACACACACACACATTTTAGTTTAAAAAAAAGATCTCAAAATGTGCCAATGGATTCTTTGTGTATTATATTTTATAGGCAGCCCGAAGTCAGGAGGGAACACGACCCATCCGATAGGTATTAAATAAGTCTAAAATCAATTGGAAATCTATCTACCACCCCAATTTTTCGTTCTAATAGTAGGTACCTATCGGGGACCGTCCATTATGGAAATGAGTATGTCAATTTTTGATTAAAGTCAATAAACGTTTTCTTAATATGTTCTTGCTAATGTATACTAATAGGTTCTATGGCGTTTTCTTGCAGTTAAGCCCCCGTAGCGTATCCTACAGGAACAGAGTCGAATAAAAACATCAGCTATTACGTAGTTTTTATCAGTAAACTTGTCAAAATGGGGGCAAATTAGAGCTGTGTTTGACCCATTAAGACTGAAGACCAGAAGCCTAAGTGCGTAAGTCAGTTCGGTAGGGCAAAGGAAACATGTGCGTGTGAACTGAGGGACCACACTGGTAATTCGCAAAGCAAAAATCGTAGGATTTAGTAGTAGATTTAAAACAATTGTAGAACAAATCTGGGAATTTGTAAACAAATATATTAAAAACTACAGCCCTTAAAGTGTGGTCCCTCAGTCCTCACAGACCATAAGCCAGATCTCGGGAACTATCTGAGTGACTTGGGAAATTAAGGTGTTGTGAATACAGACTTTTAGTAAAGAATTTGTAAAGATATTTATTAAATAACAGACCACAAAGCATTATAGATAACAAAATATATAACGACCAAACTGTGGTCCCTCATACCACACAAGAAAGATAAATATTTGAGTGAATATTATCGAATCAAATAAATAAACTCGTTCTTTTTCTACATAAAGTTTTAGTAAGAGACTTGAAACATTTTGTAAAAAAGAAATGGAAAAGAAATATTGACGCAATTTGAAGATAGCCATTAATAAACGTGGTCCCTCAATCCTCGCATCCACTGACATATATGCATGTACTAGCTGCTAGACGAGAGTAATATCAGAAAGACTAGTGTTCTTAACTTTTAGTAGAAAGTTTCTACTTAATAATAGTTATATAAAACTGTGTATTTCTTACCTCTTAGCTGAGATAATATTATTTTTTAATTTTATGAAAATAGATAGAGTAGTGTGACCACACATTGAAACAAAATGTAGACAGTACTATTATACTTTATTTAGTATAGCATTAAGGACGCTGTTACATTTTCGACAAACTCAAATTTAGGTATCTAGTCACACACAGCAACATTACGCGTACGCACATATTAAAACTACTGAGCGCTCGATTTTATACATCACTGAAATAATCTTGGTCCTTGATATTATTTTTTAATTTTATTGAAGTTGATTCAGGAAGGTTAGTTGGCACTTTGAAAATGCATTTGATAACTGTTACAAATCGTCGTCGTAAAAAGTAGGTTATTATTTTCAACCGACTTCAAAAAAAGGAGATGCTCTATCTATTCGGCCAAACTACTTATCCGATACTGATCGGGTTTTCATCGATAAATGTATGTGGTGGTATTTTCAGGGAAGGTTTTAGTGTATAATATATTAGGATCTGATAAAGATCTTCGGAGATAGACAATGGAACTCTTTAATAACAAACAGCAAATGACCTGCGATTACTGTGATCGTATGTGTATGTCATCCCGCTTACCACGTTTACCGTTTACGCACCATAATATATCATCACGCTTGTACGGTTTTAGGGGGTAAACAGATGTATTTAGTATACCCAATATGGGGTACCTACAAAAATTAAAAAGAGAAACATAATAGCTTTCCTGTGACGAAAAACAATAGGTACCGACACCGACTACCGAAAATAATTTTATTTTTCACTTTGTTCTAGTAAGTAGGTATTTAAAAAAAACACTACGTGAAATAAGTAGATACCTAAAACGAAATAATTTCCGGTCGCAAGGATTAAAAAATGACTTGAACATTTTGCATTATATGGAATATATTAAATATTACTATCACATCATCAGTCACTATAAATGTTCCCACTGCTGGGACACAGGTCTCCTCTCTGTGAGAGGGAATGAGCCGTAACCAACAACGCGGGCCCAGTGCGGGTTGGTGGATGCACATATCTTCGAATATTTGGTTCTAGGACATGCCGGTTTCCTCACGATGTTTTCCTTCACCGTTTTGAGAGCAGTGGTGAAGAAATAATTTACACAAAGTAAAGCGCCTGCCTGGGCTCGAACCCACGACCTACAACATGTAAGTCAAGCTAATGACATACTATCCAAAAACCATGAAAATGACACCCATGACGAAAAGATGTCAAAACTTCGTCGGCGCCCACTTGTATTTTGGTTTTGACCCCGTATTCGATATAAGCGTCCCCAAAATCCATAAAAATGACATCCATGACGAAAATTTATCTAATTTTTGTCGGCGCCATCTTGTATTTTGGTTTTGACCCCATATTCGATCCAAACGACCCCAAAATCCATGAAAATGAGACCCATGTCGAAAAGCGGCCAAATTTTCATCGGTGCCATGTTGTATTTTGGTTTTGACCCCATATTCGATATAAGCGACCCCAAAAACTATGACAATGACACCCATGACGAAAAGATGACAAATTTTAGTAGGCGCCATCTTGTATTTTGGTTTTGACCCCATGTTCGATATAAGCGACCCCAAAAATCATGAAAATGACACCCATGTCGTAAAGCAGGCAAAATTTACGTCGGCGCCATCTTGTATTTTATTTTTGACTCCATATTCGATATAAGCGAACTCAAAAACTATGACAATGACACCGATGACGAAAAGATGTCAAATTTTAGTCGGCGCCATCTTGTATTTTGGTTTTGACCCCGTAATCGATAAAAGCAACTCCAATAACCATGAAAATTACACCCATGTCGCAAAGCGGCCAAATTTTCATCGGCGCCATCTCGCCATCTTGTATTTTGGTTTTGGCCCCGTATTTGTCATACATACATACAAACCGGTTAAAATCATAAATCTCCTCCCACCCATCCACTTCTAAACTTCCCCGTCGGCAGCTTAACCTTACCCATCCAAATCCTAACCTTACTCAGAGCTGCTTAAACCCACCCATCCATTTCTCAACCTTGTCAACAACTGCTTAACACCAACTATTGAAATCCCGATCTTGCCCAAAATAATTTCTAAATCACATTCTAATAATAACAGGAAACTCAAAAATACGGCATACGTCCGATAAAATATCAACTCCTTTCGATCACGACGAGGACGGTACTCACACGCATGCACACTACAATCTTTTCTATTACTTTTATCGTATTTATTTGTTATGTCGCCATTTGCGAAACCCTAAATTCTTAACACAATGACTAACACCGCATTGTGCTCTGCACCGTGAGATTCGCCATCTCAGCAATTCAATGTCGTGGGACCAAAGTTCGCGCAATAGCAGTGATGAATGTTGATTTAGTGTATTAGTGATTCACTCTCGTTTCACACAACGAGCAATTGTCGCGCATCTTAATTTTACCGATCTAAATGTAATACTTACTTTAATTAAATTATTAAGTAAATTATATCACATCCTCAACTGCAGCCGTGCGTAATTACTTGTTCTCAGTTTCCTGATTTATTTATCCTCATAAACACTATGCGTACGTAAAAACCACTGAGCTTATACACATTAAACATAAATTAACAGTTCAACATTGTTTTCGTTTCATTTAATGCTATATTAAATAAAGTATAATAGTACTGTCTACATTTTGTTTCATTGTGTGGTTACACTACTCTATCTATTTTTATAGGATTAAAAAAAATATTATCTCAGCTAAGAGGTAAGAAATACACAGTTTTATATAACTATTATTTAGTAGAAACTTTCTACTAAAAGGTAAGTACACTAGTCTTTCTGATATTACTCTCGTCTAGCAGCTAGTACATGCATACATATATGTCAGTGGATGTGAGGATTGAGGGACCACTTTTATTAATCGCTATCTTCAAATTGCGTCAATATTTCTTTTCCATTTCTTTATTACAAAATGTTTCAAGTCTCTTACTAAAACTTTATGTAGAAAAAGAACGAGTTTATTTATTTAATTCGATAATATTAACTCAAATATTTATCTTTCTTGTGTGGTATGAGGGACCACAGTTTGGCCGTTATATATTTTGTTATCTATAATGCTTTGTGGTCTGTTATTTAATAAATATCTTTACAAATTCTTTACCAAAAGTCTGTATTCACAATACCTTAATTTTTCAGATAGTGCCCGAGATCTGGCTTATGGTCTGTAAGGACTGAGGGACCACACTTTAAGGGCTGTAGTTTTTAATATATTTGTTTACAAATTCCCAGATTTGTTTTACAATTGTTTTAAATCTACTACTAAATCCTACGATTTTTGTTTTGCGAATTACCAGTGTGGTCCCTCAGTGTGTCAATAAAGTTTTTATTTTTTTAATTTTTATTTATTTACTTATGGGAACAACTCCATAAAAGAGTATGCCACATTTCTTTTGAATGTTTTCGGTATTGCGTAAATAATTTAGGTAGGATCGCCCTCGACCCTATGAGTTGAATTCACCTATCCTTTCCATGACCTATCTCCTTTCGAGTGAATTATGCAATATGAAAGTACCTAAAAAGTATCTAACGTACCTATACATGTTCTTTGCCGAATTCACTTACTCTATTAGGCTGCAGCTTCTGTATTGAGAATGTTAAAAGGTTTTAAGGCTAAAGTATGACAAATATTCAACTGTGACTTTGTCTTTTGACTTTGAATTTTGACATTGAATTTGAATTAGACTTTTGACTTAGACTTTTGACTTAGGCTTTTGACAATTGACTTTTATATAAAAAGTTAACTTTTGACTTAAGTAGTATCGAACTATCGAACACCCTTATTTATTTTCGAAAAATCTCGACGCTGTTTAGTGACTGCTTATCAAATACATATTTTGAGTGTTTTGAGTTGAAAAAGCTTTAGAGCTTTTGCAATTACCGAATGGTTAATTCAAATTTTCTATATAGAATTGAGAATCAGCTATATATTGCTAAACAGCGCCCTAAGTATAAACATACATAATTATAGTGCTCTCAACGTGGCATTAATCTGACGAAGGAAGAGCTCTAATTCAACCCATCATAACGAACATAACAGCAGCCTGAAGCCTTCAAATAGCAACCGGAAACAGCACATACGACGACGCTTCGCCGTAGACGATTACTTCCGGCGGCGTCTCGACGCTCCGCCAATTAGATCATCTGCTGCACCGAAGTCCTACGGCAGCACATTAGTAAATTAAAAATTATTATGATTAAATGCCGCCTGCGGCTCCAACCGCATGGAATTAGTACTTTCATTATAAATTATAGCCTACGTGTTATTCTGATGTACTAGTTATATTACAGTAAAGTTTCATCAAAATACCTTCAGTAGTTTTTGCGTGAAAGAGTTTAAAACATTCATCATCCTCACAAAATGTATAGTAGTACAAAAATTACTTGATGAACCACCACACATTTGACCATTTCCATTATTTGTTACGAATTGTAAAGATAGGTACACTATTGCTAAATAGGCTACTTTTTGCCCTAGAAAAATGCACATTTCCGGTGAAATAGACCACAGAAATAAAACCGAGGGAAATACTATTATTTATTTATTTTCAACACACTTGCTCGTAAAGTAAGCCTTATTACATCGCTTGAAGGGCAATGAACCGAGCTATAACACACACGTGCGTAATAACATTACACACTAGTGCGTAATAGAATTATCCCTACAAAGTTAAATTAGTACCTTTCTGCAAGTAATGGCTTTTTCTCAGAAATGGTAAATCATAGACAAAAAGTATAAAGACAACTTTAGTAGATAATTACCTGGCCCCGTACCCTGACGTGTCAAAACTATCATAGTCAGACTGTAAAAAAGGGGCAGGTGTATACAAGTCTTATTTTTTTTATTTTTATTATTTTAGTCTTAGTTATTTTTATTATGATTGATTAGAAGTTATTGAATCAATGAAACAGAGAGACCACTAATAAGAGAGGAAAAAAAACGTATTCATTCAAGGATATAAGTAGGTAATTTATTTCAAGAATATCAAAAATTTATAATAAATTATTTAGTGATTCACATTCCTTTAGAAATGAAGTTATGAATATAAATGTGGATGTATGGAGAGGAAGAGGCAGGCCAAAGAAAAGATGGACGGACTGTGTGAGGAGTGATATGAAGGAAAAGGGAGTCAGTAATAGCGTAACTGGGGACAGAACGGTATGGAAGAAGAAAACATGCTGCGCCGACCCCAAGTAACATGGGATACGGGCAGGAAGATGATGATAACATTCCTTTAGAAATAAGCAGTTCCTTTAGGTTTTGGCTATATGTCACTGTAACAAGAGTAGTTGTTAACCTTAAAGCTAAACTACGTTGATTTAGTTTAGTTCGCATAGCTGAGGTACTTCTTCATATTTGTTACATACTCCTAGTTTGCGATCTGCCCACAGTTATGAAACTTTGCTCAGCTATGTAAAGCAAAGCAAAGCTTAACAAAGTCTAGCTCTTGGTCAGCAACAGGTTTTCTTCTTCAACTGCACACAAAAGTTAAATTTTGTCCGATCAGAATATGGCCAACTGTACAGCTCTGTCGTAGGTCTCGTTCAAGTCGTGGAAGGTGCAGGTGGTTGTGGGCAGGAAAAACTGGCTTTAAGGCGGTACCCCGAGCAAAACGCCGCGCAAGCCGTTTTTTGTGTTGTTTTTAGGAGCTATCTACTCGTTATTTAAAAAGAAATATCAAATAATAAAAATACATTACATTTCTACATAATATTGACTCTAAAATGGTAGAAATATATTTCACTTATCTCCTTCCAAAAAAACACAAAAATGAGAAATAATTATTGATATTATGCATCTCCTCGTAAAGTGTTCATTAATAATTTTTTGTACTAACACTAATGGATAGACAATTTAATAAGAAACATTTTTGTAGTTTTTTTTTTTCAAAATACCAAATTTTGATTTTATTAAGATTTTATTCTAAAATCTGGGCGTATTCACTACTGTAATTCATGCGCCACCAGTGCCGCTAGACCAATAGGAATGCTCATATCTCATGCCGATTTTTAGGGTTCCGTAGCCAAATGGCAAAAAACGGAACCCTTATAGATGCGTCATGTCTGTCTGTCTGTCTGTCCGTCCGTATGTCACAGCCACTTTTTTCCAAAACTATAAGAACTATGCTGTTGAAACTTGGTTAGTAGATGTATTCTGTGAACCGCATTAAGATTTTCGTACAAAATTGAAAAAAAACAACAAATTTTGGGGGTTCCCATACTTGAAACTTAAACTAAAAAAATATTTTTTCATCAAACCCATACGTGTGGGGTATCTATGGATAGGTCTACAAAAATTATATTGAGGTTTCTAATACCATTTTTATCTAAACTGAATAGTTTACGCGAGAGATACTTCCAAAGTGGTAAAATGTGTGTGTCCCCCCTGTAACTTCTAAAATAAGAGAATGATAAAACTAAAAAAAATATATGATGTACATTACCATATAAACTACCACCGAAAATTGGTTTGAACGAGATCTAGTCAGTAGTTGTTTTTAATACGTCATAAAACGTAAACCGCAATTTACCAAGTACGGAACCCTTCGTGCGCGAGTCCGACTCGCACTTGGCCGGTTTTTTGGTCAGGGTACTGTCATAATTTCGTGAGATATACCCGTCTCTGTTACTCTTTTGCTACAGTGATCGAAGTTTTCAACATTTTCTGACTAAAAACAGAAGATTTGCTAACGCTAGCACGAGGTTTTCTAGTTGTACCACTCCGGTAATAACAAAGTTGTGTGCGCCTAGGTTTTTCGAGCTTTCAGCAAAATATTTCTCATGGGCTTCGTTCAGTAGTTTTGCAACTAAACCCGCAGCTATATACACTTTTCTTGAAGCTCCATATTTCTTTACATCCTTATTAAATGCTTCTTCGACGAATATATTTATATTGACATCGTATTCTTCTTTCGCCTTTTGTATCAGCTTTAACACCTGAAAAATTTAATAAGTATATTATAAAACTATCCCCCGCAGCTTCGTTCCCGTCTACTGGCTATCTATCTACCTACCACTACCTACCCTACCTACGCTACCTACCCTAAAAACAAACAAACTCTTCAGCTTTTTAATATTAGTATAGATTGATAAAACTCCTTCGCAAATGAACAAATTTGATTACTATGAAAAAAAGGTTATAGTGAGTCAATCTTAAAATATATTATTTAATTATTATATTCTTTATTGTACACCATAAAAAAATATATACAGAACAAATATTTTCAAACAAAGTGTACAATGGGCGTTCTTATCGCACAGGGCAATCTCTTACAGACAACCTTTGACTACAAGATATACATATGCTGTCGCGGACTATTTTCATTGTTCATTTATGCTCCGCTCCTATTGGTTGTAGCGTGATGTTATATACCCTATAACTTTTCTCGATAAATGGACTATCCAACACAAAAACAATTGTTCAATTCCAACCAGTAGTTCCTGAGATTAGCGAACGTTCAAACAAACAAACAAACTCTTCAGCTTTATAATAAATATTAGTATAGATTTGAACAGGATCATTTTGAATGATAATTATCTAGGCACTATAATTCATCTGGCAAAGTAATATGTTATGAATGATCAATAAGTATTTCGGTGCTTTTCCCAAGCGTTAATACTAATGAACTCCCGCGCATCATGCGTAAGCATGAACAACATAACCAGCCTATAATTTGCCACTGCAGGGACACAAGCTTCCTCTCTGAGAGATCTTCGTGGAGTGGGCTATATTCAGACATTAAAGGTATGAAATTGGTATGGATATTGCTTGAGAGCATTTTTTTTTGGGTTGGAAATCATCCAATGACTATTCCCGCTCTGGGTGAAGCGTGTCAGACTTTTACTGACTAAATCGCACCTGTGATCCTTTAGTTGTTTGAGACTCTTGGAAGGATATAGGTTAGATTTTTTTCCGGTTGTGTGTTCCCTGGAGATGATAAAACACTTTTAAGTCGGGTGAAGCCGTGTACAGAAACTAGTTAATCATAAGTACCTCATCCAATTTTTCGCGAACATCTGTGATCGTCCAGTTAACAACATTGAGTACTAGTTGTGGTTCAACAAGAGCAAAAGGTGCTGTTACGTTAATATATTTTTGATAGTTCTTGTAATAATCAGGATTACTGAAAGTAATACTTATGTTATTTTAATCAATTTAAAAACAAGCTTTTATATTAACATGCATTTCTTTTTATGTCTATTATACTTATTAAAAATGTAATTGTTACGAAAAAAAATCAGCTCGATTGGACACTGGAAAGTGGATCAATTTACAGACACTGGGGGAGCTTAGTTAAGAGCTTATTATGGCAATAAATAAAAGCTTGTAAAATATAAGTTCAGTCTCGATAGCTTTAATAGATAATTATGCTACAAGTGTGGAAGGTAGGTGATTTCCGATGAGTGGATAAATCGACACGAGTCGGAAATCATCTTACGTACGTGTATCATACAACATTTTACTATGCATTGTGCGAGGAAATAAATAAATTAATAAAATGGCGGACTTATTCAAGCGCGTTCAGCATATCCACAGATTAACTAATAGTTCCTCGGGCATATCTACTGCGCATGTACGAATAGCTGTCACATCGTAATGCAATAACGCACGAGCAAAATATACGTTCTGCCAAACATATTTAATGAATATTTAAAATTAATGTATTGATCAAAATCTAAATCTACAATAATTAAAAACGCCTAAAATGAAGTATTAGTTTTATTTTACCTTTTATATGAATGATATTCTGTACATAACTAATTTTAAACTTTTCTCAAATAATAAAAACTCTATACGTCGGGCTGACGTTGGAGTTAAAAATTAAAAAAATACAGGAAAGTAAAAAGCACTAGTGAAAAAAAGTGACACTTTCCGCACAGTTTGGCTGCTTGGAAAACCGCTCTGTTCGTGGACATGCATTGTAAAACAAATTTTAATACTTACCTAGGAATAACAGCAACCAGTGTCGATGCTTCAGCTAAAACTACGTTTATGATCTCCATATAATAGCGCCTAGGGTCGTTCAGAAGCGGGATGTTTCCGTTCATGGATCTTTAACAACGAGTAATTTCAGATATGCTCGGCATTTTATTGGAGAAATTACATTCTCTTACTTTCTTTTTTTTTGGGTTGGGAATTCATCCAATGACTTCTCTGGGTGAAGCGGAAGGGCGTGTCAGACTTATATAAGATATATAAGAAGCCATTTATTTCTTATCCTTACTAAGTTACTAACCAAATACTATCACTTACATATTAGGTATATAACATTAACTTAATAATTTCTGTTTTCTATTTATTACTTATCTAATCTAATCTCTTACATAACTAATCTAATTATTAGGGATAGGAACCCCTTCTCGGGTATAGGCCTCCACAAGCTTGTTCCATTTATCTCTATCGGCAGCATCTTTTATCCATTGTTTGCCAGCAGTACTTATGATGTCATCTGTCCAGCGTTTTTTAGGCCTCCCTTGTCGCCTCTTGCCGCTTGGTCCTGTCCACCGAGTTGCCTCTATGGTCCATCTCTTGTCATTGTAACGGGCTAGGTGACCGGCCCACTTCCACTTAAGCCTAAGCTCATAATGCAGAGCATCAGTAAGTCTTGTCTTCTTTCGTATAAATTCGCTTCTGACTTTCTGTATTTTTCTCAGTTTTAATATACTTCTTTCCATAGCTTTCTGACATACAACTAGTTTATTTTGTATTTTCGAAGTATACGTCCACGTCTGACATCCGTAAGTGAGGGATGGAAGGATGCATGTATCCAGCACTACCTTTTTTGTTGGAGGGAGAAATCGCCTTTTAAGATTTCCTTGAGGTCCCAGAATTTCCTCCAACTTAGCTGTACTCTTCGATCAACCTCTTCTTCAGTATTTTTGTTTTTGAATGATAGCTGTTTTCCCAAATACACATAACTACTCACATATTCCAAAGCCTTGCCTTTTAGGTTGATTGGGGCAGCTATGTTCGTCATGAGTTTTGTTTTGTCCTCATTCATTTTTAGGCCCACTTTTTCACTTTCGACACTTAGTACATATACCATTTCTTCCAACTTGGGACTAGTCTCAGCGAAAAGAACGATGTCATCCGCAAATCTCAGGTGACTTAGGTCAGATCCAGCTACTTTGATACCTTTTTCCTGCGAGTTAAGTTTTGTAAAAATACTCTGCAGCACGGCTATAAAAAGTTTTGGTGACAGTGGGTCTCCTTTTCGTACTCCCCTCCTGATTGGTATCTCCTATCCGCGGTTTTCTAATTTGACTCTACTAGTACTACCTTTATAGATGTCTTTTATGGTTTCTATATAGTTCTTATGGACACCACATTCGCAGAGGGCTGCCCAGATCGAGTCGTGTGATATACTGTCGAACGCCTTGGCGTAGTCTACAAAGGCAAGATACAAAGGTCGATTAAACTCTTTGTATTTCTCCATAATTTGTTCCATTACATGGATGTGATCTATTGTGGAGAAACCGGATCGGAAGCCTGCTTGTTCGACTGGTTGAAGAGAATCAATTTTTGGGCTTATTCTATTTTGCAGGATCGATGTGAATAGCTTGTATATACTCGAAAGAAGACTGATTGGGCGGTAGTTCCCTATGTCTTTAGGGTCCCCCTTTTTGTAAATCAATATTATGTCTGATCTTTTCCATTGTTCGGGTACTTGACATGAGTTTAGAGCCATGTTAAAGAGGTGGCTTAGTGGGTGAGCTAGTGCAGGTGCTCCAATCTTTAGGGCTTCATTCAGTATACAGTCAGGTCCAGGGGCTTTGTCGGATTTCAGTCTTTTGATGTTGACGAAAACTTCGACTGCATCGATTTGTTCTAGGTCTTCTTTTACTTCGTGGTCTTCTATTCCATGGTACCCTTCCTCGTTGTTGTAAGGTTCGGTGTTATAACCATACAGCCTTGTGTAGAATTCCGTGGCACAATCGATGATGTGTTGCCTGGTGTTTGTGTCTCTATTTTTTGTATTTACATTAAGAATCCATTTTTTATGTGTGCTTAGTTCTTTAAAAGCTCTCTTTGTGCTTCTGTAACGTTTGATATTTTCTTCTATTATATTACATCTGTAGATTTTGTATCTTCTTTAATAGCTTTGTTTGTTTGTTTGAATAGTTTAGTTAGTTATTTTTTCATTGCTACTGTTTTTTGTTTAGTTTTAATTAGTTCTGTTCGTCTGGCTATGAGGTCTCTTGTAGGTGTGGAAAAATTTTTGTTTACTCTGTCCTGTTTTTCTTTGTTTTCTTTCGTTTCTAAACTCCTTTTGATAATTGATTCCAGTTTGTTGTAGTATGTTTGGATGTTTTCGTTAGGGTGTTCTGTGTCTAATTCTTGTATGTTGTTGTTTAGTTTGTCGTTATATAATTTTGTGTCTTGCTCCGTTTTTAAGGTATTGGAAGATGGTCTGTAAGAAGGTCTTCTTTTCTTTATGCCCTGCAAACGATAGTAGGCTCTGACCATTCGATGATCCGAAGGAAATTGGATTGTATTTAATACCTCGATATTTTCAACATGTTTCGGGTAGTTTGTTAAAATATAATCAATTTGGTTTTTCGTGCTTTGATCAGGAGAGATCCAGGTCCATTTACGCTTATTTCTCTTTTTGGAATAAGTATTCATAATTGACATTCTGTATTCATAAGAATATTGTAAAAGTCTCTCTCCTCGTTCATTTCTAGTTCCATAACCGTGTATTCCCATTATAAGGTTTTCAAACTTCGTCGGTTGTCCTACCTTTGCATTAAAGTCTCCGATAACAAGGGTATATTTACCAGCAAGGTTGTGGGCTTTTTCTAGTGTGTCGTAGAAATTTTTAATTTCCTCTTCCTTTGCGCTGTCTGTTGGGGCATAGACTTGTATTATGGAAAGCACACTGTTATTATATTTCATTTTGCCACAAACTCCATGATATTGTTTTTGTGTTTTTTCTTAATCAAGAAGCCAACTCCATGCAGTCCAAGTGTCTCGCCTTTGTAACAGAATATATAATTTTCGTGTTCTTCAATGTCGCTGCCCATTCTTCTGACTTCTGCTAATCCAATTATATCAAATTGTATATTTTGTACTGAGTATATTAATTCCAAAAATCTTTCCTTTGATGCTAGATATCTCACATTATAATATGTTGCTATAATGAGGCAATTGTTAGTTGTTTTTTCCTTCGCTGGAGGGTTGTGGTCGTTTTCTCCCACGAGGACCAGTAGGCTTGGGAGAGGGTATTTTGTTTCTGTTGTTCCGTGTTTAGTTTTTTTATTTAAATGCTGTTTCCGTTCGCAGGTGTCTAATTGCTTTTTTTTCTTATCTGTTGAGGACGTTGAACGGGAGTTAGACCGAAGCCTCATCTTATCAAACGCATTTGTAAAGGTCTGATGTTTTCTCGGCTATAAATCATTTTGCGGGGAGGTAGACAATTCCCTCTTTCGTTTGTTCTTGGTGTAGGTGTTTTCCTTGACTATAAGTTTATCGAATTTGATAAAGGCAATGTTTCCTTTATTTCTTTCTTCTATTAGCTTTGGTAGTAGTACCTTCCTCTTTTCTAAAATTTCCTTTGGCATGTCTTCCGCTACATATTATCTCCTTCAATTTATTTTTGTTTTTCATAACTTCGCTTTTTTTTTCCAGCCACTTACGAATGAAAGTAGCGTAGGCCTCGGTTTATCACCGTTGTTTGTTTTTCCAATTCGATAAATTTTATTAATTTCATAGTCTTCTATATTTATTTTTAATTCATCCGCAAAACTATTCTTCACCTTTTAAGTAGTTCAGTTGTAGACTTTTCCTCTTCTTTTAACCCATATATTATTATGTTATTGCTTTTCCTGTCTCTCTCCATAAATTCTATCTTCTTTTGCATGTTTTCCACCTTAATTTTCTAATTTCTTCTAATAAAGGTTTTAATTTTTCATCTATTTTGCCCATGATTGTGTTAGTTATTGAATCTGTTAGTTCTATTGTTTGATTTTGTATCTCAATTTTCATTTTATTAAATAAAAGTTCAAATTGATCTTCCATCCTTATTATTTTTGTTACGTGTAATAGAGCGTTTTTATAATGCTGGTAAATTCAGTAATTTTCTTCGTTGGCAACACTATGGTGATACTGACATTTGTATTGTCAGTTTGATTTTGAGATCGGGTGATACTTCCTTGACAGTTGTGACATTGACAGACTACGATATTGAGCAGTGGTGGGTAGGTTTTCTAAATTCTAACCTCTCAAATCTCCGCCGGTTTTCTGTGTCTCGTACTTTTGTGAATCCCAACAGATGCACGACAATGATGACTTTCAGCACTAAGTTTAACTTGGTTCTTTGTTTGGACGCTATTTAATTGGAGAACAGTGGCTTTTTACTATTTTTTATTTAGGTTTGTTTCGGAGCAGCAATACTGTGATGTTTACGTTTTGACAGCCGGTTTTTTTTTTTTTTTTTCTAAAACCCACCCGTGTTCCTTCAGTTGCGTGTGCCAGGGCCGCGGTAACATGTGTGTCATTTGGTCCATGAAATATATTCGTATAAAGATGTTGGGGGAAGTAATAATACCACACGAGTGGAGCCGCGGTCGCTAGTATTAGAAATGTGAAAGTTTGTGAGTATGGAAAGACGTTAGTTACTCATTCACGCAACAACTACTGAACGAATTTGAATGAAATCAGGGACACAGTTTATAACCTGGATAACCGGAATTCTTTTTATCCGTGTAGTAGGTTCCTTTAGGATAATTTTTGACTAACCCGCGGGCGGTGGCTGGTAATATATACGTACAATACATTTTCCTGCAGTATGTGGTAGGCTTTTTCTAAATCATCATGAATGTCTCCGTATTGCGGTACTTCATCAGCGACGCCGAGTGCGCAAGCGCAGGCGAACAGAAGGAGTTGAATGAACATAGTCATCTGAAATATAAAACAATTTTATCAGAACATGTAATATAACTTTTTATATTTTTTATTTATTTAATGTTTTCTTTTTTAAAATTTATTGTTACACTTTATTTATTTATTAAAACTTTATGCAACATTAAAGTACATAGGCGGACTTAATGCCTGAGGTATTCTCTACCAGTCAACCAAGGGCGGTGGAGAGATAGCATGAAACGTAAAATAAGTATTTAGTTAAATTAAAATACTTAAATATTTACTATTATAAATACTTTATGCTTTACCCCTAAGACCTCTAAAGAGTAATAAACAAGCCTCGTACATGGGTACTCCCGTCACGGGACGGCTAATTAAATACAATAAAAATCAAAATAACTTCGTGTGTAGATAGATATATCTCACTAATATTATAAATGTGAATGTTTGGATGAATGTGTGAATGAATACTTGTTACTCGATCACGCCAGAACGGCTGCACGGATCTGGATGAAATTTAGCACAGATATAGATTATAGTCTGCAATAGCACAAAGGCTACTACTGTAAACCTTGACGGTTCCCCGACGCGGCCGGCGACGCGAGTACGAGGCTTATTTTTTCTGTATAGAGGTTTTTGTTTCGAGGGTTTTTTTATTATTATTTTAAAACTTCTTCTCTCGTAATAGCATAAACTGTATAATTATAGTTTATCTTACCATGATAAAATATGAGGAAGCCAGCAGTGGATGGGGAGGGTGATTGCCCAGGCTATGCCAGACAATCAGACACAATCGTCGCTTTTAGATGATATTAAACAAGGCAGTTCTTACCAAAGTAGTGACAAATACAATAACATTAATTTTGATGAATTTCTGCTACATTTTATATTGTTTCTGATTACCGTTTAGTTTTTAGAACGAATCGGAAACAATAGATTATTGTTTCAAATTATGAAATTCATTATGTATTATTTATATACATAAAACAAATTAATATACAAATTAGTATTGACGACACGGTTGGCGTAGTGGTTAAGCGAACGGCTGCTGCGCTGCGTGTCGCGGGTTTGATTCGCATGGAACAAATATTTGTATGGCCTATAGATAATTGTGCCGGATGGGTGTCTTGTGTATGTGAGGTTAACTGTTTGTAAACACACCCACGATGCAGGAAGAAATTCCTAGTGTGGGGAAACGTTTTTACATAAAAAAGTATAAAATAAAAAATAAGTACTCGTATAATCGATTGCTACGTACATTCAGCGCGAAACTAGGAAAGTTGAAGTGTCAATTTTTTGTGGTTTTTTTATCATAATTATTGAGCACAGTAGGTCTATGAACCTTGAAGGCAGGCGGGTACGTCTTAATAGTCGCGGGAGCTCCGAGTGGAGACGCCATCCACCCACCGATTAACCCCAGTGAAGACGGTGGAACAGTGGTCCCGTGCTGTGATGCACAGCGAGGTAGAGAGGGGGTTTCAGTATAGACTTTTAAGACGACGACAGTCGCAAACAACCTTGAGGGAACAAAACGCGCAATCGTTTCATACCCGCGTGTCTCAAAATTCAGTGGTTTTTTGTACTTTCCTTATTATTCTATGACTTTAATAAAAAACCTTAAATCAAAATGTAGATAATTATATAGTCTTTGAGATGGTGATAATTTCATTAGAATACGCCAGGCGGTTTTGGTGCGATTGTCGTTTTTGTGTCCGTGTTAGACCTTATTTTACAAATTATAATTACGCTTTGATAAACGAATAAAACCCAAAAAAATCATAGATACAATTATTAAGAAAATAGTCTCATGTAACATAATATTTTTTCTAGCCGTTTAGACGTGATTCTCTTTTTAAAATCACTATATATCGCTACAGAGCAGGCAGTGGTGGCCCATACAGGCGCTTTACTTTGTTTAAATTATTTCTTCACCACTGCTCTCAAAACGGTGATGAAAAACATCGTGAGGAAACCGGCATGTCCTAGAACCAAAAATTCAAAGACATGTGATTTCCACCAACCCGCACTGGGCCCTCGTGGTGGATGACGGCCCATTACCTCTCACAGAGAGGAGGCCTGTGTTCCAGCAGTGGGAACATTAATAGGGTAGTAATGTGATGTGTGATGATATATCGCTGCTCAGGCTACTGGTAGTTTTAGTGAGCTAAGAAGCCCCACATTGCCCGACATTATCTTATTTTAATTCCTTCCAACATCATATTAATCAAAAACAATATAATTATCACGGGAAATTTAACGCGATGATGGCGAAATAGGTAAACAAACAATCGAAATCATCGCGTTAAATTTCCCGTGATAATTATATTGTTTTCAATTATGAAACGCGAAAGTTTTAAAGTTAATATCATAATAATCACTCTAACAAATCTAATATAATATCATAATAACTTTACTTATAATATAAAATGTCAATTGCCGGCTAAAAGACCTAATTGATGCCTGTCATGATTTTCCGGCTGCCTGTGATAAACATATTGAAGATATTGCATATAAGAACCCGCATCGATATATAGGCGTTGGGAATGAATTGATAGTAAGTAGCTGGTGAAGCTGCAAATGAGTGTATTGAAAGGAATGGGAAGTTTAAAGAAGTCTTGCTAACTCTGAATACACAAATATGAGTGAATCACCTGTTCGAAATACTGGACAATACATCGGGAGAACGAGTAGTGTGTAATTGTAGGACTTAAGGAGGTACCCCGAGCAAAACGCCGCGTTGTGTGCTGCCGCCGTTTGCAAGCCGTTTTGTGTGCAGTTTTTAGGAGCTATCTACTCGTTATTTAAAAAGAAATATCAATTAATAAAAATACATTAAATTTCTACATAATATTGATTCTAAAATGGTAGATTTAGTTTTTTTTTTTAATGTTGTATATATTTCACTAATCTACTTCCAAAAAAACATAAACATGAGAAATAATTATTGATATTATGCATCTCCTCGTAAAGTGTTCATTGATTATTTTTTGTACTAACACTAATGGATAGACAATTTAATAACGAACATTTTTGTAGAATTATATTTTTCAAAAGACCAATATTCGATTTTATAAAGATTTTATTCTAAAATCTGGGCGTATTCACTACTGTAATTCATGCGCCACCAATAGGAACGCTCATATCTCATGCCGATTTTTTGGTCAGGGTACCGTCTTAAATGGTTAGGCCTGGCAAAAAGTTTGTAAAGGAATAAAACACTATAAACATGCAAATTTAAACTTTTATATCTGCATAGCTTTGATCTGATATATTATGTATAAAACAAATCTTAAACTCATAGTACAGGGTGAACTATACACATCTGCGTGAACATTTACAGCGCACCGTAAAAGTTTTTGTAAAAGATATGCTATTGCAGCAATCGCGGGCGATTTACCGCCATTTATTGAAGAATTCAGTTGTACTTCTCCAAAGTTCTTCATCGGCTCTTCACTTCATTTACCTCCGCCGGAATAAGAGGGGTGTTATCAGTTTGACGTGTGTTGCTGTGTATCTGTGTGTCTGTCTGTGACACCATAGCGCCTAAACGGATGAACCAATTTTGTTTTTTTTTTTTGTTTATAAGGTGATTTTGTCGAGTGTGTTCTTAGCTATGTTTATGGGCGTTTTACTGTTTGAATCGGGGTGTTTTCGAAATATATAGTGTGAAAATTACGTGTTCAATAGATTGCCGATCGAAGCGTATCTAATATGTACTAGATAAATTATATAGCATGTAATAAAAAAGTGACAGGGTTGTTTTAAATTTTGAAATTAAACAAAAAAAAAAAAACCTGTATAGGCTTGAGCTTGACCACTACCGCACCGCACGCTTGCTTAGAAAAAACCTATTCACTCTTGACTTGTTTAAATGGGTCAACTTTATCACAGTATTCTTCAAGTTTTTGGCGACATAAAAAAAAAAAAACCGGCCAAGTGCGAGTCGGACTCGCGCACGTAGGGTTCCGTACTTGGTAAATTGCGGTTTACGATTTATGACGTATAAAAAAAAAAACTACTTACTAGATCTCGTTCAAACCAATTTTCGCTGGTAGTTTACATAGTAATGTACATCATATATTTTTTTTTAGTTTTATCATTCTCTTATTTTAGAAGTTACAGCGGGGGACCACACATTTTACCACTTTGGCAGAGTCTCTCGCGCAAACTATTCAGTTTAGAAAAAAAATATATTAGAAACCTCAATATCATTTTTGAAGACCTATTCATAGATACCCCACACGTATGGGTCTGAAGAAAAAAAATATTTTTAGTTTTAGTTTCAAGTATGGGAACCCCCAAAATTTTTTGTTTTATTTTTATTTTTGTGTGAAAATCTTAATGCGGTTCACAGAATACATCTACTTACCAAGTTTCAACAGCATAGTTCTTATAGTTTCGGCATAAAGTGGCTGTGACATACGGACGGACAGACAGACAGACAGACAGACATGACGAATCTATAAGGGTTCCGTTTTTTTCCATTTGGCTACGGAACCCTAAAAACGTTTTATTGAAAACCTGCCCCTTTTTTGAAGTCGGTTAAAAAAAATACACACTACAACCAACAATTAGTTATGTAATAGCTGCAGTCGTCATCGTTTCAATGTAATATTATTCTTCACGCGCATCTGTATGTCTCTACTCTCTAGGTTTCAACACACTCTTGTGGTTGGCACTCGGCGGCTTCTCATCATGCTATACGCGAAGAAAAGCCTACGTTCAAATCAGCCAAAAAGATTAGCGATTACTGTACTAAACACCTAGCACCTAAATAGTAAACAGTAGTGATATTATGGTGAGCACCTAATTATAAAAAGGTTCAAATGGCTATCGATTTACCAATGCTCATTTTTAACTGTCACACAATTCTTAGAGTGCGCGCAAGATAAGTCTGCGCGCGGCCAAAATTGGAACTAATCGTTTGTCATTTATGTCAGGTGTCAAGATAGTGTGTTGTATTCCGTGTTTTTATTCGTTTCCAAAGAAAATAATCGCCATCATTATGCCAAAAGTAATTTAAAGTGCTTGCAGGGATGTTTTCTTGAAGTGAACAAGACAATAACGGGCCTACGGAACCGTTTTACAAAGATGGACCCCACGTTGCTTATTTGACAGGTAACTTTTAGGGATACCATTAAACTAAAATTTCCCTATATTTTCGTACTACCGGTGCTTGATAGTATTGGTTTTTGGGTGGTACATAAATATACCAGCGGGACAGGACCGGCATCATGTAATATCTGAATGCACCGTCACCCAAATAACTCAAGAGGGTTATGTGGTAGCAGCTTCTTCAAAAATTGTTGAAGAAGAAATTAAAAAAGGAATCAAAATAAAAAAAAAATAGATACTACTAAGTATTCAATATAAGATTTACAATAATTTCATGAAGATTTTTTCGTCTTATTCTATGCAAGTAGAAGAAGCTAGTAATTAATTACGCTTAATTAAATTACTTCAAGTTTCGAATAATGAAAAATGACTATTGATTAAAAAAAGGAAAACAGTTCAGTTATGCTGGCAACATTAAGCATCCGTTGCGCGCAGACTTATCTTGCGCGCACTCTAATGAGCAAGTTACACCATATTAGGCTTTTGTTGTCACTATATATATGACAATAATTGGTGGCATCAATAGTTAATTTCAACATCATACCATTTTGGAGGTAAGCGGAACAGGGTGTAAAGTCCCGCAAACCTCCATAGAAAAGGAAGGATCCTCCGACCAGACGGGTGACGTGTCTGGTCCGAGCAACTGCCCAACGTTGTTGTCGGACTGTTGTATGTGTTCTAATCGCGCCGAAAACTTTGCTTGCGCGATGCAGAATTTGTGTGACGTCATGTCATTAGTTCGTAGGTGGCGACGTTGGTGCCGCTACACCATAAACTTGCATTCGTTAAATATCTATCCAATAATATTCAAAATGAAGTTATGTTCTCTTTTAACTGCGGTCCGCCTTGCGAAGTTAAGAGGGGAAGGCGATTGACTTGGCCACTCATCTCAACGTGGCCCTGCTGAAGTTGAAGAACCAACCTCTACACTTTCTTCAGACGAATTCTTGAAAACTAGAACAAACCTGTATTCACGTCGAGGAGGAAAACCGGCCAAGTGGAAGTCTGAATCACTCACAGAGGGTTCCGTATAAACAGCTACATTCACCAAAGTAAATAGGTAACAATACTAACGTTCATAAACAATGACGGTGCTTTCATTGTTTATGTAACGTTGCTCTAACGAAGGGACAAAATTAACTTTGTCGTTCGAAAACTGTTGTATAGTGCGGGACACGTAAGTTGAACCAAAATGTACTATCGTTCTCTTGAAATTAAACAATTTAAACTGAAATAAATCTCTTTTCTACGACCTAATCGTTTACAATATACAAATTGCCAACTGTTAGATCACATAGAAAGGATTTATTTTAGGTTTAAATCGTCTAATTTCAAGAGAACGATAATACATTTTGGGTCAACTTACGTGTCCCGCACTATACCCTACATTAATATACAAAATGTTTACTTATACGCAAGGGGATCCCTGAATCGAAAAATGGTTTGCACAGACCCGTATTATTTTTGAATGGCCCACACCGGGGATACATGATAAAAAAGAACATCCCCACTTTACGTTCACAGTATGTACCCTAAGTGTAGGTATCTATGATTTGAGCACAATGGCTTATCATGATCTTTTCTAGACTGTTTGAGGCTGTTGAATAGTCTCTAGGAGATTCATTCATTAGCCGAAACTCTAGAACAATAAACACCCATACACAAATATTTGAAAACGGTATTCAAACAATATATTTTATTTAAAAAAAATGTTGTTACATAAATGAAGAATTAAACATATTGTAATTCACGTTCCTATAGGAAAATCACTTGTATAGGGTTTACAGTACTATGTGAAGAAAGTTTAAGCGCCAAACATGACACATACCATCTTGTGCCAGTCTAGTTTTAACTTTGTAATATAAAACCGATACTATGGGAAATAAGTTTATTGGGTAGCTTTATCTTAATTTCTTAACTTAACCCGTTATCTAGTTGGTATTGTTGATCGAAGTAGATCCGTTTCTGTTATACGGAGGTTCCCCGAATACGCCTACGACCGTACAATTTTTCATAAAGATTCGCTACAGCTGCCACGATTTTTTCTAGTTTTGCCGCTCCGGTAACAACAAACTTGTGTGCACTTAAACTTTGCGATTGTTGAGCAAAGTCACTTTCATGGATATTGATTAGTTGTGTTGCAACTAGTCCCAATTGTAGAAATACGTCTCTTGAAAGTCCATATTCCTCCACATTTTTTTTAATTTCTTCATCAACGGCTTTATCAACGCCCTGCTTGTTGGCTTGCAGTTCTTGTTTCATCTTAGTTACCAGTTTTAACACCTGAATGCACAAAATTTAATACAAGATAAATAATTGATATGTTTATATATTAGTAAGTATAAGTATAACAATACGACAAGTACGAGTAACTAGATGCGCTGTTATTTTTCGGCTCATAAACATCCGAATAAATTCAGACATGGTTATTTACTTTTAATTGGTAAAATTGTAAGATATCTGGGTTAATTTAGTGCCAAGATGCGGTTAGTCCCGCTATTGGTCTAGTCCCGCTATGCTATACCTACTCAAAAAATACCCCGCTAAAGCACGACATTCAAACTATGGAAGGTACCTTCCATAGTTTGAAAGGAATTCAATTAAATTGAGCAGGAAGCTGACAAATATTGAAATTAAACTAAAAAATCGAAATCTTAGTTCGAAATAATTTGGTTTAAGTTTCCCAGACGTTTTGTTTTTCACGGTACTATGGAATGGATGGACACTTTGTTTTTAAAATGAATAAAACCCGACGTGTTGAGTGGCGGCGAGGCAAGTGTGCATTTGGATGATAAGACGAAACATTTATTAAATTTTTTCGCGAAAGTAACGAAATTCACATATAGTTTTCTTAATTTAATTTATAAATGGTTTAATAAAATATTACACTGTAACACTTTTCTTCATCACTGCCCGTGAATGTGATTTCGTGCATAGCGGAACTTTTTAGTAGGTATTTTTCGAGTCAAGCATAGCGGGACCAACCGAGCCTGCATGAGTCATCATGTACCCCAGCACTCGACTAATCGACAGCATCAATATTACCAACATCAATATGCCTAGCCTTTTCCTACTCTGTTGAGGGTCGACTTCCAATCTAATCGGATGCAGCTGAGTACCAGTATTTTACATAGTTCGACTGCTTATCTGAACTCCACAATCCACTAACTGGATAATACGATGCCCTTGGTAATATATGTCGACACACATATATTAGCTAATCTAGCCCCAGACCGGTGACATCATCATCCTTATCAGCCGAACAAAGTCCACTGCTGGACATGGGCGTCCCCCAAGTGTCGCCAAATCGACCGAGACCGGACAATAGTCTACTAAAAAAATACTCAATAGAAATTAATTTCATATTATAGTAAGTACCTTATCGATGGACTTGAGGATATCTACGACCAGCTTTTGAATTTCGTCCACCACTTTTTCAGGATTAGCAATAGCGAAAGGTCCTGAATGGTTAACATGTAACGGGTAGTCTGTATAATAGTCGTGAAGCCTGGAAGAAACACAGTTAATGTATTTGATATGAATAGAACGCATTTCTGGCCACACTTCAGAAATGTTCGTGAATCAATATAGATTCGCAGAATACAGAATACAGAATCTGTATTTGATTTAACAACATCTATACGCAGAATCGTCAACACAAAAAATGAAGTGGCCATCACTAGCATAGTGCTAATCGTTAGTATTTAGAAGATATGCTGTGATCATTTGTACCACAATGTGATTTGAATTATCAAGATCATGTTGATTATCCAAGCTCAGGGTCAGCATCCGTTAAGACTTTAAAAAATAAGAATGAACTTACAGCCAAGTATTTTCCATGTGACCCTCATCGCTAACAACGTGGATAATCTCGGCATAGTGGCGCCTGGAGTCATTGAGCAGCGGTACGTTGCCGTCCATGGATCTAATAAAACGAAATGAAAAAACAAAACAACAGATTATTATCGATATAATAAACAAGTAACTTCCCCATAAGGTGGACTGATGACCTGGAGAGGGCAGCGGGTGTCCTCTGGATGCAAACAACACAGGACCAGTTAATGTGGTGACGCTTACGGGAGCCCTATACGTATTTAAATCTAACAGTGAACGTCTTTTGGCTGTCACATCCCCAAAGAATTCCAAATACTGAACACCCATTTTTTTTGGTGATGTTAAATCAGGCAGAGTTTGTATAAATACTTACAATACATTTTCATTTATTATTTGGGCGGCTTTTAATATACCGTCCAAAATATATCCATAAGATGGCACTTCATCAGCCGCGCCCAGTGCGCAAGCGCAGGTGAACAGCAGAAGTTGAACAAACATAGTCATCTGAAAAATAAAACAAGTTTACCATCATCGATTTGCGATTCAAATCACATCCATATCTTTCTCAACTTGTCAAGAGCTGGCATGACTTACGATTTCTAGGTGATTATTAGTAACATAATAATCAAGGGTATATTCTTGGTCTTCAGTAAACTACATTAATGAGTGGTTTGCATATCTTACAAAATATTATATCATCTTATAACTGAACTTCATTCATCTCGATTCTCGATGCAATTGGAACAACAGTTGACTGCTGGAAATAGACTTCATTTCCAGCCCTCAACTATTTCAGCAGGCTGATAATATGACCATGAAGTCAACCTTGTTGCATAAAATAGATTACAGGGTACAGTAATACCACGGGTGTAGATGACATTGACATGGTTATAGATGGTAATGGTAGAGACCTGACTGGCTGATGGGAGCACCGATATACAGTTTGGGCCGCGATAAAAGATGAGCTAGACTGAAGAAAAATGTGGAGCTCAGAGGTTCTAGAAAAGTGACTGGCTCATCAGACGATCAGTTTCTCTTGGATGGTGTAAAACAAGGTAGTACTTACAGAAGCAGTAACAAATTACAATTAATGTTGAAGAGTTTCTGCTACATTTTATATTGCTCTTGATTTGTTACGTATCATGAAACAATATGTTATCAAATTTTACAAAGAAAAAAATACTAAAGCGTAACGATTTTAATAATAAAACAAAGATGGAAAACGAACCATAGTTTAATGACCAGGAACGAATCTTAAACAATATGTTTGAGCGCTTTAATCTTTTGTTGTTTAATTATATAATTATATAATATCAAGTGTGTTAAATTATAAATACGCACCAATACTAATCACTTATTAGGTTAGGTTATTTCTTTGCATAATTATGAATCGATAGGCTGGTACAGTGAACAACGAAACAACAACAACTTACTATTCAGTTTACATTAGAATTCTATACAAATAAACAAAATTATAGAGTCTGCATGTAATACAAAAAAACAACGTTTTATTGAATGCATGTAAATATACGGTACTAATAACTAATAAACAATTTTTAAGATTTTTGTCTGTTTGTATGTCTGGTTGCTCCTGGTAATCTCGGAAACGGCTGGACTTATTTAGACGGGAATTTCACTGGTATATAGCTGATGTTATAAGAAGTAAAATAGGCTACTTTTATACCGGAAAAAAGTCACAATTCCTGCAGGAAAAAAATATGGACGCAGCCGAGGGCAACAGCTAGTAAGAAATAAAAGATTAGAAGGAATTAATGAAAGGCAATCCTGCGCAGCTGAGTTGAGAATACTAATAGAAATAAAAATATATAAGAAAAAGTCTGAAAGTGGTAACGGTGACTGAAAAGATATGTGCAAATTTGTTGTCTTGGTATGGGTACGTGATGAAGATGAATGAGGAAAAAAACCGGCCAAGTACGAGTCGGACTCGCGCACGAAGGGTTCCGTACTTGGTAATTTGCGGTTTACTATTTATGACGTATTAAAAAAAAACTACTTACTAGATCTCGTCCAAACCAATTTTCGCTGGTAGTTTACATAGTAATGTACATCATATATTTTTTTTAGTTTTATCATTCTCTTATTTTAGAAGTTACAGGGGGGGGACACACATTTTACCACTTTGGCAGAGTCTCTCGCGCAAACTATTCAGTTTAGAAAAAAATGATATTAGAAACCTCAATATCATTTTTGAAGACCTATCCATAGATACCCCACACGTATGGGTCTGATGAAAAAATATATTTTTAGTTTTAGTTTCAAGTATGGGAACCCCCAAAATTTATTGTTTTATTTTTATTTTTGTGTGAAAATCTTAATGCGGTTCACAGAATACATTTACTTACCAAGTTTCAACAGCATAGTTCTTATAGTTTCGGAATAAAGTGGCTGTGACATACGGACGGACAGACAGACAGACAGACAGACAGACAGACAGACAGACAGACAGACAGACAGACATGACGAATCTATAAGGGTTCCGTTTTTGCCATTTGGCTACGGAACCCTAAAAATTGCAAAGATAGTGTTGGGTATGAATCTATAATATGATAAGAAGAAGAATATGTAAGAGCAGGGGAAGACTAGAGTAACGGACTGTGTGAAGGATGTGTCTAGAAGGGAGGTGAATACTCTGATGACGACTGACAAAGAAGTGTGTAAGATGAAGAAATGCAAGAGAATGATGATGTTGTATACTTTGCTATAATTGTCAGAATAAAAGCACTTCAAAATAATTTGATAGAGTTGTGAAAAGAGAATTTGTTTGTCTTTTTGGTTTTCATTATACCAAAAAAATACATATAAAGAAAATAATGATACCTTGCGAAGGTCAAGAAAATAATACAATCACAAATTATTTAATGACCTGTAACTAATTACCCATGACTCGAAACAAATCAAGGGCAATATAAGTAAGCAGGAATCTCTTCACAATTTACTGATTCAGTACCTACTCTCGCTAAGGTAAGTATTTTCATATATAACATGTCCACTGGCTAGTTTAGCTTATCTGCAGATCCCTTAGTATACGCTGCGGAACTTATTAATAAAATCTCGACGGTGTTAAGCAATCGATTTAAATAATTGTCCCAAATTTCAACCAGATCCGTTCAGCCGTTTTAGTATTCAGTAACAAACATATATCCAATCTTTCGCATTTATACTATAATTATATATATGTTATATTATAAATACGAAAGTTTGGAAAAAGTTAGTAAGAAGTAAGATAAGCTAAGTAAGATTTGATTTTTATTATTCTTGTTCATACACATTATAGGCTTCTTTAAAAACAATAACTTGATTTAAAAGAGTGTCCAAGGAGTATTTTTTTACTAGTTTTTCTTCAAAATAGGTACAGTTACAACGGGAATCTCAGTTCTCTGTTCTTGTTCTTCTTCTTTGTCGTATCGAGGTTTCCATAATTAAACAAATTTTGACCAGAATTTAGCCACGACAACAGCGTTCTCATTTGGCTCACAATGGTCTTTCAAGGTGCAGGTGTTGTTGCACAGAGAGCACGATAGGAGTTGAGGAATTGTTTGAGAAGTAGCTCTGCGGGTAATTGGAGCACCGTATCTAAGTTCCCCTTTAACTTGCATATTATTAGGTTTTCAGATGACAATGATGCTGCAACTCCTAATAGTAGCCGTGGCCATCGGCCTGGGTGTAGACGCTATTGTGTACGTGCCACCCTACAGACATTATGTAGAAGCAGTCGCAGAGGCCGCTAAAACACTTCAAAAAAATGTGCTGTAAGTAACTAATAATTATTAACAATTTTAAAAAGTATTAACTATCCCTCTACACTCATTAAACCAGCATGTAACTGTCCCTATACAAAACCGTGATCTCCTCTCATACGGAGAAGGCACTAAAATTAAATTTCATGCTTGCTCAAGTCGGCTATTTTAGACAATTCTCAGTGAGTCTCGAGATACACTTAGCAATACATACACTTACATAATTGATAATAAGATGACAATACTTAAACAGTTCACAAGGGATCCTTCCAGTAACATAAATTATGAAAGGTGTTTTTTCTAAATCACGTTCCCTAGCTAGTTAAGTCTTACTTACAATCTGTATAGTTTGTATTGTATACTAGCAACATATAATTTGTCTTGCTGTAAATATTATTATTGTTTGTTATAGTATTTTTTTGTATCAAAAACATTGGCCTCTTAATTACGTATATTTTGTTGTATTAGATCGATGAAGGGCAACATTCCGCTTCTGGATGACTACAGACGTAACTATGCCGAGATAGTGTACGTCATCAACTATCATGGAATATCAGACTCTGGTTGTGCGTAAGTTAAACATTTATTATAAAAACACTGAAATTAGAATTGGTTAACTTCTATTATTTGTTTACCCAGCATCTTGAGTATATTGTTTTTACCTCTATTTATTATTATTTTCAGACGTGTGGAGTATTACGAGGGATATCAAAAAAATCTGAACCGTTCAGCACCGGTGGCTCTCAATAATCCAAAAGTGGTTGTAACTGAAATCGGAGCTCTTATCGATGTGGTGCAGAACGACATCACTGAGGTATAATTAAATTACAATGTCAAAGTACATCTCTATACTTAAATATGTATGAATCATCAAGATAAATAGTTTGCTTGAATGGTCTATTTACAGATTAAAAGTTTAATTGGTGCCTGCTTACTACAATGGTATATCTGTGATGAACTAGTTCACGATACTGTAAAAGAGAATATGGATCACTATGGTCATCAAGCTAAAATACTGATCGCTGCTGGTCGTGTTGCTGATCAACTCAATGTTAATAACGAAAAATTTGAAAAAATCTCGAAGGATTTGAAAGCTCATCAATATGTTTGTACATCACCGAAGGATCTTAAAATGATCGTGGACAGAGTAGCTGATTTTCATCGAGTATTGAATCCTCCTTTTGCACCTGCATCTTCATGCTAGGGTCTTTAAAAGAGAAATAATAAACAGAGACAAGTGTAAAAATAGTAGGGTGTATCAAGATTATAAATTTTAAAGGAAGAATCACTTATTTCACAAAGTTTCTACAGTATTACTGATCTGTCGGCTAGTAAATGAAACCACCGTTGCTATTGGATGCTAGTTTATTACTGAGTAAAGGACACAACTTAACCGTGCAGGCACGCACACATATGTACATACACCTCACTCCTCCAATACTATTTTCAAAACTATACAACAAAACATTAAAAAGTTAGATACAATATTTTGGGTTAAGAAATCACAAACAATAAGAGACGCAGCATACTGCTCATTATATAAATCAATAAACACGCAACATTATTCAGTCTTAACTAGAACCGAATAAGGTGCGCTATTTATCTAAGCAGATGCTCGACATTCAAATGCATATATACCACACCTACAATACACTAATCACAATTAGTTCTGTCTGTGTTCACCTATATATTTAATTCAATTTAAACCTTATAATTAATCTTCCGTCTACAACTACGGGTCGGTCTTGTAGGCTGTGGTTCAAAGGAATCGTCACGATCCTTGGCTACTTTTTGATTAGTCTCATTTGGTTCAGTATGATCGTTAGCATCGACGTCACTTTGAGCCTCAGCCCACTCATCCTCCTCCCCAACATTATTACCCTCAAATTCTATAACCTGCGATCCATTGTCTGATACTAATGTTGGACACGGCTGCGCCTCCGCCGCCGCCGCTGCCGTTGGAGTATATAAACGCGGCGGCGGCGGCGAGAGCGCTGGCTGTGTGGGGCTACACATGATATTAGCACTAGCACCGCTTGTCTCGCTTCCAGTAACGTTACCACCTGTATATTTTCTTATTTGGTCAATATGTCTTTTACATTTTACATTATAATCTTTTACTTGTATTTCGTACATACGATTACCCACTATTTTAATAATGTTTCCTAAAGTCCAGATTTCTTTTCTTGCTATATACCATTTTAACCACACTTTATCGCCTATTATTAATCTTTTATTCAGTTTGATGTTATTATAACTAGGTGTGTTATTGTTTCTGTTTGGCAATAACAGATCCAGTCTTGATTTTATTTTTCGGCCAAACATAAGCTTAGCTGGGCATTCACCTGTTGCACAGTGTGGTGTGTTTCGATAGTCAAATAAAAATCCTAATAGCTTTTCGTTAATCATATTTTGCTGACAGTTATCGTTAATTATACATTGTAACATTTTCTTGCACGTTTTTACAGAATTTTCTGCCTGTCCGTTACTGGAAGGGTGATAAATTGGAGATGTTATATATCGAATACCGTTCATTTCGCAAAAATGATTAAATTCATTTGACTTTATTTTAACATCATTATCGGATATTATAACACTCGGTATGCCGAACCTAGAAAACAATTCCTTTAATTTAACTATAAGCGCCCGGCTTGTAGTACCGCAACTCATATGTAAGCACTCCAACCATTTGCTAAAAGAATCTACGACGATTAGATATACACGTTGATTTATTGTCATGTAGTCGATATGCAGACGTTGCCATGGTGCCGATTCGCGGGGCCAGGGCGCGGGGGGAGCTCGCGGCGGCGCGGCCCGTGTGCCGGCGCAGGTATGGCATGCCCCCACCCATTCCTCTATGTCCTTATCAATGGAAGGCCACCAAAATCTACTACGAGCTGCACTTTTTGTTTTGACTACACCGAAATGTCCCGAATGTAGTTCTTTTAATAACCTATTTCGATACACCGCTGGAATAACTACTCGGTGACCTCGAAAAATACAACCGTTTTCAATTTCTAAATCTGTTTTGCAATTGAAATAGGGTAGAACGAATTTACAATTTATTTTACGCGGCCAGCCGTTCTGCATGTGTTTAATCACCGTTTGTAGGGTAACGTCCCTTTCGGTTTCTGTTTTAATATCGCTAAAAGTAAGCGGAGCGACATTTGCATCTAAGAAATTTAAAAAAAGATAAGTCAGTTTCTCCTTCCATTGTACAGTCAGGTTCAGGTAAAGGTGCGCGCGATAAATAATCTGCTGCAACATTGTTTTCACTTTTTATGTACTGAACGTTATAATTATATGCAGACAATATTATTGCATATCGCTGTAATCTCGAAGCTGCCATGACTGAAATACCTGTTTTCTTTCCGAAAATTGAAAGTAAAGGGCGATGGTCAGTCTTCAGGACGAACGGTTCCTGACGACCATACAAATATTGGTGAAAATATTTTATACCAAATATAATAGCGGTCGCCTCTTTCTGAATCTGACTGTAATTACGTTCACTTGCTGACAGTGACCTTGAGGCGAACGCTAGCGGTCGCTCGAGATGCGCGTGCACGTGGTCGCGCTGCGCCAGCACTGCTCCTAGCCCAGCTGGCCCCGCGTCTACCGTCAACACTAACTGAGCGGCGGGATCAAAATGAGCCAGCACTCTTTCTGATGATAGCTCGACCTTTACGCTATTAAATGCACGTTCGTGACGGTCGCTCCACTCCCACGGTGCTCCTTTACGCAACAATTCATGCAGCGGGTGTAACTTAGCAGATGCATTCGGTATAAAATTACGGTAATAATTAATTAACCCTATAAATCGCTTAACTTCGGTGACACTGGTCGGCCGCGGCGCGTTTGTAATTGCCTCAGTTTTTTTAGTGCAAGCTCGTAATCCGTGTTTATTTATAATATAGCCTAGATAGGTGACACTTTCCTGGAAGAAACAACATTTTTCTTTTTGTAATTTTAAACCGGCGTCTTTCAATCTACTTAATACTTCATTAAGTCTGCTAAAATGTAGTTGACTATTCGGTGCCGTTACACAAACGTCGTCCAACTATATGCTAACGCCTTCTATACCTATTAATAATGACTCCATCGCTCTTTGAAAAATGGCCGGGGCGTTTGCCAAACCATATACCAGTCGCGTATATTTGAAAAAACCCTTACTAGTACTAATCGCGGTCAACTCTTGCGACGGTTTATCCAGAACAAATTGGTTGTATGCATTGCTGAGGTCCAATTTGCTGTAACACTCCCCTCCACCTAACTTGGCAAACACTTCTTCTATCCTAGGCATTGGGTATTTATCTATTTCTAAATCTTTATTTAAGGTAATTGAATAATCACCGGCTATCTTGACCTTTCCGTTTTCTTTTAGTACTGGGACAATAGGGGTTCCGTATTTAGGAAATTTAATCGGTTTTAATATCCCTAAACCTACTAGTCTGTCTATTTCCTCTTCCACCTTTTTCTTTAAAGCGAAAGGCACAGAACGTGGCTTAAAAAATTTTGATTCAGTACCATCTTTCAAAACAAGTTTAACCTCGAATTTGTTGAATCTACCTAGTTCGCCAGCAAACAAGTCGGAGTACCTAGATAAAAGTTGCTGCACTTCTTTTATGTCGTACTTAGTTGTACTCATAGATATGGTTTGGATGTTATTGATATCCGTAGCAAAGTACAACTTAAACCTTGTCATAAAATCTCGTCCCAGTAACGGCGGACCGCCGTTCGGTAAAACAAATATCTTAATATCATGGGAATTATTTAAGTACGTTATTCTACCATGAAAATATCCCAGGGGCGAGACATATGGCCATTATAAAGACACATTTTTAAATTACTTTTCACCAAGATGCGGTCGAGAAAATATTTCTTGTAAAGCGTTTCTGAAATAACACTAGCTCCCGACCCAGAATCCAATTCCATATCTACATTTACATGATCAATTGTTACATTTATAATTATAGGCGAGTTAATTACATACCTTAGGTTAAATAACTCACATTCCTCACAGTCACTTTGGTCCGAAATGTTTTCTTCTGTGTTCAAACAATGTAAACGAGATTCCTCCTTTTTTTCACTACAAACTTTCTTTAGATGCCCTTTTACACCGCACACTTGGCACCGATAGTTTTTATAACGACACTTTTCTGTGTTGTGGTTTCTGAGACCGCACACTGTGCACCGACGAATCTCCCCTGAACTATCGTTCGAGCTGCGGGTAGCTGCGGCCGGTTCGCGCCGCGCGCGCTGCCCGCTGATCCGGTACACAGGTTCCTCCTTGATCTGCGTGGCCTTGGCAATTGGCGCAGCTATATCAGCTACTGCTGCAGTCGCGGTTCGAGCCAACCTCGCATACGCAGCCTGTTGAGCTACCTCCAACGCCTTCGCAAAAGTCAGTTTGGTGGCGTCCTCTTCAAATAGCCGGTCACGTTCCCGACACGGTGCTAGCCCGAGTATGAAACGGTCACGCAATAGCATATTCAATGCCTCACCAAACTCGCAATGAACGGCTAAACCCCTTACACGAGCCGCCCATTCTTCAACGCTCTCGCCATCAGACCTCCTCGCCTCGTAAAACTTCTCTCGATCAGCAAATGTGCATCGTTTTGGCGTGAAATGCTTGTCTATTTTTTCTACTAGATCCTCGAACTTGACTTCCTCGAGTATGTCAGGATGAAGCAAGTTCCGTGCAAGGCGGTAGCTGCTGTCCGAAAGGTGGGTCAGTAACAACGCACTCTTATTTTCGGCTTTAACACTGTTTAGTTTTATATACTGAAGTAGCCGACCTTTAAATATAGGCCACTCTTGGACTTCGTGATCAAAATTTGTAAGATTACCGATAATATTCGACATTTTTCACAAACTTTTAACTTTTTTATGACGCGGGTAACTCGTCGCCAGTGATCTGTCGGCTAGTAAATGAAACCACCGTTGCTATTGGATGCTAGTTTATTACTGAGTAAAGGACACAACTTAACCGTGCAGGCACGCATACATATGTACATACACCTCAATTACACATTTGTAACTGGGACTGAGCAATCGCCCCACATTTGTTTCTTTCCACATCTGGTTCCTTTAAACACAATATAAATTCTTTTGAATCCCATATTTGTTTTATTGAATAACTAGCTGTTACCCGTAGCTGTGCCCGCCTTGATATAGATTTGTCAATCAATTGTGGTTGTCAAAAAACAGGGTGAGAAATATCCAATGTTGCAGTTTTAGTTTTTTATCAAAATCGGCACCTTGACTCCTTTGATTGTTTTGTGCTATTCTTCATAGTGATGATTTAAAAAAACTCAGCCTGTATAAGTACAGGAAGCATTAACGTAAAACCGATTAATTTATTTCATTGAAAACGTTGGTCAATACAGGTAAAGGTTAAAAAAAGAAACAAATAAACTACTGAGTCATAGGTTCTAATTTGCTGCGAATTGAAGATATCACTCTATCATAATTTTTATCTTCCGTTAATTGACATTCCTTAATTACACCGTTAATCATGGGTACAACATTTTAGGACGCTGCTATATATACCATGTTGTGTCCATTCATTTGGTGCTAATACATACACATTCTGGGCCTTGAACATATGCGAACATCAGCAGCTACATGTAGCTGGCCGTAGGTAAAGCATGGCTTTTCCAATTACGCCCCTGCAACCCTTGAGCTTTTTTAATAGTAATAGCAAAACTAAGTTTGATTGGAAACTGGAGTCTTTTGAATTGAACTGATAGTTTAGTGGGGATTATTGGGATTCGACGTATGAACACGGTTTCCCCTTTTCTCATACCTGTTAACATATTGGCACCTATTATATTTTGCCCTTATTGTCTAATACGAAGCCTCATCCCATTACGTAATCTAAATAAATATGCAGATCTCAATAATTTGTTAAAAAAAAAACATGCCTGTAAAGTTTCAACCAAATCGGAAGCAAGTTTCATACAAAGATCAGCTATTCCCATTTCATCATCATATCAGCCGAAAGACGTCCACTGCTGGACATAGGCCTGCCCCAAGCGTCGCCACATTGTCCCATTTTCCATTTACCCCCTTCGAATTCTAATTTACAAAAATCCTTTCTTAATTAACCTTTACTATCTGAATTTTGGCAGGTGGTAATATACATTACCACCTGCCAAAATTCAGCTTCATGAAAAAAAAATAACAACTTATCTTTACAACCTCAACCCCCTTTTAGGGGTTATTAAAACAAACAATACACTTAAATTATTTATAACGGAAGTATTTTCGCAAAGATTGAAGCGAATCGATCCCCATAGTGAGACATTACATACAAAACTAACCCCTTCGAATTTTATGCAAAAAGAAGTAGAAGTAGTTTTCAGGGTCTCAAACTACATATCTCCATCTAAATCGGTTCGATTGTTCGGTGTAAATACTTAAAAACAGTTTAAAAAAGTAAAACTAAAGTGTTGTGTCTAATCATATATGATTTGCAATAAAAAACTTTTTTGCAAAAAAATACTACCGACTTCCAAATGAAAAACTACAAAGTGAAAAATAACTTAACTTTTGGAAGTCGGTGTCTTTCGTAGGAACCATTTTTTGCGATATGGACACCGACTTCCAACAAGAAGGAGTACTACCATCAAGAAGGGTAATAAAAAAAAAGGAAGTTTGAGGGAAAAGATGCTACTGCTTCCGCGGGTCATACTACGGCCATGCTTGCTACGGTGTCGAATAAACAGGACACACAATTCAAGGACATTATGCCTAAGATGAATAATATCATTGAACAAAACATCGAGCTAAAACAGAGTGTTGAAGTGATGTCTGCCAAGTATGACGAGTTTTTAAGCCGCATAACGTCGTTGGAAGCTGAGAAACAAGTAGACAAAAAGCTCATTCGACAACTTGAGGATAGATTTGAGAACCTAGAGCGTAACACGAAGGCCACGGAAATAGAAATTCGAAACGTACCGAGGTTCGAAGAGGAAACAAAAGATGACCTCTGCGATTTAGTAGTCAATTTGGGCCAAACATTAAACATTAATATCAGTAATAATCACCTAAAAGATGTTCACAAACTAAAATCAAGAGATAACTCGAACCCAATTGTAGTAAACTTCAACTCTATACTAACTAAAGATAAGGTGATAAAGGGAATTAAAATGTTAAATAAGGCAAAGGACAAAGGAGAGAAGCTCAATACTACCCACTTGAAACTTAAATTTAAGAATCAACAACCGGTTTATGTGTCAGAAAGACTTACATATAAAGCTCAGAAATTGTTTTACCTAGCCTGAACACACCACAGGAACTATAATTGGGTATAATTTCTGTTGGACCTCGTACGGCGTAGTTTATATGCGCAAAAACGTTGGAGACCCTCAAATACGAATAAACTCAGAAGAGGATATCCTAAAACTTAGACCTGCTAGTTGTTCGTGACTGGTTTGGCTTTTAATTAATCTGGCTTTTATACTGGAACTAAGTTATGTGTTTAAGCATTATTTTTGTCTATTTTGCATGAATGTAAATCTCGTTCTAGGCGTGCTGACGACATTACATAATTACATAATTACTCCACATAAACCACTCTATTCTAACACCCATACACTACCCCATACATCCATACACAAAACACACTTTAATCTACAACAAATATTTTAATTTTCTTGCACAGTCACTCATTCGGTTTCTCACAGCGGCATATCATAACCTTCAAAAATATTTACCTTTTTATAGCATTTTTCTTAAATCCAATTACTTATTATTATTTTCTATCGGAAGACCCTTGCCAGAAATTGAGACCTTTACTCTTACGCTTTATCAATGGCTGCTACAAATAATATAATTCAGGACATTGATGATGTCTCAGTAGCTAACTCTTATAAATGTGAACCGAAAAAATGTGGAAACTTAATAGAGTCTGCTTCAAAACCATTGACTGTAATCTCACAGAATATTCGCAGCATCTATAAGAATATGGATAGTTTTATTGCTCATTTGGTTAGGTTTACATTTAAACCCGATATAATAATTTTAACCGAATGTTTGGATAAATGAGCATAAATCACCTCCACTTTTAGACGATTACTCATTCTTATTCTTATTCTTTATTGTACAAAAAAAACCATAAAACATACAAATACAATAGGACAATTTATGTACAAAGGCGAGCTTCACCCATAGTTGGGTTCTCTAACAGCAAACAAAGAAAAGCTTAAACCAAAATGATGGAATTGTCATTTATGTTACCAATGACATCAAGTGTACTGTGAATGAACCTGATCCCATAAGAGCAAATTTTTGGCTGCTATCATTTAATGACACAACTATCTTGGCCACGTACAGATCTCCATCCATATATTGTATCGACAATTTTTTGACTTCCATCGACAACATACTTCGTCCTGTTAAGTCCAATAATATTATTATTATTATTGGAGATGTAAATATTGATATAAAACCAGAAAATAGTGATAGAAATAGTCAGCCTTATTTAAACCTCACTGCGGAACCGGGTCTTCTCCCGGGACATACATTGCCTACTAGATTAAACAACTGTTTGGACCACATCTTGGTCAAGTCAAATAAGCCAGCTATAATCACCGTCATAGAGTCTACTGTCACAGATCATGACTCTGTTCTTGTTTGTCTATCCTATAAGCGGGCGAAGATGAGGCAACCTAACATTATTTTTAAGACATATTTTAATGAAACCCTAAAAACCTAGAATATATGGATTTCTCCTTCATCTCTTCTTCAGCTGATGCTGATAAAGCCGCAACTCTTTTTACTGATAGTTTGACTTCAGTTCTTAAATCAAATACAACGTCTAGCCTTATTTCGGCTCGTAAAAGAAGTATTAAACCGTGGCTTACATCTGGCTTGGTTCGGTGTATCAGACACCGAGATAAGCTTCATACTAAGATTAAGAAAATCCTAACAATGCAGTTCTCGAAGTAACTTACAAGCGCTACAGAAATTTCTGTAATGCTTTGTTGCGGATGCTTAAATTAAATTATGAAAAATCTCTTTTACAAAATGCAAAAAGTAATAAGGAAACGTGGACAGCCATAAAATCAATCACAGGTACTGCAAAGCAGAAAATTCCTACTACTGATCTACTAATGCATTATAACGATCCCTCTGGTGCTGTTGAAGCGCTGAAGAACTTGTTTGCGGAAAGCTCCTTGCGGACAAAATTAAGTGCTCTAATGGCCCCCAGATCACTCTGCCTTCAAACGACTACACTATACCTCTCGTTGCAAACTCTATGGTACTCCTTCCACCGGACGAATCAGAAATTGAATCCCTAATTATCAATGATATTCAAATAAACAGATACGTTATACACTCACAAAACAATTGAAAAAAGTGTTCCGCGCAGCAGCGGTAGCACACATACACACTTTTCATTCATCTGACATTTCACTACAATGTCGAAAGGGATGGCTTGATAAAACAAACAAGAAAAAAAGAGACAGCTAGTGTTTCTCACTTGCGTGTGAATGTAAACAAACATTATTCTGACAACCAATGTTTTTTCTTTTTGTAACCTCCAAATATCAGAAAATTAGGAAAAAAAATTGAAATAAATTAGTAAATTGAGGTGTATTGCGTATTTACATATGGTATGAGATCCCTTCTGTTTTATGTAATTTGGTATTATTGGTACACTTTCTAAATACACACGATGGCATTTTTTTAATTTTGTTTTTTTTCAACAAAGCGTATCGCTCTTCGCCATGCGTGACATAAACTCAAGACTAAATCATACAATTGTCTACTATTCGAGTCTTCACAATGCGCGCGCTTATAACATATCTGTTTATTTGAATATCATTGACTGACCATTAATTCGATCGTTTAGTCGAACTATGTATACTTATCGACCTTTTAGTCAGTAATACATTACCTAATAATAACAGATTGCGTTCCTTATGAAATAACTTAGCCCGTTTCTTGTGTATTGCATCGTAATCCTGGGGGTAGGGGCGCTAATATGCTAGCGCAGGAATTGATTTTCTGCTGGTAACTCATCACTGACCGCAACTGGGCGATTTAGCGAAGATGATTTTAAACAAATACAAAAAGACTTCCTTACATTAGTTTATGATTGGAGCCTCCATTTAAGCATGATGACGCCTGTGTGGAGTCTCGTACTCCGCTCTTCCACAGCTTTGGATGTTTGTACAACTTACAACATTATTGAGTTACATTTTTTCGTTATTACTAGACAATATAATTATTTTTCTCGAGCGCGTGTGTTCTTTATTGCCATTTAAATATAGTAAAATTATTATAAATTCAAACAGGCTCGCTCGTGCGTGAATTAAACAGAATAAATACATAAATGTGGGTGTGTTGGGTGTGCGGAGTGTGTGATGTGTGAGGGGTGTGTGATGTGTGTCGAGCGTGTGTGGTGTGTGATGTGTGGGTGTTTGAGGTGTGTGAAGTGTGTGAGATATGTGTGGTGTGATTGGGTGGTGTGGATGTGTGTATCAGGAATGATGTACGTGTGAGTGTGGTAATGCAAGAATAACTTATTTCCACTTATTGTAACAATAATTCAATATCTGCATACGTGCGTGATTTTTACCATTCTAATAGCATTTTCTTACCCTTACGAAGATGTTTAGTGTATTTGTTTTTGCTTATTTCATTATATAACCGTGCCGATTGCTTATTATATTGTATACCAACAAAATTTGTTGTAGATTGTGGTACTTGCGCAATAATATCCTTTCTCCTTTTTAAAATTATGCTTTTATCATACGCAAGTGTCTTATGTTTTTTTAAGAGCGGGGCACAGATATATAATTTCCTAACAGATAACAGGCAACTGATCTCATAAAGACTTTCAGTTGGGAATTTCCCCGTTTCTAATTGTTAATTATATTTATAAGACCTCTTTCAGCTCATTCTACGTCTATAAAATTTGATTTCGCTGCCCCACCCCACGTGACACTCTTATTCATAAAATCAAAGTCAAGTTAACATAAGTCAATCTTAACATCTCTGAACATACATATATACTCGTAAATACTTAAACTAAAAGTATGATGTTGCCGTTGTATCGTATTGTAATAGGTACTTCGAATTAACAAAGAACCTTTATGGTTTGAGATTTTTCAGTTAAACTGATTTCATTTGGTACCTATGAGGTTCTTCTTTTAAAAAATGTGCAACATTCGATTATCGACTTTGTCTTTTTTTTTATTCAGCCTAGACAAGAAAGATGGATACTTCGAAAATTCGAGTGATTTTTGAATACGAGTTCTGACGCGGAACTAGCGCGGAACAGGCAACAGCTCGCAATCTCCGATGCTACAAGAGTGTATTTCAGAGCAAGTGGCTGATGGATAATCCTGGCTACAAGGTTGTGCCTCTGCAAGTTCTCTTCGTGATCAACCAGAGATAATGTGGCGGATCGATTCACCCGGGCGGTGACATGCCCGACAGATGTCAACTGTGCCATCCATCAGAATAAATCGCCGGTAGTTATTTGTCATGATAACTTTGTCCATAATTGCACAGACAAAACCTTCAGTTTCCCCAAAGAGGTCACCGAAACGCAGCCAGGCTACGGACGCTGATTGGTCTACATCGGATCTATTTAGGGCCCGGAAAAAGCGTCTATATACAATCTCATGACCGACGATCGTGGGTGATGCATTCGATATGCAGTCAGCAATGTACGGATCCGCCTATCCAGGGCTAGTATATAACTATTTCCGTCTATGTCATTGGTCAATTGATGGGATCAAATTCTTCGCCTTGCCGAATTCACTTGCACAAGTAGGCTGTAGGCTAAAATTCAGACCCCGGGCTTCTACTAAGAAAGTCTTCGAGGAAAAATCTTGTAACACAAAGGCTCCACCCTCAGCAAGTAATCGAACTTGCAACCTTTAGACAAATGCAAAAATCTCTGAACTGTTATGCAACTGATTGTTAAACCTCTCGTTATGAAATAATAATAAATAATAGATAATCTATCTTGATTTCTTAATTGAAAATTTTAAGTTGGGCAATTGCCAACCTTAATCCGCCAGCCTGTCAAACTTTGTCATTAATGTTGCGCTTAATTCAAAATCTGGCCCTTGGAATTAAGATGTTTCTTATTTCTAGTCTGCAGACTTATTCATACAAAGGTCTGACCAGTTTAGCACCTGGCTACTAACAATTATTAATACTATCAACTTCGCAGAAGAAATTGAATTAGTTAAACTAGATTGGCCTCTAGGTCTACCAGAATCTCATGGCAAATGTGGAAATAAAAATTTGTTGTGTGCAATACTGGGGAAATTGGATTAAACGATCTTGATACTGTTTAATTTTTATTTATGTCTTTAGTATTAATACTAAAGACATAAATATGAACATGAGGTACCTATATTATAGTAGTCACAGCGGATCTTTGTGTCTTTGAACATGGTCCTACCTACCATTGCGTAAGAAACAGATTGTCATCGAGTATACTGCATAGAGTAAGCGAGATAGGACGATGTGACATACATAAGCGAGTGAAAGATACAGTTATACAATGCTATCTTCACCTTCAACATTGACACAAAAATAGCTACTGCGCGGGGTCTTGCAACCAATTCAGAGACACAAAGATCCACTGTGAGTATTATAGGTATGTGTATGAATAATGTTGTTATACATCGGGTTCTTAACATAGGAAAAATAAATCAATTGAATATTAATTTATGTACTAATTTATTATATATCATTTAAATCATACTAATAACTTAAAACCTCATTCAGAACTAGAATACGATTCCATGAACTCCTCTGGCATTTCAAAAACTTGTATCTTTGTAGTTTTATGTCATCTCTCTTCATCAAAATGGTTCTTTTTCATTGGCATTTAACATATTCAAAACCAATCTCTTTATGTATAAAGTCTGTAAAAAATAAATAATAATGTTACTTATAGTCATTCATCATACATATACATATATACTTTTTTTATGTAAGTTTTATGGCCTGGGTGCTAGGACCTTTTAGCCACGTCTTTGGAAAGAGTTTTGGATCTTATATTTATTCTTTAGTATGCATAAGAATGCGGATGTAACAGATTCTAATGTTTTTTGGAGTATTTGGCAGCAAATTGTATCGAGTCAGTGTTCCCAGTAAGCTTTGCGGAGGCAGTTAATACTACAATAAAATACTCCGCTCCACTATCCCGAGATCGTTTCTGTCAATGATTTTATTAATTGTCCAGTTGCGTAGACAGTTGAGACACAAAACTACACCAATAATTTATCACAATATCCACTAGGAATCAATTTGCAAATAATATTAACAGCCACTAAACTTCACTCGACAAAATCCCGCCAAAAACTCTCGTCTATATACACGTCCCACTGCAGGGCGCAGATTATTACTTAATATTTTTATTACGACAAAGATTCTCAATCTCCATTAAAATCAATATCTTGTCGAAGAATTAGTAACAGTTACATTACTGTTGCCATTTCCTTCCGGCCATCATTCGATGTGCCCTGACCTACGATTTACCATATAACAGTAATGGAAAGAAATAAAAATTAAGTAAGATAAATATAAAATAAACTAAAAGTATCAAAACAAGTCAGTCCAACTTACCGGTCCACTCTACAACGCACTTTAAAATCAAAGATTGAGTTTGATTTACGCCTTCTTCTTCCCTTATTTTATGATACACATTGAAAACAATATGTTTCGCTTGAGATCGAAGTGGGTTTTTCGACATATTCACAAAAATAACAAATTTTCAAGATAATATCAATAAATTTCAGCAGCGGTTGACACATCAAGTACTTTGATTTGACAGGTGACAATTGACATTGCCATATGAAAATCACAATTAAAAAAAAATAAAAAATGCCATGAGATTCTGGTAGACCTATACTACTTATAGCTTAGACTATACCACCATAGTTTGAAACTCAGTAGATAAATTCTTGCTTTTGGCTATCGATTGAGCGTCAATTTTTTTTTCCTCCTTAAACCTTTGGTTGGAAATCTGATTGCTTACCGCAGGGTCTATTGTGTTACAGGATCTTTCCTTCATTAATATAATATATATAAAATTAGCTAAAGTACACACATCTTTCATGGGGTACTGTGTTAAATTCTATAACAAAATACCTTGTGAGATATTAAAGTTAAATGAAAGAAAATTTAAACAATAGTTAAAAGCACACTTTGTAAACAAGGTTATTACAAATTAGATGATTATATTCAAGAAGAATGCTTGGAAACATGCTGGTCCTGCTCCATAAGCCTATCTTTGGTGTGGACAAAATCAAAATGGTTAATTTTTATTATATTCATAATTATAGTAACGCTTCATTTTTAATTAATTTTTTTCTTCTCTTTTTGTTTAAAAAAATTGACTCGCACACTTTACTGTTGTTGTTGAGTTAGGTAATGTACCTATGTTTGCAATATTTGTAAGAACGTGAGAACCATGTTCCAATTTATCAAGTAAAGGAATTTACCTGTTAGTGCTTGTAATTCTCTCATACCTATATGTAGTATAGTAGTGCTGGGTACATCGTCCTCACGTATATGAATTTATTAATGCATGTACTTATGTAAATATTGTATAAAACTTTTTTTTTTAAAAGAGTACGTATGGAACTTCTTGTGCGTTCTTCTCCATAACAAGCTACATTTCCGAATGCACGGTAGAATCAATTCTTATTACTTGTAAATTTAAACGTTCAAAAGTGCCGCATAATGGCCTACTTGAAATAAACACATTTGACTTTGACTTTGAATTCTGGATTTAGTCTAACCTGGGAATAAGTCCAAGTGGTGTGCAATATGGTATATTATACATCTTAGTTTATCTTAGATACGTAATAAACTAGAAACAAGAAAGGACCTAGTATTTAACCCAGCGGAACGACCCTTGATGACCACATATCCTGTAGCTATCTCTCGCGGTTAACATATACCCAATTCTGTCACCTACCATCAATCAATACAATTGTGTACGTCATATATAATGGGTATTTTTTATTGTTACATCTGTATTCTGAATTTTAACGGAGCAAGTCGCCATTCATGCAATTATTATAATTGCAGAACACACACACGCACAAACACATACAAAATCTGTTGTTCATTTAGATCAATATCTAATAGAACAACAAGTTCTAAATGAATAAAAATAAACTAAGTACCCAGAATAACAACAAGAAGTTTCAATGTATTGTCGCAATAATCCAATCGTTAAATTACAGACTGCTTGAGAGAAGACTGGATGCCAGTTACCTGAAGAGAGTGAAAAAAAGCGGAAGCTCTAGGTCTTAGTATACGCGCTTGAAAAGTGAAACAAAGGTATTCAAAGAATATATTTTATTTCAAGAAAATTAAGTTACATAAAGAAGAATCAAAAATTTGCTTGAGTAGGTTTATCGGATATTAGTCTAGTGGTTACCTTACACTCACAATACGACATAACGTGGCATAAGATTTATTGAGAAGCTTTCAAAATCTTTTCACCAACTCTTTTATATGCAGATATTTAGCAAGTTTCACCTTCAGGTCGGAAATGGTACACTGCTTTGGAAAGATTCAAAACCGCCACCACAATTTTTTCTAGTTTTGCCGCTCCGGTAACAACAAAGTTGTGTGCACTTAAATCGTGCGACTGTTGAGCAAAGTCACTTAAATGATAATTGTTTAGTTGTGTTGAAGCTAGTCCCAATTCTAGAAATACGTTTCTTGGCGGTCCTAATTCCTCAACATTTTTATTAATTTCTTCATCGATGGCTTTATCAACATCCTGATTGTTGGTTTGCATTTCTTGCTTGGTCGTTTTTATCAGTTCTAACACCTGAGAATTGACAACATTTTAACACATGTTTGAAACCTATAACAGTTGGATTAAAACATGTGTAATAAACAAAGTTTTATTATTTTGTTATATTCTTAAATTTCATTATTACAAGAAACCAAAAAGTGCGCAATTTCAACTCAATGGGACACTGGGAAATGGGTCAAATTTAACTTGTAAAATTTTATTACATGCACCGGGACAGGCAAAAGTAAATAAAAAGCATGTAATAAAAAAAAAACAAATCCATTCTACAAGTTACTGGATGCGTTAATATTTCTTTGTCTAACTGAACGAATAAACACCCAAACAAACTCAGACGTGGAACTTTTAATTAATTTGGGTTGACTAGTTTCAAGGTTCAGTAGCCTGCTTTAGTCATCGTGTAGTTCAACCCTGTATTAAACAACTGAAAGACTAGGTGTCCCTGGGTGATCCCTGGGCGTTGAGGCTTGCCAGCCAGTAGACCGATGTTAATTTGACATTAATTTAATAATATTGTACCTTATATGTGTTATTGCGGATGTCTTCCCTGAACCTTTTAAGTTTGTCTACCACCTTTTGTGGATGAGCAATAGCTAAAGGTCCTGATGTCTTAATATTTTTCTGGTAGTCTTTGTAATAATCATGACCGCTGTGGAAAAAAACATAGATAATGTATTTCAGGAAGAAATAATTTCTGGTAGCACTTGGTTTAAAAAATGATCGTGTAGAACCACATTATGATTTTGAATCGACTCCCCAAAAATTAGGAAGTTCTCAATTCGGTTGTTTCTATTATTTATTTTTTATGTATGTTCAGCCATAAGCCCGTCATAATTGTATAGATGGTTGTGCAAAATTCTCTTAAGGGGGGGGAAGGGGGGGGACAATGGGACCACCCATTGTCACCAAATCAGAATCTGATGATGGGATCCCATGGAAATCGAGGAAACTACTCAAATTTTATAAGCAGACATACATTGATTTTCTTATTTTCAATAACATGGCAAATATTTGCACTCAAAAAGTATCATTTGATGAAATGGAACTGATGAAGAAGACCAAAGATGGCCACTGGAAATCCTTAATAAGAATGTCATGGGTATAGGATATTTCGAAAAGTAAAGCGACTTAGATGAAGCAAATACATATAAATAAATAGTACTGATGGTATTTTTATTATTGTTTGTGTTTTGCAACCGACTTCAAAATCAAAATACTGCAAAGTGAAAAATAACTTAGGTTTCCGAAGTCGGCCTCGAAAAACGAAAACAAGAGGTACTTACCAAAGATAAGGTTTTATAAATAGATACTTATAAACAATGTTGCATAATCCACATCTTAGTGTCGGTATCCGTGCAGTATAATAGTGATACTTTAGAACAAAAAGGTACTTACAGACAACTATCTTCACTTACAGCCTCATCGTAAACAACGTAGATAATCTCGGTATAATGACGTCTGGAGTCGTTGAGCAGCGGTACGTTGCCGTCCATGGATCTAATACAAAGAAACGAACAAACAAAACATCCACTATGTCAATTACCGATAAAGAGATGTGGTATCCTATAATAAACGACAGAGCAATACGTGCCTGCGTCTACTTATTTATTAAGTTGTCACCCACAGCGGTGACTGGACGTATCCATGTAGAGCTCTGTGCTTACTGATAATTTGAGTGTTTTATTATAAACCCCAACCCCTAATTAGTGAACACCACATTGAAAAGTACAGCACCGGCTGATGTTTTGACACTTACGGGAGGCAAATGACCAGCAGCGTCCCACGGCTTGGTAATGATCTCTCCCAAAGATTTCCAAATCTGTGTTTCAGTTCCCTTTGTAAATCCACATCGTCACACCACCGCTTTTACCAGACCTATTTCAATGACGGTGCCAATATTCAGTCAGAGGTGTCCGTGACGAATCTGGCCTATCCATCGATATACTTTCTACACACATCCTACACGCTGTTTCTGGACCTTACACGGGGTGAAATAGTCTTTAAACTTGCGCAATTTTAAATAATCCGGTGACATAAACAAATACTTACAATACATTTTCTTTTATTGTTTTGTCAGCTTTTAATATGCTCTCATATAAATCTCCATAGGGCGGTACGTCACCAGCCGCGACCAGGGCGCAAGTGCAGATGAACAGCAGGAGTTCAACAAACATAGTCATCTGCAAAATAGAACAAGTTTACTATCTCCGCTTCACCATTCAGATCTAAGCCGTATTTTACACTGAAATTCATAGCTTTACATCAAGCAATATCGAGGTCAAGCTGGCATGACTTATGATTTCAACGATATCGATATTTTAAACAAAAATCTTTTCCCAAGATCTTCAGTAAACTTCGGAACTTCGAAACCATTTATGACAGAGGTCGATTTGCTTTACATTAGACAAAATATAATATGATCCTCTGATCACAAGCCGTTAGTCTCGATTCATAATGCTATTGGAGAGGCCTATGCAGCAATAAACTGATGTAGTCTGATGATGATGATTATTTGAACTTAGCAGCAGTCATTGTCATCGTTGAGTTTTAAAAAGGTAAATTACTCTCGAACGCGCAATGGAAAACGGGTGTACCCTTGGGTCAGTAAAATATAATCTTTGCTGTGTATAGATAACAGGTAATACACAAGATAATATTATACAGTTCATGGCGTAATAGAAAGATAAGCCAGCTGTAGGAGTAGGACTGCCTGCCAAGACCAAATGACCCTTATGAGCCAGACGATAAGTTACAATCGTTAACTGTGGATGGTATAAAACAAGGCAGCACTTACCGAAGCAGTAATAAATTACAATTGATGTTGAAGAGTTTCTGCTACATTTTATATTGCTCTAGATTTGTTGCGTATCATAAAACAATATGATATCAAATTTTACGGAAATTACATTACGAAAGTGTAACGATATTAATAAATCAAAAATGGAAAACAAAGCATAGTTTAATCACTTGGAACGAATCTTTAACAATATGTTTGTGCGCTTTAATATTTTGTTGTTTAATTATATAGTAGGCAAGCAAATCAAGTGCGTCAAATTATAAATAGGCACCAGTACTAATCATATATTAGGGTAGGTTATTTATTCGAAGACTGAAGAATGTAGAACGAATCTGAAACAATACTAATATAACAATGATAATTTCATGCTGTTTAAGTCAGCATCGTTAAATTATAAATACGTAGCAATACTAATAATTTAATGGTTAGGTGATTTTGTTGAACAATTATATTATTAACCGGTAGGTAGATATAGTTCACAACGAAAAGTTAACACTTCAATATTATAAACATTAATAAATAAAGGAATAAAAAGATAAATGTAGGCAGAATGATAAACAATTAGAAAGGTAAATAATGCATCACTGAAACAAAGAAGACGAAAATACAGTTTTAAATAATGGTAGGGGTGGACGAGAAATGAACGGATTTGAATGTTTGGAAGACAGCCAGACTGTCTTATGGATACATGTATTCAGTATTTTGCCCAGGTTTTACTCAAAGTTGCCTTTCGGCTTGCCCTTAAACTTTAGGGGAAGATAAACTAAACAATGGTTAGACCTGCTGTCTTGTATCGTTCATGATGTTGGGCCACAAAAGAGATGATAAAAACGCAGCTAAGATCAAAATTCCAAGAGGAATGTTGGGTGTTAAGCAAATTAATAGGATTAGAAAAAATGGTATAAGAAGAAGCCTGAAAGTGGCACCAGTGACTGGTATGTTATGTGAAAATCTGGAAATATGGACTGTTTGGAGGGTGTGTCTAGAAAGAGGGTGACTACTGAAAAAGTAGAATGGAAGAGGAAGACTGTTGCGTGGACACCAAATAAAATTGGCTTGTTGCCTGTGATGTCCAAGATAAACTTAGAAAGTACATATGAATTGGAAAAAGTCACAATGGTACTTGCCAAGATTTGAGCCCTCGACCTCAAGCACGAGAGCCGAGATCGTAGCCTCTGGGCCACCACGAAATCCGTCGATTCAAATCCATCAAGACATTCCGTCGATGACTGTACACTAATAAAATTAAAACAATGATATCTCGCCCAGGTTTTGGTCTGCATATTATTCATGGAAACAATCTTATCACAAATTATATACCTTATTGCCTAGTCTTAATTACCCGTGAATCGAGACAAATCAAGGGCAATATAAGTTGGTTTGAATATCTTCACAACTAACTGTTTCAGAACTCTCGCTGAGGTAAGTACTTATATAAATAACGTGTCTGTTGTCCAGTTTGAACGAGCTTTGCACTTGACACTTAGTAGCTTAGCTTAGTATGTCTGCAAGTCACTTAGGAAATTATATTTACTTTCACTAATACTATACACTACTGTTTATATGATGTGATCGCATGTTCTTTCAAATGTCTCGCTTATGGTTGCCCGTGTGTTGGATCATGGCTCTTTCAGTTTCTTTCGAAATAGTTCAGATGGCGCTGATCCACGCCCCATATTTATTTATTTATTTAATACTTCATGCACACAAACGTACAGAGGCGGACTTAATGCCTTAGGCATTTTCTACCAGTCGACCTTTGGGTGATGCAGAGAACAAATAGTGGTAGGTGCAATATTTAAAGTAAACATGATACCTAAGGCAGGGTCATTCAAATACAACGCTATACATACATACTATCTCTACCTCTACTTATCTCTATCTCTTAACTATCTGGGATTATCCTTAATCTTTATATTTTAATTGTTTCGTAATATATTGTGTATTTTTAATATTATTCAAGTTCATATTTATAGAATCAATAAATTGAATTACAAAAGAGACCTTTTTTTGCTCGTTCTTTTCCATGAAAATCTATGTTTTGGAAAAGGCAAAAAGTATCAACTTAGTTTAACTGACCGACTCCTTGGCCATTAAAAGGTGTAAGTAATATAAATTAATGATTTAAGTTCGAGTGTACGAGAAGTACAAATCATTAGCTTAGAAGGTCGCGTATAGTAGGCTTAATACAAGATATAGTCTTAAGGTACTGCTACAACGGGTAATGTAATCAACCCGCGCTAGGTCCGTGTGGTGGATTACGGCCCACTGTGTCCATCTAATCATAATCATTTTAGGTTGCGCAGCTTTATCTAAAATTTAAATTATTACGTTTTCAGATGACAATGATGCTGCAACTCCTACTAATAAGCGTGGCTGTCGGCCTGAGTGTAGAGGCTTTGGTGCCCGTGCCACCCTATAGACATTATGTAGAAGCAGTTGCAGAAGCAACCGAAACACTTACAAAAAATGTGCTGTACGTACCTAACTATTACTGACAATTAATGTATGTAGACTGGATTCTGAGGTTTCGGTCAAACTTATTGAATTCCTCTCTTCTTCTTCTGTTAATACTAGTATTAACTATTTCACTGCAGAGCAAATGCCTCTTCTCATATAAAGAAGGCACGAAAACTTGCTCGTGGTGGTTTGGCTATTTTCAGACTCATATTCATAGTGGCAGTGATGTCCAAAAACACTATATATTCTATATACTTTGAGTAGTCTTTGTGCCATGGTTCATATTCGGGCCCTTACGAATCCTTGACCTCAACTGCTCTGATTGTTGCATAGTAAGACTATAATTACAAAGCCTTGTATTAAAAGCAAACAAGCCTGACCAAGAGGATAACGATTTATGTAGTAAACAATGGATCCTTCCAGAAACATATAGACTATACAAAGCCACCGCAGTAGTCCTTTATTATCACGTCCCCTAACTAGTGAAGTCTATTGTAACAATCCGTATTGTGTATTTTATATTCATGTTTTCAGTAAAAAAAATTGTTTATATGTATTATTGTAATAGATCCATGGAGGGCAACATTCCGTTATTGGACGACTACAGACGTCACTATGCCGAGATAGTGCACGTTATCAACTATCATGGAAAAAGGAACTCTTATTGTTTGTAAGTAAAAAATTAATTTAGTTGCAACAAAAAATACACACACAACTTAAGTTGATACTTCTTGACTTCCCATATTGTTTGTTTTTTTTTTAATCTTGAAAATTTTGTTCAAACCTTTAGTCATTTTTGTTTTCAGACACGGGGAATATTACGATGAATATCAAAAATTTCTGGCTATTTCAGCACCTGGGGCGGTTTCTTATCCAGAAAGGGTTATAATAAAAACCAGAGCTCTTATAGATGAGCTGCACGTCAAAACCACTGAGGTAAAATAATTCATTTTGTCATTTTTGTTCTATTAATAAATAATCTGAAGGGTTGATGTCAGTAGCTTTGACCGTGTGAAAATCGAGAATTCTTCCACGGAAACTTAATACCGAGAAAAGGATGCTGGCTTAACCCAGGTAACGGTCTACCCTTGAGCCAAATTTTGTCTAAACCTACATAGCCTAAATATTCCTTCACATTATTAATAAAGATGGCCTATCTTTTGAGATGCCAAAAAAAACCTTTAGAGCTTACTAGTATGGTCTATTTTCAGATTAAAGATTTAATTGATGCATGCAAAGAAAAACGACAAATGTGTGATGAACTTGTTCACGATACTGTGAACGAGAATGAGGATCAATACGGTCACCAAGCTGATATACTGATCGCTGCTGGTCTTCTTGCTGATGAACTTATGGCAAACAACGAAAAATTTGAAAACGTCTCGAATGATCTGAATGCTCACCAATATGTTTGTACATCACCGAAGGATCTTGAAATTATTGTGGAGAGAGTAGCTGGTTTTCACCGAGTATTGAATCCACCTGTACCTCCATGCTGAGTTCTTTATAAGTGGAATAGTAAACAAAAACGAATATAAACAATTACGATTTAGATTACACTGTTTTACGACTTAAAGTTAAAAAATTAACATTTTACTCGAAGCGTTCGAAGTTTCGAACGCTTTACAACGACCGAACTGTGATTTTGCAATCTAATCGGGATATTGCTTTGAACCTTTGTTTCTCCAACAATGCATACAGTTTTTCAGTCTCTTAAAGTTTTATATAATCAATACTGATCCTTTTCTTCAAAATCAAATATATATTTTCAAATTTCCATATTTGTTTTTATTATTCCTTACCGACTTTCCTTCTATCAGTTATTTGAACAGATTTTTGTGATATTCATCGGAATTTGCTGAAAAATGATCGTAACGCAAGTACATATCATCATCATCATATCAGCTAAAAGACGTCCACTGCTGGACATAGGCCTCCACCAAGCGTTGCCACACGACCAGTCCCATGCGTCCAGCAACCAGCGGATCCCCGCAACCTTAACCAGGTCATCAGTCCACCTGGTGGGAGACCTTCCAACGCAACGTCTTCCGGTTCGCGGTCGCCACTCCAGAACCTTTCTGCCCCATCGGCCATCCGTTCTGCGAGCAAAATGCCCTGCCCACTGCCACTTAAGTTTGGCAATTCTTCGGGCTAAGTCGTTAACTTGACATTCATAATCAAAAAAAATCTTTCAACGTATATACGTACACTCGTAAATACTTAAACTAAATCCTTATCGATAGTATTAGAAATATGTACTTATATTATGGCGTGTGTGTGTGTTGTATCATTGTGTGTATGTGGTGTGAAATTACTTTTACAGAGAAGGAAAAATTGTATCATATCTGAATTGTATTATTTTGAATTTAAACCCCGTCCGGGTCGATGTGATGCGTCAGCATCATTCTTATTAGTGTTGGGAGGACGCCTTGTACCTTTTTCAGAGGTTTTGGCCAAGGAGGTTCAAGCATGACGGCGTTGATATGTTAGTGCATGTTTGCACGTCAGCTGAAGTTAAAAGCACATATCGGAGCATCCGATAACTCGTTTGTCATGATTAAGACTTCCCCTTTTAAGGGTCGTACCTCAATTGTACTTTGATTCCTCTGTTAGGTAAATGTTCGGGTTAGGATAAGGTAGGATTCATATATCCTTTCAAGACTAAGAATAGAAGCACTTCATATGATTCTGTGCGTCTATTCGTAGGGGCGTAGCTCATGTGAGGTCTCACCACTTGAGAAGGCAACCTACTTGCCTATTAAAACACTGGCAATATTTATTACTTAAAAGATGTATGAATTTCGAACAGAGAATAGCTGTAGATGTTTTTTGTTAAGTTTGAATGTGACAGAATTGGATTGAAGCCGCCCAAAGGCAGGCGTATTGTAATTTCTTACTAAATATATAAAAATATAAAGTTATTTCAACGATTAATTGTAGCTCTCCATGTCCATGTGAGATAACATTTGTTGTTATGTTATTCGATTCGAAATATTGTATTAGAGATTTGGTTATTCCAGATCGCATGACGGCGTTAAGTTTTTCGTAGTACCGTGCTTTCGTTGTTAAGCGTTTCGTATTAGTAGACTTACGGGGACGTGTTATTCGGTGTTACAATTTTCTCTATTATATCGGGATCCGATTTGTGTGGTCGTCTTGGTTTTCGAAATTTAGTTCGAAGAAAATAGTACAGTAGAGGATCCAAGTAAGGAGCAACCTTCAACCAACTGTTTAATAGAAATTTTATATCAAACTTAATATACCTATTAAAAAATATATCCCGAGTGGGTTGTTTGAAAATACCTATAGTCAATGTCAAGACTATAGTTATTTAAAAGATGGAGCGACTGCCTATCTGACCTCCACAACCCAGTAACTGGGCATCACGATACCCTTGGCAATACAGGTGTCAAATCTCAAGATTCTGACTACCCGTAACGACTGTCAAAGATCTTCAAATGACAGCCGGGACCGACCTCGGCAAGCGTTGCTTAACCTTGAAAATCGGCCCGTGCGGCTGTTATTATTTAGCCACGAGCTCCTCGAAATGTAAAACTAACAGTTTATTGATCAATCCCTGACCAACCGACTTGCACTTGTCGGTTTTATATCGGTTACATTTCGGAGAGCGTGCAATCAAATTGCACAATTTAATTCCGCCTGGCCCATTCTATCATTGGCGAAGCGCCATCGGTACATGGTAGATATCCCACCCTGGTCTAATCGTTTTGTGAATACTTTCATTGTGCCTACAGCTAAGTAGAGGAATTCGCTGCCGAAGTCTGTATTGCCTGACAATTACAACCAGGGGTATGTAGCTCAAGAGTGAATAGGTTTTTTCTAGGTAAGCGTGCTTCACCGTCGACCACATCATCGCTTACTATCAGATGAGATAGTGTTCAAAAGCGAGCCTTTTCGTCAATAATTTATAGGTATATATTGTGATCATTTTAAACATCTCTACGGATATTTCAGCTATACGTAGGTATATATCGCAGACTGTCTAATTATATAGTACTATAAATAGGTTCATTGTAGTTGTAATAGTTAAGGGATAATTCAATTAAAACAATTAATATGGAAATTCGAAATTATGTAATTTGTTTTAAAGAAAAGGATCAGTAATGATTTCATAGATATTTTTTTTACTGTCAAACTGTATGCATTGCTGGAGAAACAGAGAATCGAAGTTATCTCCCCATATGATTACTAAGTCCCAATTATGGCCGGAATAAAACCGTCATAACTTTGTCAATAAAAATAATTCTTGCTTTAAAACTCTAAATCCTAATAGTTTATATTCGTCTCTGTTTACTTTTCCACTTTTATAGAAGTCAGCATTTAGTTAAAGGATTATGATGCAGTACTCGGTGAAGATCAGCAACTCTGTCCTCGATAATTTCAAGAGCTTCTGGTGATGTACAAACATATTGATGAGCTTTCAAATCCTTCGACACTTTTTCAAATTGTTCGTTTCTTGCATTAAGTTCATCAGCAACACGACCAGCAGCGATCAGTATGGCAGCTTGGCGACCAAATGGATCCTTTTTATGAATTACCATGAAGTGCACATATTCATCACAAACATCTTGTAGCCACGGTTGTACGCAGGAATCGCTTAACTGTTTAATCTAAAAATAGACAAGCCAAATAAGATCTTAAAATTAAGTATATTGGGTTATTTTTAGGATCCCACCAGTCATATCCTATCCTATTATAAATGGGCAAGTAGTGTGTAGTTTTTTTATTATAAATTTTATAAGAAAATTAGGTGATTGTTATGTTTGTCAATCAATAACGCCTCAATGGCTAAACCAGATTGGACACAATTTAGCGATAAAAAATAATGTGTCAACACAGATTTTTTTCTCGGTAAAAAGTTCCCGTAAGAGAATTCTCGACTTTAAGGCGGGTAAAGTTGCTAAAAACAATTCTTCAGACCATATTCGTAATAAAACATAGTTGTCAAAATTGAATTATACCTCAGTGGTGTGGTCGTGCACCTCTTTGATAAGAGTTCCGATTTCAGTTACAACCTCTTCTGGATTAGTGAGAGCCTCCGGTGCTGAAGTGTTCAAAATTTTTTGATAATCCTCGTAATACGGCACACGTCTGAAAACAGTAAATAACAATGTTTAACATTTTATTTTTGATCGCGTTTGAAAGACAAATCAAACAATACAGGCTTAGTTAGACTTAATTAGTATTTTTTTATATAACAATTAAAATTAAACTCACTCACAACCGCTGTCCCTTATTGCATGAAAATTAATGACGTGCATTATTTCGGCATAGTCACGTCTGTAGTCGTCCAAAAACGGAATGTTGCCCTCCATGGACCTAATATAGTAAAACATGATTAAAGTACCAAGAAATTAAGAAACTAAAAAAAATATGACAAACAATAATATTTAAACAATGAAAATAAAATATACAATAAACAAAAAAAAGATTATTGCAGATAGTAAAAAAGAATTAAGACTTTACTGGCCAGGTGACGTGATTCATGAGGACGACATGGTACTCTCAATGACTTCTGCAATAGCTTTGCACGATGTGACTTTGAATAGTACACATGAATATTACACATGAATAGTACATATGAGTAGTACACATGAATAGTACACATGAGAAGTACATATGAGTAGTACACATGAATAGTACATATAAATAGTATACATGAATAGTACACATGAATATTACACATGAATAGTACATATGAGTAGTACACATGAATAGTACACATGAGAAGTACACATGAATCTGGCATTTCGACCATACCCTTCGCCACAAAGTAGGTACATATGCGGCGGCTGTACTTTCTATTTAGTGCCTTCGCTGACATCGAATGCCACTTGTCTAGAGCCTTTTCACTTTGCTACTAATGATAAATGATAAATGATTTTATTTCTGTAAGTTGGTTTGTACAAACGCTTTTACATGTCTAACATATTTTTTTTTAAACTAGATGAGGTCGGCGTTTCCTATCTGACTACTCTGAGAAGAAAGGCCGAAACAAACTCAGAGGTCACAGTCTCTTTTAAAGTCTCGACAAAATCTTGGTTCGATCATGTGAAGACCATGTAGACTGATGTCTGAAATGGTCTTTTGAGTAAAGAACCAGCCAGATTGAGTGGACCTGTCCAGTCAGTGCTCGCATTTGTCAATAACCGAGCAGCTCAACTCAGATTTTAAGGAGCTCAACGATTCGACGAACAATACCAAAGAAAGGACATTCGGGTAGGCCGCATAAACTACTCAAACTGCCAGACCATGATTAAAAACTAAGATAAATTAAAAACAAAATAATGATCCACATAGTCTTCACATTCACAATAATTAAAATAAAACAATATAATACTTTAAAAAGTAAATATTCTTGTCATTGCAAGAAAACAGATAACAAAAAAATGTATAAAAATAACAAAATTTATGGTGCAAAATATTTAGAAAAACTAAATTAATTGAAGCAGCTCACTCCCAAGCCGTTTTATCCTCAACGTAATCTTTAATGCTATAAAACGCTTTTTGGCACAACTTACGTTTAATGAATGATTTAAATTTATTAAGACTTAGATTTTGAGGTTATTATAAAAGCGTACGCATTGACATCTAAACGAGCCACCTATTTACTTGAGACTATTGTTAATTACCGAATTAAACTTGACTGTGATTACCCACCATTCATAGAACCCGTAACAAGAAACTGACTGATGACTCCGTGATCTCTACGTCCATACTCCCGCCGTCATATAGTTATCTTGGATATCACTGTCATTGTGAATATAAGTATGAAAATAGCACACCCACCTGGACTGGAGCAAGTGTTCAGTCAACTGAGTGCCGAGAATACTATGAAGACTCACTCTCTTCAATGCTGGAAACCTCAGAATCCAGTCTACATATATTAAATTATCAGTAATAGGTACGTACAGCACATTTTTTTGAAGTATTTCGGTGGCTTCTGCGAATGCTTGAAGATAATGTCTGTAGGGTGGCACAGCACCGTTTACACCCAGGCTGACTACCACGGCTATTACAAGGAGCTGCAGCATCATTGCCATCTGAAATCTTAATAATAATTATATCAATATCATATATGTATAATGTTAGGAATGTTGGAAAAAGGATATTCAGCTTTTAACGTTCCGGTTTAATGTGACTTAGGCTTCTTCTCTGTCGGAAGAAGTCTGTTGTAATCCACCACGTAGACCCAGTTCAGGTTGGTGGATATCACATTTTTCCAATTCAGTTCTAGGCCATGCCGGTTTCCTAACGACGTTTTTATTAACCGTTTTGAGAGCAGGTGTGGTGATATTTTTAATTTACACAGAGTATAGCTTAGCTTAGCTGCCGTTAAAACTAGGCCACCACTGCTCTAAATGTTTACAGGGCACATATTCCCGAAATACACATCACACGGTGTTGCTGTATTTATTGAAAGTTTTTTTTAAAATATTAAGTTTATCGCTACCTGTAGTTTACAATGAAATTATTCACACTTTACACGAGCTTCATTAATACTTGTCACAGACCCAAAGCATTTATTTCTAATAATCATTTTCGGGTAATTTTAATTGTCATGAAGTCGATCAGTTAGTGTTAGTTAAAGCTTTTTGCTTGTTCCAAATCACAGATAGATCTTTCCATAAAAATCTATGTTTTCTCCATAATAGAACGAGCACAAAACTCCATGGAGACCCTTTTAAAATTACATTATGAAGCAATCAAAAACTATAAAGATTATAAACCCAGGCAATTAAGAGATCAGCGGTTTTAAGTCATTAGGAGTCTGAAAGACCCCTGCGCCGCCCCTCCTCCTAGGGCGAGGGACATCCAATGAGGATTTATCCCTCCGGAACAAAAAAAGGCAGTTACGATATGACCAATCTCAGCTGATGACGCCCGTTCACGAACATGACTCATGGATCAGCACCATTTCATAGGGAACTGAAAGATTGAATATCCGACACAAAGGTCATCCCTTCTGTTGGATATTCAACCTTTCAGGGCTAAGGCATCATCAGCGAGACATTTGAAGGAGCATGACAACACATCGTGTTAATCATTTCTTGTTTAGTATTAGTTAAAGTCAAAGGCAGACTATTGCCTGCCTTTGACTTTAACTAATACTACTGAAACGACTAGCAGACATACTAAGCTACTAAGTGACAAGTGCTAAGCTCGTTTAAATTAGGCAGTAGATATGTTACATAATTAAATAAATACTTACATTAGCGAGAGTACTGAAACAGTAATAGTGAAGAGATTCAAACTTACTTATATACTGCCCTTGATTTGTCTCAAGTCATAGGTAATTAGGTATAGTAAATTGTATAATTCTTGATAATATTGTTACTATGATTAATATATACCTAGACTTTTTATAAGATTTCATTGTGTTTTATTTGGTTTTATTTTTTTAATGGACAGTCAGCAACGCAATTTAGTATCCTGGAAATCAAAGAGGCAATCATAATCATCTCTGACCCTTTATTGCCCTTATTTTTGACGTCTGTGCAACAGTCTTCTTCTTCCATTCTATTTCTTCAGTAGTCACCTCGTTTCCTACATATCCTTCACACCGTCCATCCATCGGTTCTTTGGTTTTTCCACAATCACACTGAAAACTTTTACCGTATTTTCCTCTTCATTTATTTTTTAAAGTATGTTCCCCAATTACTCATATTATTATTTTTTGAAAGGTTTTTTTTTTGTATTCTTCTTTTCAGTGATGCAATATGTATCTTTTATATTGTTTCACATTCATATTTTTTTCTCTTTTTATTTCATCTTATTTTTATGTAGATATATTTAAAAAAAATAAGTGTTAACTTGTATTTATTTCTTGTAACTTCATGTAGAATAATATCATCATCAATACATATAATAATTGGGCGCACGGTTGGCGCAGTGGTTGAACGATTGACTGCTGCGCTGCGTCGCTGCGTCGCTGTGTCGCGGGACATGGGGATGCCCGCATGGGACAAATATTTGTATGACCTATAGATAGTTGTTCCGGCTCTGGGTGTTGTGTATGTGAGTTTATATGTTTGTAAACGCAACGTTTATATGTATATAAAACAACAACAATAGCAATATAATAAATCTGTAGGAAAGTCATTTTTGTACATTGAAAATATCCAGGGTGTTAAAGGATAACCTACAGAACCCATTTCCAGAATTTTTGAATTTTTTGTCTGTTTATCCGTTTATCTGTTTATTTGCTTGTCTGTTTATTTGTGCACGCATCACGTAAAATGTACGAAGCCAATATAGATAACTTTTATACATAAACATTATGCGTAACTTGACGTATTACTTAGATTTTGTTTCATCGCAATCGCTTCACTCTATCAAAAGTTAGGAATGGTAAGAGGCACATTGAACATTAATATCAAGCTTGAAAGGTCTCGACTGATGAAGCAACGCTCCGTCCAGCACAGATCCAGATCCGAAACCCCGAGAGCTTTCAGCTCGAATTCCAGAATCGTTTCGAGTGCCTAGGGAGCTCTGTGGACGAATACAGCGACGGGTTCGTGGAAGCTGTCCATACGGTCGGGTCTAAGTTTTTCAAGACCCGCCGTACGGATATAAACAAAAAGATCTCTGATCCTACTCTCAAGCTTATGAAGGAGAGGCGTGAGATGATCCTGCAGTCTTCAGACGATGCGTTGAAATACCGGCAGCTTAATAGACGGATCTCAAAGTCCTTGAAAAGCGACCTCCGCCGCTATAATACTGAGCGTATTAAAGACGCAATTGAGCGGAATAAGGGCTCCAAGGTCTTTGCAAGAGATCTGTCTATTGGGCAGAGCCAGCTCACGAAACTGAAGACCGACGATGGCAGGATCATATCCGCCAAACCGGAGCTTCTGAGCGAGAGAAATTCTATGGGCAGTTGTACACGTCAACCAGTAAACCCGTCGCGAATCTAGTAAAAGACCCTAGAGCTAGATTGACCCGTCACTATACCGAAGACATACCGGACGTCAGCCTGTACGAGATTAGGATGGCTCTTAAACAGCTTAAGAACAACAAGGCACCGGGTGATGACGGCATTACGGCCGAACTCCTGAAGGCGGCTGGAAAACCAATACTTAAGGCCCTTCAGAAGCTGTTTGGTGCCGTCATACTCGAGGGGAAAACGCCACAGGCATGGTGCAGGGGTGTGGTGGTACTCTTTTTCAAGAAGGGTGCCAATGCCCTGTTGAAGAACTATAGGCCCATCTCACTTCTTAGCCATGTCTACAAGCTGTTTTCAAGAGTCATCACGAATCGTCTCGCGCGCAGGTTTGACGATTTCCAGCCTCCCGAACAAGCCGGATTCCGAAAAGGCTTTAGCACCGTAGACCACATACATACGCTGCGGCAGGTTATACAGAAGACCGAAGAGTATAACCTGCCTCTCTGTTTAGCGTTTGTGGACTACGAGAAAGCCTTCGATTCAATCGAGAATTGGGCTGTACTGCAGTCTCTCCAACGGTGCCAAATCGACTACCGGTACATTGAGGTGTTGAAGTGTTTGTACAAAAACGCCACCATGTCAGTCCGACATCAGGATCAGGCCTCGGAACCTATCTTTCTGCAGCGAGGTGTGAGACTGGGAGACGTCATATCTCCGAAACTGTTCACCGCTGCACTGGAGGATGTCTTCAAGGTTCTGGACTGGAGAGGGCTAGGCATCAACGTCAATGGCGAGTACATCACTCACCTTCGGTTTGCCGACGATATAGTGGTCATGGCTGAGACCATGGACGACCTCAGTATAATGCTCGATGACCTCAGTAGAGCTTCCAAAAGAGTGGGTCTTAAAATGAACATGGACAAAACAAGGTTATGTTGAATGCCCATGTAACACCCACTCCTATCAAGGTTGGAGACTCTATACTCGAAGTTGTGGAAGATTATGTCTACCTGGGACAAACGATCCAGTTGGGTAGGGCCAACTTCGAGAAAGAGGTCAACCGTCGAATCCGACTCGGCTGGGCAGCGTTCGGGAAATTGCGCGGTGTCTTCTCGTCCAACTTACCACAGTGTCTCAAGACGAAGGTCTATGACCAGTGTGTGTTGCCAGTGATGACCTATGGCTCTGAGACGTGGTCGCTCACAATGGGCCTCATCAGAAAGCTTACAGTCACGCAAAGGGCAATGGAGAGGGCTATGCTCGGAGTATCCTTGCGTGATCGAATCAGAAATGTAGAGATCCGCAAGAGAACCAGGGTTACCGACATAGCCCGAAGAATTGCCAAACTTAAGTGGCAGTGGGCAGGGCACATTGCTCGCAGAACGGATGGCCGATGGGGCAGAAAAGTTCTGGAGTGGCGACCGCGAACCGGAAGACGATGCGTTGGAAGGCCTCCCACCAGGTGGACCGATGACCTGGTGAAGGTTGCGGGGATTCGCTGGATGCGAGACGCACGGGACCGGTCAGTGTGGCGACGCTTGGGGGAGGCCTATGTCCAGCAGTGGACGTCTTTCGGCTGATATGATGATGATGATGATGATGAAACTAGGCTATTTTTTCTATTTTGTTATCACCCTTTTTCTAATTGAAATTTATTGAAAATTATCAATGCTCGAGCCTTCTCTGTATGATGCCTTTGCCCTGCAGTGGGTCAGTAACGGGCTAGCTATGTAAGTGTGTTTTTTTGTATTTTTTAACATTTTTTTTTTTACTTTTTTTTTCAATCGCTAATACTAAAGATCCTGGTAAGGATGATTGGACAAATTATTTAAATTATTGTATTGTCATCGGGCCTTGATGAGTGTGCAGAAATTACACAAATAATTTCTAAAACAATAGACTTATAAATATTTTCAAATTAAATAGGTATTTATTTTTACATAAGTACATTATTATTTACAAACTAATATTAGAACTAATATAAGAAGAAAATATGTACAATTACAGGGCGTCAAAAAATTTCTCCATATCGCTAAAAAAAATATTAAAAAAAACTTTTCGTTGTTTACTGTATCAGTCTTTTGGAAACAGGACAACGATGTGAAGGAGGTTTTCGACGCCATATTTTAGTTTAGTGTATATTTAGGTTTAGTTAGTGAGTAGTTTTTGTTTTAAGTGTATATGTAGACACAGTGTATCATCATGAAGATGATAATACACTGTGTCTGTATATACTTTTATCTATGTAAATAAATAAAATACGAAGCCGAATTGAACAGTATAAAATTTATCATTGATATATTTTAATTTTTTTATTAATGTTCAAAATATATATCGCAGAGTTTCAATTATATTGTAATTTAAGAACCACAGAAGCCGTTTATGGCTTATATATGGCTAATGAGTTCGGAATAAATAATTCTGAGAAAAACAATCAGTTTTACATTCGAGCGATACAAAAAGGGAAAAAAAAATCTTTAAATACTTGATAATACAGGAGGTAGGTATATCAAAATAAAGTACATACTCATGATGTGTGATTTCTATAAAATGCTTTTTTAGTACATTTCTTACTTTTTTAGGGTTGCAGAGGTATTTATTTTGTATGTGCGCAGGTAGTTCGTTTATTATTTTTGATAATATGTAGGTGTATGTTCTCATACCATATGTATTGTTGTATTTAGGCAAGGTAAAAGTTTTCATGTTAGCTAACGTTCTCAATTGAGGATGACGTGTATTCTTAGTTAAATTATTTATGTTGTTATATTCGTCTTTTAATATTGAAAGTATGTTCATGTTTTGTATTGGAATATGTTGCAATAATGAAATAGTTCAGAATACTCATTTTGAAATTTTCTTCTTATTTTAAAATATATTAGCATTGTTTCAGATTAGTTCTACATCATTCGAATACGGTTTATTTTCCATTTTTGCTTTATTATTATCGTAACGGTTTTCTTAATCTATTATCTGTAAAATTTGATAACATATTGTTACATGATACGTAAAAAATCTAGAGCAATATAAAATATAGCAAAAACTCTTCAATATTAATGGTAATTTATTACTGCTTCATAAGTACTGCGATATTTTAAACCATCCTTGATTGACAGTTATAACTCACCGTCTTGCTCACCAGGGCCACTTCTTCCAAAACCTCTGGGCAAGCAGCTCCACTATCAACAACTGGTTAGCTGACTAATCTTTTTATATATTTTAACATACACAACAGATTTGGTTTCCGTACGTCACGTCCTAGGCGACCACTGAAAATCAGCGCCGTGTTGTGGGTCCCCACGGCACAGCATTATGCTGAGTGGAAGCCTTCTTGCCACAGTCACGACATGCATCTGCCTGACATATTCCTCACCCTATTTCTTTTAAATCATAAAAAAATGTAGGTTATATAGTAATTATTGTTTGATTTATTTTTCGTCTTTACTAACATAATTTAAGTACTACTAATAATATTTTTAAGGGTTTAGCATAAGTATGTTCTTATATTGTATGTATGTCGTGTTGTGACAAATAAACACTTTTTCTTTCTTTCTTTCTAATCTTTAGAGCAGTGGTGGCCTAGTGGTAACGGCCGCGACTTACAAGTCTTGGGTTCGAACCCAGGACGGCGCTTTACTTTACTTTTGTGTAAATTATTTCATACCCACTGCTCTCAAAACGGTGAAGGAAAACATCGTGAGGAAAGCGGCATGTCTTAGAACTAGACATTTTAAGACATGTAACATCCAACTAACTGCACTAGGCCTGCGTGGTGGATTACGGCCCATTCTCTGTCAAAGAGAGGAGGACTGCTCGCACAATGGACCAAATGGGCGTCTAAGTGCAGAAAAGGGGCCTATCTATACTATCCTGGCTAATCTTTTGAAGAACGTATATTGTATTGCCTATACCCGTCGATATATCGATAACTGTTAATATTCCACAAAGTGCCTTTTGACACGCCCCGGTTGCAAATGTATAGCCTTGTACGACGGTACGAGTGAAAGCTAACACACTTGGCCGCCGGTTACCCGGCAGTCGGCACCGGTTATCCGTAAGCCAGGGCGTGTGCAAAGGCAGTAAGTGCCTCTTGTCAGCTGTGTATAATTCCGTTTTCTGTTGATTGTTTTACGGTCATTTACTTTTTGGTTTATTTAATTTTACCACAATGATGTCAACGTCTGCTGTTGATGTGATATCATCATCACCACCAGCCTAAAGCAGGTCATTGCTGTATAGGCCTCATCAATCGCCATTGAGAATCGACATGAATGGTGTGAGATTAGAGAATCATTTTCCATATCGTAAAATTTAAAGCAATTTGACCTCTGGCATACATGATGTCGTAGTAGGGAATTCATTGATATATTATGTAGTTTACTGAAGATCTAGAGAATAAACGCATTCTATTATGTTATTAATACTATCATAGAAATCGTAACTCATTTAGCTCTTGACCTCGATTTAGGTTACATATTATGGAATATTTCTCAATCGCGAAGCGGTGATGGTGAACTTGTTTTACATTTCAGATGACTATGTTTGTTTGACTTCCGTTCTTCGTTTGCGCTTGCGCACTGGGAGTGGCTGATGAAGTACTGCCCTATTCTCAGGACTCCCCGAGACGGATAGGTTAGGTTCGAAGGGGATGACAGGAGCTGAAGTGAGCGAGCAAAGCAAGCGAACGAAGCCTATATGCTATTCCAAACTATAACCTACACATGTACCAAATATCATCCAGATCCGTTCCGCCGACCTGGCGTGATTGAGTTACACACTGAGACAAACTACATCCATGCATCCTTTCGTATCCATACTAATATTATAAATGCGAAAGTAACTCTATCTATCTGTCTGTTAAGTTTTCACGCTTAAACCGCTGAATCGATTTAGATGAAAGTTAGTATGGAGATAGTTTGAGACCTGCCTAGCGAGCATGGGCGTACCCAAGACATTTGTGACATGACATGATAAATTATGCCATATCTTACAATTTGACTTAAATGCTAGCACGGGTCAAACATGTGACATATTTTAAAGGCGCAACATGCCTTTCATGTTGCTGCCCGGCGAGCACGGCCTACTGTTACATGGCTTGAGTCACACATTTCATCGCAGTTTGGGCGATAACGCCATTTTGTCCTAAATAATAGCACCGGCGGCGTGAGAAAATTTCCTGACGTTGGTTTGGGACTCATCGGGTCTTAATTGCTAATACGGGCGCACCCATTTTGTCACAAATGTCACATTTTGACAGATGATTTAGAAAAATGTATCACTTTCGTTCGGAGGTGGTGATAAAATTTTATAGTTGAAAAAAAAAAATTTGCCTTCTAATTACGGCACCAAATGGCAATAAATTCATTTTGTGTGTATGGTGAGTTGGTGATCAATGCTTATTAATTAATTGAAATGTTACAGGATTATTAATTAATTTTATATTATTACTTTTTCATAATTGTATTTTTTTTTATTGTTGTTCTTATTTTAATTATGATTATTTTTTTTATAATTATTTTCTTTTATACCTTAATCTTCTTGCTTTCTACATTTTTAAATGTTTCTTAAATAAAATCCCCATAAAACATTTAAAATATAAAAAATAGGGGCCCACCGGTATTGGTCCAAGCTATTATATTTTTTAGTAATTATTAAAATTTTCACAATAAATATATCTTTCTAACAAACACTTAATATGTTATCAAACAAACAAAGAAAAATAAAGTGTGCATAAATAAGTCTATGGTCGTGGGTCAAATATTAATTTATTCCCAACAAAATTAAAAAGTTGTTTAGCTGTATGAACGGCATACTTTTTTACGTATTATTTTATTTGGTCGTCTATTCAAATTATGTCGCACTATGAAGTCAACAACAAGAAAAGCAAGTCGCGCCTGTAAATTATGTCACATGGTTGTCCCGTGCTAGCATTTAAGACAAATTGTAAGACATGACATATTTTATCATAATTTGAGTCGAAAACCAAGCAATGTAAAAAAAAAAAAAACTTGTAATTCATGTTGGGATGCTGCTAACATGAGGGTAGCAAAGGGGGGGGGCTAAATTTTGGTTATTTTTGGCCTAGGACATACCGTTTTCGAGATATCATTTTGGAAATATGCAAAATAAAATAAGATACGGAGGCCCATAATTCGGCAACAGTGCGTCGTAGGGCTATGCTTCTCAGAACATAAATGGTTTTTATGGCCAAGGTTAAACCGAAACTACAATAAAATTGGAAAATTTCCGAAAAAGAAAAAAATAAACGTCAAGAAGTTATGCCACAAGTCAAGAAAATATCTCACGCCGCCGTGCTAGCATTTAAGACAAAATGAGTTTATCGCCCAAACTGTGATTAAAAGTGTGACTTAAGCGATGTCACAGTAGGCCATGCTCGCCGGGCTGGGCCTGACCAAGGATGCTTTGTTTGCATAAAACATGAAGGGGGAGAAATGGAGGTAGTATTAATTTTGAATGTAACTTCTTATCATGCAACTTCTTCTTATTCTTCTTCTTCTTAACCGATTTAGACGAAAATTGGTTAGGCCAAAAACTACGCTGCATATCGCAATCCGTCCAAAAACTGGTACAAGGTAAGTCGATTACAGAAATATTTAATGAAAACAAATATGGGAATTCAAAGGTTATATTATTTTTGAAGGATTAATCAGGTCGGTTGTCGGTTCGTTAACATACATATAAATTATTACCATTAGATATATTTACACACATTTTTTAGTTAAGGCCACTGGCGGGTATCGGCCACCTCCAGGTTTTCCTTGTCGTTGCTTTCTTTCACCAGTTTTCTTCAGACTTTTGTTAAATTTGGTCAATCCAACGTTCTCGGTGACGTCCTCTGGCTCTCTTGCCTCTTGGTTCTAACCAATTAGTGACCAGTGCTATCCATCTTCCATCTGATGATCTTGCCACGTGACCTGCCTACTTCCACATCAGTCGGTTCTTATGCTGAAGAGCATCTATCTCTTTGGTTGCTTTTGCATATTTTCTGTTTTTTTTTACTAACTTCAAAAGGTTCTGAATTCGACTGTATTTCTTTAATGTGTGTCACCTCCAAACTTTTTACTAGGTGAACCGATTTTGATGATTCTTTTTTATTTGAAAGCTGGTGTTTCTCATGTGGTCCCATTTTGTAAAGATCTTATATAGAACTTCGCAGATATACAAAAGAACTCTTCAATAAACAACGGCAAATATCTCGGGATTGCTGCAATCGCTTGTCTGTTTATTGTTTACGCCATTTCATAACATGACATCACCCTGATACGCTCTCATTTCACCGGTTTTGTTCATGTTTTATGTTAATTGGGTAATATAGTCTGGCAAACTGGCACTTTGTGCTTTATAGTTACCTTACTATAGAACTTGTTCATTATGTACTACAACTAAAAAGTAAAGAAAAAACCGTTTTACAAAAATATAAAACTTACAGCCGATATTAAAATTATTTATCACTAAGTAGTGTTTTTTTAATTTATTTATTCGGATAAAACATTTTTGTTTATCCATCAGCCTAATATTCAGGATACTTCTTTTCCTAGCCCGCTGGGTCTTCCGTATTCTGTCCCTAGCATATTTGTTGTATATCCAAGTTTGTAATCCGTATGACATGTACCAAGATTACCAAGGAACCAAGATTACCGACATTGCCCGAAGAATTGACATACTTACGTGTTAGTAGTGGGCAGGGAAATTGCTCACAGAACGGATGGTCGATGGGGCCGAGAAGTTCTAGAGTGGCGACCGCGTATCGGAAGACGCAACGTTGGAAGGCCTACCTCTAGGTGGAGCGACAACCTAGTCAAGGCTGCAGGAGTCCGTTGGATACGAGGCCCACAGGACCGATCAGTGTAGGGACGATTTGGCGAGCCTATGTTCAGCAGTGGACGTCTTTTGGTGGAAATAATGATGATGATGAATGATGACAGTGCAGAGCAGACACTCATCCATTACTTTAATTTTCAGTTTCAATGGCAGTTTTTATTTCTTTTTTTTAAGCTCTATAACTTATCCCATATCATGTTTATTCACCTATCAATTTCATCTTTGTTTCTGGAGTAGCTAAATGAAATGCATTTCCCTAAATTATACTCGAAACTCTGTGAAGTGTCAGATAGTATAGGCGTATGGATAGCTTTTGTCATAAGTTTTGTTTTCGATGTGTTTAACTGTAATCCTATACTGTTGCTCAATTTGCATAGCTCTGACACCATTTCTTCTATTGCTTAGATTATTGATTTTGAGACGATGGCTATATTATCAGCGATTCTAAGATAATTCGGGTATTCCCTTTTATGGTAATACCTTTTTTCTCCAGTCTAGATTTTTCACGATGTGTTGTAGAACTGATATAACGTTTGTAGGTGATAGCGGGTGTCCCTGTTTCACGCCTCTACATAGTTTGATTATTCAAATCAATCTGTCGGCGTTTCACACGGCTCAATAAATGGTAAAGGATAATAACTAAAAAAAAAGATTGGGTTGGATAGGAATAACGATATTGAACTAACTGATCTGAATAAAGAAACGCAGTCTTTTTTCAAAAATTAGGATAATGTCGACGAAAAATACAAACGCTGGGGTCCAAAATCATGTACTGAAAGCCATGGTATTATATTTTGCGTCAGTGTCAAAGACACCTTTTATATAGTTGTTGTTGTGTTAGAGGGTTGTAGTCATTATCTCCCGCGGAAACAAACCGTATCGAGAGATTGAGAGAACCATTTTGTGATTTATATTCTGAGTCATAATGCTCAGTCAGCTTAATGCTTGGTAATGATTTAGCTAAAATATTCTCAGAGTTCGTCATTGTTATCGTTTTACTTTTCTTAACAGGTTGATTTCTGCTGCCCGCAGTACTTGGGCTATTTACTGTCATTATTATGGCAGGTGGTGGTGAAGAAACTTTATGAAATACTCGTAAGTGTTTCTTTCTTCAAAACTTGAAATCGTGACAGTAAAAGCCGATTCTTATCGTTAACCCTCATTTCTGTCTAATTTCCACTTTTATAGAACTCAGCATCGACATACAGGCAAATAATAGGAAACAATAATTTTTGAAGATCAGCTACTCTCTTCACAATGGTTTCAAGATCTTTCGGTGATGTACAAACATATTGGTGAGCTTTCAAATCCTTGGAGACATTTTCAAATTTTTCGTTATTTGCATTAAGTTGATCAGCAACACGACCAGCAGCGACCAGTATGTTAGCTTGGTGGCCATATTGAAGTTTGTTCTCATTTACAGTATCGTGAACAAGTTCATCACAGATATACCATTGTTGTACGCAGACATCAATTAAATCTCTAATCTGAAAATAGACCATTCAAGTAAGCACAGAAATAACATTAGGTTACAATAAAAATTCAAAGCATCACCTAAAAGCCAACCTACCCCACTGATTTTGTTGTGCACATTATCAATAATAGCTCCGATTTCAGTTATTATCACTTCTGGATTAGTGAGAGCCACTGGCGCTGAAGTGTTCAGAAATTCTTGATATCTCCCGTAATATGGCAAGCGTCTGAAAATAATAATGAACAGATGTTAAAACAACATTCTCAAGGAGCTCCTTGAGAATGTTGTTTTAACCTTATTTGTCTAAATGAGGAAAATTAAGTAGTACTAATTGCAGTGTTTTTGTAATAAATATTAAACTTACGAACAACCAGAGTCTTATATTCCATAATAGTTGATGACGTGCACTATCTCGGCATAGTGACGTCTGTAGTCGTCCAGAAGTGGAATGTTACCCTCCATGGACCTAATACAACAAAATATATACTTGAGTTTATCTTGGACGTCACTGACACCAATCTGAAATACCCGACTTGAGCAAGCGTGATGCTTAAGTTTGCTGCCTAATCTACATGAGAGGATATATCTCCACCCTGAAGAGTAGTCCTGGCGGATAGTCAATGCTTTGTGCTGGAAACCTCGGCATCCAGTCTACATCAATATCCTACTGCATATTTCCTACTTTTCTACTTATATTATTAATGCGATAGTTTGGAAGGATGGATGAATGCTCGTTACTCAATCACTCCAGAACGGCGGAACGGCTCTGCATGAAACTTGGCACAGAGATAGATTAGTCTGGAATAGCACATAGGCTACTCGCCTTTTTCATCACGATATAATATTCCCTTGGGATAAGGAAACACTTTTCATAAGGGCTATGCCGCAAGTAGAATCTATTTCTACTTTTGTTATAATAAATGCGAAATTTTGCATAGATGGATGGATGTTTTTTTTTTCTCAACCACGCCAGTACGGCTAAATGGATCTGGATGAAATCTGGGACAGAGAGGCTTTTTGTCATGTAAAAAATTATGGTTCCCAACTACTTTCGACTTTCAAGCGGGCGTAGTCGCTGTCAGATGGGTGTCGGTAACAAGTACGTACAGCACATTTTTTTGAAGTGTGTTATTGGCCTCTATGATTGCTTCTACATAATGTCGGTAGGGTGGCACGTACACAATAGCGTCTACACCTAGGCCCATGCCCACGGCTACTGCTAGGAGTTGCAGCATCATTGTCATCTGAAAACATAATAATATCAGTGTTAACAGGGAACCCAAAATTCAAATGACCTGATGTATCTATCGATTTCTTGAGTTAATTATGAAGTGAATTTGACAATTATATTATCAACTTCAACGACGAAAAAATCTGCCAATATTATTATATTAAGTTAAGAGATGACCAGTCAAAACTGATGATGCAAACATTACGAAAGGAACTGAAAGATTTAAATTCAAACTCACGGGCCACCTTAAGCGAGACATTTGAATTAATGTTTATTATTAGTGTAAAAGTAAAATAAAGCCGACAGTAGGTACTAAGTGGCAAGCAGATATGCAAAGCGACAAGTGCAAAGATTATTTAAACTAGGCAGTACATATTTTTACCCGACTGCCGAAGGAGGGTAATGTGTTTATCAGTCTATGTATGTATGTAAGTATGTATGTATGTATGTTTGTTCCTATATGGCGTGCCAGACCAAACGCGTTGGCCGATTTTGATGATTCATACGTCAATCGATTCGTCTTAAACCTGCGAGTGTCATAGGCTACATTAAAATTGGACAATAGAAAAATGGCAGATTTTGGGTGCCATATTGTGGGGGCTCAAATTTTTTTTTTTTCCAAACCCATCGTGTGGGGTATCAAAGAAAGGGTTTTTAGAGGTGATTTCAAAAATATATAACACTTATATGTTTAAATGTATCTAATTCGAAAAAAAACTAACTAAAAAGTTATAAATAAAAAAACTTAATTCAAAAAATCAAAAAACCCGACTGCTTCAAAAGCGAACAAAAAAGTCGTAAACAAGGAAAAAATCATGCTGTGCAGGCGGAGGATACACCAGATTTTGGTCAGCCAGCCCGCGAATATGTATCCTCCGACTGCACAGCATGATTTTGATTGTATTTTTATTAAGTCTAATTATTATTATTTTTAATATTTTGTACACTGACAGCCCTAAATTCTTCTCCTATCTTTCAGTCCATCCAAAGGTTGTCTGTAAGAGATTGCCTAGTGCGATAAGACCGCCCATTGTACACTTGTATATGTGAACGTTTGTCCTGTGTGTTTTTTTGTGGTGTACAATAAAGAATATAATAAATAAATAAATAATATTGCCCGTTTAATAGGATGTAAATACTTACCTTAGCGAGAGTACTGAAATAATAAGTTGTGAAATAATGATTAAATTATACTACTCTTGATTAGTCTCAAGTCATGGGTAATTATTATACATAGGCATGGATAATGATATAATTTATGATAGTATTATTTTAAGTATTATTAATTTTAAGGGTTCTTTAATTCAAAAAGAAAAGGATCCCCTTATATGATATCATTACGTTATCCGTCTATATATCGATCTGTCTGTCAAGAACCTTTTTCAGCAACGTATGGAGTTATCGAGTTGAAATGAATAACAGATACCTACTCTGTGAAAAATCAAACTTCTAAGTCAACGCAATCAACAGATACGGGGCATATTTTGACACTCGCAAGGGAACCAAAACCTATAAGGTTGACCTATAATCAAGAACTTTTGCAAGAAGCAATGCCTCAAAGCACAAACAAAGAAACAAATACAACAAACTTATATTTGAAGTAATATCCAAAGAAAAACGATATTTATGTACCGAGTATATAATTAAACAGCATATAATTAAAGCTGGCAGATTCATTATATTAAAATAATAATTGTATGCAATTTTAACTACCGTAACGCCTTTTAGAAAACCCTTCAGAACTCATTGTAAATTATTACAGCTTCGATAAGTACTGCATTGTTTTATACTATCCATCGTGTCTCTCTAGACTGCTCTAGACTCTAATGCCTCTGGGCATTCAGCCCTGCGGCCCTGTAACCTACAGCTGACTGGTTCGCCAGGATAACTTTGTCTAGACCGACTTGGCAGTCAGCCCCGCATCCTACCACTGGTTAGCTCATCTTTTACCACAACAACATACAACTTAATTTGAGCTAAAATAATATTTTTTTTTTTTGTACAAAATCTGTGCGTATGGTAATTTAGGCTAGTCAAAATATATTTTTATGCACAATAGAGCCGTTGAATATTCAACATTACGTTTTCTGGTAGGTACGTTTCATGTTTTGACTGCAATATAATCTATTTTTGGGCACTTAAAATACGGGATTAGAGAAAGTTAACGTTACTGAAATATACCTCATTTCAGTGTTTTTCATCGACAGTTGTAAAATAATGAAACAGTTTCGAACATAATGAAATGTGAGAAATAATAATGGGAAAATAATCTGTAATTGGAGGCCATTCTGCGAATTTTGATTGCCAGTTCAGTATTTTCACAGGAATTATATTGATTGTGCTAGTAGCAAAGATTTTTGATAGAGATAGTTGAAAAGAGACAATTTAAGGGCTTGAACACTTAGAACACTTGCCATTTCAATAGCCCTTGCTGATCTTATACATTTTTAACGTTTTGACATTCGCTTTCATTGGTATAATGTCACTTGTCTAACCCCGGCTCCACACATTGGTCCCAACGCTCGTACCAACGATGGTCGGTTAATTGGTGAGGCGCACAAACGTAGGCTATTAAACTAGTTCTGTCTCGTCAGAGCCAATGTGAAGATGCCCGATACGGAAATTCCTGTGAGCGCTTTTACAGTACTGAGTCCTGCTTCCTAGCCATTTTCATTTCTGCGGTGTGTAATTTTTGGACGTGGCTGTTTTTCACGGCCCAGCATTCGGCACCGTACATCATTGCCGTACATCATTTTACAGTACTGAGTGCATAATATAATTTTCATCCCACCATCTCGGAAAGAGTATTTTTAATCTTCAATATCTGAGTGGAAAAGCCGTTTTTATTCACTAGAGGATAAAGTAAATTGAATTTAGAACATCGTGTACACTAAGTTTGTGAATTAAAAAAAACATTAAACCTATTTACTGCTACCTCTATGGTGCCGAATATATCATACAACTTTTTTTTAATTTGTTAAAAACTCAGACTCGGAACCTTCTTGGTGTTCTTTTTTCAATTTGCTTTCTACGCGGTTCTAACCATCTCCCTCTCTCTCCAACATTCACGCCAAGGGAATCCGATGAATCGGTACAACTATTAAGTATGACAGATAGTTTACCGAAAAACAGTACACAAGTGACTAACACCAATATTACAGTACCAAACAAAAATATTACACTCAATTTAAATAACTGTAGCAACGTTACTTTAAAATTTTCTTAATTATACCTTAGTATTATTTTGTTATAATTAAAAGATTATTCTTTAATACTTACCTGTCATAATGTAGTAATTAATACCTAAACTGAAATAAAAGTGTACCTATCTTGTGATTGTAAACGTTTTTTTTTTGCATTTAGTCATTTCATCGCTGAGGTGGAATGAAAAGTTACGTGTTGCACTCGAGTGCAAAGATTTTTCACCTCGTGCTCTTTTGATGCCCTCGCTAACGCTCAGGATTCTAATTTTGAATCACTCGCTTTAGAATCCTTCGCTTGCTCGGTCATCAAAATTGAACACGCGGTTAAAAAGCAACTCTGCACTCTTGTATAACAAATAACTATTTCAACACACTTGCTCGTAAAGTGAGCCAAGTGACATCGCCATAAACCGTGCTATAACAAACACATGCGTAATAATATTACTGTAAGGACTTACCATTTGAGAAGGCAACCTACTTGCCTATTAAAACGCTGGCAATATTTATTACTTGAAAGATGTATGAATTTCGAACAGAATAGCTGTAGATGTTTTTTGTTAATTTTCAATGTGTAAGAATTGGATTGAAGCCGCCCAAAGGCAGGCATATTGTAATATTCTCGATAAATACATGAAAAATTAAGTTATTTCCATATTTTACTGCTGCTTACCCTAGCTACCCCCTCACATTACACACTAATGCGTAATAGAATTATCCCTAAGAAGTTAAATTGATACCTTTCTGTGGGTTATATGCGAGTAAACAGAGCACTTTCACTTTAACCGAGTGATACAGTATTTTTTTTAGTAACTACAAAGAGGTTTAATGCCGCTGAAAATCCATATACATTTTTGGAGTAAATAAATGTGTACATCCTTAATTAAGTCAAACAAACATTTATTATTATCGAATCCATACTAATATTATAAATGCTAAAGTATCTCTGTCTGTCTGTCCGTCTGTCTGTTACCTTTACACGCTTAAACCGCTGAACCGATTTAGATGAAAGTTGGTATGGAGATAGTTTAATACCCGAGAAAGGACATAGGCTACTTCTATTCGCATAAAACACGAAGGGAGAGAAATGGGGGGTGAGGTAGCTTTGTATGAAACTTCTTATTATGGCTTATACCGCTAAACCGATTTAGATGAAAGTTGGTAAGGAGATAGTTTAAGACCCGGTAAAGGACATGGGCTACTTCTATTCGCATAAAACACGAAGGGAGAGAAATGGCGAGAGGGTTAATTTTGTATGTAACTTTTTCTTATTATGAAGTGATTTAGATGAAATTTGGAAAGGAGATACTTTGAGACCCTGAGAAGGACATAGGCAACTTTTTTTTGCATAAATCACAAAGGGGGAGAAATGGGGGAGAGTTAGTTTTGTACGTAACTTATTATCATGTAAGTTACAAATATAAATAATCTTTTTTTTTTATATGTATTAGGCTTGCGTTTGACCACTATCTCACCTGATGGTAAGCGATGATGTGGTCGACGATGGAGCACGCTTGCCTAGAAGTAACCTATTCACTCTTGACTTAAAGACTCCCAGGTTGTAGCTATCGGGAAACACAGACTCAGGCAGGGAATTCCACTCTTTTGCTGTTCGTATTATAAAAATGTTCCCAAAACGTTTGGTGCGTATGGGTGGGATGTCCACCATGTATTGATGACGCATTGCCGTACGTCTTGTAGTCCGATGATGGAACGGGCTAGGAGGAATCAGTTCATGCAATCCCAACGCACACTCTCCAAAATGTAACCGATAAAAAACCGACATATTTATTGACATAATATTTTTACAGCAGTTATTGAGATCCTCTGACTCCCGAACTAGGCGGACCTGTATGACAGGAGTCAGGGCCCTCCCCATTTTATATTGTCCTAATGTCTAATTAAAATTTTATTATATTATATTATAAAATAGTTAAAAAAAAAAACAAGTATTCAGTCATACATAAAATAAATTAAAAACAATTCAAAAATACCAACAAAAATTATTAAAATTACTCAAATTAATAAGTATTTGGAATGTTTACCCATAACAACTCTGTGTAACAACGAATCTAGAACATAACAAAATAGAGAAAACACACATAAAATAATATTCCCTAATATCACTTTCATGCAGTCAACAAACATACTTCATGAACCTTACATACTTACTTGATCTCTTACTCCGCTTACCATCAGGTGAGATAGTGGTCAAACACAAGCCTAATACATATAAAAAAAAAGATTATTAATATTTGTAACTTGCATGATAATAAGTTACATACAAAACTAACTCTCCCCCATTTCTCCCCCTTTGTGCTTTATGCAAAAAAAAAGTTGCCTATGTCCTTCTCAGGGTCTCAAAGTATCTCCTTTCCAAATTTCATCTAAATCACTTCATAATAAGAAAAAGTTACATACAAAATTAACCCTCTCGCCATTTCTCTCCCTTCGTGTTTTATGCGAATAGAAGTAGCCCATGTCCTTTACCGGGTCTTAAACTATCTCCTTACCAACTTTCATCTTAATCGGTTTAGCGGTATAAGCCATAATAGTTGCCTATGTCCTTCTCAGGGTCTCAAAGTATCTCTTTTCCAAATTTCATCTAAATCACTTCATAATAAGAAAAAGTTGCATACAAAATTAACCCTCTCTCCATTTCTCCCCATTCGTGTTTTATGCGAAAAGAAGTAGCCCATGTCCTTTACCGGGTCTTAAACTATCTCCTTACCAACTTTCATCTAAATCGGTTCAGCGGTTTAAGCCATAATAAGATGTTTCATACAAAGCTACCTCACCCCCATTTCTCCCCCTTAGTGTTTTTTGAAAAAAAAGTAGCCTATGTCCTTTCTCGGGTATTAAACTATCTCCATACCAACTTTCATCTAAATCGGTTCAGCGGTTTAAGCGTGTAAAGGTAACAGACAGACGGACAGACAGACAGAGATACTTTCGCATTTATAATATTAGTATGGATTCGATATGTTTGTTTGACTTAATTAAGGATGTACACATTTATTTATTCCATAAATGTATATGGATTTTCAGCGGAATATAACCTCTTTGTAGTTACTAAAAAAAAATACTGTATCACACGAAGGTTCATAATTAGCATGGTCAGTTCAAGCAGGGATTCCAAACAGATTAACGATCAAATCAGCGATGGCGATTGTCAAAATGTAAGGATAGATTATGACATTTCGATACCGCTTGGCAATCCCATACATGTTTGGCATTTTACCAATCACTATCGCAACGCTTTCATTGATGGATTGTCAATTGTCCAGTCCATAGCCTCAGGATTTAGGAAATTGGTTAATATAGTAGCAGGTTTAAATCGATATTGTAGATACTAATGTACTCGTATAACAATAATTTGTACATATTTGGAAAATTCCGCTGTATATCACTAAACGTCTGTACAAATAACTGGTAGAATGTAAGTCGGTAAGGAATAATAAAACAAACATAGAAATTTGAAAATATATATTTAATTTTGAAGAAAGGGATCAGTAGTGAATAAGTAAAACTTTTAGAGACTTGCATATTGTATGCATTTTTGGAGAAACAAAGGTTCGAGGCCATCTCCCGATTTGATTGCAAAGTCCCAGTTCAGCCGTTGTAAAGCCGTCGAAACTTCGTGAGTAAAAATGTATTTTTTTCTTCAAAATTTTAAATCGTAAAATCTAAATCGTAATCGTTTATACTCGATTCTGTTTACTATGCCACTTATAAAGAACTCAGCATGGATGTGGAGGATGCAATATTCGGTGAAGATCAGCTACTCTCTCCACGATAATTTCAAGATCCTTCGGTGATGTACAAACATATTGGTGAGCTTTCAGATCCTTTGAGATGTTTTCAAACTTTTCGTTATTTGCAATAAGTTCATCAGCAATACGACCCGCAGCGATCAGTACGTGAGTTTGGAGACCATATTGATCCTTATTCTCATTTACAGTATCGTGAACAAGTACATCACACATTTCTCGTGTTTGTGTGCAGGCATCAATTAAATCTTTAATCTGAAAAAAGACAATCCAAGTAAGCTCTAGAGGTTTTTTAGTCATCTCACTAGTCCTATCTTTATTATTAATGTGAGTGAATAATTTATAGATGATCGTAACTTTGTTAATTAATAACGCTGCATTGGCTATATGGGTTTAGACGAAATTTGGCGCAAGGGTAGACCGTTACCTGGATTAAGACAAGCTCTTTTGCTCGGTAATAAGTTACCATGGACGAATTCTCGATTTTCACGCGGTCAAAACTGCTGACATCAACCCTTCGGATATTTTTTTAATAGAACAATATCGACAAAATTTAATGATTATACCTCAGTGGTGTTGCCATGCACCTCATCTATAAGAGTTCCGATTTCTTTTACAACCATTTCTGGATAAGTAAGAGCCTCAGGAGCTGAAATTGCCAGAAATTTTTGATATTCATCGTAATATTGGCCGCGTCTGAAAAAAAAGTGACTTATGAAGTTAGAAAAACATTTTCAAGATTAAAAATTTTTGCAAAAAAATGCTACCGACTTCCAAATGAAAAACTACAAAGTGAAAAATAACTTAACTTTTGGAAGTCGGTGTCTTTCGTAGGTACCATTTTTTGCGATATGGACACCGACTTCCAAAAGTTAAGTTATTTTTCACTTTGTAGTTTTTCATTTGGAAGTCGGTAGTATTTTTTTCGAATTTATTTTTTTATTTTTCCCTTTTTAGTTTTACCTACCTAATAGCAAGTTGTTTATTAAGGTCCCTATAACTCCAGAATAGATTAACCGAATAACATGAAACTTGAACATAACCGGTGAAATGAGAGATCTGAATTAAAATGGGACCAATTTCGAAACATACTCTTTCAAACCAAAAAATAATTTTTAAAATCGGTCCTCTATTGACGGAGATATCGGTGAACATACACAAAAAAAATAAAAAAAAACAAACATAATGTCGAACATAGAACCTCCTCCTTTTTGGTGAGTCGGTTGAAAAGGAAAGTCAAGAAGAACTTAAGATGTATGTGTGTTTTTTGTTGCAACTAAATAAAAGATGTACTTACCGACAAACCGAGTTAATTAATCCGAGAAAGTTGATAACGTGCACTATCTCGGCATAGTCACGTCTGTAGTCGTCCAATAACGGTATGTTGCCCTCCATGGATCTATTACAATAATACATATAACCAATTTTTTGTACTGAAAATATGAATATAAAATAAACAATACAGATTGTAACAATAGACTTCACTAGTTAGGGGACGTGATACTTTTAAAGAAACTACAGTGGCTTTATTTAGTATATATGTTTCTGGAAGGATCCATTGTTTACTACTTAAATCGTTATCCTTTTAGTCAGCCTTGTCTGCTTTTAATACAAGGCTTTGTAATTATAGACATATATATACTATGCAACAATCAGAGCAGTTGAGGTCGAGGGTTCGTAAGTGTCCGAATATGAACCACGCCACAAAGACTACTCAAATTACATAGAATTAATAGTTGTCTTGGACATCACTGTCACTATGAATAATAGCCAACCCAAGTATCCGTGCCGTCTTTATATGAGATGAGGCCTTTGCTGTGCAGTGAGACAGTTAAGACTATTATTGAAATTTTGAAGAGAGGAAGTTTATTACTTTGCCGGAAACCTCAGTCTACATACATTAATTATCAGTAATAGTTAGGTACGTACAGCACATTTTTGTTTAGTGTTTCGGTAGCTTCTGCGAGTGCTTCTAAATAATGTCTATAAGGTGGCACTGGCACCAAAGCGTCTACACTCAGGCCGACAGCCACGCTTATTAGTAGGAGTTGCAGCATCATTGTCATCTGAAAACATTATAATTTCAATTTTAGATGAAGCATAAAAAGCCTTAAATAATCCCACTGATGGGATACAGGAGTGGGCCTTAATCCACCACGCGGGACCAGCGCGAATTGATAACATTACTCGCTGTAGCTGTAGTTAGTTGAAGATTTTTTCCAAAGTCGAAAGATACCTTAAGGCCATATCTTGTATTACGTCTACTATACGCGACCTTCTATTTATATTTTATAGGCTCGCGCTTGACGAATATCACACCTATTGGTAAGCGATGATGTGATGGACGGTGAGGCATGCCTTCTCAGCTAACACGTACACTCGAACTTAAATAATTTATTTATATTACCTAGACTTTTAAATGGCCAAGGAGTCAATCAGTTAATCTAAGTTGATGCTTTTTGGCTTTTCCAAAACATAGATCTCCAAGAAAAGAATGAACAATAAACTCCATGGACTCTTTTTAGTAAGTAAGTAAGTAAGTAAGTAAGTAAGTAAATCATTTATTTGCGTAAAACATGGTATACATTGATGTTAATATTATTACAGTAGCTCAACATGTTTCGCTAAGATATAACATAGCATGCAAAAATTTATATTTTAACAAAAGAAATCAACATCTCACATCCATAAAATCTTTTAAACTGTAAAAATTACATTCAATAAGCCACTTGTGTAATTCTATCTTAAACTTTCTCGAGTTCAATATTTTAAAGCGACTTGGTATTTTGTTATAAATACGTACGCACATTGCAAGGCAGCTTTTGTTGTATTTCGCAAGTCTTGGCAAATCACTTAATACCAGTTCATGAGGATCTCGTCTGCTTCTGGGATTTACATCATTTGCTGATTTAAATAAATGTTTGTTGTTAACTACAAATATACATACCTCATTTATATACAGACATGGTAGAGGTAGCACACCAAACCTCTTGAACATTGGTCTACATGAGTCATCAGGTTTAATACCACTTATTGCTCTGATGCACTTTTTTTGTGCGATAAATGCTCTATTCATATTGGTACCATTACCCCACATTACGAGACCATATCGCAGTATCGACTCAACATAAGCGTAGTATGACATAATTGCTGTTTTTATGTTAGTTACGTTTTTAACTTGCTTCAGTGCGTATACAAATTTATTGATTCGAGTGCTTACATTATCTACATGTTCTTTCCAGTTAAAATCTTTGTCTATTATTACGCCTAAAAACCTTGTATGGGTTGCCTCTTCGATTTTATTAATATTAAGTTTTATATTGTTTTTATTATTATTTGATTGATTAAATTGAATGAAAACTGATTTATCTAAATTTATTTTTAAATTATTCATATCAAGCCAAAGCAGTAATTTGTCTATTGTATTATTTATGTCAAACTCATGGTCAGTCTTGTTTTTCTTTTTATCTGATGTCACTATGATTGATATATCGTCGGCAAATAAAATGCATTTATGTTTGGTTATTTTTATGATGTCATTAATATATAAAAGAAACAATATTGGACCAAGCACACTTCCTTGCGGAACGCCACATTTATTTTGCTTATATTCTGATGAGTATGGTATCATATCTCTATTACTGTTAATTTTACTAATAATGACACGTTGCTGTCTATTGCCTAAATAGGATGATATCCATTCAAGTGCAGGTCCTCTAATCCCAATAGTCTCTAGTTTATCCAACAATATGCTGTGCGACACAAAATCGAAGGCTTTTGATAAATCAAAAAAAAGTCCCGTAGTCATATGATTATTATTAATATTTGAAAGTACTGCCTTCGTAAGAGAGTAAATAGCTAATGATGTAGATTTCTTTTTTTGAAATCCATACTGTTCAGTACTTATTATTTGGAATTTATTGCAAAATTCTATTAGCCTTTTAAACATACATTTCTCATAAATTTTTGAAAAAATAGGTATCAATGTAATTGGACGGTAATTACTAATATCACATTTATCTCCTTTTTTAAATAACGGCTTAATAATTGATAATTTTAACCTATCGGGAAATGTTCCTGCTGCAAAAGACATGTTTATTAAATGGGTTAAAATACTAGTCAATTCATTACAGCAAGGTTTTATGATTTTAGTACTAATTTCGTCATAGCCCTCTGATCTAGTGTTGGACAGGGACATTATTTCAAGGCGCACTTCGTTTTCTGACATTGGTTTAAGAAACATTGAGTTGACATATCCATTTAGCCTATAATTTTGAACAGCTGGATCTTGCGGTGACGTTTGCGTCAAATTCACGTAATAATTATTGAATGTAGAAGCTATTTCTACAGGGTCTGTAACTACAATACCATTTAATTTTATTGCATCTATATTATCTTTAGGGGTGGTATTTTTATTTATTTCATTTTTGATGACAGTCCAAGTGGCTTTACATTTGTTATCTTGTGTTTCAATATATTTTATGTTCGCATTCTTTTTTGAGCTGTAAATACATTTTTTAAGCATATAGGAATATCTTTTATATATTAATTTATTAGAATTATTTTTGTTTTTATAAAATTCATAGCGTAATTTTCGCTTAGTTTTGCAACTTTGTCTAAGACCTTTACTTATCCACTTTTGCGTGTTTTTAGCGGTACTGTTGACCCTGACTCTTACCTTAGGAAAACAGAGATTGTAAAAGAGGCACCACAGATCATGAAAATCATTAAAGGCAGAATTTGAATCTGTGTTTATATATATATCAGACCAGCAAAGACTTTGTAAGCATTCCCGGAATTTTCGGATATTATCTAGGTTGTAATCTCTTTTATAAACGTAGTGTATTGTTGCTTTTTGTGGTACATTTTGAGAAGGAAAGCTAAGCATTTGTGCTGTATCATGATCTGATAGATGTAAGGGTAGTACGGTTGCAGTAGCATTGGAAATATTGCTCAAAATATGATCAATACAAGCCAATTTACGTGTGGGAACATTTATCAGCATTTTCAAATTATAATTATTGCATAAGTCTTGTAACTGATTTGTAATGTTACCTACCCATTCCGTACCCAAAGGATAAAAACGGGACCCTATTACTAAGACTCCGCGATCCGCCTGCCTGTCTGTCTGTATATCTATCCGTCTGTCACCAGGCTGTATCTCATGAACCGTGATAGCTAGACAGTTAAAATTCACAGATGATGTATTACTGTTGGCAGTCCCACTTAAATAAATATTTAAGTGGGACTCCCATACAAAAAACGTGGTTCTGTTTGCCGTTTTTTGCGATAATGGTACGGAACCCTTCGTGCGCAAGTCCGACTCGCACTTGACCGGTTTTTAATTCAAGTTATTGATTCTATAAATATGAACTTGAGTAATATTAAAAATACACAATAAAATACGAAACAATTAAAAATATAAATATTAAGGATAAACCTAGATAGTTAAGAATGACCTGCCTTACCTCATGGTGCCCGTTCACGAACATGGCGCGTGGATCGGCTTCATCTAAACTAACTATTTCGAAGGCAACTGAAAGATCTATGATCCAACGCACAGGCAACCATCAGTGAGACATTTGAAGGACCATGAGATTATGTCGTATAAACAGTAGTGTATAGTATTAGCGAAAGTCAATAGAATTTACAAAGCAACTAGCAGACATACTAAGCTAAGCTACTAAGTGTCAAGTGCAAAGCTCGTTCAACTAGACAATAGACATGTTATTTATATAAGTACTTACCTTAGCGAGAGTTCTGAAAGAGTACGTTGTGAAGATATTCAAACCAACTTATATTGCGCTTGATTTGTCTCTAGTCACGGGTAATTAGGACTAGGTAATATGGTTTATAATTTGTGATAATATTGTTTCCATGAATAATATGCGGATCAAAACCTTGGCGAGATATCATTGTTTTAATTTTATTAGTGTACAGTCATCGACGAAATGTCTTGACGGATCTGAATCGACGGATTTCTTGGTGGCTTTTAATATGTACTTTCTAAGTTTATCTTGGACATCGCAGGCAACGGTGAAGGAAAACATCGTGAGGAAACCTGGACTTATATAGTTAATGTAAGTCTGAAATAGCTTCCCAGAAGCGGTTTAATTAACTCTGACACCAGAGGTGGCCACATCGTCACACGAAAAAGAAAAAGATGATTGATGGATTTTGATATACTGAAAACCAAAGAGGCAATCATCCCTTACCCTTATTTGGGGTCCACGCAACAGTCTTCTTCTTTCATTATATTTCTTCAGTAGTCACCCCCTTTCTAGACACACCCTTCACACAGTCCATACATCGTTTCTTTGGTCTTTCCAAGTGTGTATTAAAAACTTACTGCAAGATATTTGCATCAGTCTTCCGCATGATACCCATAATATGACTACTGATTTTCATATCACTTACCAGTCACCAGTGCCTTTTTCAGGCTTCTTCTGATACCATTTTTTCTAATCCTATCAATTCGTGTAACACCCAACATTCCTCTTGGCATTTTGATCTTAGCTGCGTGATATTTTGATCATCTCTTTTGTGGCCCAACATCATGATCCCTACAAGACAGCAGGTTTAACCATTGTTTTGTTAATCTTTCCCTAAAGTTTAAGGGTCATATGATAGTCCGCCATTATTAAAAACTGTATTTACGTCTTTTTTGTTTCAGTGATGCATCACTTTTTTCATCATCATCATCATCATTCTAATTGTTTATCATTCTGCCTATATTTATCTTTTTATTCCTTCATTTATTAATATTTATAATATTGAAGTGTTAACTTTTCGTTTTTAACTATATCTACCTACCGATTAATAATATAGTTATTCAACAAAATAAAATTATTAGTATTGCTACGTATTTATAATTTAACGATGCTGACTTAAACAGCATGAAATTATCATTGTTATATTAGTATTGTTTCAGATTCGTTCTACATTCTTCACTCTTCGAATAAATAACCTAATATATGATTAGTATTGGTGCGTATTCATAATTTGACGCACTTGATATGCCTTCCTTTTATATAATTGAACAATAAAAGATTAAAGCGCACAAACTTATTGTTTAAGATTCGTTCCAAATGGACTAACTGACTATGTCAACTATTGTTTGTTTTCCATCTTTGATTTATTATTTTCGTTACGCTTTCTTAATGTAATTTCCGTAAAATTTGATATCATATTGTTTTATGATACGCCACAAATCTAGAGCAATATAAAGTGTAGCAGAAACTCTTCAACATCAATTGTAATTTATTACTGCTTCGGTAAGTACTGCCTTGTTTTTTTACCATCCACAATTATGTATCGATTGTAACTTATCGTCTGGCTCATAAGGGTCATTTGATCTTGGCAGGCAGTCCTACTCCTAGAGCTTGTTAGCTGGCTTATCTTTCTATTACGGCATGAACTATATAACATTATCTTGTATAAAACCCGTTATATATACACAGTAAAGATTATTTATTCTACTGCCCCAAGGGTACAACCGTTTTCCATTGCGCGTTTGAGAGTAATTTACCATTTTAAAACACGACGATGACAATGTCTGCTGCTAAGTTCAAATAATCAGCATCATCAGCCTACATCAGTTTATTGCTGCATAGGCCTCTCCAATAGCATTATGAATCGAGACTAACGGCGTGCGAGCAGAGGATCATATTATATTTTGTTAAATTTGAAGCAAATCGACCTCTGTCATAAATGATTTCGAAGTGCCGGGATCGAGACATCATCGATATAGTTTTCTGAATATCTTGGGAAAAGATGCGTCTAGCTTTATATTATTTTTGTTTAAAATATCGATATTGTTCAAATCGTAAGTCATGCTAGCTTGCCAGTGGATATAGTAAACTTGTTTTATTTTTCAGATGACAATGTTTGTTCAACTCCTGCTGTTCACCTGCGTTTGTGCCCTGGGCGCGGCTGGTGAAGTACCGCCCTATGGAGATATTCTTGATAGTATATTAAAAGCCTATGAAACATTAAATGAAAATGTATTGTAAGTATTTGTTTATGTCACCAGATTATTCAAAATTGCGCAAGTTTATAGACAATTTCACCCCGTGTGGGGCCCAGAAACAGCGTGAAGGATGTTTGTAGAAAGTATATCAATGGATAGGTGGGTGTCCGCCTGAAGATTGACACCGTCATAAAAATAGGTCTGATAAAAACGGTGGTGTGACGATGTGGATTGACGAAGGGAGCTTAAAGGCAGATTTGAAGTCTTTGGGAGAGACCATTACCCAGCCGTGGGACGCTGCTGGTCATATTCCTTCCGTAAGTGTCAAAATATCAACAGGTGCTGTGCTTTTCACATACAGCGGTCCACCACTACCCTCTCCAAGTCCTCAGTCAACCTTTTGAGAAAGTTGCTCACTTTTTATTTTATTGGTAATTGACATAGTGGATGTTTTGTTTGTTCATTTCGTTGTAATAGATCCTTGGACGGTAACGTACCGCTGCTCAATGACTCCAGACGTCACTATACCGAGATTATCTATGTTGTTTTCAATGAGGCTGAACATGAAGATAGTTGTCTGTAAGTACCTTTTTGTTTTAAAGTATCATTTTTATACTGCATTGATACCGACACTAAGATGTGGATTATCCAACTTTGTTTATTTTAAGTATCTATTGAAAAACCAAGCGTTTTGTGAGTCTTCTTGTTTTTTTTTTATCGACACCGACTTCGGCAAATAAAGTTATTTTTCCGTTTGCAGTGTTTTGCTTTAGAAGTCAGTTTTTTATTTTTGTTAAAACGTTTTTTATTTTAGTTTTGGTACCTCATATTACCATGAAAAATATTTATGACCAGAGTACATCTTATTTCAATTCCAATAAGCGCAAACACGACTAAAATACATTGTTTTATTACGGAGTTCCAGTACCTACCTTCCAGCTTCATCATCAGAGCAGTTCAAAAATACCACATTTTCATCAGTACCATTTATTTATATATATTTGCGTCATCTAAGTCGCTTAACTATTCGAGATATCTTATAAATCTCGAATATTTAAGCGACTTTTATTTATAAATGGTACCACATTTTCATCAGTACCAGTATCTAAGTCGCTTAACTATTCGAGATATCTTATAAATCCATGACATACTTATTAAGGAGTTCCAGTGGCCAACTATGGTCTTGTTCATCAGTTCCACTTCACCAAATGATACTTTCTGACCGCAAATACTTGCCATGTTATTGGAAATACCAAAATCACTATATGTCTGCCTATAATATTTGAGGAGTTGCCTCGATTTCCATGGGATCCCATCATTAGATTCTGATTCGGTGACAATGGGACCACCTCGAGAGAATTTTGCACATTCGTCTATATTATTATGTCGGGTTTATGTTCGAACATACATATAAAATAAATAATAGAAATAACCGAATTGAGAATCCTTTTTGGGCAGTCGGTTCTAAATCATAATGTGGTTCCACACGATCATTTTTTTAATCAAGCGCTACTAGAAATTCTTTCTCTCTGAAATACATTATCTATGTTTTTTCCACAGTGGTCATAATTATTACAAAGACTACCAGGAAAATATTAACACATCAGGACCTTTTGCTATTGCTCATCCACAAAAGGTGGTCGACAAACTTAAAAGGTTCAGGGATGACATCCGCAATAACACATATAAGGTACAATATTATTAAATTAATTTCAAATTAACATCGGTCTGCTGGCTGGATTAGTTACAACGCCCATGGACACCTAGTCTCTCAGTTGTTTAATTCAGGGTTGAGCTACACGATGACTTAAGCAGGCTGCTGCATCTTGGAACTAGTCAACCCAAATGCCATGCAGTGTCATGCATTTTTATAAATTAAAAGGACCACGTCTGAATTTGTTTGGGTGTTTATTCCTTCAGTTAGACAAAGCAATATAAACGCATCCAGTTATTTGTAGAATGGACCTGGTGGTATTTTTTATTACAAGCTTTTTATTTACTTTTAGATGTCCCGTAGCATGTAATCAAATTTTACGAGTCAAATTTGACCCACTTCCCAGTGTCCGATTGAGTTAAAATTGCGTACTTCTTGGTTTCGTGTAATAATGAAATTTAAGAATATAACAAAATAAAAAAAACTTTTTTTATTATAACAGTTGGTTTATCATGTGTTAAATGTTATCAATTCTCAGGTGTTAGAACTGATAAAAACGACCAAACAAGCAATGCAAACCAACAATCAAGATGTTGATAAAGCCATCGATGAAGAAATTATTAAAAATGTTGAGGAATTAGGACCGCAAAGAAACGTATTTCTAGAATTGGGACTAGCTTCAACACAACTAAACAATTATCATATAAGTGACTTTGCTCAACAGTCGCACGATTTAAGTGCACACAACTTTGTTGTTACCGGAGTGGTAAAACTAGAAAAAATTGTGATGGCGGTTTTGAATCTACACAAAGCAGTGTACAATTACCGTCCTGTCGGTGAAACTTGCTAAATACTTCCATATAAAAGAGAAGGATAGGTAGGTAAATATCACGAAGGTAAGATTTTAAAAGCGTTCCAATAAATCTTATTCTAAGTCATGTCGATTTGTTAACAAGGTGCAACTAGATTTATATCCGATACCTACCCAAGCAAAATTTTGATTCTTCTTTATGTAACTTAATTTTCTTGAAATAAAATATATTCTTTGAATACCGTTGTTTTACTATGTGAGCGTGTGTTTTGTAAGCAAGCGCATAGACTAAGAACTAGAGCTTCTGCTTTTTTTTTACTCTCTTCAAGTGACTGGCATCCAGTCAGCTCTCAAGCAGTCTGGAATTGAACGATTGGATTATTGCGCACAACTCATTGAAACCTCTTGTTGTTATTTTGGGTACTTAATTCGTTTTTATACATGGAGAACTTATTGTTCTATTAGATATTGATCTAAATGAACAGCAGATTTTGTATGAGTTTGTGCGTGCGTGTGTTCTGCAATTATAATAATTGCATGAATGGCGACTTGCTCCGTTAAATTTCAGAATAAAAATGTAATATACAAAATACGCAATATTTATGATATACAAAATTGTATTTATTGATGGTAGGTGACAGAAGTAGGTATATGTTAACCGCGAGAGATAACTACAAGATCTGCAGTCATCAAGGGTCGTTTCGCAGGGTTCAATTCTAGGTCCTTTCTTGTTTCTAGTTTATTGCGTATCCAAATAAACTAAGATGTAGGAAATACCATATTGCACGCCACTTATTCCCAGGGTAGTCTAAATCAAGACTTGTCTTAAAGATCCTGTAACATAATAGACCCCACAGTAAGCAATCAGATTTCCAACCACTAGGTCAAAGAAGGAGAAAAAAAAATGCTCTACCGATAGCCAAAAGCAAGAATTTATCTACTGAGTTTCAAACTATGGTGATAAATTCTAAGCTATAAGTAGTACTTAAGGCCAATCTTGTTTACCTAATTCAATTTCTTCTGTAAAGATGATTTTAAAGGATAGTAGTATTAATAACTGTTAGTAGCCAGATGTTAAACTGGTCAGAGATTTGTATGAATAAAACTGCAGATTAGAAATAAGAAAATTCTTAATTTAAAGGGCCAGCTTTTGAATTGGGAATTGAAGTTAAGTTTAAACCCAACAATAGTGACAGTTTGACAGGCTGGCAGACTAAGGCAGAGGTTGGCAATTTCCCAACATTAAAGTGTTAATTCAGAAATCGAGCAAGATTATTTAATAGATTATCAAAAGAGAGTTACAACAATCAGTTGCATAACAATTCACAGATTTTTGCATTTGTCTAAAGGTTGCAAGTTCGATTATTTGCTGAGGGTGGAGCCTTTGTGTTACTAGATTTTTTCTCAAAGATTTTCTTAGTAGAAGCCCGGGGTCTGAATTTCAGCCTGCAGCCTACTTGCGCAAGTGAATTTGGCAAGGCGAAGAATTTGATCCCATCAATCGACCATTCACATAGAGGGAAATTCATAACACGCGTCTTTCATCTCTATATATCTTTGCAATTTTACTAAATTCAATAACCCACTGATAGAAACGACTCTACATTTGTCGAAAAATATACATAATTCGATAACCAAATACAGATTTACAGACACTTCGCAGTTTATAACGACATAATTATTTTTTTATACATGTTTACATGCCTAACCTAATCACGAATCTTAAGCTATGGTATTGGACATAAATTAAACCCCCGGATAGTTTAATACTTGTATTTCGACACAAAATAGGTTTTTTTACAAGAATTTTAGTGGATCGATCAACGTTGTGAGCGTTGTGCATAAAAGAATATAATAAAAAGTAATGTGGGGTATCTTATAGACACTAAGAAACATTAAACTCCTGACATTTTACTGCGCCTCATATGAACTACGCTTGTTGCTATGAGTGTAGCACTAGGCGCCTACAAAAGAAAATTAATATCCATCTTAAAACCAATAAAAAATCAAATAAAATGTAAAAAAAAATGAATTAAAATAATTATGGATGGCATAATACCAGGACCACATTCAAAGCTATACGGTTGTTGCCCAATCATGAAACCATTCTTATAACTATGTACAAGAATAGAACACACCTTAAGTCTACAGGTTAAACAAATATAAATTACATCCTAAACTATTTTCCATAGGTAATACGCTTATGCCTTGTAATAACCTAGTATATAGCTTACCATTAGCAGTTTTTAGTTGCCGTACCTATAAGAAGGAGTCAGGTAACAGTAATTATTGACGTCCTCCAAAAGAAGTAAAATAGGGCGTGAATTAAGCACAGCATCTATTTGGCACAATACTGTGCGCAATTGCTCAATGCAGCATCTAATATAATTATTTTTAAGTGATAAATAAGTATACATTATCAATGTTAATACTTTCATGAAAAGTATCATAAACTCCTTTAAAATGGATAGAAGCAATGCTGCGTTAAGCTCCAGTATGGGTATCGTTAACGCGTTCGCGCGTGGGTTTTCTTCGTGACTTAGAACAACGCAGGAATAATTTGGCCTTACTTATCGACCTTGCTTAGGTACATAGAGCACCCGCAACCCGTCGTACTGGGCAATCAGCTGACTGCTGAAGCATTGTTGGTTGGCTGAGCTTAGCTTTAATTGCAATTGGATTAGCAAAACCCATGGGATTCTCTTTGTCATATAGCTAAGAACCCACATTAAATGGTTATTTAAAAACAATGCTTTTGATCATCAAGCGTAAGACCCTAAGTCCACATATTATAACTGTCCTTTTGAAGATCAAGGTCATCTAAGATATACGTCAGGACCATGCATCCAAAATAACACTACATACTATACTAAGTATAGGTAAAAATTATTACAAGCAGTAACAGGTAAATTCATTCATTTCATAAATAGGAACATGGTTCTCACATACTTACAAATATTGCAAACATAGGTAAAATACCTAATTCAACAACAACGGAACAGCCGTTGTTTATAAGTATGTGAGAACCATTAACCTTATCAAATTAATTAATTGTTAATGGTTTTTAATTCTTTATACCTGTACCTACGTAGTATAGTGTGTAGAGCTATTCTATGTGCATCGTCCGAGAAGTATGAGCCATTTCTTAAATCCAAAAAAAGGAATACAATAACTATTACTCACACTATAATATATAGTATTAATTATCACACTAATATTATAAAAGCAAAAGTTTGTGAGTTTGTGTGTTTGTATATTTGTTTCTTCTTCACGCTCAAACGGCTGGACGAAACTGGATGAAATTTGGCAAAGAGATATATTATAGCCAGGACTAGCACATTGAATATGTGATCTTTTTTCTCAGGAATATGTTCCCTCCGGATAATTTTCGACTTTCACGCAGACGAAGCCGCTGGCAGGTATCTCATTACCCCATGAAAGATGTTATACTTTACCTAATCTATAAGATAGTTGATCTAACTTATCTTTATTCCTAGTATTACAATTGTGTCTATTAACTTTACTAAAGAGATGTATATTTTTCCTTAAATGAATAATATTTTCATAAATGAATTGCCAAGAAACTGTCATAATAATATTAATATTTTTAAATAGATCCCTAAGTGATGCTCGGTAACAAACATCAAAAATCTAATGATGCAGTTTTAGTTTTTATTAAAATCGGCCTCGTTATTCCTTTGAGTGTTTTTTGCTATTCCTCATAGTTTCGGATTTTGCTATCCACGCTCATAAAAAAAACTCAACCCTGTATATGGGTCTTATAGTTCTCTTTTGCAATATAAATATTGAGTCAATGTCAGCGGCAAAGCAAACTAAAGTATGACATAATGCTGTGAAAGTAACTAAAATAGACCAAGAGCTTAGCCGACCCGCAAGAGATGATAATATGTGAGGACCCCATTGTAATTTGTTGCCTAGAGTGATTCCTAGGCAAAGTGATTTACAAAGTCCAGTTTTCTCCATACAATATGATGTCGCATTCGCTACTACTAACATTTTTTTGGTAATGTGAAATATGGTCTTTACCTATGAAATGGTCGTTTTTTGTAACAATAATAAACGTATTTTTTTTTTCTATATTTGTTATTTCTATTAATCAAGGTTATCACCCATGCAATCAATGCATGTTTGCCATCGCAGTGGCATTTTATTGATGCTCTTCTTGAAGATATCAGCTGGAAGGAAGGCAATAAATTCTTCAAAGGCATTTTGTTCTGCCTCTGGGGTATGAAATTTCTTTACCACCAAGATGTTATCCAAATTCTGAGAAATGTAGAAGTCAGTTGGCGCAAGATCCGGTGAGTATGGTGGATGACGGAGACCTTCCAACCTCAGCTCTTGTAACTTAGAGACCGTCGGCAGTGCAGTATGAGGTCACGCGTTGTCGTGCAGGAGCAGCGGAGACGAGCGATTGACCAACACTGCTTGGAGAAATGACCCTCCAGCATTGTGTTTATTTCTTTACAGTAAACCTCTGCAGTAATGCTCATTCCGTTTGGTAAGAAGCTGTAATGAATCACACCGACCCTAGACCACCAAACAGTGACCATCACTTTTCTGGGGTTAAGTTTTCGTTGGCATTGTTTACCGCCTCCCGCTTGGTTATCAAACCAAGTTAAACCGTATCGAAAGCCTTGGATATAAGTGTTGCCGGCATAATAAAGTTTGTAATAATATTAATAAAGGACTTTAAATGTTTCCAATTAATTAAAATTTCTAACAAAAAGGCCTTTAATTAATACTGCAATTATAAAGTTTTAGTAATTGTTATTATTCTCAATTCCCGAAATATTTGAGACTTTGGGTCCAGTTTGGTACAAAGGCCATAAATTCGTAACTAGAGAAGAATTTCTAATGGCCTCAGTTCGTTTTAGGACTTTGAGGAATGGCCTCGACGTGGCTTCGCTTCCAAAGTTAGCAGGATATTGTTATAGCAGTCCGAGTTTTAGATACGAATATTGAGATGTTTTTTTTTTTTTTTATGTATTATAGGCTCGCGCTTGACCACTATCTCACCTGATGGTAAGCGATGATGTGGTTGACGGTGAAGCACGCTTGCCTAGAAGTAACCTATTCACTCTTGACTTAAAGACTCCTAGATTGTAGCTATCGGGAAACACAGACTCCGGCAGGGAATTCCACTCCTATGCTGTACGCATAATGAAAGTATTTCCAAAACGTTTAGTGCGTATGGGTGGTATGTCTACCATGTAGCGATGGCGCATCGCCGTACGTCTTGTAGTCCGATGATGAAACGGGCTTGCTGGAATTAGATCATGCAATTCCATCGCACACTCCCCGAAATGCAACCGATAAAAGACCGACAAGCTGGCAACTCGGCGACGATGTTCAAGGCTCTGGAGCTTTGACTTAACCAGTGCCTCATCGCCGATGAGCCTTTTGGCCCGCTTTTCGATCGACTCTAGTACATCAAGCTGGTATTTGGCGGATCCGTCCCAGAGATGAGAACAGTACTCCATGCATGATCGAACTTGCGCTTGATACAAGCTGAGCAGCTGTTCTGGCGTGAAGTACCTTCTAACCTTTGCAAGGATCCCCAGCTTTTTGGCAGCCAGCTGAGCCTTTGCCTCAATGTATGGGCCAAAATTAAGAGTCGATGTCAATGTAACGCCAAGAAGCTCAAGATGGTCAGTTATTGGCACGGTCACATCTCGGAAAGTTGGAGCCGGTTGAAATTGGCTCTTTTTAGCGGAAAAAAGACACGCCTGGGTTTTAGCAGCATTAAACCTGACCAGATTGGCATCGCCCCATTCGGAGACTGCCTGCAAGGACAGGTTCAAGCACTCCACCATGGCCTCCCGCAGAGACTGGATCTGAGGTCCGGTAGCTCGAGCGTTGGACATGTATCTCTCAGCAACAGTGCTGTCGTCTGCATACCCAAAGGTGCCGGGTTTTAGCAGATCGTTAATATGCAGCAAGAATAAAGTTGCTGAGAGTACCCCTGAGGGACCCCGGCATTGATATCCAATTGGTCCGACGAGCAGCCATCGATAACCACTCGAATGGACCGATCTCTCAGGAAGTCTGCAATCCAATCACACAGACCACCGGGCAAACCGAATGAAGGAAGCTTACCAATAAGGCTTTCGTGCCAGACCCTATCAAAAGCCTTCGAGATGTCGAGGGAGACGGCAAGCGCTTCCCCGTGCTTCTCGATGGCCTCACTCCAGATGTGAATGGCATACGCTAGAAGATCCCCAGTAAACCGATTTCGGCGGAAGCCGTATTGGCGGTCACTAAGGATATCGTTAGCTTCTAGGTATGCCAGGAGCTTTATATTAAGTACACGTTCCATACTCTTACAGAGTATGGAGGTTACAGATATGGGTCTGTAGTTGGCCGAAAAAATGTACTTAAATAAAAAAGGAACATTGCTTAAAATATACGTTAAGTGAAGGCTTTTCTATTTTTGGTTTCTGTGGAGACCTTCAAAAGGCGCCTGGACTTTTGGGGGAAAAGGCCAGGGAGTGTGGGATTTTTACCTCACTAAAACCACCCCGGTGGTCACTACCGGCACATGAAAGCATTCATGAAAAGGTAAATTTTTTTCATTGTTGTATAAAATGAAGAATTTTTTAAAACTTTATCTCATTTGGCATTAGCACATGAAAGCATTCATGAAAAGGAAAATTATTTTCATTGTTGTATAAAATGAAGATTTTTTTAAAACTTTATCTCATTTGGTATTCGGCAATAATTCCAAAGCTATATGTAGGTACTTAGGATGTGTTGACTCTATTTTAATTAAATTGTAATTTTGTGTGATGTGCAATGTATTTTGTGTGCACTAAATAAATGTTTTATTTATCTATTTTACTAACTCACAGGCATGATGAAATTTGATATACCTGCAGTAAGCGGAACCCAAAAATACAACCGAGTTCCATATAAAAACATCTTCTACTGCTTTTATTTCTGGCACCAAGTTCCGAAATTGAAGTAATTTTTCACTTTGTAGTGTTTTTATTTGGAAGCTGGTTGAATTTTTTACCGAGTTTACCGAGTATGTTTGTTTTTGTTTTTTTTTTAAGTTTTTGTCTTTCACTTTTTAGTAAATAAGACAGGAACACAATGGGTAAGTTCTATAGTAATAGGTTGGGGAAAAAGTTTCTTCGCATTTTTTAAGAAAATTCAAAACAATTTTTAATACAGATTATTTACATTTAACTAAAGTATGTAGGTACCATTTTGTTCGATAACTTCTTGCCATCTTGTAGGTAGGGACATGATCCCACTGCTATAGAAATTTTGGGACTTCTGATCAAAATACCGCGACAAGTGGTTTTGGCAGTCCTCTCGTGATGTTAACCTGACACTGCCTAAAGAATTCTGAAGAGACCGAAACAGGTGGAAATCTGAAGATGCAAGGTCAGGACTGTACGGCGGATGCATTCACACCTCCCAGCCAAATTCTCTTAATTTTTGCTGAGTGGCTAAAGATGTGTGAGGTCTAGCGTTATCATTATAAAAAACCACACCCCTTCTGTTGATTAATTCCGGCCGCTTTCTCTCAACTTCTTGCTTTAATCTCATCAGTTGTTCGCAGTAGAGTTCAGAATCGATGGTCCTGCCTGGTGGTAACAGCTCATAATAAATAATGCCCTTCCAATCCCACCACACACAGCATCACCTTGTTGCGAGTTAACCCGGGTTTCGCCACAGTCTGTGAAGCCTGACCGGCCTTTGACAACGACCTTTTTCGCACGTTCTTGTCGTACGTGATCCACTTTTCATCACCAGTTATCAGCTTTTTCAAAAATGGTTCGGTTTCATTACGTCGTAATAAAGAATCACAAATGAGTACACGGTTCATTAGGTTTCTTTCAGTGAGCTCGTGAGGTACCCAAATATCGAGCTTTTTTGTGTACCCAGTTTTTTTTCAAATGCGCCAAAACTGTTTTGTGGTTACTTCCCAGTTCTTCAGCTACGTCGTAACTATTGATATGCCGATATCTTGCTCCACTTTTTCAAAAATGGCATCCATTTTATCCGTAATAGGGCGACCAGAGCTACGTCAATCTTTGACATCAAAATTGCCGGATTGAAAACGCTTAAACCAAATTTGTACTACTCTCACAGACACTGCACTAGGTCCATAAACATCGCAATTTTTTTTCGCGGCTTGCGTTGCCTTTTACCTTTTTTGTAGTAAAATTTTAAAATTAATATATATGTACCTTACATATAATGCCCAAAATTATGTCAGAATAGCTTACCCGAATAATATGAAACTTGAACATAACTGTTGAAATTAGAGTGTACCAGGGTGAACTGTACACATCTGCGTACCCCTTTAAAGTGTTCCGGCGTGATATTATGTTATGAAATGGTCTAACTAGAGATTTGCCGTCATTTATTAAGAGTTCTGTTGTATATATCCGAAGTTCTTCAAGAAGTCTTCACCAAATTTCAATGAGACCAATTCAGGAACTAATTCTTTCTAACATAAAAAAAATATTTTCAAAATCAGTCCACAACCACAGTCCTCTTTTTTGGAAATTCGGATAAAAAGTCAAATAATTTAAATAACACCCGAAGAAATAGGATATTTAATCTGTCAAGCCTTTTGAGTACCACCTATGTTAGGGTCGGCTACCAGACTAACCAAATACCAATGTTTTTAATTGAAAGAAAGAAAGAAAGAAAGAAAATGAGTTTCTGAATCAGAATTTAACTAACCCTAAACGACTGTCAAAATTCTAGAAATGACTGCCGAGACCACGGGCTTTTTAGGGCACCGAGGAATATCGGTATATAATGGACGGGCACCTGTCCAAAGACCGACTTCGTCAAGCGTAACCTTGAAGATCGACCCTTGCGACTGATAATACTTAGCCTCAAGCTCCTCCCAATATCTCCCTTGTGCGAATAGTTATTAAGCCCAAGTGCCTGAAGTCCGGAGGGTTCACATGAAATATGACCATGTGTCACAGAAAAATATAAATGGTCTTTTCACACCAACTAGAAGTATTAGAAAACCTTTATAAGTGGTATTTCAGCTCTTTCCATTCGTTCGTGAGCCTAAGACATGATTTAAGGTGGGTCACTGTCGTGTCCAATTTCTCACAGATCATGGTAATATTTATTATTATTAGCTTAACTTATTACAAAGGCACTCAGTATCCAGCTAAATATCTTAAGTCTTTCCAAATCTATAAAGTAGATCATCTATCTGCAGATTTCACATACATAAAAAATCAGCGGAATTTTCTGAACAAACTCCAGTCTCCTCAAAACAACCAAGAAACTACCCACTTAACGGCAACCTCTCTTAAACACGCTATAAACCGACACCTCATAAAAAGGAGAGCATCGTCGCGTGTCACAACTAGGCCAGACATGTTTATAAGTAGGTCACAGTATGATACTCGGGCATTAACAGCTGTGGAGCCCCCGGGATTCTGCGACCTTGCCAACTTTGGTATAACGCTCAAATTATCGTAAAGGGAATCGTTGTACTTTTATTTTCGTGTCTATGTTTTTCTTTGTAAGTGGGGAAAAAGTAGTTTGAAAGGAGATTTTGTTTTGGCTTATGTTTAACTAACCACCAGATTTAGTAAAATGTAACGGCAAAAAATCACTTTATATTGCCAAAAATATTAAATGGTCACCAAAATTAAATCCAATTTAGCATGAAAGTAGAACCAATTTACAACTTGTGATCCAACTTAAAACAACCAACTCCAAATAATGATTGTTTAATCCAAAAATAGTTAAGGAAAACAAAAAAAAAATCTGCGAACAACTTGGAAGTAGCGCTCGCCGGCTGCTGCCGCGGCACCACTCGCCGGCTGCTGCCGCGGCACCACTCGCTTCGTTCGCTCGGCTCGCTCGCGGTTGGTCACAGTTCTAACCTAACCTATTTCACAACCAATAATTTACTATTAAAATTTGGTGACCAGTTTACTAAATTTGGTTATCATAGTACAATTTTAGGTAATAGAGGTTATGGTCACAAAGTTATTTTTGGTGGTCATTATACTCGTATTTATACCCTTTTGTTTTTTGGTATGGTTTGTTTATGGCCGGTTTCATAAAAGCAATTGAATTATTGTCAATTGTTAATACCTTCTGCCGGTGGCTTCTCCTACGTTAAAATGATCCCAAGGAAATATTCTCTCGGGATAAAAAGTTTCCTATGTTCTAATCAAAGACATGGTCGACTTCTGTATCAAGTTGCATTCGAATCCATTCAGCAGATAAGACAGGAAAAGGTAAACATACAGAGTTACTTTTGCATGTCACTATAATATTAGCATGGATTTGAGTATTTTTACCTCCATTAACTTCTATTTTTGTTGTCATGTATGGAATAACAAAAAAGATTTCATAAATCAAAAACCTAGATAGATTATGTTAACTAAATACATTAATAAATATATTGTAGATATTCTATTTTGGTCACGAGCAGACTCCTTTATCTGGACGTTCCGACCTTGCAAATCGCAGAAACTTTCCAATTGAGTTACACGGTATCACAGTACAGGGATACACCGTAGAACCACTACAAAAATGCGTCTGAATTGATACTTACCACGCTCTGCTACAAGATTTAAGGTTCGTATTTGAGAACCTCTGAAAAGCTCAAGATAGCTTCAGCAATTTGATTCGTTGTAACTAGTTTTAGGTCAACAAGTTGTTTCAACCAATCAAATGGCTTCAAACAAGTTATAACAAGATTTTATGAGGATAGAAGAACATCATAGAAACATTTGACAGATTGTGTGAAAGACGTACCTTGAAATGAGATTACGACTGAGACGACGGCAGTGAATAAGAAGAAGACATACTGTGTTTATCGCAAATGAATTGGAATCAATTTACTACATTTCTTTTGGACAAAAGAGTAGATTTAGTGAAAATTTGTAGAAGTCCCAAAGATAGTTGAGATTCTGTTTTATATTCCAACTGTGACCGCGTGTATTTCAGGTCCTACATGTGTGTCTACAACTCTCATTCTCCTTACTTGTGTGAGTCTAACTTCTGCCCGTACACAGTTAATGCACTTGTCTTGTCCGTTGTCCAGTTAATGTGTCCTTATAGTTTGCACAGACACCGCAGTTTTTAACTCAGTCCTATATTTGAAACTGGGATTGCGTCGCATCGTAAGGGTTAAGGATTTTGAAGTTAAACTAAGTTGGGTTTTACTTTTTATTCGGTGTATACGACACAGAGATAAACTTCATCAGAGATGTAGGAGTAACCCTGATAATCTAATCATTAAAATAACCTATAAGAGATATAGACATTTTTGCAACAACCTCCTAAAGTAATTAAACAATAATTACGATAAAAATTAATTAAATAGAGCAGGCAACAATAATATGCAACTTTGGAAACATATTAAGAACGTCACCTGTAGGTAAAAACTGCGTGAATCAAATTCGTGCTTGCTGCTTTCTAATCCATCACCTCTCTTGTCAGTTGACCACGTTAATAAGCTTTTTTGTAAATGTTTGAAACTCTTGCCGAACAGATTCCAAAACATTACTGTTTTCCACCATCTTCCCCAAAATTATTAATAGATGTGTTTTAAAATCTTTTGGCTTGCTGGAGCCTGACGAAGACGAAATAACCCAATTCATATCTGGACCAAAAGATGACTGTACAGTTGGACGGGATAATATTAGAAGCAATAAGATCCTTAAAACCTTTAAGCATAAATCCTGGTACCTCCCTTAAACGCATATTTTTCTTTTTTTATATTTATTTTATTTGTTTATCTGAAAGTATGTTTCTAAGTCTGAAAAAAGCAGTTGTAAGCCGTTTTAATATTTAAATCTGGAAACAAAAACTTTGTTAATAATTATATATAGACCGATATTTTACTCCCTTCTATAACTAAAATACTAGAGAAAATTGTAAACAGTAGTTAATTATCTAGAAAAACACAATCACTTATCACCTGCGCAGTTTGGGTTCAGAGCCACATTATCCACAGCCAATGCGGTGCAAAGGACAAGTCTCTGAAAGACTGAACAAAAAAACATGCCGGGAAATTACTAGTGCCTGCTCAGAGATTGCAGTTATACAGTAGAAATGCCAGTTGCATGACAATTAAAATTTATAATAAATTACCACCTGCCCTGAGAATGCTACCAATTAATAAATTTAAATGTAAAATGTTTGCTTGGCTCTTAGACATGTGTTTTTATTCCGTTAATGAATTTTTAAATCATACATTTTGATATTATAATTAAAATCTTAATAATGATATTAGTATTTTGACATTATTATGAATTCTTTAACATTGTAATTTTGTTTTTTTTTCAATTATTTGTATTTTTTTTTTTGTTTTTGACGCTATGATTGATATTTTGACATGATGATTTTTTTTTTTTACTCTTTTGAGAATTTTTTTGACATTGTGATTAATTTTATTGATATTATGATTTATTTTTGGTTATTGATATGATTTATATAATGGTATTATAGTGTAAGTTTTGATTTGCATGTAGCTAGTTCATTATTTAATATTTCTACACCACGCAATGGTAGTATGTGTGAAACAATTTTAAATGTAAGATCTCAATGTACCATATACGAAGAAATAAATATTTACTTACTTACTTACTTAAAGTCTATCAGATCACAAAAGAACTTGGCAAAGGAAACCAGACCCCGCGGGTTTGCCTTTGATACGGTGTCCGTTACAATGCTTCTAAAAAAATTAGAGGCTTTAGGAATTAGGGGAACACCACTGAATTTTTTTGCTGACTTTTTAGACAATCGATCTCAATATGTTAAAAAAGATGATATTACTAGCAATGAGCAAAAACTACTGGTTATGGTGTTCCTCAAGGAAGCATTCTGGGCCCTACCCTATTCCTGATTTACATTAACTATCTGTGTAATTTAGATATTAAACAAGGCAAACTCGTATCATATACCGTTGACAGCGTTAATTTTTACCGCTATAAACCAGTAATGAATTGTACGAATACGCTCAACAAGGTTTCAATACTATGACTAATTGGCTACAAAGCAATTTACTAACACTATATGCTGACACGACAAAATATATTCACTTCTCCATGCGCATGCCTCAATTTAACATTACAAACTCTTATCTGTATGTCCATAAATGGCCGCCCATTGTATATGTATTAGACTTAAGTTTCTTTTTGTTAATATGTATTTTATGGTGTACAATAAAGCATATAATAAATAAATAAATAAATAAATAAATGTGGATGCCACCCAGGCAACATAAAATATCTCGGAGTTATTATAGATGAAACACTCATTTAGATCTCATATTGATAGCAGTTAAAACTTATAGATACTGTAGACAGAACTTTCAAAGGATAGCTTTGCGAATTACGTGGGACACTCAGAAAGTTTTGCGAAACTAAAAAAAATTGTTCTATACGTACATATATTTTTATTAAATCTTTTCAAAGTACTTTCCACCAGCCTCTATACAAAGATTCATGCGCCTAAACCAGTTTTCAAAACACTTTTTCCAGTCCGCCGCAGACACCTCGTTTACAGCCTGCTCGAACGCAGCCAGCGCATCTTCCGGCGACGAAAATTGTATCCCTTTGAGCTGATTTTTTATTTTTGGGAATAAAAAGAAGTCACACGGTGCTAGATCAGGGCTGTAAGGAGGGTGACCCAGGAGTTTGACTGGCGTGCTGTCCAGGAAGTCCCTCGTTTTGATTGCGGTGTGCGCAGGTGCATTGTCGTGGTGGAGCAGTAGCCCGCGGAGCCCTGTGTTTGGTCGCTTGTTGCTTATAACAGAGAAAACTTCTGGCAAACATTTGGTAGTATACCATTCGGCATTAATGCTTCTTTGATCCCGTAAGGGAATTGATACCAAGTGGCCAGTCAAATTAAAAAAGCTAGCGATCAAAATCTTACCCCCGCTTCTAGATCGCTTCACTTTGGTAGGCGTTGGCTCATTTTGAAACACCCAAACAGTCGACTGGCGCTTGGTTTCTGGGTCGTATTGATAAATCCAGGACTCATCACCTGTAACGATGTCGTAAACACGCCGAGACGAGCCTGCTTCAAATTTGTTAAGCATATCACGGCACCATTCCACCCGGGCCTGCTTCTGAGCATCGGTGAGGTTGTGCGGCACCCAGTGTGATACTATCCTCCTCACGCGAAGATGGCTGTGTAGAATCTCGTGAACGCTTCCCGATCCAATCTTCAATATGTGTTGAATCTCCTGATATGTAATTCGCCTATTGTCTTGGATTAAATTTTTCACTGCTAGCACGTTTTCTTCGGTAACAGCCGTCAAAGGGCGACCGCTTCTTTCGTCATCCCCCAAAGTTGGTCGACCGCGCTTGAATTCGTTATACCAACGATACACGGTTGCCTTGGAAGGGCCTTCATCCATGAATGCCATTTGAAGTCTATCGTACGATTCATCCGGTTTCAGGCGACACTTGAAATCGTATAAAATCATAGCTCTAAAATGTTCCCGGCGCAGATCCATATTTCAGTGAGACACAATACTTTGAATTAACTCGCAAAAAATGTGGAGGGAAATTTTGAAATTGGAACTTACTTATTTTTACTTATAAATAATCATATTTTCGAAAAACATTATAACTGGCCAGTCTCCCATATATAAAAACTTTTTTTCGCAATACTTTCTGAGGGGCCTGGTAAGTTTAGCTTTATGTATTGACACAGACGAAATAACATTGTAAAATGTATAATTACCTTACTTTAGACATTTGAAGTATCTATTATGTATGGTTGATTAATTTATTAAAACTATGCCCTAGATAGAATATCCGTACAAAGACGGATTAACTTCATGATTGTTTAACCTTGAGGTTATTCGTCCTAATAAAGTAGTACAAGGCATAAAACATTCCTGAAATACATTCTAAGATTGTATATAATATAACGTGTAGGTAACTCCTTTTGATTTTGATACCTAAGTATTATTTATTAACCACCGACCATTTAAAGTACATAATCAAGTTCATAGACCTACAAACTTAAAAGGCTAAACCAATTTTGTTACCTTGGTAAATAGAACTGTGGTCGATAGTCCAGTCCCTAATATTCTTGTATGTCAAACACAGTTTTGTTCATTTCATTTGCACGTTTGTAAAATAAACTCAATTTGTTTTAAGGGTTCCGTATGAACCCTCGCTAAGAACTCTGGAACGTCTGCAATCTCTTGGAGCAATAAACATATCAAACTTCTAAATCAATGCAATCAAAAGTACTGCCATGTATGCCACATATTTGACGAATATCAAGGTAATCAAAACCTGTAAAGTATTTTCCTTTGTGCATGTTTTTGAGTTTGGTTTCTAAATTTTTTGACATCGTCTTGGCTGACCGACGAATGAAACTTATTCAGTTCCATTATGTTATAATGTCGTACAAGTACAGTCCATATCTTAGTCAAATCTCTAAATACTTTTTCACAAAATATCTCAATCACTATACTTTTCCAATCCATTGGGAACTTCACTGGTGTGTTTTGGATGTTCAAGGTCGAATGCAAATGAAGTAATTGTGGGACCACCAAGGAACTATAAATATACCAAACACAAAAAGAATCATCAAGATCAGTTCATAAATGAAAACCGGCCAAGTGCGAGTCGGACTCGCGCACGAAGGGTTCCGTACTTGGTAAATTGCGGTTTACGATTTATGACGTATTAAAAAAAACTAGTTACTAGATCTCGTTCAAACCAATTTTCGTTGGAAGTTTACATGGTAATGTAAATCATATTTTTTTATTTATGATTCTCTTCTTTTAGAAGTTACGGGGGGGGGGGGGGAAAACATTTTACCACTTTGGAAGTGTCTCTCGCGCAAACTATTCAGTTAAGAAAAAAATATATTAAAAACCTCAATATCATTTTTGAAGACCTATCCACAGATACTCCACACGTATGGGTCGGATCAATTTTTTTTTTTCTAGTTTCAGTTTCAAGTATGGGAACCCCCAAAATGTAGTGTCTTTTTTCTATTTTTGTGTCAAAAACTTAATGCGGTTCACAGAATCTACTTACCATGTTTCAACAGGATAGTTCTTATAGTTTCGAAAAAAAGTGGCTGTGACATACGGACGGACAGACAGACAGACAGATATGACGATTCTATAAGGGTTCCGTTTTTTGCAATTTAGCTACGGAACCCTAAAAAGTTATGCCCAAATAGACAACCCCAAGTACGTTATATTGTATAAACAATATTGCATCGCAAATTGAAGAGTTTTGTCGTACATCTACGAAGTTCTTCATCGGCTCTTCACTTAATTTAAATAGAACCACGTTGGGACAATATATTTCCGAACAAAAAAGTTAGTGCTCCAGACGTCCAAAGAAGAAACGTAGGTTCCCTTTGTTTTGGGCGCGTCTATCTTTGGATTGTTGTTCAGCACCATCGTCGGCTCACACTTCACAGTATTGTAAGAGCCACTGTTAGTCCCAGACGATTAACTGGTCTTAATGTCTGAGTTCCTTACAGATTCAGAGTCTGAATGATCTATATTTGAAAAAAGATCAAGATTATTAGGGAACTTAGTGTTTTGCAGATGGCAAATAAGTTATTTAAACAAAAATTGTTTCGTAGAATTTCCTAATTGCTGACATTAGCAACATTTGCCTACAGTGATATTTAATTAAGTGCCGGATATGAGAATATTACCTACTAGTAACCTAGCACCTAATGGTAACCAGGTATGAAACTATGACTACCCAAATATCAAAGAGCTCCTTACAGATTCAATATCAGAATTCTCTGTATTTGAAAAGAGATCAAGCTTATTAGACAACTTAGCATTTTTCATAGAAGACTTCGTTCAAGGCAATCAAAGTAATTTTAAAAAAAGTTTCGTAGAATTTCTTAATTGCATACATTAGCAACCTTTGCCTACAATGATCATTAATTTAGTGCCGTATGTGAGAATATTACCTACTAATTACCTTGCACCTAAAGATTACCAAGTATTATTTAATGATGAGTTCCGGCATAAGTTCCGGATTAACTGCTTCCCGTCCCTTGAAAAGAAAAAGGGGGAACGTGATTGACCCTGACAGTGTGATATTCCAGAGGTATCCAGATAACAAGAAATTTTTGGTTCAAGAAGTTCTCAGCTTTCAGTGCGAGATAGAAGTATAGAAAATAATAACAAGGACTTGGAAGGAGGTTCCAAAGTGGCTCTGGATTTTGAGCGAAGCATTTCATTTTTCAGATTGTTGAAATTTAAATTTATTGAAGTATACACGTATTACATTACAGGTCACACCTTATTTTATTTACCAATGTTACATCCTTAAGAAATTTTAAAGAATACTGTTGAAATAGATTTAAGATAGAAGCTAAGATTTGTAATCATTTTTTTTTTAATAGTTTATTTTTTTTGTATCCAGCTTTGTCCCAATGTTAGTTATTACCTACTGATAACTGATTTTAAAATCAATTGATATAAGATGTTTAAGAACTCCTTTTCATACTTCTTTTCTCAAATTTATCTATATATTTTTACACGAATTTCGTCTTTAATGTCTCTAATCGTATGAATTTCCAATTCCACTTTTTTATTGTAAATACTATTTATTAATATTTTATTTAAGACTTTATTTAAAAAAATATTTAAATTTATTTAAATTTACTATTAAAGGATTATGAAATATATTAGAATTAATCGTAAATAAATTCTCTTTTTTATTTAATTTCCTCCTTTACAATTCTCTTTTTCTATTTATTACTGACTAAGACCCAGTTTTTTGATCCGTAGTTAACAAATGATTAAATATCCTAACCAATGGTTCAAATTTTCGGTAAAATGCGTATATTCATCAATTGTAAGTCTAACAAATTGTCAAATAAGATGGAGAGTATTTGGAGAGAGAGTATTATAGAGTTATTTGAATATTTCAATGAAAAGTCCGAAATTCTTCATCGAATATTCATTTAACTTAAATGGGACCACCTTGGGACAATAGATTTCCAAACAAAGAAGGTAGAGTTTGCTCGCCTCCGACCTAAACAAGACGTCTCTGAAAAACTTCTTCTTTGAGCTCAGACCCACACAGTTAACCCAATTTGTCTTTGGCACGTATATCTCTAGATTGTTGTTCAGCACCATCCTCGGCCCGCACTTCACAGTATTGTGAGAGCCACTGATACTTCCAGACGAATTGCTAGTCCCAAAGTCTGAGTTCCTTACAGATTCAGTATCTGAATTCTCTATACTTGAAAGGACATCAAGTTTTTTTGACATCTTATTCGTTGGACCATTTCTCAAGGCAATCTCGTTATTTAAAAAAAATATGTCTTAGATTTTCTTTTTTCTTAATTGCTTACATTCATCATACATCATCATCAGCTTTTTAATGACTGCTGGGACACAGGCCTCCTCTCTGTGAGAGGGAAAGGGCCGTAATCCTACATGCGGGCCCAGCGCGTTTTGGTCAATCAGACTTTATATTAGACTTTTGTTTTTGCTCGTATGATTTTACATCAGTTTTGTAAATTATAATTAAAAAAAAAGTATTTTTATATTGAGCACCAACATATAAAAAAGATCCTATTAGCTATCAATTAACTAATCACAATGCAATTTGTTAACTGCCATACAATAAATAATAAGCAAGTGCAATAGATTGTTACCTAATGATGAAGCTCTAATTGTCACTGACACTACAAAAGGGCCTACCACTAGTTAATTTCAACATTTAACCATAAACTTTCAAACTTGAAACATCATCCTGTAATTTACAATGAAGTTACGTTCCGGTTTAACTGCTTCCCGTCCCTTGGAACGAAAAAGGGGGAAGGCGATTGACGCTGACTCTTCTATGGACCTCTCAAAGCGTGTCCCTGCTGAAGTTAAAAGGCTAACCAGTTCTTCAGAAGGAAACATGAACACAAGGAGGAGGCGGAAGACGATTGACCCTGACTCTCCTATGGACCTCTCAAAGCGTGTCCCTGCTGAAGTTAAAAGGCTAACCAATTCTTCAGAAGGAAACATGAACACAAGCAGGAGGCGGAAGACGATTGACCCTGACTCTCCTATGGACCTCTCAAAGCGTATCACTGCTGAAGTTAAAAGACTAACCAGTTCTTCAGAAGAAAACTTGAACACAAGGCGGAGACCAAAGCCATATGCACTTCGAGATGAAAAAAATAAGAAGGAAAAAGTGAGTGAAAAATCCTGCGCCCGAATTCCGACAGTGTCTGATATTCCAATGGTATCCAGTTATCAAGAAATGTCTGATTCAAGAAGTACTGAGCTTTCAGCGCGAGATAGAAGTATAGAAGATAATAACAAGGACTTAGAAGGAGATTCAAAAGTGGCTCTGGATTTTGAGCGAAGCATTTCATTTTTCAGATTGTTAAAATTTAAATATTACATCCATAAGAAATTTAATAGAATACAGTTGAAATAGATTAAACATAGAAGCTAAGATTTTTAATAATTATTATTTCATTTAGTTGTACATTATTTATGTTTAGTTATTACCTACTGTCAAACCGATTCTAAAATTCATGGATATAAGATGTTATAATATAATACAAGATAAGCGTGTCACTGCTGAAGTTAAAAGACTTACCAGTTCTTCAGAAGAAAACTTAAACACAAGGAGGAGGCCAAAGCCATATGCAATTCGAGACGAAAAAAATAATAAGGAAAAAGTGAGTGACGAATGCTGCACCCGAATTTCGACAGTGTCTGATATTCCAGTGGTATCCAGTTATCAAGAAATGTTTGATTCAAGAAGTACTGAGCTTTCAGTACGAGATAGAAGTTTAGAAGGTAATAACAAGGACTTAGAAGGAGGTTCCAAAGTGGCTCTGGATTTTGAGCGAAGTATTTCATTTTTCAGATTAATGAAATTTCAATATTACATTCATAAGAAATTTAAAAGAATACTGTTGAAATAGATTTAAGATAGAAGCTAAGATTTACAATCATTATTATTTTATTTTGTTGTACATTATTTATGTTATAAGTTATTACCTATTGTTAAACTGATTGTAAAATTAATTGATATAATATGTTGTTTAAGAACTCCTTTTCTAACTTCTCATCTCAAAATTATTTATTTATATTTATACGAATTTCTTCTTTATTGTCTCTAAATGTATGATTTCATATTTCTACTGTTTTATTGTAAAAACTTAATATTTATTAATATATTATTTAAGACTTTATTGCTAGATAATGGCTAAGATAAATTCAGTTGTAACTATGTAATTATTAAATAAATTATAATTTATCGTAAATAACTTCTCTTTTTCATTTACTTTCGTCCTTCTCAATTCTCTTTTTCTATTTATTACTAGACTAAGAGCCATTGTTTGATCCGTAGTTAACTCAACAAATACGCTAACCAATAGTTTATTTATCAATTGTACGTCCAACAAATTGTTAAAGAAGTTTAAATGGGACCACCTTGGAACAACAGATTTTCAAAAAAAAATGGTAGTGCTTGCTCGACTTAGAACTAATCGAAGCATCTCTTAAAAACTTCCTCTTCGAGCTCAAACCCACACAGAGTTAACCCACTTTGTCTTGGGCGCATTTATCTCTAGATTGTTGTTCAGCACCATGCTCGGTTCGCAGTTCACAGTGTTGTTAGAGCCGCTGATGCTCCCAGACGAATTACTGGTCTCAATGTCTGAGTTCCTTACAGATTCCGTATCTGAATTCTCTATACTTGAAAGGACATCAAGTTTATTTGACATCTTATTCGTCGGACCTTTTCTCAAACCAATCTCGTTATTTAAAAAAAAAAATACTTAGAATTTCTTAATTGCATAAATTCTTCATACATCATCATCAATGCCATGCCATGCAATCAGCCTTTTAATGTCTCCACTGCTGGGACACAGGCCTCCTCTCGGTGTGAGGAAAATGTCCGTAATCCACCACGCCAGCCCAGTGTGGTTTGGTATTTGCCTACAATGATCATTGTTCTAGATCCGGATGTGAGAATATTACCTACTAATTATCTTGCACCTAATGGTTACCAAGTATTTTTTTTAAATGAGCACCAAAATATGTAAGAACATTCTAATTGTTATCGATTAACTAATCAAAATGTTATTTGTTAACTTTCACACATTAAATAATGAGCAAGTTCAACAGATAAGTACCTAATGATTAGGCTCTAATTATCCCTGACACTACAAAAGGGATTGCCAATCGTTAATTTCAACATTTAACCATAAACTTTCATTCGTGAAACATCATCCTGTAATTCACAATGAAGTTACGTTCCGGTTTAACTGCTGCCCGGCCCTTGAAAAGAAAAAGGGGAAAGGCGATTGACCCTGACTCTCCTATGGACCTCTCAAAGCGTGTCCCTGCTGAAGTTAAAAGGCTAACCAGTTCTTCAGAAGGAAACATGAACACAAGGAGGAGGCGGAAGACGATTGACCCTGACTCTCCTATGGACCTCTCAAAGCGTATCCCTGCTGAAGTTAAAAGACTAACCAGTTCTTCAGAAGAAAACTTAAACACAAGGAGGAGGCCAAAGCCATATGCACTTCGAGACGAAAAAAAGAAGAAGGAAAAAGTGAGTGACGAATGCTGCACCCGAATTCCGACAGTGTCTGATATTCCAGAGGTATCCAGTTATCAAGAAATGTCTGATTCAAGTAGTACTGAGCTTTCAGTGCGAGATAGAAGTATAGAAGATAATAACAAGGACTTAGAAGGTGATTCAAAAGTGGCTCTCGATTTTGAGCGAAGCATTTCATTTTTCAGATTGTTAAAATTTAAATATTACATCCATAAGAAATTTAAAAGAATACAGTTGAAATAGATTTAACATAGAAGCTAAGATTTGTAATCATTATTATTTCATTTAGTTGTACATTATTTATGTTTAGTTATTACCTACTGTCAAACTAATTCTAAAATTCATGGATATAAGATGTTTAAGAACTGTTTTTCTTACTTCTTTTCTCAAATTTATTTATATATCTTTATACGAATTTCTTCTATAAACCTATGAATTTCTATTTCTACGTTTTTATTGGAAAGACTAAGTATTTATTAATATTTTATTCAAGACTTTATTGTTAGTTATACTGACTTTATAAGATAAATTAAGATGTAAGTAAGTAATTATGAAATAAATTAGAATTCATCGTAAATAATATTACTTTTTTTATTTACTTTTCTCCTTTTCAATTCTCTTTTTCTATTTATTACTGCCTGAGGCCCAGTTTTTTGTTCCATAGTTAAACCAATGGTAAAATATGCTAACCAATGGTTCCAATTTTCGGTAAAATGCTTTCATTCATCAATTTTATTGTAAGTGTAACAAATTATCAAATAAGTTTGAGAGTTAATTATTTGAAAATTTCCATAAAGAGTCCGAAGTTCTTCATCGGATATTCACTGAACTTAAATGGGACCACCTTGAGACAATAGGTTTCAAACCAAAAAAGGTAGTGTTTGCTTGACTTAGAACTAAGGCCAGACGTCTCTAAAAACTTCTTCTAAGAGCTCGAATCCACTCAAAGTAGACCCACTTTGTCTTGGAAGCGTTTTTCTCTGGATTGTTGTTCAGCACCACCCTTGGTTCGCACTTCACAGTGTTGTGAGAGCCGCTGTTGCGCCCAGACGAATTACTGGTCTTAATGTCTGAGTTCCTTACAGATTCAGTTTCTGAATTCTCTATACTTGAAAGGACATCAAGTTTATTGGACAACGTATTCCACGGGCCCTTTTTCAAGGCAATCATAAAATTCAGTATCAAAAATTCTGTATTAAAAATAATAATTTCGTAGTATTTCTTAATTGCTTACATTAGCAAGATTTGCCTTTATCATCATCATCAGCTATTTAATGTCTCCACTGCTGGGACCATAGATATAAGAATATTTCTACGGCTGGAAAACAGGCATCCTGAGACAGAGAGGCAAATGACTACAATGATAATTAATTTAGATCTGGATATGACAGTATTACCTACTAATTATCTTGCATATAATGATAAACAAGTATTTTTTATCCTAATTGCTATCGATTAACTAATCGCAATGCTATTTGTTAACTTTCACACATTAAATAATGAGCAAGTTCAATAGAGTAGTACCTAATGACTAGGCTCTAATTGTCTCTGACACTACAAAAGGGATTACCAATAGTTAATTGCAACATTTAACCATAAACTTTCATTCGTGAAACATCATCCTGTAATTCACAATGAAGTTACGTTCCGGTTTAACTGCTTCCCGTCCCTTGAAAAGAATAAGAGGGAAGGCGATTGACCCTGACTCTCCTATGGGCCTCTCAAAGCGTATCCCTGCTGAAGTTAAAAGACTAACCAGTTCTTCAAAAGAAAACTTGAACACAAGGAGGAGGCGGAAGACGATTGACCCTGACTCTCCTATGGACCTCTCAAAGCGTATCCCTGCTGAAGTTAAAAGACTAACCAGTTCTTCAGAAGAAAACTTAAACACAAGGAGGAGGCCAAAGCCATATGCACTTCGAGACGAAAAAAAGAAGAAGGAAAAAGTGAGTGACGAATGCTGCACCCGAATTCCGACAGTGTCTGATATTCCAGAGGTATCCAGTTATCAAGAAATGTCTGATTCAAGTAGTACTGAGCTTTCAGTGCGAGATAGAAGTATAGAAGATAATAACAAGGACTTAGAAGGTGATTCAAAAGTGGCTCTCGATTTTGAGCGAAGCATTTCATTTTTCAGATTGTTAAAATTTAAATATTACATCCATAAGAAATTTAATAGAATACTGTTGAAATAGATTTAACATAGAAGCTAAGATTTGTAATCATTATTATTTCATTTAGTTGTACATTATTTATGTTTAGTTATTACCTACTGTCAAACCGATTCTAAAATTCATGGATATAAGATGTTTTAGAACTGTTTTTCTTACTTCTCTTCTCAAATTTATTTGATTATTTATATACATTTATACGAATTTCTTCTGTAAACCTATGACTTTATATTTCTACTTTTATTGTAAAAACTTAGTATTTAATAATATATTACTCAAGACTTTATTGTTAGTTATACTGACTTTATAAGATATATTAAGATGTAAGTAAGTAATTATGAAATAAATTAGAATTCATCGTAAATAATATTTCTTTTTTTATTTACTTTCCTCCTTTTTAATTCTCTTTTTCTATTTATGGCCTGAGGCCCAGTTTTTTGTTCCATAGTTAAACCAATTGTTTAAATATTAACCAATGGTTCCAATTTTTGGTAAAATGCGTTCATTCATCAATTCTAAGTGTAACAAATTATCAAATAAGTTGGAGAGTTAATTATTTGACATTTTCCATGAAGAGTCCGAAGTTCTTCATCGAATATTTATTGAACTTAACTGGGACAACCTTGGGACAATAGGTTTCAAACCAAAAATGGTAGTGCTTGCTTGACTTAGAACTTAGGCCAGACGTCTCTCAAAACTTCTTGTAAGAGTTAATAATTATCTAAAGACCGATATTTTACTCACTTCAATATCTAAAATCCTAGAGAAAATTGTAAACAGTAGTTAATTATCTAGAAAAACACAATCACTTATCACCTGCGCAGTTTGGGTTCAGAGCCACATTATCAGCCAATGCGGTGCACAGTCTAACAGATCACAAAAGAACTTGGCAAAGGAAACCAGACCCCGCAGGTTTGCCTTGATTTAACCTTTGATACGGTGTCCGTTACAATGCTACTAAAAAAATTAGAGGCTTTAGGAATTAGGGGAACACCACTGAAATTTTTTGCTGACTTTTTGGACAATCGATCTCAATATGTTAAAAAAGATGATATTACTAGCAATGAGCAAAAACTACTGGTTATGGTATTCCTCAAGGAAGCATTCTGGGCCCTACCCTATTCCTGATTTACATTAACGATCTGTGTAATTTTGATATTAAACAAGGCAAACTCGTATCATATGCCGTCGACAACGTTTATTTTTACCGCTATAAATCAGTAATGAATTGTACGAATACGCTCAACAAGGTTTCAATACTGTGACTAATTGGCTACAAAGCAATTTACTAACACTAAATGCTGACACGACAAAATATATTCACTTCTCCATGCGCATCCCTTAATTTAACATTACAAACCCTTATCTGTATGTCCATAAATGTGGATTCCACCCAGGCAACATAAAATATCTCGAAGTTATTATAGATGAAACACTCATTTAGATCTCATATTGATAGCAGTTAAAACTTATAGATACTGTAGACAGAACTTTCAAAGGAAAGTTTTGCGAAATAATTTTGGCTTTATGTATTTACACAGACGAAATAACATTGTAAATTGTATAATCACCTAACTTTAGACATTTGAAGTATCTCTTATGTATGGTTAATTTATTTAAATTATGCCCTAGATAGAACTTTCAAAGTGAGTTCTGCGAAATAAATTCACCTTTAAGAGGTTTTAAATAATATCCGTACAAAGACGGATTAAGTTTATGATTGTTTAACCTTGAGGTTATTCGTCCTGATAAAGACGCAATAAACAATTATTAATTATAATTATTAATAAAGTAGTACAAAGCATAAAACATGCCTGAAATACATTCTAAGATTGTATCTAATATAACGTTTAGGTAATTCCTTTTGATTTTGATACCTAAGTATTATTTATTAGGCACCGACCTTTTATAGTACAGAATCAAGTTCATAGACCTACAAACTTAAAAGGCTAAACCAATTTTGTTACCTTGGTAAATAGAACTATGTTCTATTGTCCAGTCCGTTATATTCATGTATGTCAAACACAGTTTTGTTCATTTCATTTGCACGTTTGTAAAATAAACTCAATTTATTTTAAGGGTTCCGTATGAACCCTCGCTAAGAACTCTGGAACGTCTGCAATCTCTTGGAGCAATAAAAATATCAAACTTCTAAATCAATGCAATCAAAAGTACTGCCATGTATGCCGCATATTTGACGAATATCAAGGTAATCAAAACCTGTAAAGTATATCCCGTTGTGCATGTTTTTGGTTTTGTTTCAAAATTTTTTGACATCGTCTTGGCAGACCGACGAATGAAACTTATTCAGTACCATTATGTTGTTATGTCGTACAAGTACAGTCCATATCTTAGTCAAATCTCTAAATAATTTTTCACACAATACCTCAATCACTATACTTTTCCCATTCTTGGGGCACTTTACTGGTGTGTTTTGGATGTTCAAGGTCGAATGCAAATGAAATAGCTGTGGGACCACCAAGGAACTATAAATATACCAAACACAAAAAGAATCATCAAGATCGGTACATAAATAAAAAGTTATGCCCAAATAGACAACCCCAATTACGTTATATTGTATAAACAATATGGCATCGCAAATTGAAGAGTTTTGTCGTACATCTACGAAGTTCTTCATCGGCTCTTCACTTAATTTAAGTGCTCTAGACGTCCAAAGAAGAAACGAAGGTTTCCTTTGTTTTGGGCGCGTCTATCTTTGGATTGTTGTTCAGCACCATCGTCGGCTTACACTTCACAGTATTGTAAGAGCCACTGTTAGTCCCAGACGATTTACTGGTCTTAATGTCTTAGTTCCTTACAGATTCAGAGTCTGAATGATCTATATTTGAAAAAAGATCAAGAGTATTAGGCAACTTAGTCTTTTGCAGATGGCAAATAAGTTATTTAAACAAAAATTGTTTCGTAGAATTTCCTAATTGCTGACATTAGCAACATTTGCCTTTAGTGATATTCAATTAAGTGCCGGATATGAGAATATTACCTACTAGTAACCTAGCACCTAATGGTAACCAGGTATGAAACTATGATTACCCAAATATCAAAGAGCTCCTTACAGATTCAATATCAGAATTTTCTGTATTTGAAAAGAGATCAAGCTTATTAGACAACTTAGCATTTTTCATAGAAGACTTCGTTCAAGGCAATCAAAGTAATTTAAAAAAAAGTTTCGTAGAATTTCTTAATTGCATACATTAGCAACATTTGCCTACAATGATCATGAATTTAGTGCCGTATGTGAGAATATTACCTACTAATTACCTTGCAACTAAAGATTACCAAGTATTATTTAATAATGAGTTCCGGCATAAGTTCCGGATTAACTGCTTCCCGTCCCTTGAAAAGAAAAAGGGGGAACGTGATTGACCCTGACAGTGTGATATTCCAGAGGTATCCAGATAACAAGAAATTTTTGGTTCAAGAAGTTCTCAGCTTTCAGTGCGAGATAGAAGTATAGAAGATAATAACAGGGACTTAAAAGGAGGTTCCAAAGTGGCTCTGGATTTTGAGCGAAGCATTTCATTTTTCAGATCGTCGAAATTTAAATTTATTGAAGTATACACGTATAACATTACAGGTCACACCTTATTTTATTTACCAATGTTACATACTTAAGAAATTTAAAAGAATACTGTTGAAATAGATTTAAGATAGAAGCTAAGATTTGTAATCATTATTATATTTTAAATAGTTTTATAATATTTTTTTTGTATCCAGTTTTGTCCCAATGTTAGTTATTACCTACTGATAACTGATTTTAAAATCAATTGATATAAGATGTTTGAAAACTCCTTTTCTTACTTCTTTTCTCAAATTTATCTATATATTTTTACATGAATTTCTTCTTTAATGTCTCTAATCGTATGAATTTCCAATTCCACTTTTTTATTGTAAATACTATTTATTAATATTTTATTTAAGACTATATTGCTAGATATTAGATGAAATAAATTTACTATTAAAGGATTATGAAATATATTAGAATTGATCGTAAATAAATTCTCTTTTTTATTTTCTTTCCTCCTTTACAATTCTCTTTTTCTATTTATTACTGACTAAGACCCAGTTTTTTTATTCGTAGTTAACAAATGATTAAATATCCTAGCCAATGGTTTCAATTTTCGGTAAAATCGTTTATTCTTCAATTTTAAGTCTAACAAATTGTCAAATAAGATGGAGAGTTAATTATTTGAATATTTCCATGAGGAGTCCGAAGTTCTTCATCGAATATTCATTTAATTTAAAAGGACCACCTTGAAAAAATAGATTTCCAAACAAAAAAGGTAGAGTTTGCTCGACTCAAACCTAACCAAGACTTCTATGGAAAACTTTTTCTTTGAGCTCAAACCCATACAGAGTTAACCCACTTTGTCTTGGGCGCGTTAATCTTTAAATTGTTGTTCAGCACCATCGTCAGTTCGCACTTCACAGTATTGTGAGAGCCACTGATACTTCCAGACTAATTGCTGGACCGAATGTCTGAGTTCCTTACAGATTCAGTATCTGAATTCTCTATATTTGAAAGGACATCAAGTTTTTTTGACATCTTATTCGTCGGACCATTTCTCAAGGCAATCTCGTTAAAAAAAAAAAAACTTAGATTTTCTTTATTTCTTACATTCATCATCATCAGCTTTTTAATGTCCCCACTGCTGGGACACAGGCCTCCTCTCTGTGAGAGGGAAAGGGCCGTAATCCAACACGAGGGCCCAGCGCGGTTTGGTCAATCAGACTTTCTATTAGACTTTTGTTTTTGCTCGTGTGATTGGACATCAGTTTTGTGAATTATAATAAAAAAAAGCATTTTTTAATATTGAGCACCAACATATAAAAAAGTTCCTATTAGCTATCGATTAACTAATCACAATGCAACATTTAACCATAAACTTTCAAACGTGAAACATCATCTTGTAATTTACAATGAAGTTACGTTCCGGTTTAACTGCTTCCCGTCCCTTGAAACGAAAAAGGGGGAAGGCAATTGACGCTCACTCTCCTATGGACCTCTCAAAGCGTGTCCCTGCTGAAGTTAAAAGGCTAACCAGTTCTTCAGAAGAAAACTTGAACACAAGGAGGAGGCGGAAGACGATTGACCCTGACTCTCCTATGACCTCTTAAAGGGTGTCCCTGCTGAAGTTAAAAGGCTAACCAGTTCTTCAGAAGGAAACATGAACACAAGGAGGAGGCGGAAGACGATTGACCCTGACTCTCCTATGGACCTCTCAAAGTGTGTCACTGCTGAAGTTAAAAGACTAACCAGTTCTTCAGAAGAAAACTTGAACACAAGGAGGAGACCAAAGCCATGTGCACTTCGAGATGAAAAAAATAAGAAGGCAAAAGTGAGTGAAAAATCCTGCGCCCGAATTCCGACAGTGTCTGATATTCCAGAGGTATCCAGTTATCAAGAAATGTCTGATTCAAGAAGTACTGAGCTTTCAGTGCGAGATAGAAGTAAAGAAGATAATAACAAGGACTTAGAAGGAGATTCAAAAGTGGCTCTGGATTTTGAGCGAAGCATTTCATTTTTTGATTGTTAAAATTTAAATATTACATCCATAAGAAATTTAATAGAATACAGTTGAAATACATTTAACATAGAAGCTAAGATTTGTAATCATTATTATTTCATTTAGTTGTACATTATTTATGTTTAGTTATTACGTACTGTCAAACCGATTCTAAAATTCATGGATATAAGATATTTAAGAACTGTTTTTCTTACCTGTCTTCTTATTTTTTTTATATATATTTATACGAATTTCTTCTGTAAACCTATGACTTTCTATTTCTACTTATTTATTGTAAAGACTTAGTATTTATTAATATTTTATTCAAGACTTTATTGTTAGTTATACTGACTTTGTAAGATAAATTTAGATGTAAGTAATTATGAAATAAATTAGAATTCATCGTAAATAACATTTCTTTTGTTTTTACTTTCCTCCTTTTTAATTCTCTTTTTCTATTTATTACTGCCTGATGCCCCATTTTTTGTTCCATAGTTAAACCAATGGTAAAATATGATAACCAATGGTTCAAATTTTCGGTAAATTGCGTTCTTTCATCAATTTTATTGTAAGTGTAAGAAATTGTCAAATAAGTTGGAGAGTTAATTATTTGTCATTTTCCATGAAGAGTCCGAAGTTCTTCATCGGATATTCATTTAACTTAAATGGAACCACCTTGGGACAATAGTTTTCAAACCAAAAATGGTAATGATTGCTCGAATTAGAACTTAGGCCAGACGTCTCTAAAAACTTCTTCTTAGAGCTCAAACCCACACAAAGGGGACCCACTTTGTCTTGGACGCGTTTATCTCTGGAATGTTGTTCAGCACCATCCTTGGTTCGCACTTCACAGTGTTGTGAGAGCCGCTGATGCGCCCAGACGAATTACTGGTCTTAATGTCTGAGTTCCTTACAGATTCAGTTTCTGAATTCTCTATACTTGAAAGGACATCAAGTTTATTGGACAACGTATTCCACGGGCCCTTTTTCAAGGCAATCTCTGTATTAAAAAATAATAATTTCGTAGTATTTCTTAATTGCTTACATTAGCAAGATTTGCCTATATCATCATCATCAGGTATTTAATGCCCCCACTGCTCGGACCATAGATATAAGAATATTTCTACGGCTGGAACACAGGCCTCCTGAGACAGAGAGGCAAATGCCTACAATAAAAATTTATTTAGATCTGGATATGACAGTACTACCTACTAATTATCTTGCATATACTGATAAACAAGTATTTTTAATCCTAATTGCTATCGATTAACTAATCACAATGCTATTTGTTAACTTTCACACATTAAATAATGAGCAAGTTCAATAGATTAGTACCTAATGACTAGGCTCTAATTGTCTCTGACACTACAAAAGGGATTACCAATCGTTAATTTCAACATTTAACCATAAACTTTCATTCGTGAAACATCATCCTGTAATTCACAATGAAGTTACGTTCCGGATTAACTGCTTCCCGTCCCTTGAAAAGAAAAAGGGGAAAGGCGATTGACCCTGACTCTCCTATGGACCTCTCAAAGCGTATCCCTGCTGAAGTTAAAAGACTAACCAGTTCTTCAGAAGAAAACTTGAACACAAGGAGGAGGCCAAAGTCATATGCACTTCGAGACGAAAAAAAGAAGAAGGAAAAAGTGAGTGACGAATGCTGCACCCGAATTTCGACAGTGTCTGATATTCCAGAGGTATCCAGTTATCAAGAAATGTTTGATTCAAGAAGTACTGAGCTTTCAGTGCGAGATAGAAGTTTAGAAGGTAATAACAAGGACTTAGAAGGAGGTTCCAAAGTGGCTCTGGATTTTGAGCGAAGTATTTCATTTTTCAGATTGTTGAAATTTAAATATTACATCCATAAGAAATTTAAAAGAATACTGTTGAAATAGATTTAAGATAGAAGCTAAGATTTGCAATCATTATTATTTTATTAGTATAAGAACTCCTTTTCTTACTTCACTTCTCAAAATTATTTATTTATATTTATACAAATTTCTTCTTTATTGTCTCTAAATGTATGATTTTATATTTCAACTGTTTTATTGTAAAAAACTTAATATTTATTAATATATGATTTAAGACTTTATTGCTAGATAATTGCTAAGATAAATTTTGTTGTAACCATGTAATTATTAAATAAATTATAATTTATCGTAAATAACTTCTCTTTTTCATTTACTTTCGTCCTTCTCAATTCTCTTTTTCTATTTATTACTGACTAAGAGCCATTTTTTGATCCATAGTCAACTCAACAAATACCCTAACCAATAGTTTATTACTCATTTGTACGTCCTACAAATTGTTAAAGAATTTTAAATGGGACCACCTTGGAACAATAGATTTTCAAACAAAAAAAGGTAGTGCTTGCTCGACTTAGAACTAATCGAGGCATCTCTTAAAAAAATCTTCTTTGCGCTCAAACCCACACAGAGTTAACCCACTTTGTCTTGGGCGCATTTATCTGTAAATTGTTGTACAGCACCATGCTCGGTTCGCACTTCACAGTGTTGTGAGAGCCGCTGATTTTCCCAGACGAATTACTGGTCTCAATGTCTAAGTTCCTTATAGATTCAGTATCTGAATTCTCTATACTTGAAAGGACATCAAGTTTATTTGACATCTTATTCGTCAGGCCCTTTCTCAAGGCAATCGCGTTATTTAAAAAAAAATAGTTCTTAGAATTTCTTTATTTCTTAATTGCTTATATTCATCATACATCATCATCAATGCCATGCCATGCAATCAGCCTTTTAATGTCCCCACTGCTGGGACACAGGCCTCCTCCGGAAAATGGCCGTAATCCACCACGCGGGCCCAGTTTGGTTTGGTATTAGCCTACAATGATCATTGTTGTAGATCTGGATGTGAGAATATTACCTACTAATTATGTTGCACCTAATGGTTACCAAGTATTTTTTGTGAAAAATCCTGCGCCCGAATTCCGACAGTGTCTGATATACCAGAGGTTACCAGTTTTAAAAAAATGTCTGATTCAAGAAGTACTGAGCTTTCAGTGCGTGATAGAAGTATAGAAGATAATAACAAGGACTTAGAAGGAGATTCCAAAGTGGCTCTGGATTTTGAGCGAAGCATTTCATTTTTCAGATTGTTAAAATTTAAATATTACATCCATAAGGAATTTAATAGAATACTGTTAAAAAAGATTTAACATAGAAGCTAAGATTTGTAATCATTATTATTTCATTTAGTTGTACATTATTTATGTTTAGTTATTACCTACTGTCTAACCGATTCATGGATATAAGATGTTTAAGATCTGTTTTTCTTACTTCTCTTCTCAAATTATTTGATTATTTATATATATTTATACGAATTTCTTCTGTAAACCTATGACTTTATATTTCTACTTTTATTGTAATAACTAACCCTCTTACTAATAAACGCGGCATAAAGTTATACCAGGTATAACTAAGGTATACCCATACATTTTCATAGGTTTATACCTGGTATAACTTTATTCTGCGTTTATTTGTAAGAGGGTTAGTATTTAATAATATTTTATTCAAGACTTTATTGTTAGTTATACTGACTTTATAAGATATATTAAGATGTAAGTAAGTAATTATGAAATAAATTAGAATTCATCGTAAATAATATTTCTTTTTTTATTTACTTTCCTCCGTTTTAATTCTCTTTTTCTATTTATGGCCTGAGGCCCAGTTTTTTGTTCCATAGTTAAACCAATTGTTTAAATATTAACCAATGGTTCCAATTTTCGGTAAAATGCGTTCGTTCATCAATTCTAAGTGTAACAAATTATCAAATAAATTGGAGAGTTAATTATTTCACATTTTCCATGAAGAGTCCGAAGTTCTTCATCGGATATTTATTGAACTTAACTGGGACAACCTTGGGTTACCATTTTGGGTTTCAAACCAAAAATGGTAGTGCTTGCTTGACTTAGAACTTAGGCCAGACGTCTCTCAAAACTTCTTGTAAGAGTTAATAATTATCTAAAGACCGATATTTTACTCACTTCAATATCTAAAATACTAGAGAAAATTGTAAACAGTAGTTAATTATCTAGAAAATCACAATCACTTATCACCTGCTCAGTGTGGGTTAGGAGCCACATTATCAGCCAATGCGGTGCACAGTCTAACAGATCACAAAAGAACTTGGCAAAGGAAACCAGACCCGGCAGGTTTGCCTTGATCTAGCCTTTGATACGGTGTCCGTTACAATGCTTCTAAAAAAATTAGAGGCTTTAGGAATTAGGGGAACACCACTGAAATTTTTTGCTGACTTTTTGGACAATCGATCTCAATATGTTAAAAAATATGATATTACTAGCAATGAGCAAAAACTACTGGTTATGGTGTTCCTCAAGGAAGCATTTTGGGCCCTACCCTATTCCTGATTTACATTAACGATCAGTGTAATTTTGATATTAAAAAAGGCAAACTCGTATCGTATGCCGTCGAAAGCGTTTATTTTTACCGCTATTAACCAGTAATGAATTGTACGAATACGCTTAACAAGGATTCAATACTGTGACTAATTGGCTACAAAGCAATTTACTAACACTAAATGCTGACACGACAAAATATATTCACTTCTCCATGCGCATGCCTTAATTTAACATTACAAACCCTTTTCTGTATGTCCATAAATGTGGATTCCACCCAGGCAACATAAAATATCTCGGAGTTATTATAGATGAAACACTCATTTAGATCTCATATTGATAGCAGTTAAAACGTATAGATACTGTAGACAGAACTTTCTAAGGATAGTTTTGCGAAATAATTTTGGCTTTATGTATTTACACAGACGAAATAACATTGTAAATTGTATAATAAAAGGTCGACTGGTAGAAAATTCCTAAGGCATTAAGTCCGCCTCTGTACGTTTGTGTGCATGAAGTATTAAATAAATAAATAAATAAATCACCTAACTTTAGACATTTGAATTATCTATTATGTATGATTAATTTATTTAAATTATGCCCTAGATAAAACTTTCAAAGTGAGTTCTGCGAAATAAATTCACCTATAAGAGGTTTTAAATAATATCCGTACAAAGACGGATTAAGTTTATGATTGTTTAACCTTGAGGTTATTCGTCCTGATAAAGTAGTACAAAGCATAAAACATGCCTGAAATACATTCTAAGATTGTATCTAATATAACGTTTAGGTAATTCCTTTTGATTTTGATACCTAAGTATTATTTATGCCTAAGGCATTAAGTCCGCCTCTGTACGTATGTGTGCATGAAGTATAAAATAAATAAATATATTAGTCACCGACCATTTATAGTACAGAATCAAGTTCATAGACCTACAAACTTAAAAGGCTAAACCAATTTTGTTACCTTGGTAAATAGAACTATGGTCGATAGTCCAGTCCCTAATATTCATGTATGTCAAACACAGTTTTGTTCATTTAATTTGCACGTTTGTAAAATAAACTCAATTTGTTTTAAGGGTCCGTATGAACCCTCGCTATGAACTCTGGAACGTCTGCAATCTCTTGGAGCAATAAAAAAATCAAACTTCTAAATCAATGCAATCAAAAGTACTGCCATTTATGCCGTATATTTGACGAATATCAAAGTAATCAAAACCTGTAAAGTATTTCCAATTAAGCATGTTTTTGGTTTTGTTTCTAAATTTTTTGACATTGTCTTGGCTGACCGACGAATGAAACTTATTCAGTCCCATTATGTTGTTATGTCGTACAAGACAAGTACAGTCCATATCTTAGTCAAATCTCTAAATAATTTTTCACACAATACCTCAATCACTATACTTTTCCCATTCTTTGGGCACTTCACTGGTGTGTTTTGGATGTTCAAGGTCGAATGCAAATGAAATAGCTGTGGGACCACCAAGAAACTATAAATATACCAAACACAAAAATAATCATCAAGATCGGTATATAAATAAAAAGTTATGCAAAAATAGACAACCCCAAGTACGTTATATTGTATAAACAATATTGCATCGCAAATTGAAGAGTTTTGTCGTACATCTACGAAGTTCTTCATCGGCTCTTCACTTAATTTAAGTGCTCCATACGTCCAAAGAAGAAACGAAGGTTCCCTTTGTTTTGGGCGCGTCTATCTTTGGATTGTTGTTCAGCACCATCGTCGGCTCACACTTCACAGTATTTTAAGAGCCACTGTTAGTACCAGACGATTAACTGGTCTTAATGTCTGAGTTCCTTACAGATTCAGAGTCTGAATGATCTATATTTGAAAAAAGATCAAGATTATTAGGCAACTTAGTGTTTTGCAGATGGCAAATAAGTTATTTAAACAAAAATTGTTTCGTAGAATTTCCTAATTGCTGACATTAGCAACATTTGCCTACAGTGATCATTAATTAAGTGCCGGATATGAGAATATTACCTACTAGTAACCTAGCACCTAATGGTAACCAGGTATGAAACTATGATTACCCAAATATCAAAGAGCTCCTTACAGATTCAATATCAGAATTCTCTGTATTTGAAAGGAGATCAACCTTATCAGACAACTTAGCATTTTTCATAGAAGACTTCGTTCAAGGCAATCAAAGTAATTAAAAAAAAAGTTTCGTAGAATTTCTTAATTGCATACATTAGCAACATTTGTCTACAATGATCATTAATTTAGTGCCGTATGTGAGAATATTACCTACTTATTAGCTTGCACCTAAAGATTACCAAGTATTATTTAATAATGAGTTCCGGCATAAGTTCCGGATTAACTGCTTCCCGTCCCTTGAAAAGAAAAAGGGGGAACGTGATTGACCCTGAGTCTTTTAACTTCATTAAAAGACTAACCCGTCCTTAAGAAGAAAACTTGAACACAAGGAGGAGACCACAGCATATATATGCACTTCAAGACGAAAAAAAGAAGAAGGAAAAAGTGAGTGACAAATCCTGCGCCCGAATTCCGACAGTGTCTGATATTCTAGAGGTATCCAGATAACAAGAAATGTTTGGTTCAAGAAGTACTCAGCTTTCAGTGTGAGATAGAAGTATAGAAGATAATAACAAGGACTTAGAAGAAGGTTCCAAAGTGGCTCTGGACTTTGAGCGAAGCATTTCATTTTTCAGATTTTCGAAAATTGAAATATTACATCCTTAAGAAATTTTAAAGAATACTGTTGAAATAGATTTAAGATAGAAGCTAAGATTTGTAATCATTATTATTTTAAATAGTTTTATACATATTTTTGTTGTATCCAACTTTGTCCCAATGTTAGTTATTACCTACTGATAACTGATTTTAAAATCAATTGATATAAGATGTTTCAGAACTCCTTTTCTTACTACTTTTCTCAAATTTATCTATATATTTTTACACGAATTTCTTCATTAATGTCTCTAATCGTATGAATTTCCACTTCACCTCTATTATTGTAAATACTATTTATTAATATTTTATTTAAGACTTTATTGCTAGATATTAGATGAAATAAATTTACTATTAAAGGATTATGAAATATATTAGAATTGATCGTAAATAAATTATCTTTTTTATTTTATCTCCTCCTTTACAATTATCTTTTTCTATTTATTACTGACTAAGACCCCGTTTTTTGATACGTAGTTAACAAATGATATAATATCCTAACCAATGGTTCCAATTTTCGGTACAATGCGTTTATTAATCAATTTTAAGTCTAACAAATTGTCAAAAAGGATGGAGAGTTAATTATTTGAATATTTCCATGAAGAGTCCGAAGTTCTTCTTCGAATATTCATTTAATTTAAATAGGACCACCTTGGGACAATAGTTTTCAAACCAAAAAAAGGTAGTGATTGCTCGACTTAGAACTAAGGCCAGACGTCTCTAAAAACTTCTTCTTAGAGCTCAAACCCACACAAAGGGGACCCACTTTGTCTTGGACGCGTTTATCTCTAGATGGTTGTTCAGCACCATCCTCGGTTCGCACTTCACAGTATTGTGAGCCACTGATACTTCCAGACGAATTGCTGGTCCCAATGTCTGAGTTCCTTACAGATTCAGTATCTGAATTCTCTATACCTGAAAGGACATCAAGTTTTTTTGACATCTTATTCGTCGGACCATGTCTCAAGGCAATCTCGTTATTTAAAAAAAATATTTTCTTAGATTTTCTTTATTTCATAATTGCTTCATTAATCTTCGATTTTCGATTTTCAAACAAAAAAGGTAGTGCTTGCTCGACTTTGAACTAATCGAGGCATCTCTTAAAAACTTCTTCTTTGCTCTCAAACCCACACAGAGTTAACCCACTTTGTCTTGGACGCGTTTATCTCTGGAATGTTGTTCAGCACCGTACCATATTTCTTAGATTTTCTTTATTTCTTAATTGCTTACATTCATCATACATCATCATCAGCTTTTTAATGCCCCCACTGCTTGCTGGGACACAGGCTTCTTCTCTGTGAGAGAGAAAGGGCCGTAATCAAACACGCGGGCCCAGCGCTGTTTGGTCAATTAGACTTTCTATTAGACTTTTGTTTTTGCTCGTGTGATTGTACATCAGTTTTGTGAATTATGATAAAAAAAAGTATTTCTTAATATTGAGCACCAACATATAAAAAAGATCCTATTAGCTATCGATTAACTAATCACAATGCAATTTGTTAACTGCCATACATTAAAGCATATGCAAGTGCAATAGATTGTTACCTAATGATGAAGCTCTAATTGTCACTGACACTACAAAAGGCCTACCACTCGTTAATTTCAACATTTAACCATAAACTTTCAAACGTGAAACATCATCCTGTAATTTACAATGAAGTTACGTTCCGGTTTAACTGCTTCCCGTCCCTTGAAACGAAAAAGGGGAAAGGCGATCGACGCTGACTCTCCTATGGACCTCTCAAAGCGTGTCCCTGCTGAAGTTAAAAGGCTAACCAGTTCTTCAGAAGGAAACATGAACACAAGGAGGAGGCGGAAGACGATTGACCCTGACTCTCCTATGGACCTCTCAAAGCGTGTCACTGCTGAAGTTAAAAGACTAACCAGTTCTTCAGAAGAAAACTTGAACACAAGGAGGAGGCCAAAGCCATATGCATTTCGAGACGAAAAAAAGAAGAAGGAAAAAGTGAGTGAAAAATCCTGCGCCCGAATTCCGACAGTGTCTGATATTCCAGAGGTATCCAGTTATCAAGAAATGTTTGATTCAAGAAGTACTGAGCTTTCAGTGCGTGATAGAAGTATAGAAGATAATAACAAGGACTTAGAAGGAGATTCAAAAGTGGCTCTGGATTTTGAGCGAAGCATTTCATTTTTTAGATTGTTAAAATTTAAATATTACATCCATAAGAAATTTAATAGAATACAGTTGAAATAGATTTAACGTAGAAGCTCAGATTTGTAATCATTATTATTTCATTTAGTTGTACATTATTTATGTTTAGTTATTACCTACTGTCAAACCGATTCTAAAATTCATGTATATAAGATGTTTAAGAACAGTTTTTCTTACTTCTCTTCTCAAATTTATTTAATTATTTATAAATATTTATACGAATTTCTTCTGTAAACCTGAATTTATATTTCTACTTTTTATTGTAAAAACTAAGTATTTAATAATATTTTATTCAAGACTTTATTGATAGTTATACCTACTGACTTTATAAGATTTATTAAGATGTTAGTAAGTAATTATGAAATAAATTAGAATTCATCGTAAATAATTTTTCCTTTTTTTATTTACTTTCCTCCTTTTCAATTCTCTTTTTCTATTTATTACTGCCTGAGGCCCAGTTTTTTGTTCCATAGTTAAACCAATGGTAAAATATGCTAACCAATGGTTCCAATTTTCTGTAAAATGCGTTCATTCAACAATTTTATTGTAAGTGTGACAAATTATCAAATAAGTTGGAGAGTTAATTATTTGACATTTTCCATGAAGAGTCCGAAGTTCTTCATCGGATATTCATTTAATTTTAAATGGGACCACCTTGGGACAATAGTTTTCAAACCAAAAATGGTAATGATTGCTCGACTTAGAACTAAGGCCAGACGTCTCTCAAAACTTCTTCTTAGAGCTCAAACCCACACAAAGGGGACCCACTTTGTCTTGGACGCGTTTATCTCTGGAATGTTGTTCAGCACCATCCTTGGTTCGCACTTCACAGTGTTGTGAGAGCCACTGTTGCGTCCAGACGAATTACTGGTCTTAATGTCTGAGTTCCTTACAGATTCCGTTTCTGAATTCTCTATACTTGAAAGGACATCAAGTTTATTGGACAACGTATTCCACGGGCCCTTTTTCAAGGCAATCTCTGTATTAAAAAATAATAATTACGTAGTATTTCTTAATTGCTTACATTAGCAAGATTTGCCTTTATCATCATCATCAGTTATTTAGTGTCTCCACTGCTAAGACCATAGATATAAGAATATTTCTACGGCTGGAACACAGGCCTCCTGAGACAGAGAGGCAAATGCCTACAATGAAAATTAATTTAGATCTGGATATGACAGTATTACCTACTAATTATCTTGCATATAATGATAAACAAGTATTTTTTAGCCTAATTGCTATCGATTAACTAATCACAATGATATTTGTTAACTTTCACACATTAAATAATGAGCAAGTTCAATAGATTAGTACCTAATGACTAGACTCTAATTGTCTCTGACACTACAAAAGGGATTACCAATCGTTAATTTCAACATTTAACCATAAACTTTCATTCGTGAAACATCATCCTGTAATTCACAATGAAGTTACGTTCCGGTTTAACTGCTTCCCGTCCCTTGAAAAGAAAAAGGGGGAAGGCGATTGACCCTGACTCTCCTATGGACCTCTCAAAGCGTATCCCTGCTGAAGTTAAAAGACTAACCAGTTCTTCAGAAGAAAACTTGAACACAAGGAGGAGGGGGAAAGCGATTGACCCTGACTCACCTATGGAGCTCTCAAAGCGTGTCCCTGCTGAAGTTAAAAGACTAACCAGTTCTTCAGCAGACAACTTAAACACAAGGAGGAGGGCAAAGCCATATGCAATTCGAGACGAAAAAAATAATAAGGAAAAAGTGAGTGACGAATGCTGCACCCAAATTTCGACAGTGTCTGATATTCCAGAGGTATCTAGTTATCAAGAAATGTTTGATTCAAGAAGTACTAAGCTTTCAGTGCGAGATAGAAGTTTAGAAGGTAATAACAAGGACTTAGAAGGAGGTTCCAAAGTGGCTCTGGATTTTGAGCGAAGTATTTCATTTTTCAGATTGTTGAAATTTAAATATTACATTCATAAGAAATTTAAAAGAATACTGTTGAAATAGATTTAAGATATAAGCTAAGATTTGCAATCATTATTATTTTATTTTGTTGTACATTATTTATGTTAGTTATTACCTACTGTTAAACTGATTGTAAAATTAATTTATATAATATGATGTTTAAGAACTCCTTTTCTTACTTAACTTCTCAAAATTATTTATTTATATATATACGAATTTCTTCTTTATTGTCTCTAAATGTATGATAATATTTCTACTGTTTTATTGTAAAAACTTAATATTCATTAATATATTATTTAAGACTTTATTGCTAGATAATAGCTAAGATAAATTTAGTTGTAACTATGAATTATTAAATAAATTATAATTTATCGTAAATAACTTCTCTTTTTCATTAACTTTCGTCCTTCTCAATTCACTTTTTCTATTTATTACTGACTAAGAGCCATTTTTTGATCAGTAGTTAACTCAACAAATACGCTAGACAATAGTTTATTAATCAATTGTACGTCCAACAAATTGTTAAAGAAGTTTAAATGGGACCACCTTGGAACAATAGATTTTAAAACAAAAAAGGTAGTGCTTGCTCGACTTAGAACTAATCGAGGCATCTCTTAAAAACTTCTTCTTTGCGCTCAAACCCACACAGAGTTAACCCACTTTGTCTTGGGCGCATTTATCTCTAAATTGTTGTTCAGCACCATGCTCGGTTCGCACTTCACAGAGTTGTGAGAGCCGCTGATGCTCCCAGACGAATTACTGGTCTCAATGTCTGTTAGATACTCGCGAAGAAAGGCTGATTCTACAACGTAGACATCGCGCAACGTAAATTTGACTACGCTTAATGAGCGAGGGAACCGTCGGGCCACCACCAGGATAAAGAATGGATGATCAGAAGGACTCACCACACCTCGCATGAAGAAATGTTCGCCGGCGATAAAGTCTGTGTTAATCTATCCTTTTCACGAGGGTCTTCACTAGAATCACACACAAATTACACTCGCGCGCGCTAGGAAGAAAACTCAAATCGCCATATTTTATTTCACAAGAAACGTTATTATGTTGGCGCCACTGTTTTCTCTCTCGTTCAGACATTTCAGTTGGCAGGGCGCGAGGCGCGGCAAATTTGAAATAGGAAAGGAACATGTCATGGATAAGGATTCTTTGCCAGGATTGGCGTGTAGCCGTAACATATTCCCCCCACTTGAAATATACTAAGATTTCACAGAAGAAACCTAAAAAATATGTGCTCGAAACTATTACAAAATAGAACTACTCTATATATACTAAACTAAATCGCTTAAGTCTAAATTACCTTATACCTACATACGTCTTTTAATTTACTATAATAGCTTAGGCATCAATAGGCAAAGGACAAATCTTGACTACTGGTCGCCGAAAAACATGGCCATTCGCAGAGCGAAGCGTCACTACTCGGACAACGTTATCGCGACCGGGGTGCAGTTGCTCTATTTTTAGCTAGTCTCCAGCACAACGTAGGTAAAGTAGGTTCAATAACAATAACTAAATCATTAACCTTGAGATTAGGAACACGTTTGAACCATTTGTTCTTTTGTTGGAGAGTATGTAAATAATCACGTTGCCAGATTCGACAAAAGGTTTGTGTTATCTTTTGAAGTAACTGCCAACGAGAACGCGGTGTTTTAACATCGACCATTGGGGACTCGGGTAACGACGCGAGTGGACCATTGACAAGAAAATGCCCAGGCGTTAATACGTCTGTTTCATTAGGGTCCGGTGAAATCGCGCAAAGTGGACGCGAGTTGAGAATGGCTTCGATTTTTGTTAAAACTGTACTCATTTCTTCATACGTCAGAACTTGAGTACCCACCACCCGCTTGAGGTGGTACTTGGTGGCTTTGATGCCACTTTCAAATATTCCTCCAAAGTGAGGTGCACTCGGTGGATTAAATTTCCACTTGATGCCGCGGGCGGCAAACCCATCCGCTATCTCAGGATAGTGATACCGCAATTCCACTAGGATATCTTTCATTTGTCTATTCGCACCTAAAAATATTTTATTCGCGCAAATGCCACGACGTGAGACCATTCTATCTAAAGCAGCCAAGAAAGCTGCTGAGCTTAGCTCTGTAACGACTTCTAGGTGCACCGCTTTCGTGCTAAGACACACGAATAAGCATACGTACGCCTTGAAGGTGTGTGCTTTTCGTCGACGACTCACTTTTAGAATGAATGGACCACCAAAATCTATTCCGATAGTGTCAAAACAACGACTAGGTTGTAACCTGGCGGCAGGAAGTTTGCCCATTTCGGGTTGACAAGGTACCGGTTTGACTTTAAAGCATTGTACGCATTTAGAGCATACTGAACGAATGAGTAGACGACCACCAATGATCCAGAATTTCCGTTGGATCAAAGACTGTAAAGTTCGGGGTCCACAATGCAGATACTTGACATGAAAATTTTCTACAATCAAGCGCGATAAAGCACAAGCCTCAGACAAAAGAAGAGGGTGTACTGCAGAAACCGGTAACATGGCATTATCAATTCGTCCCCCCACTCGCAGCATACCTGCACTGTCCAAAAATGGGGACAGTTTTTGAATAGGTTTAGAGCAAACTTGATTTTGAGCGACCTTTTCGAGCTCATCTTTCAAAGAATTACTTGTGCATATTTTACAAGCAGCATCAAAGAAGAGTCTAGCTCTGCAGTGGAAAGAGAAGAAAGCGCTCGATTCTCTTTCTTGCGTCTTATATTTGAAGAAAACCGCAATACCCACGCGAGCACTCTTGTCAATTTAGATAATAAGGAATATTTGCTAAGGAGCTGACCTATAAAGTCTTCTTCCGGGGCAACCGTGAGAAGAGTTTGCGCAACTGAAGGTTTCATTTCCGGTAAGACCGTGTCCGGCAGTGAAGGCAATTTAGATGGCCATTCCGATGGCGGTTTTGAAAGCCATGCTGGACCTGACCACCAGAGGGGATGCTCGATAAGTTCAGCGCAACTAATACCGCGACTACAGCAGTCTGCCGGATTATCCTTGGTGGATACATAGCCCCAGCACTGAATGTCGACCTCATCGGTTACTTGAACTACCCGGTTTGCAATAAACATTTTAAGCAAATGTGGGGGCGTGTTCAACCAAGCCAATGTGGTGGTGCTGTCTGAGTATGCTCGAACTAAGTCAATATGTAATTTGGACTTGAGCAGATTATACATGTGGCTCAGAACCCGAGATAGCAACACTGCTGCACACAGCTCGAGTCTGTTCACTGTCGTGGGCTTCAAGGGCGCCACCTTGGACTTACCTATCAACAGTCGAGAGACAGTGGCACTTGGCGTCACTGCGCACAAATATACACAACAACCATAGCCTTTGAGAGACCCGTCACAAAATCCGACTAAATGATTTTGATTAGTGTTTACGGAAAGCACACTACGCGGCATTTTGATTTGTTGAATATCATGTAGATTTGCAGCTATGATATGCCATCGCTTGGCTAAGTCATGAGGAATGGGTTCGTCCCATTCTAAATTCAGTTTCCACATGTCCTGCAAGAGTGACTTTGCAGAGAAAATCAATGGGGAAATCCAGCCAAGGGCATCGAAGATTCTCGCCGTGATCGAAAGTATTGACCTTTTGGTAAATTTTATGTCAAAATTGTCCGAAAAGGAATACGAGAAGCTGTCAGAGGAGGGGTCCCACTGGATACCTAGGATCTTGATAAACTCCTGACTTCCTTCGTCGAAGGTCTTAGGAGTTTGACAATGCTCAGGAGGAATATCAGCTAATAATTCGGAATTGTTTGAACTCCATTTTCGAAGTTTGAATTGACCTTGAGCCAACAAAGAAGTCAAATCATTTTTTAACTGTCTAGCTTCCTCCAAGGAGGAACAGCCCGTAGTAATGTCATCCATAAACGTATCTTCGCGAAGGACTTCGGCGGCACGAGATACATACTCCGAACCGTGGTCGTCGGCCAACTGGCGCAGAGTGCGAATGGCCAAGTATGGTGAGCTACTGACGCCATATGTGACAGTGGCCAACTCATATTCGACGAGTGGAGCGTTCGGTTGGTCACGCCAAAGGATGTGTTGGTAGGACCTGTCTTCAGGTTGAACGAGAATTTGGCGGTTTATTTTGCAAATGTCCGCTCTGAAGACAATAGTATGCAGTCGAAACCTTGTGACTAAATCGATAATGTCGACTTGAAGTTTGGGTCCGACATGAACTATGTTATTTAAAGACTTATTGATAGAAGTCTTGCTACTGGCGTCGAATACAACGCGCAGACGTGTAGTAGAACTTTCGGGTCTAATTACACAGTGGTGAGGTATAATATACTTGGCTTCAGTAGACCAAGCGACTGCTGGTTGCATATGACCAAGGTCTTCGTACTGACGCATAAATTCTGTATATTCAGATTTCAAATCGGAATCACGCTCGAGACGTTTTTCTAAATTTAGGAACCGATTCAAACTGCAACGACGAGAGTCGCCAAGAGGCGGGGCACCATCCCTCAACATGAGTGGAACAACGTAACGGCCTTCAGGAGTTCGGTAAGTACTTTCTTTATATTTTTGTTCACAGATATCATCTTCAGGGATCGAGATGGCGGGACGCGGCGTTTCTTCAGTCTCCCAGAACCTCTTAACGATGTCCTCGAGCGCACAAGTGGCAGTAAGGAGTGACGTTACCGGTTGGGATACCGCCCGCGACAAAGAGTGGTGCAAGAGCTGACCGCTAATAACCCAACCAAAAACACTTTCGAGAGCGCAAGGAAGGCCCGGACCTGGTGAGTAACGAGCGCCGGTGTAGATTTGATCGAAACACTCAACTCCTAACAAAAGATCCACCGAACTCGATGGATAAAAATTGTCATCCGCTAAATCCAGATGAGAAAAATGACCGTGTACCACAGCAGGTAACGGGGATGAAGGCATCGATGTGGTGATATTAGGTAACACCACAAAAGGCAATTCGAATGTGGGAGTATCACTTTGGCGCGGCATAATCGAGCCAAAGGTAACACCCTTGATATCAAGTACCGAACTTTGACCTAAACCGGTAACATTCATTTTGCATTTCTTGATGGGTAGCCCGAGTCGTCGAGCACACGAAGTCGTTATAAAGGAATCCATCGAACAGCTATCAATAAGGGCGCGCGCACACTGATGCGAGCCGTCCGCATGCCGCACGCGCACTACCGCGGATCCTAATATTTTCGTACGCGGAACGTTTGAATTTCCCGCGCCTGACACGGTCGCAGCGCTCGTGAGCGCCGTGCTTGAATTAGTATTATTTTCTTCCCTTTTATCATTATCACGGGATGGCTGGTCTACATGTAACAACGTGTTATGTTTAGATGCACAAAGGGAACAACTATTTTTACTGGGGCAACTGTTTGCCTCGTACCCGCGCGCAAACAATTAAAACAAAGTTTCATTTCCAACACTAATTGCCGACGCGGCTGAACACGTAACGATTGGAATTTTGCACATCGATAGATCGAATGTGAAGATTGACAACACGGGCAAATTGGTTTTTCTTTGTTTTGATACCTATTATTGTTTTGCGACGTGGATGCAACTAAAGTTGTCTTTGTTTGCGTCGTTAAATAATTTTTCCTATTATTGTTACGAATTTGTCTATTAGGCGAATTAGAAGTAGAAACAGACCCGGTTTGACTCACTTCTAATATTTTTACGTAACCTTGCAAGTATTTTATTAACTCGTCAAATGTGGGTATTTCGCTAATATTCTGCAACTCGAATCGTTGGCGAGTCTCGCTGTCCAGTGCACGCGAAGCGATATAAAACAATAAAAAATCACTAAGGTTGTGAATCGACAGCGACCGTAAAGCATTTACATTTTCATATAAGGTATTCAATAAGCTTGATAGATTATCAAGTGATGGTTTATTTATTTGACTAGTAGTTACCAACTTGTCAACATAAGCGGTAGCCAGAACACGCTTATTGTCGTACCTATCGAGCAAAGCCTCGTAAACAATACTATAATTCGCAGCCGTGACAGGTAATCCCTTCGCTATAGTTGCAGCGAAACCGCATAAGCATGAGTTTAGATATTGAAACTTTTCCTCATCGGATAGCGTAGCATTGTGGTGGATCAAAGCCACATAACTATCTTTAAAACTTTGCCAGTTTTCAATGCTCCCATCGAACTTTGGAATTTCTAGTTTAGGTAGTTTAACATGTGGACTCTGAGTCTCTTTCACTGGACCACCAGCATTACAACTGCTACCCGCACCCGATAAGATTGAATCCTCGAATTCCACAACCGAAAAATACAACTCGTCAAACGCTAGTAAAGTTGCGTTATCAATAACGGATTTCGGACGCAAAGTTATTTCCAACTTATTTATACGGTCGTTGACCTCGACGAAATTTTCCTTTACTTTTTCGACCGATTTATATCTAGTGCGAAACGACGATAGTTTAGATTTATCAGTGGTAGCAACTTTAGACAAATCGAACAATATTTGAATGCACGAAAATTCATATTCACGCCTTTTAATTAGAGATTGTAATTCGGCTTCCATCTTCTCTATCATTATTGAATCTAATTAATAACAATTAATAGATAATAAGATCAGACGAAACAGAAACTAACCAAATACAAAGTTGCGTAAGCTATTATAATATATTACATGTTAGCAAGTAAGTACACCAAAATCGTAATGCTAGAACAACCTATTTGTGTCACCCACCTACTATCTGCACACAAGTAGGTAGGTATAATGTATTTTATCCTATCGTTACAGAGAAAACGTTACAGTTAATTCAAAGTTTAAGTTTGGTCAGTTACGCACTTATTGAATAGGACGTAATCAGGAAATGAAACAATTGAATGTACCTAATTTCGTAAATAGAACCTAACAAATCTGTACCTAACTTAGATTCGAGCACACATTAATTAAATCTACTGTTCGACAACTAAGTTGCAAAATCAGCCTGTTTCTTATAAAGGGTAAACTAGAATTTTGGACAACTATAGGATGGGAACCGATTAGATTAATTGAAGTTTTATGCTGACTAGTTCTTAGGTTAGGTATTATGTAGGTAGAATTGTTACTCGAACGTTCGCTCGGGTGGACCGCGCCACGACTGGTAGGTAGGTATGCTGGTTCGAACAACGAGCGACGATACGAGTTATGATACAATAATTACAAGATTATGAGTTTTGAAATAATGCAAGTAAACAAGATCGGCTATTTGATGAGCGAGGGAACCGTCGGGCCACCACCAGGATAAAGAATGGATGATCAGAAGGACTCACCACACCTCACATGAAGAAATGTTCGCCGGCGATAAAGTCTGTGTTAATCTATCCTTTTCACGAGGGTCTTCACTAGAATCACACACAAATTACACTCGCGCGCGCTAGGAAGAAAATTCAAATCGCCATATTTTATTTCACAAGAAACGTTATTATGTTGGCGCCACTGTTTTCTCTCTCGTTCAGACAGTTCAGTTGGCAGGGCGCGAGGCGCGGCAAATTTGAAATAGGAAAGGAACATGTCATGGATAAGGATTCTTTGCCAGGATTGGCGTGTAGCCGTAACAATGTCTAAGTTCCTTACAGATTCAGTATCTGAATTCTCTATACTTGAAAGGACATCAAGTTTATTTGACGTCTTAATCGTCAGGCCCTTTCTCAAGGCAATCGCGTTATTTAAAAAAAAATAGTTCTTAGAATTTATTTATTTCTTAATTGCTTATATTCATCATACATCATCATCAATGCCATGCCATGAAATCAGCCTTTTAATGTCCCCACTGCTGGACATAGGCCTCCTCTCGGTGAGAGGAAAATGGCCGTAATCCACCACGCGGGCCCAGTGTGGTTTGGTATTTGCCTACAATGATCATCGTTTTAGATCTGGATGTGAGAATATTACCTACTAAAAAACAATATAATTATCACGGGAAAATTAACGCGATGATTTCGATTGTTTGTTTACCTATTTCGGCCGACGTTTCGGCCGTGTTGCAACGACCGTGGTTCCGGGTAGACTGGTGTCTCGGTGTATTAGCTCCGTTGGGGCAGAAAATTCTTCCTCTATCCTCACTTTTCTACACACTACACTGACCGTGTCCTTATTCTGTAAGTTTGCCGAATGCACAAAACGAGGTGATGATTTTTAAATCACCGGATTCCACGCCGCGGATAATTTGTAACCGTCATCCCGATTGAAAGTTTTGTGTTTTTTAATTTCAATCGCTTCACGCACAATTCTTGAATAGAAGTGGCGTTCCGTGGAGAGGATTTGTGGACGATGAAATTCGATCCAGTGATTGCTGCCGCCTTCTAATAGGTGTTCTGCAATCGCCGACTTATTGGACTGCCGGTTTTTTACAGCGGCGATATGTTCTTTGACCCTTTCAGCTATAGTCCGCTTAGTCTGGCCTATGTAAGAACTACCGCAGCTGCAGTTGATTTTATAAATACCCGGTGATTGAAACGGCAGTACATCCTTTGGTGTGCCCACTATGCTGTTCACCTTTTGTCCCGGCGCGGGCGTGAATATAGTATTTATGGAGTACTTCTTCAATATCGAGCCGATCTTGTCCGTTACTCCTCTGACGTAAGGCAGGTAGGCAGGCTGTCTATTTACCTCAGGATGTTTGCACCTTGGAATGGGCAGTTTCATTCGCCGCCTGACAACGTACCCGTTACGTTTTAGTACCTCCTGAACATGGTCTAATTCCCCTTCCAGGTGCTCAGGGTCACACAAGTCATGAGCTCTGTTTTTTAATGACGTCATAACAGCTTGTAAGTGGCGTGGGTGGTGATGCGAGGTTGCGTGCAGATATCTATCAGTGTGTGTGTAACTTACAGAATAAGGACACGGTCAGTGTAGTGTGTAGAAAAGTGAGGGTAGAGGAAGAATTTTCTGCCCCAACGGAGCCAGTACACCGAGAGGGTTATGCGCACTTCGTCCCATTTGCACTTCGTCCCATTCGCACTTGGTCCCATTCGCACTTCGTCCCGTGTTCGCAGTAGGTCCCATTCGCGTTTAGTCCCATTCGCAGTTGGTCCCATTCGCGGCTGGTCCCAGTCGCAGTTAGTCCCATTCGCAGTTCGTCTCATGCAAGTAGTTTGTTAGGAAAGAGGTAGGTTTATGGACCAAATTGGGGTGGATTTATAAAAATTAACAAATATAGTAATGAAACATGCAAATTTGATAAGTAAGCAATGTAATAAGTAAAATAATAAACACACTTCTCAATCGACTAATAACAGTAAGTAGGTATACAATCAATGACGACACCAGTCTACCCAGGACCACAGTCGTTGCAACACGGCCGAAACGTCGGGCGAAATAGGTAAACAAACAATCGAAATCATCGCGTTAAATTTTCCGTGATAATTATATTGTGTTCAATTATGAAACGCGAAAGTTTTAAAGTTAATATTACTTACTAATTATCTTGCACCTAATGGTTACAAAGTATTTTTTGTGAAAAATCCTGCGCCCGAATTCCGACAGTGTCTGATATTCCAGAGGTTACCAGTTTTCAAGAAATGTCTGATTCAAGAAGTACTGAGCTTTCAGTGCGAGATAGAAGTATAGAAGATAATAACAAGGGCTTAGAAGGAGATTCCAAAGTGGCTCTGGATTTTGAGCGAAGCATTTCATTTTTCAGATTGTTAAAATTTAAATATTACATCCATAAGAAATTTAATAGAATACTGTTGAAATAGATTTAACATAGAAGCTAAGATTTGTAATCATTATTATTTCATTTAGTTGTACATTATTAATGTTTAGTTATTACCTACTGTCAAACCGATTCTAAACATTCATGGATATAAGATGTTTAAGAACTGTTTTTATTACTTCTCTTCTCAAATTTATTTGATTATTTATATATATTTATACGAATTTCTTCTGTAAACCTATGACTTTATATTTCTACTTTTATTGTAAAAACTTAGTATTTAATAATATTTTATTCAAGACTTTATTGTTAGTTATACTGACTTTATAAGATATATTAAGATGTAAGTAAGTAATTATGAAATAAATTAGAATTCATCGTAAATAATATTTCTTTTTTTATTTACTTTCCTCCTTTTTAATTCTCTTTTTCTATTTATGGCCTGAGGCCCAGTTTTTTGTTCCATAGTTAAACCAATTGTTTAAATATTAACCAATGGTTCCAATTTTTGGTAAAATGCGTTCATTCATCAATTCTAAGTGTAACAAATTATCAAATAAGTTGGAGAGTTAATTATTTGACATTTTCCATGAAGAGTCCGAAGTTCTTCATCGAATATTTATTGAACTTAACTGGGACAACCTTGGGACAATAGGTTTCAAAACAAAAATGGTAGTGCTTGCTTGACTTAGAACTTAGGCCAGACGTCTCTCAAAACTACTTGTAAGAGTTAATAATTATCTAAAGACCGATATTTTACTCACTTCAATATCTAAAATACTAGAGAAAATTGTAAACAGTAGTTAATTATCTAGAAAAACACAATCACTTATCACCTGCGCAGTTTGGGTTCAGAGCCACATTATCAGCCAATGCGGTGCACAGTCTAACAGATCACAAAAGAACTTGGCAAAGGAAACCAGACCCCGCAGGTTTGCCTTGATCTAGCCTTTGATACGGTGTCCGTTACAATGCTTCTAAAAAAATTAGAGGCTTTAGGAATTAGGGGAACACCACTGAAATTTTTTGCTGACTTTTTGGACAATCGATCTCAATGTGTTAAAAAAGATGATATTACTAGCAATGAGCAAAAACTACTGGTTATGGTGTTTCTCAAGGAAGCATTCTGGGCCCTACCCTATTCCTGATTTACATTAACGATCTGTGTAATTTTTATATTAAATAAGGCAAACTCGTATCATATGCCGTCGACAGCGTTTATTTTTAGCGCTATAAACCAGTAATGAATTGTACGAATACGCTTAACAAGGTTTCAATACTGTGACTAATTGGCTACAAAGCAATTTACTAACACTAAATGCTGACACGACAAAATATATTCACTTCTCCATGCGCATCCCTTAATTTAACATTACAAACCCTTATCTGTATGTCCATAAATGTGGATTCCACCCAGGCAACATAAAATATCTCGGAGTTATTATAGATGAAACACTCATTTATATCTCATATTGATATCAGTTAAAACTTATAGATACTGTGGACAGAACTTTCAAAGGATAGTTTTGCGAAATAATTTTGGCTTTATGTATTTACACAGACGAAATAACATTGTATCTATTATGTACGGTTAATTTATTTAAATTATGCCCTAGATAGAACTTTCAAAGTGAGTTCTGCAAAATAAATTCACCTATAAGAGGTTTTAAATAATATCCGTACAAAGACGGATTAAGTTTATGATTGTTTAACCTCAAGGTTATTCGTCCTGATAAAGTAGTACAAAACATAAAACGTGCCTGAAATACATTCTAAGATTGTATCTAATATAACGTTTAGGTAATTCCTTTTGATTTTGATACCTAAGTATTATTTATTAGTCACCGACCATTTATAGTACAGAATCAAGTTCATAGACCTACAAACTTAAAAGGCTAAACCAATTTTGTTACCTTGTTAAATAGAACTATGGTCGATGGTCCAGTCCGTAATATTCATGTATGTCAAACACAGTTTTGTTCATTTCATTTGCACGTTTGTAAAATAAACTCAATTAGTTTTAAGGGTTCCGTATGAACCCTCGCTAAGAACTCTGGAACGTCTGCAATTCTTGAAGCAATAAAAATATCAAACTTCTAAATCAATGCAATCAAAAGTACTTCCATTTGTGACGCATATTTGACGAATATCAAGGTAATCAAAACCTGTAAAGTATTACCCGTTGTGCATGTTTTTGGTTTTGTTTCTAAATTTTTTGACATCGTCTTGGCTGACCGACGAATGAAACTTATTCAGTTCCATTATGTTATAATGTCGTACAAGTACAGTCCATATCTTAGTCAAATATCTAAATAATTTTTCACACAATATCTCAATCACTATACTTTTCCAATTCTTTGGGAACTTCACTGGTGTGTTTTGGATGTTCAAGGTCGAATGCAAATGAAGTAATTGTGGGACCACCAAGGAACTATAAATATACCAAACACAAAAAGAATCATCAAGATCAGTTCATAAATGTAAACCGGCCAAGTGCGAATCGGACTCGCGCTCGAAGGGTTCCGTACTTGGTAAATTGCGGTTTACGATTTATGACGTATTAAAAAAAAACTACTTACTATATCTCGTTCAAACCAATTTTCGTTGGAAGTTTACATGGTAATGTACATTATATATTTTTTTTAGTTTTATCATTTTCCTATTTTAGAAGTTACAGGAGGGGGGCGGAAACACATTATACCACTTTGGAAGTGTCTCTCGCGCAAACTTTTCAGTTTAGAAAAAAAATATATTAAAAACCTCAATATCATTTTTGAAGACCTATCCACAGACACTCCACACGTATGGGTCGGATGAAAATAAAAAAAAATAGTTTCAGTTTCAAGTATGGGTGGGAATACCCCCAAAATGTACTGTCTTTTTTCTATTTTTGTGTGGAAATCTTAATGCGGTTCACAGAATACATCTACTTACCAAGTTTCAATAGGATAGTTCTTATAGTTTCGGAAAAAAGTGGCTGTGACATACGGACGGACAGACAGACAGACAGACAGATATGACGATTCTATAAGGGTTCCGTTTTTTGCAATTTGGCTACGGAACCCTAAAAAGTTATGCCCAAATAGACAACCCCAAGTACGTTATATTGTATAAACAATATTGCATCGCAAATTGAAGTCTTATATTTTGTCGTACATCTACGAAGTTCTTCATCGGCTCTTCACTTAATTTAAATAGAACCACATTGGGGCAATATATTTCCAAACAAAAAAGGTACTGCTCCAGACGTCCAAAGAAGAAACGAAGGTTCCCTTTGTTTTGGGCGCGTCTATCTTTGTATTGTTGTTCAGCACCATCGTCGGCTCACACTTCTCAGTATTGTAAGAGCCACTGTTAGTCCCAGACGATTAACTGGTCTTAATGTCTGAGTTCCTTACAGATTCAGAGTCTGAATGATCTATATTTGAAAAAAGATCAAGAGTATTAGGCAACTTAGTGTTTTGCAGATGGCAAATAAGTTATTTAAACAAAAATTGTTTCGTAGAATTTCCTAATTGCTGACATTAGCAACATTTGCCTACAGTGATATTCAATTAAGTGCCGGATATGAGAATATTACCTACTAGTAACCTAGCACCTAATGGTAACCAGGTATGAAACTATGACTTCCCAAATATCAAAGAGCTCCTTACAGATTTAATATCAGAAGCCTCTGTATTTAAAAAGAGATGAAGCTTATTAGACAACTTAGCATTTTTCATAGAAGACTTCGTTCAAGGCAATCAAAGTAATAAAAAAAAAAGTTTCGTAGAATTTCTTAATTGCATACATTAGCAACATTTGCCTCCAATGATCATTAATTTAGTGCCGTATGTGAGAATATTACCTACTAATTACCTTGCACCTAAAGGTTTCCAAGTATTATTTAATAATAAGTTCCGGATTAACTGCTTCCCGTCCCTTGAAAAGAAAAAGGGTGAATGTGATTGACCCTGACTCTCCTATGGACCTCTGAAAGCGTGTCCCTCTTGAGATTGAGAGGACTGGTTAGTCTTTAATCTTCATTAAAAGACTAACCAGTCCTTGAGAAGAAAACTTGAATACAAGGAGGAGACCACAGCATATATATGCACTTCAAGACGAAAAAAAGAAGAAGGAAAAAGTGAGTGACAAATCCTGCGCCCGAATTCCGACAGTGTGATATTCCAGAGGTATCCAGATAACAAGAAATGTTTGGTTCAAGAAGTACTCAGCTTTCAGTGCGAGATAGAAGTATATAAGATATTAACAAGGACTTAGAAGGAGGTTCCAAAGTGGCTCTGGATTTTGAGCGAAGCATTTCATTTTTCAGATTGTTGAAATTTAAATTTATTTAAGTATACACGTATAACATTACAAGTCACACCTTATTTTATTTACCAATATTATATCCTTAAGAAATTTAAAAGAATACTGTTGAAATAGATTTAAGATAGAAGCTAAGATTTGTAATCATTATTATTTTATATAGTTTTTTTTTTTTGTATCCAGCTTTGTCCAGGATTATGCAATATATTAGAATTGATCGTAAATAAATTCTCTTTTTTATTTTCTTTCCTCCTTTACAATTCTCTTTTTCTACTTATTACTGACTAAGACCCAGTTTTTTATATCCGTAGTTAACAAATGATTAAATATCCTAGCCAATGGTTCAAATTTTCGGTAAAATGTGTTTATTCTTCAATTGTAAGTCATACAAATTGTCAAATAAGATGGAGAGTTAATTATTTGAATATTTCCATTAGGAATTCTTCATCGAATATTCATTTAATTTAAAGGGACCACCTTGGGACAATAGATTTCCAAACAAAGAAGTTAGAGTTTGCTCGACTCAGACCTAACCAAGACGTCTATGAAAAACTTCTTCTTTGAGCTCAAACCCACACAGAGTTAACCCACTTTGTCTTGGGCGCGTTAATCTCTAAATTGTTGTTCAGCACCATCCTCGGCCCGCACTTCACAGTATTGTGAGAGCCGCTGATACTTCCAGACGAATTGCTGGTCCCAATGTCTGAGTTCCTTACAGATTCAGTATCTGAATTCTCTATACTTGAAAGGACATCAAGTTTTTTTGACATCTTATTCGTCGGACCATTTCTCAAGGCAATCTCGTTATTTAAAAAAAAATATGTCTTAGATTTTCTTTATTTCTTAATTGCTTACATTCATCATACATCATCATCAGCTTTTTAATGACTACTAGGACACAGGCCTCCTCTCTGTGAGAGGGAAAGGGCCGTAATCCTACATGCGGGCCCAGCGCGGTTTGTTCAATCAGACTTTATATTAGACTTTTGTTTTTGCTTGTATGATTTTACATCAGTTTTGTAAATTATAATTTAAAAAAAAGTATTTTTATATTGAGCACCAACATATAAAAAAGATCCTATTAGCTATCAATTAACTAATCACAATGCAATTTGTTAACTGCCATACAATAAATAATAAGCAAGTGCAATAGATTGTTACCTAATGATGAAGCTCTAATTGACACTGACACTACAAAAGGGCCTACCACTAGTTAATTTCAACATTTAACCATAAACTTTCAAACTTGAAACATCATCCTGTAAATTACAATGAAGTTACGTTCCGGTTTAACTGCTTCCCGTCCCTTGGAACGAAAAAGGGGGAAGGCGATTGACGCTGACTCTTCTATGGACCTCTCAAAGCGTGTCCCTGCTGAAGTTAAAAGGCTAACCAGTTCTTCAGAAGGAAACATGAACACAAGGAGGAGGCGGAAGACGATTGACCCTGACTCTCCTATGGACCTCTCAAAGCGTGTCCCTGCTGAAGTTAAAAGGCTAACCAATTCTTCAGAAGGAAACATGAACACAAGGAGGAGGCGGAAGACGATTGACCCTGACTCTCCTATGGACCTCTCAAAGCGTATCACTGCTGAAGTTAAAAGACTAACCAGTTCTTCAGAAGAAAACTTAAACACAAGGAGGAGGCCAAAGCCATATGCAATTCGAGACGAAAAAAATAATAAGGAAAAAGTGAGTGACGAATGCTGCACCCGAATTTCGACAGTGTCTGATATTCCAGTGGTATCCAGTTATCAAGAAATGTTTGATTCAAGAAGTACTGAGCTTTCAGTACGAGATAGAAGTTTAGAAGGTAATAACAAGGACTTAGAAGGAGGTTCCAATGTGGCTCTGGATTTTGAGCGAAGTATTTCATTTTTCAGATTGTTGAAATTTCAATTTCATTTCAACATTCATAAGAAATTTAAAAGAATACTGTTGAAATAGATTTAAGATAGAAGCTAAGATTTGCAATCATTATTATTTTATTTTGTTGTACATTATTTATGTTATAAGTTATTACCTATTGTTAAACTGATTGTAAAATTAATTGATATAATATGTTGTTTAAGAACTCCTTTTCTAACTTCTCTTCTCAAAATTATTTATTTATATATATACGAATTTCTTCTTTATTGTCTCTAAATGTATGATTTAATATTTCTACTGTTTTATTGTAAAAACTTAATATTTATTAATATATTATTTAAGACTTTATTGCTAGATAATAGCTAAGATAAATTCAGTTGTAACTATGTAATTATTTAATAAATTATAATTTATCGTAAATAACTTCTCTTTTTCATTCACTTTCGTCCTTCTCAATTCTCTTTTTCTATTTATTACTGATTAAGAGCCATTTTTTGATCCGTAATTAGTACGAGACGAAAAAAAGACGAAGGATTTTTCCTTCGTCTTTTTTTCGTCTCGAAATGCGTGACAAATCCTGCGCCCGAACTCCGACAGTGTCTGATATTACAGAGGTGGATGAGAGGGAGATGATTTAAGAAGTACTGAGCTTTCAGTGCGTGATGACACATGAGTTTTAAAGGTTTTAGCGGTGACAGCGTGTTGTATAAAAGCGATCGACAACACAATTTGCCGTACAAGCTTATAGGGCAAAAATCACCCGTAAATAAAGGATGTAAACGTTTACTACACCACTTTATACAACCGTTATAGTATTTGCTATAGAAAGCGTAATATCACTAGTACAGAATAAAACTGCTCTAGAAAAATGTAAAAAATGCCTTTATTCATCTGATTTGCGTAACGTCACAAACAAACTGCTATAATCATTTCGTTTTAGCAGTGATGAACACTCAATTATAAGGCTACCTGGTCGTATTGAGGATATTCGGCTCATTGCTATAGTGTTTAGTACGTTAGTAGTAACAAAAACTCTACAATAGAGTGATTTTGTGATGTAGCTTAATTCCAGATTATTACTATGTAATGTAACTGTACTTTATTAGTTTAGAGATGGCTATTATAGTCTTACTAATAAGCATATCGAAAAAAGGCTTTTTAGAGCAAAATCGTTGTGAAATGTCTTTTCAGTTACTACAATATACTTGTTAGTATCATGACAGAGTATTTTTTTCTTTAATAACACAAAAACGACACGTAAAAGTGGATAAATGTTGCTATTAAATGAGAAATACAGTCTGAAAAAGATTTTTTTAACTCACTTTTACAACCATATTCAGACATTTGTATTCACCGTGCGTTAATGCTATAAACTCGAAGACCCTTAAATTGAAAAATATTTTATTTAGAAAACTCAACAATTGAAGGGGGGCCCGTAACATTTATGGTAAACCTAACCATAGTTTATCCGTAAAATTGTGGTCGCACATAATTTCACACTATAAACAAATATAAATAATAAAATTAAAAAACAATATTCAACACAAATTACTTCAATATCATTATAAATATTAAATAAATACTTTGTGTTAAGTCTTTACACTCTCATGATAGAAGAATAAATGGTGAGTGAATAATGTGAGGTAAAGGAAAAATTATAATAAATAAAAATGTGATTGACATGGCTGCATGTAATACGGGGATTATTGTTAAATAATCAACCCATCGTTATTTGAAATTACGTTCGCCATCCGCGAGTGGTATTGTCCTCCGCCCGTCTATTGGTTTTTGTGTATATTTCGCGCGCAGTGAGGTATTTTTGACGGAAGCATGTCTAGATGTCTGGCGGGAATATGGTGGTGTACCACGTCCCTTATTCCCTTTATTATATATATTTTTCCTATAACCCTCGACCGGACACGGGATTGGACACGGGACCAGGAGACCACCGCGGAAACAAATGTGAGTAATAGCTATAAGTTGTTATTTTGTGTCATTTTCCACCTATGCGGGCACCGGTATCTCAAAGAATAGATCCCTAGTTTACCGCTGCTGCGTATCGCATTTTCGCGGTTATAGACCTTGTAGGATCCAAGAGTCGCGGCGTTGCTAATGGGCCCCAGCGTGGCCTCAGGCCTGTATTCAACATCGATTGTATAGGGACAATAGTTGTCTACTAGCAAAGTTAATTTAGTTATTTATCTTTTCGTTAGAACAATATTCGTTGATTTCATTGTTTATAAACTTCAGACATGGTATACTTATATTCGTTCCAGCCCTTAATTTTACATAAGGATGCCTATTAATTATTAACATGCAACCATATAGATAATAAAATGCAATACATCATGGACGCTTACAATAGTAAATTGACGTGTTTTTAGCCCCGATATTCAGATGAATTAAAATTTACAAAATGAAATAAAGCAGTAAAATGCAAATATTTTAATTTTAATATCATGAACCATAAATACACTACAAGATAAGCAAGTAAGATTTAATATTGTAAAAAACAATATTCGATAAGTATATAATATTCATTCATGGCCATAAAAGTTATACAAAATGTAAAATTTCATTTTAATACATAAAACTTTGTCATTTAAACGTCTGTCTATGTTTATGCAACAATACAAAATATTGAACAAGATTATAAAACAATATTAAATCGTAAAAAAACGAAGTATCCTCGATCGTTGTAAGAAAATTAAGACATCACAAAATTATATGAGCTGTGAAATGTAAAAATTAAACCTGGACTGTGACTATTTGCATGGACCCTTCGGTACGCGAGTCTGACTCGCACTTGGCCAGTTTTTCTATTGTACACATTAGGTATTTGTAGAGTTAAAATAAAAAAACGGTCATTTTTTAATATTCTGTAACCATATTTGTGCCAGTAATATAGCTATCTAGCTCAAAGTAAAATTTGATTTTAGTAACGTTAATTTGTTATATTTCACCAACTCACCGTCACCTTATCCTACATTCAAAATCAAAAAAATCAAAATTTATTTATTCAATTAGGCCATTAAGCGGCACCTTCGAACGACAAAAAAAAAAAAAATTGAATCTAATACTAACCTCCAGTTTCCCAGCTCAAAATCATCGGCGAACCAATGCGACAAACTGCCAAGCAAGCGCTATCCGCTGCGATTGGCTGTTGAAAATTCATTCAACCAATCACAGCAGACAACGCGCGCCCGACAACCCGCCACACCAAACCCCCGACAATTCCGAGCTGGGAAACCGGGGGCAATTGATTCTACCGTCCATTCGGAAATGTAGCTTGTTGTGGAGAAGAATGGACAAGAAACTCCACACATACTCTTTTACAAAAAATGTGTTTTACATGTATTTGGTTACATTATCTTGTTGGAAAAAAAAAAAATACATACATGTGAAAACGATGTAAAAAAAAAACAAAAAAAAAAGTAACGCACTTAAAAGCTTCTACAGTAAAACAAACAATTAAAAATACAATAATTAGGCAATTAAAAACAGGCGGAGGCAGCTAAGTTATGACCAATCCCAACTGATGGCGCCCGTTCACGAACATGACACATGGATCGGCACCACTCAGCTCAACCATCATGAAGGGAACCGAATGATCCAACACATGTGCCACCATCAGAGTGACATTAGAGAGAGCATGACACACTATCAACTGCCAGGGCACACTGAAGACAACGTACGACACAAAGGTATAGCAAATGGTAGATTTACAGTTGGTACATAGTACTCACATATGTGCTGTGCAGTTATATAATATAAAAATAAATTGAGTTTACACAACAATACTTCAGAACTTTTCTGCTTATAACTTGTTATTGTGCCCTAGTGACTGTGGAGCTGGACCAGCGCTGAGCCAAGCATTTTTATCAGCGATGTAATCCCCCAACCTATAATATGCCTGCCTGCATAGTGTGCGTTTTATAAAAGTTTTGAATTTCACCTCATTCAGTTCTAGAATGTGAGGCGGTATTTTATTGTAACATTTTATACAGTACCCCATAAAAGATGAAGCTACTTTAGCCAGCCTGAAACCTGGTTGAATTAATTGGTCCCTATTTCTAGTAACATAACTATGTCTATCGCTGTTTTTACTAAAAAGATGTAAATTCTTTCTCACGTACATGATGTTTTCGTAAATATATTGACAAGGTACCGTCATGATGTTAATTTCCTTAAACAGTTCCCTTAGAGAATCGCGCCGGTGAAGATTGTATATCGCTCTGATGGCTCGTTTTTGCAGAATAAAAATTGACTGAATGTCTGCAGCCCTTCCCCATAGTAATATACCGTAAGACATTATGCTATGAAAGTAACTAAAATAGACCAGCCTCGCGGTATCTACATCAGTAAATTGACGAATTTTTCTAACAGCATAAGCTGCCGAACTTAACCGCCCCGCAAGTGATATTATATGAGGACCCCATTGTAACCTTGAGTCTAGCGTGATCCCCAGGAAAACCGTTTTGTCGACGAATTCTAGCTTCTCGCTTTTTAATATAATGTGACAATCATAACTTTTGACATTCGGCAAGACAAATTTTACACACTTAGTTTTTTTAGTTTTTAAAACTAAATTATTAGCAGTGAACCAATTCAGAACTTGCTGCAATGCATTATTTACGTCGAAAACGTTACTCGTACGTCTATTTATCTTAAAAATCAAAGAAGTGTCGTCAGCAAATAACACCATGTTTAGTTTGTTTTTCAATAGATGGGGTAAATCATTAATGTATACTAAAAATAAGAAAGGACCCAAAATTGAGCCTTGGGGTACCCCCATTTTCACGTTCAACCCCGACGAATTGACACCGTTTATTTGGACTAATTGCAGTCTATCATTCGGGTCTCCCTTGTTTGACCGAAAGGAATTTGACAAAATTTCACTTCCCAAAAAAATTTTCGCATAATTTCATTTGCCAAATTATTACTTAGCAAAAAATCTATTCACTTAAAATTGTAACGCAAACCTAATGTTTGGGAAATGAACGTTTAAACTATACTTGTTTACCAACTAGTACTTTTAACAATTTTTATTTAGTCAAATATTTCAGTTGGAATAACAGTATTTACGCAAAATCAAATAAGCCAAATATTTAGTATCGTCAGTTTTCAATTTACCATTTCTATTCAGTCAATTGCTTAGTCAATGACAAAAATTTGCATCATAAGTCATTTTCGCAAAATATACAAATTAAATTACAATGTGTCAGTACGATTACTATTTAAACAACAAAGACGACGGAGCCCCGCTGCGCGGGGCTCCTATTTCTGACTTCAGGGTCTAAAGTAACCTAACATGAAGGAGATGACGAGAGCTGAGTTCGCTCGCTTTGCTCGCTCACTTCAGCTCCCGTCATCTCCTTCGAACCTAACCTATCCGTGTCGGGGTGCCCTAAGCTCCCGAGCTCGCTTCGCTCGCTCTTGGACTAATTCATTGACCATAATTATCGAATTATCATTAATCTATCAAGCATGCTTACTATAATTCCCGAAAAATCTTATTTTTGACTTAATTTTTTTGTCTTAACAAATCATTTCACCAAACGTTTATTGTCTAAAGATTGTTTGCTATAATAAATCATTTGATTAAAGACCAAATGCCATAATGACATTATACTTGGTGATATTTTGCCAAGTAAAAATAGGACCAAATAAAAATATGCGTACTAAAATCATTCGACATATTGCAATGGTATAAAAAAAGGTTGGTAAAATTTGTTTGGGTAATAAAATTTTGTCAAAATCTTTTCGGCAAAACGGCAGGATCCCCTATCATTCAAATAGGATTTTACTAAACTTAATGCTAAAAGGCCTAGCCCGTAATGCTCAAGTTTCAAAAGCAATGTTTCATGATCAACGCAATCAAACGCCTTCGATAGGTCACAGAAAATACCTATGGCATCTTGCCCCTCCTCCCACGCATCAAAGATGTGTTTTAATAAGGTGACACCAGCGTCGGTTGTACAACGTCCTTTGGTGAAACCATACTGTTTCTCGTGTAGGATTTTATTCGTATTAAAATGAATGAGCATTTGATTTAGCATTATCTTTTCAAATACCTTGCTGAAAACCGGCAGCACGGACACTGGTCTATAATTATTTGTGTCTTTACTGTCCCCGGATTTAAAAAGTGGTATAACCTTACTATGTTTCATTAGATCCGGAAAGACTCCTTGATCTACACACAAATTAAAAATCAAAGCTAAGTACGGCGCTATAGTCTGAATAATGGAGGTACAAACTTTGATGGACATGCCCCATAGATCTTCGGTCAGTTTTACCTTTATTTGCTTAAAAGCCTTTATTACTGTTATTGGGTTTATATGTGAAAAGTGAAATTCAGTCGGGCAGGCTGAAACGTTAGCGTGTAATAAACCAGAAGCGAGCGACGGCGAAGAATTTAAGGGTTCAGTAGTTTTAATTGGGATGCTGGTAAAGAAATTTACAAATTCTTGAGCAACTTCTTTGTTATCTCTAATAAGTCCACGTGTAGTCTCAAGCGTGTAATCAGTATTATTTCTTTTGTTCCTGTTTGTTTCATTGTTTATAATTTTCCAAACCGTCTTAATTTTATTTTCTGCGAATTTAACCTTATTGCTAATGTATATAGCCTTAGCTAGTTTACACGTATTTTTAAAAATTCTTGAGTAAGTAGCAACATATTTACTAAAAATTTCAGTGTTAATATAAGGCTTAAGGCCATACAGCTCGTAAAGTCTTTCCCTACTTTTCCTGATTCCTTTTGTCGCCCAGTCACTGAATAAAAACTTAGGGCATATAGTTTTAGTTTTCTTCTTAAAAGTATTATTGAATTTTGTTTGAACAACTGAGAAAACATTCTTGTACAAAATATTACCATCATTCACTGTGAGGTCCTGATAACTTAACTTACCAATTAAAGTGCTGTTAAATTTATTTAATTTACCGGATGTTATTGGTCTGGATTGAATCTGCACTTGTTGTATTGGTATGCTGGACTCAAATGTTACCAGTAGCCCACTATGATCCGAAGGCAGACAATTCATAATGGCTTTGTTTAAGTATTCGCAGCAACAAAAAACATTATCAATACATGTAGCAGTAGTCACAGTTGTTCGGGTTGGTTCCTCAAACACATGCGACAAATTAAAAGATTTGAAGAGATTTAATAGTCTACTGCTATCTGAATTATTTTCTAAAATATTTATATTAAAGTCACCACAGATTATGACTAGTTTATTACCAGTTGCAAGTTTTGCCAGAACATCTTCCATCACTGACTCAAATATACAGTAGTTTTTATAATTTGGGGGTCTGTAAACGCACACTATAACATGCTTATCCAGCTCAACACAGGACAGTTCAACACTATGTTCAACTGATAGATCTACAATATCTTTACGAGGTTTTGATTTAATACCATTTTTAGGGTTCCGTAGCCAAATGGCAAAAAACGGAACCCTTATAGATTCGTCATGTCTGTCTGTCTGTCTGTCTGTCTGTCTGTCTGTCTGTCCGTCTGTATGTCACAGCCACTTTATTCGGAAACTATAAGAACTATGCTGTTGAAACTTGGTAAGAAGATGTATTCTGTGAACCGCATTAAGATTTTCACACAAAAATAAAAAGAAAACAATAAATTTTGGGGGTTCCCATACTTGAAACTAACACTAAAAATTTTTTTTTTCATCAAACCCATACGTGTGGGGTATCTATGGATAGGTCTTCAAAAATGATATTGAGGTTTCTAATATAATTTTTTTCTAAACTGAATAGTTTGCGCGAGAGACTCTTCCAAAGTGGTAAAATGTGTGTCCCCCCCCCTGTAACTTCTAAAATAAGAGAATGATAAAACTAAAAAAAATTTATAATGTACATTACTATGTAAACTACCAGCGAAAATTGGTTTGAACGAGATCTAGTAAGTAGTTTTTTTTTAATACGTCATAAATCGTAAACCGCAATTTACCTAGTACGGAACCCTTCGTGCGCGAGTCCGACTCGCACTTGGCCGGTTTTTGATTAATATAAGTGAACCTCCACGCAACATAACATTTCTGTTAAAACAGCTACCCACAGTATAATTTTCAAAATTAATAAGCATTGAATATTCCTTCAGCCAGAGCTCAGTAAAACAAATAATTTCAAACATTGTCTTTTCTAAAAACAGTTCTATTTCCAATTGCTTTGCAGAAAAACCTTGAATATTTTGATGGAATAATTTCAAAGAATTCTGCTTAGCCCCTTTTTTTAAATTAACTATGTGAGAGCAAGAAGGTACCTTCTTGTTGGTGGATTTACTCCTAACTATTTCGTTATTGGTACCCTCCGTTGTCCTACAAACTAGTTTAAATTATAAATATTAATAGCAGAATTGCTAACGTTATTAATGTTATTGACCTGTAAATTAGTATTACTACTAATATCAACTACAGTACATGACTTCGACATACTATTTATGTCTGAGTTTAAAGTAAATGATAATAGCCTCGCTATTTGACGTCTTAACCTAAGAGGCAGATACACTGTATTGCCTGTCGACTTTAATTTATCAACAAAAATGTTGATGTCAAAAAAAACTAATTTGTCACTGTAATGGCTGACAAGGAAATGAACTTGTTTATTCAACATATGAATATAATTATTTTGTCTACTAGTAGATTTTTCCAAATATGGAAAAGCACACAACATGATTTTATTGCAATTCAATTTTATCAACTCAGTTACACACTCAGTGATGTCATCTTTTTTTACATTAAATTGGTATCTGATTTATATACACTCTTTGTTACAGATTTCATGATATGCTTGTAAGATGACCCAGGCATACAATAATTCAAAGTCAAATGATTCTGATTGCTATTTAATAATTTTCCTAAACCTCTTCCAACACCATCTGTAAACATAACCGAATGAGACCCATGATTACTATCACTAGATGCAAAGGAAGCAGTCTCAGGCTGGTCTACTTGAGACATTTCCTGTGAAATATCAGTTATGTCTTGGTCTTGGTCAAAGACACCGACCTGAGACACCCTCTCAGCCTGGGCCGGGCCCTCCGTTGCCTCAGGCTGGACAGCCTTCAGGTTTGAGACTATCTGACAATTACATTGACACATCACCAACTCATTTGCGGCCAGAATGTGTTCTTTAATTTGTAACTGGGAGCTAACATATTTATTGTAAAGGGAGCCCAGTTTGTCCTCAAGTACCTGAATATCATTTTATAAACGCTGTGTGTCAATTTCATATATTTTTATGCTGGCTTCTAATTTTATCTGGTAATTGTTTAATTTATTAAGCAGGTCAACACGTTCTTTTCTGAGTGGAATGTTTTTTATGAAAAGTTTGTGTTGTTTCCTGTATTGGGTATAATTTCTAATTATTTTATTAAATTTTGCATACTTTTTCAGTTTTTTATGACTAACTTTATACCTATTTGTCTCATTTAATAAGGAATCTTCAGTCAGGTCAATAGTGGTTATCGAATGAGGTTTACTATTTGATTTTATTAGTTCACTATATAAATGGCATGTTTCCTGTACCTGATTACATGACTGTTCTTTTTGCAAATTCTCAATTTGACAATTAGCATGAGCCAATTCATCTTCTAGGTCCCTAACTTTACCTAAAGCCTCCTCATACAAATCACTACAACTATGGAAACCATCCGTGACTACCCGCAGTTGGTCGCATTCATCAACAACATTTTGATATTGCTGACTCAGCACCACTAGCTCCCGCTTAAGGCTTGTGTTTTTAGAGATGACATTCTGCACTTCTACTTCACAATCATCTCTCTCCTGCAACATTGCCTGACATTGATGTTGCGATTCTTTCAGCTCTTTGAGTGCTGTTCCTAGTTTCAATTCCAAGTCCTGAGCAGTAGCCTTACGTGTCATCATAGGCATGGTTTCGGGATAGTTTACTGAAAATAGAATTAAAGAACAGATGAGAACCCAATGAATAGATAAAAGACAGAAAACCTTGGAAATGGAGGGAAGTAACAAATACAAAAAAAAAATATAAAAAAATTGGTAACAATAAAATGAAAAAAGTTAGTTTAATGCTGAAGCGAAATAAGGTAGGCTGCTGAATTGGCTTGAAAAGTTTTTTGCTTTTGATTGCCTTTCAGCATTACTTTTATTTAATGTGGGTAGCGTGCCCAAAATAAGAATGTATGATTTATTGCAGTTCAATAGTTTAACTATGCAATAATCATAAGCGTTTGGTAAAAGTAGAGGATAAGAATCAGTTAATAAAACTAATTAAATGGGCCTAATGTTGATTTTGTTTCGTTTTCTACGCTGTCAACGAAACGATTTACAAACACTACAGAGTGTTAAATTAGCAAAATTGTTTCGTTAAAAACTAAGGGAGAGCGTATTACAAAGTTAATTAATATTGTGTGCTATAATTATAAAAACGTAAGTAAACAATACTCCCCGTTTAATGCCGTAGTTCGGTCGTCAGCTGTTCGATAGGTTACCGGTCGACATCCGGAGCAAAAACTCTTATTTAACTTGATAGTTCGCCAGGAAAACAATAATCCTAAGTATTTATGCCGTTTTATTATGTTTTTACTTGTAATTACACACTAATTTCACTTAAATAATAATTAAATCTAATTTTAAAATACGGAGAACAAATTTGACATGTCACTTCGCTCAGTGTTGCCAGTTTATCATTTAAGTCCAAACCCACCAATCCAGTTGTAACCCACATTGACCGCTGTTTGACCTTGACAATTAGCTGGGCCTATACAAATAAGGCCGGATGACCTTCGACCTCAGGCCTTCCATAAATAATGAGCAGTTCCCAATAAGTGCGGTTGTTGGGCCTAGCTACCAATTAAATTGCTAAATGAGCGGGACAAGGGCCGACTATAATAATTGTGTTAGTCAAACTGTGGTCCATATTTTGATTAATATAGAATTTTAATGTGTTTATTTGTGGGCGGGACGGAGGGTTAGCAGCATAAGACTGCCAAAGCTGCTAAACGAAAGAAAAATAAAGAATAATAAATTGTTTATACTGCAGACAAAAAGATTAATTGAATACGCTTGCAGGATATTTACCTCCAAGCAGCTGTGGTAACTTTCTTACAGCTACTTAAGACGACGACTAACGCCAACGACCTTGAGGGAACAAAACGCGCACTCGTTTCACACCCGTGCGATCCGAAATTTAGTAGTTTTTTGTACTTTTCTTATTATTCTATGACTTTAAAAAAAAAAGCTTCAAATCAAAATGTAGATAATTAAATTATCTTTGATATGGTGTCAATTTCATTAAAATACGCCCAGCGGTTTTGTTGTGATTGTCGTGTTTTTTCCGTTTTAGACATAACTTTACAAATTAATTACACTATGTTATACGAATAAAACTCAAAATTTGATCGGATGAAATTATTAAAAAAATGATCTTATATAACATATATTTTTCCAATAAATTACGACTAGCCGTTTAGACGTGATTCTCATTTAAAATCAGCTACTCAAGGGAATTTCAGGAAGTTTTGATAGATCTTAAATAACAACACAAGTTGTAACAACAGTCACTTTGCCGAGTTTTTGAATTAAGGATTTGAATTTAAGTGTCAAACTCTACAAAAGCCTCTGACAGGTTTTCATGCTCAGTTATAAAAATCCGCCTTCAAACATTGCCATAAATGTAAAGTTTGACACGTTCTTAATTACAAATTTTCAGTTAATTTACTGGTTGTAACTGATGAATACTCATCATCATTCTGCTCTTGTCCCATATCCTAAAAAAACTATCAACAACTATGTTGATGTACCTACCTCGGAGTTTAGTAACTGTATCCAACTACGAAAATTTATCTTGTGAAAATAAACTTATTCATTCCATATATTTTAATTACATTATAAGCAATAAAGGTTATTCACCTTCTGAACGATGTTTTAGTTGTAAAACGTGAGGTTTATATCATTTGTCGAATCAAAATATATTGTGGAAACAAATCAATGAAAAACTTTTTACAAAAAAATAAACCGACATCAAAAGCATAACACTAAAAAATTCAAAATTACTTTCGTTTCGGCAGTCGTAATCACTAAAAAATAAGCAAGGTCTATAGTACGGTACCCAAAGGATTAACAAAGTAACTCAATATATACTTTCGTGCTGTCGATCGCCAAGAAGTTCGGTTGCATGTTCCTTAGCTTGAAAACTGTAAAACCGATTTTGAAGAAACTTGCACATTTATACGTTGAAAGAACTCAATCCAAGAAAAAAAGAATGATCACGATCCGATAAGTAGTTTCGGCGAAATGCGTTGACAAAAATACATACAAACATGGAGTGACATATGTAAATATTGTGCAGTTCCATCAATATTACATACATACGTATCGAATTGATTACATTCTGTTTTTTGAATTTGGTAAAAATAACTAATAGTGTTTATCAAGACCTTAATATACTTAACGGAACTTTCAGTAAATAAAAGACTTCTTAATCAGATCAGTATGTACTATCAGAGATCACATTCAACAAACAAAAAAAGACTTACATAATTATGCCAACTTACTAATTCAACATTATTATGCTCTTTTAAAAGTAAATTCTAAAGTTCGCTTGCCTTGAAAACATCTTATTTGCTTTGCTCTATGCAGCGGTGGGTGGATTTTCAAATAAGATATCTTTTACTGCAGTTCCGTGAGTCCACCCCGTCGTTGCGCTGTCATCTGATAAAGCATTTAGACTGTCCTCGACTTTTTGTGAACGTACAGACTAAACGCGCCTTCGAATTGCCGGAAGAAATTGCAATGATTCACCCTAAAATTGCTATACCCCGCCAATTATAAAGAGGCGAAAAGATAAGCAGTAATGTCTTACTCCAGATTACTAGAATAAGAATTTGAAGTGGAATATTTATCATACTCCACTTTAGCTTGAAATGCTGTCAAAATTTAGTTCTAAAGTCCAAATTGCCAATTCAGGCATCGGCCGTTAGATTCAATTAAATTATAGGGTATAAGGTTTGTTACGCACTATATCCGATCCGTGTTCGTGAAATTTTGGTTCCGAAGTAGTCGTAGTACTTCTTGTAGGGAAGCTTGCGCACTACATCCGAACTCCATCCGTCATAATCTATACTAATATTATAAAGCTGAAGAGTTTGTTTGTTTGTTTGAACGCGCTAATTCAGGAACTACTAATTGGAATTGTAAAATTATTTTTGTGTTGGATAGTCCATTTATCGAGGAAGGTTATAGGCTATAGAACATTACGCTACAACCAATAGGAGCGGAGCATAAATGAAAAATGTACCAAAAAGGAGAAAAAATATTCCTTTTTGAGAGCTTCCGTTGCGTGTTCTGCGTAAACGGTTTAAGTAACGAAACAATCATGTATTTAGGGTAGGTAGGGTGGATGGGTAGGTAGGTAGCCAGTTGACAGGAGCGAATCCGCGTGGGACAGATAGTTTGTCATACATAAGAACATTTTGAACTCGGAACTCAAATCAAGGACACGGATCACGGACACGGTCATGTAGTGTGTGTAATGACGGATAGAGTTCGAAGTGCGTAAGCTTACAGTACTACGGCTACTTCGGAACCAAAATTTCACGGACACGGATCGGATGTAGTGCGTAACCGCCCTAAGCCAGTGCTGCTAAACTACGTGTGATTTTTTGTCAAGTGTGGTATTTTTTATTTAACAAATGCAGTTATGGAGATGTGGTTGTTCTATACCTACAACTCTGCCTAATCTTTCGGCAAATAAAGACATGACGTTTTCTTTGTTATTTGGAATTTCTGCAATAAACATTAACAAACATGGAGATGAGAAAGAATTTCTGGAAAAGTATTGTGTTTTAAAATTAATACCATGTAACAATACTGTAAGATTCTTCGTTAAAACCTTACAAATTCGCTTTAAAAAGAGAATATCTGCTTTTGGCATGAATGGGAGTAAAAATAAAGTTTTCAAAGTGACGCGCCAGTATTTGTGTAGTTTTTCTTTATGCCAGTGTTTACCGGCTCTGCAGAACGCTTTGCTTTGAGAGAGTTATGATAGTTGGAGGCTCTTGAGCTAGCGTGGGTCTTATTTATGTCATTTACGTTATTTTAGTAAATGAAGTCTCTCTTTATTTAAATAGATGATCGTGTTTGTGTGTGTTGTTATAGGCATTGTAAAAACATTTATTGCCAGCCGCCGATTTCTGTATTAAATTAACCGAGTTTAGGTTGACGACGTAAATAACGCGCTACGGCAGGTACAGGATTGATTCACTGCCAATAATTTAGTTTTAAATGGTAAAAAAACCAAATGCGTAAAATTTTCCTTGCCAAATGTCAAAAGTACTGATTGTGACATTATATTAAACAAGGAGAAGCTCGACCTAACTTGAAATTCTCAATTCAGAATCATTATTATTTTTAAGACTAACATCGACATTCATAAGGTAAATCGTAGCCGAAAAAGAAAAAAATGTGTCTTGTAAAAATGTTGCTTTTAAACACAAACCTCAAGTCAGTAAATAAATACATTTTGATATACACTTTTTAAGTACTACTTCAGTAAGCCAGTCGACTGGCTCAAGTAGACTCGCACAAGTATCTGTCTAGATCAAACGCACCCCGTCGCGTGAGACAGAGGGTGGAGGTCGATGACCCCGCACACCAAAGCAGACAAACCTAATGCTATACATAAAATAACTTCTACTTAACTTATAATACCCGTTTGTATTAATTACGGTTGTTGCCAAGGTGTTTTCTTCGATTGTGTAGTAAACTGATTTTAGTTATTTTTAGATATAAGTTTCCTTTTTAATGGTTTTTTATCTATATTTATTTATCAATTATAGACGACTTACAGCTAAAACAAACAGAATAAAAAATTGTATGTGAGACTGACAGCCAGTTAAAATTCTTCACTTCTGAAAATAGATTGGAAAGAAAAAAAGAAAGAATTTTGCTGCATTGTTCATTATACATTAGAACAAGTAGCCTGTCCAAATGCCCAGAATAGTCCATTAAATTGTTCTAAATGCAGTAATAACAAAAGAAATCATTTCTCTTGCTCAAAAAGTCAGTCATTGAGCGTACCAGAGCAGCTCTAAAATATTAGTTCAATACATATGAAATTGACGCTTTTTAAGGGTGGAACATAAAGTCGTTTTTTTTTAATATAATATATATATACAATGATATTATGGTCTTTGAATAGCAAATAAAGACAAAATTGCGTTTCTATGTAAAGACAAAAGTGGTTTTATTTCGATTCATAAAGTTGAACTTATATCATACCGTACATTTCTAATAACAAAGTAACTAAGTGCTTACCTGTGAAGACAAAAGAAACAACATTTAATGCCTTTATTTCAGGTCTTTTTATATTCTAACAAATAAACTAACAATATGGAAAAATTCTCCTCTCAATAGACTTAACCACAGATAAAATAAAAACTACATGACATAACTAAATTAATTGTCACTCCTGTCAGTTGTGACACAATGAGCGGTGACGCGGCAAATTCAAATTTAAGAAAATCATATGAGTGAAGTGATTTTCTTTACATATATTTAATCAAAGTATGTACCATTGCTATCTATGCACTTTTGCCATCTCATAGGTAGTTCATTGATCCCTTTACTAAAAAAACCATTCGGACGGGTAAAACCTTTGAAGGCGCTTTGAACTGCCCCCTCGGGGTTGAATTTTATCCCTTGCAAGAAGTTATCCAAATTTCGAAAAAAATGGAAATCTTTTTGAGCATGGTCCGGGGAGTACGGTGGATGTCTTAGACATTCCAATTGAAGCTCCTCTAATTTGGTAGGCGTCTGTTGTGCAGTGTTTGGTCTAGCGTGGCCCTGAAGCAGCTTTGGCCTAGAGCGATTGACCAGCCTCGGCTGTTTAGCAGCTAGCTTTTCCATCATGGTTTGCAGTTGCTGACAATAGACATCTTCCGTAATCGTCTGGCCAGATTTAAGAAAGCTGTAGTGAACGACACTGGCAATAGTCCACCAAACGCTCACAAGTATTTTTTTTATTGAGTAAATTTTCGCTTGGGGCAGGATTTGGCTGGTTCGCCAGGGTTCAGCCATTGCGATGAGCGTTTCCGATTATTGTACAGGATCCACTTTTCATCACAGGTAATGATTCGATTTAAAATCACTTCATTATTGTGCCGGTTGAGTAATGTAACGCAGCAGTCGACGCGCGTTTGTCGGTTTGCTGCACTCGATTCATGAGGTAACCACCTTTCAAGCTTTTTCACCTTCCCAATTTGCTTCAAGTGGATTAAAACAGTTTTATCACTAACACCGCAGCCTGCAGCTAACTCAGACGTGGTTTGCGATGGATCCGCTTCTACAATAGCCTTCAATTCTTCATTATCATCTTTGGTCTCCGGCCGTCCACGGGGCTTGTTCTGCAGGTCAAAATTTCAAGAACGAAAACGTTGGAACCAAAAACGCACTCTGTTTTCTTTTGCGACACCGTCATACACATCATTAATCCTTCGAGCCGTTTCTGGTGCCAAGGTGGAACTCGAACTCGTAAATAACGCGATATTTCAAGTTTACCATTTTGTAAACTGACTGGCGGCAAGAAAATACCAAAAGATAAAAAACAAATGAATTACGGTTTTCCAAACACAAAAGCATGAGTAAATAGCTGTATTTATTTAAAATTGGAATTCCAAACCAAAGAGGAGATATTTGAGATCAAAGTGGCCAGTACGACAAAAAGCCAATTTCATAGGTAAGGACCTATGTTTTCCTCTAGAGGAAAAGTTTTATTTTTATTTTTTTTGTTACTAACGAGCCTACAACAAAAACGAAAAAGTATTTATTCATAAGTAGAATAATCATGAATAAAGACTCGACATATTACTGTTTCATTAAAAAAAACACATTTTGTTTTTGAAAATTGAACTGAAAACGACGATCTCTTCGGTAGAACGCGTGCATTGCGTTGCAGCTACAGAAGAAATAAAAAAAAAGGTATTGGCGCGAAATCTTTAAAATTTTTCTCTAATTAAAAATTGAATTGGTGACCGTAATTCATTTCACCATATTGAGAATGGAGATCCTAATTTGCAGATGGAAGATAGAGGAAAAGAAATAATTTTCAATCTGTTGCCGTCAAGATCACACAGCTTTTATTTAAATATTTTCAAAAAGTTTATGAAATGGAGAACTGAAAAACAAGTGGATTCACATGTGGAAGGGGTTATTCTTAGTAGGGGGGTTAGGGGTTAGTATATTGATGAACTTTACAAAAATATCAAAGTTCAACCCTTTGGAGCACCAATTCAATGTTACAAACAACTACAAAGACAAGACAAATTAATGTCAATAAAAAGAAATATGTAAATTTAAAATAAACTGCTACCTAAATCGTAGTAGTACGTTTTATTGGATTATTTTATTTTCTCGCAATCGTAGTAAAAAGTATAGAGTAACACATGGCGCTAAAACCCATTTTAGCTCAGTTTCTAATTACTCACTTGCTAAAGCTCTACCTCTACAGAGAGCAGTGGTGGCCGAGAGCAGTGGTGGCCCAGTGAGAGCAGTGGTGGCCCTGTGAAAGCAGTGCTGGCCCAGTGAGAGCAGTGGTAGCCCAGTCAGAGCAGTGGTGGCCCAGTGAGAGCAGTGGTGGCCCTGTGAAAGCAGTGGTGGCCCTGTGAAAGCAGTGGTGGCCCTGTGAAAGCAGTGGTGGCCCCGTGAAAGCAGTGCTGGCCCAGTGAAAGCAGTGGTGGCCCAGTGAGAGCAGTGGTGGCCCAGTGAGAGCAGTGATGGCCCTGTGAAAGCAGTGCTGGCCCAGTGAGAGCAGTGGTGGCCCTGTAAAAGCAGTGCTGGCCCAGTGAAAGCAGTGGTGGCCCAGTGAGAGCAGTGGTGGTCCAGTGAGAGCAGTGGTGGCCCTGTGAAAGCAGTGCTGGCCCAGTGAAAGCAGTGGTGGCCCAGTGAGAGCAGTGGTGGCCCAGTGAGAGCAGTGGTGGCCCAGTGAGAGCAGTGGTGGCTCAGTGAGCAGTGGTGGCCCAGTGAGAGCAGTGGTGACCCAGTGAGAGCAGTGGTGGCCCAGTGAGAGCAGTGGTGACCCAGTGAGAGCAGTGGTGGCCCAGTGAAAGCAGTGGTGGTTCAGTGAGAGCAGTGGTGACCCAGTGAGAGCAGTGGTGGCCCAGTGAAAGCAGTGGTGGCCCAGTGAAAGCAGTAGTGGCCCAGTGAAAGCAGTGGTGGCCCAGTGAGAGCAGTGGTGACCCAGTGAGAGCAGTGGTGGCCCAGTGAGAGCAGTGGTGGCCCAGTGAGAGCAGTGGTGGCCCAGTGAGCAGTGGTGGCCCAGTGAAAGCAGTGGTGGCCCAGTGAGAGCAGTGGTGGCCCAGTGAGAGCAGTGGTAGCCCAGTGACAGCAGTGGTGGCCCAGTGAGAGCAGTGGTGGCCCAGTGAGAGCAGTGGTGGTCCAGTGAGAGCAGTGGTGGCCCAGTGAGAGCAGTGGTGACCCAGTGAGAGCAGTGGTGGCCCAGTGAGAGCAGTGGTGGCCCAGTGACAGCAGTGGTGGCCCAGTGAGAGCAGTGGTGACCCAGTGAGCAGTGGTGGCCCAGTGAGAGCAGTGGTGGCCCAGTGAGAGCAGTGGTGGCCCAGTGAGAGCAGTGGTGGCCCAGTGAGAGCAGTGGTGACCCAGTGAGAGCAGTGGTGGCCCAGTGAGAGCAGTGGTGGCCCAGTGAGAGCAGTGGTGGCCCAGTGAGAGCAGTGGTGGCCCAGTGAGAGCAGTGGTGGCCCAGTGAAAGCAGTGGTGGCCCAGTGAAAGCAGTGGTGGCCCAGTGAGAGCAGTGGTGACCTAGTGAGAGCAGTGGTGGCCCAGTGAGCAGTGGTGGCCCAGTGAAAGCAGTGGTGGCCCAGTGAGAGCAGTGGTGGCCCAGTGAGAGCAGTGGTGGCCCAGTGAGAGCAGTGGTGGCCCAGTGAGAGCAGTGGTGGCCTAGTGAGAGCAGTGGTGGCCCAGTGAGAGCAGTGGTGGCCCAGTGAGAGCAGTGGTGGTCAAGTGAGAGCAGTGGTGGCCCAGTGAGAGCAGTGGTGACCCAGTGAGAGCAGTGGTGGCCTAGTGAGAGCAGTGGTGGCCCAGTGAGCAGTGGTGGCCCAGTGAAAGCAGTGGTGGCCCAGTGAGAGCAGTGGTGGCCCAGTGAAAGCAGTGGTGGCCCAGTGAGAGCAGTGGTGACCCAGTGAGAGCAGTGGTGGCCCAGTGAAAGCAGTGGTGGCCCAGTGAAAGCAGTGGTGGCCCAGTGAAAGCAGTGGTGGCCTAGTGAGAGCAGTGGTGGCCCAGTGAGAGCAGTGGTGGCCCAGTGAGAGCAGTGGTGACCCAGTGAGTGCAGTGGTGACCCAGTGGTATCGGCCGCGACTTACAAGTTGTGGGTCGTGGGTTCGAACCCAGGCAGGCGCTTTACTTTCTGTAAATTATTTCATCACCACTGCTCTCAAAACGGTGAAGGAAAACATCGTGAGGAAACCGGTATGTCTTAGAACCAAACGTTCGAAGACATGTGACATCCACCAACCCGCACTGGGCCCGCGTGGTGGATTACGGCCCATTACCTCTCACAGGAGGCCTGTGTCCCAGCAGTGGGAACAATTAATAGGCTGATGATGATGTGATGTGAAAGCTCTACCTCGTACATAATGGATCACTTTAGCCCCTTGTATTATAATCTACTATTTGCAATTTCTTTCACCAATTTGACTGCTTAATCGATAACTCATTTGCATTATTGTCAATCTCCTCTTTTTTGCTAAACATGCTAAAGTTCTTACGTTCTTCTTCTTCTTCTGTTCTTATTTTTTTCTTAAATTCTTAATTTTAAACCAGGTATTACATTTTACAAATTCCAAGTTATGTAAATTAAACACATAAAGAAACTAGTTATTAGTAAATAAACATTAATAACAAAAATACAAAACTATTGTTGTGGCTAGTAAGAATAAAGTTCGTAAGATCCAATTATTTTTCTTAGTATTGTTGATTGTACGTGTGTAGAAATAATATATATGAACATGAAACATATTATTAACTCAAAGTAGAATTAACTCAAAGAACAACTTTCTTGATCGAAAGTTCGTTCTAGTGATTAGTTAGGTAAAACTGTAAAAAGTCTCATAGTTAAACCCCAAGTTATTTCCACTTGAACTTAATCGTCAATCGTCGCATCAGTCCGCATTGTAGTATTCAACCCTCACCCTCTTTTCAGGGGCATCTATCTATACATTCTATATATTGTGGTTACCGGGACAAATTGCCATCTTTCTGAGTTGCGACGAAAGAGTGAGGGATGATTTCAAGTACAGTGATCTTGGATAGTTATTGATCAGAGGGTGCATTAATGTTTAATCAAAATGAGTGGCGATATATTACTTTCATCATCATCAGCCTTTTAATTTCCCCGCTGCTAGGACACAAGCCTCCTCTATGTGAGAGGAAAGTATGTATATTACTTTCCTGGAACGAAATTAAAAACCAGTTAAATTATTAGCTGAGGCTATAATAACTCTCGGTTAGCTTCACTATGAGGTACGCTACCCTGTTCGACACACTGGAGACTTCCACAACGTTGCCACAGATAGATTTGTTAACCAGGAACCCGACACCGCCTTGGATAGCTGGTCTCCTTCTCGGAAATACATAAGGTGTCCCGATTCATGAGTTATTGTGTCCTACCCCTCTCTTCGGACTTCGCACAACCCCAGAATGTGCCACCTTACATTTTCGAGCTCCTGTTCGAGCTGCACGAGGTGTTCGTCGAGCCGTAACGTGCGTCCGTTGTACGTAGCCAAGATCAGTTGGGTTTTTTGATTTTGGCGGCCGTAGTACGTAACCCGGAGATTCTTCGCACCCCGAGTGCCCTGCCGCTACCGTGACCGCCGCCATAATCAGCAATAACAGCAGGGCGGCCGGGAACTGGGGGCCGTGGTTTCTTTTGACTGGTCATTGGAGGGTTTGCCCATAATCGCCACGCTGGGCATGCGGGTTGGCGATCGCAGATCGCAGTTTCTCGCACTGGTGACGCTGCTGCCCGTCACCAGTCTGTGCCATTTAACTGCGAAGATTTGTTGAAATGGTTATACCGCCATTTGTCGGTTGTCGTCAGAGCCTCGTTTGTGGATCAGCAGGATGCACCACGAGCAGGTGAGGTTGACTTGGGGCGCTAAGTTTGCGAGTGCGCCCCCTTACATCCCGGATTACATCAGGAGTTATCAATGTACGTTATTTATTATTTTATTATCTGACACCCGCGTGGAATTTGTACTTCAGAATCAGAATCAGAATGCTTTATTTGTAAACATAGTTCAAATTACAACAGTGTGCGAGATGTTACAGTTAGGTAGATCCTCTATGTTTTGCATTGAGGTGTACAAATTTATTTATTTATTATTGTCATGTTTAAAATACAATCGGTTACATGTCATATTAATGAAAATGTCAAACGAAATTCGAAAATCGACAAAATAGTTGAGGTGATGCACAATTTTCTGAAGCAGTAATTATGGTATTGACGTCCAAATATTCCTGTAGTGAGTAATAGCATTTATTTATCAAAAAAATCTTAAAAGTTCTGTTTTGATACTCATACTTCCTCGGATATCTTTATAAATTCGTTACTAGCTCGCCAGCCGCGGCTCTGCCCGCGTGGTATGAGTACTTCACCCAATATCTTTATAAAGATAGCTTAGGTGTTATTCTGATGTATAACTACATTTCTGTAAAGTTTCATCAAATCCGTTCAGTAGTTTTTGCGTGAAAGAATAATAAACATCCATCACAAAGTTCATATTTATTTTAGTATGGATCGTAGGAAGTTTTCATTTATTTGTTAATACACATTAATACTTGATTTCAAAAGCTATTAACAGCAGCTATAAGTAGAACTGCTATCGAAAGGTCGTAGGTTGAAGTCCTCGCTGAACTATTGAAGTAAATCCATTTAGTCATGGACAATTAACATACATATTTAAAGAGCCCGAAGTTTAACCGGATATCCATAATAAATGTAGCGCCAATGAACACTGTTTTATTTTAAAAAGGTCCTGGAATTGTTTGTGGTAATGAGTTTAACGGTTCGTTTACTTTACTCTGAGGGCATTTTTATATGCAAAATGTTTTGGTAACAATATATTTTACAACTACAAAAAAGGAGGTAATCAATAAGACACGTAGGTATGTAATATTGTTGGAATTGCCCAATTTTCACATAATATGATACCTTCTCTTACAATTTTTGGGGCTGGAACTGGATAGGGACATGTCATGGAAAACTCACACTGAAAGTGTATGTGAACGCCTGAGTCAGCATTCATATGCTTTACGGACTCTCGCAAAGGAGGTACACCAAAAAGTTTTGGTTACGGCGTATCATGCTTATGTTACATCAACGCTGCGCTACGGTATTATATATTGGGGTAACTCCACGAACATGGAGACGGTGTTTAGAGCGCAAAAGAGGTGTGTTAGGGCAATATGTGGTATTCAGAGCACGGAAAGTTGTAAACCATTTTTCCATATTTACGAATATTAACAGTACCCTGCCTGTACATATACGAGGTGGCTCTATTCGTAAAAACAAACTTGCACTTGTTTCAAACATTACACAGCACGCGACATAAAATATGATAAGCGGTAGACAGCACAAAAAAGCGGTATTCCATAAAAACTTTCGGAATATTATAAATTGCATATCAAATAAATAATCGCCTATCAATACATACTCATCATTTGCATTCTTATTTACATCTAATAACTTACTTCACTACAAATAAATTGAATGTTTAACAAAACTCAAACTGCAGATAAAACGAAATTATACATCAATATAACATTACTTTTTTCCTCATAATGCAATACTGTTAAATTTATTTTTGTACAAAAATACTACATACATAGCATAAATACTGACTGCACAGCAAATTTTCCATATTTCATAGTCTATTTTAGTTGATCTACGAATAAATTATGGTCAAAGAATCAGTCCAAGAGCGAGCGAAGCGAGCTCGGTAACTTAGGGTACCCCGACACGGACAGGTTAGGTTCACGAACGAGATGACGGGAGCTGAGTTCGCTCGCTTTGCTCGCTCACTTCAGCTCCCGTCATCTCGTTCGTGTTAGGTTACTTTTCACCCTGCAGACAGAAATAGGAGCCCCGCGCAGCGGGGCTATGTCGACTTATTCGAAAAATCACTGTACGCTGCGAAAATAAATTGTACTGTGTTTAGTGATATTTTGAGTTGAATATTTTGCTGTGCAATCAGTAATTTTGATGGGAATTCGGAATCATAATGCGTAGAAAAAGGATATTTTTTGATTTGCGTTTAAATAATACCCAAAACTTTCTCGGAATGGCACCGCAGATTTATAACAAACTACCTAATTCTTATTAAATCTTAACGATATAAATAATTTTAAAAAGCAACTTAATAATTTTCTGATGCATAAGACATACTACACAATAAGTGACTACCTGTCAGATAGAAATGTGTGTGTACAATAATAATACATATTGTTAAGGTGAATACTTGGGTCCGATTTGTTTTATTAAATTATTTTATTTTTATTTTGTTATTTCTGTATTGTTCATTTGACATTGCTTACTTATGAATTTGAATTTGTGACATTGTATAACTTATTAGTTTTGAATTTATGACATTGTAATAACTTTTTAGTATTGAATTTATGAAATTTTATAACTTAAAAGTTTTGAATTTATGACATTGTATATTCATATTCATATTTATTTATTTGCGCAAACATGTGTACACATACAAGAATACAATAACGTGCATGCAAGATAACATAAAGAAAAAAAACACAGGTTCAGACATGTTTGCCACGTATTGTGGCGTGCAAATATGATGATTGATAATCAATAATTCAAGTCAATAATTCATTTCAGCCATTATCATTAAATTTCAACAGCTAATGAAAACGTAATTACAAATAAAACTCTATGTCAAAATAAATTCTACAGTCAGAAAAGCATTAATATTATAGTATAATTATTGTAGAACGTCATGAAGTCAAATTCGAATAATAAAAATTTATTACAATAAATCAAAAAATGACATAATTTATCTGTTAAAAAATCTGAGACAGTATAATAACATTTTTGACATAGGAGAATTTTTAATTTTTGCTTAAACAAATCAAGAGGATTTTTTTTTAGCTCCTGCGGCAACTTATTATAAAGGACTGGTGCCATATGAAAAATACTCTTATACATTAAGGCAGTATTAGTTCTACGAACATAGAGACAACTTTCATCTCGTTGAGTACGATTGTATGCTTTAGATGCTAACACAAAAAGTTCTGGATTCTGTTTCACAAAGACAGTTACTTCAAATATATACAGTGAAGGCAATGGTAAGATACTGTACTCTTTAAAGAAAGGCACACAACTCTCAATAGATTGCAAACCGAACATAGCCCTAACGCACCGTTTCTGTGCCTTAAAAACAAGATCTTTGTTGGTGGAGTTGCCCCAAAAAATTATACCATATCTGAGGACAGACGCAACAAGCCCATGATATGCAATTATGAGTGTTCTAGAGTTTACTTTATATGCAAGTTCATGTAAAGCAAAAACTGATCGACTCACTCGCTTGCACAATTGTTCAATAACGTATTAACTTAAATTTATGACATTTAATAGGGTATTATTTTGACATTATGACATTGTTTATAGTATTAATTTGAATTTATGACATTAATTGGGTATTAATTTATGGGATTTTGTAAGGTATTAATTTGAATTTATGAGCATGTGTAATTTTAATGATAATTTTGCATGCCTAAATTGGTGCAACACAGTGGACTGCGCATTCACTTGACATCTGGAAATGTTTGAATATGTACTGTGTTGAGCAATAAATATATTTGAATTTGAATTCTCTAATTGGGTTTCTAAATATGTGTGCCAAATTTCATAAGTTTATGTATGTATGTTTAAATGTTTTTCCACGCATCTCACCGAAACTACTTAATCAGATCGCGACCATATTTTTTTTATTGGATTAGGTATTGAGTTATTATGGTTTTTTTTGTCAATCTTTTTGGTACCTTACTATAGAACCTGCTCGTTTCATAGTGATGGTGTACCAAAACTAAAAAAAGGAAAAATAAAAACTTTTCACAAAAAATAAACCGACTTCCAAAGCAAACATTAAAAAGAGCAAAAACAACTTTCATTGCGAAAGTCGGTGTCAAAAAACGACAAAAACATTATTAGTTTATTTTTGTATTGTTTTTGATTAATTTACTATTTCTGTCTGAATCCTTGAAATTGACGTCAGGCTTTTTGTAATAGAACTGTAAAGTGGACAGAAAGCCTTGCGGCAGACGAACTAGACCTAATTGGACTAATGGTCTACACTAATTCGGTACCCTGGACCGGAGCAGCAGGGAGACATGGAATGCTGTATCCAGCAATGAGATGATACAGCCTGACAGAAACCAGTCAGTAAACTGAATGACATTATCATAGCAAAAACTCCGAGTAGAACCACTTCATCAAGGACTCCTAAATTAAAACTCTCACAATTACATTCGAAAGACAACTAAAAAATAATAACGATTACAAATGATTGCACTTCAAGAAAAAAAGATTGCTTCTTATACAAGAACAACTTCAGTAAGACAGACTAATTGAAATGGATGGAAAAAAAAAATTGAAAGAAAACGTCTGGTAGAACGTCTCGAATCTCGATCTACCAGATATCAGAATAGTCTTGTTTAAGATCCTGTCTGTCTTTTTTGCTGTCGATTTCAGAAATTCAGTCTATATTGGAAGGGTCTGCCTCTGCCTAGATCTGATTGGCCCGTAATCTGATAGATTTTATTTCTGTGTAGTTGGCTGGGTTAGAAATTGTTGGTTTATATTTTGGGATGTTCCGTAATGTAATTTTTCTTATAAAATAGGATTCGATATGCCGATTTATGTTAGAATTATTTTTCGGTCTTGTGATATTTATAAGCTTTTGGTAAGATCCTGAAAATCGTTCGGGTAATTATTTAGTTTGTAAAGTGATTAACAGGCAACTGTTTATGTGATAATTAGGTATTCTAAAAGTCAAGAAACGTCAATTTGGCATGCGATAACGAAAATAACACTTTCTTTTTTGTCTATATTACTGATTAGGCCTTTGTATAAAACCTAACGGTCTACCTGTTTTAAATAGATAGCTCTATTTGTATAAATGTAAAGTTAATAAAAGAAATCTACATAGTTCAATGTGCTCGTATGTTTAATTCAAAGAATTTAATCTCACCATTCCAGTATATATATCAACGCAAAGGAAACGTCTGTGAGACCGACTTCAAAAGATTAATAAGTAAAAGATGTTCCGTACATCTGTTCTTCATTATTTCCGCCGTCAATTTTGTACCATCCTGTTTATATGAACAGGTACATGTTACTAACAGTAAGGAAATACGGATAATTTTAAAATGCCTGGGTCATAAATAAACTATGTATAGAATTTTAGTCAGATTTTTGCAAGAATTGTTTTTTTTAATGAGACTTACAAACACGCTTTAATAGAAAACCAAACTAAAAAGTTGTAATACATTTAAATTAAAAATGGTATTATTAACAAAAACATATTATTTTATCAAAAAACGTGGGGTGCTTTATAAGATGCTAGCTGTTCCCCGCGGCTTCGCTCCCGTGGGCCACCCCTGGACCAGTTTTCGGGATAAAAAATAGCTTATGGCACTCAGGAATAATGTAGCTTCCTATTGGTGAAAGAATTTTTTAAATCGGTCCAGTAGTTTCGGAGCCTATTCGGTACAAACAAACAAACAAAAAAATCTTTCCTCTTTATAATATTGGTATAGATTTTCAAAATGACTACTAACAATTGACATGAAACAACCCACGCTTTTTACAATTGAGTACATTTTTTTGTTAACAACACTATTTAAAAAAAATATTTTCTACTTTTTTGTTTGGTTTTCTATTAAAGCGTGTTTTTTTAGTTTTGGAACTATTTTTTTTTTTGTATTTCTATCGCTAACACTGTAGATCGTGGTTAGAATAATGGGACAAACTATTTAAATTATTGCATTGTCATCGGTCCTTGATAAGTTTGCAAAGTTTCAAATTAATCCGAATAAAAAATTCCGTTACATAGATTCATAGATACAAACATAACAAGCTAATAAAAGCGTGTTACTAATAAGTAGTAAAGATTTAATTTAAAAACTTTGAAACAGTATTATTTCTTATTTCACTAAGGCCCATTTGCATCACCCTGAGTCTATCTAACACCGAGTTAGTAGCTAACCCCGAGTTATTTATGACATTTTTTATGACATTTATTAGTTTGACCTCGTTTTTAGGGTTCCGTAGCCAAATGGCAAAAACGGAACCCTTATAGATTCGTCATGTCTGTCTGTCTGTCTGTCTGTCTGTCTGTCTGTCTGTCTGTCTGTCTGTCTGTCCGTCCGTATGTCACAGCCACTTTATTCCGAAACTATAAGAACTATGCTGTTGAAACTTGGTAAGTAGATGTATTCTGTGAACCGCATTAAGATTTTCACACAAAAATTAAAATAAAACAATAAGTTTTGGGGGTTCCCATACTTGAAACTAAAACTAAAAATATTTTTTTTCATCAGACCCATACGTGTGGGGTATCTATGGATAGGTCTTCAAAAATGATATTGAGGTTTCTAATATCATTTTTTTTTAAACTGTATATTTTGCGCGAGAGACTCTGCCAAAGTGGTAAAATGTGTGTCCCCCCCCCTGTAACTTCTAAAATAAGAGTATGATAAAACTAAAAAAAATATATGATGTACATTACTATGTAAACTACCAGCGAAAATTGGTTTGAACGAGATCTAGCAAGTAGTTTTTTTTTAATACGTCATAAATCGTAAACCGCAATTTACCAAGTACGGAACCCTTCGTGCGCGAGTCCGACTCGCACTTGGCCGGTTTTTTTTTTTTTTTTTTTTTTTTGATGTAGGTTCGCGTTTGACCACTATCTCGCCTGATGTTAAGTGATGATGTGGTCGAAGGTGAAGCACGCTTGCCTAGAAGTAACCTATTCACTCTTTGAAGACTCCTAAGTTAGCAAATAACTCTGAGTCAAGTTTTGCACGCAAATGTGCCTGAAACTTAACTCAGAGTTAGTTGCTAACTCTAGGTTAAATAAAAAAATACGTACAAAATAGGCCAGGTGAGCTACTAACACAGAGTTACTAAGATAATTCAGGGTTGCGCAAGTGGGCCTAAGTATTTGAATCTTAAAAACCCAAGTAACTTTCTAAAGTTGAAGTAGGTAGCTAAAGACCTCAAGTAAAAAGACGACTTGCATAAATTTTAAAACAAATTATTCTACTACGTTACGGCTAGACATTTTGAAAATAGTCTAAATTAAAGTCGCGATAGCATCATTGCTACAAAACTTCTCGTTATAAACGGGCGAAGGGACCAGACGACTTATGAGATGCCTACCTTCTTTAGGCTGAGATTGCACAGTCGCGAAGATTCTCATTATTGTCTGATCCGTTGGTCAAGCCTCGGCTTTACAACCAGAAATAAAATGGAATGAGAATTCAATACCAGAAGTACTAAGTTTTTGTAATTTACTATGAAATTTGCTGTTCTTCGTAGTTCTGATGGCGTGAAGTAATTAATATAAAACCTAGTGAGAAATGATTTCTACAAAACCTGGCTATATCATTCCCACTTTTGTGACTCTGGGAGAGCAAATGGGCCATAATTCATCATTCGGTCCTGTGGGCGTTGGTAGATGTCACCTGTCTGAACAATAACATTTATATATTTTATTTAGTTTTTATATTATCTAAGATACCTAGACCTACCTAAATTAAAACAAATGGATTAATGGTAAGAGAGTTACAAGCACACTAACGGACAAGCAGAAAGACAGATGTTGCGTATTAAAAGTACTTTTCAAAGGTACTAAACAACAAAGTATTAAACTACCTACTATCAATACTACTAACTATAGACTCTCTACATCATTATCTATAGATCTAGATTCTAGAGCAAGTCCAGATCATTGAAATATCTTCCTAGGACAGAACATATTTGCGGTCAGGGAATAAAACCACTATACGCCCAGTTATGTCACGTATACTAAGCTACGTGGCATACCGCTTGTTACCCTTAAGCTTTTGTTACACGGATTGCTAGGCGAAAGCGATAGTTGGAACATACGTGCGCATCAGATAAATTTTCTGTGGTAAAACATCATCCTTCTATCCTAATCCCAATAGATATAGTATTGATGATGCATGTCTTCTTCTTCCATGCGTCTCTGCATATATATTTTTCTACATTCATCTTACTTAGTAATAAACTTACATGTTTAGACCTTATATTCACGAACTTTAATGACAATAATATTTATACAACCGTAGAAGAATTAGGTTTTTCAGACCACAGTGGAACAATCATACATATGATACAAAACCAACAAACTAAACAAACTGTTTGGTTTGCCAACAAAAGAATTTTTAACAAAAGTAACATACTAAAATTCAAGTCCAAATTGAATGAACAAAACTGGTACAATATCATACTGCCGAATAAAAATGTAGACGAGAACTATCAGTCTTTCCATAATATACTGACAGATATCTTAGACGAATGTATCCCTAAACGTCGACTTAAATTGAAAACAAAACAAAACAATTATTGGCTAACCGTTGGTATAAAACAATCCTGTAAAAATAAAAGACTATTAAAAATACTAACATTAAAAATAAATAATCCAGTACTTACAAAATACTACAAAACATATGAAAAAATCCTGAAAAAAACTGTAACAACGGCAAAAAAATTATACTACATAAACAAAATGAGTAAATCTGCAAATAAAGTTAAAACCATGTGGGATATTGTAAAAGAACGAACACTTAAAAATATTAAAAGTTATAAGCAAAATATAAAATTACAAACGACAAACCTAGTGAGTGAACCAAAACAAGTAGCAAACATATTCAACAACTTCTTCGCATCCATTGGGGAAAATACCACACGAGCACCCGGCTGCGAATCGAGAGAAACACCTGTGATTAACCCCACTAAAAATACCATGTTTCTTAGCCCAGTCGACGGATGCGAAGTAAACCGGATCTTAAAAAGCTTAAAAAATAAAAACAGTCACGGCATAGACGAACTCCCACCAACTCTCTACAGACAGTGCGCTGACGAACTTACCATCCCATTTTATCAATTAGTTAATCAATCGTTTGAAGAGGGCATTTTCCCAAATCAACTAAAAACATCTTTAATAAAGCCGATTCATAAAAAAGATGCCAAAACTGACCCAAATAATTATAGACCTATCGCCCTTCTGCCCACAGCATCTAAAATCTTTGAAAGAGCAATGTGCGATCGTGTGTATTCTTTTTGTGAAAAATATAAGATTTTTGATGATTGCCAAAATGGATTTCGCAAAAATAGATCCACAACGTTGGCAGTTTATAGATACATTCAAGAAGCTTTAAATATTCTAAACAACAAACAATACGCAATAGGAATACTACTCGACATGACTAAAGCCTATGATAAGGTGCAATTTAAAATATTATTAAATAAACTATACGGAATAGGTGTGCGCGGAAAAGCACATGAATGGTTTGCATCTTATTTACAAGGCAGAGAGCAATTTGTTGAGGTTGAGTATTATAATAAAGAAATAAAAGAAGTACAGCTCATTAGGTCAGATGTCAGATCAATACATGGTTCAATTCCCCAGGGAAGTGTAGTAAGCGGCCTATTGTTCCTAATATACATAAATGACCTCCCCAAAACCATAGATGGGCCATGTGTACTGTTTGCAGATGATATTTCAATCCTCACCTCATGCCAAACAAATGCTAATTTGAACGAAAAACTTACCACTATTCTTAATTTAATAATAAACTGGATGAACGAACACAACCTTGAAATCAACTTTACAAAAACCAAATTAATTACTTTCTACCCCCGGCAAAAAAACCAAATTAATTTGAACTTCACATACAACCAACAAAAAATAGAAGTAGTTAACGATTTCACTCTCCTAGGGTTGACAATAGACACACATATAAATTGGAAAACCCACATACAGAAAGTTAAATCGAAAATTTCAAAGTTTTCATATGCCCTACGTGAAATAAAAAAAACTACCAATCTACAAACCGCACTAGTGACATACTACGCTTATGCCCACTCTTGGTTAAGCTATGGCGTAATATTATGGGGAAATAGCACGGACACTCCCTCCCTATTCATCCTACAAAAAAAGCTGATACGAATAATAACTAACATAGAACAAACAGATAGTTGCAAACCTTACTTTAAGAAACATAAAATCCTCACCTTAGTTAATATTTATATATTAGAATTATGTAAACTAGTCCGCAAATACCCAGAGTCTTACAGCACACGGGAAGACATACAAAAAAATTATTCATTGCGCCATAAAAACAGACTAGATCTACCCTCCTCCCGCCTCAAATTACACTCTTCTAGTCCGTATGCTATGTCGATAAAAATATATAACAAATTACCGGCATATATAAAACAAGTAAGCAAAACCAATATTTTTATTAATAAATTAAAACAATTCTTAATTAGTAAAAGCTATTACACAATTGACGAATATCTGACAGACAAATTAAAGTAAAAATAATGACAACAGTTAACTAAAAAATTTTAAAATGACATTAATAAATAATTGACTTAAAATATAATATGGACATTTTAAATTTTATTATGTATTAATTTTATTCAATATAATCTATCTAAATCAAATATACTTATTGTAATATAAAAACTTAAACGAATAATTAATATTTAAGATTAATATTTAATTTGACATGAAAATAAAAATTTTTACGTATTAGTACATTAAACAAAACAAATAGAAAGGGAATAGATAGCTAAAATGTTAATAGATAAGGAAAATATTTTTATTTGTAATAATATTAAGCGCTATTCCTCTCTCCTAGACACTGACTGTATCTAGAATGTTGCTGTGCCCGACAGGGTCCATAATTGTTTCTGTAACTTATATTTAACACCTGTGTGTACATTATGGATGCAATAAATTTAATTTGAATTTAATTTGAATTTGAATTTAGTAAACGAGCATTTGATTGTTAAAATTAGTTTTTTAACCCTTATTTGGCGTCACTTATATGGCTATCCATCTATCAGGGACCAAAGAATCATAGTTTAAGCATATTGAACCGAAACACAGGCAGATTTTGTAGCGCAGAAGTCGATCAGGGTGTGCAAAGTTTTAGGTCCATGCAATCCTATATCATAACATATCCATCCTTCAAGAACTCGGTATCAGGCAGCGTCTATCGGCTACAGTTCAAGGTCGAGTACTCCAGTTCTTTGGACATGTGTCCCGACGAGGCAACGACTCTATCGAGCGGCTTGTAGTTCAGGGTAGAGTGGAAGGAACGAGAGCGCGTGGCAGGTCGCCCATGCGATGGACCGACCAGATTAAGTCTGCATTGGATGGCCCATTCCATAAGTGCACACGAATAACAGCCGATAGAGAGGGTTGGCGTCGCATCGTTGGGCAAATTTTGGCAACCTGAAGTCTCACTGCAACATGATGACCACGACCGCTCTGCCAAGAGTGTACCGACGAAGAAGAATTCTTTATCGTAACAGAAAAAATTGCCCAGAGTCTCTAAAAAAATGGCATTCGATGTCAGCTTAAGCGATAGTCGAAACGTCAAAATATGGCATTGAATACGTGATTTTTCGATATCGCTTGTCAATCCTATAAAATTTTGCCTTTTTGACAATAGCAATCGCCACGCTTTCGATGAAAGAATGTCCCTTGTCTAGGGTCTCAGTTCGTGCTTGAAACTTTAACTGCCACTCATTATTCTCTCCATCGCTATATTTGTCACCCGTGCCGTAATCTCTTCGCTTTCAGTGTGACAAAGGTTTTACAACCGCAACGCGGTTTTCACAGCAGCTGCGTTGCGGTATGTTTGCTGAAAAATTCGCTGCAAAATATCAAACATTAGCTATGGTTTTTAATAGGATGTTGCCATGAATTCATAAAGATAGAAATAATGAAATTAAATCATAATTTTGTATTATTTTTAATATTACATCTTTTTAATGATATTTGGAGGCATGATCCTGAGATGAGTTCGGTGTTGTCAAACGAATGTTTTTTTTTTGGGTGAAACTAAAATATGACGTGATATTCTTCTATTCTCTTCTTCTTTTATTTTTACTGTTATATTTTTTATTGAATTGGCTGCAAGACCCTGCGCAGTAGCTCTTTTTGTGTCAATATTAAAAGTGACGATAGCACTGTATAAAAGTCTCGTTCACTCGCTTACGTTTGTCGCATCATCCTATCTCGCTTACTCTATGCAGTATACTCGATGACAAACTGTTTCTTGCGCAATGGTTGACAGAGCCAATTTCAGAGACACAAAGATCCGCTATGAATATTATACGACTGAAGATTATGCATTCCCTTTTCCCAAAACTACGGTTGGTAATTTAAATCCGTGGCTGACACACCCCTCTTCATTTTCTAGTTAATTGGATTCATAATAAAAAAAAACGTTCCTATGGGGATATTGCAGAATTCTCGACGCAGTCCTCTAGTTACAAACTCGTTACTATCAACTAAAATAAGATGCAGCGACTTTAGAGTTTATTTACTTTCATATAAAGTATCTCAAAAATGTAGTTCACATAATTAATTTAAGGAGTGAATGAAGAGCGTATAAAACCTTGAAAACCATCTAATTGATGCTAAACAGATGTTAATATTAAAACAAACAATTGATGAGGCGTTAACATACAATCATCATTCACAAATATTGAACAATTTGCGGGGGTTCTGAAAGATTGGCTGAGAAAACTTTTGGTCAGTCAATGATTGGTTTTAATATGTTTATGTTGTAGTTAATAATGTGTTATGTCTATAATTTTAATGTGGAATATGATGAAGGAAGGCTGGCCATGGATGCTGAAAAGATGATGGGTATAAGTATGCCATGGGGTCGATTCAGTATCTGTTGTGTTGTTCTCTGCACGTCATGTCTTCATGAGAAGTCCGCGATGATTTGCCTTTGTGTTCGGTCTCTTGGTGGTCAGTAGGGGTTTTTTTATAATGAAACGTGGACTTTTAGGGTTCCGTACCTCAAAAGGAAAAAACAGAACCCTTAAAGGATCATTTTGCTGTCCGTCTGGCTGTTTGTCCGTCTGTCTGCCAAGACCCTTTATGTCGGGAATGCGTAGAGGTATCAAGTTAAAACCAATATCGTATACTCAAGTTTGCAACTCCTTGCGGCTGTGATAAAATCAAACTTCTAGATCAACGCATTCAAGAGATACAGCCGTTAATGACGCATATTTTACACTTGCAAGGGAATAAAAATCTAAAATCAAAAACTACTTCCCATTGACTTAGAATCATGAAATTTGGCAAGAAACAATGTCTTATAGCACAAGTAAAGAAGAAAATCTGAAAACCGTAAATTTGTACCTACAAAAAAAAGTTGTTTGCAGTTAGTAAACTGACCGTGACTTATGTCGATGTGGCGACTACACTTTTCCAACGACAAAGTTAATTTTGTCCCTCAATTCTGTTTATCTTATCGTTAGAGCAATGTTCGGTGCCCTCATAGTTTATGAACTTCAGTAATGTTCTGTAATTATTTTGGTGAATGTAGCTGTTTGTACGGTACTCTCAGTGCGCGAGTCCGACTCGTACTCGGCCAGTTTTTTTTAATCAGGTGAATGGACTGTGTTAGAAGTGATGTGAAAGAAATGGGAGTCAGTAATAGCATAACGGTGGACAGGACGGTATAGAAGATGATAACGTGTTGTGTCGACCCCCAGTAGATAACATGGGACAAGGGCAGGAAGATGATGCTTAACAGGCTTGCATTAAACCCCGGTTTTTGGAACGAAATTATTGATGCGTCACAAATTAAACGCCAGTTAGGTGTGACGATTGACTATTGAAAGTTTTCGTTTTTTAACTTTTGTAGTTGATTTGTAATTGACTATTCTAACTTTTGTAGTCGAATACAGGTAATACAGGTATAGCTACTCCGTAAGTCCTTGTGGAGAATATTTTCTAAGCAACCAGGCTTGCCGTTTACCGGAAGACGCGGCGTTATTTTAAAGTCTTCCACAACGTCCATCGATGATAGTGAAGGTCGTGCAGCAGCAGTGGCCTATGAACCGTGAAATATGATACTCTAATTGGGTTTCTAAACATGTGTGCCAAATTTCATAAGTTTATGTATGTATGTTTTGCCACGCATGTCACCGAAACTACTTATCAGATCGTGACCATTATTTTTTTATTTGAGTAGGCATTGAGTTATTATGGGTTTTCTTGTCAATCCTTTTGGTACCTTACTATAGTACCTGCTCATTTCATAGTAATGGTGTACCAAAAGAAAAAAGAGAAAAATAAAAACTTTTCAAGATAACTAAACTGACTTCCAAGCAAATACAAATAGCAAAAATAACTTTCGTTTCGAAAGTCGGTGTCCAAAACGACAATAAATTAGAAGTACCAAAGACACCGAATTTTTCATTAGACACCGATTCAACGATCGTATTTTTTGTGAATAAGTTGTTCCTTGTGATTTTTTCTGTTTTGTATTTGATTAATTTACTATTCCTGTCTGAATCCTTGAAATTGAAGTAAGACTTTTTGTAAAACATCTGTAAAGTGAATAAAAAGCCTTGCGGCAGACTGCTCAAAAAATGGACTAATGGTTCACACTGAAACGGTCCCCTGGACCGGATCCAGCAATGAGATGACATAGCCTGACAGAAACCAGTCAGTAAACTGAATGACATTATCATAGCAAAAACTCCGAGTAGAACACTTCATCAAGGACTCCTAAATTAAAACTCTCACAATTACATTCGAAAGACAACAAAAAAATTATAACGATTACAAATGATTGCACTTCAAGAAAAAAAGATTGCTTCTTATACAAGAACAACTTCAGTAAGACAGACTAATTGAAATGGATGGAAAAAAAATATTGGAAGAAAACGTTCGGTGGAGCGCCTCGAATCTCGATCTACCAGATATCAGAATAGTCTTGTTTGAGATCCTGTCTGTCTTTTTTGCTGTCGATTTCAGAAATTCAGTCTATATTGGACGGGTCTGCCTCTGCCTAGATTTGATTGGCCCGTAATCTGATAGATTTTATTTCTGTGTAGTTGGCTGGGTTAGAAATTGTTGGATTATATTTTGGGATGTTCCGTCATGACATTTTTCATGAAAAATGTTTTAGTAAGATCACGTGTGATCTTAAGGTTGAGATTCGATATGCTGATTTACGTTAGGATTATTTTTCGGGAAATCCTTCATTTGGCGCACTGAGTTTCGTCCTACATGATAAAAGCCTGGATCGTCCCTTAATGTGCTTCCTTCATCCCAAAATATAATTTAAATTATTTTATTCCCGCTTCGTCCAATTGTATATTCCTTCTACGGCTCATATCTTTTTTGTTTTTACCAAACTTACTTGTTTGTACAACCAACAAAAAAAGGTTACGTATTTTAAATATTTAACATCATCAATCAACTATTTAAAACCACCTTTCCTCTCTCACCCTCTCTCTCTCTCTCTCTCGGTATGTCATTTTAATTAACGTTTGGTAAGATCCTCAAAATCGTTCGGGTAATCGTTTAGTTTGAAACAAGGTCATTATTGAATAATTAGTGATAAAAAGGCAACTGTTTATGTGATAATTCTTAAAGCAAGAAACGTCAAATACTGTTGGAGAGTTTAGATAAAGCGATATTCTGCCAGCGTTTGGCAAAAAACACAAAATTGGATTAACGAAACGATAGTATTTAAACGAGTGAAAATAAATTCAAATTAATGGTGTAAAACATACTGAATATGGCTTGCTGAAATACTAAGTGGGCGACAAACATGGGGTGAATACAAAACGGGGCTCCTTTTTCTGTGTGCAGGTTCTAAAGTAATCTAACATGAAGGAGATGACGGAACCTTCTAACCAAACCTATCCGTGTCGGGAATCCCCCGCTGCACAGCGAAATCGCCTCGTCGGTTGTTCTGCTATTTTCAAAAGAATAATATGCTGAAATAGATAAATAGAAAATAAATAGAACCACACAGGCGATTAAATTATGTAACAATATTATTATCGCAGTTCAAAAAAACCTCCTGAAAGGTATTACTCAAACCGGATAAATAGTTTCTTGGTATAATAGTCGCCCATTCAAAATAACACATTTTGTTGACAGTCTATATTGCTGATCAAATGTCGCCTTGGTCTGGATCTTACGGTCTACCTATTTAAAATAGATAGCTCCATTTGTATAAAAGAAAAGTTAATAAAAGAAATCTACATAGTTCAATGTGCTCGTATGTTTAATTCAAAGAATTTAATCTCACCATTCCAGTATGTATATCAACGCAAAGGAAACGTCTGTGAGACCGACTTCAAAAGATTAATAAGTAAAAGATGTTCCGTACATCTGTTCTTCATTATTTCCGCCGTCAATTTGGTACCATCCTGTTTATATGAACAGGTACATGTTACTAACAGTAAGGAAATACGGATAATTTTAAAAAGCCTGGGTCATAAATAAACGATGTATAGAATTTTTGTCAGATTTTTGCAAGAGTTTGTTTTTTTTAAATGGGACTTAGAAACACGCTTTAATAGAAAACCAAACTAAAAAGTAGTAATACATTTAAAATTAGAAATGGTATTATTAACAAAAAAATATTTTAGTATCGAAAAGCGTGGGGTGCCTTGTAAGATATTTTCAAAATGATTCTACTAACAATTGACATGAAGCAACCCACGCGTTTTACAATTTTTTTTTTGTTAGAAATAATATTTAAAAAAAAAAAAAAATTTTTTTTGGTTTTCTTTTAAAGCGTGTTTTTTAATTTTGGAACTAAAATTTATTTTTTACTTTGTATTTCAATCGCTTATCCTGTAGATCCTGGTAAGAATAATGGGACAAACTATTTAAATTATTGCATTGTCATCGGTCCTTGATAAGTTCGCAAAGTTTCAAATGAATCCGAATTAAAGATTCCGTTACATAGATTCATAGATACATTTATACCAAGCTAATAAAAGCGTGTTACTAATAAGTTGTAAAGATTTCTATTTAAAAACTTTGTAACAGACTTATTTCACTAAGACCCTTTTGCACCACCCTGAGTTATCTATCTAACTCCGAGTTAGTAGCTAACCCCGAGTTATTTATGACCTTTTTATGACATTAATTATTAGTTTGACCTCGTGATAGCAAATAACTCTGAGTCAAGTTTTGCACGCAATTGTGCCTGAAACTGAACTCAGAGTTAGTTGCTAACTCTAGGTTAAATAAAAAAATACGTACAAAATAGGCCAGATGAGCTCCTAACACAGAGTTACTAAGATAATTCAGGGTTGCGCAAGTGGGCCTAAGTATTTGTATCTTATATATTAGACCATTTTTTTAATAATTTGATTTGAGCAAATTTTGTGTTTTATTCTTATAACATAGTGTAATTAATTTGTAAAGTTATGTCTAAAACGGACAAAAACACGACAATTGCACCAAAACCGCTGGGCGTATTTTAATGAAATCGACACCATATCAAAGACAATTTAATTATCTACATTTTGATCTGAAGCTTTTTTTTTAAAGTCATAGAATAATAAGGAAAGTACAAAAAACTACTAAATTTTGGGTCGCGCGGGTGTGAAACGAGTGCGCGTTTTGTTCCCTCAAGGTCGTTGGCGTTAGTCGTCGTCTTAAAGTTCAAGTAAAGACCTAAAGTTAAAAAGACGACTTGCAAAAATTTTAAAACAAATTATTCTACTACGTTACGGCTAGACATTTTGAAAATAGTCTAGATTAAAGTCGCGATAGCATCATTGCTATAAAACTTCTCGTTATAAACGGGCGGAGAGATTGAGACGACTTATTAGATGCCTACCTTCCTTAGGCCGAGATTGCACAGTCGCGAGGATTCTCATTATTGTCTGATCCGTTGGTCAAGCCTCGGCTTTACAACCAGAAATAAAATGGAATGAGAATTCAATACCAGAAGTACTAAGTTTTTGTAATATATTATGAAATTCGCTGTTCTTCTTAGTTCTGATGGCGTGAAGTAATATAAAACTTAGTGTGAAATTATTTCTACAAAACCAGGCTACATCATTCCAACTTTTGTGACTTACTCCTCTCTGGGAGAGCAAATGTGCCATAATTCATCATTCGGTCCTGTGGGCGTTGGTAGATGTCACCTGTATGAACAATAACATTTATCTATTTTATTTAGTTTTAATATTATCTAAGATACCTAGACCTAGCTAAATTAAAACAAATGGATGAATGGTTAGAGAGTTACAAGCACACTAACGGACAAGCAGAAAGTCAGATGTTGCGTATTAAAAGTACTTTTCACAGGTACTAAACAACAAGGTTAAACTACCTACTATCACAAAGTACGTAAGCGGCGGCGTGCCGCTATTTTGTGCTACTATCAATACTACTAACTATAGACTCTCTATATCATTATCGATCTAGATTCTAGAGCAAGTCCAGATCATTCAAATATCTTCCTAGGACAGAACATATTTGCGGTCAGAGAATAAAACCACTATACGCCCAGTTATGTCACGTATACTAAGCAACGTGGCATACCGCTTGCTATCTAAACTTTTGTCACACGGATTGCTAGGCGAAAGCGATAGTTGGAATATACGTGCGCTGCCTACTTTATCAAAATTTTCTTTGGTAAAACATCATCCTTTTATCCTAATCCCAATAGATATGGGATTGATGATGCATGTCTTCTTCTTCCATGCGTCTCTGCATATACATTTTTCTACATTCATCTTACTTAGTAAACGAGCATTTGATTGTTAAATCAGTTTTTTAACCCTTATTTGGCGTCACTTATATGGCTATCCATCTATCAGTGACCAAAGAATCATAGTTTAAGCATATTGAACCTAAACACAGGCAGATTTTGTAGCGCAGAAGTCGATCAGGGTGTGCAAAGTTTTAGGTCCATGCAATCCTATATCATAACATATCCATCCTTCAAGAACTCGGTATCAGAAAGCGTCTATCGGCTACAGTTCAAGCTCGAGTACTCCAGTTCTTTGGACACGTGTCCCGACGAGGCAACGACTCTATCGAGCAGCTTGTAGTTCAGGGTAGAGTGGAAGGAACGAGAGCGCGTGGCCTATGCGATGCACTGACCAGATTAAGTCTGCAGTGGGTGGCCCATTGCATAAGTGCACACGAATAACAGCCGATAGAGAGGGTTGGCGTTGCGTCGTTAGGCAAATTATGGCAACCAGAAGTCTCTCTGCAACATGATGACCACGACCGCTCTGCCAAGATTGTACCGACGAAGAAGAATCCTATATCGTAACAGAAAAATTAGCCCATAGTCTCTAAACAAGTGGCATTCGATGTCAGCTTAAGCGATAGTCTAAACGTCAAAATATGGCATTGAATACGTGATTTTTCGATATCGCTTGTCAATCCTATAAAATTTTGCCTTTTTGACAATAGCTATCGCCACGCTTTCGATGATAGAATGTCCCTTGTCTAGGGTCTCAGTTCGTGCTTGAAACTTTAACTGCCACTCATTATTCTCTCCATCGCTATATTTGTCACCCTTGCCGTAATCTCTTCGCTTTCAGTGTGGCAAAGGTTTTACAACCGCAACGCGGTTTTCACAGCAGCTGCGATGCGGTATGTTTGCTGAAAAAATTCGCTGTGAAATATCAAACATTGGGTATGGTTTTTAATAGGATGTTGCCATAAATTCATAAAGATAGAAAGAATGAAATGAAATCATAGTTTTGTATTATTTTTATTTTACATCTTTTTAATGACATTTGGAGGCTAAAGTTAATTATAAGCAGTTTAATACGGAAATATGATCCTGAGATAAGTTCGGTGTTGTCAAACGAATGTTTTTTTTTTTTTCGTGAAACTAAAACATGACGTGATATTCTTCTATTCTCTTCTTCTTTTATTTTTCTTGTTATATTTTTTATTGAATTGGCTGCAAGACCCAGCGCAACGTTAAAAAAACGTTCCTATGGGGATATTGCAGAATTCTCGACGCAGTCCTTTGGTTACAAACTCGTTACTATCAAATAAAACAAAATGCAGCCAATTTAGAGTTTATTTACTTTCGTATAAAGTATCTCATAAATGTAGTTCTCATGATTAATTTAACGAGTGAATGAAGAGCGTATAAAACCTTGAAAACCATCCAATTGATGCAAAACAGATGTTAAAATTAAAACAAACAATTGATGAGGCGTTAATATACAATCATCATTCACAAATATTGAACAATTTGCGGGGGTTCTGAAAGATTGGCTGCAAAAACTTTTGGTCAGTCAATGGTTGGTTTTAATATGTTTATGTTGCAGTTAATAATGTGTTATGTCTATAATTTTAATGTGGAATATGATGAAGGAAGGCTTGCCATGGATGCTGAAAAGATGATGGGTATAAGTATGCCATGGGGTCAATTCGGTATCTGTTGTGTTGTTCTCTACACGTCATGTCTTCATAAGAAGTCCGCGATGATTTGCCTTTGTGTTCGGTCTCTTGGTGGTCAGTAGGGGTTTTTTTATAATGAAACGTGGACTTTTAGGGTTCCGTACCTCAAAAAGAAAAACGGAACCCTTAAAGGATCATTTTGCTGTCCGTCTGGCTGTTTGTCCGTCTGTCTGCCAAGACCCTTTATGTCGGGAATGCGTAGAGGTATCAAGTTAAAACCAATATCGTATACTCAAGTTTGCAACTCCTTGCGGCTGTGATAAAATCAAACTTCTAGATCAACGCAATCAAGAGATACAGCCGTTAATGACGCATATTTTACACTTGCAAGGGAATAAAAATCTAAAATCAAAATCTACTTCCCATTGACCTAGAATCATGAAATTTGGCAAGAAACAATGTCTTATAGCAAAAGTAAAGAAGAAAATCTGTTAACCGTAAATTTGTACCTCAAAAAAAAGTTATTTGCAGTTAGTAAACTGATCGCGACTTATGTCGATGTGGCGACTACACTTTGCCAACGACAAAGTTAATTTTGTCCATCAATTCTGTTTATCTTATCGTTAGAGTAATGTTCGGTGCCCTCATAGTTTATGAACTTCAGTAATGTTATGTAATTATTTTGGTGAATGTAGCTGTCTGTACGGTACTCTCAGTGCGCGAGTCCTACTCGTACTCGGCCTTTTTTATCAGGTGAATGGACTGTGTTAGAAGTGATATGAATGAAATGGGAGTCAGTGATAGCATTACGGTGGACAGGACGGTATGGAAGATGAAAACGTGTTGCGTCGACCCCAAGTAGATAACATGGGACAAGGGCAGGAAAATAATGATTGACAGGCTTCCGTTAAACCCCGGTTTGTTGAACGAAATTATCGACGCGACTTACATTATACGCCAGTCAAGTCTGACGATTGACTATTGAAAGTTTTCATTTCAGAAAGATGGCCTTTAGGTATGTGTGCCTATAGTGGAGCACGCTTGTTGCAGTTTTCCGAGCTAGTTTTAGTCTTATGACTTTACTTGCAACTCTAGACTTATCTTAAGCTTGTTTTCGTAAAACTTGAAGAGGCTAAAGCTAAAAGTATCCGTTCTACTCCAACAAACTTCACACAGTTATTTCAAACATTTACTACAAATTACACGAGTTCCTTGCTATCGAAGTTATATTAAACTTAAGCCTTATACTGCAAATAGCTCTTAGTTAAACTTTTGAACTAGAATTTTACATGTAAAAGCAGCGTATAACTTGCAAAGTCTTACTCTGGCTATATATTTTTAGCTGCTCTCAACAAAGTTTGACGGGAGCTCAACTTTGAGCAGCAATCTGTGTAGCCGCAACTTTTGCGTAACAGATCATATATACATATTTTGAACCGTAATTATTGTAGTCAAATACAGGTAATACAGGTATAGCTACTCCGTAAGTCCTTGTGGAGAATATTTTCTAAGCAACCAGGCTTGCCGTGTTCCGGAAGACGCGGCGTTATTTTAAAGTCTTCCACAACGTCCATCGATTATAGTGAAGGTCGTGCAGCAGCAGTGGCCTATGAACCGGGAAATAAGATACTCTAATTGGGTTTCTAAACATGTGTGCCAAATTTCATAAGTTTATGTATGTATGTTTTGCCACGCATGTCACCGAAACTACTTATCAGTTCGTGACCATTATTTTTTTATTGGATTAGGCATTGAGTTATTATGGGTTTTTTTTTTCAATCCTTTTGGTAACTTACTATAGAACCTGCTCATTTCATAGTAATGGTGTACAAAACTAAAAAGAGAAAAATAAAAACTTTTCAAGATAACTAAACCGACTTCCAAGCAAATAAAAATAGCAAAAATAACTTTCGTTTCGAAAGTCGGTGTCAAAAACGACAAAAAATTAGAAGTACCAAAGACACCGAATTTTTCATTAGACACCGATTCACCGATCATATTTTTTGTGAATAAGTTTTTTCTTGTGTTTATTTCTTTTTTGTTTTTGATTAATTTACTATTTCTGTCTGAATCCTTGAAATTGAAGTCAGGGTTTTTTATAAAACATCTGTAAAGAGAATAAAAAGCCTTGCGGCAGACTACTCAAAAAATGGTGGGATGAACTAGACCAAATTGGACTAAAGGTCCACAATGATACGGTCCCCTGGACCGGACCTGCAGGAAGACATGGAAGGCTTTATCCAGCAATGAGATGATATAGCCTGACAGAAACCAGTAAGTAAACTGAATGACATTATCATAGCAAAAACTCCGAGTAGAACACTTCATCAAGGACTCCTAAATTAAAACCATTGCACACAATTACATTCGAAAGACAACTAAAAAATAATAACGATTACCAATTTGCACTTCAAGAAAAAAAGATTGCTTCTTATACAAGAACAACTTCAGTAAGACAGACTAATTGAAATGGATGGAAAAAAATAATTGAAAGAAAACGTTTGGTAGAACGTCTCGAATCGATCTACCAGACATCAGAATAGTCTTGTTTGAGATCCTGTCTGTCTATTTTTGCTGTCGGTTTCAGAAATTCAGTATATATTGGAAGGGTCTGCCTCTGCCCAGATTTGATTGGCCCGTAATCTGATAGATTTTATTTCTGTGTAGTTGGCTGGGTTAGAAATTGTTGTTTTATATTTTGGGATGTTCCGTCATGACATTTTTCATGAAAAATGTTTTAGTTTGATCACGTGTGATCTTGAGATTGAGATTCGATATGCTGATTTACGTTAGGATTATTTTTCGGGCAATCCTTCGTTTGGTGCACTGAGTTTCGTCCTACATGATAAAAGCCTGGATCGTCCCTTAATGTGCTTCCTTCATCCCAAAATATAATTATAATTATTTTATTCCCGCTTCGTCCAATTGTATATTCCTTCTACAGCCCATATCTTTTTTGTATATACCAAACTTACTTGTTTGTACAACCAACAAAAAAGGGTTACGTATTTTTAAATATTTTACATCAATCAACTATTTAAAACAACCGCTCCTCTCTCACCCTCTGTCTCTCTCTCGGTCCTGTCATTTTTATAAGCTTTTGGTAAGATCCCGTTAATCATTTAGTTTAAAACAAGGTCATTATTGAATAATTAGTGATTTGCACGCAACAGTTTATGTGGTAATTGAGTATTCTAAAAGTCAATAAACGTTAGGTGCTGTAGGAGAGTTTAGACAAAACGGCATTCTGTCACCGATAACGTTTAACATTATATAAAAATAGTTATGCAATGTGTGGTCGCATATTCAATGCTTATACCTGACTCTTTCAAAATCTTAACAGTTAGTAAATTTTCAAGGTATATTAAATTATGGCTATTGTATAAGAACTTCTACTCAGTAAGCGACATATTTAATAGGGGGTTGAAAATTTATAATTATTTACCTACCTTTATATTAAAAGTTAACTACCTTCGGACATCAATATAATTTTAATTTATTTAATAGTATAATCAATTTCTCAATTGTTATTTACTAATTGTAACTATATCCAATAATATTTTCGTAATATTATCTGTATGTATATATTTGTAATCTGAATCTCGGAAACGGCTCCAACGATTTTCATGAAATTTAGTATGCAGGGTTTTGGGGGCGATAACCCGATTTTTACCCGAGCAGAGATCTGTCGCCCAGGTACTAAGTATTACTCCAATTTTTTGGATGTCACATTAGTGTTATGGATCTGTATTATTATTTATGTTAAGACCAAAATCGTACCAACACTTATCTATTGCGAATAAATTAATTTGATTTGATTTGAAAACATTTTGTTGACAGTCTATATTGCTGATTCAATGTCGCCTTTGTCTAATGCTTACGGAATACCTATTTTAAATAGATAGCTCCATTTGTATAAAAGAAAAGTTAATAAAAGAAATCAACATAGTTCAATGTGCTCGTATGTTTAATTCAAAGAATTTAATCTCACCATTCCAGTATATATATCAACGCAAAGGAAACGTCTGCGAGACCGACTTCAAAAGATTAATAAGTAAAAGATGTTCCGTACATCTGTTCTTCATTATTTCCGCCGTCAATTTTGTACCATCCTGTTTATATGAACAGGTATATGTTACTAACAGTAAGGAAATACGGATAATTTTAAAAACCCTGGGTCATAAATAAACGATGTATAGAATTTTTGTCAGATTTTTGCAAGAAATTGTTTTTTTTAAATGGGACTTAGAAACACGCTATAATAGAAAACCAAACTAAAAAGTAGTAATACATTTAAAATTAGAAATGGTATTATTAACAAAAAAATATTTTAGTATCGAAAAGCGTGGGGTGCTTTGTAAGATATTTTCAAAATGATTCTACTAACAATTGACATGAAGCAACCCACGCGTTTTACAATTTTTTTTTTTTGTTAGAAACATTATTAAAAAAAAAAAAAAAAAAATTTTTTGGTTTTCTATTAAAGCGTGTTTTTACCCGACTGCCGAAGGAGGGTAATATGTTTATCAGTCTATGTATGTATGTATGTAAGTATGTATGTATGTATGTTTGTTCCTATGTGGCGTTCCAGAGACCAAACGCGTTGGCCGATTTTGATGATTCATACGTCAATCGATGCGTCTTAACCCTGCGAGTGTCATAGGCTACATTAAAATTGAATAATAGAAAAATGGCGGATTTTGGGTGCCATATTGTGGAGGCCTAAATTTTTTTTGTCTTCCTAATCCATCGTGTGGGGTATCCAAATAAAGGGCTTTAAGAGGTGATTTCAAAAATATATAACACTTATATGTTTAAATTATCTAATTCGAAAAAAAACGAACTAAAAAGTTATAAATAAAAAAACTTATTTCAAAAAATCAAAAAACCCGACTGCTTCAAAAGCGAACTAAAAAGTCGTAAACAAGGAAAAAATCATGCTGTGCAGGAGGAGGATACATCTGGTTTTGGTCAGCCAGCTCGCGCGTATGTATCCTCCGACTGCACAGCATGATTTTTTCCTTGTTTACGACTTTTTAGTTCGCTTTTTTTAGTTTTGGAACTATAATTAATTTTTTACTTTGTATTTCAATCGCTTATCCTGTAGATCCTGGTAAGAATAATGGGACAAACTATTTGAATTATTGCATTGTCATCGGTCCTTGATAAGTTTGCAAAGTTTCAAATGAATCCGAATCAAAGATTCCGTTACATAGATACATACATATCAAGCTAATAAAAGCGTGTTACTACTAAGTAGTAAAGATTTCAATTTAAAAACTTTGAAACAGTATTATTTCACTAAGGCCCATTTGCACCACCCTGAGTTATCTATCTAACTCCGAGTTAGTAGCTAACCCCGAGTTATTTATGACATTTTTATGACATTTATTAGTTTGACCTCGTGATAGCAAATAACTGTGAGTCAAGTTTTGCACGCAAATGTGCCTGAAACTTAACTCAGAGTTATTTGATAACTCTAGGTTAAATAAAAAAATACGTACGAAATAGGCCAGGTGAGCTACTAACACAGAGTTACTAAAATAATTCAGGGTGGCGCAAGTGGGCCTAAGTATTTGAATCTTAAAAACCCAAGTAACTTTCTAAAGTTGAAGTATAAACCTAAAGTTAAAAAGACGACTTGTATAAATTTTAAAACAAATTATTCTACTACGTTACGGCTAGACATTTTGAAAATAGTCTAGATTAAAGTCGCGATAGCATCATTGCTATAAAACTTCTCGTTATAAACGGGCGAAAGGACCAGACGACTTATGAGATGCCTACCTTCTTTAGGCCGAGATTGCACAGTCGCGAGGATTCTCATTATTGTCTGATCCGTTGGTCAAGCCTCGGCTTTACAACAAGAAATAAAATGGAATGAGAATTCAATACCAGAAGTACTAAGTTTTTGTCATTTATTATGAAATTTGCTTTTCTTCGTAGTTCTGATGGCGTGAAGTAATATAAAACCTAGTGAGAAATGATTTCTACAAAACCAAGCTATATCATTCCAACTTTTGTGACTTACTCCTCTCTGGGAGAGCAAATGGGCTATAATTCATCATTCGGTTCTGTGGGCGTTGGTAGATGTCACCTGTCTGAACAATAACATTTATCTATTTTATTTACTTTTTAGGGTTCCGTACCCAAAGGGTAAATAAAAACGGGACCCTATTACTAAGACTCCGCGGTCCGTCTGTCTGTCTGTCTGTCTGTCTGTCTGTCTGTCTGTCACCAGGCTGTATCTCATGAACCGTGATAGCTAGACAGTTGAAATTTTCACAGATGATGCATTTCTGTTGCCGCTATAACAACAAATACTAAAAACAAAATAAAATTAATATTTAAGGGGGGCTCCCATACAACAAACGTGATTTATTTGCCGTTTTTGCGAAAATGGTACGGAACCCTTCGTGTGCGAGACCGACTCGCACTTGGCCGGTTTTTTTATATTATCTGAGATACCGGACCTACCTAAATTAAAACAAATGGATTAATGGTAAGAGAGTTACAAGCACACTAACGGACAAGCAGAAAGACAGATGTTGCGTATTAAAAGTACTTTTCAAAGGTACTAAACAACAAAGTATTAAACTACCTACTATCAATACTACTAACTATAGACTCTCTACATCATTATCTATAGATCTTGATTCTAGAGCAAGTCCAGATCATTGAAATATCTTCCTAGGACAGAACATATTTGCGGTCAGGGAATAAAACCACTATACGCCCAGTTATGTCACGTATACTAAGCTACGTGGCATACCGCTTGTTACCCTTAAGCTTTTGTTACACGGCTTGCTAGGCGAAAGCGATAGTTGGAACATACGTGCGCATCAGAGAAATTTTCTGTGGTAAAACATCATCCTTCTATCCTAATCCCAATAGATATAGTATTGATGATGCATGTCTTCTTCTTCCATGCGTCTCTGCATATATATTTTTCTACATTCTTCTTACTTAGTAAACGAGCATTTGATTGTTAAAATTAGTTTTTTAACCCTTATTTGGCGTAACTTATATGGCTATCCATCTATCAGTGACCATGAATCATAGTTTAAGCATATTGAACCTAAACACAGGCAGATTTTGTAGCGCAGAAGCCGATCAGGTTAGGCAAAGTTTTAGGTCCATGCAATCCTATATCATAACATATCCATCCTTCAAGAACTCGGTATCAGGCAGCGTCTATCGGCTACAGTTCAAGCTCGAGAACTCCAGTTCTTTGGACACGTGTCCCGACGAGGCAACGACTCTATCGAGCGGCTTGTAGTTCAGGGTAGAGTGGAAGGAAAGAGAGCGCGCGGCAGGTCGCCCATGCGATGGGCCGACCAGATAAAGTCTGCAGTGGGTGGTCCATTGCATAAGTGCACACGAATAACAGCCGATAGAGAGGGTTGGCATCGCATCGTTAGGCAAATTATGGCAACCCGAAGTCTCACTGCAACATGATGACCATGACCGCTCTGCCAAGAGTGTACCGACGAAGAAGAACCCTATTGACAATAGCCATCGCCACGCTTTCGATGATAAAATGTCCCTTGTCTAGGGTCTCAGTTCGTGCTTGAAACTTTAACTGCCACTCATTATTCTCTCCATTGCTATATTTGTCACCCGTGCCGTAATCTCTTCGCTTTCAGTGTGGCAAAGGTTTTACAACCGCAACGCGGTTTTCACAGCAGCTGCGTTGCGGTATATTTGCTGAGAAAATTCGCTGCGAAATATCAAACATTGGGTATGGTTTTTAATAGGATGTTGTCATGAATTCATAAAGATAGAAAGAATGAAATGCAATCATAATTTTGTATTATTTTTATTTTTACATCTTTTTAATGATATTTGGAGGTTGCAGTTAATTATAAGCAGTGTTAATACGGAAATATGATCCTGAGATGAGTTCGGTGTTGTCAAACGAATGTTTTTTTTTTTGGGTGAAACTAAAATATGACGTGATATTCTTCTATTCTCTTCTTCTTTTATTTTTCTTATTATTTTTTTTATTGAATTGGCTGCAAGACCCTGCGCAGTAGCAATTTTTGTGTCAATATTAAAAGTGACGATAGCATTGTATAAAAGTCTCGTTCACTCGCTTACTTTTGTCGCATCATCCTATCTCGCTTACTCTATGCAGTATACTCGATGACAAACTGTTATTTGGGCAATGGTTGACAAAGCCAATTTCAGAGACACAAAGATCCGCTATGAATACTCGTATTATACGACTGAAGATTATGCATTCCCTTTTCCCAAAACTACGGTTGGTAATTTAAATCCGAGGCTGACAGACCCCTCTTCATTTCCTAGTTAATTGGATTCATAATAAAAAATCGTTCCTATGGGGATATTGCAGAATTCTCGACACAGTCTTTTGGTACAAACTCGTTAAGTACTATCAACTAAAACAAGATGCAGCCAATTTAGAGTTTATTTACTTTCGTATCTCAAAAATGTAGTTCTCATGATTAATTTAACGAGTGAATGAAGAGCGTATAAAACCTTGAAAACCATCCAATTGATGCTAAACAGATGTTAATATTAAAACAAACAATTGATGAGGCGTTAACATACAATCATCATTCACAAATATTCAACAATTTGCGGGGGTTCTGAAAGATTGGCTGCAAAAACTTTTGGTCAGTCAATGGTTGGTTTTAATATGTTTATGTTGTAGTTAATAATGTGTTATGTCTATAATTTTAATGTGGAATATGATGAAGGAAGGCTGGCCATGGATGCTGAAAAGATGATGGGTATAAGTATGCCATGGGGTCGATTCGGTATCTGTTGTGTTGTTCTCTACACGTCATGTCTTCATGAGAAGTCCGCGATGATTTGCCTTTGTGTTCGGTCTCTTGGTGGTCAGTAGGGGTTTTTATAATTTAACGACTTTTAGCGTTCCTTACCTCAAAAGGAAAAAACGGAACCCTTTAAGGATCATTTTGCTGTCCGTCTGGCTGTTTGTCCGTCTGTCTGCCAAGACCCTTTATGTCGGGAATGCGTAGAGGTATCAAGTTAAAACCAATATCGTATACTCAAGTTTGCAACTCCTTGCGGCTGTGATAAAATCAAACTTCGAGAACAACGCAATCAAGAGATACAGCCGTTAATGACGCATATTTTACACTTGCAAGGGAATAAAAATCTAAAATCAAAATCTTCTTCCCATTGACCTAGAAGCATGAAATTTGGCAAGAAACAATGTCTTATAGCAAAAGTAAAGAAAAAAAAACTGAAAATCGTAAATTTGTACCTACAAAAAAAAGTTATTTGCAGTTAGTAAACTGATCGCGACTTATGTCGATGTGGCGACTACACTTTTCCAACGACAAAGTTAATTTTGTCCCTCAATTCTGTTTATCTTATCGTTAGAGCAATGTTCGGTGCCCTTGTTAGTTTATGAACTTCAGTAATGTTCTGTAATTATTTTGGTGAATGTAGCTGTCTGTACGGTACTCTCAGTGCGCGAGTCCGACTCGCACTTTTTCCCGTTTTTTTAATCAGATGGATGGACTGTGTTAGAAGTGATATGAAAGAAATGGGACTCAGTGATAGCATTACGGTGGACAGGACGGTATGGAAAATGAAAACGTGTTGCGTCGACCCCAAGTAGATAACATGGGACAAGGGCAGGAAGATGATGATTGACAGGCTTGCGTTAAACCCTGGTTATTGGAACGAAATTATTGACACGTCACAAATTAAACGCCAGTTAGGTGTGACGATTGACTATTGAAATATTTCGTTTCAGAAAGATGGACTTCAGGTATGTGTGCCTATAGTAGAGCACGCTTGTTGCTGTTCAACTTGTAGTGTTAAATTTTAGTGTTATGACTTTACTTGCAACTCTAAACTTATATTAAGCTTGTTTTGGTTAAACTTGAAGAGGCTAAAGCTACATGTATTCGTTCTACTCCAACAAACTTCACACATTTATTTCAAACATTCACTACAAATTACACGAGTTCCTTGTTATCGAAGTTATATTAAACTTAAGCCTTATACTGCAAATAGCTCTTAGTTAAACTTTTGAACTAGAATTTTACATGTAAAAGCAGCGTATAACTTGCAAAGTCTTACTCTGGCTATATATTTTTAGCTGCTCTCAACAAAGTTTGACGGGAGCTCAAGTTTGAGCAGCAATCTGTGTAGCCGCAACTTTTGCATAACAGTTCATATATACATATTTTAAACCGTAATTATTGTAGTCAAATACAGGTAATACAGGTATAGCTACTCCGTAAGTCCTTGTGGAGAATATTTTCTAAGCAACCAGGCTTGCCGTGTACCGGAAGACGCGGCGTTGATATAAGGTCTTTCATAAGATCCATCGATGATAGTGAAGGTCATGCAACAGCAGTGGCCTATGAACCAAGCTCTGAAGATGGATTTAGTATGATGGCCTTGGAAAGGATGCAGCAGCCTTATATTTTTCTAGGGATATTCCTTGGCATATAACTGAGGCTTTCAGGGGTTTCAGGCTAAAATAGAGTTTGACAAATTCTCAAATTCAAATGATCAATTGAGAAGTCGGGGAACTCTAAGTTCTTAACATGGGCATTTTAAGTTAACACAAGTAAAATTTAAAAAACTCCCGACACATTTTTATTTCATTGCTACATAATTTATCTAGTACAGTAGATACGCTTCGATCGGCAATCTATTGAACACGTAATTATGACACGATAGCTTGCGAAAACACCCCGATTCAAACAGTAAAACGCCCTTAACTTTTGAACGGCTGAACAGATTTTATTCACACATAGGTAAGAACACTCTCGATTAAGTCACTATTTAAACAAAATAAAACTCAATCAAAATCAGTTCACCCGTTTGGACGCTATGATGCCACAGACAGACACACAGATCAAACTTATAACACCCCACTTTTTCCGGCGGGGGTTAAAAACAACATGAATGAACTCAAAGACTTCTCAAGCAAACCATACACGAGTCGCCCATGAAAAGGGAGATACATGGACACGTAAAACCTAGCTCAAAGGACAAACCGATGAGAATCTAGAAGCGATATTACAAATAACCACAGACGATATAAAGAACACGTTTATGTTATAATCTTGTCCTTGGCAAGTCCGAGGTTGCATACCAAGGCGCGGCGCGCTATCGATTTTCTTAATTCAAGTATTATTGAGTCCTTTCGACCAAACCTATTCATAATGCATAAAAGCCAGGTTCTTATTATTTATGTCGTCATGATATTCTCTTTAAATAGCTGGTTGGTTTAATGTTTTTGTAATATTGCGTAGGCAGATTATATTCGGCCCCGAGTTACGAGTTTTAGGATGTGGATCCGATCCCGTCTGTGTGTGTCGGTTGGTGTCGGTGTCGGTGGTGTCGGTGTCGGTGTCGGTGTCGGTGTTGATGTCGCCATTTTCAAAACGGTAAAGGAAAACATAACATCGTGAGGCAGCGAGCAAGTCTTTTGACTTCAGGTCATCCAAGCATTTCAATGTGACGTCAATAATTTTTGTTTTTAACCGACTTCAAAAAGGTTTTCAAAACGATTTTTTTTATTTGCGTCCCTTTTTTACTTGAGAGCTGGTGCTTCTCATGTGGTTCCATTTAAATTTGGTGAAGATCTGATAAGGAACTTCGGAGATATGCAACAGATATCTTTAATAAATATCGGCAAGTCTCTCGGGATTGCTGCAATCGCATGTCTGCTTATTGTTTACGCCATTTTATAACATGACATCACGCTGGTACGCTCTAAAGGGGTACGCAGATGTGTACAGTTCACCCTAGTACACTCTTATTTCACCGGTTATGTTCAAGTTTTATGTTATTCGGGTAATCTTTTCTGGCATAACTTTGTGCATTTCAGGTGTCTTACTAAAGAACTTGCTCATTTCGTACCACAACTAAAAAGTGAAAAACAAAAACTTCCAAAAAAAACATTACAATGTGAAAAATAACTTCAATTTCGGCAGTGGGTGTTCCTGTTGTTGTTTCTTTGTTTTTTGACAGTTGTAGTCGGTTGTTTTTTATTCTTTCTTTCTTTCTTCTACCCAACCACATTGGACCCTCGTGGTGGATAAGATACAACCCTCTCCCTCCCACAAAGAGGAGGTCTGAAGTGCGTGAGTGTGTCCTGGCGGGAACAGTATAGATATACTGATAATGCGTATGCTATTAATAATTTATACCTCGCTTTTAGTTGTTTATACAGCTATGATATTACCTATCCTCCTCCTCGCGTCGTGTTCCTCATTACTGAGGTTCGTGATTCCCCCGTCGTCGTGGAAGCAACTTTTCACTCACTAATTAGAAAAGCTGCTACTAAGACGGACCACCCGGTCTTGGATAGCAGATATGCTACTGGTGAACCACAATGCAAAATCTCAATCCGTAAACAACGACGGTTTGCCACGTGGAACGTCCGTGGATAACTTGACCCGGGGAAGCTGGAAATTATGGAGTCGCACAAACTGACTTTGCTTGGAATGACTGAAACTCACAAGAGAGGACAAGGATATCAAACTTCCTCCAACGGATGCCCTTTAATAGCTGCTTAATGTATTTGTAATATTTCGTAGGTAAAATGATATTGTGCCGTAATGATAGGGGTCGAGACATCGTAACTTTCGTCGAATTCAGGTTACGGAAGTATACAATTATAGTGCGTGGTTTGGTGTCATTAGGTGTAGTTGAGTTGTATTATTTATAGGGCAGGATTTACTACGGGTCAAATGAAAAATTATAGGTCAGGCCAGGATTACCTTAAGGTCAAGTGATACTAATGACTTGTGTCAATACATCTTTGATCGTGTAGAAATAAGAATGATCATAATATATACAATAGTTAAGAGTAACCGCGATAAACCTGCCCTTAAATAAATAAGAAATATAGAAAGAATATTAGTGTATTTGGCACACAAAGAGACACAAAATGTAGGTACAAATAAAAGGGAACTTAATTTTAAAACTATTACATACGTAGTGTGCCCAGCGACTGCGCCAAAAAGGTCCATGTCAGCAAAATGCCAGACAACTGGGAGTTGCCTGACGCTGGTTTTCAACTGAACCTTACGTTGAAGTGTACGGATGTGAATCAATTTTTACGGTGTTACAGGTAAATAAATATATGTTAGTGTGTTATGAACGATATATATGTATAATAATTTGGTGTGAACCATGTCATGAGCAACTGAGTTAAATAGACGGATTGCAAGTAGCGTATTAAAAGTTGTTTTTATACTCGGGTAGTTTGAGAAATATTGCGATCAGTACATACGTCACATTTAAAATGTTAAGCAACATATAGTATTATTTTTAACCCACAGACCTCCCAACCTTGAGCGAATGCAGCAGGTGTCAAGGATGGATGACACACCAGCCCGCGGCTGAGGGCACGAGGCAGCTATGTGAGCCAGCGATTTATACGGCAATATAACTACCCGCATATTGTAGCTATGTATAAACTCGTTTATAGTTTTTGCGACTATACTGCCGCACCGACACACTCACACAAGAAAACCGAATAAAAACACAGAATCTCTCAGTTACCACAGCCATTTACAACAGAATCTCTCTAATGAAATAAAGGAACAAATGTGCAAAGATAAGATAAATTAATGGCCCCCTAGTGTATTACTTGTCTGGTACAATGTCTTGTTCATGCAATCATTGTCGAAGTTAATGTTACACTCACTGTTAATGGGAAGGGTAATAATTAAACTAACACGTCGAATTAAACTAAATAGTTATTTACGACGATAAATGGGTCAGGTTCAAAGTTTTGCCGGATACAGACACTGTGGTTTCCGACTCATAAGTGACAAAATATTTTAGACTCCTTAAAATAATTTTGGATGTTTGCTAATAATAATTATCTTTATATATTGTAAACAGTCTCATTCATTAAACAACTAAACTTGAAGCTTAATTTCTTCAAATAAAATATGATAACAACTGGGTGTCTTTTTACGTTATGATCTCCTTGCTTGACTACCTATGTATATTTTTGCCGCGGTATTTTTTTTTTAAATGTGTGATTTGTTGCAACTTGTAGGTTATGTCGTGAATAATTTTCATTCCATTGTACGAATTATTTTTGAACGTTTATATTTCAGTGTGATTTCCGTTGTGCAATTACGTCAAAAGTTTGGTCCTGACCCAAATAAGCTGATATGATTATAAAGTGTTAAAATCGTTTGTTTGTTTGTAGGATCTGTGTAAGTACTGATTAGATATAGTAATTTCTTTTACTGAGACGAAGCTACTCGTATTATCGCGGCGTATTACAATAATATCTACCAGGCTATTTTTTATTCCAGCAAATGCTTGCTTCCAGTGGGATGGCACTTGAATGACTGAGACGATTCTGTAAACAATAAAATGGACCGAGGTATTTTAACTGCTGTAATTTAAACGTTTTGGAAATACTTTCACTATGCGTACAGCTAAGGAGTGGAATTCCCTGCCGGAGTCTGTGTTTCCCGATAGCTACAATCTAGGAGTCTTTAAGTCAAGAGTGAATAGGTTACTTCTAGGCAAGCGTGCTTCACCGTCGACCACATCATCGCTTACCATCAGGTGAGATAGTGGTCAAGCGCGAGACTATAATTTATAAAAAAAAAAAAAAAAAAATTCATCATACGATTTTCTACTTTAAAGTAACCAGCCGATGAATATTTTTTTTCGTTATAACGTTTTGAAAATGAACGAAGATGGAAATAAACCCATAACCACTTGTCAAAAATCTTCCTAATTTTAATTCGTATGTGTGTAATATTGTTGGATTTGCTCAATGTTTACACATGTTACTCTATATGGGCTTCTAAACATATATGTCAAATTTCATAAGTGAATGTTTGTATGTTTGTCCACGCATTTCTCGGAAACTACTTATTGGATCGTGATTATCTCTTTTTGATTGAATTAGGTATCTTTCCACTTAGGGAATAGTGCAAGTTTCATTAAATTCGCTTTTGCAATTTTCACGATATGGAACATACTAGGAGGGATCAAAAAGTAGTGATAACGACATACTCCTTGGTAAGAAAAACTTCGATTCTCTTTTGCTTTTTTTCTGAATGTAGTCATTTGTTTGCTTCGTGTCGGAAGGTGTTCTCGAAAATGGAGAAAAACGAAGTGCAAGCCTTTATTAAATACCTCTGTTTAAAAAGGTTAACATTAGGAGAGTCTGCTCCGCCGTATTCCACTGTCGCAAGATGGGCTTCTCAATTTCGAGTAGGTAGAACGAGCACGGAAGACGAACATCGTTGCGGCCGTCCATCGACGTCAGTCACCCAAGAAAATGTTGCGAGTCGAGAAAATTGTATTGAGTGATCGAAGAGTTACCATCCGATATTTAATTCAAGAAACGGGCATTTCATAAGGAAGTATTCAATCCTTATTGCAACAATCTTTGAATATGAGAAAAGTCTCTTCAAGTTGGGTGCCGAGAATGTTAATCGATAGTCAGAAACAAAATCAACTTGACATTTCGAAGATATTATTGGACAAATTTCAAGAAGATTCTGAAAACTTTTTGTCTCGATTCGTAACAATGGACGAAACATGGGTCCATCATTTTGATCCTGAGACAAAACAGCAATCTTCGCAATGGAAACGGCCATCATCACCGACCCCGAAGAAGTTTCGTGTCGTGGCATCGGCTGGCAAGGTTATGGCCTCAATATTTTGGGACTCAGAAGGGATATTGTTGATTGATAACCTGGAGCGTGGAACCACTATTACAGGCCAATATTATGCAGCTTTAATTCCCAAGTTGAGGAATGCCATCAAAGTGAAAAGCAGAGGCAAACTTTGAAGGGGCGTGCTGTTTCATCATGACAACGAACCCGCGTACAGGTTGGCATTTGCGATGGCTGCCATTCAGCAAGCTGGCTTCGAATTCGTTGACCACCCAGATCTGGTGGCTAGCGTTTTTTATCTATTCCCCAAATTGAAAAATACTTAAGGGGAATCAGGTACGAAGACGATAACGAGGTGATGGATGCCGTGGAGAGCTTTTTGCAGGACCAAGGCAAAACTTTTTTGTGAAAGGGATTCAAGCCTTGTAAAAGCGCTGGACTCGGAGTGTAGAGAGACTCGGAAACTAAGTAGAAAAATAAATAACTAAGTTATCAATAGTCATTATATTCTATCTCATTCTCACTACTTTTTGATCCCTCCTCGTACAACCGAACTCCTTAGCGACAAACAGTACGAATGTGTAAATTAAGTTATTACAGGTATTTTGTCAATCCTTTAGGTACCTTGGTATTGAAATTGCATAATTTACTAAAACGTCATATCACTAAGTAGATAGGGTACTAAAACTAAAAAGAAAGAAATAATTTAAAACCGTTTTCACGCAAAATAAACCGACATCTAATGAAAAAAACAAAAAAGTGCAAATATAACTTTCGTTTCGGAAGTCGGTGTTGAAAAACGATAAAAACAAGAGGTAGATACCAAAGACACCGACTTCTGAAAGGAATTTTTTTTTTGTTCTTTTTAGTGTTTTTCTTTAGAAGACAGTGTTCTTTTTGTGAAAACAGTTTTTTATATTATACATTTTCTCTAAGAAGTTAGGAAGCTGACACATCCACATCATTCTTCTAATACTTAGAAGCTCAGCTTCTTCTTTTCATAGTCTAGTTGAGACACAAAATAACTAGCATTCCAATCAATAATTCAAGGGCAGTTTAACCGTAAAATAGTCGAATCACTAAATTCGCTATCCCTTTAAATATATAAAAAATAGCTGTGGTCTTTTTGTCTATCAATTCGTCCAGTTCCGCTGCCGAGCGGCATATGACGCTAAATATTATAGTTTACATACCTCATTGAAAGGTAATCATAATGTTTTTGGTAAATGTCTATTATATTATGATTGGTTTATAAGGCATATTTGACTACCTTATGGTGAAGTAGTAGATTCTTCTTAAGTCTTGGTTTTAATAGGGGATTTTGGTAAAAGGATTAAAATAAAGTGGTTACATTTTAATGCTTTTGAAGGCACGTTAAAGCGTCGGCTCCGGCGGTCTTTTGGCGATATATGACGGGTAGTGCCTGAAATCTGTCACCAGTCTTGTCTTGTCTTGTCTTGTCTTGTCATCCAGCCACCGGATTGTGTAGGTCAGATAGGCATATCGCTCTATGTAAAATATTGGATCTAATAGGATTGAAGCTGATCCTTACGAAGGCTTGATAGATTGATACTTTAATGTACGCTAAGAAAGGCTTTGCACTGGATCCGATCTGAGTCCGGGAAATTTTGGTTCGAAGTAGCAGTAGTACTATCGACTTGTAATAGGGGTTACGCACTAAATCCGAACTTCATCCGACCGAATTCAGAACAATTTCAATTAAGATAGAACTCGGCACTCAAATCCGGACTCGGATCGGATACAGTGCGAAACTACTCTAAAAGTACATAATATGTAGCTTGCTAATTAACAATCATTTAGATCAAAGAATAAGATTATCTCTCAAAATTATTGCGAATCGTGAGTAGAGAAGAATTAAGAAAACAATAAGGATTACTTAACTGCCTCATAATACTACAAAAAAGCGCCGGCGAAGCATAATGCGTAAAACAGCTTAAAAGAAGAGGGAATGAATAAGTATGACCACGATGATATTTTTGTAAACACGTTTTCGGCGTTTTTACAATAATATATCTGAACCTTTTTGCGGTCCCTCCCCGGGTTCATTCTGCTTGAAATAACGGTTTTCGGCCTGGGTATTAGTAATTCATGATATCAAGAGTTCTTTATTCTGATACCTCGGGATTTGGTGGTATTTGCCGTTGCCATCTGGCTTATTCAACCTTTCTGGCTTATACTAACCTATACAGGCATTGAATACTTATGTACTTGCTGTATTAAATATTTTTGCAGTTACCTACCTTATAATGGTATTTTTAATAAATTTTTGTCACCATTGACAGCGTAAAAATTTATACACCTAATGAGCAAGAATTTACTGACATAAGAAAAAATACGGGCAGAGAGCGCCGACTGAATTTCCTTAACAAAAGTCATAATTCGAGGTTTGGCTCTCGTCTATTTCTTCCTCCAATATTGGACCAATTTCAAAGATATTCCATAAACTGGAAAATTAAGATATATACTATGCCCCTGTTTTCCTGTTTTCGTTTATATTTACAAATTTGTACACTAAGCCTCCGTTGACAGCGCAATTTTTGAGGGTTCTATTACTTCTAAAGATAGTGTATCATCAAAAAAGAAAACATTAAGGCATAGAATATATCTTTAATTTTCAGTTTATGCAAAATCTTTTAAATTAGTCCAATATTGGGGGAGACATAGAGGAGAGCCAAACCTCGAATTATGACTTTTTATTAAGTAAATTCAATCGGCGCTCTCTGCCCATATTTCCTAAATCTATGGCCTTAACTGTGTTGATACATTCCTTAGAATAACCAATGCGATATCATCACCTCATCATTACCAGCCTACAGCAGTCCACTGCACATCCAGTCCACATAGGCCTCTCCAATTGCACGACGTTAAAACATCGCAATGAATCTCAGATTTTTGCTAGAAGTGCTGTTTAAGAGGGGACTCTAGTGAGACTTTCTCCATACAAACACATTTTGCTGTTTTCTTCGTGGATAATGCCTCTAGAGCAATGATTTTTTCCATAAAATCTAGGTCTAACTAATACGTGCCTGTATCATTTCCTTTTTTCCAAAAAATAATCACAAAAAGAAATATGACAATCCAAAAATCCAAAAAAAATGCCCGTTTTTACCGCCATGTTCAGAAGACTTTCAGACAAAATTTATAAGTTTTTAACAAAAAAGGAAATGATAGGAGCATAGATATACTTTTCCTCTAAATTTTGATATAAGAATTTTTTAGATCAGACCAGTTTTCATGAAGAAAACAGCAGAATACGAAACGTCTTTTAGTCAAAGTTTCTGTAGGTAAAATCAGCCTGAGCTGCAGTTGTCCCTTTCGCACTTTACGGGGTGAGGTTGGAGGTGACGCGACGGCAATAGTTTCTTCAAATACCTATTTTTCAAATGCCTGTTGACTAGAGTCCGCTCTTGATGAAGCGGAAAATCGACGAAAGAAGCTTACTTTGTTGAACCCATTTCAATTGTTGTCACCTGTTGATATGATTAAATCAGCCCCTGCAATCGGCAAGATTAAAATAAAACAAATATTACGTTCGTTACCGTTATTATTGGATAATTTAAAATGCATTTCGGCACTTAAAGGTACCATTTACATGTCTTTATCTAAACATACATTTAGATTCGTATAAGATTCGTTTAGGTTTCATTTCAATAAAATAATACCCGTTTTGCAAATGTAAAAATAAAATAAAATAGCTCATTTACAAGTAAAATAAAAGTTGTAAAGTTACAAAAGAAAATATTATGCTAAAATAAATTAATTTGCCAAGAATTTACATTGCTATTGACTCTGGTCCTATTTAAATAAGTATATTAAAATTACACAATGTTTTGAAAGTTGTAAAATGTAAAAAAAGAAGTATGAACATTATAACGTGGTAATAAAATAAAATACGAACTTGATTTACAACAATAGGTGTTATATAAGAATTTGAATAAAACGTGACAAAAACGTTACGCAAACGTAATATATTTCGTTTGATCCTTAAATCAAAAGGTTATACTTAATTTTTCTCGTCAACGAGTAATTCCAGGAAAAAATTATTTAAGAAATTGCCCGTGTCAAAAGATATTTATATTAAAATATGCATTTTAACAGAAACAATAAAAAGTCTATTTATAATTCACTATAAATTAATTTTAACAAAACCCGATGTTTATAAATTCGGATACTTGGTTCTTGAGAGACTGACAGAGAATTATGTACAGGGTGCTCACTATATTTTGACAGTTGATAGTGATACGCTTTTTGCAATATGTGATGCAACTGTCAAATTCAGTTGGCTTGACAGTAGGCACTCTGCATTAATCACGACCGAAGCAGAGATATCTTTTACGTTATATTTACTAGAACAGAACAGAAAATAAAACTGTTAATAACTTTTCTGTTCTGTTGTTTCTACTCTGATAAATTTAACACCGATCTTAAAAAATGATTTCATTATAATCACAATAAATACAATAATTTACTTTCGCAACTCGAATTAAATCCTACTTGAACGCGATTGTTTAAAACGGATAAGGCCAATGTTATTTAAATTAATTGAGTATCTCATTTTAGTTGGGTCTATTTTATTTCATTTTGATGTAAGTGTGTCTTTGGTCTTTACACATTGTGAAAAGCAGCACCGATTTTTATATGGAGTTTATGTTTCAGTGTATTCTTGGTAATAGCCCGAGCTACGTTCAAAAGCAGGAACTAAATCGAGTCGCAACTTATTAATAAGCACTTTGGAATCTAATTATCTATACTTTACATAGCCATTACAACTAAACTACATACACTTAGAAAATCTACATAATTACAAACGTTTTCACTAAGAATCTAGACTTTTTGAATTTTTCAGAGATCTAGGTTGTTGTACAGTTTTATTCTTTTTGCTTTTATTATCTAAACTGAACGTGTCACTGGAACTTGACGGAGGCGTGCTGAAGACAGAGTTTTTAGAGCTAGGCACACTGTTCCCCGGAGAGACACCACTGTCCGTACTGACAGACGCTGGGCTCGGACTGTCACTCACGTTATTACACACTGTCAGCTCCTGACCAGGGATGGACACGATCTGACCTATCGGCTTCTGCCTGACTAGATTTATGCTTTGGCACACGTTATTTTTCACTTCACCATCACCGGGTTCCTTCTTGTGGTACCTTGTCAGGGTCCCAGCGGAGCCTGCCGAGTTCGGTCGGTACATCGGCATGAACTGCGACTGCGAGTAGTACTGAATCTCTGCAGGTGCTTGGCCCTGGATCCACGGGCCCATGGTGGAGACTACAGGTGGCATGTGTCCCCACATGGGCATCTGCACCATGTGGGTTCCGTCAGCCATTGGACTGAAGCCAGGAGCGACAGGCACCGGCATTGGCCTAACTACGCCCACAGGAGTCGGCGCGCTGTGCGGTCTCATCGCTGGATGTCCATATTGACCAACAAACTCCTGTCCCTCATACATCGTATTCGGAGGAGGATTTTGCGAGTAATCTACATTCGGGAATACTGTGTGTGGACTTCTCTGTAAATATGTGATCATTTGCTGCTGAGCTTGTTTCATGGCGACGTACTGCTGCAGATGCATGGCGGTCTGCTGCCTTTGCTGAGCAATATCCTGGGCCATCGCCGTCGTGGAGTTACCGTGTATGTAGTAGATATGTGGCTGAGGGTTCACTTGAGTAACTGGTGACTGTCTCTGGCTATTGCTAGTTTTACTATTGTTCTGAGGATCTACCACATTGTTCTGCGGATCTTGGTATTCTTCCGGAGGTGCGATATACTTAGGTGGAGATGGCGGCGTCACCTGTTGTGACATCGGGTAACTTATGATCTGGGCTATGTACGGCTGCTGAGATTTAGCCGAGTGTGCTGGACTGTGTGTTTGGAATGTAGGGTTAAATGTTATCTGAGACATATCTTGGCCTGGTTGGCCTTCTGGGTTATTGTGATTAGCTCTGTATTCGTTCGCTTCGTTTTTCCTAGGTTTTTGATTGTAAGGTGCCACTTTTGGGTTGCTCTTCCAGTTTGATCCTGCGCTTTGTGGTCTGTTGACTGGAGATTTGTTGGGGTCATGCTGCCAGTTGTCCCCGTTGATTTGCCGTGGATCGGGTGCGTGGTGAGATTGGGCGCTATGAGACCTTCTAGGTGGTGGTGACATGCCATCGGGGATATGTTGCTGTCTGTAGCACCGCCTGCCCGACCCTGGGCTGTTCTGTCGCTCTGGAGGTTGTGGCATCGGCCTCGGGACCCGTCTCCTGGCTGGAGTTGGAGGACTTGGCTGCGATGGTGAGGAATGTGTGGATAACGATGTTGACCGCCATTGATCTATCAGTATCTTTCTGCGTTCATGTTCTATTCGAATTTCTGTTTCGCTGGATGAATCGTAGTCTCTGCCCTGTAAAAAAATAAAAGTGTTACATAGCTTATGTATTTAACTGTGTATCAATTATAGTATATCATTTTAGCGCTGTTATTGTTACACCATTGACCGCCCCATTTCATGTCCAGGCAATTACTGTCCATACCAGGTTGCCTAGAAGAGATCGCGGCATGCAATAAAGCCACCCATTGTAGGTGTATTAGATTTTAGTCTCTTTTTTATTAATGTATTTTATGGGGGTACAATAAAGCATACATATTTTTATTAGAATCAGTATTTTAAAATTTGTAAAGTTATAAAAAGGTACCTTTTCAATCTTCTCATCCAGCATTTTAAAGAAATCTTGCTGACTGGCTGACACCTCACTGAAACAAAATTTTATTAATTTTGCAACCCATAACAATGCCATCTAGCTCTTACTACTTTCTGAAGATGTTTTAAGTCTGTTAAATTAATTTTATCTGATAAATAATTATGGGCCCATAATTTCTATGCCATAAGCTCTTAGAGTAAGGTTATTATGAGTGTGTGTAAGGGACAGATGTATATGACGTGTGTACATCTGTCACTTACTCGATGTCAAAATAACCTTACTGTATCTTATGGTCATCCTCCAGTTCATTGCTAAATGTCTGGGTCTTGGCAAGGTCTTGTTTTATTGTAACGAAGGGCTTGTCTCTATCACCACGTCACGACACGACGTCGTCAATGTCCTAAAGTACGATGTCACGGTGCGGCACGTGGGCTTGACGTTCAAATTTACGTTACGATGAGACAAGCCCATATCGATCAATTTAACACAACATCACTACTGTATTCAACGAGGGGTTAGGCAGAGTTCCATCTTTTTTTTTTTTATCGTCAATAGGCTTGCGCTTGACCACTATCTCACTACTACTACTATGGTAAGCGATGATGTGGTCGACGGTGAAGCACGCTTGCCTAGAAAAAACCTATTCACTCTTGACTTAAAGACCCCAAGATTGTAGCTATCGGGAAACACAGACTCCGGCAGGGAATTCCACTCCTTAGCTGTACGCATAATGAAAGTGTCCCCAAAACGTTTTGTGCGTATGGGTGGGATGTCCACCATGTACCGATGACGCATCGCCGTACGTCTGATAGTCCGATGATGGATCTTTAGCACACCCTCATTTCTTCAAGTATGTTAAAGTCCCATGTGATAGGGGACCAGCCTACAACCATCAAATCTACTAAAGTTTACCTTTCTCTGTATAATAATATACTGTGATTTTTAATTTCGTAAACTAAACTGACATTTGGGGGGTTGTCACTTTAGTGTTACATAAAAATAGTGTCGTGTCCTGAGTACCCTGAGGGATAGAAAGTTAATCGAAAATCGAAGTAGATCAAAAATGAATAAATTTCACGGCAAAATAAATAAATTTGCTTAGAAACTTGCGGCCCATATTTAGGTGTGTCCTAATACGACGCAGTGTCTGTCCACCAATTGAATCCATGAAAGATGGTGGTACAGTGGTCAAGTGCTGCTGTGTACAGCGACGCACAGGGGAGACACTTTTCTATCTTGCCAGTGATTTGCCCTAACAGGCGTTGTATAGAGGGGGTTCCAGGGTGATCTTTTAAAAGGGTCACGGGGTTTCATGTACTGATGGTGGTCACCAGGTAGTTTTCAACACTCCCAGGGCCTGCAGTCTCGACATAGCTAACGATCGTTACGCTAGCTAACATTCGTTAACTCTTACCACAAAATAGTAAGTATACAGAAGGGCCACTCCCGCCGTTTGGAAAATTGACAGCTAAACTTGACAGATTCACTAGGGTTGCTACTATATTGATTCCGAATTTAAAAAAAAAGGGTAGGTTGCCCAAGTTACAAACATAAACACATAGATTCGTCTAAACATACATCATATCATGCTTACATGCCTTAGAGGGTAGACAGGGCATCAAATATCCATTTAATATCACGAACACTACAACCCTAGTGAATCTTTCAAGTTTAGCTGTCAATTTTCCAAACGGCGGGAGTGGCCCTTCTGTATACTTACTATTTTGTGGTAAGAGTTAACGAATGTTAGCTAACGTAACGATCGTTAGCTATGTCGAGACTGCAGGCCCTGGTCTTTTCCCCAAAGGTCCAGGCACCATTTTAAGGTTACCCCCGAAAACAAAAAATAAAGCTGTAGGTACTCACACGACAGGCTGGTGGTTGGTGAGCGGCAGGATGTGCTTGGTCTGTTCCTGTTCATCGTCGTGGTCATCGGAAGGTGGCGCGCCTCCGGCTGGGCCCTCCTCCTCGTCGGCGTCCTTGTCTGCAGCGCCTGCGCAATGACAAAACACAACGCTTGTAAAAGTTATGACATAAAAAATCTTACATATATTAAGTTGTCTGTATATACAAAGAGTAATTTGTAATTAGACTATTGAAAAGACACTTTAACGAAGACTTTGATGAATCCATCAAAGAGGTGTTTTACCTGCTATACTAAACAATTTGTCCTTCACGAGCCTTATCCGATTCGTTACAAACGTCATTGCACTATAAGTACTTTTAGCACTACCTATCGTAATCGGCGCAGAACAACAGCCAGATGTCCTTGTTGAAAGCCACTGTACTCAAAACGGAAATGCAGAAATGCATCGGTACAGCTGGAAATGCATGGCAGCCTGTATCAATTTGTGCCTTATTTGTTTGTTCAATTATATGAGTAATAAACAGATATTATTGACTTTAGAGATTCCCACTGCCAGATTTAGCTGTGTATAGAAGTTTAACTGTCAGTATAGAATTTGGGATGGCACTAAAAACAGTGGGGCGCCATTTAAAACTATAGTGGCTCCGTGAGCTGTTGACCTCTCGAGTCGGTTTAATGGAGTTTTTGAAAAAATTCAAATTACTGAATCAACAATAAAAATCTATATAATTATCAAACCAGCCCACAAAATTTTACGAGAATTGGTTGAGAAATGTGAGCTGTAGGTGAACAGCGGAACATACGAAAAAATGTTTAGCCAAGCTGAAAAGCAGACGCTTTGCTCGCGTTTCGCGCTCGGTCGGTCAATAATACTACTATAATATCGTAATACTTGGAATTGCTTTCAAAGTCATCAAAAACTATTAAAAGAAATAAAATTGACGGTAAAGTTAATACTTCAACTTTCCCTAGCGAAAATAGACCGAACAGTCCAAAATTTTATAGCTGATCAAATCCCTCTGCAGCAGAAGGACAGATAAGCAAAATCCCGGAATAGCAAAATCCCAGATTAGCAGAAGGACAGATTTGCATAAAGGCAGAAGTACAGACCCACACAGAAAACAAAAATAAAATTGAATAGTTACAATTGGTAAAATTTTATTTGAAAGTAATTAGTTTTTTTTTTTTTTGTTGTAAGCTCGCTTTTGACCACTATCTCGCCTAAGTGATAGTGTGGTCGAAAGTGAAGCACGCTTGCCTAGAAAAAGCCTATTCACTCTTGACCTGAAGACCCCTAGGCTGTAGCTTTCAGGAAACAAAGACGCCGCGCCGGCAGGAAATCCACTCCTTAGCTGTACGCACAATGAAAGTATTTTCAAAACGCTTTGTGCGTATGGGTGGGATATTCACCATGGCGCATTGCCGTACGTCTTGTTGTCCGATGATAGAAAGGGCTAGGCAGAATCAAATTGTGCAGTTCCATCGCACACTCCCCGAAATGTAACCGAAAGAAAACCGACAGGCTGACAACCTCCGGCCGTTGCACGTTGTTGTGTTCAAGGCTCTGGAGCTTTCAGTCGACCAGCACATCGTTCCCGATCAGTCTTTTAGCCCGTCTGTCAATCAACCCAAGTGCATCAAGTTGGTAAATATTTGGCACATCCGTCCCAGAGGTGAGAGCAGTACTCCATGCATGACCTTTAGATAATAATATATAAATCAAAGAGGTCACAAATTGATAATAAGGTTACTAGGATTTGTAACTTTTTTGAAGGCGACAGTACATTATCTGCCTTTATGCAAATCTGTCCTTCTGTTAATCTGTGATTTTGCTATTCCGGGATTTTGCTTATCTGTCCTTCTGCTGCAGAGGGGACCAAATTTATTGGCTTAAATAAGTAAGTGCCCCTATTCAATATCTAAGAAATTGTTATTGTTTGTCCTACAATACCTACACATATTTAAAAACCTAGATATCATCCCAATAGGGGAGTTTCCTGTGTAGAAAAATGATAATTCTATTTAGTCCGTCAGTGAGATTATCAAATAAAATTTAACCCGTATTTTTGCTTTATCAAAATGAAAAAAATAAAAAGATAAAGTGCATCAAAGTTCAGGAGTGGGGGCTTATTGTGACGTCTATTTGTCATATAAAGTTTAGCACACCGTGACGTCACACGTCGTAATTATTTGTTTACGCGGAAAATGAAAAATACGTGTCCAATAATTTTAGTTTACTGACTGCCTAATATATTTTTTGTCAACTACCCTAATGAACATAAGTCTGTGCAGTAATAAGATGTATAACAAGTAAGAATACATAATCTTTATAAGTAAAAGCTTCAAACACATACATAGCGAAACAAACTGCCAACAAACAATCACATATATATAAGTACCTATAACAAACATCTGTTACGAAGATGTTATGTTCAAAACTTTGGAAAACAAGGCTGGCGCATGTCATCACAGGAATTATTGCTGAGGCCGCGAAAACAGCGGTTGTGGACGATAAGGCAAGTGGAAAACATATGAAACTTGGAGCCTTTTACTCTTGGGGGTCTGTGTCATAAAGAACGGTTCCTACACCTCAATCAATTTGCTTCGCTGCTCTCTCTTCAGCTGAGAATCAGTATGCTGAGTATTATGGAGTAACAGTTACTCCATTATACTCAGCATACTTCCGAATATTATTTACTGGGTTGTACGATACTCCTTATCAAGACTGGTGTCAGAATATATGGCTTCTGAATACCGTAACCACTGTCAAAAGTCTTAAAAAGACAGCCGGTACCAAAGGCTTGAAATGCTTTTCGAGGTACTGATGAGACTCGGTATGTAATGACCGTCCACGAATCAACCTCAAGAAGCGTTGCTCTGAAGGTCAACCCGTGCAGCTGTGCTTAATTAGCCACGAGTAACGGTACAGCAACCTGTAACCCAATTTATTTAATGATAATTTACTTGGCATAGATGCAGCATGTCTCTTCCACACACTACCTACTATTAAAGACATTGAAAAATAAATAAATATTTCGTATAGAAGCTAATTGAACGTATTATATATGCTGCGATCGATATATCGTTCCCCTGAGGCTGCTTTTAATGTAAATTCAGAAACATGGCCACACATGAAGCCCAAGTTTAGTTCTGTAAGTAAGAACTTCTACGTGTAGGTTTTGAAAGCTTAGATATCTTTATCTATGTTTCTTTCTCATAAAGATTAAAAGCGGGCTCAACATGTATGTGCCTTTTAGAATAGACAACATTTATTCGGCAAAAACACAACACAGCAGCAACAATATTTTTACCCGACTGCCGAAGGAGGGTAATGTGTTTATCTGTCTATGTATGTAAGTATATAAGTATGTATGTATTTATGTTTGTTCCTATATGGCGTTCCAGAGACCAAACGCGTTGGCCGATTTTGATGATTCGTACGTCAATCGATGCGTCGTAACTCTGCGAGTGTCACTGGCTATATTAAAATTGGGTGATAGAAAAATGGCGGATTTTGGGCTCAATATTTTTTTCTTCCAAACTCATCGTGTGGGGTATCAAAATAAAGGGTTTTAAGAGGTGATTTCAAAAATATATATGATACTTATATGTTTAAATGTATGTAATGCGAAAAAAAACTAAATAAAAAAGTTAAATCAAGAAATCATAAAACCCGGCTGTGTGCAGTCGGAGGATACATATTTGCGGGCTGGCTGACCAAAATCTGGTGTATCCTCCGCCTGCACAGCATGATTTTCTCCTTGTTTACGTCTTTTTAGTTCGCTTTTGAAGCAGTCGGGTTTTTTGATTTCTTGATTTAACTTTTTTTATTTTTCAAATTATTTTGATGCTTTCATCGATACCCTTCCTCAATGCTTCTCTTTCAGTAATAATTAAATTCTCAATTTAACGAGTAGGTAGGTATTCCATTCATTGATCAAGAGACGTACCCGGATGTCTTTTATTCGTCGTAAGATGGGTTACCGCTATAATAAACACGTACTACTACACTTTAATGGCGTCGCGATCGTTTTGAGCGCCGCCGTTTTATGTGCCCGCGCAGGTGTGAACCTTTTTGTTCACAACCTCTTTTGTGATCGCCTCTGTTAGTTAAAAGAGGGCTGGCTGAATAGGTAATGTTGCGTACTTAGCATTGTGTTAATTTATTACGTCTTATTTTATGATTCAATGAAATTGTAAGGGTCCACGTTTTAAGAGTCTATTTAAAAGATGTTAAAATTATAGGGTCCTTGGAAAATAAGGTGTTTTGACACAAATAAACATGGGCTATAAAAAAAGACCATCTTATTCGCGATCCTACATTAAACTCTCATAAAAATGCAAGTTAATTGCAATACATAATTCATTCCAGCTATATATGTCTATAACTGTAACAATCACTAAAAATATAGGAACGATACCATTCAATCTGCCTAGCCTTCTCCCAACTATAATGGGGTCAGCTTCCAGTCTTACCGGATTTAGCTTAGTAACAGTGTTTTACATGAAGCGACTGCCTATCTGACCTCCACAACCCGGTAACTGGTTAACACGGTACCCCTTGGCAAGACTGGTGTCAGATCTCCAGCTTCTGACTACCCGTAACGACTGTCAAAGATCCTCAAATTACAGCCGGGACCAATGGCTTAACGTGCCTTTCGAGGCACGGAGGAAACTCGGTATGTTGAAATGGTCACCCATCAACGGACCGACCTCGTCAAGCGTTGCTTAACCTTGATGATCGACCAGTGCGGCTGTTATTATTTAGCCACGAGCTCCTCTCCTCTAAGAACGATATCATTGTAAAACAAAATTTCAAATAAACCAAACACCAGGAAGTATTATTTAACTTGGGAGTTTTGATTACACACAGACTACATAAACACTTGTAAATATAAAATATCGCACCACGATATATTTCTACTCAAATATCGTCAAAACTGCCACAAACATTATACAAATTAGTTAACTTAATTAATCTAACACACAACACCTCACTTTGTCAAACCAATGCTCACTCGACTTCATTATGACCCTGTTTCACTGTCCACCCGACTTCCAAGCCGAGTTCCATACCATTGTGTTCGCCACAAAAGAGTCCATGGTTCCGGCTCGCCATGTGACGGACGCATTTCCTATTCACGGGACAAATGTGGGACAAATAGAAGTCTATGAATTATGGAGCCTATTGAAAAGTTGGAAGAGACACGTGTAACGTGTATGTGGATTATTTTGTTGTTTGTGCTTTGGAATACGGTTTTTGTAGACTGTGTTTATAAAAAGCGATATTGGGAAGTTATAGCAACATTTCACTAACCTTAAGTCTTGAGTGCCCGGCTTAATGAAAAGTGGTTTTCTAGTTGCCGGACACATACGAAAGCGAGGTAATATAAGGGCGGTTATTTATTTATTAAAACTTCATGCAACATAAAAGTTCATAGGCGTACTTAATGCCTGAGGCATTCTCTACCAGTCACCAAGGGCGGTGAAGAGATAGCATCGCAGGTGCATTGAAATGAATTAATATTTAAACGCAAAATTAGTAAAAAAGTATATAGTTAAAATAAACATCCTTAAATAATTAATATATATTTAAATTAATAGAAAAGTGCATATTGAGACGATTCTGCTATTCGTTTAGAAAATAATGCCGCAACTGCCGCTTAAATGCATACTGACTGGTGGCCGTCCTGATTTCGAGAGGAAGCGCATCCCAGAGAAGAATGGATTGAATATGAAAGGAAGAATTAACAAAATCAGAAGTATGAGAATGAAAGAGAAGATTGTAAGACGAACGCAGATTCCTAGCGTGTGAAGTACATGTGTATTGAAAGTGAGGTATGAGATAAGAAGGAGGTGTGGGAGAGTTGAGTAGCAGGAGAAATTTTGATTTCGAAGTAGTCGTAGTACTTCTTGTAGGGAAGCTTACGCACTACATCCGAACGCTATCCGTCATAATTCAGAACATTTTTAATTCGTATATAACTCTGGACTCAAATCACGGACTCGGATCGGATGTAGTGCTTAACCGCTCTTAAGATTGTGAGTAATAATAACTTTTTGTCCCAATGGATTGTTATAACATATTTTGGACAGCTCTATCTTGACATCTAAATTTATTTGGTAGAATAGGAATCGTGAATCGTCACCTGTGCGACAAACGATGTGAGACGCTTGAAGGACTAAAATTGTGTCAACATGTTTTAGCTGAAGATTTAAGATTAGAGGCAGCACCACACTAAAAGGAGTTGGTAAGGTATGTAAGCATCCATAGCAGCACGACGCGTTATCGATTGTAGATTGTCAACTTGGCTACAGAGCCAAGTTGACAATCTACAATCGATAACGCTAGTAGAAAACGATTCAATGTACGGGGTATGTCACACATCTGAACGTTAATGTCACGTGGACAGACGACACAAATAGAAGGCGTTAACGATTGCAGAAAGAGATTCGATATGAAACGTCGGTTGGTGGCGATTCGCAGTTTATATCTACATCCATGAGAAAAAGTCGTGAGTAGGAAAAGGAAAAGGAAACCTACCTAATACTTAGATATTTGACATCTCCCTGTGTTGTTTAACAAAAAAATGTTACAAGTTTTTCAAAGTGATTTAACGCTAAACGACTTGTTTCGGAACATTCAAGGAGACCTCACTAGAGATTACAAAGTCTTTAACAAAATGTCCTCCAAAGCCTTCTTTATCGATATTGACTTTATAGGCAGTTTAATTTGATAAATTTGTTCGATTTCGAACTCTCTGCAAGGGATTTAAAGTCAAATCTCGCTCGATTAAGATAAAATCTGCTGATAAGCAAAAATTTGAAGTCGTATTTTAGTTTCTGAAATATTTGGCGTCGTTTTATAATGTTGATAAGTCTCTGCCAATAAGGAAGTACATAAGGAGAGTGGATTTAGACTATGCTGCAAGGCCTTTCTCTTTATAATATTAATCAAGACTATTTAAGTACCTAAACACGGTCCAGTTAGGTAGGTCCAGCTTCGAGAAAGATATCAACCGTCGAAATTGACTCGGCTGGGCAGCGTTCGGGATGTTACGCGTTATCTTCTCGTCCAACTTAACACAGTGTCTCAAGACCAAAGTATATCACCAGTGTGTGTTGGCAGTGATGACGTATAGAACCGAAACGTGGTCGCTCACAATGAGCCTCATCGGAAGGCTTAACGTCACCCAAAGGGCAATGGAGAGAGCTTTGCTCGGCGTTTCCTTGCGTGATTGAATCAGAAATGAAGACATCCGTAAGAGAACCAAAGTTACCAACATACCCCGAAGAATTACCAAACATAAGTGGCAGTGGGCAGGGCACATTGCTCGCAGAACGAATGGCCGTTGGGGCTGAAATTTTATGGAGTGGCGACTGCAAACCGAAAGACGCTGCGTTGGAAGGCCTCCCATTAGTTGGAGCGACAAACCTGGCTGCGGTACTCCGGTGTATACGAGACATAGGACCGATCAGTGTGGCGACGTTTGGAAGAGGCATATGTCCAGCAGTGTACGTCTTTTGGCTAAATCGATGATGATGATGAAGTACGCTTAAAGTGCTCAAAAACGAAGCACGTTTACTTCTTGAAATTCTTTACCTTTTTACCTAAGAAAGGATAATTTATGAAGCATAGAATTATTATTTAAGGCTTTACGCGACCAGAAGCTCTAGAGAAGTGGGATTTGATGTCTGCGAAGGCGATAGTAGAATTGTCAAAATGTAAGGGATTGATCACGTGGTTTTACGACATCGCTTGTCAATCGCATACAATTTTGCCTTTTTGACAATCGCTATCGCCACGCTTTCGATTATACTCGTAGAATGTCACTTGTCTAGGGCCTCAGAGAGCTGGGCTTTTCTTCGGCCAGATAATCATGCATAGCCATTCAACGTGGCAATACTGCCAGCGTTCTGGGCACCTTTCCCATTGAAATGGACATGGGTGATTTTTTTGATGCGCGAAGTGTCACATTCTCGTTCCCCTTTGGTTATAGGTACGTGTTCATTAGAGTTTTTAACCGACTTACCAAAAAGGAGGAGGTTCTATATTCGACTTCTTGTATGTTTTTTTTTAATTTTTTTATGTGTGTTCACCGTTATCTCCGTCAATTATGGACCGATTATGAAAATACTTTTTTTGTTTGAAAGAATATGTTTCGAAATTGGTCCCATTTTAATTTGGTGAAGATCTGATGAATAACTTCGGAGATATACAACAGAACTCTTCAATAAATAACGGCAAATCATTCGGGATTGCTGCAATCGCATGTCTGTTTATTGTTTATACCATTTCATAACATAACATCACGCCAGAATGCTCTAAAGGGTGTGGCATTTATTCAAGATCTACTTACGTTTCATAACACTCCACAAACCATCTTCATATCTTTTGATATTGTATCAATTTTTGTAACTCTATTATAAGTATTCTTTGATATTCTTATTACCTGTAAAGCATATTTTTAGTTATTTCTGATTGTTTCTTTATTTCTTTAACTTAATTTGTATTGCTTATTTGCAAAATTATGGAATTTTTTATACTCTGACATTTTCATCTGACATGACATGTCTGTCTATTTTATTTTCTTAAAGCCATAGACATACCATAGGTACCATGGACTATACTACCTAGACCTTTCCTTAAGCTAGTTGTACATTATTGTAAGGTCAGAGCAGACTGACCCGCCTTTGTAAAGCCGTTTTTATTCGCTCTGTTCTGATTGAGATTTGAATTTGAAATTGAGAAGAGATGGCAGATCGAATGAAAAACGGGCTTCAGTTCTTTTAGTCTTAGAATCTGGTCTGAACGCCGACAGTGGTGGATACTGAGTACTATATTACGAAGTGTATTTTCTATTCTTAAAACTCTTTAAAAGCCTTAAACCTGTGAAACTTTTATGTAAATTTACTATTTTCTGAAGTGCTCTAAAATATATACTGTGAGTGTTATATCGTGTATGATTTACCCACGTATCTGGCTACTAGCCGTTTCACTGCTGACCTGCCTGCCTTTCCTGACCGTATGCCTGTTACTCCGTCGTGGTGCCTGCTCACGTGTCTCTCTCGAGCATACCACGACGGTTTGAAGAGTTCCAGTCCGTCCAGCTGTCTGCCTTACCTGCCCGATTGCCTGCTTGTCCGTCGAGGTGTCTGCTCACCTAACTACCTCGGACATTCTAAGACTTCCTGCCCGACCTACTGCCTGGATACCTGCCCACGTCGCGCGAAGCCGGCCTTTTAGTTTTATACTTCTTTATCCTTTATTTTTATAGCTTTAATTTAATTTTTATCTTTTTAACTTAATTTTATTAACGTGGCTTACGTATAGCTCCACTGAGCTATACGTAACGCTACAGTTTGGCGCCCAACTTTTAAATAATTAGGCGCAACGTTGTTTGTGCGCCCAATTTTATGAACTCACCCCATCACCCACACTCTACTTACTTCTACACTATGTATTTTTTAACGTGGGCTCGATTTTTCATATTCTCTAAATTCTAAAAACATACTTGCACAAGTAAATAAGCTATCTTTTGGTTTCCCATACAGGCTTCATCTCATCATCATTTTTCTTTTCACTTTTGATAGCAACTTAACCTATTTTTCTCAAAATTCTAAAAACATACTTGCACAAGTACATAAGCTTACTTTTGGTTTCTCATACAGGCCCTCATATCATCATCATCTTTCACTTTTGCTAGAACTTTTATCTTTCACCTTGTACTAAACCTATTAGGCAACTTCTTTTTCCCTCCATAAGTTTTCTCTTTGTTTTATTTTTAGAGCGGTATTCCTCTAGAGCGGTCTGCACAACTCAGAAAGCCTTATGTGCAAAGAGCGGTCCCGTAACTCTTTAAAAATAAGCCAAATGCGTGGAGTCTTCTTAAACCTCTTAATTCCCTTGAATCTTATTCTTAAAGAATGAGGTGTTATTTTAGAGCGGTTTGCATAACTCGGAAAGCCTTATATGCAAAGAGCGGTCTCGTAACTCTTTAAAAATAAGCCAAATGCGTGGAGTCTTCTTTATTTTATTTTTTTCCCTCTTGTATCCTTCTCTCCTGTATCCTTCCCTCTTGTATACTTCCCTCTCAAACCTAGTTCCCTCTCAACCTAGTTCCCTCTCAAACCTAGTTCCCTCTCAACCTAGTTCCCTCTCAACCTAGTTCCCTCTTATAGACTTGAGTCCTCCTCCTCTTATAGACTTGAGTCCTCCTCCTCTTATAGACTTGAGTCCTCCTCCTCTTATAGACTTGAGTCCTCCTCCTCTTTGAGTTTCTCTTGTTTAAATAAATAGTTTCTTAAAGGGTTTTCAAACAGGTGCGGGTAACGACACCTATTAAAAATAAATAAGCCTTCGTTATATCTTAATAAATATTTCCTTGTGGAGTATACGTCATTGAATGTGAACTATATCCCCTAACGTGTGCTTGAATGAGAGTGTTTGACGAAAGTATGAAAGATGTTGTGTGATAGAGCAAGGATTATATTTAAACCTCAAAATTTTCTTCTAGTTGAAAATTTTTCTGGGGTCATCGGGAAAATGTGGCATTTATTCAAGATCTACTTACGTTTCATAACACTCCACAAACCATCTTCATATCTTTTGATATTGTATCAATTTTTGTAACTCTATTATAAGTATTCTTTGATATTCTTATTACCTGTAAAGCATATTTTTAGTTATTTCTGATTGTTTCTTTATTTCTTTAACTTAATTTGTATTGCTTATTTGCAAAATTATGGAATTTTTTATACTCTGACATTTTCATCTGACATGACATGTCTGTCTATTTTATTTTCTTAAAGCCATAGACATACCATAGGTACCATGGACTATAATACCTAGACCTTTCCTTAAGCTAGTTGTACATTATTGTAAGGTCAGAGCAGACTGACCCGCCTTTGTAAAGCCGTTTTTATTCGCTCTGTTCTGATTGAGATTTGAATTTGAAATTGAGAAGAGATGGCAGATCGAATGAAAAACGGGCTTCAGTTCTTTTAGTCTTAGAATCTGGTCTGAACGCCGACAGTGGTGGATACTGAGTACTATATTACGAAGTGTATTTTCTATTCTTAAAACTCTTTAAAAGCCTTAAACCTGTGAAACTTTTATGTAAATTTACTATTTTCTGAAGTGCTCTAAAATATATACTGTGAGTGTTATATCGTGTATGATTTACCCACGTATCTGGCTACTAGCCGTTTCACTGCTGACCTGCCTGCCTTTCCTGACCGTATGCCTGTTACTCCGTCGTGGTGCCTGCTCACGTGTCTCTCTCGAGCATACCACGACGGTTTGAAGAGTTCCAGTCCGTCCAGCTGTCTGCCTTACCTGCCCGATTGCCTGCTTGTCCGTCGAGGTGTCTGCTCACCTAACTACCTCGGACATTCTAAGACTTCCTGCCCGACCTACTGCCTGGATACCTGCCCACGTCGCGCGAAGCCGGCCCTTTAGTTTTATACTTCTTTATCCTTTATTTTTATAGCTTTAATTTATTTTTATCTTTTTAACTTAATTTTATTAACGTGGCTTACGTATAGCTCCACTGAGCTATACGTAACGCTACAAGGGGTAAGCAGATCTCTAATTTCACCGGTTATGTTTAAGTTTCATGTTATTCGGGTAATCTATTCTGGCGTTATAGGTACCTTACTAAACAACTTGCCTATTTTAGGTAGGTACAACTAAAAAGGGAAAAATAAAAACATTTTTGCAAAAAAAAAACTACCGACTTCCAAATAAAAAACTACAAAGTGAAAAATAACTTTAATTTTGGAAGTCGGTGTCCATATCGCAAAAAAAAATTGGAAACAAGGAAGACACCGACTTCCAAAAATAAAGTTTTTTTCACTTTGTAGTTTTTTATTTGGAAGTCGGTAGTATTTTTTTGCAAAAATGTTTTTATGTTTTAGAATATCAAAAATTAAATAATAATTTTCATAGTAAAAAAATATATTTGTATGACGATTGACACATGGTCTTAAATAAAATCGAGAGGTTTACTGATTTTTAAACGCATTAGACAGCTAAAGAGCACAGCTATTTGCTTGCGACAAACGGCGCAGTAAACGCACAATATACGTGCTTGGTCGTGGAGTTGCGGAAACGAGCCAGTTTTAACCCAACCATCATTTTATTTTCCGTCAAAGGAATTATTATCGTGTACACAATTTTAAAATAACATAACATCACGCTGGTATGTATGGCAAATCATCAGGCAGGCACTAAGCCAGCCGCTTCTAGGCCGTTGCTGAAAACCTCCACATGGAAAAATCCACTTAGATCAATCAAACCCAAGACCTCACGCTGAACAGTTGTGCTTACGACCACTACTCAAGTCAAATGTTAAGTAATTTAAAATGGATTTTCAGCAGAACATCTCTTGAGAAAACGCTTCGGAAAAAGGCTTCCAAAATCAAATAGTTTGAGGCAACTCCCCATAGGAAGTTGAAATATTTTTCCTCAAACATGTTGTTTCATGTTTTTATTGAAGGTTTATCTCAAAGGAATATGAATCTGAACTTTCCTAACTTAATCGTAACAGGTTATTGGATTTTTCAATAAACTGTTTTAGTAAATTGTTAAGGGCTTGTTAAGATGTTGTTAATAAAACTTCTATGCCTTGAACAAGTAAACACATAAATAACATGTAAATTTTCAAATTTTAATCAAGGAGCTCGAGTACTCTGCCTCAGGAAATCAGGATGGCAACCTTCTGATTAACCTTCAAAGTCAACTTGGGTTTTTTTTTCAATTGTCTTTAACAAGTAATTGTTAGGTTCCTGTATTTAGTTTATTTGTTTAGGATATTTTGTATAATCAAATTGTATTCATTTATAGATTATAATTTCAAGGTAAATGCCAGCTTATGGCACAACCACAGATATAAATTTAACTAGGTACATGACGCGATTGTATGTACTTCGCGTGTCAAAATACGGAGTAAAATTACGATCACGATCGTAATTTGAGCTTTTCATTTAGCATTATCGGCCCCGGCAATCTACCGAAATCTAGAAAAATGTATTTTTATGCCACATTGAGCTGTGAAAACGGTATATTAAAAGTTGGAGGCATTGGAAATATTTTCTTTCATTGGTAAGTTTATTTTTATTGTGCGTCAAAAAGTGGCACGCTTGGTTTTCATACAGATGGAGAGACTTGCGTTATCTAGTTAGATTTATATCTGTGGCCACAACTCTTTCATAAATTATATTTAAAACGAAGAAAACAAATGAAACAATTTGTCCATTACACAATTTCATTTCACGGCGCGCTTACCACTATTCCGCCATGTTCATAACTGGCGTTGAAATAAATTTACTATAGACGCAGTGTCCATTAAAGCTACCAGAGTAATTTTTAATTGACTACTGAAAATATAAATTGGTTAATAAAATGTTTGATGAGTTTATGGCGTCGGTTATGAGATTAATATTGAAGGATTCATTGGTTTATGTGTTCTGTTTTCATATCGGAAATATGTGCTGGTGGAGTTGGTACATACGATTCGTCGTTGATTCGGTAAAAAATTTATTAACTCCTGCTGCCTTATTAAGTAATGAATTCGGCAAATCAAAGAGTATGAAAATTCGACCAATCACATGACAGATGAAAGAAGCGATGTGGATTTTCATCTATGTGATTGGTCGATTTTTCATAAACTTTGCCCTTTGCCTTGCCGAATTCATTTCGCAATATGGCTGCCGATTTATAAATTGAGAATTTGAAGTTGACAGTCAATATTAAAGTGGAGTTCACTTTAATATTGAAGTTCGTTAAGTGCTCATGCTAAAGTAATGTTTGACAAGTGATTCTAATTTTCAATTTAGAAACCGCGTTTTATTCAATTAGCATTTAAATAACGTTACCAAGTTAAAACAAAACTAAATATAATATACGGGTAATGTTAAGAACGACCGTATCCACCTATTAAGTATTCAGCAAAGGTATTTCGTATTAAATTCTTCATTATTATACACATAAACGTCCTTTCAAAATCATTTATTTGTAATACAGCCCCGTAGGAATAAAACATAATTTTAATTAATTCAGTAAGCAGAGCAGGTATTCGCTGAAAAACTCACAAAATTATCTGATTTTTGTGGACGTGTCCTAAACCATGAAAAAACGAATATAATGTATATGTGATAAATTTAAGATTAAGCAAATAATAATAATTAATGTGTTTTAGAGACAGAAAAAATAGCTAATTGTATCCAGAAAACACAGGCCTTTTGTAATTACGGTCTCACATAAATTCCATCTTAAAGTTCCAAAACGTTTCAGCATTTCTGGCAACCCTGCAGTAATCCCAAACAAGAGAGCAATACATTTCAGAGTGTTCCAGTGAAAATGGCTGTTTTACTGTAAAATAACGCAAAAGTTTTCGCCATATACCTCGTTTTATTGAAACGGCCGATAAATTCACACTGTTTGTTGATTAAAACCAAACATTCTGCTACTTTTAGTTTGGTAGTACAAATAAATATAAATTAAATTCGCAACATAGTATTTTTTATCGAAAAATGGAATTATTAACTTTCTACGTCTATTGTTTTGTTTCATACATTTGTATTTGTTTTCTGCCCCTTCGTCCGCAGTCTGACTTCCCGCTCATAGGCCTTATAAAAGTATGTTGCAAGCAGTTTCAAATCAGTATAATTATAGCATGACGGTTGACAAGACGTAATGGCAGAAGAAAACGTATTGTGCCGACTTCAAATACCATGGGGCAAAGGCAGGAAGATAATAATTAAAGGTATTTGCCATTTTATAACCTCAAAATAGTTCATTAAACACAGCAAAACTGCTTTTATTTGGTCGCAAAATAGTATCAGTCAAAACGGTATTTTAAAGTCAATAAATTCTTGTCTCTTAAAGTCTTGAATATAGAGAACCCGATGATAACAAGACTGCCCAGATCTGATGTATCTCGACAGGATGCTTATTTTCACCTAGAACCGCATGGATGGCTATAAATACCGTGATTGTTAACATCACGCCTAACAATGAAGTCTAGACAATAAACCCGATGTGTTTGTGTGGCGCTAACGACCCGACCGCCATCTGTTTAGCGTTGCTTATACTCTTCCTGTCTGATGTGCGCCTAGTACTTTATATGCTAGTAAAGATATTGTTCATAATTGATGATAACTTGCCGTTGTTGCTTAATACACTATCTGTCTTCTGTACTGCTGGTAAAGTTATTGATCCACATTTAATGATATTGTTGCCTTTGTTGCTCTATACTCTTCCTTTCTACTGTATGTTGTTTTCAAAATTGATGTAATTGTTGCCTTTTTTTGCTTAGTACTTTTTCTGCCTTCTGCACTTCTACTGCTATACTTGTAAAGATATTATTTCTTAATCATAATATTGTGACCGTTGTAAACTCAATGAAAATATATTGAGAAGGTAAGATCAAGGAGTAGTTGGCCTTGCCATTGTTATTGAAGATGGTATTTATACTCTTTCCGTCTAATGTATTCCTAGGACTTACTTTATGTGCTAGTATAAGATATATCTCACAATTCATGATATTGTTACTGTTGAAAATGTTTCCATAGAGTTGGCAAGGTCAGTATGTTCTCCTGTCAAACTGTGTGGTTCAAACAGTGGTGTTTCTCCGTTCATTTTCATTTTGAGTTCTGCACTCTTAGTATTTATATGCTACTATTAGTATTGTTTCAGAATTGATGATATTGATAATATTGAGAAATTTTCCATAGTCTTGGCGAGATCAAAGCGTAGGTACCAAGTCATGTCGAACTGTTATTGTAATATAAGTGCTGTTTCTCCTTTCAAGTAGTCGTCAAAATATGAAGGTGGTTATTTGTATGCGAACTGCGAAAATTTTGCGAAAGATAGCATGACGAATATAAAGAAACTTTGTATAATAACTAGAAAGAGCTATAATTACAAGGAACTGGCGATTGAAAGACACTGAAGAAACTCTACGATGCAAAATATTACTAAAATTTACTAGAACGAACCAATAAGCCGCTTCAGCAAAGTGATCTCCGATTCTTGTTACTTTAAAAAACTCTCACCAAACAGCTTTAATTTGTTTGAATAAATTGCAAGATTTTGATTTCGATCAAGCCTATTGGCAAGCCTATTGGCAAGCATCCATAACTTGCCGTAGGCTTCATGGTCTACGGTGAAATGAGCGGATCCAAAAATGCTCCCTTACTATTTCTTTGAAGGCTAATGGGATAAAGCTGATAGACAAAGGTATTTCGCAAAAACTAACAGTACAAAGAGCTAATCTGAACAACATTTGCTACGTCACAATAGCTGAACAGTTGAATTCCGTCCGGACGTGGGTTGCAAATAAAATCACACAAAGATTTTATAAAGATTCCTCCACCACACAGTAACATTGTAGTCGAGTAAACTTTCAAAACAGAATGCCCGTTATTTCCCGCAATTTCTTAAGAGAAATGGGTCAGGAGAATAACGTAGGTGTTATATACTCGTACCTAGTATATATAGTTACAGATTGTAGTAGACTAAATCCATGGTAGGTATATTTTTTCGCGTCGGTGTCAGGAAGATTCCGTACAAAATATAGAGTAGTAAATGGAACTGTGCTACTGTGTGGGTGTGTGGTGGTTCCGTCGGTTTTCATTTCTTGTGGCGATGCACTTTGTTATAAAAACAACAATGCTGGGAAACTGTGTTGCACAAAACCTTTTGTAATCAAGTAAAGTAAGCTCAGGGGATCAAGTGCTGACGCACAACTTTTTGATAAATTATACCTTAACCATTATAACAAGGGTGAATTTCAACAAATGCCATTTTTCTTATCATATCGGTGAACTTTTTCATTTATATATATTTTTTATTTTTTTCATGTTTAATGTAATATTTAGGATACTAAATACTCCCTTATTGGTAACCATCAACGTATCTTTTAAGACTATGGAGAAAATTCAGTTTGAATTCTGGTTTCCACCGATGTGACAATCCGGCACCGATTATCTTTTCTGTACACCGATATGATAAATTTATTCACCGATGTGATATACATATACAGCGATATGATAATCTATCCACCTTTGAACATCAAAAAAGAAATAGTAGGCTTATACATTTTTGAAGGAGTGACTAAGAACTGAATACCTGAACTAAGGGTATTATTTTCTTAAAATATAATATGTGTGTATGTATGTATATAATGTATGGTTGTAGGTATGCTCCATTGTTTTTTTGTTTACTTTAATGAAATGACACTATGTCTACCAATATGATAAAATTACACCGAGGTGATAATATGATCTACCGATGTGATAAAACAATCCACCGATGTGACAAAACTATGCGTCGATCATGAATCAAAACACCGATATGATATTTAAGACACCGATTGATTTTTCTTATCACATCGGTGTAAATTATCACATCGGTGGTAAAAAAGACCACCGATTACAGCGATATGAGAACAGCGACGTGAGAAATTATCGACTTTTTTGAAAATTATGAAAAATGTATAATATTTAGGCTAAATTCAAGTACCTATAATGATGCTAATTTACTTACTATGTCTGTTAGAACCAAACAATCGTAATAAAACTTCACATTACACTAGAAAAATGCAACCACCGATAATATAAAATAATTGCTTGGAAGTAACTGAAATGTCGTACTTACGTAATTGGCGGGAATATGCAGCGATTTGACACACGTCCGTCCTGACTGCGCACTAGCACACACTAACGAGGGAAATAAAATTGGGGTGGGGACACTGTCGGACTCATCGATGCAAAGTTAGGTTTAAATTACTTTTGTGCAGCGATATGACAAAATTTTGCGAGACAAGTACATTTATGCCTCTCAGTAATAAATATTATGAATTACGTAATAAAATATGCTACATATTAATAATAAAACTAATATTCTATGAAATAGAATAAGTTATATTCTTAAGTTACTTATTTTTATAACGATATAAGCGTTTTTGCTTGTAAAAAAAGTAGAGGGACAGCACCGATGTGACAAAAATAGAGGTTTATGTATTTATTTCTACCTTTGTAAATAGACTTAGACAAATAATATTTTATGCCACAACCCAATAAATACCTAATGAATACAAAAAAAAATAGTACAGAACAATATTCCTTTTTTCAAATACTAATTTCAATGAAGACAAAAAAAAAAGTCGTTTGGGAAATTCACCCACAAGTAAAATTAAAAAAGCCACGCTGGTAGCTAAAAAGCTACGCGTTAGTAGAAGACACGTTTCGATCGACAATCTATTGAACACGTAATTATGACACGATATCTTGCAAAACACCCCGATTCAAACAGTAAAACTCTCATAACTTTTGAACTACCAAACCGATTTTCATCAAAAATAGCTAAGAACACTCTCGATAAAGTCACCAAAATCATAATCGGTTCAACCGTTTAGGAGCTGTGGTATGCACATCAAACTTATAACACCCCTCTATTTCCGTCGGGGACAAAAATAATTGTAGTAGGTAATCTCTGGAGTACTTATCAATTTCGAAAATTCGTTCACAGATAGAAGATATAACTACACTATTGCTAAGAACAGAACAGAACTACACTATTGCTAAGTGCCATAGTCTACTTTTTGTCCAAGCTGTAAGAGCACCAAGTGTGTAAAAACATTTTGTACCAAAATAAGCAATTTAAAAAAAAAAAACTCTCTTCGAAAAGTACCTACATTAAAATATCTCTACCCTTTACTGAAAAACCTTTATAAAAACAAACAAAAAAACACGAGTAACTCTTAACTCCACCAAAAAGAGTAAAAATCCTCATAAAATCTGAAACATTTCTGAGCAAGTTTTGCATTATTTACTTGGCGTAGTCCGTTCAAAGGCTTGCTCGTTACTTACTTTAAGAGCCATCCTTTTGCCCCCAACTTTGGGATTCCTCTGGCGCTGCAAATTGTATCAGTTTTGTATAAATCCTGCTTAATCCCGCTTGAGGTTTGCTGGAGCGAGGTTTTAACTCCCGATTGCCTTGAATCAATATCGGTTGGGAGTTCATGGTTTTATTTATTAACTTCTTTTCCGAAATTCACTAGGAGCAATTTACGAGAATCCGCGATTCACTAGAGAATCCATTAGCAATTATTGGTATTCATCCATAAAAAAATTCGTCAGCTGACGACAACTTTGTATGGCAAAACATTTTTTTTTTTGAGAATTGTCTATGACTTCTTTGGAGAAACCTTTTCTGCCCACGTAAATGATTACATGGGCAGAAAAAGTTTTTAATACATATATGACCCTATAAAATTACAAAAGTTCTAGTGGTCAAAGGATAAGTCTTGAAAAAATCCACCGTTACTTTAGTTTTTTGCTCTCCTTCTCCATGTAAACTTTAACTGTGACAAATCTCACACTCCTCCGTCCACGAAATAAGCTTGAAAAGGGGTACTTACCTAGAAAATGTTTATTTTCACGTAGATAATAATATGTAGATGCCAGTAAGGAGTTTCATTCCTAAGGTAACGACACAAAAGCCACGTATTAGTTGTAGTAATTCTGAGCCAGAACTTAGCCTATTGATTGTTTTTTTTGTCGTGAAGGTCTCATACTGATGCATCAGCCTTAGCAGCTATTGTTGATAAGTCAAGTAACGATGACATCGGCGCAAACGTGCCAGTTGAACGGTTCGTAAATTATGTTGACCAACATCACTACAGCTTGGCCGACGTCCAACTGATGGTTGCAATAAGCCTTGTTGTAATTCGACCATATACACGGGGGTATTTACTCGAAATATGGTCATGATGGTAGCAGTATTTATTACGCAGTAGGTACAATAGTTATCAAACTAATATCTTAAATGTAAATGTGAGTTTGTCACGCTTCACCCCTTAACTAATAGAATGATTATCATTTAATGCCTTCGCGTTGTCAGTGGTAAAGGATATAGTGTGTTTTCATGCAGAAAAAAAGTTCCGCTGGAACATTTACGCGACCGAAACCGCGGGCTGAAGTATAACTCGGTAACTCTGTCAGTCTGTTTGTTACCGTTTCATGTCCTAACGGCTGAATGGATGTAGATAAAACTTAGCATAAGGGTAGAGCATTTTCTGTAATAGGACATAGAATACTCGCGGAAGAATGTTTCCTTGCGATAATTTTCAAGCGGGCGACACCGATAGCAGACCGACTATGAACCTAATAAAATCAGTATGTTCTATAACTTGTTATTTGTTATTCAAAAATCCTTGTACATATACCTACTGCTTTCGTCACTTATAATGTCAATGTGCCGTCAGGAATGCAAACTAGCCGGGCGAGCACGGCCTACTGTGACAGGCTTGAGTCACACATTTTTATCACAGTTTGGAAGCAAAAACCGTGACAAAATAATAATAATAATAATAATAAAAATGTAAATAATAAGAAAGAATATGAATAAAGGAGATAATAAGAGAAATAGTAGACACAGCGATCATTGTGCCGAAAGTCGTCTCAGCCAATGGCTTAATAGCCACGAGCCTCGACCAACACCTTAGGAGGATCAAGGGCCTGATTCAGAAAGCAGTATTGCTGGACACGGCTCGTATTGTTAGGAGGTTTCTCTCTCTGGAGCCCTGACCGCCGGTAACTTGGACCCTGTTCCCGATACCGGTGGGCCTCTATTTTCTATAGTTTTAAATGTTTTTGTTTTATAATTTATTTCATAAAAATATTTAAAATGTGCAAGTTAAGAAATTTAATGAATAAAAGACATAATAATAAAAACACCAGGTTCTTACCTGAGAAACTGAAGTTATAAAACCATAATAATAATAATAACGCTGCATTTACTTGGTCTCGACCCGTTAATGTATCTAAAACCAGCCTAAGAGCTGAGAAGTTGAAAAACTACCAAATAATAATAATAATAATAATCTGTGGCCTGACCTGTCAAGTGTGACAAATAAAATTTTCTCCCTAAATTTTTCAATTTAAAATTATACAGAATAATATGATAATACAATAGAAAAATGAATAAACACACTCAAACAATGACAAAAAAAAAAAACATAAAGCAAATCTACAATAGTTAAAACTTATACCAAAAAAATCAAGATGAAAAATGATTTGACAAGCTGAGATAATAAAATATGTTCACACGAAGCCAGGCCCGAGACAAGAACACACGCCCAACATCTTCGGGTTCGTCGCTCAGCTCCGCCTCGCAGCCGCCGGGACCATCTACAATCGTGAGTCAAGCGATCCCGGACGCTGCAGTTGCGTCGAGCTCGAGCGACGAATATTTCTCTCCGCCGACGACACCACCACCTGCGCGTCGACGGGGAGGACGCCGGCCGCCGGACAGCCTGGGATCTCGAGGCCCATCGGCCTCTGACAGGGTCCCCGCTCCCGGTGGAAGTGTGCAGCGCATGCGATGGACGCAACCGTTAAATGAAAACGTTATGCGCGCATACTTTGGGGCTACAGAGGGGGGAAGTAACCTGACTGCGTACCGTGGTCGGATGCTCTCTCTGTTTCAGGTGCTTGAGCCAGCTGTGAACGTTTCGGCCCAACGTCTGTCGGATCAGGTGCGGGTCATCCAACGTAACCGTATGTTGGATGATGCCGTACTTGATAGACTGCGGAATGAATCACGGAATAGCCGTGTCTCGCCTGCCTTGCCACCGGCCGTGGTGCAACTTCAACCCAGTGTTTCACCGCGACCTGATCACGATGGTGAGGATGACGACGACAGTGCTATATCTGTGAGTACCCAATGCAATGCACGTTTAAGGAGCGCTTTGGAATGTGCATTCAGCGAGTATCGCTCCACACCGCCTGAGCTTAGACCTCGACTACCTCGTCTGCCCATGCATAAAAAAAATAGGGCGCTGGTGTGTGCTCTAGATTCGCAGCTATCTAATGTTTTTGATAGCAGCAAAGATCTTGCCGATACCCACTCAATACTGTACTGTGCGGCTGCTGCGGCATGTCGTGTAGCTAACGTCAAATTCCCAAAAAGTGACAGAACTACACGACCAGCTGTACCAGCTTGGCAGTCCAGGATTGAGCGTCGTATCGGTGAAGCTAGAGCACTCATCGGCAAGCTTATCTGCTTCAGGAATGGTAACACTCGCCCTAGAGTGATGCGCTTTGTGAGGCGGGCGTTCTCGGGGACTGATGTCAGTTCTCGAGATTATCTGTCCTGCGTCACAGAGCGTATCGACTTCCTGAAGCAGAAAATCTATGCATGGGCAAACCGTATTCGTCGGTACAAGCGGCGAGTGGAGCGATACACGCAGAATCGTACATTCCAGAACAACGAAAGGTGGGTTTATAGGGCTTGGGAGCGACCTATCCAAGGTGTGACTGATGCGCGCCTACCAGATGATGACGCCATGTATTCGTTCTGGCGCAATATCTGGTCCGTGCCTGTCAGTCACACCGAGGGTGACTGGACTCGGGAGGTCGAACAAGCGTGCGATCCGATACCACAAATGGGGGCAATTACCATCAGCCCCCAAGATGTAGCTCGTGCAGTCCGTCCGTTGCCTAACTGGAAATCTCCAGGGCCGGACGGACTGCACAACTTTTGGATTAAGTGGTTCCAAAGGTCGCACGCTTGTTTGGCAACTCAGTTCCAGTCTGCCTTAGAGTCAGGATCGCTGCCCCAGTTCCTAACGACAGGAATAACCCACCTGCTCCACAAAACAGGTAGTACTGCGGAGCCTAAAAATTATAGACCAATAACATGTTTACCGACGGTCTATAAAGTTTTTACATCCATTCTGAGAGCTAAAATTAATCAACATATTGACACGAATTCAATCATGTCTGCTTCTCAGAATGGATGTAGGAACGGGTCCCGCGGTACTAAGGAGCTGCTCCTTATAGACATTGCCATTAGCCAGCAGGTTCGCCGTTCCCGAAGGGATCTGGTGACATGTTGGATAGACTACAAGAAGGCCTATGACTCAGTGCCACATACATGGCTCATGAGGGTGCTGGAGTTGTATAAAATTGATGCAACTCTGCGCACCTTCCTGATGTCGTGTATGGGGCAGTGGAGGACGGTTCTTCGCTATCCAGGATGTCAACAGATTCAAGAGGACAGCGAACCTATAAGGATCGAGCGTGGAATATTTCAGGGCGATAGTCTGAGTCCACTGTGGTTTTGTTTAGCCCTGAACCCTCTTAGTACATTGCTGGAGGGTTCAGGCCTGGGCTATCGGTTGAGAAGAGGAGGTCAGGTCATATCTCACCTCCTTTACATGGATGATCTGAAGCTCTTTGCCTCCAACAACTTGCAACTGATGAAGCTACTGAAGGTTACAAAAACCTTTAGTGACGCCATCAGGATGGAATTTGGTGTGGACAAATGTGCAGTCATGCATGTAAAGCGAGGGGAGATTATGGAATCCGTGGGAATACAACTCTCGGATTCCATACACCTTCGATCCCTTTCCTCAACCGAAACTTACAAGTATTTGGGTATGTCGGAAGCACTAGGCATCAACGCTACTGACGTGAAACAGTCGTTGAAGGAACGCTTCTTTGGCCGCCTGAAAAAAGTACTAAATAGTCTTTTATCAGGCGGAAACAAGGTGCGCGCCTTCAACGGCTGGGTCATGCCGGTCTTGATGTATTCTTTCGGCATACTCAAATGGACTCAGACAGAACTTGACGCCCTGGATAGGAGAGTCCGCACATTGCTTACCGCAAATCGTATGCATCACCCACGATCATCGGTTATGAGACTGTATATCCCGCGGAAGTGCGGTGGTCGTGGCTTTTTAAATGCTAAGACCCTGCACAACCGCGAGGTATGCAGTCTTAGGGAATACTTCCAGGCCGTCGACGTGGGTATGCATCGAGATGTGGTAGCGGTGGACAAGGGCCTTACCCCGCTCTCCTTGGCTAACGAGAACTGGCGCAAACCTATAGTACTAGATACTAATGACCGCAGGGAGGTATGGCAGAGCAAGGAGCTTCACGGTCGCTTCTACCGGGTCCTACATGGGCCCGATGTTGATCTTTTAGCGTCCGTGGCCTGGCTGCGATTTGGTGACCTTTTCGGGGAAACCGAAGGTTTTGTCTTTGCGATTATGGACGAAGTTATGATGACGAACAACTACCGGAAATACATTGTGAAGGACGGCACAGTTGACATCTGTCGGGCATGTCATCGGCCGGGAGAATCTATCCGTCACATTATCTCCGGTTGTTCTAGTCTGGCTAACGGAGACTACTTGCATAGACACAACCTTGTAGCCAGGATTATCCATCAGCAACTTGCTCTTAAATACAATCTTGTGGAATCGGAAGTGCCTTACTATAAGTATGTGCCCGACCCAGTTCTCGAAAATGGCAATGTCACATTGTATTGGGATCGGTCTATCATCACTGACAGGACTATTGTAGCCAATAAGCCTGACATAGTGGTGATAGACCGACTAGAGCGTCGCGCAATGATTGTTGATATAGCGGTCCCCCATGACGAGAACCTCGTGAAGGCTGAGAGAGATAAGAAAAGCAAGTATCTTGATCTGGCTCGCGAGGTTGTCGACATGTGGGATGTGAATACAGCAGTCATTGTGCCGATAGTCGTGACGGCCAATGGCATAATAGCCAAGAGCCTCGACGAACATCTGAGGAGGCTCTCGTTGGGCAGCTGGATCAAGGGCTTGATCCAGAAAGCGGTACTCCTGGACACGGCGCGTATCGTTAGGAGGTTCCTCTCTCAGGAGCCCTGACCACCGGTAGCTTGGACCCTGTTCCCGATACCGGTGGGCTACTATTTTTGTATTTTTAAATGTTTTTTTATTTTATTTTTTATAGAATAATATTTAAAAATGTAAAGATATGTATATATAAAATGAATAAATGGAATAATAATAATAATATATATATAATCTGTGGCCTGACTTGTCAAGCGTGACAACTGAAAATTTTTCATTCCTTATTTTTATGAATTTAATGCTATGAAATCATTGTAATTTCCACATAAGATCCGAATAAAAACAATTTCAACAATGTATTACCCGTATGTGTATAAAAAAACAAGAAACAAACAAACCCAGTAACAATTTTTCAAAATGAAGCAAACAACATAATGTCAACTTAAGCAGAAATGCTGACAAGAAGCCAGGCCCGAACCAAAAACACACGCCTACCACCTCCGGCCTCGTCGCCCAGCTCCGCCTCGCCGCCGCCGGCAACCAGCCCCACCGTGAGTGCTGTGACACCGGCCGTGGCAGTTGCGTCGAGCTCGAGCGACGAGTATTTTTCTCCGCCGACGACACCACCACCTGCGCGTCGACGGGGAGTACGCCGGCCGTCGGACCGCTTAGGACCTCGAGGCTTACCGGTCTCTGATAGGGTCCCAGCACCCGGCGGGAGTGTGCAGCGCATGAAATGGACGCAATCCATTAACGAAAATGTCATGCGCGCATACTTTGGGGCTACAGAGGGAGGAAACAACCTGACCGCGTACCGTGTCCGGATGCTCTCTTTGTTTCAGGTGCTTGAGCCAGCCGTCAACGTTTCAGCCCAACGACTTTCGGATCAGGTGCGGGTCATCCAGCGTAATCGTATGTTGGATGATACTGTACTTGATCGCCTCCGAACGGAAATGGGTAACCGTGTCACTGCCCCATCGTCGCAGGCTGTGGTGCTACCACAGTCCAACCACGCTGACGAGGAGAGTAGTGACAGGGTTACAAACGTAAGTACTCAGTGCAATGAGGAGTTGAGGATTGCTTTGGAGTGTGCTATTCGGGAGTATCGCTACATGCCACCCGAACTTAGGCCACGATTACCTCGTTTGCCCATGCATAACAAAAATAGGGCGCTGGTGGCTGTTCTGGATTCGCAGTTGTCAAACTATTTTGATGACTGCGAAGACCTCACTGATACACATTCGATCATGTACTGCGCGGCTGTAGCGGCATGTCGTGTAGCTCACGTCAAATTTGTAGATGACAGAGCTACACGACCGAAACCAGCCGTACCGGCTTGGCAGTGCAGGATCGAACGTCGTATTGGTGGGGCCAGAGCACTCATCGGCAAACTAATTTGTTTCAGGGAGGGCAATAATCGCCCAAGAGTGATGCGCTTTGTGAGACGGGCATTTTCGGGGACTGATGTCAGCCCCCGAGACTATATATCCCGTGTCACAGAGCGCATCGACTTCCTGAAACAAAAAGTGTTTGCATGGGCAAACCGTATTCGTAGGTATAGGCGGAGAGTGGAGCGATACACCCAGAATCGCACATTCCAAAGTAATGAAAGGTGGGTTTATCGGGCTTGGGAGCGACCCAACCAAGGTGTGACTGATACGCGCCTGCCGGATGATGATGCCATGTGTTCATTCTGGCGCAGCATCTGGTCGGTGCCTGTCAGTCACACCGAAGGTGAATGGACTCGGGAGGTCGAACGAGCGTGCGATGCAATACAAGAAATGGGGGCTATCACGATCAGCCCCCAAGATGTAGCCCGTGCAGTCCGTCCGTTGCCAAACTGGAAATCTCCAGGGCCGGACGGGCTGCACAACTTCTGGGTAAAGTGGCTACAAAGGTCGCACGCTCGTTTGGCATCTCAGTACCAGGCAGCCTTAGAGTCTGGTTCGCTACCCAAGTTCCTTACAACAGGAATAACCCACCTGCTCCACAAGTCTGGTAGCACCGCGGAACCCAAAAATTATAGACCTATTACATGTTTACCAACGGTCTATAAGGTTCTTACATCCATTTTGAGAGTTAAAATTAATAAACACGTCGACGATAACTCGATCATGTCGGTCTCTCAGAATGGATGTAGGAACGGGTCCCGCGGTACTAAGGAGCTACTCCTTTTAGATATGGCCATTAGCCAACAGGTTCGGCGTTCCCGAAAGGATCTGTCGACATGTTGGATAGATTATAAGAAGGCCTATGACTCGGTGCCTCATACATGGCTCATGAGGGTGCTAGAATTGTATAAAATAGATACAACTCTACGCACCTTCCTGATATCGTGTATGGGGCAGTGGAGCACAGTCCTTCGCTATCCAGGATGTCGAAATATCCAGAGGAATAGCGAACCTGTAAGGATCGAGCGAGGTATATTTCAGGGCGATAGTTTGAGCCCACTTTGGTTTTGCCTGGCCCTGAATCCGCTAAGCATGCTGCTGGAGAATTCAGGCCTCGGCTATCGGTTGAAGAGAGGTGGTCAGGTTATATCTCACCTCCTTTACATGGATGACCTGAAGCTCTTTGCCCCCAGCAATCTCCAGTTGATGGAGCTACTGAAGGTAACTGAAACTTTTAGTAGCGCCATCAGGATGGAGTTCGGTGTGGACAAATGTGCGGTCATGCATGTAAAGCGAGGGAAGATTTTGGAATCCGTGGGAATTCAACTCGCGGATTCCATAAGCCTGAGATCCCTCTCTCCAAACGAAACCTATAAGTATTTGGGTATGTCGGAAGCGTTAGGTATCAGCACTACAGTTACTGACATGAAGCAATCGTTGAGGGAACGCTTCTTTGGCCGCCTGAAGAAGGTACTCAATAGCCTTCTTTCGGGCGGAAACAAGGTGCGCGCCTTCAACGGTTGGGTCATGCCGGTATTGATGTACTCTTTCGGCATACTCAAATGGACTCAAACGGAACTCGACGCCCTGGATAGGCGGGTCCGCACATTGCTGACTGCAAATCGAATGCATCACCCACGATCGTCGGTCATGAGATTGTATATCCCGCGGAAGTGTGGAGGCCGAGGCTTTTTAAATGCCAAAAACCTTCACAACCGCGAGATATGCAATCTCAGGGAATATTTTCTAAACACAGACGTGGGTATGCATCGAGATGTAGTAGCAGTGGACAAGGGACTCACCCCGCTCTCCTTGGCGAATGAGAACTGGCGCAAACCTGTAGTGCTTGACACTAACGACCGCAGGGCGGTATGGCAGAGTAAGGAGCTTCACGGACGCTTTTTCCGGGCCCTTCATGGGTCCGATGTAGATCAGTCAGCGTCCGTAGCCTGGCTGCGTTTCGGTGACCTCTTTGGGGAAACTGAAGGTTTTGTATGTGCAATTATGGATGAAGTTATCATGACGAATAACTACCGGAGATTTATTGTGAAGGATGGCACGGTTGACATCTGTCGGGCATGTCACCGTCCGGGTGAATCGATCCGCCACATTATCTCTGGTTGTTCTCGTCTAGCTAACGAAGAATATTTGCATAGGCACAACCTTGTAGCCAGGATTATCCATCAGCAACTTGCTCTGAAATACACTCTTGTGGCATCGGAGGTGCCGTACTACAGGTATGTGCCCGACCCAGTTCTCGAGAATGGCAATATCATATTGTACTGGGATCGGTCCATCATCACTGACAGGACTATTGTAGCCAATAAGCCTGATATAGTGGTGGTGGACCGAATCGAGAGGCGTGCAATGATTGTTGACATTACCGTCCCGCATGACGGAAACCTCGTGAAGGCCGAGAAAGATAAGCAAATCAAGTATCTTGACTTGGCTCGCGAGGTTGTCGACATGTGGGAAGTGGATACAGCGATCATTGTACCGATAGTCGTGTCAGCCAATGGCTTAATAGCCACGAGCCTCGACCAACACCTTAGGAGGCTCTCGTTAGGCGGCTGGGTCAAGGGCCTGATCCAGAAAGCAGTATTGCTGGACACGGCTCGTATTGTTAGGAGGTTCCTCTCTCTGGAGCCCTGACCGCCGGTAGCTTGGACCCTGTTCCCGATACCGGTGGGCCTCTATTTTTTATATTTTTAAATGTTTTTTTTTTTTTGTAATTTAATTTATAAAATATTTAAAAATGTAAAGAATAAGAAAAGAAAGTGAATAAAGGAGATAATAATAAATCTTTATTCAAACTTCAAATTGGTAAACTATACTAATAGGTCTTAAATATAAAGTAGGTTCAACATTGTTAGGTGCCTGTACTAGGTAATCCTGTATCACAGGCGGCAGGGGCTAAAACAATGTAATTTTAAGGACAAGGATTTTTTACAATATTTTCTTAATATTAGAATAGTGACAGATATATATTGATTTATGGATAATCTTAATTACTAAAACAGATGAAAATGAAAATTAATTTCTATTAATAATCAGATAATTCCTAACTTACCATAGTTTACGTTAAATTGTTTGCACTTAATTATTTACACACACGGACAACAAACTTGGATTGTCAGCAGAAATTTGAGCTGGGTTAACTACCATTGCAATTTTTTTTTGCCAAAGACACACTAAATCACTTGTTTTTACTTGTTCATAGTTTGTAAATACACACATACTGAGCTAAATTAAAAGTGCAAAGTTACCAATACACTAAGGTGGTCACTATTATTAATAATTTATTTATTTAAACTAAATATTGCTTGTCGGCACGCCTGTGCGCGACAACCGCCAATCTTATGACCCAAAATGCGTGAATCAAGCCTATTACAGAGGCCGTGCTCGCCCGGTAGGGTGTTATTTGCTTCACACTTACTTGGTATACATTCTCAGTTCTGTATAACTCATAGAATTCTCATTCCTGGTAGCAGAATCTATTGATGTAGGTAGCTGGTAGAGTAACAATTGCCTCGCTGAAGCCCAAGTTTCTAAGAAGTGAGTGAAACATTTACCGTTTATGTTAATAATTTTGCAGAAAATTCTAGGAATAATGTATTGTATTTGATCGTCTTTTTCGGTAACGAGTAGTATAAAATAAATAGGTAGAGGTAAAAAAAAAGATAAATGTATTAAATTTTATAAGCTGTGTTTGATCTAATTAAATTGTCGTCAGCATTTCTAACAGTTAGCAAAACTATTCAATCGTAAACTTGAATTGTGTGATGGATTTGAAAATTCACTCACCTACCAGCTGAGTTTGTTTACCAAATAGGTCATGACAATAATTACTATGCTTTGTCATCCAAAGCAAATTTGCAAGATTTGATCCACACAGATTTACGAACTAACTATTTCACAAGGCATGATAAATAAAACGTTGTAAAAACAGACTTAAGTGTACAAAAGTTACCCTACAGTCTAGTTTAATGACACATTGAAGCTATGAACATAACTAGTTCGTGGTAACACATTCCCCTTTGATTGGATCCATTTATTGTGTTGCAGCACATACCAGGCCCCTCAGAAAGTATTGCGAAAAAAAGTTTTTATATATGGGAGACTGGCCAGTTATAATGTTTTTCGAAAATATGATTATTTATAAGTAAAAATAAGTAAGTTCCAATTTCAAAATTTCCCTCCACATTTTTTGCGAGTTAATTCAAAGTATTGTGTCTCACTGAAATATGGATCTGCGCCGGGAACATTTTAGAGCTATGATTTTATACGATTTCAAGTGTCGCCTGAAACCGGATGAATCGTACGATAGACTTCAAATGGCATTCATGGATGAAGGCCCTTCCAAGGCAACCGTGTATCGTTGGTATAACGAATTCAAGCGCGGTCGACCAACTTTGGGGGATGACGAAAGAAGCGGTCGCCCTTTGACGGCTGTTACCGAAGAAAACGTGCTAGCAGTGAAAAATTTAATCCAAGACAATAGGCGAATTACATAATATCAGGAGATTCAACACATATTGAAGATTGGATCGGGAAGCGTTCACGAGATTCTACACAGCCATCTTCGCGTGAGGAGGATAGTATCACGCTGGGTGCCGCACAACCTCACCGATGCTCAGAAGCAGGCCCGGGTGGAATGGTGCCGTGATATGCTTAACAAATTTGAAGCAGGCTCGTCTCGGCGTGTTTACGACATCGTTACAGGTGATGAGTCCTGGATTTATCAATACGACCCAGAAACCAAGCGCCAGTCGACTGTTTGGGTGTTTCAAAATGAGCCAACGCCTACCAAAGTGAAGCGATCTAGAAGCGGGGGTAAGATTTTGATCGCTAGCTTTTTTAATTTGACTGGCCACTTGGTATCAATTCCCTTACGGGATCAAAGAAGCATTAATGCCGAATGGTATACTACCAAATGTTTGCCAGAAGTTTTCTCTGTTATAAGCAACAAGCGACCAAACACAGGGCTCCGCGGGCTACTGCTCCACCACGACAATGCACCTGCGCACACCGCACTCAAAACGAGGGACTTCCTGGACAGCACGCCAGTCAAACTCCTGGGTCACCCTCCTTACAGCCCTGATCTAGCACCGTGTGACTTCTTTTTATTCCCAAAAATAAAAAATCAGCTCAAAGGGATACAATTTTCGTCGCCGGAAGATGCGCTGGCTGCGTTCGAGCAGGCTGTAAACGAGGTGTCTGCGGCGGACTGGAAAAAGTGTTTTGAAAACTGGTTTAGGCGCATGAATTTTTGTATAGAGGCTGGTGGAAAGTACTTTGAAAAGATTTAATAAAAATATATGTACGTATAGAACAATTTTTTTTAGTTTCGCAAAACTTTCTGAGTGTCCCACGTATAGCATATATTTAAATAAAAAAGTTAAATCAAAAAACCCAACTGCTTCATAACGAACTAAAAAGTCGTAAACAAGGAAAAAATCATGCTGTGCAGGCGGAGGATACATATTTACGGGCTGGCTGACCAAATCGTTTGTATCCTCCGCCTGCACAACATGATTTTTCCTTGTTTACGACTTTTTAGTTCGTTTTGAAGCAGTCGGGTATTTTGATTTTTTGATTTAACGTTTTTTATTTATAACTTTTTAGTTAGTTTTTTTTTTCGAATTAGATACATTTAAACATATAAGTGTTATATATTTTTGAAATAACCGCATAAAGCCCTTTATTTTGATACCCCACACGATAGGTTTGGAAGAAAAAAAAAAAATTGGGCCCCCACAATATGGCGCCCAAAATCCGCCATTTTTCTATTGTCCAATTTTAATGAAGCCTATGGCACTCGCAGGGTTAAGACGAATCGATTGACGTATGAATCATTAAAATTGGCCAACGCGTTTGATCTGTGGAACGCCATATAGGAACAAACATACATACATACATACATAGACTGATAAACACATTACCCTCCTTCGGCAGTCGGGTAAAAAAATAACCTATTTCAAGCAATAACGAGTCCATGTAAATAATATTCAATATGCATTCAGTAGAACAAAATGGAGTTGCGTGTAAAGGGGAACATGGCGGTGAAACACAGAATGAATATGAATAAATAAAGATACTGCATCGGTTTTATCAGCTTGGTTGTATGTACCTCATCATCTGCCTAGCCTTTTCCCAACTATGTTGGGGTCGGCTTCCAGTCTAACCGGATTTAGCTGAGTACCAGTGTTTTACATGGAGCGACTGCCTATCTGACCTCCAAAACCCAGTAACTGGGTAACACGGTACCTCTTGGCTAGACTGGTGTCAGATCTCAAGCGTCTGACTATTCGTAACGACTGTCAAAGATCTTCAAATGACAGCCGGGACCAACGGCTTTACGTGCTTTCCGAGGCACGGAGGAAACTCGGTATGTTGAAATGGTCACCCATCCACGGACCGACCTCGTCAAGCGTTGCTTAACCTTAAAGATCGACCCGTGCGGCTGTTATTATTTAGCCACTAGCTCCTATATGTGTAACTGAATCTTTGAACATGATTTTCACCCCCTTCTAAACGTCGGATTAATTTGAAACTTTGTACACTTATACTTGGCGCAAGGCACTACTGCTTTGCGCCAAGTATTCGTATTAAGGTTACACTAGTCGAAAATTCTTCCATACAAACGTAGTCTAGCGATCACTCCACTGTTTGACATTGTACGTTCAAAATAAAAAATTATATCAATTTGTCTCATCATTATCTAGCCCTGTATGGAAACAAAAAAGTAAAGAAAATATATATTTGAAAGTTATGAGCATCGAAAGTTCCATATTTCAACACTAATTTTAACGCATCTTTGGGTGGAAATAAAACATAAGAAGAAGGAAAACTCTAAAACGGCCTCCATACAGGGATAGATTAGTAATTCAACAATGCAAATAATTTTATTTTGAAAATATACATTTAGTCGTTTTTCACGATATCTAGACTCCCAAAGGTCTGTTTATTTGATTTTTTTTTTTTTTTTTGTTTCGCGCGCTCGTTTTCATCCTAAATCATCATACATTTCGATACAAATTTGCAAAAATACTAATTCGTATGCAAACTAGCTTCTTACTGCTCATCACAGCATCTATCTCTTCGAACGTGTTGTCGGATGAGATAGCATGCATTTAAATCTCGCGCACAAAATAGTTGCGAGGGTAAAGTCGCTAGTATTATTTAGAACATGCAACATTATTTGCAATAGCATCACTGGCTTGGCCCCCTTAATACATTTTTATATAACTAATTGTGTAAATCTCAAATGGTATTGATATTTGGTTTTAGGGTTCCGTACCCGAAGTGTCAAAACGGAGTCCTATTGCTGTCACTAAATAAATCTTAGTGGGGCTTCCCATACAAGTGGTTTTAGAGACGCAAAAATAAATTGGCGTACCCCATCGAGAGGGATATCGTTGTTTAGAGCTTCATGTGTAGATAAATACTGTATATTTAGTTATAAAAATATTGGAAGAAAAAATAATGACAAGCCACCTGTGTCAGGATTTTATAAAAAAAAAAACCGAAGATTCATTTTATTTCCCATTAACATATGAACTTCAAATTTGGTGATAATGTTAATTTTTACGTGTATTTTCCAAAAAAAATACTAATATATTGATAAATCAGATTTTTTCTTTGAAGTTCCATTTTTTTTACTTAACTCACAACTTTATTTTGCGGTTTGGTATGGAACCCTAAATTTTCGAAGTGTGACATGTACTGGCCCGGTTTATACAATTGATTTAAAAAGAATAATTTGTTTCGTCGAATCTCTCTATTGCTCCACAAACTGAGTTTGCTGTTAGAAAACATAGGGCCGATTTTATTTTTCAATAGTCTGATAACTTTTAAGTGAGGAATAAAAATGTCCGTTTGACAGAAAATATGTTAAACGGCCATTTTTATTCCTTACTTAAAAGATATCAGATTATTGAAAAATCGGCCCTAAATCAATGTAACAACTGTATAATGACTAGTGGATTCAATAATGAAAAACAATAACAGTAATCTCTATCTCTAGGAGATAAAAATCAACCCTCAATCCTAGTAACACAACAGCAAACCAATAAGATTCCTTATCTGATAAACCTCCATCCATACATACCTTCATATACATACCACATTCAATCTCCTTACATACAGACGAACAACACGTGTAACAATTCTATGCCGACCCAGTTGCAATGAAATGCAATATATATTCCCGTTAAATTGAGTCCGCTTGTATCTCAGGAATATGCCAGGAATATCCGTGCTTTAAAACGGAAATATGACAATATCCGGATCCGTAGCATTCAATAAACGTAGGTACTACGTAGACAACATTATTGAATAAATTTATTCATTTCGTAGAAAGTGGGGATGACGGAAACGAAATGGTCAGATGATTTTTTTTTTATACATTTCAAAGCTGGAAATACAAACTGAACAGATCTTACTGCGGCAGTTTGTGAATGTGTGTGATTCTATGTTTGTTACTGCTTCGCCCCCTAACGGCTGGATATATCTGGATGGCAACTAGATTATAGTCTGGAATAGCATATAGAATGCTTTTATTCCGGGAATATGATCCCTTGGGATAATTTTCGTCATTCACGCGGGCGAAGCCGCTGGCAGGAGCTAGTAATATTATAAATGCGAAAGTTTGGATGGATGTGTGTATGTTTGTTACTCAATCACCCAGAATAACTATATCGGGATGAAATTTGGCTCAGAGATAGATTATAGTCAGGCATAGCACAAAATTGTATGTTCCTTAAGGATTTTTTCAGTGTAATTTTTGTTTTATTTAAATCCATTCATTATCGTTGTTGCACCTACCCTGTCGTTCTCTATTCTGTGCACCTACCACTATTTATCTCTACATCACTCAAAGGTTGACTGGTAGAAAATGCATAAGGTATTAAGTACGCCTCTGTACATCTGTATGCTTAAATTATTAAATAAATAAATATTTTTTCGACTTGCTCCCGGGCGAAACCGCCGGCAGAAGCTAGTGTTACATAACTGAAAAAAAAATGAATTCAAATAGCTTAGAATACTCTTTCAAAAACACTGGATTCCTCTCTTCATCAGTGTATGTAACATCAAATTGGAGAGTTATTTCCTTACTCTTTTGGCTACGTGTTTGCGGCTGCATTATGAGCCTTATTTACTCGTAATGGAGGCAGAGAAATATTTTGATACTTAGTTTTTATTTATCGATAGGCTCGCGTTTGACCACTATCTCGCCTGATGGTAAGCGATGATGTGTTCGACGGTGAAGCACGCTTGCCTAGAAGTAACCTATTCACTCTTGACATAAAGACCCCAAGGTTGCAGCTATCATTATTCAAACTTCAAATTGAAAACTATACTAATAGGTCTTATATATACAGTAGGTACAAAAATGTTAGGTGCCTGTACTAGGTAATCCTGTATCACAGGCGGCAGGGCTCAAACAATCTAATCGGAAATACAAGTATTTTTTTACAATATTTTCTTAACATTAGAATAGTGACAGAGATTTATTGATTTATTGATAATACTAATTACTAAATGAGATGTAACTTAATATTAAATTCTATTAACAATAATAAACAGATAATTCCTATCTTACCATAGTTTACGTTAAATTGTTTGCATTTAATTATTTACACACACGGACAACAAACTTTGAGCGTCAGCAGAAATTTGAGCTAGGTTAACTACCATAGCATTTTTTTTTCCAAACCATTTTGCCAAAATACGAACGACAACAAATTTCCAAATACAGCAACAAAGATACTGTATTTGGTCTGATTCTTGGAATAGACTAAACGGTTTTAATTTCGGAGAATCATAAAATTAACAAAGAAAGACGAAGAAGAATTGCCAAACTTAAGTAGCAGTGGGCAGGGCCCATTGCTCGCAGAACGGATGGCCGATGGGGCAGAAAGGTTCTGGAATGGCGACCTCGAACCGGAAGACGTAGCGTTGGAAGGCCTCCCACCAGGTGGACCGATGACCTGGTTAAGGTTGCGGGGATCCGCTGGTTACGAGATGCACGGGATCGGTCAATGTGGCGACGCTTGGGGGAGGCCTATGTCTAGCAGTGGACGTCTTTCGGCTGATATGATATAAAATACAGAATTATGAGGATAGCAAATAGGTATATTTAAGCTAAATTATATAAGCTTTACGCTCACAAGCGGTCTACCATAAATACTTACGGAATATATGTATGGTAGACCACGCGTCAGTAACAAAACCATTATAATCTGGGCTGTTATTCTGTTGAAACTTTGTGTTACGCTAGGCCAGCACAAAGTGTTAGGTACCACAGACGCATATATTGAAACCCTTCCAATATTCAGAATCCTAGAACTTCTGTGCTACGGAAGCCTATAAGCGGTTAAACGTGCAGTTTGTTGAATTGAATGGTACCCTGCTTTTAGTTCTGTATGCGGGAAGCTTTACAAACGCCATACTAGCGTTATATATATAAATTCCGAATGCTACTGCGTAATTTTGAATGTTGCTACGTAGCGGTTGGGCAATTCCATAATAGTGATGTTACCTCGATGGAAAAATGATAATTCTATTTAGTCCGTCAGAATAATATTGGACACGTATTTTTTGCTTTACCAAATCAATAAAAATTGGCAATGTTAAAGCGCATCAAAGTTCAGGAGTGGGGACTTGTGACGTCACTAAGGCAGTATAAAGTGTACTAGCGGCGTGACGTCACACGATATTTCAACGCATTATATCGTCGTCACTTTATGTTTACGTGTCAAAAGAAAAAATACGTGTCTTATATTTTTATTAATCTACCTGACGGATTAAAAACTAGTTTTCAGTATAGTACTCTATTATGGTCAATGAATTAGTCTAAGAGCGAGCGGAATGGTTTAGAGTAACATTCTGTGAATGAATGCTTTTTAGCCCTCCTGTTCTAAATATTAGAAAGGTTTCCTTAAACGCACCACCGACACGAGCGCGAGCCTAGGCTTTTCGCAACTATGTGGGCTTGGCTTCTAGTGTAACCGGATACTGCTCAATATCAATGTTTCACATGAAAAAATAGCCTATCTTACCTCCGTAACCCATTAACTGGGTAACACGACTTAGATTTTCTGTTAGGGCCGGGACCAAAGCGTTAATTTATTTTCCGAGACACAGACGAGTCTCACTAGTAATGCATGGTCGGTCACCCATCTACGGATCGACCTCAGCAAAAGTGCTTAACCTGAAGATCGAACTGTACGGCTGTTATAATTTAGAAGACAAGCTCCTTAGATAATCTTGAAACTGTATAATAGCAATAATAATGTGACCTTTTCAAATTGACGTTTAATGAAATGATATCTTACAAAATCACTGAACATTACGTTAATTTCCATCCCATTACGAAGCAATTTATCAAACAAACAATAAACGAAAAGTCATAACTCCATTTTGTCGGGACGAAATCCCGGGAATCTTCATTTTTAATCATTTCCATAATTTAGGGATTTTCTTATCTCTTCTGGCAAAATCGTTCTAATATGAATCTTCTTTGAATTAATATTTTATGCCATTCAGCATTTGACGTTTTTAATGATTTGGTTATAATTTCCCTGATTTCGAATTTCCTACTTCATTCCTGAAATATAACTAAGGTAATAAACTCAGTTAAAGGTCAAAATTATGGAGAGAAAACTGTATTACAATAAGTAATTGAATTATGATATTCTTTGTTCCGTGTCTCAGAAATAGGGTTTCAATTTCCTATCAAAATTCTCCCTTTGATCTTTTTAAATGTTTTAAGAACTTATCAAGGGTTTTTACGAAACCTAATCAGCTTATTATTATACATTTTTATTTTATAAAAACATTTATCGGTAAAATAAGTTGCTTTTAAGCTTTTCTACGCAGAATATCAACCTTGAAAAGTGTTTGATCATACAATCACGTATGTAATTATAATATATACGTATAGAATAAGAATGATGGCAACACAAAGTTATTAATCTTTCTAGTTTTATCTATGATTTTTGTGTTCTGTTGTAAAGAACTGTCTTACGTTCTTCATCTTCCTGTGGCTTAAAAAAGCAATCTTTACAAACTACAGTCCACATACAAACAGTCCACAAGATATTAAAAAGCTAAAACCAAATTAAGTTTCGAACATTCACAGTCATTGGCGAACATTGCGTCCTTGGGACGTATTCGGGACAAGCAGATTAGCTTCAGGGACACAGGTGGGACTAAAGAGGCTCAGTTGACATAAAGACAATTTAAGGAGCGTAGGTATATACGTACACAGTTTGAATTTTGTAACGGGAGTAATATGAGAGTATTGGTTTTTTTAAAGGGTGTTGTAATAAATTGATTGAAATAAAATATGTGGTCGTTGTGACCTGTCGCAATGATCGCAAACTCTTATCAAATTTGACAAACTTTACCCCAATTTGTGTATCACAATAGCGTAGACCGAAGGATTTAGAAGGAAATTAGCCTAAAAAAAAAACAAATCGATAGACTAAATAATTTAATGAATATTGTTGGATTGATACAATGAATGGCTTTGCCATTGAATTTCTGTTAGTTACTAAACCCGCTGTTAACCAACTTACTAAAGCCCAGTATAAGGTCAATAGTAAGCTTAAAACAGCAAAGGCCATTACATAAAAAACTAGCCAAGTGCGAGTCGGACTCGCGCACGAAGGGTTCCGTACCATTATCGCGAAATAACGTTTGTTGTATGGAAGCCCCACTTAAATATGTATTTTATTCTGTTTTTGGTATTTGTTGTTATATCGGCAACAGAAATACATCATCTGTGAAAATTTCAACTATCTAGCTATCACGGTTCATGAGATACAGCCTGGTGACAGACGCACAGACAGACAGACAGATCGTGTAGTCTTAGTAATAGGGTCCCGTTTTTACCCTTTGGGTACGGAACCCTAAAAACACAGTCGAATTGAGAACCTCCTCCTTTTTGAAATGGGTAAAAAAATATTTCACCTTTGAAGTTCCCGAAAACTGGAAACATAATTAAATTAGTCCAAAAATCTAAAAGTAAATCTTAAACTTCACAAAGAAATTTACCTGAGGCGAGGCGAGCCAGGTCAAAGGATTTTCTCGAGTCTGAGCTTAACTAATGGACATTCTGAGTGAATTTAACAACTTTTCCTTTGTGGGTAGTTATGAATAGCGCTTCTTTGAACAGCCTGTAAATGACGCTGTCCGTCCAAGTCTTTTTGGGGAGTTTGTTATTTTTCCCCAGATATAAATAAGTTTAGGGATTACCTACTTAATTTTTAGTACTAGTTGCGAAGCGAACACAAATTATAATAATCCTCCCGGTCAAACTTTGGCCTCAGTGGCCAATCTCTACGGACAGCGATTAGCCAAGTAGGTACGCAGGAGATATCATAGTGCTAACACAGGTGCTCTCTCTGTCCTTTGCTTTCATATTCCGATGGGACGGCAATCCAACACGACTGGGGAGAGATCAGGCCAGCGTTGCCAGATTTTTATTTTGCCAAGTCGGGACTTTAAAACCTTTTGAGTGAAAAAAGAGGGATTCTATCGTCGAAAGCGGGACATAGTAAAAAACGTATTTATAATCAGAAGTTTTTAAATAATTATCTTTGTATTTGAGTTTAAAATTACGTTTACATGACAATTGATAGCAGAATGAGCTATTGAAAATGTATTTTAATAAAAATATGATATTTTATAACAGATTTGCCCTATTTTTTTTTAGGTAGTTAAGTCTAAATGACGCACGCAACGCAACACACGACTTGTCTTGCTCACTGCTTTCCAACCACTAAAACAATTGCAATAGGTATTCGTTATTTCATCGTACGTAATCGTGCGTTTTCGTGAAATGTAAATTAATTAACAAATGGGAATAAGAAAAGAGATGGTAGGTAGTTAGGGTAGGGTAGGTAAGTTGGTAGGTAGGTCGGTGGGTAGGTGGGGTCGGTAGGGTAATTAGGGTAGGTAGTGTATGTGGGTATGTAGGGTAGGTAGTTTGTTAGGTAGGACAGGTGGGTGGGTAGGTAGGTAAGGTAGGTAAGTAGGGTATGTAGGTAGGTAGGTAATTAAGATAGAGTAGGGTAGGCAGGTAGATAGCCAGCTGACGAAGCGAAGCCGCGGGGGACAGCTAGTATCTTATAAAGCTGGTACAACAGACATTAGATCTATGTCTGTGGCTAGCACGTTTTGGAAGAATAGGAATATTTTTGTTTCGTTTTGCATGTCACTTCTGTAAAAGCCATCACAGCGTGAACATATTATGAAAATATAAATAAGTTAAAGCAATTTGCCTCACAGTATCCTAAGGTGGCTATGCTGACCGCCAAGCAGAAATTAAGAACATTCGATAGGAGCACAGTAAAAATATACAAAAATACGTGACCACTCGTCGCGACGCGGCACTTAGTACTTCCTTGAAAGTGCACGAACGGTCTCGTCGGTGCGTACGTTTGTGTGAGTGTACCGTATATAAGTAGTTTCCATACTGTTTGTATATGTTTATTGTGACAGGAGCTTAGGTTCCACGAGTCGCCCTCATCAATCCCACATGCGGTTTAATAAAACATTATTATATCTTCAATGGCTTCTCCTAACGTCAGCAAGTTGATCCACCCACATAATCCTATAGCAATATCGCATACTAATTAGCGACGTAACTAGAGGGTCCTACACACAGTCGAGACGCGACTTCGCAACCCGTTTTCAGATTAATTATAATTTCTAGTATTTTGCTCGTAAGAAGGTATCTCAATGTCTTCGCGATAGCGAATGAAAACAAGTAAAAAAAGTATGGGCGTCCCAAAAGCTATTGAATGCCACGTGATCAATCTCTTAAGGGTGCACTAGTCGACGGCACGAATTAATTTTGTGGGCCGGGTTAAAATGCATGCTTTCTCATCCGACAACACGTGCGAAAGAGATAGACGCTGTGATGAGCAGTAAGAAGCTAGTTCGCGTACGAATACACACCTTTGCTAAGTTTTTGTGAAATATATGATGACTTAGGACGAAAACGAGCGCGCAAAATTTTATAAAATGACTTTTGGGAATATGGATATCATGAAAAAACTACTAAATTTATCTGTTCATAATAAATTTGCATTGTTGAATTACTAATCTATCCCTATATGACTGTTTTGCAATGTTCCTTCTTCTTATGATATATATTTCCGCCCAAAGATAAGAACGTTAAAATTAGTATTGAAATATGGAACTTTTGACGCTCATAACATTCAATACTATTATCTGATATGAGACATATTGAAATAAATAAAAAATAACGTACTCCGTCAAACAGTCGAGTAATCGCCATACTACATTTGTATGGAAGAATGATCGACTTAGGGCAACCTTAAAGCAGTTTGCCCACACACAGGCCCCTTATGAGGTATCGTGGGTGCGATTTAAATATTATCCTCAAAATCGGATTTAATTTTTGTTTTTTTTTTCCATCCGTGTCCTTTACTTTATATGCACGGACAGCAGCAGATCAGGTTACTTCATTTTAATATATGAATAAGGAGCATTTCATTGCATTTTTATAATAGGGGTTAATTTCTAGAACAGAAAAATAGTTTTAACTTGTGAACCTGACACCAGTCTAGCCAAGGGGTACCGTGTTAGCCAGTTACTGGGTTGTGGAGGTCAGATAGGCAGTCGCTCCATATAAAACACTGGTACACAGCTAAAACCGGTTAGACTGGAAGCCGATCCCAACATAGTTGGGAAGATTGAACCTGATTAAATAAAAAATATTTTCTATTTATGAATATAAATTGTATTTTCTACAATGTAGGTACAAAAAAAATCATCTAGATAACACATTTTTTTGAGGAGCCCAAGTTCTCTTACAAAATGGGCAATCTCCTTTAATTATTTATTATATTTATATTTTTGTAAGACTCACAAAGGAACATTGCTTGTAACAAGACTCGTCTGTGTGTAAGAACCCTTATAACGTAGGAGTAAGACCTTTACGCCCACTTTCGAATGATGACAGCTAAGTCCTTTTCATGTGCCGCGACAGACGTACTGACGGCATTATTGATGTTGTTACCCTTTAACCGCTTGGCTAAATATCAATTGTCGTGCCCCTAGCGCGAGCCTACAAATCGACAAAATAATACCTACAATAAATAAGGAGGGGCAATCGTTGTATCGATAAAAAAAAGTCAAAGAATTTTTTATGTTTTTATTTTAAATCAGCCTTATGGCTTCTACAAACAGGCGCGACACAAAGAAACCGCTCATGTTTTTGTGTCGCGTGTCGCGCCTGTTTGTAGGACCTTTAAATTAACCACCCTAATCACTTTCTTCGTATCACAATCGTTCATCTTTAAGCTAATAAGTAAATGTTTTTAACAGTTACTAATTGTTTAACCTTACTAAATTCGAATTGTTTACATCACAATAATCTCTTATTAATCGACTAGGTACTTTTTTTCTTTTCTTATAAATCTACCTACAACAGCAATGGCTAAATCTTTGTATCACAATTGTTTAATCTTATTATCTAAATTTTAATTACTTACATCAAAATAATCTCTTATTATTCGACTTTTTCCTTTTCCAACGAACAACATTAATGGAACTTTCCATTCGTTTGATCCGCTTGTGACGTAGGCAGTGGTCGTATTAATGTGACAGCCGCGCTAGACTAACTAGAGAAATATGTTGCAAGCATAGGAGTCAAGGGATGGGAACTAACGTCAAATGTTGGCATTATACAAAGATCGTGAGGGATATTTTTCTTATGAATAATAAGGAAAAGAATTAATAACACAAGGCAATATGTTAAATTTAACTTTATTTGGTATGACACCGTTTATTTTATGCTGAATGATGCATTATACCTGATTATTTAACTGTTTGTTATTTCGTTTTTAAAATGCGCATTGCATTGTATCCCATCCCTATGGTCATATTTATGCGACGCGCGCGATAGACGCCGAAGAAAATTTCAAGCTGCCAATTACTTATTTTTGTTTAAGTTTTTTGAATGCTTAGAGTTATGACACATAATTTTAAGTAATTGTTGTAAATAATAGCTCTATTTAATAATAGTTTTAGTTGTACCACGCAATTAATAGGACGAAAATAGAACGAAAAAATCATGCATGTTCTCTGTCGCAGAAATACGACACGCGCGGTAGGGACACGGAAATATTTGTCGCATATATGCGACACGCGCGGTTAAAGGGTTAATAATTTAGCGATTTTGTGGTCATGCACTAGCCTTAACATAAGTCGACCAATAGGTAACTGTGTATAATTAATTATATATCCGTCCTTCGATTAAAGTGAGCGTTAGCGCATAGCAATCGTAGGAGGATTGATCTTTAGGATATCATCATCGTCAGTCCTTTAATGTTCCCACTGCTGGGACACAGGATCTCTGGGTGAAGAATGAGACCTTAATCCACCCAGCGGGCCCAATGTGGATTGGTGGATGTCACATGTCTTCGAATTTTTGGTTCTAGGACATGTCGGTTTCCTCAAGATGTTTTGCTTCTCCACTTTAGGATATATAGCTTGTCGGTTTTTTATCGGTTGCATTTTGGGGAGTGTGCGATGGAATTGGATGATCTAATTCCACCAAGCCCGTTTCATCATCGGAATACAAGACGTACGGCGATGCGCCATCGGTACATGGTAGACATCCCACCCATACGCATTAAACGTTTTGGAAATACTTTCATTATGCGTACAGCTAAGGAGTGGAATTCCCTGCCGGAGTCTGTGTTTCCCGATAGCTACAATCTAGGGGTATTTAAGTCAAGAGTGAATAGGTTACTTCTAGGCAAGCGTGCTTCACCGTCGACCACATCATCACTTACCATCAGGTGAGATAGTGGTCAAGCGCGAGCCTATAATTTATAAAAAGTTATTTTATTTTAAACATTTCCCAAGCATTTTTTGGGATTTTGATCTCTTTCTTCTTCTTTCGTTTGCTGGCTCACCGGCTGTTTAATTCCAATTACTTGAATGACCTAAGTGACCGTCCATTTACTCATCTTTGACGACCTAAAGAATGTCACTAACATCGCAATCAACATGGTCATCTAAGTATTCAAAATGAAAGTACCGTCGTTTTTGCAATAAATCACTATCTCTACGACAAACCAGTGAAAATATTATGATCACACACGTTGGTTTTCGGGCCAGATATGAAGCATAAACCTGTGGGTGCTGATCGCACATAAATTACGCCAAATCAAACAATATAAACGTACAAAGTAAAACGGTGGGCGTGCGTATGACTAATTGGGTTAACTTGATGAAATACAAACAAAAAAAACCGGCCAAGTGCGAGTCGGACTCGCGCACGAAGGGTTCCGTACTTGGTAAATTGCGGTTTACGATTTATGACGTATTAAAAAAAAAACTACTTACTAGATCATGTTCAAACCAATTTTCGGTGGTAGTTTACGTGGTAATGTACATCATACGTGGGACACTCAGAAAGTTTTGCGAAACTAAAAAAAAATGTTCTATACGTACATATATTTTTATTTAATCTTTTCAAAGTACTTTCCACCAGCCTCTATACAAAGATTCATGCGCCTAAACCAGTTTTCAAAACACTTTTTCCAGTCCGCCGCAGACACCTCGTTTACAGCCTGCTCGAACGCAGCCAGCGCATCTTCCGGCGACGAAAATTGTATCCCTTTGAGCTGATTTTTTATTTTTGGGAATAAAAAGAAGTCACACGGTGCTAGATCAGGGCTGTAAGGAGGGTGACCCAGGAGTTTGACTGGCGTGCTGTCCAGGAAGTCCCTCGTTTTGAGTGCGGTGTGCGCAGGTGCATTGTCGTGGTGGAGCAGTAGCCCGCGGAGCCCTGTGTTTGGTCGCTTGTTGCTTATAACAGAGAAAACTTCTGGCAAACATTTGGTAGTATACCCTTCGGCATTAATGCTTCTTTGATCCCGTAAGGGAATTGATACCAAGTGGCCAGTCAAATTAAAAAAGCTAGCGATCAAAATCTTACCCCCGCTTCTAGATCGCTTCACTTTGGTAGGCGTTGGCTCATTTTGAAACACCCAAACAGTCGACTGGCGCTTGGTTTCTGGGTCGTATTGATAAATCCAGGACTCATCACCTGTAACGATGTCGTAAACACGCCGAGACGAGCCTGCTTCAAATTTGTTAAGCATATCACGGCACCATTCCACCCGGGCCTGCTTCTGAGCATCGGTGAGGTTGTGCGGCACCCAGCGTGATACTATCCTCCTCACGCGAAGATGGCTGTGTAGAATCTCGTGAACGCTTCCCGATCCAATCTTCAATATGTGTTGAATCTCCTGATATGTAATTCGCCTATTGTCTTGGATTAAATTTTTCACTGCTAGCACGTTTTCTTCGGTAACAGCCGTCAAAGGGCGACCGCTTCTTTCGTCATCCCCCAAAGTTGGTCGACCGCGCTTGAATTCGTTATACCAACGATACACGGTTGCCTTGGAAGGGCCTTCATCCATGAATGCCATTTGAAGTCTATCGTACGATTCATCCGGTTTCAGGCGACACTTGAAATCGTATAAAATCATAGCTCTAAAATGTTCCCGGCGCAGATCCATATTTCAGTGAGACACAATACTTTGAATTAACTCGCAAAAAATGTGGAGGGAAATTTTGAAATTGGAACTTACTTATTTTTACTTATAAATAATCATATTTTCGAAAAACATTATAAATGGCCAGTCTCCCATATATAAAAACTTTTTTTCGCAATACTTTCTGAGGGGCCTGGTATATTTTTTTTAGTTTTATCATTCTCTTATTTTAGAAGTTACAGGGTGGGGGGGACACATTTTACCACTTTGGAAGTGTCTCTCGCGCAAACTATTCAGTTTAGAAAAAAATGATTGTAGATACCTCAATATCATTTTTAAAGACCTATCCATAGATACCACACACGTATGGGTTTGATGGAAATAAAATATTTTAGTTTCAGTTTCAAGTATGGGGACCCCCAAAATTTATTGTTTTTTTTCTATTTTTGAGTAAAAATCTTAATGCGGTTCACAGAATACATCTACATACCAAGTTTCAACAGCATAGTTCTTATAATTTCGGAAAAAGTGGCTGTGACATACGGACGGACAGACAGACAGACATGACGAATCTATTAGGGTTCCGTTTTTTGCTATTTGGCTACGGAACCCGAACACACTACAAAACGAAAAATAACTTTCTTTTCCGAAGTCGGTGTCTTTTGTGCCCATTTTTTCCGTTATTCGTCACCGAATTCGGAAAATAAAGTTATTTTTCGTTTTGTTGTGTTTTGATTTGGAAGTCGGTTTGATTTTTGTTAAAAAGTTTTTAATTTATTTTCCTCTTTTTATTTTTAGTTGGTACCTCGAATTAACATGAAAATCATTTATAGCCAAAGTAAATCTCTTATGAGATTCCAATAAGACCAAACAAGAGTAGGATACACTGTTTTATTTCGGATTTCGAGTGGCCATTGTGTTCCACTTCACCAAATGATACTTTCTGAATGCAAATGATTGCATTATTGATGAAAATAACAAAATCGCTATATTTAGGTATACCAATAATACTTGAGGAGTTCCCTCGATTTCTCAAGGATTGGGATATCTCAATTCTAACAAAAAATAATCATCTAAATCGGTTCATGAACGCCGAAGTTATCCGCGAACACAATAAAAAAAAATGTATACGGTTGAAATGTGAAACCTCCTCCTTTTAGGAGAGTGATTAGTGATGAATGATGAAGGCGGAAGGTAAGCACTGGAACTCCGTAATAAAACAATATATCCCAGTCGTGTTTAGGCTTGTTGGAATTGTCATGAGAAGCCCTCTGGCTATAAATTATATTTACAGTAATATAAGGTACCAAAACTAAGGTTAGGTTTCGTCCACGTGGAAGTCGAAAACCATCCCAAGTACATGTTCTGCCGGGATCAAAAGTATCCCATGTCCTAATCCAGGGCCTGGTCTACTCGTGTAACCAGTTTCGTCTAAATCCGTTTCCCCGTCCAGGTGTGATCATATCAAACATCCGAAAGCAACTTAGCAGGGTTTATAACTAAAGCCAAAAGTGTACAGTACTAAATTATGCGAAGATTCCACCAGATCCCTCACTTTTAACATAGTTCTATAAACATAATGGATAATATCCTTGAGCCACGACATTCTCAACACGACTTAATTCAAACATAGCGGCGTGTAGCTCGCCTCTGGGAACTAGTGAGTTTGCTGACAAATTGACCCCGGGGAAGTTTACACTGGCGAGTGAAGCTGTTAGTGGTGAAGTTTTTATGTTGGTTTAAGATCTGTAGGATAATTTTGTGTTCACGAGTTGAAAGCATTCTTGATTCTGTGTAAACGGATAAATTTTATTGGAAAGCGATACATTCAAATTCAGACAATATGGTATGGGTGACAGTGACCTCTTGTTTTACTAATTACAGTTCTGATCGTCAATCTTTCTGCCAAGCAAGGAGCGTAGCGGGCATCTTATTATGCTCATCACAATTTCAACCATAATACGTCCACAGATAGACAATAGGTCTCCTCCAAGCACCGCCACATCGAACAGTATTCAGCGGACTCACACGGCCCTGACCAGGTCTTAGCTCAACCTTGTCTCCAGCCCATAATATAAGCTAACAAATTTAATATGAACACCAACTTACTATGTGATTATGCAAAGAACCATATTTTGGTACAGTTTCCAACTTTAGTCCAAGATATTGAACTCAATAATACTCGAGAATATATTCAAAAGTAAAGTGTCTGGGCCGCAACCTATCCATATTTAAGCGGGTGTTGCCACCGAACACCTGATACAAACCCTTGGCTTGCCCTTACCCGTCTATTATGACAGGACTGTAAATAGGTCACCTCATAAAGAGAGAACTGTTCGAGTAACACACTTAAATATATATAGTTGAGGAAAAAGGACCAAGAACACTTCCTTGCCGGAATTTGTAGAAAATATATGGCGTAATGTCAACGTATTGTGCATCTACATGGTGCTAATATTTTTTAACATTGATAGACTCGCGTTTGATGACTTTTTCATCTTACAGTAAGCGATGATGTGATAGGTGCTGGAGAACCCTTGCCTAGAAGTAACCTACTCACTCCTTATTTTAATACCCCCAGGTTGTAGCTATCAAGAAATACAGACTCCGGCAAAGAAATCGAAGCTTTAGCTGTAAGTACAATAAAATTATTCCCAAAACTTAAACTGCGTAGCGTCAACAAAAAAGGGCTTAAGCATACCCAACTTAAATCGATTAAAAAAATTCTTTAACTACAGAATGTTCACTATTGCTGAATACCATAAGGTGACTTATATCCCAGAAAAATACATACTTGCGTCCATACGCACTTTCACGTGAGTACAAAATCCAAAATATGGAAAATCTATTCTGAAATAACTTGAAAGGGTTTAGTAATGACGCAAAGCCTACAAATTGCAAGGTATTATTATCTCGACAGACAAATTGTATGCCTGAATTATACTTTTAGACCATCCGTCTGGCATTCTATGGAAAAGAGCTTGTCTGGTCTAGTGGCATTGAAAATGAAACCTACCTTCAGAGAAAAAATTGTAGTGCCATGTATTAAATACAGGAGCGTCCTCACTGAGAGCATTCACTTGTAATGAGCATTCGACGTCGAATATTCGAATGGTGTGGACGTTGAGCCGAACGTTACAAAGCTTACACGCAAGCGCTAACTTCGGCCGGTTTGGACGTCGCAACGATTTTCGTGGAAACGGCTCGCATTTGAATTTTCACGCAAATAAAACGCTCGATAGCGAGTCCTCAGATGATGAAATTAATGAGTATGTATGTAGGAATATTACTGGCCACTTGTAAAGCAAGGAACAGTTTTTTGATCTTAAGTGTTTGTAACCATCGAGGTCAATTAAAACAAAAAAAATGCTGCAGCCACAACCGCTCTATCCGACATTTTGAAATTAATGACATTTAACGAGATCGTATTCGAATGTTCCAAGCTCGCAAGGGAATGTTCGACTCGAATGTTCATAATTTTGCTCGAACGTGAATGCTGGGCTCGCTGGGAAGCATTTGTTGCTCGCCTACGATTGCTTGTTTACAAATGCTCACGAACGAATGCTCCCAGTAAGGACGCTCCTTAAGGCTAACAGTTTTCAAAACCGTCTAGGATAATCTATACCAATATTATAAAGAGGAAAGATTTTTGTGTTTGTTTGTTTGTACTGAATAGGCTCCGAAACTACCTGACCCATTTTAAAAATTCTTTTAACAATAGAAGGCTACATTAGTCTTCAGTGACATAGGCTATTTTTTAATCCCGAAAACGGGCCCTGTGGGCCCACGGGAGCGAAGCCGCGGGGAAAAGCTAGTATTTTTTTAATATAATCCGAGTTGAATTAATTTGATTTATTTGTTATTGAAACTTTAAATAAGTAAGCCCCCTGTTTCTGATTAATTGAAGTTAAGAAAGTTTGAAGACCTATTTTAATGTAATGCTAAAGTTTAACAGGTTTTCATGCTAATGAAAAAAAAAAAAAAAAAAAAAACAAGAACAGTAAACTCTCACCTTCAAATTCTTAATTCAGAAATAAGTCAGAAGGCTCAGGCGTTTCTGTTGACCTGCTTTTTAATCGGTAAAATAAACTAAAACTAAAAAATATAGCATAGCTTAGCTTATTTATTAATTTTTCAAAGGATTTAGATGATATAATACAGGGAATATTTTGCTGGAAGTAGATAGATAGATAAACCATTTATTCAGTGCACACAAAAGACACAGCACAACACACAAAATCACAATTAAACTAAGCTAAGTAAACATTTAGCTGGAAGCATTCATTTGTTAACGCCGCTACAGGAAAATCCGGTTATGATAATCTCATAGGTTGACCTGCGAGAAGACACTCAGCTCCGGCTCAGGCCCTAGGGTAGAGCGAGAGGAGCGGTCGCTCTAGGCGCCAGATGGCAAGGGGCGCCAAAAAGCCAAATGAGGAAAACAATATTCAGCGCAAAATAAATCTGCTAGCTTTCTTAATGTTAGTTTTCTTAAACAAGCAGAAGTACACTAAATAGTACTGTTTAGATTAGTCATTATATTGATAATATAAACAAAATTAAATTTTCAAAATTGTGGGAATTATTATGTATATAAATTAAAACCTAAGTAAAATTTCGTTATAGTGATAGTGACGACCAAAAGACGCTAAAAGACAATCTCTTTCTACCCTGATTAAGGCCTAGAGCTACCGCTGAGGACACTCACAGAAAAAAAAAAGATGCAGTGGTGACTCGATTATCCGTAACTCGGTCATTCGGATTTGCAATTATCCGGATTGCCGCAATCAAATATCATTGTAATTTAAAAATTTAACATATGCAGACGACGAAACGGGCATCATATTACTGGGTTATGGAGGTCAGATAGGCAGTCGTTCCATGTAATTGTTTTCGGCTTCCGAGCCGAACCCAACATAGTCAAAAGGCTGGGTAGATTACATACGCAGGGCTTAATATCCTATTTCTTGGACAAATTTGTTCGTATACATGGTCAGAGGCAGTTTTTAAAATATGATCACAATTTTCTGTTACATCCTGTTTATGGCTGTATGTAAAAAAATCTTCTGCCTAACGCTTCGAGAAGCACAATGACATTTGCACATCCCAATTGCCCTAGGGCCTAGGGCAATGATGGAATGGTTAAAATAAAATAATCGCCTAGGGCCTAGGCGATTATTTTATTTTAACCATTCGAGCTTCATTGCCTTGGTTTTCTAGTGGTTGCCACAATTGCCACTGTTGATTCTGGCTTTCAGGAGTTGCAGTTTCAGAATAATGCAAGTGGATTGCCCAAAAAAAAGGCTATTATCTTTCTAAACTTTACATGAAATACAAACATCGCTATTCATCATACATTCAATTATCCGAACTTATGATTATCCGAATGACCACAGATATAAATCTAACTAGATGACACGATTGTATGTACTCTGCGTGCAAAACATCGGAGTGCAGTTACAATCAATGACCGTAATCAGAGCGTTTCATTTAACATTATCGGCATGGAAAATCCACCGTAATCTAGAAAATGCCATATTGAGCTGTAGAGAATGTATAGAAGTTGGCCGAGGCATTGGGAAATGTTTTATTTCATTGGTAAGTAAATTTGTTTTTAAATTGTTTGTGAAAAAGTGGCACGCTTGGTTTTCATACAGATGGAGGGACTTGCATCATCTAGTTAGATTTATGTCTGTGCGAATGACTGAATGAATGAATGAATCGAGAATTTTTCGCACTAATTGTTGTACAACAACAAATAGTGCGGTTAATCGAGTCTCCCCACTATATAAAGATTTGCCTTAGAATTAACAAATATCTACGTACAAATTCTTCCAGCGACTTCTAAACAAAGTCCAGAAGCAGGTCTAATTACCCTTATCTTACCCAGATAATCACAGGGGGGACGGGGGAGGGGTAACCACGGCTTTGTGCTACTTATCATTTTGTTTCACCCCATTCTTGAGGGCGACTGCCCTTGAATGGATGGCACTTTCAAAGAACAGACCTCGTCAAAGACTGTTATTAGGGCAAGAAAGGTCATTTTAGATGTTAATTGTTATGTCTCCGTCGTAATTAATTAATTAATCGGCCTTTTTTTGTTATAAAAAAATTTGACTGGATGCAAGCAATTTATTTGGAAGAACGAAATAAATCGTTAAATGCAATTTATTGAAGCAAGAAGAAAATTTGTCCATTTGAACTTTCCACATGCAATTTGCAATTAAACACTGTTTAAATGCATTTTCAAGCTTTTCTGTAAATTAATTGTACTAGTGCTAGGATAGGATAGATGGACCCTCTCTTTCGCACTTTGACTCCCAAATGGTACGTTGTGCGTGCTTTTTTCTCCTTTCTATGAGAGGGAATGAGCCGTAATACAAACAGTGCGGACCCAGTGCGGGTTGGTGGATCACATGTCCTCGAATTGTTGGTTCTAAGCATGCCGGTTTTCCTCACGATGTTTTCCTTTACCGTTTTGAGATTAGTGGTGATGAAATAATTTACGTAAAGTAAAGTGCCTACCTGGGTTCCTACAAGTGCTACGCTGCGAAGAGTATAGTACCCGTCATGAAAAAGAACGTTGACCGTTTACCTGCGCACTGAACGATTTATCATTTCCAGTCTATTTCAAAGCACTAAACAGATACTAAAGTACCAGAATATCGGTCGATTGTTGTAAGACATCGAATCGGTATAGCATTAGTTTAGGTTAGGTTAGTTAGGACATTACTAAATTATAAATTTTTGAGCTGTCAAATGTAAAATTAATGGCTGGACGCGATATACCTTTATAATGCCACAATTAGTGTAAATACACTTATCTATAATATAAAAAATGAATCGCAAAATGTGTTGTTAGCGCATAACTCAACAACGCCTGGACCAATTTGGCCAATTCATTTTTTTTTTATGTTCGTTGAAGTTCAAAGATGGTTTTTACGGGGAGAAAAAATCTAATAATATATATATATATATATAATATAAAAATGAATCGCATAATGTGTTGGTAAGCGCATTACTCACCAACGCCTGGACCAATTTGGAAAATTCTTTTTTTTTAATGTTCGTTGAAGTTCAAAGATGGTTTTTACGGGGAGAAAAATTCTAATAACTGGCGGGAAAAAAAAACAGCCCTTTTCTTTTTCCCATACAAAAGTTTTCTAACTTTACTTAGTAAAGTAGTGTAGGGTAGGGTAGGGTAGTTTAGGGTCGGGTAGGGTAGTGTAGGGTAGGGTAGGTAGTGTAAGGTAGGGTAGGTAGGGTAGATAAATGTTTGGTGTTTTTATGGCAAAGCAAAGTTTGCCGGGTCAGCTAGTACATTATAAAACAATAGAGTAGTACTATAGGACGCAACTTAACCGAGCAATTGTTGCGATTTTTGTGTAATAATTGCTCTTCAATATAGAAGTTTTAGAGCTTTGGTGATTTATATAGAAATAACAGCATTTGACAAACAGCGAGCGATTAACAAACGGATGTGTTCCTACCTAGGTAATGCCGACTTTTATGACATAAAGCGTTTGATTGCGCGATGATTGCTGATTGCTGTTGTAAATAGCCCAGTATAATTGGGCGCAACTGTACCAAGAATAAAACGATAGCGATTTTTGCGCAATAATTGCTCTTCAATACAGAAGTTTTAGAGATTTTGGCGGTTTTATTAGAAATAAGAGCATTAGAAAAACAGCGAGCGATTAGCAAACGATTGTTAGAGATAGGTACTACACAATCGTTTGCTAATCGCTAAAAGAATTATAAAGAGTTTGATCACACGATGATTGTTAATTGTTGTTGTAATAAGCCCGCAGTTGTAAGTACGCAAACATTGGTCCTCCTCTGTCGCTCAGCGTTATTTCAACGTGACGAATGATGCGCTACGAAGGCTACGCTACGAAGGCTACGCTACGAGTGCTACGCTACAAGTGCTACACCACAAACACGACTTGCCGCGACTTCGGTTTCCGCACAGAGTAACTCTCAGAGTATGACTGTAGTGTAGACCTAACAGATGTGTCCGTAAAAATATTGATCAAACAAATCGTTATTGTGACCTTTTCAGTTACGCCGTCTGTCATTTCACAGCAATTTAAACTATAACAGAAGAGATATAAATAATTTAATTGTATGTCACGAGGCCTACGCCTGTTTTATGCCTATATTTTCTCATAATTACAGGGTAGTCCATTCCGGTAAAAGACACTGAAACAATAAAACATGGGTGCGGTAATAAGGTAATTTATAGAAGCACCGTCAACCGTCACCACTATTTTAGGTAGTGTAAAACCAGTATTTTTCCAGATTATTTTTCAGTATGGTGTTTGTGTATAGTTTTTGAACGCCAACCATGATTAAATTGCCGTGTATTGAGGCTAAATCTGTTACGATCTGTTAGTACCTTTATCTTTTTCATTTTCTCATTAAACTACGCATCGGTATTCTGAAGTTTTTTTTGCTTCTTTTACATACGAGTACATGTTGCCATCTATGTTGGTGTTTGCAAGGTTATCCCTTAAAAAAACAATATCATAATATGTCGCCTGTATTCCTGGTAGGAAGGGAAAGAGTATACACATTTCACTAGTTATATTTAAATTAGTAGTGCTTGAAAGGAGCTTCCCCGAGCGACGTACTATCCGACAATCTGTTACGTCCGGCGCTCCCTGGACTTATCCTTTCACCACGATGGCAAACCTAAACTCCAATTGGCCTATAGCGGGCCAAGCAACCCACTAACAAAACCAGCCTTGTGTATAGTCTCAATCAACATCTAAGGGTTCGGTCACGACAAAGCAGATTTATTTTTCCGAATTAGCTCGCAAGGTACACTGTGACATCCAATGTGTCCAAGAGACCCACCAGGACTCCAGGCGAGGCAGGCCTTTCATTCCTGGACTGTCACTAATCACCGAGATCTCTCACACGAAGCACGGTTACGCAGTGTTTGCTGCTCCCGGCGTAAGAATTATCGCCACGAAGTGTTCCAACGATAATAACATCGAAATAATCACAGGAAATCTGTCTGCACTGGTTATTTTTTAGTTACAAATAATCTGGAGTGAGCTTTGCCATCATGTGGTCACAAGTGACCAGACATTCCACATGAAAAATCTAATACAGCTGCCCACAGCCCAGGTATGGAACCAAGACTTCTTGCTCAGGAGTAGCGTTTGCGACCAGGTAGTCACCGGAAAAACGAGAATGTCGCACTAAATAATATCTACTAATTTAATTTTACTTGAATACCATCTGGCATAGAATACAACAACAATCGGACGCGGGAGACCACCTTCCACTTGGTTAAAGTCGGCTTAAAAAGACCTGAAGGAAACACTACTGGACGCCAGTGGCGCTAGCTTAGCTCGAGACCGTGCACAGTGGAGAAATAGGCTAAGGAGGGCCCACCCCAAGTAAATGGTAGAAGGTCGTGACAGAAGAAGAACATGAATCTTGCATAGAATGAGAAAGAAACAAAAGAAAGTAAAAATATTTATTCGTTACCCGCATAATGAGTAAACTACAAGGAAATCTGGCATAGAATAAGTACCTATGTCTGTCATAAAATCCGACAGAAATATCATCGTTATTAGCTTATGAAAGTATTTAACAAAAAATACACCGCAATCTGGCATAAAATAAGTATCTGTGGCTGTCATAAAATCCGACAGAAATATCAACGTTTATAGCTTACGAAAGTATTTAACAAAAAAATACACGGAAAGATTTTATGAAGAAATGTTATTCGCCATCCTAAATCAACATGGCGAGATTAACTTTCCGTGGTACATTAATTTTGGTAAACCTATCGCAAGTTATGCGAGACAAAATTACGATTTAGCTAAGAAAACATACGAGTATATCCCATCTTCATGCTATGGGGTGTTTAAGGAAATAATGTTCCATGCTATGGGAGGGATTTGATTCAGGAAATTCCAATTATTGAATTATACATAGGCCTGCATATGAAACTTCAGACGCTAGTGCACGATTCAAATTGATATTTTCATTTGGAGAAGAACCGACAAATCCACGGTTAAATGATAAGGTTAAGGTTTAAGTAAATAGATATAATAATTACTAATAAACTAGATACTGTAGCGCCACCAACGCCGCCAATTACGAACCAATTACATGACGTTACACAAATCCTGCATCGTGCAACCAAGTTTTTCGGCGCGATTTGAACACATACAACAGTCCAACAATAACCGTTGGACAGTTGCCCGGCCCAGACACAACACTCGTCTGGTCGGAGGATCCTCCCTTTTCTACGAAGGTTTTTGGGATTTTACCCAAAAACTACAATCTTTTTGCAGCAATTTGATCCGCATGTTAATATTAAAATCTCACGATATCATACAGGAACGTACTACTTTGATAAAAAATCCTATGTTCAACACGTTCATCCAAGCCAGGGATGTTTTGGATATGATATCAGATATGGATACGGATACGTTTATAGAAATAATATTATATCGGTTTCGGATTCGGTTACAGATGAAATTTGTTTCGGATTATCCGGTAGGTTCAAATAAAGATATTAGATTTCTATAATAAAAAAACATGCAAGTGACACGCGCGGCTGGTATGTTGGCTCGGCCAGGCAGCAAAACCTGTCTCATTTAGACTTGCCCCTATCCGAAATTATCCGAAAAAGTTTTTTATTGGCTTCGGTTAAGTTGTCGGATACATTTTATGTCGGATATCCGATAGTATCGCTTACAGCTACGAAGCTCTTTAACATCCCTGGTACAAACCAAACCTGAGGTCTCACGAGAATGAGATCTAATATCATTGTTCCTAATATCACAAAACCATATAACAAGCGGTAGGTAAGAGCTCCTTCATCATTAGAGCCATATCTAATGAGAAAGGTAAATTAAAAAATAAAGGTATTTATAAGGCAGACGTGAATGGAAACGCCCCACCGAGAGGGGACGCCCTAGAAAGACATACAAAGACCTTAGTGGTGATGTTCTTCAGAAAGGCCAGGTGTTCAGTACTCAAAACGTGTATTACTAGATGTATGAACGTGAGTGAAGCAAATGAAGTATTTAAGGATCGTAGCAGGTTCGTAGGTGTGGTGGGCGTTCTGTAGAAAAAGGCGTGAGTTTGTGGGTATATGGCTTTTAGCCATAATTGCTTTCAGAAAAATATAACCTGGCTAAAACCAATCTTTGCTAAAGTCTGAAAATAACATCTTCATAAACCCTGTCAATGTGCTGATAACCACCCCCATAACTAGTCGTAATAATAGTAATCACAAAACTTTGTAGACAGATCACTAAGACTTTTATCTGTGTGTCTAAGTATTTTTACAACGTATTTGTATGAAGTTTGAATGAATGGAAAACTTCTTTATCTTATCCATCGGTCGCCATAGATAAAGTTTATGAGGTGCATGGGGTTTTTATGGTGAAAGTTTTGTGAAAGAATCTTTGATATTTTCGGTTGTGGACTTGTGATCACCGTGAATCCGATTGAATTTTCAAAGAAAACAAAAACATGCTGGGATTTTAATGCTGCACTTGGTGCTTAATCCATCTGAGGCTCTAAAAAAGTGACGGGTGTGTTACGTCACTTAGAAAAGTGGACATTCTAATATTGAAAGTGTCGTGATAGCCATTTGTTATTATTATTGTAGTTAGGCTCGCGCTTGACCACTTTCTCACCTGTTGGTAAGCGATGATGTTTTCGACGGTGAAGCACGCTTGCCTATAAGTAACCTATTCACTCTTGACTTAAAGACCCCTAGGTTGTAGCTATCGGGCAACACAGACTCCGGCAGGGAATTCCACTCCTTAGCTGTACGCATCATGATTGGAAAAAGGTTAAATCTGTATATCAGATTACCAAGCACTAAGAAATGGCACATTGTATCAATCAAATCATATCAAAAATTATTTATTCAATTAGGCCATTAAGCGGCACTTTCGAACGACAAGAAAAAAAAAATTGAAACTAATAATTATTGATTCTACCGTCCATTCGGAAATGTAGCTTGTTGTGGAGAAGAATGGACTAGAAACTCCACACTTACTCTTTTAAAAAAATGTGTTTTACAAGTATTTGGTGACATTATCTCGTTGAAAAAAAAATACATATACGTGAGAACGATGTAAAAAAAATTAAAGTAACGCACTTAAAAGCTTCTATAGTAAAACAAACAATTAAAAATACAATAAATAGGTAATTAAAAACAGGCGGAGGCAGCTAAGTTATGACCAATCCCAACTGATGGCGCCCGTTCACGAACATGACACATGGATCGGCACCACCCAGCTCAACCATCATGAAGGGAACCGAATGATCCAACACACGTGCCACCATCAGAGAGACATTAGAGAGAGCATGACACACTATCAACTGCCTGTATGATACATATCTTACATTTTGGCATTTAAAAGATAAGTAATACGACACACAACATACGAGTAACATTACGGCTTTGTCCGCTGAAAGAATAGGCGTAGTACACCTACGTTTAGTGGTTTAGCCAGTGTTAGTAATCGGGTACAAATCTAGACACCAGGACTCAACTTTACCCGACCATTGAAACAAACCTAGTACTCAGCAGATAACAAAACAATACAGATAGTCACAAAATACGACCCATAATAAATTAACCAGCAAAATAAAGGAAATATAAATTGCCACGATAATCTACCTTAGATACAGGGCTTAGGTAGAGACCTAAATCAGTCTCTAGATATCTAAATTGTGACGACAGACGGCGAAGCTTTTAGTTAAATAAGGTTGTTTTAGTTTCGTAAGAAATACTGCTTATTCATTAATACAGCTGTAACTTCGTAGTTAGATAAAGGAATAGTTAAGGTTACACTAGTCGAAAATTCTTCCATACTCGTACAAACGTAGTCTAGATATTACTCCACTGTTTGAGGACGTACGCTCAAAATAAAAAATGTTATCAATTTGTCTCATCATTATCTAGTCCAGTACGGAAAAAAATAATAATTGCATGTTATGAGCGTCGAAAGTTTCTTCAACACTAATTGTAGCGCATCTTTGGGCGTAAATAAATACTATAAGAAGAAGGATAATTGCAAATTGGCCTCCATACAAGGATAGATTAGTAATTCAACAATGCACATAATGTTATTTTATAAATAAACATTTAGTTGTTTTTTCATGATATCTAAACACCCAAAGGTCTGTTTATAAAATTTCGCGCGCACGTTTTCGTCCTAAATCATCATGCATTTCGATACAAATTTGCAAAAGAGCTAATTCGTACGCGAACTAGCTTCTTACTGCTCATCACAGCGTCTATTTCTTTCGCACTTGTTGTCGGATAAGATAGCATGCATTTTAACCCCGCGCATAAAATAGTTCTTGACGTCTACTAGTTCAAACTTAATTATTCTAAATTTGCCATGTTATTTCAATATCTGTTAAATTTACGGAGAAGGTAGATACATTAGGCTACAAGTCAGTGGTAACAAACCAGCATAAGTTGTCTTTGCATTCTAATGAAATTCCGTACCACGCTAGGCCTAGGAGAAAAGTAATACTTACCTGAAAATAGAAAAATATGGAATTCATAGGAAAGTTTAAAAACTATTTTGCAATCAGTATTTAAACTAACATAATTACTGTTAAAAAGTTTTTATATATAAACCTGAAAATCTAATCAGATTGAGAAATGAGAAAACATTTTTCTTACCATGGAACAAACAGCTACAAGATCAAGTTAAATGATCCGTGAATAACAGTCATCATATCCACAGCTCAATTTTATAACAAAGCTCAACTGAAATAAAGTTAAAAGAACCATTTTATTATTCTTAACCAAACCAATATTGCTTGTACAAACTTTTAGAACAGTGAAGTCACAGTCCAAAGGTTCAATACCACTAGACTGGTGTCGCCAGCATTCGACGCACCTCGTGGCAATCAGCAAATTGCATCAACTTTAACGTACTGCCGCGCTACCGGTCGGACCAGGGTTGTCACAGCGAATCTATAGTAAAATTGGTATTGTTTCATTAGCAGGACTGCTTTTTGGAGGAAGGAAAAAACAAAATTGTTACCGCATTTATCAAGTGATTTACTTACACGAAATTATTATCGTCATAAACATCAGTTATTTTCTCGTTCTCATTTTGAAATAATCTTGTACTTATTGAAAAATAAGAATATTCCAAATAATCGGCAGACCTAAGCGCACAAAGAAAGGAAAGAAAGAAGGCCGCCTGTTGTATATTTGTTTTAATTTTAATGTTTATTTTTGTATTGTCTTATCTTGGTGTACAATAAAGTATATATAAATATAAATAAAGAAAAATACAGTCAAGTCGAACCTCATTATCATCATCTTCCGTTCCGTCACCGGATTACAAGACATACGGCGATACGTCTACGGTACATGTTGGACATCCCACCCATACGCACCAAACGCTTTGGAAATACTTTTATTATCCGTAAAACTCAGGAGTGGAGTTCCCTGGCGGAGTCTGTATTTCCTGATAGCTACAACCTGGGAGTCTTTAAGTCAAGAGTGAATAGGTTTCTTCTAGACAAGCATGCTGTATCGTCGACGACCACATCGTCGCTTACCATCCGGACGAGATAGCGGTCAAGCGCGAGTCTAAAAACAATTTAACAAAAAAACTGCCTGCCGCTGTACCACATGTAACACACATGTAACAAATCACACAAACCATCCATCTTTTGGATTGCTCACCAGCCATACTTATCTACGGCAACAAAATATTCACACTGCACGTCCTGTTTTTTTTTACAACCACACACAATACGTATTTATACTCAACAGTGCCCGATACACGCTACAGAACCCTCATCAAGCTTGAAAAACCCTGATTGGATTCCACCGCGTTGTCCCAAATCCTCATTTTTGTTGGCACCCCTGTCCCGATATTACCTGGATCTGTAGGAACGTGCTGTAATGCAATACTAATTGCTTGAAAGGTATACCTAGTACGGCACTGTTCTGATTTTATAGTGAATCGAGGTAATCCCTAGTGACGTAGTATTGAAGGTAATTTTAATCTCGTTTTGTAGTTGTGTGTTTATGTGTTGTGATGAGCGGGATTTAAATGTGCCAGTATTTATGATATGATATACAGAAAAAGCAGGTTTTTAAACAACAATGAATAGGCTGATGATGTGATGTGATGTGATGTGATGGATAATGCCTTCAGTCTTAAATTTTCACAGTATAAGTATCTTATTGTCACAAAGCCATACAAATTCAAAAAATACTATTGTTTTTAAGTTCAGAATATTTTCTAACTTCCCATTGACGTACGAACTTCTTAATTGGTGATAATGTTTATTATTACGTATATTTTACTAAAAATACCAATATATTGATTAATCAGATTTTTCTGTGCAATTCCTTCATTTTTCCTATTACAACCAACTTAATTTTGCGTTCCGTTACACAGCCCTGAATGTGCGAAGTCCAGCACGCACTTGGCCGGTTTTTTAAATAAACTTAAACATAAAAATAGGACATCAAAACATTAAGTTTGCACACCGAAATGTATTCCCAAAAGCTCCTCGAATTAATTTGTAAATGAAAATGAAATATTCCAAGTAAACATGATTATATTTTTAGTATGAAACTTAATTGTTTGAATACGGAGAAGTGCTTGCGTACTCGGTATTAATTTCAATTCATTACGCCTAAAAGAGAAACAGAATAAATTTAAACAACGATATAAGTTGTGTGCAGTAATCTGTTTAGATAATAACATTAATCCTGAAATCGTAGTTACCTACTTTAGTTAAATTGGTGAAGGAAAGTTGTTGGGTATAGTCAGCATCATCATTTCAGGTGACATACTCGACACGGTTTAACTGTTTAACTTGGCCTTATCTCCCAAGCGTCGCCACCTCGACCGATCCTGTGCTTCTCGCATCAAACGGGTTATTGTTGCCCGCACCAAGTCTTCGGTCCATCTTATATGAGGGATCTTCTAACGCTGCGCCTTCCGATATGGTCATCACTTTATAAATGGTAAGAAGATTATGGGGATCCTGCCCAGAAAATGACAAGAATGAAGTAGAGCGTCGATCCTAAATAAATCAATAAATACAAATCAATACAATCAAAAAAAAAAACAAATCAAATTCATACAATCTAGGGGTCTTTAAGTCAAGAGTGAATAGGTTACTTCTAGGCAAGCGTGCTCCACCGTCGGGTCTCCATCATCAGGTGAGATAGTGGTCAAGCGCGAGCCTATAACGAATACAAAAAAAAAAAAGTAAGAAGGGCAGAAGAATTAGCCCTTACTTACTTAATCATTGCTTCTCGTGGATAACAGAGAGGAAGGCCTTTACAATGCAGTGGGACAATATACTTAGGCTTGTTAGTTAAGATTAGAATTGATAAATTATCAAACCTATTTTTGGCTTCACCGTAGTTGGATAAAAACACATGTTGCAATATGCCAATCCTGGTCCAATATGATGCCGAAAACAGTCTGATCTAAAGCCGTGTGTCACTCATGTAAAACTGTGGACCGCATGACATGTATACACCAATATCAAATTAACGGATGAATTACCTATCTATCCACTCTGCTCTACTGGATTTCAGAGTGCACTGGCGCGTAGCAAACAAAATTGATTTGTGTAGGGTTCAGTTTAATAGTTTCGTGCATTGTTGTGTAGTGTTGTTGCCTAGTGAGATAATTAATAGATACTCGTTAAGATAGTAGGTACTTTAGAAAAACGCCTATGATGCTCTAGACAAGTGACAATCATCAAAGAAAGCATTGCGATAGCGATTGTATGGGATTGTCAAGCCCTATCGAAATGTCAACTGATCAAACCCATATATTTTGGCATTTGAAACATTTCGATTACAGGATTGACAGTTTATATAGAACCTATGATCGCAAAGGCACAAGCTGATGCTGTTCTCTTTGAGTTGAGATACTTATCTGCTTAAGGAAGAGGGCTTTGTATCCTGGTTGCAGACCAGGCTAAGAAAGTTTAGCTGAGGTATGTTTTTCATGATAATCAGTTCAGTTTTTATGGTTTGCGGTCTTTACACATCATCTTCCGACTCTTTTCCCATATTACTTTTCCATACCGTCCTGTCCCCCGACATGCCATCACTGACTCCCTTTTCTTTCATAACACTCCTCACAAAGTCCATCTATATTTTCTTTGGCCGTCCTCTCCCTCTCCATCCATTCAAATTTATATTCATAACTCTTTTAGTAAAATGCGATTCATCCCTCCTCATCACATGACCGTACCAAGGCCAACGGTTTTCTTTCAACTATTCTGTCACTGGCGCCACTTTCAAACTTCCTTTAATATCTTAATTCCTCACTTTATCCATTCTCGTCACTCTGCACATCCATCTCAACATTCTCATCTCTGCTATACGCAATCTCTTTTCATCCATGTTGTTCTAGCCCATAATTCTGATCCATACAATAAGACAGGTCTGATCACGGACTTGTAAATTTTCCCCTTTAACTTTGTTTGTGTTTGGTTTGCGGTCTGCACACGTATGAAAAATGACTCTTGATCTGCAACCTAAGTAAAAGTCTGGAACATATTGGGCAATAATGAACAATAAGTATCACACAGACACAATGGCAATCTATCCTTGCTTGTTCTACCGTCTACCGTTAGTCCGCAGATCGATTGACACATTAACGACAATAGCCAGGCATCAGTTCACAAATTCTCGGCGTGATATCAAAGCCATTTCCTTTCAACATTGGCGTCGGATTCGGTTTTCAATTTAAACGGATGCAACTGGAAAACCATATATTAAATGGAACGACTTCCTCTCTGACCTCTACGACCCAGTACTCTTAGGTACTAGGCAACTTATAACAGGATACCCCTTGGTAACATTGGAGTCAGGTTTTGTGGCTACTGACAACGTTGCGATTGACAAAGATCTACAAAATATGACATCCGGGACAAACATTTTAACGTACTTTCTGAGGCACGGAGATATCTGGGTGTGTAAAGAATGGTTACCAATCTAAGGACCGACAACGGCATGCGTTAACCTTTACACAGATAATATATTACTAGTATACAGATGCCTCATCCCATACAAAAAAACCGTGTCCACGTAACTAGCGTTTTTCGTCTGATTAAGATTATTATTTTTATAGGTTCGATCGTGTTCGGTTCCTTTCCACGGCTATAGATGGTGTTAGCAGCGACTTGCAAATAAAAGGGTTTTCTCGGTTCATGACTATTTTTTTCTTTAAATACAGTGACGTTTTGTTTTATAGTATTTTTTACATGATTTTACAGTTTCATAATGCCAAAATGTGTTACAATACTAATTTAAGAAATCGAGTGCCATGCTTCAGAAATTTAAAACCGCGCCATCTATTGGAATCAATTTTAAATGATCCGTTCGTATCAATAAAAAATCCTACATGGGCACTTTATAATAAATAAATAATTTTTGAAATGTGAATTAAAAGCCCAATATTTCATAATTTTCTGCTTAGGAGAGCTGATTAAAAAAGCACATACAATTTTATGATCAATTCTAGAAAATGTTAATTTTACACACAATTAAATAACGAATCGATGCATATCGCGCCATCTTTTAACATTTATTTCAACCAAATTTTCTTTGTGAGCACTTCACGGGGTCCTCCCCGTAACCTTTAGATAGATGAAACATTTATTTAGTGCACACAAAAGACAGCGCAACACACAAAATAACACCTAAACCCTTCAGTGCCTCTTACTTTAATCCCTTGAGTGCATGAAAATCCATGTTTCATTCCGCGCGACTTTTTAATTGTTTCGGTAATTACGTTATTCAAACGGGTAATATCGAACAGTGTGTGTAATGATTTATCCGAGATCTCCCCATGATAGACAACAATAATAGTAAAACTTTTAATAGTCATAGTTAATACAATATTATTATCTTTAAGTCGTATGGGTACGAAACTACGAACTAATCAAATCGATATCGAGGCATAGTCTACTGTTACGAATAACATAAAACGTTTGGATAAGATTTCATTACTATTATAGCCACAGTTTCTGTCTACATGACTTGTATATGCTAATCTTGTACATAATACCTAGTGTGAATACATATAGGGTTGTCAAAAGGCATGAAAAGCTTTGTTAGAATAAAATAGAATATCTGATTTTATTCTAGGACCTAGTTCAATTGAATACGATTGTCAGTTATGATGAAGATTTTAGTATGAATTTTATTCAGAACAGATTTTCGCTTTTCATATTTAAATGGGTCGTCTTAGAGCAGTTGTTCAGTAGCGATTATATTTACTCTTTTATAGCTTTCAAGCCGTGTATCTTTTTTAGGGTTCCGTAGCCAAATGGCCTAAAACGGAACCCTTATAGATTCGTCATTTCTGTCTGTCTGTCTGTCCGTATGTCACAGCCACTTTTTCCCGCAACTATAAGAACTATGCTGTTGAAACTTGGTAAGTAGATGTATTTTGTGAACCGCAATAAGATTTTTAAATAAAAATAGAAAAAAAAACAACAAATTTTGGGGGTTCCCATACTTGAAACTGAAACTAAAAATATTTTTTTTCATCAAACCCATACGTGTGGGGTATCTATGAATAGGTCTTCAAAAATGATATTGAGGTTTCTAATATCATTTTTTTCTAAACTGAATAGTTTGCGCGAGAGACACTTCCAAAGTGGTAAAATGTGTGTGTGTCCCCCCCCCCCTCTATAACTTCTAAAATAAGAGAATAATAAAACTAAAAAAAATAGATGATGTACATTACCATATAAACTACCAACGAAAATTGGTTTGAACGAGATCTTTTTTAATACGTCATAAATCGTAAACCACAATTTACCAAATACGGAACCCTTCGTGCGCGAGTCCGACTCGCACGTTTTTTTTGTTGGGGGAAAATCTACAAACCGCGACAAGGCTTTGGGGAAAAGACCCAGGGCGTGTGAGATTCTTACTTCACTAAAACCACCCCGGTGATCTCCATCAATCAGCAAAGGGATTGCCATCTACAAAGTACTATAGGTATCATTAATTATCTCACTAGTCACCATACAACTCTGCATGACTATGTTTAATTTTCGACAATCATTATTGTTGAAAGAATATAGCTTTGGCAAGAGTCTCATTTTCATATTATTCCTATCGTATTTGAAACTAAACAAATATTGACATCAACGTTGTGTAGATACTTGACAAATGTGATAAGAATTGGGATCATAAACCTTTTCTGACGAAGGCTGACTATCGGAAAACACTTTACAAAAAGGTTGTGTAAATTTTTTATATGGTAAGAAAGACGACCATTTGAAATTGACTGAGGTTGTATCATGTATCATGGTGTTCGTACTTTTTTGTTGTTCTAAACTAATAAAATGAAGAGGTATTATTGATGTTTGTTAACATGTTTTGAAAAGGTAATCTCTGGCGTTACCGACTGATTCGATTACCAAAATTCTTCTACTGGTATCAAGCACTTTGTGCTCTTCTATCAGTATTATTTATTTTCTTTATTAAGTGTTTTGTGTGTACAATAAATACAAAATAAAGTTACGCTATTGCCGAGTGTCTTAAAATATTTATTTTATGTTCTTCTATTTCTTAGTTGCAGATAGATACACTCTTGGTGGAGTGATCTTGGTTATGGATAGTCTGATAGCTTGGTTGCAGCTATCACGAGAATTATCCATTTCTCTATTCGTGGCATTGGTTCTACCTAATGTTAAAACGATATGTTTCACGCTGATGAAACTGGGACCAAAAACTAGTTTTATCTAAAGGGGGTTTTACCGGACCCATTACATTAATGCACTGCGCAGGCACTCGGCAATATAGAGATCAAGCAATGCCTATATACTTCCCGATCAAAGACTTTGTTGTAACTAGATTTGCTCGCTTTAACGATAGACAAAGCCTTCACCACTTAAAGCTAATCCCTGGCACTATAGCCCTTAGCCCTGGTACTATTGTATTTCAAGTCATTAAAACTGGACCCGATTGAATCTCACCCACATCACCCTGTATTGAACGCAACGCATGCCAAGATACTGCTAATCAGAAATAGACACCCTGTATAAGACAGCCGGCCATAAACTCGAGTACTTGTCTTCTACTATTAGATTATTAAGACCACAGAACACGGAAAGGCTAGGCGATCAATCTGCTAAACCTTTTCTCTACTGGATTTAGCTTTATTTAAAATTTACCGGATGCTGCTGAATAGGTACCAGTATTTTACGTGAGGCTACTGCATGGCTGACTTCTACAACCCACTAGCTAGATGTTTTCAGGCTTATGACTATTCGTAACGACAGTCAAAGTTTTACGTGGCGGACGGATCTGCCAAATACCAGCTTGATGCATTAGAGTCGATCGAAAAGTGGGCCAAGAGACTCATCGGCGATGAGGCACTGGTCAAGTCAAAACTCCAGAGCCTTGAACATCGTCGCTGAGTTGCCAGCCTGTCGGTTTTTTATCGGTTTCTTTTCGGGGAGTGTGGAATAGAATTGCATTATCTGATTTCGCCCAGCCCGTTACCAGACGTACGGCGATGCGTCATCGGTATATGGTGGATATCCCACCCATACGCACAAAACGTTTTGTGGATACTTTTATTATACGTACAGCTAAGGATTGAATTCCCTGACAGAGACTGTGTTGCCCGATAGCTACAATCTAGTGGTCTTTAAGTTAAGAGCGAATAGTTTTTCTAAGTAAGCGTGCTTCACCGTTGACCACATCATCGCTTACCATGATCGCTTACTATAATCTAAAAAAAAAACGAATGACAGCCACTGACCAACGGCTTAATGACGACAAGAAAAGCCATTCCTGTATGTACATTATAACTATTCCTGACCGTGCAATGCGCAATGAGCACAATTTTCGGCTGTGATAACTATAGTCGGCATTGTCAAGGTTTTTTATTTTTTTTCTCACAGTCAATCAGAGTGACTGGCTACTGCTTAACCGGGCGATCCTGTGGAGACTAAACTAGAGCCTCCAGCCAGGCACAAAAAGCTAAACCTAAGCGACAACGCTGAGGGCTCCCTATGGGATCGAACCTTGGCTCAGACCGTCGCTGGTGGGACAACTAGGGCTAGATCATGATTAAGTGATTCTACCATCCGTTCTGAAAATAACTACGTAGAGAAGCACGGACAAGTGAATTGTCACGGGCATTGTCGGGGGTTTTTATGAGATATCAATCGGTTATACTCGCTAACACGCTTGATTTGTATTTTAGAAAATGCAGTCTCTAGCAGTGGCCGCCAAGGCATCTCTGTGCTCTGTGATTGTGACAAAACCATTCAGACTCGCCTAGCTACTAGGAAAGTGTAACTAGATAATGGATTGGACTGTAATTCCACGTGTCAAATACTGAGTTACTTTATCATTACTTGTTACTAATTGAGGGCTATCTCAAGAGATTGTTAGTACCATTAGTCGCTTGGATGCGAAACGACACTTGGGGGAGGCCTATGTCCAGCAGTGGACGTCTTTCGGCTGAAATGATGATGTTGATAATTGGTCCCTTGCACTCAGTTTCATAATTGAAGATTTAAAATTCAGAAAGTGTCAAACCTTTCTTTAATGCCAATTTTTGTAATCATGTATAGAATTTAAGTCATAAAAATAAAACTAAAAGATTCGGCTTCACTCCGTGACTGTACTGATATTGAAATTGGGCTGTGGGTCTAGTCGACCAATTCAAATTGTGATTGGGTCGAGTAATCCCGCGGGTCCATTTCGAGTGGGTCCAGATTACCAAAGACACACTAGAGTTTGAATTAATGCCCCACTTTAATTTTTCTACAGAAACCGGCAGTGAACTCAGAATTCTCAATGATCATTCATTTCTAGCTGTGAAAACAGAATAAACTAGAATATACACAAAATAAATACACAATTCTCAACAGGATTTAATTGAAACGACAAAAGTAAATAAACGAAACAAAATGCACTTAATTGCACAAAAGCTAACTGAGCCATTTGATTATTCCCGGTGACATTTATTTGAACAAAACAACTAACGTTTTGTGTCCTAGTTTTTTGGAGCACAATTGAATTTTGATACGTTTGTTATTGCAATGAAATATTTCGATCTTGTTTAATATTCATTTTACTACTATGTCAGAGTACTAAAAACGCTTGCCGTGGGCGGTAAATGGATGGACATACGGAGATCTATCCACGCTTCGGAGAGCAGTATTTATACAGACAAACTCAAGAAAGCACGTTACACAGAGGTCGTTTATTAACAACCCCCGACCCGATCCCCCCGGTCCCGATTTTTAACACACGACAAACTGTAGACGGTCTGTCGTCCGTTCGTTTGTTCACTAGACATTGCAACAACACTGCAGTGCACTTGTATTTTTTAAAAGCACATGAGTGACGAACCATACGTGAGCTGTGCGGTGCCGTGTGTCATGTCGTCAGCAAGCTCATACTTGTTTTGTACAACCGCTAAATCGCGACGACATAGCTGAAAAACCGTTTGTCGCGGTTGTGTCGAGTCGCGTGTGGTCAGGTGTCTTGTAATGAACGAACGGTCCATATAAATATATGGAGCTCTGAACTGAGACCACATTTTGTCGTGTCGTGTGCCGCGTCGTCAATAATCTGCCTAAGGTCTCGGTTGTCACTTGCAGATTTAGGACAGTCGTTATCAGTAGTCAGAAGCCGGAAAGTCTGTCACCAAGTATCACCAAGGGTTGCGAGAATCCGGTAAATGCGAGACGCACGGGACTTGTCGATGTGGTGACACTTCGGTTAGCCCTTTTTTCAGTAGTGGACGTCTTTATGACCAGATAAGCTGTAGCTCCATATAAAATCAAATCAATAGCTGCTTCAACTGCATCTGGTTTAACCCTTTATAGGCCGGCTCATACAAATTGGTCAGTAAACTGGACAGTCACTTCAAGGTCGTTATCTCATAGATAGAGTTATTAGTTTTTTTTTTTCGTGGGTGCACGGTGGCCAGTTCACAGGCCATCTTGGAAAAAGGCGCGAATTCGTTAAATTGTGCGACGAACTTGAACGCTGTGCTGGCCAGTTGACGGGCCAGTTTGCCCTAACGCGGGTCGTAAATGTTCTTACGGTTCAAAATAAAAATCTATGAGATAACGGACTTGAACTCATTGTCCAGTTTACTGGCCACTTGAATGAGCTTAACTATAAAGGGTTAAATGCCAACCCCAACATGGCTGAAAAAAGGCTAAGTCTAGAATATCAGGATCAGGTACTATTCAATGGGATCTAGCGCCTGAAATACTACGATTTTAGATTCTTCTTCTTCTAGTGTGATGATATGACCACTTCTAGTGTCAGAGGATTTGGAAAGGAGAGTGAATGTAGGGAATAAAGTGAATGGTGCTATACATGCAGTTGTGACCAGCATGTTGATGTCTCCGGAAGCTCAACTCGCCGTTCACAACAGCGTGCTGGTGCCTACACTTATGTATGGAAGTGAAGGTTGGGTATGGCTAAAAAGACATGAAAGTAGGATTAATGCAGTCGAAATGCGCTCCTTGCGGAGTATGTGTGGTGTAACTTTAAATGATAGATTGAGAAATGAGGTAATAAAACAACGTTGTGGTTTAAAAGAAGATGTAGTGACTAAAATTGAAAAGAGTATGTTAAGATGGTTTGGCCATGTTGAGAAGATGAATGAAAGGCGACTAACGAAAGGTATTTACAAGGCAGCCGGGAGGGGACGCCTTAGAAAGACATATATAGACCTTATAGGTGATGTTCTTCAGAAAGGCCAAGTGCGCAGTACCCTTAACCGGCGTGTGTGTATGACTAGATGTATGTATGTGTGTGAAGCAAAAGAAGTATGTAAGGATCGTAGCAGGTGGCGTTCTGTAGTTTCTGCCTACCCCCATGGGAAGAAGGCGTGAGTTTATGTATGTATGTAGTTAATTAAGCCGCCTCTGGGAACCCCACACGCCTTTGACTTGGCTATTTCAGATTGAATCATGATAAGAAATTCTACATACAGCAAGATCCGATATCACTTAATTATTCACAAGTCGTTAAAGGTTGTCGTTCAGGGAAAATAATAAGAGCCATGATGAGGCTCTTCAAATTATAGGATAAGCTTGGCTTTTGTAATTGAACTTGTTTTATACTATTTTCATGGATTTCATAGCGTTATGGTAACTTCGAGTGAAAATAGTCTTTGAAAGATTTGTTCAACCAATCCCCGTATGTATACATTTATATCGATTGGTACGTTAAACCATCATTAATATAAATTCGATGGGAACACGATAACGATAATTACTATCATGAATATTACATTTAGAATTATAATATTCTATTATGCCTACTCTAGCATTTTACAAGTTTTTATTTAACTTGCAATGTATGTACGTAAGTTTAGTGTGTTCCGCAGGGTTATTACGTATTTTTTGCAAGAGCAAAACGATAGCGATTTTTGCGCAATAATTGCTCTTCCATACAAAAGTTTTAGAGTTGTTGTCGGTTTTTTATTTAAATAAGTGCATTTGACAAACAGCGAGCGATAAGCAAACGATTGTGTGGACCTAACATACCTTCACTGCAGGTAATTCCGACTTTTATGACATAAAGCGTTTGATCGCTATCGTTTTGCTCTTGCAAAAGATACGTAATAACCCTGCGGGTCAAATCTTGCAACTGAAATTTAAAGCAGTTATCCTCTACCGATTAAGATGAAATTTTGCATACACGTTTAGTTTTTTTTTTTATCTTTATTTAAAGAGCTTTTTCGCGAATGCGAATATGACGCGAATACAACAATATACGTTTAGTTTGGATGACAATGCATGGTTAGCTAAGTGACGTCATTCTAAATCCAATATGGCGGACGGCCCAAGATGGCGGACTAGTTATTTTTTGTGCGCTACCATGATATGGTTATCAAATAAAAGGGTTTGCTTAGAAGAATAGGAAAAAAGCTTGTTCTTAAAAAGATTTTCAATAATAATTTATTTTGGTTAGGGATACCTATATTCGAAGTTCATGCCTAATGATAACAGCCGCACCAGACGATCTTTCCCGAGGTCGTTCCGTGTATTGTTGAGCAAATGACCATCTTTTGCATATCAAGACATCTCCGTGCCTTAAAAATTTTGGCGCCGGCTGCCATTTGTCGTATGGAGAAAAATCTGACAACCAGTTAGGGAAGTACTGCAATGGGTTGTGGCGGTCATATAAGCTACTGGTATTTAACTGCGTCCGATGGTGGACGCCAACATAGTTGTAAAAAGGCTAAATCTGATTGCGCACCGATATACACACACAACGTAACGTAAGTTAACTGCCAACGTATCGTCTTCCGCGAACCGGAAGACGATACGTTGGATGGCCTCCCACTAGGTGGACCGACGACCTGGCTAAGGTTGCGGGAAGGCGCTGGATGCGAGACGCACGGGGTTAGTCAATGTGGCGACGCCTGGGGGAGGCCTATTTCCAGCAGTGGACGTCTTTCGGCTGAAATTATGATGATGATACACACACACTTACACATACACACACGCGCACACACATACATCTACTCACACAGCACGACTAAGATTGAGTTTTAGTTCATTTCCTGTTCTTTAATTAATTATTTCTTATTTAATTCAAAAAATATATTTTGTGACAAGGTTTTTTTTATATATTATTTAATAAAAAAACAGCTTTTTTTGGCTTTTTATTAGGTATTATGATTTCCTATAATGTAATTTGACATTAGGAGAAAAAAAAACAGAAATAAAATTTGTCCTTGTTCATATGATTCTTACGCAACCATAAATTAATATGTACTTAGCTAACTATAACATACAGAGTAGGTTATCACAGCATTTATATAATATAATTAGTTTAATCCCCAGCTTCAAATTTGCAGCTCGTTATTGGTTATATGACCAATTTACGTAACATTCTGGTGGTAATTAGCTAGCTTGATTACCAGGCCGTGCATAATGCATGCTCTGGTGAACTAATTTCGGCTAATATTATACTTGTGAGGTTGCACTAATTGGATGGAAGAAAGATATGCGGCGGCCCATCTTCCAAGTTACTAAATGAACAAAATTAGGTTGTAACTACTACACTAGCTTATCTTTTAAAAGGTTTATTCCCATCGGCCACCCCCAAGTTGCCACCCCGGTGGCCGATGGGAATGATTTAGTGAAATTTCCTACCTACCTTTATTCCCATCTGCCACCGGGGTGGTGGATGGCACTAACTAGTGGCGTTTGCCGGTTTATTCCCATCTGCCACCTTCAAAAGTGTAGTCGGGTGGTTGATTCTCATGACCGTAAAACGGGGTGAATAGAAAAAATATCAAGAAAGTTTTCAAGGTTCATATTTGACTATTTTTAACCCCCGCCGGAAAAAGAAGGGGTGTTATAAGTTTCACGTGTGTACACAGCAACATCTGTGTATCTGTGTATCTGTGTGTCTGTCTGTGGCATCATAGCGCCTAAACGGATGAACCGATTTTGATTTAGTTTTTTTTTGTTTGAAAGGTAATTTTGTCGAGAGTGTTCTTAGCTATGTTTGAATAAAATCGGTTCAGCCGTTCAAAAGTTATGGGCATTTTACTGTTTGAATTGGGGTGTTTTTAACCCCCGCCGGAAAAAGAGGGGTGTTATAAGTTTCACGTGTGTTGCTGTGTATCTGTGTATCTATGTATCTGTGTATCTGTGAGTCTGTCTGTGACATAATAGCGTCCAAACGGGTGAACCGATTTTGATTTAGTTTATTTTGTTTAAAAGGTGACTTAATCGAAAGTGTTCTTAGCTATGTTTGAATAAAATCGGTTCAGCCGTTCAAAAGTTATGGGCGTTTTACTATTTGAATCGGGGTGTTTTTGCAAGATATCGTGTCATAATTACGTGTTCAATAGATTGCCGATCGAAGCGTATCTACTATGTACTAGATCAATTATGTTGCACGAAAAAAAAATGTGTCGGGGGTTTTTTAAATTTTGGAATTTTACTTGTTCGTTGAAGGATTTTGGTGGAATTTTAAACCATCAACATTTTTAAAGACTAGTTTTAGTACCTACAACTATTCTTATTTATTCTTATGTTTTAATTTTGCCAGTTATATTTTTATAACAAGAAGACTTTTACCAATAAATACAACCGACTTCTAAATAAAAACACTACAACGTAAAAAATAACTTCAATTTCGGAAGTCGGTGTTCTTGTTTTCGTTTTTTCGTTTTTGACACTGAATGCCGAAATTGAAGTTATTTTCACTTTGTAGTGTTATTGTTTAGAAGTCGGTTGTATTTTTTTGTAAGTAAAAGATTTTTATTTTACTCTTTTTAGTTGTGGTACATAATGGACCAGTTCTATAGGCTAGGTACCTATAATGCCCAAAGGGAAGCCAGAATAGATTAACCCAATAACATAAAACTTAAAAAAGCCGGTGGAATGAGAGTATAGGTACCAGAGGGAACTGTCCACACCTGCGTACCCCTTTAGAGCGTGCCAGTGTGATGTTATGTTATGAAATAGTGTAAACAAAAACAGACATGCGATTGCACCAATCTCGAGCGATTTGCCGTCATTTATTGAAGAGTTCTGATGTATATCTCCGAAGTTTTTCATCAATCCTAGATGAAATTTAAATGGGACCACATGACAAGTACCAGCATTCAATTAAAAAAAGAATTATAAAAATCGGTTCTCCTAGTAAGAACTTCTGAGGTAACACGGCCATAGGGCAAACCCTAAGTTGATTTAGAATTTTGTATTAGAATAGATAATTAGGTAAGCATTTGTGAAGTAAAGCACTAGTATTTATTCTTGACATGTTTATGGGTAAAAAATGCTTTGTTTGAGATAAATCGACAAAAAATAATTTACCAAAGTCTAAATTTAAACAATTTTTAAAGCTCTACTCCTATCTCATATATCCGTATAAACCACTTAATCATTAATATCTTTAAATAAAAGCCCACACATTTAGTCGACCCATTTTATTTTGAGTATTTTATTAGGCTACATTGTCCCACAGCTGGGCAAGATTATAAAAATAAAAATAGTTTGTTTTAGGCCAAATACGACGCAAAAAGTGACACAAATAGGGTATCATTAATATAACAGCTTAAGGCGCCGATTCCCTTGAGTAGCTGATTTTAAAATGAGAATCACGTCTAAAAGGCTAGTCGTAATTTATTGGAAAAATGTATGTTATATTAGACCATTTTCTTAATAATTTCATCTGAGCAAATTTTGAGTTTTATTCGTATAACATAGTGTAATTAATTTGTAAAGTTATGTCTAAAACGGACAAAAACACGACAATCGCAACAAAACCGCTGGGCGTATTTTAATAAAATCGACACCATATCAAAGATAATTTAATTATCTTCATTTTGATCTGAAGCTTTTTTTTTTAAAGTCATAGCATAATAAGAAAAGTACAAAAAACTACTATTTTTCGGGGCGCGCGGGTGTGAAACGAGTGCGCGTTTTGTTCCCTCAAGGTCGTTGGCGTTAGTCGTCGTCTTAAGGCAGTCCCCAGGCTAACCCCATGCGGTAGTGAGTCATATGTCCATTGATAATGAGAAAACCATATAATAGGTATTTATTATGCGAAATATATATACATGTATGTTTATTTTAACTATACTACCTGAGCGACCGAGCTCTGCTCGGGTGAAAATAGAGAAAGCGACGTTTTCTAAAAATGAAATCTAGCTACATCGATGTATCGCCCCTGAAAGGCCCTGCTTACTAAATTTCATGAAAATCGTTGGAGCCGTTTCGGAGATTCAGATTATATATATAGAGCGTTTGAAGGTATTATATATATTCTTCAATTTTACTTCAATAACAATTTCTATTTTTTATGCACCTGCCATGTCATCTCTCCACCAGCCTTGGTTGACTGGTAGAGAATGCCTCAGGCATTAAATCCGCCTATGTATCTGTATATCGAACCCATGAAAATTTATTACGTAAACTTCTAACAAACTCCCATCTTTAAAATTTCAAAAAAAATCGAAGTAATTAAAGAAATTCGTTATTAAGATTGGCAATTAAAATATTGAACAATGCTGTCAACTTGATACAAACGAGAACTGGCCTTTAAAAACATAACAAATGTTTTTTTTTCATTATTATTATTTATGATAGACATGACAAATAATAAAGGCTGGAAAATAACCGGCCGACAGACAGACAGACGGACCGCGGCGTCCTAGGGTAACTTTCTTACCCTTTGGGTACGGAACCCTAAAAACAATAGAAAGTCTTCTTAAACCCCTGCCACCATTTGCTGGCTTTTGATATTTGAAACCTATTTTTCACATGCATTAAGTTAACTATATATATACAATTTTAATATCCGTTGATGAGATATATCTTCAATAAGTAGTTGGACAATGACTCTATTGAAGAAATACATTTATGTACTATACCTACCTACTCTTATGTACCTATGTCTGTTATCTTACTTATTAAAATCGTGTACTATATTAAGACTTTCCTACGGTTGTAAACTTAAGAAGGAAGACGACAGAAAGTTTAAGGGATCATTTACTTTGAGGTAAAGCGAGCGGAACCACGGTCTAAAGTATTACTGAAATTAATTGCCACTTACAAATAAGAAAAAACAAATATTGAAAGATTTTTTGAAACTTTTATAATTGGCATCAAAGTCTTGTTCTTGAATAGAGGGAAAGAAAAATGTAAGGGTTATTATGTAACAGAAGATGTTTTAAAGTAGGTAGATAAGAACAAGGTTATAAGGAGAAAATTCTAAAGGCTTATTTTATGAAGGGCACATAATAGTTATGAATTCTCATTTTTGTAGCCAGAATATTCGGTTAAAATATAGGAAAACAGGTAGGTAGACCCAAACAATGAATTTGGTTATCCATAGATACTGTTATAAGCGAACACACTACATACAGTATTATTATTATATGTGCTATAGCACGGGGAAAGAAAATACCCGAAAGCAAAAAAAAATGGTTCAAATATATATCACTAGATGGCGCGATATGCATCGATCTGTTATTGAATTGTGTGTAAAATTAACATTTTCTAGAATAGATCATAAAAACTAGCTGACCCGGCAAACTTTGTTTTGCCATAAAAAGACCAAACATTTATCTACCCTACCCTACCCTACACTACCCTACCCTACCCTAACCTACCCTATCCTACCCTACCCTACCCCACCCTACCCTACCCTACCCGACCCTACACTACCCTACACTACCCTACACTACCCTACCCTACACTACCCTACCCTACACTACCCTACCCAACACTACCCTACCCTACCCTTTTTTTTTTTTTGATCTCGCTGGGAAAAAATGCATTACGCATACCCGCCCATTGGGGGAATGGGGGGGCTATGTGGGACTCCCCGGGCAAGACAAGCCCGGTATACCCACTAAAATAACCCAGCGGCACTCCCGCATCGTCTCTGAGTGGAGGAGGACTGGGAAACTAGCAGAGCCTTTACGTCCAGTCCTCCGCCAACGACCGCCCGCCTTTACAGCGGGGCCTTCACGCCCCTCCCTTAGTGGAGGGGCCCAGGAATGACCACGTGCTCGGCCATTCCCGCCCGACGGGGTGGTGACTCGTGCAATGCGAGCGAAGGCGCCCCCGCACCTGTCGCCCGCTAGTCACCACCAGGTGGTGGGAGGAGACGATTGTACAACCACCCTATCCTACCCTACCCTAACCTACCCGACCCTACACTACCCTACAATACTCTACCCTACACTACCATACCCTACCCTACCTATATAGCCTATGTCCTTTCCCAGGTCTCAAACTATCTTCATACCAACTTTCATCTAAATCGGTGCAGCGGTTTAAGCGTGAAAAGGAAACAGACAGACAGACAGAGTTACTTTCACATTTATAATATTAAGTATGGATTGTATGTTCTTGTTTAATCAACTCCCTTAAGCACAAAATTATGGAATATTGGTTTCTTGATTCACATTTCAAAGAATATTTGAACGAACCATTTAAAATTGATTCCAATAGATGGCACGTTTTTAAATTTCTGAGGCTATCCACTCGCTTCATGAAAAAAATACTAAAATACAGATCGTCACTGTATTTAAAGATAAATATCTTCACGAGCCGAGTAAATCCTTTTACTTGCAAGTCGCTGCTAACACCATCTATCGCTATGGAACGCATTGGTCGCGGAACGCAATCGATATTCATTTAAAATAATCAGTTTAATCAAACGAAAAACGCTAGGTACGCCGCCGTCGGCACGGTTTATTTGTAGATATGGGATAAGGCATCTGCATGCTAGTATTATATTATCTGTGCTATATATATAGTAACTCTTAGCTACACATAATTTAAACATTTGCCAAAACAGGAGCTACCTAGTGGCCAGAGACTAGTCAGAGAGCCTCAACAAAATTACTGTTTTTTATCAGCTACTGTCAAAAGTTCATTGTTTTTCGCTTGATCATGTGATATTTCAGAAGTGCATGACAATCTCAAACATCTTGGTATTTTTGACAATCGTCATCGCTGGTAGACTGTCACTTTGTGTAGACTCCAGACAAACAGATGCTTTATAACTACACGGTAGTGTGACGTGATATTCAAAAAAGTTCATGCAAAATTATCTAACCAAAGGGACAAAAAGCGGTCACAGAATACATTATAAGTGCTGTAACATGTGTGTAGCCTCCTGTTCTGTGTGTTACGCCTGTTTACCCCTAGCTTGTCGGACACAGACACAATATGTCAGGGAAGGGTTGCCCATCTGGCAGATTTATCATCATGCTTGGCACCTCCATTTGAATAAAACTTCTTGGGTATTATTTTTTAGGGTGCCGTACCCAAAGGGTAAAAACGGAACCCTATTACTAAGACTTCGCGGTCCGTCTGTCTGTCACCAGGCTGTATCTCATGAACCGTGATAGCTAGACAGGTGAATTTATCACAGATAATGTATTTCTGTGTTCGCTATAACAACAAATACTAAAAACAGAATGAAAGGGCTCCCATACAACAAAGGTGATTTTTTTGCCCAATTTTGTGATTTAGTGCTTTTTGGAAATTAAAAGTGACCGAGGTGATTCTTTATCGCAAGATATTTGACTTCTATGGCCATATCACCCGCAAACCTGGTGACAATCTACTTAAGGTAATTGTCACTGGTAAAGTCTAGGGAAAACGACCCAGAGCCAGAAGCCTTATACGCTGGTCAGACTAAGTTTGAACCTCGCTGAACATGAACGCCTCGGAAGCCGTGCATGGTGCTGAAAATAGGAGCAAGTGGAGGAACATAATATTGGAGAAAGTTTTGAAACCATGATGTGGTCACGACGGCCACTTCCTTGCGTCGTAAGGAGGGATAATTCTTTTTTTTTTAAGAAGATTAGTGTAAATACATACATAAACTCATGCCTTTTTCCCATGGAGGTAGGCAGAAACTACAGAACGCCACCTGCTACGATCCTTACATACTTATTTTGCTTCACTCACATTCATACATCTAGTCATACACACACGCCAGTTATGAGTACTCCGCACCTGGCCTTTCCGAAGAACATCACCTATAAGGTCTATGTATGTCTTTCTAGGGCGTCCCCTCCCGGTGTTTCCATTCACGTCTGCCTTGTAAATACCTTTCGTTAGTCGCCTTTCATTCATCCTCTGTACATAGCCATACCATCTTAACATACTCTTTTCAATTGTAGTCACTACGTCTTCTTTTAAACCACAACTTTGTCTTATTACCTCATGTCGCAATCTATCATTTAAAGTTACACCACACATGCTTTGCAAGGAGAGCATTACAACTGCATTCATCCTACTTTCGTGTCTTTTTTGCCATATCCAACCTTCATTTCCATACATAAGTGTAGGCACCAGTAAGCTGTTGTGAACGGCGTAGTAGTATAAATGTATATTAATATCAAACATGCATCATTCGTTGCCCGAATTCGATGAATCCAGCAGCTCTGAAATTAATATATAAAAATAAAAGAATCAACACAATTCGCAGCCAGATCGATAAAAGTAGACTTGACAGTCCAATGCGAACAGTTTTTCAAGAATCACCAAAAGTTGACAAACATTCCAAATGAAAAGGAAATATTTACTGTCTACTACAGAATTAGAATGCAAGACATGGGTTTCCCTAAATCAAAGATATCATGACAACCATCGTAACAGATAAATAACCAAAAGAAAATACTTATCCATTTAAAATCAAGCACAAACGAGAACGGAATAAAAAAACAAAATGTAAGCGAGGGAGCTTCATAAACCATTATCCAATTACATTTCATTGTACCTAACTCACATATAATTAGACTCCTTAATTAATTATTGCGTGAAACAATGGCTTCCTTATTCCTGCGAAGTTTTAGACATTTCTTTGAACGGGGCCACGAGGTGAGCGAGTTCAGTTGGCTTGGGTTTGTTTGACGCGAAGTTTCGCTTATGAGAGAAGCCAAGTTCATAAGTGTATAATAACAAGCTAAGCTAACTAACTTAACCAGCTAGCTAACAAAAGCTAAGTAGCTGGCTAGCTGGCTACCAAGTTTATCTTAAACATCCCAGGCAACGGTGAAGGAAAACATCGTGAGGAAACCTGGACTTATATAGTTAATGTAAGTCTGAAATAGCCAAGTCAGAGGTCTGTAGGGTTCTCAGAAGTGGCTTAATTAACACTGACACCAGAGGCCACATCCTCAAATGAAACGAATAAGAACAAGCTTTACTTTTCAACTAGGTAAATGGTTTGAATTCACATCATTCAATCAGGTCCAAAAATTGTGTCAAAAACATATTCAGTCAACTTTTGGTTGAATGTTTTCCCCTTTGTGAATCTGACACCTCCATCACTCTCTAATTCACTAACTACACCAGCTATATGTTACAGAAAACACTCTGTATATAGGCTCCCAAAGACAGCACCAATTTCTAAAGAACAATCTCTATGAAAAATGGTCGTCGCACCGGTCTGTGGAAGCCTTGTACTGTGGCGGAATTTTTATGTTCCATACGCAAAGCATAAAAGGCTTTACTTAAGTAATCAGTTCACATTCCCAAAATATTTCAACAAACAAACCACATTACTGAAAAGCACCTCTTTATAAATAAAATAAATAGCGTTCGTAAACCACTTGTTGGTACTAATCAAGTTCTTCATGATGAACGAGGCCTAAACACGCGAACTGGAAAATGTATGTCCGTTTGAAATAATTTACTTATTACCGGAGCCGTGGCATTTTTATTAGAAAATATAGGGTACGTTGTCACGATTCAGACGGTAAAATCTAATTAACTAAGTTTCTAGGAAGTAGTATAAAGTACCCTGGGGCGAGCCAGGCTACATAGGATCAGGTAAATATGAATATATTGCCTGATTCACAACGAGGAATGCAATAAAATTCAATGCATTGCCTTCTGTAATTTGGAACAACATCATTACTAACACATATACAACGGACTACTTCTCCCATTCGGGTCCTATTATTTTGTTTGGCTTTGGTCTCCTCACTTTCCTGTGCCAACTTTAAATAACAACAAAACAATCATAGTCAAGGTTTACTACCTGAATTGTAAACATTACCGTGGAGCTCGTGGCTAATTAATAACAGCCGCACGGGTCGATCTTCAAGGTTAAGCAACGCTTGCCGAGGTCGGTCCGTGGATGGGTGACCATTTCAACATACCGAGTTTCCTCCGTGCCTCGGAAAGCACGTTAAGCCGTTGGTCCCGGCTGTCATTTGAAGATCTTTGACAGTCGCTACGAGTAGTCAGAGGCTTGAGATCTGACACCAGTGTTGCCAAGGGGTACCGTGTTACCCAGTTACTGAGTTGTGGAGGTCAGATAGGCAGTCGCTCCGTGTAAAACACTGGTACTCGGCTGAATCCGGTAGTACTGGAAGCCGACCCCAACAACAATTGGGAAAAGGCTAGGCAGATGATGACCGTACCAGCAAAGCTGCGTGAAAAATCGTACCAATATTATAAAATCGAAAGTTTGGATGTGAATTTGTTTGTTAAATTGATAAAATTTGCCATAGATAGCATGCAATGAAGATAGATTATGGTTAGGAATACCACTTAAGATAGGTATGTTCCCTCGAAAATTATTTCATAAATCGAGCACCCGATGCGAGTGCAGTGCTCCTTCCAGACTATGTCCCACTACTATTAGGTGACATGTACAATGCCTACGACACTGCAATAAACATGGCCACCTATTGGGTCCAGATAGTGTGATTAAATGTACCATCAGAAAAGATAGAGATATACTCTCAAAAAGCACTATCACAAAATCCCTCTGTCCTACAACAAATAACTTAAAAAGCTAACAAATACATTCGAGCCACATCGTCAAATCCTCACTAATGTTGAAGCTCCTCGCTTCAACAAGCCTCACCGTGCCCGCTTCCGCCTCGTCTCAGGCCTTAGAGCTCTTACCCTCATGAATATTTAGAGCACGTCGACGGCTGCCTTTCGCGTTCCCGCGTTCCCTGTGCGCATACTTCCCCTTATCAAATATATAGAATAAAACTTGGAGGTTTTGGATGGTAAATTTGCCTTTGAAAGCGACTAGGCAGTATCAGTTGCCAAAGGAGATTGGGAATATCAGTTTTTATAAGTCAAATATTTGTGTAGATTGGTTAGTTTGCAAGTTATATAAGATTTTTTATGTTCTTTTAGTCTTTAGTCCAGTTTAAATAGACATTTCGGTATGCATTAATTCGCATAGAGCTGTAAATGGGTATTAGTCATACGATTATTTATGAAATAACAAAAGTTTAAGTCTGCTAAAAAGATATTGAAGGTCAAAGGTCGAAAATATCATTTTCATCCCACCATCTCGGAAAGAGTATTTTTAATCTTCAATATCTGAGTGGAAAAGCCGTTTTTATTCACTAGAGGATAAAGTAAATTGAATTTAGAACATCGTGTGCACTAAGTTTGTGAATTAAAAAAAACATTAAACCTATTTACTGCTACCTCTATGGTGCCGAATATATCATACAACTTTTTTTTAATTTGTTAAAAACTCAGACTCGGAACCTTCTTGGTGTTCTTTTTTCAATTTGCTTTGTACGCGGTTCTAACCATCTCCCTCTCTCTCCAACATTCACGCCAAGGGAATCCGATGAATCGATACAACTATTAAGTATGACAGATAGTTTACCGAAAAACAGTACACAAGTGACTAACACCAATATTACAGTACCAAACAAAAATATTACACTCAATTTAAATAACTGTAGCAACGTTACTTTAAAATTTTCGTAATTGTACCTTAGTATTATTTTGTTATAATTTAAAGATTATTCTGTAATACTTACCTGTCATAATGTAGTAATTAATACCTAAACTGAAATAAAAGTGTACCTATCTTGTGATTGTAAACGTTTTTATTTTGCATTTAGTCATTTCCTCGCTGAGGTGGAATGAAAAGTTACGTGTTGCACTTGAGTGCAAAGATTTTTCACCTTGTGCTCTTTTGATTCCCTCGCTAACGCTCAGGATTCTAATTTTGAATCACTCGCTGCGCTCGTGATTCAATTTTAGAATCCTTCGCTTGCTCGGTCATCAAAATTGAACACGCGGTTAAAAAGCAACTTTGCACTCTTGTATAACAAATAACTATTATACCATTCCCCCTCTAAAAAACTAATTTTATTCACTGAAAACAGTGAATAAAAACTTTTAATCACTGTTTTGGTGTTTTAATTTAGAACACACCAATACATTCGACCTCCATCTCAATGCAATATAACCTCCTTGCGTAAAAATACTCGTACAAACTTCTTGTGCAAGGTATACTTGACTTACAAACTCCTTCTTTGATTTTAATTTTGCGTTTGTTTATATTTAGGATTTTAATAATGATTTTGATTTTAGTCTAGAATATTTATTGAATACTTATTTGGATTGTAATTCTAATATATATTGCATTGGTGTGTAATTAATTATAAGTAATTTTGTAACGTAACGGACTTGGTTACTGGCTCCTGAAATTCAGGTGCTGTTACCTAGCTCAGGGGTCAGGGTTTCACATTTTTTGTAAATTTTGAAGGTAATAAACCATTTATTAATTAATATTCCTTATGCTTTTCGCTTAAATCTTTTTTTTCTCGTAGTCATGGTATTAAATATAGTATGCAACTCTTGAATAAAACGGATTTATATCGAGGGCCATAAATCACTCGCGGCGCTCAGGATTTTAACACTTGAATCACTCCCTACGGTCGTGATTCAGTCTTTAGAATCCTTCACTTGCTTGTGATTCATCTACGGCCCTCGCTTTGAATCACTAGTTGCATAATATACTATTATTTGTTTTTTTCTCTTAAACGGTGAGTGTTAACCTAAATTGCCGGACGACTAATTAATCAACCTCAAAAAGTGACTCTCATATCAGAATTCTAAATACACGAGGAATTGGACGCAAAGAAAGAAGAGAAAACGGTTTATTCGTTATTCAAAAATTCTGCTTGAAACTATCTGCTCACCTGACTTTTTGGCACTGTTTCCTTTGCCGCCGTTTTTGTTCCGCCTCGGATAGAGATTAATTTTACTTTGGCCACACCCCATCACAGAAACCGAGTTATTCACATGACATCACAAATCACTTGATTTTCTCCAATTTAGGAAACACCAAGACTTTGGTCTAAAGATTATTTAATTTCACACACTTCCACTTAATTTTATGTTTTTTCGATCTATACAGGCTTTGCTCCATGATTTCTTTCCTGAAAAAGAAAATAACATAAATTAAAAAGCGCTCTTGTATCAACAGGATAGGGTATTTGGACAAAGCTGGAATAATACAGGGTGTTTAAATAATCCCAAGCAAATAATTATGGAAATTGGGCTGCGAGGGTACACTTACAATAGGGGTGAGAATACTGAATGGGTCCGTAGCTATAGGAAATGACCTTCGTATAAAGGTCATTGCAAAATATATGGTAAAAGGCAGGTTCAATATAAAAACAATAAAACTGTTATGTTTCCTCACTTTATTATGTGTTTTCCTTTGATGATTAAATCTACGACCTTGACCTTGAACAGCCATGTTTGGGTAGCCTCAAATAATACTCGATACCCGGCATATAAACTCAAGAAATTGATAATTTCTATTTCCTGATTTACATTAGACTCAACAATAACAAAATAGAGAAATCAATAGTTTCACTGTATCATTATTAGTTTTCAATAAGTAGCTAACTTTCAAGGCAGCGCTTTCTAGGAAGCGATTAAAAGTTAAAACCACAGTTATATTTAATTCAAATCGTCCGAATAATCAATCAAAATACTGGCAGACAACGTTGCTCAAAACAAAAGGTTCAAGGCTACAAGACAATTTATCCAAATATTGGTCCATAAACAATCCTAATTTGATTGGGCAAGGGTGTTACAAGCTGACAAGCTTCTGTAAACTTCAGACCACAGAACACCGAGACGCCTTGGCGGCCACTGGTAGAGAAGGCATTGTCAAAACTTTTAATGCAAACGTAGATGATGGACGGAGCATTGAAGCGAACAAAAATGGTACAATACTGTAAAAACAGACTATGTATGCGGCAAAGGATGGAAAGTTTACTCCTACCAGACGGGTATAGTGTATGGTTCGGACAACTACCAGATGGTTTTTGTCGGACTGTTGTTCATGTTCCAAACGCGCAGAGAACTTTTCTTACGCGATGTAGGATTTGTGCGACATCAGGTCATTTTTGTAGTTCGTTTGTGGCGACATAAAGGTCATTATAAGACAAAGCGAATCTGCGACTGCGGTCGATGCCTGTCGCCATTTTTTGGCCGTAGGGACGCGACCCAAACAATATTTTTTAAAGACATCTCGCCACGTGATGGCTTTATCTCGCACACTTGTCTGCCCGTAATGATTTCATTCTTGTACAGGGATAGCTCAGTCCATTATCAATATCTATAATAAAAACCAAGTGTGTCAGTGAGTTTTACAATACTGAATATGGTTGTCATAGCTGAAACTTTTGCTTAAGCACGAATATTATAGGTAATGCTGTGTCCAATCTCTAAGGTACGGAGATTCCGTGACCTTTGCGTTAGACTGCCCGAGGATCCAGAAACAACAGGACTCGGATAATATAAACAAACAATGGCGCAGATTCTGTAGGACACCGACTAAACTGCACTGCTGTGTTTTAGTGATAATATAATACGAAAGAGGCGGTACAAGATTTGGAGTTGTCAAATGAAACAAACTACGACATGATGAATTTCTATAGACACATATTTTCAACGTATTGTTTTACTTAGTTGACAAATCTCTAATATAATCCATCCAACTCTGTTTTGTTCTTACTATTATTTGGTATGTACTACCAAACTGTGAACTGAAAACTCTGTCTCTGTCTGTCTGTGTGTCTGTCTGTCTGTGTCTGTGTGTGTGTGTGTGTGTGTCTCTGTGAACTGTGATCTGTGTGTGTGTGTTTGTTGTTGGTTGTTGGTATGTACTAATGTTTGGTTTGTTTGTATTGTTTGGTTGTATGGCAGCAATATTTTTGGTTTAGTTTAGTCATGTCCAACAGAAAAATCCATTGATTGGATACACCTTCGTAAAACAGCTGAAACAACTTTGTAGCGAACACAGACACTTTACTAGGGTTTAAGCTTGGTTTAGGCATGGTTTAAATGCATGGTTTAGGATACAGCAATTTTATTATTAATGTTTTATTTACTAACCTCTGCTACATTTTAGCACTTTTAATTTCACTATTGCTAGATTAGGTAATATTCACAACAAAAATGATGACAGTAGTGTTGACACGATACAAGTTGTGCAAGACTGTATTCGCCACCAGCTCGCCACCTAATACTTAAAAAAACTTCCAAAACAAAGCGAAAAATAACTTTCTTTGCCTAAGTCGGTGTCTTTGGTACCTATTGTTTGCCTTTTTTCTACACCGACTTTGGAAAAAAGTTATTTTTCGCTTTATAGTGTTTGGTTTTGGAAGTCGGTTTGAATTTATTGGTAAAAAGTTTTTCATTTATCGATTTTTTTGGTAAAAAGTTTTTCATTTATCGATTTTTTTGGTAATTTTTTTTTCATTTATCTCTTTTTTGTTTGAAAATCATTTATAGGCAAAGTAACACTCATGACGATTCCAATAAGCCCAAACACAATTAGGATACATTGTTTATTTCGGCGTTCCAGTCCTACCTTTCGGCTTCATCACCAGATCAGTTCGACGGTACCATTTTCATCAGTACCATTTAATGATGAGTGTTTGTTTCATCATAATCGGTTAACTATTCGAGATATCTTATACCCGTGACATACTAAGCTTTAAAGAATTCCAGTGGCCATCAGTAGTCTTCTTCATCAGTTCCACTTCACCAAATGATACTTTCTGAGTGCAAATGATTGTAGATGAAAATACCGAAATCGCTGTATGTATGCCTATAATATTTGAGAGGTTCCCTTGATTTCTCCAGGATTCCATCATCAGACCCTGACCTGATGACCACCTGGGAAGTATATCTTTTCAAATAAAATAATAATTTCTCACATCGGTACAGGCGTCTTTAGATAATCGGGTAACATAATTAAAAAAAAACGATTTGACGAATTGAGAACCTCCTTTTTTAGGGGTTCCGTACCCAAAGGGTAAAAGCGGGACCCTATTACCAAGACTCCGCGGTCCGTCTGTCGGTCTGTCTGTCTATCACCAGGCTGTATCTCATGAACCATGATAGCTAGACAGTTGAAATTTTCACAAATGTTGTATTTTTGTTGCCGCTATAACAACAAATACTAAAAACAGTGCTTTTGATTAACTTTTTTCAATAAATAAAATAAGCTTTTTACAAGGGGAATGGTATAAAATAAATATTTGAGTGGGGCTCCCACACAACAAACGTGTTTTTTGCCGTTTTATGCGATAACCCTTCGTGCACGAGTCCGACTCGCACTTGGCCAGTTTTCTGAAGTAGGTACTCTATATACCTTCTGCTTAACCCTTCAGAGATTACAGGCGTAATGATAGGTACAAAATATGTTATGTTTTCTGCAAGACAATGAAATGGTTTTCATTTAATTTTCGTTTCATTTTAGTATAATTTCATTCTTGAATCAAAATTTAATCCTGATACAGTGTGTTTATTCTTAAAAATCTTTTATTATTATAGTAGATTAATTTTACTGTTCTCAAGAGCATTTTATTATCATCTAGTGTTTATTTAAGTTCTAGATGAAACGTTTATAGCCAGCACATTAAATGTATCTTGATGACGTGAAATAATTATAATTTATAATTACATTGAACGTTCCGAATTATATTAAAAGTTTGTAGCTTAAAGGTGAACGGCAGATTTTGTACCGAATACTTTTTCTGTCGTTCGGTTATAGAATTTGTACCACTTATTATAGCAACTAAGCCATATATTTTCATGTAATTAATTATTATTTAATTAATTAATTACATCAATCTAAATATTTTAATATATAAATGTTATAAAATTGTAGGTAGGTAACAGAAAAGTCCCATTGAACAAAGCTTACCATTTATTACCTTTACAACCCCTCATTGTTCTTCTGATAGGTCCATCATAGAGTCCTGTACAGAGGATAAGACGATGATGCTCAAATGACATCGGTGTCTGAACATAACGAGCATTCATCGATGCAGCCATTTGTAAATTGCAAAGAACTGGGGCCGTACTATGATGTGCCATTGCCACCATGATTCCAATACGTGTTAAAGACTGCGCTGTACAGGACGAGTAGCACTATACTTTTTTCACATTAAAATCAGGATGAAATTGACATCTGGATGTCAAATGAAAACATTCAGGATGGTACGATGCGAATATCTCGCATATTGCGATCGTGCCGCCAATTGTTGTCTTTATACCCGACTGCGGCAGGGTAAAAAGAGGGTTTTCGAGTGTATGTATGTATGTCCATGTCTATAGCACGCTCTACAGCCCAAACGGCTCGACGACTTAAGCGGTGTCGTTGGATATGTATATATAATTTCTAAAAATAGCGCCCTTCTCCTCCCTAAAAAAGGGAGAGATTCAATTATTTTTTTCGTTATCGTAACTATATGGGTATCAAATGAAAGCTACTAAATAGGCCATTCCAAAAATATTTATATTGTAACAGTTTTGGCACAAATTTAAGATATGCGTAACTTTGATAGCAAGATAAAACCTTTAACCACAAAACTTATTTGCAGAACTTGTTCATTAATAAAACTAAAAAGTCTGAATTAAAACAAATTATTATAAAAACAAAAACCCCGACTGCTTTAATGTATAAATTATACCTAGTACTTATTTTTCTCTTTACAGTTAATTATTTTTAGCAGTTGGGTTCTTCTAGAATTCTGTAGACAGTTCGTGTCACCATAATCACTCTGGCATACAGAAAAGAGACAGGTATTGACCGCACATTCGCTCTATCCCTATCTACAGATCAGTAAATTTTGTGACGGTATTGCTCAGTTCAGTCACAGTATAAATATGAACGAACAGTATGGAAAACACGAACATACGCACCGACGAGACCCCTAAGCAGCGTCCGCGGTGCCGTCAGTAGTATAGTTCTAGCCAAACTTCTTGGCCTCCCTGAACTTGGCTTCAATGGCTGCGCAGTAGTAAATCTCATACAAAAACTGCGCCGATCTGTGCCTTGCGCATCGGAAAGCCAACTTCAGGGCGGCCAAGAAGTTTGGCGAGAAGAATACCAGCCGCTTATGGGTCTCGTCGATGCGCATGCTTTTTTTTATTATTATTATAGACTTGCGCTTGACCACCATCTCACCTGATCGTAACCGATGATGTGGTCGACGATGTAGCACGCTTACCAAGAAGAAACCTATTCACTCTTGACTTAAAGACTCCCAGGTTGTAGCTATCAGGAAATACAGACTCGGGCAGGGAATTCCACTCCTTTTTAGTTGTACGCATTATAAAAGTATTCCCAAAACGTTTGGTGCGTATGGGTGGGATGTCCACCATGTACCGATGACGCATCGCCGTGCGTCTTGTAGTCCGATGATGGAACGGGGTAGGAGGAATTAGATCATGCAATTCCATCGCACACTCCCCGAAATGTGAGTGTGCCGTTACGAGCGTTTGTAGGTAGTTTCCATACTGTTTGTATATATATGTATACTGTGGTTCAATTCTCTATGTCATGTACCGATGCACCCATTGTTCCATTGTTATATGATGTGCACATTTGCTTTAGTAGCAAATCAAACCGCGTGATTGTGTTGTGTATTGATTTCTGATATTTACATTAATGGGTTGGTTCGTTATGAAACCATGTGGTTTTGAACATATTTAACCACGAGTGGTGCGGTTTGTTTGGTTTTGTTAATTGGGTCCTGAATACAATGTCTAAACACGGTCAATCAGCTAGTTAGCAAATATGCAAATATGCATGTGCAAATAATTAGGTGGTTTAATAAGATAGACGAGGTCAAGGTGTCTTAAAAACCTGCAAACATAATATCAAGCCTCCTACCTACATAAATAGACCGCGTAGTTCCCGTTCCCGTGGGAATACAGAGATAAAAAGTAGCCTTTGTCACCCGGGGATAGTGTAGCTTCCTAACGGTGAAAGAATGTTGAAATCGCTTTAGGAGTTTTTAAGTTTATTCGTTAAATACAAAAAGACAAATCATTCCTTTTTATAATATTACTTGTTGACCCCCGGAGCAACATTTTGCTACCTTGGGTTACTTATTGCAATTTTCATAAGGATCTCAATTTTTTTTTTAAATATTAGACACTCAGGAACAATGTATCTTTCTACTGGTGAAAGAATTTTCAAAATCGGTTCAGTAGATCCAGAGATTACCCCTTACAACGTCACAAACTACTCTTATTACTGCTCTTCATATATTAGTATAGATTATTAGTACAGATGTTTTTTTTTTTTTTTTTTCGTTCGCCCTTCTCGGGCAGGCTAAGGTTTTGGACCATACCGCCTCGTCTTCAGTGCAATTTTAACATTCTTTAGTTCATTGGAATACGGGTGTAACAGATTCTAATAGTTTTTGGAGTATTTGGCAGCAAATTGTATCGAGTCAGCCTTCCCAGTAAGCTTTGCGGAGGTAGTCAATACTACAATAAAATTCTCCGCTCCACTATCCTGAGATCGCTTCTGTCAATGATTTCACATATTGTCCAGTTGCGTAGACAGTTGAGACACAAAACTACACCAATTTTATATCACAATATCCACTAGGAATCAATTTGAAAATAATATTAACAGCCGCTGAACTTCACTCGAAAAAATCCCGCCAAAAAACCCTAGATAAATAAAGCAATTCTTGTCTTGGCAATTAGAGGTGGCTTAAACAAAGATTGAAATGGAGTATCAAAGAAATCATGGTGCCAGTGAGGGGCTTCTTCACAGATAGCCCACCTCCTTGTCTGCTTTTTGTGCTTAGTCGCCCGCACCTTTCGGGATCGAATGTGGTGAATGACAGTGCTGTCAAGAGGCACTAGACAAGTGACATTGATGTCAGTGATGGCGATGGTCGAAATGTCATAATGATAGGAAATGATAACAATATATTTTAAAATAAGAATATATGTAGCCAAAATCTGTATGCCTATTAGGTGTAACATAGGATCTGACGCATAATGTCCCATTCGCAAAACGTCACAGCGATCCTGACATTAGAATTAGATCTTATTACATTGAACCTATGTCTTTACAAATAAATAATTTGAAGTTTGATCTCCTGACATTTCGATAGTGTTAGACATTCCCGTACATTTTTGTAATTTTTTCACACCTTCATTGATAGAAGAATGCCACTTGTCAAGGGTCCACTTAGCCACAAATTCGAAAAAAATTAAGATACAATTTAAGATATAGATACGAAAAGACTAAGATTAGAATGCGAGTATACTTAGTTTTAAGCAACGTTTCATAAATAATACCATTACCGCTCAAGTTTCTAAGCAAGCGAAATCAATGCTTTTTTTTTATTTTTTTATTTATGATGGGTTTGCTCTTGACTCTAGTCTAGGTCAGAGGTGACAGAGATAATGTCGACGATGGAGTGAGCTTACCCAGAAGAAGCCTGTTCACTCTAACTTTGAAGAGATTCGGGTTGAATCCGTTCGGAAAAACAGACGCAGGTAGTGAGTTCCATTCATTCAAACAATGCTATTTAAAATTTAGTATCCCACGGTGTAAACATTCAATTCTGACGTTTATAAAACGTACATAGGCCCTAACCTAAAACCGGAACAGTTTACGAGTGATACTCGTAAACAATAATTAAATATAGTAAAAAGAATAGCCAAAAAACGTCAAAGGTTACGAGTATTAAGACGACGACTAACGCCAACGACCTTGAGGGAACAAAACGCGCCCTCGTTTCTCACCCGCGCGACCCGAAATTTAGTAGTTTTTTGTACTTTTCTTATTATTCTATGACTTAAAAAAAAAAAACTTCAGATCAAAATGTAGATAATTAAATTGTCTTTGATATGGTGTCGATTTCATTAAAATACGCCAAGCGGTTTTGTTGTGATTGTCGTGTTTTTGTCCGTTTTAGACATAACTTTACAAATTAATTTCACTATGTTATACGAATAAAACTCAAAATTTGCTCAGATGAAATTATTAAGAAAATGGTCTAATATTACATATATTTTTTCCAAAAAATTACGACTAGCCGTTTAGACGTGATTCTCATTTTAAAATCAGCTACTCAAGGGAATCGGCGCCTTAACTGACATTCTAGCAAAAATAGCCCAAGAATGAAAAATATCTGAACTATCTAGATTGCCTGAGGATTTCCAGGCCATTGTTCAAGTTTAACTAGGTACTTTTGTAGCCGGTGAAAAGGCTAACTTTTCTTTTGCGAGCATATTAATCTCTAGAACATTGATATTTTGCTTCTAATTTTTAAAAGAAGCAAAAGTAGCTGACACTTTTTTCCTGTTGGTTTTATCCATCCCTTTCGACTTTTAGTGAAATGTCAGATGAATGAAAAGTGTGTATGTGTGCTGTTATTTTGTGAGTGTTTATCGTATCTGTTTACAAGAATATCATTGGATCCCTGATAAAGATGTCCCATGTCTCTTTCTAAGTTGTGTGCATCCATATACCAAGATAGGCACGATCGCTTTGGGAATAAGAAATCTTCTCAACTGCACTCATGAACTTTAGAAGTTAAGTTTATTGCAGTTCATCTTTGTGGAAAGTTTGCAATGCAATTAAAAAGTTAGTGATGAAGAGTTGGAGAATTATTTTAGTTTTCTGCTAAGTCTTATGAACACTCAAGAGTTATGCAAATATAGACTCTGGGGCATTGGCTTTTAGTTACGTACAGGCTCATTATAACTTTGCTGAAAAGAGAGCTTATAACAGTCTAAGAATTTCCCTAATAGGATACTGCTATTAATCATATACAGCCTACAGACCACAGACATACATCTAACTAGATGACGCGATTGTATGTACTTCGCGTGGCAAAAAACTGAGTCAAGTTAAGATCAATGATCGTAATCTGAGCTTTTTATTTAACACTATCGGCACCGGAAATCCACAGAATTCTAGAAAAATGCTTTTTTATGCCATATTGCTGTATAGAAAAAGTAGGCTGAGGTATTTTAAATGTTTTCTTTCATTGGTAAGTAAAATTGTTTTTAACTTGTGTGGGAAAAAGTGGACCGCTGGGTTTTTATACAGCTGGAGGGACTTGCGTTATCTAGTTAGATTTTTTTCTGTGCTACAGACAGATACAAATACAGTCCATAGTTTAAATTTATTACAGCACCACCAGCTCGCATGATGGAAACGCGACGGATCCAATTTTGATTTTTCGAGCATTTTCAGAAGATGCCTGTTCACTATTGAAGCCTGACGGGTGATATCGAACACATAAACTGTCAAACATGTATTGCTATGCCCTTTACAAGGACCCTTAATTTGTAGTACTTAGTAGTAGTATTATGTTTTTATTTTGTGTTTGTTTCCTTTATTATTTTCTGATTAATTTCGTTGCGGGATCCAAGACAGTTAAATTCATTCTCCGAGACAACGTCGAGCTTCATAACCTCGGCGCTTTTCTGGTGGTCGCCACTGTTGATTCTGGCTATCAGGAGTTGCAGTTGTGTGGGAATAGTGCGGTGGGATTGTATCTAATACGATTGTACCTAGTACGATTGTACCTAAGCGAATAGGAAGAAATTCGTGTTGGAATATCTGCAGCTATAAGTCCTAAATATGATAAGATAAAGATAGCAACATATTTACTATCAATCATAACATAAACTATCAGAGAGTTCTTATCCTGTTATTATCCATAAAAGGCCTTTTCCAATTTGCTTTCATCAGAAATGAGCCAATAGCAGTATTTATTAATATCGCCCGGGAACAAAGCTGTCTGCCCGAATGGCCCATTGTATGAGCACATTGTTTTTTATCCTCGCCCAGGGGTATATGCCAATTATTTTTGCCCGTTTTTCTATAGGATTGTTGGATCGGGATGAGTGCTAGGCATTTTCATCAAGTGTATTAGTGACTAGTGTAGACTAGACTTAGTGGCTATATGTGGTGATATTTTTATTAATATTTTTAGACTACAGTGTCGTACCTTGACTTCATTCAAAAGTGCCGCTTGGTGGCCCAGTTGAAATAAATATCTTTTGTCTTTTGTCTTTTGTACATCATCATTGTCAGCAGTCTACAGCTAGACATATACCCTCTTACTAATAAACACGGAATAAAGTTATACCAGGTATAACAAAGGAATAAACATACATTTTCGCAGGTTTATACCTGGTATAACTTTATACTGCGTTTATTTGTAAGAGGGTTAATCTTCTCTAACAGCATTCATCTCGATTTTCGGCAAATCTTATCCAGCTGCTACCAGCTACCCTGAGAGATCGTCGACTAGATTTTAGACGGTCAGAGAAATTGGCATTATCATGCTTGTTGCACTTGCTCTACCGCTTTTAACAGTAGACAGCGTAAAACGGAACGTATCGCATCGGAATTTACACGATGTTGTATCCACCGTATTGTCAATAAAAGTTTTTTTTATAAATTACTTACTGTTGTTTTTAGGGTTCCGTAGCCAAATGACAAAAAACGTAACCCTTATATATTCGTCATGTCTGTCTGTCTGTCTGTCTGTCCGTCTGTCTGTCTGTCCGTCCGTATGTCACAGCCACTTTTTTCCGAAACTATAAGAACTATGCTGTTGAAACTTGGTAAGTAGATGTATTCTGTGAATCGCATTAAGATTTTTACTCTAAAATAGAAAAAAAAAACAATAAATTTTGGGGGTCCCCATACTTGAAACTGAAACTAATTTTTTTTTTCCATCCAACCCATACGTGTCTGGTATCTATGGATAGGTCTTCAAAAATGATATTGAGGTTTCTCATATATTTTTTTTCTAAACTGAATAGTTTGCGCGAGAGACACTTCCAAAGTAGTAAAATGTTGGTCCCCCTCCTCGTAACTTCTAATATAACAGAATGATAAAACTAAAAAAAAATATGATGTACATTACCATGTAAACTACCACCAAAAATTGGTTTGAACGAGATCTAGTAAGTAGTTTTTTTTTAATACGTCATAAATCGTAAACCGCAATTTACCAAGTACGGAACCCTTCGTGCGCGAGTCCGACTCGCACTTGGCTGGTTTTATATTATACTCCTTCACCATGCATTAGAGATCAAAAATAAAGATGTTGAGTTTTGCGTTGCATCAACGATCGATTTATTCCATTCTAATACCAAAAACTAATACCACTGGTATTTGTTTCAACTCATATTTATTTGTTATACTGAACGGATACCACTTTTTAAATAATTAAATTTAATATGCGAACGAATACCAACAACTTGAATTTGGTACAGTCAACACAGTCAAACCTAATCAATTGCAGAGGTTTTCTGATATTTTTACGTGATTGTGATATAATACTAATACCAATTATTGCGCAAATAAGCGCTTTACTTTGTGTAAATTATTTCTTCACCACTACTCTCAACACGGTGAAGGAAAACATCGTAAGGAAACCGGCATGTCCTAGAACCAGAAATTCGAAGACATGTGACATCCACCAACCCGCACTGGGCCTGCGTCGTGGATTACGGCCCATTCCCTCTCACAGAGAGGAGGCCTGTGTCCCAGCAGTGGGAACATTAATAGGCTGATGATGTGACTAACTATTGTTTTACTAATATTGGAATGTGAACCTGTAAATATAAATTAAGAGTTGATTTTCTGAAATATTTTGTATTTTTTTGACTGTAAGTAAATTGTTCTTGTTTTGATGTGGTTGCAAAAAAATATTATTCTGGTACCAGGAGGAACTAAAATTTATAATTAAGATGATTATTAGTCATATTTTATTATTGAACGAAACGTTTGCTAACTTAATTATATTATTTTGGAATTAACTGTTTTTTTTTTCAATTAAAGGTCTTATAATTACGTAAAAAGCATTTTTATTGACTGTACCTTATATCTTTGTACTTGTTTTAGTATTCGTTTAAACCATGGTATCCGTTCTGAATATAAAATAAATATGATTTTAAACAAATACCAGTGGTATTAGTTTTTGTTATCAGAACGGAATAAATCCATTAACTTACAAAAGTTTCTTCATTATTCAATACATAGCTTTTTTACAGCTCTTCGGTCGAAACTCGACAAGCACTCTGACCCCACGGACCTAATGTTTCAGCCCCAAACAGCACAAACATTCCGTATTAGTTTGAATCAATATGAAACATAAAACTACATAAAATAAATTACTTATCACCCATATCGCAAATCAAATACTCTTACCGTAAATACTGTTTGTCGTTTATATACCTACGACCGTGATTAACTCCATTAGTCACGAATACATTATTTGTTAACAAGCACTCGGAACTTTTATTTGATACTATTTACATAGTATACAATTGTACCTAGTTATACAACATAATTATGTTGATAAGGATTATACTCGTTTTATTTTCTTGGCTTTTTCGAGACAACCAGAGGCTCCAAACAATTGCGATGGTTGAAAATTCAAAATGTTAGGGTCCAGCTACGTGCTCAATCTTATTTGCACACGAATTGTTTGTACAAGCAAACATGTGCGTTAAGACGGCAAAACGGTATATCGCAAAAATGGCTTGCACAAAACTAGCTAGTTTGTACCAAATTAATTTGCACAATTAAGCATGCTAGGTGCTAAAGTTTGCACCATCAAGCAAACAACATGCAAGTCACTATCGCGTAGACACCAAGCGGTTTTTCCGAAAAAAACTGCACAAATTGTTTGCGCATGCAGGAATTGATCACATGGCATTTCGATAGAGCTTGACAATCCCATAATTTAAGGAATTATCACACTGGATGCGTTCTGCGTCCCGCGGCCCGGTCACTCGAACATTTCCTGCACAACGCAAAGTTCGAGTGACCGGATCGCAGGACGCAGAACGCTTCCAGTGTCTCAAATGCCTAGAATTTTGGAATTGCCAAGCACTATCGAAATGTCAATAAAAAAAGCAAAGCACAAAGTGACATTCCCCAAGGCCAAATGGGATTGACATACCTTACCAAATTGTCACAAGGACAAATCCCAATATTTCGGCGTTTTGACAATCGTTACCGATGATAGAATATTAGAATGATTCGCTATAAACAACCTTTAACTAAAAAATATGCTCAGCTGGCTGTCAAAAGGTTGAGGATCCTTGCAAAGGTGAGAAGGTACTACACGCCGGAACAGCTGCTCAACTTGTATCAAGCGCAACTTCGATCATGCATAGAGTACTGTTCTCATTACTGGGACAGATCTGACAAATAACAGCTTGATGCCCTAGAGTCGATCGAAAAGCGGGCCAAGAGGTTCATCAGCGATGAGGCACTGGTCAAGTCAGGGTTCCAGACCCTTGAACATCTTCGCCGAGTTTCCAGCTTGTCGGTTATTTATCGGTTACATTTCGAGGAGTGTGCGATGGAATTGCACGATCTAATTCCACCCATCCCGTTTCATCAACGGACTACAAGACGTTCATTGGTCGCTGCGTACAGCGATGCGCCATCGGTTTATGGTGGATATCCCACCCATACGCGCATAACGTTTTGGGAACACTTTTATTATGCGTGGTACAGGTAAGGAGTGAGATTCCGGCAGGGAATTCCAGTTTCCCGATGGCTACAATCCAGGGGTCTTTAAGTCAAGAGTAAATAGGTTATTTCTAGGTAAGTGTCACCGTCGACTTCGCTTACCATCAGGTTAGATAGTGGTCAAGCGCGAGCCTATAGAAAAAAAAGCCAACCACAACATTCAGAAAATAAAATATGCTGAAATATCAAAAATGTTCACTTTCATTCTATCCAACATAATTTTTCTTAACAATATGAGTTTTAACAAAAGCAGTTTAAATAGGTCAAAAGAAGCGTATAATTATTTTACAAAAACACGCATACTATGCTGTATGTAGTAGATATCATCATCTGCCTAGCCTTTTCCCAACTATGTTGGGGTCGGCTTCCAGTCTAACCGGATTTAGCTGAGTACCAGTGTTTTACATGGAGCGACTGCCTATCTGACCTCCACAACCCAGTAACTGGGTAACACGATACCTCTTGGCTAGACTGGTGTCAGATCTCAAGCGTCTGACTATTCGTAACGACTGTCAAAGATCTTCAAATGACAGCCGGGACCAACGGGCTTAACGTGCTTTCCGAGGCACGGAGGAATCTCGGTATGTTGAAATGGTCACCCATCCACGGACCGACCTCGTCAAGCGTTGCTTAACCTTAAAGATCGACCCGTGCGGCTGTTATTATTTAGCCACGAGCTCCTCGCTGTATGTAGTAGAAATGTTTACGTTAATTGTAATAAACAAACGTAACAGGTGTGCCGCATTCACGCGACTTTCATAGCTACTAATTCTTCTTTTATTTGTCAGTTTTTGTGTTTGTGAGTAAACATAGGATGATACTAAAATTTTGTAATTGTACTGTAAATCTTTTTAGCGATTTCCATGGGTTTAATGTGGAAATCTGTGATCTGTTAGTTTCTGAAGGAATTTGGTGTCATTCTCGTAGTTATTCGACAACTCGGCACTTGTTATAATTGTTATATAGTCTAACTGCATACTTGAAATCACAAAGCTTCGAGTGGCATTAAACTACCGTCTTTATGTGGAATAATGTAGAACTTTATTTGTCTAAGCCACAGCCAGACAACTTAGCAAAGTACTGTCCTAACTCTAACCACAATCCCTTGGGCAATACCTATTTTAGTGGGTAAAAATACTGCAACGGATGAGGTTGCATAGGTTGCGTACCTTATAATTATTGTTGCTGGCTGAATGTTTAAAGAGTCATTCGTATTTAGAAGGGATTGATTGTCAACTATGGTTAGGGCTAGTATAAAATAGTAGTCTATGGTCAGGGCGCCCAGAGTGCACGTCAGGCGTGAGTGATTGTATAATTACGTAAAATCAAAAGAATATCAATAAATTCTAAATATATCGCATAACGCGTATTTTTTTTCAAGAGCCGGTGTAGGTATAGATATAAATTTTATAACTATTTGTTCTAGGTATAATATGAGCATGCAAAAATTGTTAAGCGTACGTTTATTTATGCATAATTCGACAAATTTTTGTGGTTTTTTGCCATTGAGATAATATGTACTACGTACTAGAGAAGCTATCCTAAGCAAAATGCATGCTCCATTTTGTCAATTTTGACAAGAGTTTAAACTAAAAAATTCGCTGCAGCGCTGAAACAATAATTAGTCGTCTAACAAAACAATATAAACATGCAGCGCTAGAGCGCTTCTAAAGTGTAGTTTTCTCGCGACCAAAAAGACGGAAGCGCCGTGATTTTCATGGCGCTTACGCGTTTCGTTCAACCTTGTCATTCATATAGACTAAATTGCTGACTGACTACAGAAGTGACATAGCATTATACCTAACAAGCTTCATTAGAATTCACAATTTTTCAAAATTTATTATTAGTTGAAATAACCGACTGTTAAAGTTTATGATGCTTTTGTATTTCTTTATCTTAATATATATAAATCTCGTGTCACAATGTTTGTCCTCAATGGACTCCTAAACCACTTTACCGATTATAATAAAATTCGCACACCATGTGCAGTTCGATCCAACTTGAGAGATAGGATATTTTTTTTTTTTTTTTTTAATGGTTAGGGTAGGTATGTAGGGTAGGGTAGGATAGGGTATGGTAGGTAGGGTAGGGTAGGGTACGTAGGGTAGGGTAGGGTAGTGTAGGGTAGGGTAGGGTAGGGTTGGGTAGGGTAGGGTAGGGTAGATAAATGTTTGGTCTTTTTATGGCAAAACAAAGTTTGCCGGGTCAGCTAGTTTAATATATAATCAAATGCGATTACAATAAGTTAAAAACATATCAAATTGGAATAGGGAATTTTACAATTCGCTTGAAACACGAATCTTTTGTATATTTTTAATATTAATTATGTTAATTTAGTTACCCCCAAACAATATAAGTTTAGTTAACTTTGACGCTTCGATAAATAATTATTAGTCTGATTAATTTTAGCTTCGTACTTCAAGCGAATTCTTGTGTATTTGTTTATGATGGCCCGTATCAAATGTGTTAGGTGATTTAAAGTGCTTGGTTGATCAACAGAATATTGTAGCAAATATGTAAATTTTTCCTTGTGAATAAAATATTCCAAAGTATTAACAGTAATATAACTGAAATGATATTAAGTAGAGAGACTGATTCAGAAAACGCCTGCCCGCTTTTGTAGTATATATATCCTCTTCGCGAAAATGCAACGAACATACATAAGTATGATTGGATGGTAACCAGCAGCCTAATTGTGTAAGTATATTCGGCAAAGGAAACAATCTGTTTCTTTCCCAAAAACTACTTTTTGAAATACGAAAAGTCGTTTTTGGGAAAGAAACAGATTGTTTCCTTTGCTGAATTCACTTACACAATTAGGCTGCTGGTATCTTCACTGCGGGTAATTTCGATAAATTTTATCCATTTTTCCCTATCTTTACGGTCCAAACGTAGAAACCTTAAATAAACAAAATGTAACAAATTATGTCTTACATTATGTAATAATTATTTTTCATCTTTTATCTTTTTTCATTGAATAACCACAGTCAGTTCTTTTCTAAAGATATGTTCTTATTATTTTCCGTATTAAAAAGAAACATCAGCTAATTTTACCTACACTTGTTATACAAATTGTCACATCTGAATTTTTAGTCTATATGAAAATTGACATAACATGGCGTCCAGCAAATATTTTGTTAAAATTAAATATTGAAATAATTATCTAGTTAGCCAACTATGAAAAGCTATTCCTTTGATCTTCGCCGTATTGGTTGAATTATTAGTGCAAAATGTTATAACACACGACCGGCATATTGAATGCGTTTGAACGTTTTTTCGTTTAAAAACATAAAATGACTTAAGCGCCCAAGATCTAGCAATCAAATAAGTGAATTGCGGCTAGAAGAGCGCAACTGAACAGAACACAGTAGTGATGGGTGGTGACTTCTCTAGTGCGTAGTGCATTATTACCTCAATGTTTTTTGCCTATAATTTTTCGTAATTCATGAGTCCTAAATCTTCTGAATCAATGCCAATGAATTCAAAGTCAAAACGTATCTTTGTTCCGTGACATATGAGCATACTTTTTTAAATTTTCGACTCACTAAAACCAGCAGACGAAGTAAACTTCAGTAATCATAATTCTAATCTCGATTGGGCAATTTGAACTGAAATATGGGATATAAACGGTAATATTTAACTGAAATTGATGAATGCCTCCGGCAAAGTTGGCTAAGTTCAAAAGTTTCATACTTAAGATGTCTTTCGACCAAATCATAAGCCCAGCATAATAAGGTCGTTATCGTAAAAGATATATAAAAATGCAAATATATTTTTATTTTTATGTTGTGCATTTGCATTCTCGATTTTACAGTCTTTAGCGTCATGATTTTTTTTGGGTGTATAGAACAATTTTCTTTTGTAGAAAATAATAAAGTCAAAGTCAAGTCAAAGTCAAATATATTTATTCAATTAGGCCAATAAACGGCACTTTTGAACGTCACATATAATATTCATTGGCATTGATTCACAATAAATTAGAAATAAAAAATGCAGTTGGATCCTTTTTACCGCGACTTCAGGGTTTATTCTCATTGGATCCATAAAAAAGAAAAGATGCCAAAGAAAAGATGGATGGACTGTGTAAGGAGTGATATGAAGGAAAAGGGAGTCAGTAATAGCGTAACTGGGGACAGAACGGTATGGAAGAGGAAAACGTGCTGCGCCGACCCCAATTAACATGAGATAAGGGCAGGAAGATGATGATGAGTGAATGTTGAATTCGAACTAAAAAAAGAATAGCTGTATAGCTTCTGTAATCACAATTCATCATCTGCCTAGCCTTTTCCCAACTATGTTGGGGTCGGCTTCCAGTCTAACCGGATTTAGCTGAGTACCAGTGTTTTACATGGAGCGACTGCCTATCTGACCTCCACAACCCAGTAACTGGGTAACAGCGGTACCCCGTGGCTAGACTGGTGTCAGATCTCAAGCGTCTGACTATTCGTAACGACTGTCAAAGATCTTCAAATGACAGCCGGGACCAACGGCTTATCGTGCTTTCCGAGGCACGGAGGAAACTCGGTATGTTGAAATGGTCACCCATCCACGGACCGACCTTGTCAAGCGTTGCTTAACCTTAAAGATCGACCCGTGCGGCTGTTATTATTTAGCCACGAGCTCCTCTTCTGTAATCACAATTGTGGCTGCATAAATACAATCTGCAATGTTTTCTTCAGTATTGTAAAAAAAAATTGTCAACATTTAACCAAGAAGAAAATAGACTGACTGAGGCACCTAGACTAGCTCCCTCAATGTGGCACCCCTTATAAGATTACAAAACCAGTATTTTTCATTGTCCTTAATGAGCCTGCATCCTACACACACGCACACACACTTCTACAGTTAAACAAAGACCGTCTGATTCATGACCACTCAACTACAAAGGTGGTACCCTCGATAACCAAGAGCTGAGGGTTGGGAGAGCCCTCCTGCCACTTAGACAGGGGCTCATAAGTACTCCCAACTATGCAAGCTGGTTTGTTTTTTTTTGACACGCAAGGTAGTTTTGTTTGTGAGTGTGAGACTGACTGAAACTCTCATGAAAGTTGAACTCTGAGGAATAAAATTTAAAAAATCCCCGAGACATTTTTATTTCATGCTTTTTAAGCTACATAATTCATATAGTAACGTAACACGCTTCGATCGAAAATCTATTGAACACGTGATTATGACACGATATCTTGGAATATACCCCGAATCAAAGAGTAAAATGCTCATAACTTTTCAATGGCTGAACCGATTTTTATCAAACATAGCTAAGAACACTCTCGGTAAAGTCACCATTTAAAAAAAATATACTAAATCAAAATCGGTTAAGCCGTTTAGGAGCTATGATACCACAGACAGATAAACAAACACACAGGTACACCCGTCAAACTTATAACACCCCTCTTTTGCCGTCAGGGGTTAAAAATAAATTATGACAGCTACAACTAAAGCATTCTCTTTATACAAACCATCTGTCAAAATGAAGGGATTTTTGACAGATTGCTATTGAATATGATCGTTGCTTGAAAATACGGGCTTTTGGATCATTTAGCTGACCAAAACTAAACGTACTTGGCAAGATCCTCAATATTGGAAAATTATAGAATATACTTTAACGTACACCAAAAAAAAAGTAATTACACATATATTTTAGAACAACTTAATACAATGGATACAAAGGCGGTCTTATCGCTGACGGCGATATCTGGGTCAGGACCAAATTTTGACGTAATTGCACAACGGAAATCACATGTGTCACACTGGAATATAAATGTTCGAAAATAAATCGCACAATGGAATGAAAATTATTCACGACATATCCTACAAGTTGCAACAATGCACAAATTCAAAAAAAAATAGCGGCAAAAATATTCTTAGGTAGTCAAGCAAGGACATGCGTATTTTACATAGCGTAAAAAGACATCGAGTTGTTATTATATTTTATTTGAAGAAATTAAGCTTCAAGTTTAGTTTTTTAATGAATGAATGAATGAGACTATTTAAAATATATAAAGATAATAATTATTTTAAAGCTTGTAAAGTTCGCAATATTTTGTCATTTATGAGTCGGAAACCACAGTGTCTATATCCGTCAAAAATTTGGATCTGACCCATCTACCAGACAACCTATGGATGGACTTAAAATAAAACAGCAGCCTACTCTGTACTGCTACATTGAAAAATATTAATACGTAAAAATTATAACGCTATATAAAATACTATATATAGACTTACAAATAAACATACATAGTTTAATAATATTACATGTTACAAAATTTGAAAGAATGGTTGAAAAATGACAGAAGAAATAAAAAACAAATACAATTATCTAGCTTTCATTGACATTACAACTGAGATTTTTCATGACATGGCCATAATGCAGTTTGTTTTTAGGGTTCCGTACCTGGAAAGGTCAGGATAGGATCAAACTTCTAAGCCAACGCAATCAAAAGATACAGCCGTTTATGCCGCAAATTATCTACACTCGCAAGGGAATCAAAACCTACAGGGATCTCAGAATCTTGAAATTCGGTAGGAAGCAACGTCTTATAGCACAAATAAAGGAATAATAGCGAAAACCGTAAATTTTTAGTTACATCATATGATAAAAATATTTTTAATAAATTTAAACTTACTACCCCTTTCCTCATGAACGCGTAGAGGTATTAAATTGAAATTCATATCAAATACTCAGGTCTATAATACCTTTAAGGTGAGGTTTGTACGGAACCCTCGGTGCACGAGTCCGACTCGCACAACACTAAGCTCAAATGTTTAGATAGTTCAATTCCAACATTACCCACTCGGCTTGTTTACATGGTTGTAAATAAAAAATGATTCATTACTATACTGCTCTCGAAGCCAAAAAGGTGTACATAACTCAAATCAATTAACGTTTCGAGAAACAGCTTAATATTAATAATAAAAAAACCGGCCAAGTGCGAGTCGGACTCGCGGACGAAGGGTTCCGTACTTGGTAAATTGCGGTTTACGATTTATGACGTATAAAAAAAAAACTACTTACTAGATCTCGTTCAAACCAATTTTCGGTGGAAGTTTACATGGTAATGTACATCATATATTTTTTTAGTTTTATCATTCTCCTATTTTAGAAGTTACAGGGGGGTTACACACATTTTACCGCTTTGGAAGTGTCTCTCGCGCAAACTATTCAGTTTAGAAAAAAAATATATTAGAAACCTCAATATCATTTTTCAAGACCTATCCACAAATACCCCACACATATGGATCTGATGAAAAATTTTTTTTTTAGTTTCTGTTTCAAGTATGGGAACCCCCAAAATTTTGTTTCTTTTTCTATTTTTGTGTAAAAATCTTAATGCGGTTCACAAAATACATCTACTTACCAAGTTTCAACAGCATAGTTCTTAAAGTTTCGGAAAAAAAGTGGCTGTGACATACGGACGGACAAACAGACAGTCAGACATGACGAATCTATAAGGGTTCCGTTTTTTGCCATTTGGTTACGGATCCCTAACAAGTAAAATTTAATAATCCCCGCCAATTTATCTAGTAGTAGAAACGCTTCAATCGACAACCTATTGAACACGTAATTATGACACAATATCTTGCGAAAACTCTCCGATTCAAACAGTAAAAAGCCTAGAACTTTTGAACGGCAGAACCAATTTTCATTAAACGTAGCTTAGAACACTCTCGATAAAGCCACCATTAAAAAAAAGGTTTAGGAGTTATGATGCCAAAGACACATAAGTACACAAAGACACAAATCGACAAACACACAGGTAACACTTCAAACTTATACAACACTCCTCTTTTTCCGTCGGGGGTTAGAAAAATGAAAACAAGCTGAAGAATTGCATTGTCTCGAGGAACAAAGGTGCGTGAAATTTTTTAACTCAATTAACATTTTGAAACAATATAATTATCACGGGAAATTTAACGCGATGATTTCGATTGTTTGTTTACCTATTTCGCCCGACGTTTCGGCCGTGTTGCAACGACCGTGGTCCCGGGTAGACTGGTGTCTCGGTGTACTGGCTCCATCGGGGCAGAAAATTCTTCCTCTACCCTCACTTTTCTACACACTACACTGTCCGTACAACGTCGGACGAAATAGGTAAACAAACAGTCGAAATCATCGCGTTAAATTTCCCGTGATAATTATATTGTTTTCAATTATAAAACGCGAAACTTTTAAAGTTAACATCGAGAAGTAGGTCAAATTTAACTTGCAAGCGGTGATTTCTTACACACACACCTGGACAGGTCTAACTAAATAAAAACTTGGCAAAAATGGCTTTTAAATAAATTATTCATATAAAAAAACATTTTTTAACAAGCTTTTTTCGTATTCTTCATTTGATACCCATACCATGGCAGTGCACAAAAAATAACTAGTCCGCCATCTTAGGCCGTCCGCCATATAGTATTTAGACTGACGTCACTTAGCTAACCATGCATTGTCATCCAAACCAAACGCGAATGCAAAATTTCATCATAATCGGTGGAGGATAAATGCTTTAAAATTCAGTTGCAAGATTTGACCCGAACACACTTACTTACATAGATTGCAAGTTAAATAAAAACTTGCAATAACATGAATACTGTCACCTTGATGACATATATTTAAAACTAGCTTCTGTCCACGGTTTCGCCCGCGTGTTAAAGAATAGAATTTCTCTTTATTCGAGTATGCATAACTCAAAAAAATGGTTAGTAAAACTTACAGCTATATTTTTAACACAGATATTAACAAACTGACACTACAAAAACAAAACAACAAATAGCAGTGGATCACCATTGCGACAACCCATGTGAGATGGCACAACAGTGACCCACGAAAACACAGTCTAGGCGACACGAAATCATACCTAAGTTATGCTCGTAAAATAGTTATTTATGCTACAAGTGCGGAAGGTAGGTGATTTCCGATGAGTGGCATTTTTATTCACGAGCGAGCGAAGCGAGTAAGTGGATAAATCGACACAAGTCGGAAATCATCTTACGTACGTGTATCATACAACATTTTACTATACATTGTGCGAGGAAACAAATTAATTAATAAAATGAAATTAATAAAATGGCGGGCTTATTCAAGCACGTTCAGCATATCCACAGATTAACTAATAGTTCCTCGGGCATATCTACTGCGCATGTGCGAATAGCTGTCACATCGTAACGCAATAAGGCACGAGAAAAATATACGTTCTGCCAAACATATTTAATGAATATTTAAAATTAATTTATTGATCAAAATCTAAATCTAGAGTAATTAAAAACGCCTAAAATATAGTATTAGTTTTATTTTACCTTTTATATGAATGATAATCTGTACATACTAATTTTTTAAACTTTTCTCAAATAATAAAAACTCTATGCGTCGGGCTGACGTTGGAATTAAAAATTAAAAAAGTACAGGAAAGTAATAAGCACTAGTGAAAAAAAGTGACACTTTCCGCACAGTTTGGCTGCTTGGAAAACCGCTCTTTTCGAGGACATGCGTTGTAAAATATGTTAAATCCTTTTCCAGGTCCTAGGAAACAACTATTTTAACATTCACTACGATCAGTTAAGATGTCGAAACAGAGTTACCCTCGCATTTGTAATACAAAAGTTTTATTTATAGCTATCAAAGTTCCGGGTTTTATGACTAGTTAATATGATGTGTCCACATTTTCAGTTATCTGATTAAGAATACCCGATTTTTTTTTAAGTTTTGAGACACAGCTTTTTGACTTCAACACCAGGCTACAACTTTACTTTGTACAACAAATAAACATTGAAACAGGGCCGAGAATTTGATTTAATGTTAGTTGTTGAAACTGTTGAATTCCTTCAGGGAAATCTAGCAATTTGTAATTAAACTCAAGCTTCAGGACCAAGTGATAAGGACACGGAACAAAAGATAGCCTTGGTTCATAGAAAACGTTTCGATGAAAGATGGTTTGGAGTAGTTGGAGCGTTCTCTGTCTGTTTGTTGAAAAATTGAGCATAGCTAAATTTTTGCCTCATTCTCGTTTTTCTTTGCTAAAAACTGAATGCACAATACGACCATGCTGATTGCAAAAATTTTCAGCACTACTTTAGTGCTGAATATTTTTGCAGAAATGAACTTATTTCTAAATGAATTGAAATTTTACGAAACAAGCTTTCATATTAAAAAACGATATTTTTAAAAACAAGCTTTAATAATAAAAATTGCATTGTCTTAAGGAACAAAAGTCTGTGCAAAATTTCAGCTCAACCGGACACTGGAAAGTGGATCAAAAACATGCAATATTTGGGTACAGACACCGGTACCAAGATACATAATACGCGTACTATCAAAAACTGTAATTATAGATCAATTCCACCAATTTCAAAACATATTTTGAATACAGAAAACCAAGCTCACAAAGTCCTCTCAAAGCATATTTGAAGCAAAAGTTATTAAGATTCCCCATCCCTTATCTCCCCACACCATAAGCCAACAAACGTATACAAATTATAAGCATCACCCTTCTTACAAAGAACACCTTTATAATTACATATACGCAAAGGCAAAAAGGATTAAAATTAAATTCAACATATAGGCAGATAACGGTATACTCTGTGCATTCAGGGCTGGTAAACCTGAGGGTGAGGTCCCAGTGAGAGCATTTATCTAGTTTTCTCAACTTTTTTTTTTTTTTTTTTAAAAAAACGTTGCCCCACTCTAGGAATTTCTTCCTGTATCGTGGGTGCGTTTACAAACATATAAACTCACATACACAAACACCCAGAGCCGGAACAACTATCTGTAGGTCATACAAATATTTGTTCCGTGCGGGAATCGAACCCGCGACACGCAGCGCAGCAGTCAATCACTCAACCACTGCGCCAACCGTGCGCCTAACTTCTTAACTAGTTACAGTGCAACATAAAAGAGTAGAAGTTAAATATTTGGGAACTAAAAGTTTTCATTTTCTGGCAACATCTAAAATGAGCTGTCAATTCATCTCGATCGGTTTCGATTTTCGTAAGAATTTTAGTTTTTGTGTGATATTTCTGTGTGTGGATAGAAAAACAGTGGAAAAATATGAATAAGGTAATTTGTGGAGGTGCCCGTAATATAGTTTACAAAGTTTATATGCGGTGTATAGCCGAATTCCAAGCTGGGAAGCTTCTATCCAACTTAGAAGATGTTTACCATCGTACAGCAGATTTTACTGGTAAGTAACTATTGAAAGTTGCACTAAACGTTAATTACAAACGATTAATACATTCAGGGAGCAAAATTTTCGAACCAAATATCATTTACAACTTATTTGTTTACCATTTTTGAGGTTATGCTAAGATAAACAAATAGCGTTGTAGTTATAGCGCGACTTAACAACGTTGATAGTAAGGCAACAAAAATTTATGTAATTTATTGCGGATACGAAATATTTTTTTTTGCTAACCATATTTGTTGATGCAATCGACCTAATGGAAATAATCAATTTTAAAATATATTAACGTTTATTTAACGCGGATCTTCTTTCATCGGACTGACAGTGATTTTTTTCTTTGCTTGTTTTAGGTGTTTCTGTAAGCACAGTGCGCAGAATCGTGAAACACGGCACTGAAAACGGTGGGAAATTCTCAACACCAGCTAAACACAGAAAGGGTCGTCCCCCAAACGTATTGGACGACTTTATATTGAAAGCAATTGATTATTAAAAATATTTATTTTTTATGAAGTTGTTGTTTTATTACCACTACATAATTATCAAATATTTAATAAACATACTTATTTAATATTTTTACTCATTATTTATTCACTGTATCTACGAGCATTTAACTAGTAGCTTCTACCAGCGCCCGCGTGTACATCGGAAATTATACCAAGGGATTAAAAGATAAAAAGTAGGTATCCTAAGTCTTAATCCAGGACATAATCTACCCATGTGCCAACTTTCATCCTCAGATCAAATAAAAAGTCAAGATGGATCGTTGCAAACAACAAAGTGACGCCGGTTAAAACTATGCCTTACCGTACAAATTACACACAATACCGCGCTCACGTACAACAAAATTATGCCTTAGCTTGTCATTCGAGCTCACAGATCAAATAATAAATCTCAACTGACAAGCTAAGACGTAGTTTCGTTGTACGTGTGCGCGTGTAATTATGTATTTATACGGCAAGGCATAGTTTGAACCGGCTTCACTTTGTTGTTTGCAACGTTCCATCTTGACTTTTTATTTTTTGATCTGAGCTTTCATCCAAATCTTTTCAGCCGAAAAGATAACAGACAGAGTTCGGCGCAGTCTTATTACTACGCAATCATCACGTAAACACGCGACCGTAGCGTTCATTTGTATCGTAAACACGAACGCGACTGAGAACGCTTTTCGATTTCGCTATACAAATGAACGCGACGCGCGACGGTCCCGTGTTCGTGAGAAGATCGCGTTGTATAAGGACAGCGCCTTTTTCGCATTTATAAAAAAGCTGGCGTCCGCGCTACCGTCCGCTTGTGTGAAAGTCGAAATTAACCCAATGGAACCTATAAACTGGAATTAAAGTATGCTATGTGTTAATACAGGTACAGGACTATCTGTATGCCAAAGGAGATGTTCCAGAAATGTATGGAACCTAAGCCAACACTATGTACGCTATAAGTAAAAAACGCTGTATGATATAGTAACCGTTCTTTATTATTAATTGTCTTTAATTTCACTTCGTTTCATTGTACACTCAAATTAACTTTGTCAAGTAGACCAACACAACTTAAAATTAAACATTGTGGATCAAATCAGCAGTATGCGAAAAATTACATTTTGACAATGACATTTGATTGACGTGTCGACGTAATATATGCGTTAAAAAAAATACGACGAATTCAATAGCAACAGAGAAGCAATCAATCAATGTACGTAGTAGTAAACTGGATTGCAAAACTAAAAAAATCACTAAAAACACAGAAACATATCCAATTCAATGTCAAAGCAATGAAAAACTGAAAGACGTCTTCATAAAACTGTCAAAGTCATCAAACGTCATGTCAAACAACTGCCATGGCTGCCAGGTTTATCTTATTAAAAAACTTATCAAATGATCATTTTTGTACACCTGAACCCTTCTTCAAATTAATTTGTTAGTTATTTTATGACATTCCCCTATTTATTTCCTATTTATCTATGTAGTGTACATAATGGTGGCCCAAAAGGCTCCTTTCATCCAAATCCAATCAACCGTTAATAGGTGTAATGGTAACAAACAGACTAAGTTACTGTTGCATTTATAACATTACTATACAATGATATTCTATTAAACAGATACATTATACACTCACAAAACAACCGAAAAAAGTGTTCCGCACAGCAGCGGTAGCACACATATGCACACTTTTCATTCATCTGACATATCAGTACAAGCCGAAAGGGATGGCTTGATAAAACCAACAAGAAAAAAGAGACAGCTAGTGTTTGTCACGTGCGTGTGAAACAAACATTATTCCGCCCACCAATGTTTTTTTTTCTTTTTCTAACCTCCAAATAGCAGAATATTAGGAAAAAAATTGATAAAAATAGTAAATTGAGGTGTATTGCGTATTTACATATGGTATGAGATCCCTTCTGTTTTACTTTGGTATCATAATTGGTATGCTTTTTAAATACACACGATGGCATTTTTCATTTTTTTTTGTTTCAACAAAGCGTATCGCTCTTCGCCATGCGTGACATAGAATAAAGACTATACGTCCCAATTAGGACGTATTCGAGTCTTCACAATGCGCGCGCTCATAACATATATGTTGGACACAGTTTAACAATGTATTGTTTCCTGTCTAACCTTGTATATCTAAATGCAATACCCATAACTCTTCTTGAACTACAAAACTACCAGTTAATAGCTCTCATTGGGACCTCGCCCTGAGGCTGTTATTTCGAGAAGCTTTTGTACTAAAGACCTGCGCATTGCGTGTAACAAAGAGCAATGGATGCTTCCGTGAGAACGCTGAGCGAACGGTTAGCGGATAAAAGGAGGTTTAGGATTGCAATATTGATATTAAGGTTACACTAGTCGAAAATTCTTCCATACAAACGTAGTCTAGAGATTACTCCAATGTTTGACGATGTACGTTCAAAATAAAAAATGATATCAATTTGTCTCATCATTATCTAGTCCTTTAAGGAAACAAAAACGTAAAAAAATTATATATTTTAAAAATATGAGCGTCGAAAGTTCATTACTTCAACACTAATTTTAACGCATCTTTGGGCGGAAATAAATACCATAAGATGAAGGAAAATTGCAAAACGGCTTCCATACAGGGATAGATTAGTAATTCAAAAATGCAAATAATGTTGTTTTATAAATATACATTTAGTTGTTTTTTCATGATATCTAGACTCCCAACGGTCTGTTTAAAAAATTTTTCGAGCACGTTTTCGTCCTAAGTCATCATCCATTTCAATACAAATTTGCAAAAGTGCCAATTCGTACGCAAACTAGCTTCTTACTGTTCATCACAGCATCTATTTCTTTCGCACGTGTTGTGGGATAAGATGGCATGCATTTTAACCCCGCGCACAAAATAGTTCTTGCCGTCGACTAGTACAACCTTAACTACTGGATTTTGAAAGATTTTGGAATTTCTGTTGTAAAGTATTGAATGCTAAAACAAAAAAAATGGTTGTCTGCAAAGTCGGTTTACGGACGATAGTTTAACGTGACAACGCCATAACAGAGATAGATGCCAAGCCGATCGTTCCTTTCGCTCGCTGGTGTAGTGCTCTCGCTCCGATCGTAACGTTACAATGAGCGTAACGGAACACTTCTTCGTGAGTGCAGCCGGCGTTCATCGATTTATTAGACGTTGCCACGTCAAAAAAATCTCATTACATTTTTGGTTCTTCGAAGTTACCAGGCAAGTAAATAGTTTAAATCTACATAATTATTATTATTTATGATTTAAACTGATTATTTTTGCTAACTAGTTGAGGTCGGTCTCCAGCTTCCAGTTTTTTACATTAAATAACACAGTTACTGTGTAACATGATATATCTTCATGATAGTTGTTCCGGATCTGGGTGTCTTGTATATGTGAGTATAGACTAACTCGAGACAGTGACTCAAAAATGGCATTCAAGACTTTTTCGAAAAGATATCAAAACGTTATCAAACTCACACAGAAAGCACAAAACTCTTATTTTATTAGCACAAGCACCAACAAGTCGAAGGCAACGTGGAAAGTTATTAAATCTATAAAATCTAACATTCCTAAAAGTACTATTAATGCGATTAATGTAAATGGAAAATATATAACAGACCCCAAAGAGATAGCACAACAATTTAATGACAATTTCGTATCCTCTGCTCAACCGAAGGCTAACTACTCAAAATCAAATGTTTTTAACACGCCAGGATCGTATAAATCCATGTTTATGTCACCAACCGTACCAAAAGACGTAATTACAATAATAAATACTCTTAAGAACACCAACAGTACAGGCTATGATGATATTAACACCGGAGTAGTCAAATCGGTTGCTCTTATTATAGCACCCATATTAAGTGACCTAATAAATAATAGTATTCAGAAGGGGACTTTTCCCGATAAGCTTAAGATTTAAATAATAAAGCCATTACACAAAAAAGACGATAAAACAAAAGTTACCAATTATAGGCCAGTTGCACTGATACCAATTTTTTCAAAAAATTTTGAGAAGGTTATTTATAACAGCATGAACAGTTATTTAGAAAAAAATAATATTTTTTGCAAAGAACAAATGGCCTTTAGAAAAAATAGAACCATTAATATGGCTGTTTATAACTTTTTAGAGAAAATACATCATAACATGGATAACAGAAAACCAGTGATGGCTATGTTTATGGACATGACTAGGGCGTTTGACTTTGTAGACCATAAAAGACTTTTAGTTAAGCTCGAAAGATATGGTATCAGAGGTAACGTGCTTAATCTGATAAAATCTTATTTGGAGAATAGAAGTCAAATTACACAAATTAATAAAGTAAATATAAAGACCAAAACTGAGATAGTTTACTCCTCTAGCTCTAGAATATTGTCATGTGGTGTTCCGCAGGGTTCTGTGTTAGGACCCTTACTCTTTATTTGCTATATTAATGACTTTCCCCAAGTAGTCGAACATCAAATGTCACTATTTGCCGACGACAGCACTGTTATTTATGATACTGGCACTATAAAAGAAATAGAAGAGCAGATAAATAATAGCCTTATTCCTATTATCGACTGGTTAAATGCTAATAACCTTAAAATAAATCTTACCAAAACTAAAGTTATGAACTTTAAAATTAGACACAAAGTACAATCACAGTTTCAAATAAACTATAGAGGAAATGAAATACTTGAAGCTAGTGTTACGAAATTTCTTGGACTACATATTGACAATGACATGACATGGAGGACCCAAATTGAAAGTGTTTGTGCAAAGCTTAGTAGATTTTCATATGCTCTTTATATGCTGGGTAAAATTGCGAATAAGACCGCCCTTCTCGCAGCTTATCACGGATATGTTGCCTCGGCTCTGCGGTATGGCCTCATATTCTGGGGAAATGCCCCTAAGATTCAAGAAGTACCTATAGCACAGAAAAAATGTATCAGAGCGATTTGTAAAATAAAACAAACAGAATCATGCAAGCCACATTTTAATAAGCTAAAAATATTAACTTTGCCGTCACTCTATATTTATGAAGCGTGTATTTTTGTGAAACACAATATTAATTTATATAGATTTGTAGAAAGTAAACGGCGCTCAAATAAGTTGCAGGTGTTAGCAACAAAAACAAAGTTTCATAGCAACAGCTTTTATGCAATGGCTCAAAAACTATATAATAAGTTACCAGGACAAGTTATCTCAAGTATTAACCTTAACGAATTTAAAAGAAATTTGTTTAAATTGTTAAATGAAAAGGTGTATTATTCTGTTGACGAATACTTAAATGACAAATTTTAATTATAATACCTATTAAATAAATCCAATCTATTCTTATGTTATATACTGGATAATTGTGTTAATTTTGATTATTGTTGTATTGATGAATTAGTGACATTATTTTATATTTTATTATTAGTGACATTATTTTATATTCTATTATTAGTGACATTTCTTTATATTCTATTATTAGTGACATTATTTTATATTCTATTATTAGTGACATTTTTTTTTATATTCTATTATTAGTGACATTCTTATGTTATAAAAATCAAATTATTTTATTAGTGACATTATTTTCATTACATATTTTATTGTGAGATATTTTGTATGCCTTTTGGCGGGACACAGCTCGGATCTTATGTATTATAACACCTTCTGTATGTACCCTGTGTTCACGAAATAAATGAATTTGAATTAGAATTAGAATTTGAGTTATGTTTGTTAATGCACCCACGATACAGGAAGAAATTCTTAGTGTGGGGCAAAGTTAAACAATATATATCACATCATCAGCCTATTAATGTTCCCACTGCTGGGACATAGGCCTCCTCTCAACAATATATATAAAATATATAAACATATCTTGGTCAGACTGTTTGTAAGACTTTCAAGTTTCTGACTACCCTTAATGATTGTCAAAGATATATAGATCGCCGTATAAAATTAATAAAATCTAACTTTAAAATAAAACGGCGGAGTACATTTACAAGACGATGTTCCGTTCACCAGAAACTGCAGTCTCTCAAACAAAGCTGCTTTCGAAGCAACAGGCGTTCCAACTAAAGTAACAATAAGTTCAACCTTCTGTAATTGTTTCCCGGCGTCGGATGTTTCAACAATAGACTTTGCAACTTTAAAGGTTAATTTTGTCTGCACTAAGATTTCAATTCAAGAGTGAATTCATTATTAAAAAGCGAAGAGAAAATTGAATATTTAAATCTAGATCATTGGAAAGTCTATTGCTACGAATTGGCTAGTGCAATGCATTCATATATTAATTTGCAGTAATCAGGTAAATGCTTCATCATCATCATTTCAGCCGAAATACGTCCACTGCTGGACATAGGCCTCCCCCAAGCGTCTCCACACTGATCGGTCCTGTGCGTTTCGTTTCCACCGGACTCCTGCGGTCTTGACCAGGTCGTCGCTCCAAATGATTGTCCGTTCTTTTTTTTCTCTTTGGATATGTCCTAAGATTGATATTCTATGAATGCCTCAGAATGAGTTGACAGGATGTCTCAGTAGGTACGATGCCCGAATCGGTGTATTATTATTTGGTAGCAGCCCGGATTCTGGATTCGTGTATACCATTGTTTAACCATTCGAGAAATACAGAAGTGTGTTAATTTATTTCTCAAACATGCTTGGATATTAGAGCATTATTTTGAGAACCTTCTTTGAGGTAAATCGAAATGGCTGTACTGGCCAAATACATGCGAGCGGTGGCCGGTAAAAGTTGTATGAAAATCCATATCTGTCGTGGTTTAGCGGCCAAATAAATTACATAGTAAACTCATATCCTTTTTGGTCTCGCACGGGGTTTTTATTTTATTATTGTTTAATTTTATGCTTATTTCTCGTGTCTCCTGTGCGGGTCACAAATAAATATTTTTCTTTCTTTCTTTCTTTTTTTTTATATCTGTCGTGTAATTTAAAAATGGAACGATCTTTTACTCCGAAACATGGCAACCAAGGAGGTAACTTATCAAAGGTTTTATTCAAATATCGAACTGGTTTGCAAAAAGAAAGCTGTTTATTGAAAAAAAACAAATGAACACTTTAACTCGGATAAAATTTATGTTCTTGGAGTTTTGGCGGGCACGTGATGGCGTCTATCTATGTTGCCTCTCCGTTTTATTTTCCTAAAATTGTGTTAAATTGTATATTAATAGTGTAAAAATGGTGGTTTTATATTCTTAATAATATTAGTGAACGTGCACGAGTGTGGGCAAGTAAAACACAGCGGTAGAACATGTGTTCATACATGTTGTCGACAATGCTCCGTGGAGGCTTCCAATAAAGTTACCACCATTTTATTGGGGCCTAACTAGGATATTGGAATAAAAACTAAAGAAACTAGGAATTCTATTTTAAACGTGACACTGGCTAAATGCACAAACCGTGCGAAACCAAAAAATATATTTAAAAAAATATGTTTTTCGTTGTTCATCATTGATTTTGAAAAGTAATTAAACTTACGTATTTACACGTTCGTCCATCAATGCCTCTTTTGCTGGCCGATACAGTAATGTACTATTTTTGCAAAGATCTGTGAGATTTTATTAAGAAAAGCCCAGTAATAACAAGAACTTGTTACGTAAAAAAAAATGTCTTCCTCATTGATGCTACGAAAACATTACTTGCAACCAGCCTGCTTTGTAAAAAAGATAAAAGTACACAATGGTCGAGCAGTGCAGGCAAAGAAGTGGACTTCGCAAACATTTACTGCTCCGGACCCAAACAAATGCGAGTCCTTTCATTGGAAAGAATAAACCGGTTAGTAAAATGTTTTTCATTTTTCTTCTACGCTGATAAAGCGGTAAAATGGAAACGTAAAATGTAGGAAAGTATTTCACTTTATCACACTTCCCTCTGGTCGTGAAAGTTGGTTGAGAAGGGCTATTACTTTATAGTACAAGGGCTAGAAATTATACGTCGTAAAGTTCAACTCAATATTATACCGGTTTTGGGAAATTTCGTGAAAATCCAGGCACTGACATCATGGTAAGCCTGCTATAACCTTTTTATTTATTAACGATTGATTTGTGTTGGACAACTATCTTACCTGATGGTAAGCGACGATGTAGTCCCCAGCGAAGCCTAGAAGTAGTCTATTCACTTTCCATATAAAGACACCTTTTTTGCCTTCTCCCGCTCTGCGTGAAGCAGGAGGGCGCGTCAGACTTTTACTGACTAAAACCTACCCGTGTTCCTTCAGTTCCTTGAGCCCGGGCTGCGGTAACTCTTTTTCAAATTTATCCGCAGCCACAAAAGACCTTCAGATTGACAACTAGTGTCGAGACGGTACGTCAAATAAAAATTAAGTTTTTTCGAACACATAAAACCAACAGATATTTCCAGCAGTTTTTCCGTGACATTCGTAACATTAGTCTAAGCAGACGATATAGAAACAAACTGACACTGTGACAAATCTGCTGTCGTCTCGTGAACGTGACCATTTTACTGCCCGATGCTCGGAGACAATGACAGAGTGACAGGACGTGTCGGTCCAATGTAGAAAATGCATACAAAGAAAAAACTTAAATTGATTTTCTTGTGGGTTCTGAAAAATGGATGCTATTGATCGGGCTTTGTATCTAAGCTTTTAAATTCTTGGATATTGAAATGCTGTATTCAATAAAAGACGGAATCTGGTGTGAATACACAGAAATAAACTTTCTAAATCTTGGTATCACGGTTGAACAATTGGTTAATTAAGCTATTATCGAGTCCATATAGGCTCACCTAAAGTTCTTTACCCGAAATTGTTCTTCCTAATGATTTGTAATCCGAATGATCACTCTTCCTACAATTTTACATCCGAAAGTTTTCATTCATACTATTTGTAGTGCTACCGGCGATGTTCATAACACTCATGTTTCCGAAAATTGAAATTAATAATATCATTAATGTAAATATATTTAAACTCCTACTGTTTTTTATCATAACGCTTTTATCCCTAAACATAATTACCACAATATTTTCATTCAGAAAAAAACATTTACCAAGTGTAATAAAAAATATATGTGGGTAATTATGTCTAAAAAATCAACTGTTTAGAATGATTAAAGGTCGTTTCATTGAATGAATGAAATTCAGGTCAGAGTGTCGTCTTGGGGGCACTATGAAAAAAATACTTAGAAAAATTTCGCGACCAATTTCGAGGTAGCGCTCGCCGGCCGCTGCCGCGGCACCGCTCGCTACGCTCGCTCGGCTCGCGCGTAGTTGGTCACAGTTCTAACCTAACCTATGTATATCTTTGCAGGTACACACCGCTATAAATAAAATTAAAGTTATGTGAAAATAAAGTCACGCAAAATTAATGTATTTAATACTGATTATTATGAATAAAAATAAATCTAAACAAAAAAGATATGACTTTGAATAATAGTGTACAAGATGGTAATGTTGAGAAAATATAGGAAAACAAATAAAAGTATAATAAATGTTTATTGCTACTGACATTATGAAGTTGAATGCTTCGGAATTATGAACATTAGTGACAGAGTAGTTAGGAATTGTGATTGTTAGGATAAAAAATGTTCGGAAGAACATTTTCGGATTGCCAATTATCGGAGTTAAAAATTTAGGTGAACTTTGGCGCACCCGCTATTATCACCTGGTGACTTCCTAATTTACACTTTTTTTTGTTTGGGAAATCATCCAATGACTTTCTCCCGCTCTGGATGCAGCGGAACGCGTGTCAAACTTTTACTGACTAAAACCCACGCGTGTTCCTTCAGTTGCTTAAGCCAGGCCTGCGTTAACCATCCTAATTTACCCTACGGCTGATAAAATGTTAGTTTTTTTCAAAATTATCCTTTTTTTATAACTGTTAAGGTCAGTTTTCCCCTCTGGAAAGGACAACGGCTCTGATGGTGAAGCAGAGGAATGTTCTTGGCCTGGCTATGTCCGTCAGTTGATGTTTTTCAGCTGATAAGTTATATTGATGATATATTATAATAGACAGAAGTGCTAGCATTTGTATTGCTCGACCTCACTAACCCCTAAAACATTCAGAAATAATAAACTATGAACTAGATAAAATATGTTCAGTACGCGGCCGTACATCAAAAAGTCGTAAACGCAAAACTTCAGAACATGATACCTACAATATAAGTTTTACCTTGCAAAGTTGCAAAAATAAATCAACACATTTTTTTCTACTGACACCGTATAGGGGCTGCTATATGAGAATATTTATAGCAGCAACATGCTTGCTCAATGATTGGCTCATTAAACTCTATTACATTGGCGATAAAATAATCCGGAGCTATCAAATTGCTCCTCATTACGCCCTCTGTCGTAAACACCGTAATATTTTTAGATTCATCCGTTGTTACATGTGTTATTTTCTTCGCTGATTTGAATTCGGAATACGTGTTCGAAATTTGAGATTTTTCGGGTTCTATTTGGAATGATAGCCTTTTTTATTTATGTTCATACTTTTATGAGTGATATACATTTGGGACAGTGCGTTGGTAATTGCAATATCTGCGGGCTGAGAACAAAAGTCTGTAAAATGATACTTTTTTTTTATCAACCTACATTGTCCCACTGTTGGGCAAAAAAAAAATACTTACACATAGATAATTATATCAATGTTAATCGGGCAACGAAATCATTTTCTTCGTATTCATCAATAAATAATCTCACGTGGTTTTGTAAAACTAGGTGAGTCAATGTTATTGGTAGATATTAGCTATCTAAGATCTAAATAAATTTTCTTAAACTTAAAACTAGGCAACAATTTTATTGAGAACTCTGACTTATCTCTGCAAGACTATAGGGCTTCGTTCACTATCTTGAGAATATCCCAAGCGTAATATTTTATTTTATCACTTGAGTATCTATACTTATATTATAAACTAGCGGACGCCTCGCGGTTTCACTCGCGTAGTACCAGTCCCTGTGGGAATACAGGGATAAAAAGTAGCCTATGTCACCCGGGGATAGTGTAGCTTCCAAACGGTGAAAGAATTTTTGAATTCGGTCCAGTAGTTTTAAGTTTTTTTGTTACATACAAAAATAAACATTTTTCCTCTTCATAATATTATTATTATAGAAGTATATAGATTGCGAAAGTAACTCTGTCTATTTGTTTGTTACGTTTTTCGCTTAAACCGCTAAGGCAATTTTGATGAATGCTGCTATACACCATGAACAAGCACTTAAGATACTTTATCCAGGGAATACGTTCCCTTAGAATATTTTCTGACTTTCACGCGGGCAAAGCCACTGGCAAAGCATAGTCTTCAAAACAAAAGCACATCTTGAACCCTCCTCCAAGCCAACTTTCTCTCTCAAGCGTCTAACTCGCGTAATATTTTATGCCATAAAGGCAGCCACAATTGGAATTCTTCCCGTGTATTAATTACAAACACAAGCCTCGTTACTTCGTGGCATATTTAATCACGCAAAGGGTCACATAATGCCACATAATTCAGGGATGTAGGCTTTCAGGAAAAAGGGATTTCACTCGTAAAAATTACAAAGGGATTTGTGGCTGTTTATAAGTTTGAAAAAGAGCCAGGACGTATTTTCATAAGCTATGAAAATGGTCTCATGAAATTCAAAGTCTGAGCTTTTATGCAAATGCGACTTAAGCTTTTAAAATGTCAAAGATCTGGTTAGTTATTAAGGCGATACCCCGAGCAAAACGCCGCGCTAGTCGTTTTTCGTGCTGTTTTTAAGAGCTATCTACTCGTTATTTAAAAAGAAATATCAACTAATAAAAATACATGAAATTTCTACATATTATTGATTCTAAAATAGTCGTATACTTTTTTTAAAAGAGGTATATGTTTCACTAATCTCCTTTCAACAAAATCATAAAAATGAGAAATAATTATTGATAGCATGCATCTCCTCGTAAGGTGCTCATTAATTATTTTTTGTACTAACACTAATGGATAGACAATTTAATAACGAACATTTTGTCATTTTTTTTTTCAAAAGACCAAATTTCGATTATATAAAGATTTTATTCTAAAATCTGTACGTATTCACTACTGTAATTCATGCGCCACCAGTGCCGCTAGGCCAATAGGAATGCTCATATCTCATGCTGATTTTTTGGTTTTTCCGCCTTAAGAAGGTTGTCCGTTCCTTACTGGTAGGTTCTTAAGCTTTGGTTTCTTGATAGGAGGTATCGGAACGCACAACGCTGCGGTGTTGGAATCAGAATCCTCCTCACCGCTGATGCATACTGTGACGGAACAAAATACCACTCTAGACGTTTTACGTATGTAAGTTATGTGTCCAGCACCGCATACTCTATACCGCAGCGTTGTGCGTTCCGATGAAGACAGCATAGCCTTATAGGTACAGGAAGCCACAGTTAGTAATTCGAAATGTCAGAAATTGACCACGTGCGTGCTATTGATTAACGTTCGTCAATCACTTAGATGGACTTGCGCTATTGAAATGTCACGAGACCATTCCCAAACGTTTTAGATTTTTGCCAATCAATTTATTTACTAATATTATAAAGCTGAAGAGTGTGTTTGTTTGTTTGACGCGCTAATCTCAGGAACTACTGGTTGGAATTGAAAAAAAAATTTTGTGTTGGATAGTCCATTTATCGAGGAAAGTTATAGGCTATATAACATCACGCTACGACCAATAGGAGCGGAGCATAAATTAAAGATGTTGCAAAAACGGGCAAAAATATTCCTTTTTGAGAGCTTCGGTTGCGTGCGCTGCGTAAGCGTAAGCCAGTTGACGGAAGCGAAGCCGCGTGGGACAGCTATAGTTAATATGCCGATCATATTAGGAATAAAATTCTTCGTAAAAATCCCAATTCGAAATCAGTACCTATCCCGAAAAATCTTTGTTGAAATCTTTCTTCCTTCATAATAATTACGAGTATCCTTAAGTAAAAACGTTTGCTTTTGCTCAAGGTTCGAATATTGTTTGTTTAAATTTGATATTCTTTAATAAAATGCTCTTTCTGTTCTCCTTAATGAATTTATAGCATGTAATATGAGGCGAAGCCGGTTTGAGGCCGGACGCTGGACTTGAGCAAATTGTAGCGTATCGGGCGCGGCTCCGTTGAAAGCGGTTAACTAGGTGAGCTAATAAACTACATTAAGCACTTTCTTAATGTGAAATTAAAAGAGATAATAACATACAACGGATTGAAGAACTATAACTATTAGTCCACGCCCTTGTAATACTTCGAGTCTCGTAGTAGACATAAATCTGCGAGGTAGTAGATACTACACCAGTCGCAGTAGCGGAGCTGGAATTTTAGTACTACTTGGTCAAAATAGCTATGCACATCGTACATCAAGCGGCACTCCCTCCAACCTGTGGGTCCGCGACCACTCGACCCGAAGAATAATACCAAATTTTTTACTACCAATTCAGTGCCATTTGCACAGTCGGGCAAAATTATATAAGTATAAGGTATCCTTTTTTTTTTTTTTTTGGGTGTGAAATCATCCAATGACGTCTCCCGCTCTGAGTGAAGCGGGAGGGCGTGTCAGACTTTTACTGACTAAAACCCACCCGTGTTCCTTCAGTTGCTTGTGCCAGGGCCGCGGTAAGTCTCTTTCAAATTTATCCGCGACCCAGACAGGCATCGGCCCTAGCGGACCCCGTCAACTTTGCTGACATCTCTTTGAGGCGCGCGTGGAACACTACGCGCCGTCGACTCGGGCCTGGTCCTTATCGGACGACGAGCTACCCATTACTCGCCGTCCGCAAGCCCGCGCCTACGGTGGCCGGGAATCGGCTTGCGACTCCCGACGCCCGGGGCGTCTCCTGCGGTGGCTAGGGCCGTAAGGTCGTCTCCGTTGTGTCTCCCTCACGCGTTCCGCCTCCTCCTTCGCGAGCATTACTGCTTCACTGAAGGAGGTGACAGCTTCCCATGCCCTCTCGCTCCGTAACATGGCCTGAACCAGGGCCGGACGCGAGAGGTCGCCACCGCTGATCGCCTCTAGGAGGACACGGCGGTGCTCCGCCCAAGCGGGGCTCCACCGTATGCTCCACCGTGTCCTCCAGGCGATCCACACAATGGTGACACCCGGGCGTAAGTATCCTGGAAGTCAGAATTTCGTTTAAAAAATGTAACTTTTTAAATACATGTTATTTTTATATTTTAGAAGTCAGTGTTAATAATTTTGTGTAAAACGCCGAGACTCACGTGGTGATTTCTAGCAAGGGACACTGCCCACGCTGAATTTGCTAACGGTATATTGCGTACATGTGTTTGGGATTTTAGCGGGTCTATTAATGACGGCAATATAGATCTCTTGTTGGCATTTTAACAGTATTATAAATGACCTTTTGACTGTGTTGTCCTTTTGGCACCTTTTGTATTATTGGTCGGCCCGCTTGGGGGCAGAGACACAGTCTGTCTCCTGCTCTAGAGTTGTAACAACAACAAGGAATAAATTTGAAGACACGAATCAAGACAATATTTTCATTCCTCAATAAGACCCCAAAGAACGACCAATACAGCACACTTCAAATTTATAATCAGTTAAAAACTAATTCAATAAATACCACCGTGCCACTAATCTGTGAGATTTACTAAAAGTACAAAGCGTAATCTATATTAAAAAAGGATTAGTACCTACTTGTTTAATTATAATGAATAAATTATCCAAACATTATTGAAATTTCACACTCTCTGTGGTGCAAGCGTTAATTCGACACTTTTCTATCTGACTAAACATCGACGTTTTTACGCTTATCAAAACGGGAATATCCATGTATCATTCTTCGGGTCGGCACTAAGCAGGTCGAGTGAGCGCGGACCAGAACCCGCGAGGCGCTCCACATTTTTTCCGCACGTACATAGAGAGAGTCGAACGTCTGAGTGGCATTGACAGCTACAAGTTCACAGTTATTTTGACCGTGTAGTAGTTAACAATAATAACTTGACCCGAAAATATTGGTAGAGTGCGCGCAAGTTAAGTCTGCGCGAGGCCAAAAACGGAACTAATCGTTTGTCATTTATGTCAGGTGTCAAGAGAGTGTGTTATATTCAGTGTTTTTATTCGTTTCCGCAGTAAATAATCGCCATCATTATGCTAAAAGTAATTTAAAGTGATGGCAGGGATGTTTTCTTCAAGTGTACAAGACAATAACGGGCCAAAGGTACCGTTTTACAATGATAGAGCCTGCGTTGCTTATTTGACAGGTAACTCTTAGGGATACCACAATACTAAAATTTCCCTAAATTTTCGTACTACCGGTGCCCGACAGTATTGGTTTTTGGGTGGTACATAAATATACCGGCGTGACAGGACCGGCATCATGTAATTTAATGCATCATCGTTATTTTGTTTTAGGCGTTTCTGAACGCACCGTCACCCAAATAACTCATGAGGGTTATGTGGCAGCAGCTTCTTCAAAAATTGTTGAAGAAGAAATTAAAAAAGAATTGAAATTGAAGGTATTAGCCACTGCAGGACCATTGTTAGACCAAATTTAACAGTAGGTACTATTAAGTATTCAATAAAAAAATTACAATAATTTCATGAAGCTTCTTTCATCATATTCTATGCAAGTAGAAAAAGGTAGTAATTAATTATGCTTAACTTAAATTACTTTTAAGTTTCGAGAGAAAAAGGACTATAGACGAAAAAAAAATAATGTAGGAAAAAAGATCAGTTATGCTGGCAACATTAAGCACGCCACCCGTCGCGCGCAGACTTATCGTGCGAGCACTCTAGTCGTCCCTCTTGGTGGATTGATGAACTAGTTAATTTTGCGGGGAGGCCTGTGTCCAGCAGTGGACGTCTTTCGGCAGAAATGATGATGATGATGATCCGAAAACTAGTCATTTTCACAAAACGATTATCGGTATTCTACGGTATTCTATTATACAAAATTCCTCCTAGCTTCTAGTAAATCGCTCTCAATGGGACCACGCTCTAATGTTCTGAGGAAAATGAGGATTGTGTAATAAAATCAAACTAGAGTTCATGGGAAGGGTGAAGCAAGTTTAAATGGAGTATTTGTTACATTGCGGTTTTAATTATAACTTTTTCAAACGAATTGCAAACGGTTAGTAGTTTTTAATTATAAATAAGAACTGGATGTTTAATTGAAACTGATATTCTGAAGAAGTAAATATAAAATTGTTTGTTCGCCTGTGTATAGATAGTTCAACTCAACTGTGCGCGCGGCGCCATGTGTGCGTGTGCTTGTAATTCTACATTCAAAATCAAAATCATTTTTTTTATTTCACATAGGCCTACATGGGCACTTATAAAACGTCGACAATGTGCACGGTTCGGGTTGGTCGTTTCCTATGGAGAAGAACCGGCAAGAAACTCCATGGTTACTCTTTTAAAAAAATGGTTTGGTTTTACAATATTTCCTTGTTACAGCATTAGTACTTAGATATGTGGGGACAACGTAGGCCCGACAATAAGTCGTAAGAAAACAAAAAAAAAAAGATTACATATTATTTAAACAAAAGAAAATAAAACGAGTTAAAAAGTTAACAAGCATCTAGAAGGCCTACAATGTTCACACATTTACAAAATAATCGGTAAAGGACATTATGCATGTGTGTGGCAGTTATACGGCAGAGTCACCGTGTCGTCCGATTAAACAACCACCCATACATGCTTACCCACACATAATTATCGCCGCGCACAATGATGAATTGAACTATCTACGCGTGTTTGAAAAAAAAAGTTTGTTCAAAAAATCTAAAAACCAACTGCTTAAGAAGCGAACTAAAAATACGGACTCTAGAAGAAAATCATGCTGTGCAGTCGGAGGATACATATTCGCGAGCTGGCTGACCAAAACCAGATGTATCCTCCGACTGCACAGCATGATTTTCTTCTTGTTCTCGTCTTTTTATTTTTTCGAATTATATACATTTTAAAATATAAGTGTTATATATTTTTGAGATCATCTCTTAAAACCCTTTATTTTGATATCCCTCTAATATGGCGCCAAAAGCCCCCATTTTTCTATTTTCCAATTTTATATCGTAGCCAGTGACACTCGCAAGGATAAGACGAATCGATTGACGTAAGAATCATCAAAATCGGCCAACGCATTTGGTCTCTAGAACCACATACATACATACAGTATATACATGACATACAAACATACATACCTACGTAGACTGAAAAACAAATTACCCTCCTTCGGCGGTCGAGTAAAAAGGCAGAATATTAAACTACAAATCCAAATACAAAAACTTTCAGTCATAGAAAACTACATAAAAATATCGCTGAATACACGTACCATTACCTTAGTACGCCTAAAAGTTGCATTGTTCCTATGGGATGCCTGCGGGAACTAAGCCCCAGGAATAACCTCCTTATAAACTGTTGTAGTTTTAGTTTTTATTACTTCAATGTCATTTATGAAAATATTTGTACAAAGAACAATATGATGACATGTCAAAAAAAGAAAACATTTTTTTTATTTCACATAGGCTTACATGGGCACTTTTATGGTGCATGGTTCGGGTTGGTCGTTTGCTGTGGAGAAGAACTGGCAAGAAACTCCATGGCTACTCTTTTAAAAATTGTTTGGTTTTACAATATTTCCATGTTAAAGCAGTACTTAGATGACGGGACAACGCAGGCCCGACAATAAGTCTTAATTCTTAATTCTTTATTGTACACCAAAACAACATAAAATACAGTGTGATAATAAAGTACATGTACAAAGGCAAGCTTAACTCAATGTTGGCAGGATCCAGTGTACAATTTTAAAAGACTTAAATAAGGCAAAAACTGACGACGAATAAAATAAAATATACTTACATAAATATATATTTTTATATACATACTAGTATCATGTCATTGCGCTAGGAAATGTTTCTTAATCTTCCTCTTGAAGACCTCCAGAGAAGGGCTGTCGCGTAGGGAGTGCGGGAGAGAGTTCCAGAGACGCACTGCAGTAGCAGAGAAAGAGCCATCATAGCGGCTGGAAGTGTATCGTGGAGGGCGAAGGAGAAGAGAAGTGGCAGTGCGACAGGGTTTACCCTTCGGGACAAGGTACTCAAAACGTTCACGAAGGTATTGAGGAGAATTAGGATTGTGCAGGAGAGTATAGAGAAGGGATAGGATATGGGTATCTCGACTACGCCGAATTGGCAGCCACTTCAATCTGTTCCGAAATTCCGATACATGGTCATATTTGCGGAGGCCAAAGATGAAGCGGATGCACAAGTTCTGCAGTCGCTCGAGTTTATTAAGGAGTACCTCCGTTGCATCTAAAAAACAAACATCCGCATAGTCTATGAGCGGGGTAAGAAACAAAAAAAAAAAAAAGATAAAAAAGTTAAACGAGATAAAATGTTAAGAAACATCTAGAAATCTGGAAGGCCTACAATGTTCACACATTTACAAAACAATCTGTAAAAGAAGCTACACATATATATATTAAGACTAAATTTAACATGTGGCACAAATATTGTTATCAGTGCTGTAACTATTCTTAGCAGAGGGCTATAAAGATGATTGAAAACCATTCCAAAATCTAATTAAATGAAGAAAAAATGAGATTGAGAATAGTTAGAGACATCCACATATATATACTCGTGTCACCTTACTTCATTAAAATTCTTCACAACGTAAAGATCAAACATTATTATTTCCAAGTTTTTCCAACATAAACCCACTTATACACATCGCTTTCATCTTATTAAGTACCTTAGACTGTTTGCAGCATTCACAACACAATTTCCTAGAAATCGTAATATTATATACTAACATTAATTCATACCTAGTCTACCTAGACTACGTAAGACGTGTTCTACGAAAGACCTAAATCAACATAAATTTAGTTCGTTTGTGAACAGATCTGGGAATTATGTTTTCATTGCAAATAACAGGGTAAAGGGTTTCATGTCACATTTTCTGTGTGTTATTCTGAAGAGTTAATACTGGTAACACATAACCTGAGGCTTTAGACAAAGTATATTAATTATAAGCGTTAGCACAGATAATATAATACTAGCATACAGATGTCTCATCGCATACAAAGAAACCGTGCCGACGTAACTAGCGTTTTTCATCTGATTATACTGATTATTTTTTGTAAATCGATCGCGCTCGGTTACGTCCCACGGATATAGATGATGATCTATCTATCGCAGAGGAACGGAACCGAACACGTACGAGTACGAGTATTATATTATCTGTGGTGTTAAATGTAAGGAATTGATTTCGTTATATTTTAATATCTAGTCCCATACATTTATGACGTTTATTCAAACGCCTGTTTTCAGCGAGCAAAGACGCATGTACAGCTAGTATTATAATGCAACCCCTTATCGCCAAGTCCCTGCACGATTTGACACAGAAAATAAATGGGCCACTAGCTTCAATCTATCATAAATTCCTCTGCAATATCTCATATTAGTGTTCATAATCAAGTAGATAGGATACTCTGCAGGATTATTACGTATCTTGCAAGAGCAAAACTATAGCAATTCTTGCGCAATAGTTGTTCTTTAACCTTCACATTCCCATAGAAATTTTTCGACAGTGCTGCCTCAATGGAACCATTAGCTAGAATGTGTATTTGATCGCAAGGTGATCGCGATTATTTCACGTTACGTATGGTTTTTGACAGCACCGCGACAGCCATCGGCGAGAAATTTTTCCAATTTAAATTGCGATAACTTTTACCCTTATTGTTGGTCGATTGCCTATCGCTCCCAAATCACTAAGTACAGAGAGTTCAAGGCGGATTTTTCTTAAAATAAGTGAATTCACACAGCGAGTGCAAACGATTGTTTAGGTAATCCCGATATTTATGACATAAAGCGTTTGGTCGCGCGATGACTGCGCAATTTTTGCTGATTGCTATTTCATATGTAATAAGCCTGCCGGCTTCCTACAACCTTGTATATAAAATTATATATATGAGGTGGAGTTAGTGCCGAGTTACAGTTTAATGACGTTAAAGCACTACACTTAGGTGGAGCTACTTTAGTCATAAACAGTTCTCGGGTAGAACTACTTATGCCGTAAATATGTTGGGATTATAGTTGTTAAGATGGTTATAGTATATAGAGGAAGAAACGGATGTATAATGTGGAAGAGTCCACCGTTGTTTCTTTGTGCTTGAAATTTAAATAAAAAATAAATAAAGAGGATTTAGAGAAGATAACTATTGTGATGACCCCAAAGAAAGGGCAGATGCTGGTGGTTTTGATGTAATGCAGACTTTGTAGAAACAGCCCAAGTTAATGGCAATACAAGTAAAATTTCAAAATTCAAAAAAAAACCCGAGACATTTATCTTGCGAAAACACCCTGAGTCAAACGCCCATAACTTTTGAATGGCTCAACCGATTTTATTCAAACATAGTTAAGAACACTCTCGACAAAATCACCTTTCAAACAAAAAAAACTATATCATAATCGGTTCATCCGTTCAGGTGCTATGATGCCACAGACAGACACACAGATACACAGCAACATACGTGGAACTTATAACACCCCTCTTTTTCCGGCGGGGTTCAAAATAGTTATACTTATAATTGAATTATCTGTATTTCTACCACTTTGTTTTAACTGTGTCTGTGTGTATTATTTGTATAAATAAGCTCTTTTATTATTATTTTTCTTTGACAATCCCGGGACCCTAGGGTCCTGCGTCCTTTGAAAGGCGTGCGAGGAGCCGAAGCCAACTCGCAGTGACCCCGTTAGGCATGTATCAGCAAATGTGACACCAACCAACGATCCCTGTCTGCACTACGCAACTGCACCCAAGGACAATCCCCGGTTGGTGCAGGACTATTGCAAATTCTGAAGAAAAATGTATTGTCTATGGATTTGGTAGGTTTAGTGGCTCGATTGCCCAAAACTATAGGAGGAAATGTTATAATTATCCAAGTTCTGAAGAGATGATTTCTTAGGACATCTATCTGTAATTCAGGAAGGGATTCAAACTGCTAAAACTAATCAACAATTATTTAAAAAAAATTGCAGCAGTTAAGAGAACCCCAATTCGTGCCCAATATGAGAATCTGTTATGTCAATACAAGTGTAAAACTGCTCTATTGAAAAAGAGTTTCTTTGGTATTGCTCCAGATATTTATAATATAGAATACCTGATATTATTAAATGTATGCCTCTAAGCAAATTTAAAAAGTCCCTTCAGGGGATATTACTAGAGAAGTGCTAATACAGTGTAGATGAATTTTTAAACGATGTTTCGCTTTTATAGAATTCTGTGTTTTTTTTTTCTGTTTGTAACTAACGACTCAAACTAAAAACCACTCAAATAAATTAAAATTTTGATATAGTGATTTTTAATTTAATTAAAATTGTGACATAGTGATTTTTAATTGAATTAAAATTTTGACATTGTAATTTCAGTTTATATTAAATTTTGACATAGTGATTTTTTATTGAATTAAAATTTTTGACATTGTAATTTCAATCTATTTTTTTTGATAGTGTGTGTATTTTTTTTTTGCTCTGTTTGTAACTTATTTTGTACGCCATAAATGGCAAAACATGTAGCCAACTTATATTAATATAAGACCTTTATACTGTACTCATGTTTAACAAAATAAAAATATCTTATCTTATCTAAAATAAATCATTTTTCACGCGAAAACTATCGGCATACATCTTTCTTCAAAAGGACATCGAATCCTGAATTTGCTTTAGCGCAGAAGGAAGTGACGATCTTGAAAGGACACTGCTTGGCACAATAATAGTACGAATACCAGGACGGACATAATTAATTATTTATATCAACCTTCTATTGTGTGGCCTGGAAAATAGCGACGTCCACAAACGACAGCTGTTTACTATGTGTCTGTGTGTCCGTCTGTGTTGCCTCAGTTTGAGAGTAGCCAGGAATATCCGCTGGCGCTGTTTACGCGACGCGGCTTTTAAATCCGTTACTAAAACGATTGATGAAATGATGTATAGGAACGCAGGAAACTGGAGGAAAAGCCATTGTTTATTTCGCTTTCGAAATAAATTCGGCTTTCTAGGGAACTGTATGTAGGTATTTGTTAAATGAAAGGTTTTTCTAAAGAATAGGAAAAATCTTTGTAGTTTTCGTTTTGTACTTTTAGTCATTTGATAGATTGTGAGTACTTTAATCTGTTTCTGTGTGGATTGGTATCGACAAAACCTGTTTTTTAAAAGAACCTAAATTTGTAGAGTAACATAACATATAATAATGGAATGGAATTGCATGAACTAATTCCTCCTAGCCCGTTCCATCATCGGACTACAAGACGTACGGCGATGCGTCATCGGTACATGGTAGACATCCATACGCATCAAACGTTTTGAGAATACTTTCATTATGCGTACATCAAAGGAGTAGAATTCTCTGCCGGAGTTTGTATTGCCAGATAGCTACCCAAGAGTGAATAGGTTTTTTCTAGGCAAGCGTGCTTCGTCGTCGACCACGTCATCGCTTACCATCAGGTGAAATAGTGATCAAGCGCAAAATTACAAAAAAAATAACATCCAGTCTGTCTTCCCCGAAGAAATGGGCAGAGACGAACTTAACTACAATCTGGTTTAAAATTACTAAACAAAGAGAGGAAGAAGCATTCAAGTAAGCAAGCTTTATCATCATCTTCCTAGCCTTTTTCCCAATTGGTGTTGGGGTCGGCTTCCAGTCTTCTTGCTTCAAGCAAGCTTATGTTTCTCAATCTGAACTCGCCTAAGAAAATATATTCTCGGATAAAGATCCATATTTATTGTGTCTCACGGAGGATTTTCCTCACTAGATCAACACAGCCTTAAGCTAGTCTAAGCTGTAGCAAAATAATGTCTTCCATTTATCACCAGCTCGCGCCTTCGCTCACCCTACAGTGGGAGATAAGACTAAAATATTGAAAGCAATGAAAAATCTTGAATAACATGTGTTAGGCACGAACATCAAACAAAAAATAAATTTAAGTCATAGTAATATGGTGGTAAAGGATTCTTACTAGACATAATGTAAATAACCTGATCATTTAACAGCATCCAAAAAATTGCCACGCTTTTTAAATAAGATATCAGTCAAAGACTGTTTGGAACAGTTTCGTTCGTACGAATCGAAAAAATGTAGATAACATACATTTACATAGCTGATATTTTTATTAAATATTATTATAAAAGAGTCTTAAGTAGATACAATATATAATAATTGTCATAGTACTAACATGTAAATATTTCGTTCACACACAGTTATATTAAAACTTAAAACTGTAACAGCGTCATAAGAGCGAGCATATTGAAGAAGACATTTGCATTGATTTTACAGTTTCACTTACCCAGTGTTCATTCACACAGGGGTCCGTTTTACAGGTCCACTTTATCGTATAGGTTATTATTCGGTGCTGACGTATGTAGTTGTATGAGCAAGTTCACACACATGCCAGTATTCCAGATCCAGTAAAAAATACCGATCCAACAAAATATACAGCAGTCCGTTTTACAGGTCTGTTTTATCGTATTCGTTTTTATTCAGTAACTAGTTGACCCGGCAAACTTTGTTTTGCCATAAAAACACCAAACATTTATCTACCCTACCTACCCTACCCTACCCAACCCGACCCTACACTACCCTACCCTACCCTACCCTACACTACCCTACCCTACCCTACACTACCCTACCCTACCCTACACTACCTACCTACACTACACTACTCTACCTACCTACCCTATCTACCTACCTACCCTACCTACCTACCCTACCCTACCCTACCCGACCCTACACTACCCTACCCTACCCGACCCTACACTACCCTACCCTACCCTACACTACCCTACCCTACGCTACACTACCCTATCCTACCCTACACTACCCTACCCTACCCTACACTACCTACCTACACTACACTACTCTACCTACCTACCCTATCCAACCAAACTTTTTTTTTTTTTTTTTTGCTTTTAAACCTTCCCTGTATTCTGTCGAATATAACAAAAAAAGAATTATTCAAATCGGTCCAGCCGTTCTCTAGTTTTAGCGAGACTAACGAACAGCATTTGATTTTTATATATATAAGATGGTGTAGGTAGTTGGTAGCAAGCTTTATAAGCTTAATTTTTATTACTCTACACAAAAACATAACTTGTGGATCAATTTAAAAATTTATACAAAAAATACATTTTGCAGTCAAGTGAGTATGCGGAGCTGGTGTCTGTTATAGGTGTTAACCAGTATTACAGATCACAAGGTCCTAACCCCATGAACAAATAAGGATAACATAACTGTAATCGTACCTCAGAAGGAATCATAGAATTGAAACAACGAATAAATCAACGCAATAACAATGTATTAATATCAATTATTCAGTCTATTTCAGTACATATCATATTATTTTACTAACCTTAAACTTAACACTCCGGTGCCTCGTTCCAGACTGACTTAAGTCGTCAACTTGTTAAACTGTCACTTCAATGTCAAAATAATTTTATAACTGACAGTGACACTTTGAAGCCTTTAAAATGACATAATAACTTGACTACAACAAGCCTATCCATGTACTGTTTACTATAATAATCTTACTAATATAAATCTTCCCTCACATAGATAAGTCTTGTTACAGTCGGCCATCCTTCAAGAACGAGTCCCTTCGTTCCTTATAATTATATAACGGGTGTGTTATAGATTTGATCGTAACTTGTATCTATCAAACAATTATCAATAATTAACAACTATAAAAGATAACCATATAACATAATTGTATTAGGTCTTATTTAATAAGGATAACAAAATAAATAGTCTGTTTTCTTACAAAATTATTAAAAATATTCTAGATCATCATTATTTTATAGCTTGAGTGATGTGAAAGCTACTTCCTTCACTCTCACACCACTTCAGCCGCAATGTTTGAACTACTCATGGGCGACGAGTTCATACGCCAATCCTGCCCAGTTCAACCATTCTCACTCAATCTATCGTCATGTCTATTGCTGAGCGAAGAGAGGCTACTTCCTTCACCATCACTTCGTCATCAGCAGCAGTACTTTGAGCTAATCATGGGCGGCGAATCCCAACGCCAATCCTGCCCGACTCAAAGCACCCAATATTCTAGATCATCATTATCGTTTATTTTATAGCTTAAGCGATGTGAAAGCTACTTCCTTCACTCTCACACCACTTCAGCCGCAATGCTTGAACTACTCATGGGCGACGAGTTCATACGCCAATCCTGCCCAGTTCAAAGCACCCAATATTCTAGATCATCATTATCGTTTATTTTATGGCTTAAGCGATGTGAAAGCTACTTCCTTCACTCTCACACCACTTCAGCCGCAATGCTTGAACTACTCATGGGCGACGAGTTCATACGCCAATCCTGCCCAGTTCAAAGCACCCAATATTCTAGATCATCATTATCGTTTATTTTATGGCTTAAGCGATGTGAAAGCTACTTCCTTCACTCTCACACCACTTCAGCCGCAATGCTTGAACTACTCATGGGCGACGAGTTCATACGCCAATCCTGCCCAGTTCAAAGCACCCAATATTCTAGATCATCATTATCGTTTATTTTATAGCTTAAGCGATGTGAAAGCTACTTCCTTCACTCTCACACCACTTCAGCCGCAATGCTTGAACTACTCATGGGCGACGAGTTCATACGCCAATCCTGCCCAGTTCAAAGCACCCAATATTCTAGATCATCATTATCGTTTATTTTATGGCCTAAGCGATGTGAAAGCTACTTCCTTCACTCTCACACCACTTCAGCCGCAATGCTTGAACTACTCATGGGCGACGAGTTCATACGCCAATCCTGCCCAGTTCAAAGCACCCAATATTCTAGATCATCATTATCGTTTATTTTATGGCTTAAGCGATGTGAAAGCTACTTCCTTCACTCTCATCGTCATTTTCATCGCTGGACGAGCAAGCAGGGGCATTGAAACTCAACCATGGATAAATTTTATCAATAGCAACAATTGATTCGTACTTTACCCCTTTCGAGTCAAAGGGGTGTCTACAACAAGGAATCGATGTTTAGTAAGTCTTTCTTTACCCTGTATGGACCCTGAAACTTCGCTTCTAACCTGAGATTGGCCCGGCGTCGATACTCCTGCCCTAGCTATCCTAACCAGATCGCCCTCCTTATACTTCGTGGTTGGTTTCCTTTGTTTGTTGTACCGATTCTTATTATTCTCCTGATTACTCTTAATTCGTTCATTTGCTTCAGACCTATTTCTTTTAAACTTTGATTACTACTCTGGCCTATATCATCAATTACGTTTTTTAATATACCTTGGCTCGGATTCGCCACCGTCCTACCTAACAATAGCTCTGTAGGCGTTTTCCGTGTTACGTCGTGAACGGTAGTATTGAGTCCTAGCTGAATGTCCGGCAGATGTTCGTCCCACGAACTTTTGTTCTTACCGTGAGCCATGGACCCTAGGGATGCCAGGAACGTCCGGTTATACCGTTATGTCCATTTGCTCGTGGTGTGGCGACAGAATAGAGGATGTGTTTTGCACCAATCGACTGCACGAATGTTTTAATAATCTTAAGTGTAGGTATTTCGGTAAAGCTATGGCCGAGCAACACATCATAATTAATAAAGTGATCATCCACAAGAAACACCTCGACATTCTTTTCCGAAATACCTTGCACATCTATGTTCACTAAAGTACGCCCTAGCGGTAAATATAGTACATTCCCTAGTCCTGTCAATTAGGGGCTGTTAACGGTTTTACCAGTCCAGTCCTAATCTTAAAGCATTATTTTCACAAACTAATGTTGCCTCACTACCTAAATTCACTTGGCACACTGTAGCGATTCCGTTAAAATTCGTCATAACCTTGAATTTGACGTTATTATTTTCAGTGAAGGACCTCAAGGACCTACTTATCCTTTGAAGAATTATTTTGATCCTATAGTCTAGGACAGTGGGCACTCTCGTGTCCCATAAAATGACAGTTAGTGCACTTGACGATCGGTTTAGGGCACTTAAAGCTGGGGTGGCCGACATCCTGACAGTTAAAGCACTTAATAGGCCCTCTTACGACACTATTTTTGTTTGACGCCGTATTATCTTTATTATTTACCGAGCTATTATTTAACGATATATTGCTAGGACGCTTATCCTTATTAAAATCTTTGATAACTGATTTCTGTTATGATACTTAATGGTCTTAAAGAATTCAAGTACATCTTCCGGTTTATAAAATTTTGCAGCTTGAGCACTTACGCGAACTCCCTTGTCTTCAACCCCATAAAGTAAACAATCCACTGCTTGCTTCCCAAATATCTTACATCTGTTCAGTAAATTAATTTTCGCAAAATAATAAAGCTCATATGATTCTAAAGAGCATACCCGTCTATTAAGCATATTTGTCAACAGTTCCGCATAATTTTCGGTTGCAGGAAATGATTCCATTAGCATCGACTTCCATTCAAGCCAAGTATGCTTAATAGAGGGCAGACCCTGGAACCATGTCTTAGCTAGTCCGGTGAGTTTAGGCAGGGCATAGTGAACTATTTGCTTATCGTTCCAATTATAAATCTCAGAACATTCATCGACTTTATCGAGCCAGATATGAATAGTCTGTTCCTTCGACATAGGGTCAAAGTCAGGAACGACGTTATTCAATGTTGAGCTAGAAAATGATTCACGATCCCCTGCTTTAGACTTAAAAAGTTTTATAAAGAAATCTTCAAACAGGTCCGTAGTGATATATTTAGTTTTCTTGTTGTCATGTGCCTCATGTTTTTCAACAATGGGCGTGTGTCGTTTAGTGGGAGTGATTAAGGAGCGGTACCGAGTTGGACTTTTATTGCCAGCATTTGTCTGCACACGATTGCTCGGTACAGGTTCAGGTGTCTCGAAACGCCTACGTGATCTGTTCCGTTCCGTTAATCTCTCTCGTCCTTTGCGTACCTGGTTTTCGAGGGTTTTTAATTTTTCCCTCTCCCTGGATAGCTCACGTTCCTGCTCGAGTAGCGTTCGCGTGCTGCTTGTGCTTCGGCTTCTCCGCTTATGACGCGTTGCGCTGCTGTGTCGACGGTCACGAGCTGGACTGCGCCGCTGAGATCCTTCGGTTTGTTGTTGGCCATCCCCGCGGCCACTACGACTCCGGCTACGACTGCGCCTCTCGACTTCCCCTTGGTCTCGTATCCGACTACGAGATGATTCACTATACATCCTCTGTCTTTCGTAGTTGCAAGAAGGGTTGCTGGTGCGTCGATAATTCACATTGGGCTCTTTGTCGCTCATTTTTCTGAAACTCAAATCATTTGGTTAATGTATTGTGTACAAATCTTGCAACACACAGTCACTAAATTTAAATTTTATAGTAGGTATTTCATAATTATTTTATAACTATTTGTTAGTCTCAGTCCATTATAAAATTATTGCATTTTTATTTAATTCTCCTACATATTTCTCTAATCTGTATGCATCACAAATATGGCGACACATTTTGAGATTCTCTAAACATTTCTATTCATTTTGTTTACTATATTTTTTTTTTATTTGTATTTTTAGTCCTATTGTACTACTTCCAATGAGGGTACACAAAAATGATAGATTTCAGGAAACGAAAATGGTCTAACATATTTTTTTTTTATCTGTTTTCATCACGAAAACTGTTAATAATTTTATAAAGTTTTCCTCATTTCTTGACTTTAATCATACTCGATTACTAGTTTAAACCAATATTTCCACATGTTATCCAGCTACCGACTTATTAAATGACTATTACCAATAATTATTTTTCAAAAAGCATCTGTTGAACGCATCCGCTTTAATCGGCCAAATTGGGGTTCACAATGTTATCATGTAATGTTAAACCACAATTTTTTTTAATTTTCTTCTTGTAGTTGCGTTGATTTTCCATTTTTAAAATGAATCTAATTTTGTTTATCGGTCGAGCTCGTGGGGTGGTTCACCACAAAACAAAATGTCTCGCGAATCCCACTTCGGAGATGTAATCGTACCTCAGAAGGAATCATAGAATTGAAACAACGAATAAATCAACGCAATAACAATGTATTAATATCAATTATTCAGTCTATTTCAGTACATATCATATTATTTTACTAACCTTAAACTTAACACTCCGGTGCCTCGTTCCAGACTGACTTAAGTCGTCAACTTGTTAAACTGTCACTTCAATGTCAAAATAATTTTATAACTGACAGTGACACTTTGAAGCCTTTAAAATGACATAATAACTTGACTACAACAAGCCTATCCATGTACTGTTTACTATAATAATCTTACTAATATAAATCTTCCCTCACATAGATAAGTCTTGTTACATAACATAACAAATATTTAAATAAGAAAAGCGTTTGACGGCATTTATAAATTACTAGCTGAACCCTCGGGGCTTCGCACCCGTCAACTGGCTTCCTTCTTACCTTGTCTACCCTGCATACCGTGCCTACCCTGCCTACCCAGCCACCAAATAAATTTTATCTAGCATCAATAGTTTTCACAGCATACGCCAAATAATGATTTTATAGGCAACATTTTGCTACCTTTGGGTTACATTATTGCAATTTTCATAAGGATCAGGAGGAGGAGGTGAGTGTAGTAATGTAGTGTGAGCGAGTTCACACACACAACAATATTAAAATACTGATTCGTTTTGTTTGAAAGTTGGTGGTACACTGGCTAAATGTGGTGTGAACATTACCCTCACGACGCGACGGATCCGTTAAAATCGGATCCATTCGGGCAATACGGCTGTTCTGTGTGAACGTACCCTTAGGTTTCTAGTAAAACTAATGGGAATGTCTATCGAACAATCGTGTGATCTTTCATTAAATACCTGAGATGAGAACGGAATGTTGTATTGGATGATAAATCGAAATTCTCGTGAACTCTGAAACAGGTGAGATGAATTGTTGAGGACTTGTCCCCCCCCCAGGTAATGTGGTGAAGTTGATAGATTACTGGGTTAAAGTCGTCTGAAATAATAGTTTATTGAAGTACGGGATGAAATCGAAAATATCGCTGTCATTTTAAGGCATTTTTCTTCATTAGCTTTTACCTGCATGGAAATGAATCCATTTTTGTTTAGGTAAATTTTTTATACTTTGTTTTCCTTGCATTAGGAGTTTCTCCTGTGTCGTCGCATGCAACACCATCTAGCTCTCAGTTAGCTGCCACTTATGAGCTGCCAGTTTTAGCTGATAAACTGGCAACCCACAGATTGAGGTAAATTGAGAGCTGGCCGCCTTATTTTTTCCTATTTTCTATACCTGCCAGTTTCTTTCAAATGACGTTGGATTCCCTTGAAAACTTTTATATTTGGGTTTATTAGCTTTTATAATCTACTGTCAAGTCATTCATCAAAATTAAGTTTAATCAAAAACAAATATACTCGTACCTGCAGATTTTTCAGTGGGATCTTAGGCTATAAGTGTGCACGACGCACTGTAATATAGATTAAATTTAATACTGAATTGTTTCGTACGTGTAATTTTATTATTGTTTAACTTTATCTTTAGTTTTTAGGGTATCTTTGTTACTTTTTTATAGTTGTAAGTTTTTTATACTAACGCTCGCATGTGCAAGCTCTTCAATAACGACGCAAAAGGGCTGACCCAATAGTGAGCCTGGACGCGAGTTTGCCGGTCCTCTGGCAAGCTAGGCGTGCAGTTATGCATCGTTGTTGCGTCCTCTTTTTTGTGTATTTTTGTGATCGTTATAAATACTATGACGCACAGATGTCAGACCCCTGTTCTCTTTGTGCATTGCCTGAGGCAAGTTTACTCATTTACTGTATAATTGTGAATTCCGTGTGATTGATTATAAGCCATACTTAAATCTATTAAGAGTTTTTACTACATCTCGAATCCTTACGCACCTGTGAACGTCTCGTACTACAGCGAAACCAGCTCCCTATAAATGAGCTCTCTGACTGTCAAGAACGATAAGGACTTATAGATATCTCCAATATGCAGTAGTAGTAGGGACTCCCATTTCGGCACTTAAGACTCCCATTCGGTCCATTGTGCGTGGGGGTACTGGCTGACATAGCCAGCCTTGCTCCGTCCAAGAGCACAGAAGCTTCCTGGGGGCTTCACAGGCTTCACGGAGCGATCCTCACTGTTCTGAGGATTTCTTCACGTCGAGATGCCACGGCCTCGCATTCCAGGATTACGTGGGTGACTGATTTTTTGTCGTTGAAACAGCCCCTGCAAAGTGGGCTGTCTTTAGCGCCTATGTTGGAAGGTGAAGGAGGGTGTGACCCGTTATTCTTATAGTAGTAGTAGTGGTACACTCCAATATGAATTATAGATGTGTGCAAAGTACCGGGTCGTGTGAGTGGTCCTTTATGCTAATATTCTCGATTCCATTCTTTCATGCCAGTAGGAAAGTATTCGCCAATATTGCGGTCTGTTCTCTCGATGTCAATAAGTACTTCTATTGAATAGTCCCGGGGTAAAATAATATAAGTGTATTATAGTATTTTACCTCGGGACTATTTTAAGTTTTAAGGTAGAGACACCTCCACTTGTCAACCCCTGACAAATAAAATTCCTTAACAAAGGGGCTACCAGTTTAATGAATACCTATAGGGGCTACAGGCCTGCGGGAGAAACTCTATGCTTTGTGAAAGGTAAAATCTGTCAAACATTGTCATATGCATCACTAAGGCCTTAAAAAAAAATTCCTTAATATGAAACTATTTTACTAATATTATTAAGGATGGATGTGTTTGTGGTGTAAGTTTGTTACTCAATCACGCCAGAACGGCTGAACGGATCTGGATATAAATTGGCACAGAGATAGATTATAGTCTTGAATAGCACATAGGATAATTTCATCCCGGTACAATGTTCCTTTGGGATGATAAACCACTTTTCACATGAGCGAAGACGCTGGCAGAAACTAGTTGGTTAATACATTTAAACATTAATTGATTTACGAGTCACCTTGATCAAATCATTGGGCCTCTTAAGTTTGATCTAGACATATTAAAACTCACCCGATTCACACACTGTCTAAATAAATAAGTAGCAAAGACAAATATGTATACGAAATGTCAATACTACTCATTTATTCAAATTCCATCGTCTGTGTTTCGTCGTAAGTGTCAACTCATATAGCAATCAAATTCCCAGAAAGATTCCTGTCTTTCCCCAAATTGATGGCATTACTATAAAAGCTGAGTTTCCTCTACCTTTATTCGAGATCACTGTAGTAAACTCGTAAAAGCTTTATCTTATCTTACTTGTGTTTGAAGTGTAAGGGGACGTTTTAATAATTGTGTTTATTGGGTGATATAATAGTAACAGCTCGAGGGTGATGGGACCCCTTAAGATGATATCGACAATCGTCATTGTAACAAAGATCAATACAATAGCTTTATAGAAAACGGTTCTGCCAATTATGTGGCAACATCCTCGTCACATCCACCTGACCAAATCAGAGATTATTACACTGACTGCCGAAGGAGGGTAATTTGTGTATCAGTCTATGTATGTGGCGTTCTCGAGACAAAACGCGTTGGCCGATTCTGATTATTCTTACGTCAATCGATTCGTCTTAACCTTGCGAGTATCACTACATTAAATTGTAAAATCGAAAATTGGCGGATTTTGGGCGCTATATTGTTGGTCACAATAGGATCGTGATTTTGGTCAGCCAGGTCGCGTATATGTATCCTCCGACTGCACAGCATGATTTTTCCTTGCTTACGTTGTCCGTTTTTTTTTGTACTAGCTTTTGGTATGAAAGCTTGGGAGAAAGTTATTGAAAAGCGGATGAGAGAAGAGAGTGAAATATCGCAGAACCAATTCGGTTTTATGCCAGATCGGGGTACAACAGATGCTAGTTTTCCAATCCGCCAGTTGTGCGAGAAATACAGAGTGCACATAAAAACTTGCACATGGTGTTCATTGACCTCGAGAAGGCATACGATCGGGTGCCCCGTGAAGTTTTGTGGTGTGCCGTGCCGGGAAGTATGTACAGTTGGTCCAAGCGATGTACAGTCGGTGCAGGACCCAAGTCCGATCTACAGTGGTCACTACTGGCATCTTCAGTGTGGCAGTCGTTCTCAGTCCTTACCTTTTCCTTATTATAATGGACGCTCTGATGTCGGACATACAGGAAGCCCTGGTGTATGCTGTTTGCCGATGACATTGTGCTGGTTGCCGAGAGTGTCCTAGAGGTCCAGAGCAGACTGGACAGTGTTGGCTTGAAATTGAGCAGAACTAAAACCGAATACTTGTTCTGCGATTTTGGCGGTCTCTCTAGTTCCGTGCCTATAGCTCTCACTGGAACACCCATACCGATGTGCTTCCGGTACCTAGAGTCATCTGTCCAAAAGGATAGCGAGGTAGACCGAGACGTAACGCAGCGAAACAACTCGGGATGGATGAAATGGCGACAGATCACTGGAACAACTTGCAACCCACGGATGCCCCTCAAGTTAAAGGGGAAAATTTACAAGTCCCTGATTAGACCTGTTGTACTGTATGAATCAGAATGTTGGGCTGTGATAAATATGGATGAAAAGAGATTGCATGTAGCAGAGATGTGAATGTTGAGATGGACGTGCGGAGTGACGAGAATGGATAAACTGAGAAATTACTATATGAAAGGAAGTTTAAAGGTGGCGCCAGTGACAGAAAAGTTGAAAGGAAACCGTTTGTCCTGGTATGGTCATGTGATGAGGATAGATGAAAGGAGAGGGAGGGGAGGGCCAAAGTGTTGCGCCGACCCCAAGTAACATGGGACAAGGGCAGGAAGATGATGACAAGCTTTTATTTATTTTTATCTGTCCCGCAGGCTTATTATCTTTTGCAAGAGCAAAACGATAGCGATTTCTGCGCAGTAATTGCTCTTCAATACAAAAGTTTTAGAGTTATTGGCAGTTTTTTGTTTAAATAAGTGCATTTGACAAACAATGAACGATTAGCAAACGATTGTGTAGGACCTACCATACCTACACTTCAGGTAATTGCGACTTTTATGACAAAAAGCGTTTGATCGCTATCGTTTTGCTCTTGCAATAGATACGTAATAAGCCTGCGGGTTTGACTAAGCAATTGTTTTTCTATTGTGTCTGGTAATTTGACATTCAATGGGGTTTAAGCTTGTTTAAAAAATATATTTTTTTAGTATAAAACCTGGTTTAACACAGCAAATCGCTAAGAATTACCGAACATAAACAAATAACTTTTCATTAATACTCCAACTCATTATAATTGCCCTTCAAACGTAATTCGCCAACATCTGGAATGCACAGACACGAACTTCCAACAAATTTATAACATCACTTGCTAAACCTACCCCACTTCACTATTCATTGCTCCATTTGTACCCGCAACCGATTAAAACGTGCTTACAAAATCATCAATGGACGACGAAACTACGCAATTCGACGCCCGAACGGTCCCCTTGAGTTTCAAGGGGTGATATCGACCGCGACTGCCTCCCCTACCCTAAGGGAACAAACTAACTTATATAAATGCCCCTCCGTAGACTAAGCCAGAAGATTTTTACTGTGTGTTTAGTTTTACTACAAAATGTTTCGCGTGTTTCTCAATAAGTTTTGTTTTGGGATTTCAATTCCATACGTGACTTTTGTGAACGAATTTTTATTTGAGATTTGCTTATCCGGCTCGAAGGACCACTGTTGATGACTGTATGTCTAGATGTTACTATTGACTTATTAACTTGATAGGGTTCGCTGGCGGGAGTACTTGAGCGGCGTTATAGGCACAAAAGAAAGCCTTTGTTGGATTGAATACATCTCGTTGTTTTATTTTCCGAATCAGGATGTTAACAAGTAAAATTTCACAATTTAAAAAACCCTCTACGCATTTATCTTGCGAAAACACCCCGATTCAAACAGTTAAATGACCCATAACTTTTGAACGGCTGAACTAATTTTATTCAAACATAGCTAAGAACGCTCTCGACAAAATTACCTTTCAAACAAAAAAAACTAAATCGAAATCGGTTCAGCCGTTTAGGCGCTATGATGCCACAGACAGACACACAGATACACAGATACAAGATACATAGATACACAGATACACAGCAACACACGTGAAACTTATAACACCCCTTTTTTCCGGCGGGGGTTAAAAATCAAACATAGAATGACAGTGAAATTTAGATATCATCTCTCAATAACCTTTCTGGGTTTGATTGAAGGTTGAAATATTTATACTGGGATACCAACTCATCCATCTTGTCAGCTTAACCAATACCGGGTGGTACCTAATACTAACAGGCTGCATCGCCGTTTGCGTTTCAAATGTTTAGTGAAGCAACCAATTTGAAAAATGATCTTTTCTCTATTATCTAATCTATCTATCTTATATCTTTAAATAAGCATTATTTTCTTGTATATATATATATATAATCTGAATCTCGGAAAGGGCTCCAACGATTTCTATGATATTTAGTATGCAGGGGGTTTCGGGGGCGATAAATCGATCTAGCTAGATTACATTTTTAGAAAACGTCGCTATCTCTATTTTCACCCGTGTATAGCTCGGTCGCCCAGGTACTTATTATTTACTTTGTGCCGTTAACTACAGGGAGCGTAAAGACCTCCCATCCCTTTCTATTTGTCCCTATCTTTTACTTTTTTGTTTACATTATTTGAGGAGTCTAATACATCCCGCCTTGTATTGCAGATCCTGCCACGTTAGCGTTTCCTGGCTTTTAAGGTCTTCGTTTCCTAGGTTTTTCATTCGTTATAAAATACCGTCAATATTAAATTATTTAGATCTAACACGTTTATACAAATCAAATACCTCCTACACAAGGCAATTTATAACACGAAGGTGTAGTAGACCCCGAGTTAGTCCGATCAAACGAACCAATTTCAAACACATACAGTAACTTTAACCAAGTTTGAAACACGAGCAACTAATTATCACATATACAAACTTCATAATAGCAAAACCGCAAACGCCACATGACACTCAACAGACAGAATTTTTTAGTTATAATATTAGTAGGATTAGAACTATATAGGTGGAATCAGTAGACCTGAGCACCCTAAATGTGTAAGTTCAAAGAATAACGCAAGGTACACTTTCCTTGCATTCATTGTTTTATATGTTCAAAAATCCGTCTAGTCGATAGCGTAAAACGTGCAATGAATACTGTTGAGTTGTCAAAATGCAAGGGAAGGAGTGTACTTCGTGGTCTCAAAACAGATACGCAATTAGGGTGATGATCTCCACTTAACTTACTTAAAACCCTTAAAGAGAGTTCAACCGTGTTTTAAGGTTACACTATTCGGACATTCTTCCATACAAACGTAGTCTAGAGATTACTCCACTGTTGGACGATGTACGTTCAAAATAAAAAAATATATCAATTTGTATCATCGTTATCTAGTCCTGTATGGAAACAAAAATGTAAAAAGTAATATATTTGAAAGTTATGAGCGTCGAAAGTTCCATATTTCAAGACTAATTTTAACGCATCTTTGGGCGGCAATAAATACCTTAAGAAGAAGTAAAATTGCTTAACGGCCTCCATACAGGGATAGATTAGTAATTCAACAATGCAAATAATGTTATTTTATAAATATACATTTAGTAGTTTTTTCATGATATCTAAGTCTGGTCCCAAAGGTCTGTTTATAAAATTTCGCGCGCTCGTTTTCGTCCTAAATCATCATCCATTTCGATACAAAAGTTTTAAAATTTGCATAAGTGCTAATTTGTACGCGAACTAGCTTCTCACTGCTCATCACAGCATCAATTTATTCGCACGTGTTGTCGGAAAAGATAGAATGCTTTTTAACCCCGCGCACAAAATAGTTCGTGCCGTCGACTAGTTCAACCTTAAGACCTTACTCTGATCAAAACATGTTTGATCAGGGTAGCGCCTTAAACACGTGAAATTAATTAAACTACCATTCTACAAACGTAACAATACCAAAAAGGGACAAGTGGCAAACAGTATCCGGTCGAAAACCGCAATAAGCCAGGCGAAGCAGATGAAAATGCCCCACCGGGTACACCGAGCATTTTCACCGCAGCTTCCGCCATTTTACACCACTTTGTTCTGGTGTGCAAAGTCATAATTAATAAAGAGCTTTCCACTAAATTCCGTTTAGTCGGTGAATATTTGACTAATGACTTGAATTTAGTGCCTACCCGACACTCTTTTGGCCTGAGGAAAAATATGACCGTAATTTTGGGTGTATTTTAAGGATTAACACCTTTTAAGAATTCATCTTTTAACGGTGCATTTAAAGAGCCCACCAGAGTGGCTCGGCAGACTATAGCATACTTTGCTTAACCCCTTTAAGTGCCCGAAACGAGGATCCACGCGAGATACAGTGGTTTTTTAATTGTTGCGGTAGGTATGGCATTCAACCGGTACATTTTTTTTTTTTTTTTATAAAATACCACATTTTATAAAAAAAAAATAAAAAAAAAAATTAAAATAATATTTTCGAATTGAAATTACATTTCATGCATCCTTATATATTTAATGCTGATAATGTTAATGTTACATGCTGGATTATATCCGAACGCATTGTGAATTGTTACTGAATAAATTAAATTGAATTGAATTGAAAAACAAGGTGCAAACAGTCACACTACCATCCATTTTTGATAGATTTCATTTTGAGAAAATGGTAGGATACATTGAAAATGGTCTTAGTATTATCCGATTATTGCCGTCATATAGAATAATTCCACTGATCGCATTTTTTGGCAAATCAAAGATTCGGAGCTGAGCTGTTTATATTCAGTGCCAGAGGGCCTGAATAAAGAATAATTCTACAGTCTGTTCATAGTTATTTTACCCCTGACAGCAACCTCATAGCAACTAAGATCACTGTCATGCAAAATCAGAGGTGGAAATAACTATAAATGGACTGTGCCAGTGATAGTCGAAATGTCAAAAACTAAAGAGATTTGTTTTTTTTATTCCCTTGACATTTCGGAATCGCATGACAAACATAATTTGGGTTTTTGATAGAATATCACTTTATCTAAAATTCAAAATCATAATATGTCCCTACCTAGGCAAATATGTTTCCGAAAAACATGCCTAAGTAGGCATAATACGATGCTGATCGAAAAAATATTTTCATTGAAAATAATATATTGACACAGTTTTCAGGTTTTAAATCTGAATCTAAGCTGACAAGACAGACGATAAGAAGCTTGTACGGGTACTAAGTACCCTCAGAAATCGCTGGAATATCGGATTTATCTAGTTTTAATATACATGAGTATAACACGAGGGTTTACAAAAAAATGCGGTATATTCGAATATTGATGTGAAGTACAGACTAAATGTTTCTGTTCATAATTCGTCGAGAGTTCATAGTCGCGAGATTCTTTAGAAATTTACTGTAGTTTCAATAATCCGGTGAAATATGTATTTACTGATGTAAATACTTATTTCATCGGATTTAAATTTTACTCAGAAACAAAAATTGACAATGTCAACATATCATCAATATCATTATTTCACTCCTGTTATTCCCCAAAGGGTTGGACAGGGTTGCAAATTGACAATTAAGGGGTTCAATGGCAACGGGTTGTATTTTCACAAAATAAAAAAAACTTTTTTGCAAATACTACCGACTTCCAAATGAAAAACTACAAAGTGAAAAATAACTTAATTTTTGTAAGTCGGTGGCTTTCGTAGGTACCATTTTTTGCGATATGGAAACCGACTTCCAAAAATTAAGTTATTTTTCACTTTGTATTTTTTTGCAAAAAGGCTTTTTTTATGTTTCTCTTTTTAGTTTTGCCTACCTAATAGGCAAGTTGTTTAGTAAGGTCCCTATAACGCCACCATAGATTACCAGAATAACATGAAACTTGAACATAGCCGGTGAAATAAGAGATCTGCGTACCCCTTTAGAGCGTACTGGCGTGATGTTATGTTATGAAATGGTATAAACAATAAACAGACATGCGATTGCAGCAATCCTGAGTGTTATGCCGTTATTTATTGAAGAGTTCTGTTGTATATCGCCGAAGGTCTTCATCAAACCTTCACCAAATTAAATTGGAACCAATTATGAAACACACTCTTTCAAACAACAAAAGAATTTTCAAAATCGATCCACAATTGACGGAGATATCGGTGAACATACATTAAAAAAAAAAACAAAGTCGAACATAGAACCGCCTCCTTTTTGGTAAGTCGGTTAATAACAATAACTGAAAATATAGATGATCATTCAAAATAATTTGACTGTTTTGCAAAACTAGAAACCCATTTTCCATAATCTCTCAGCCGTCTAAAAGTTTATAATAACAAAACGTTCAGTTAACAAAATAGAAAATACTGCAAACAAATACAGCAGAGTAATATCCTGCTGAAAACCAGATGAAACTAGTTTCAGAAATCATTTCGCGGTTTTTAACGCTTACATTTACATTCAACGCGGACGGGAATGAAAAATGGTTTATTTTGTTTTGTTTTGTGGCTTTGTTTAAAGTACACTCAGGGAAATAAATTGGTTATCAGGTTAAATGACACTTGCATGTCATAAAACGACGAAGTATATTTGTCTATGCGAAATAAATTTAGATAGTTTTTACTTTTATTTGAACTTGCATCGTGCGATCGGCTTCAAAGCCAGTTAGCAGATGGGTTGTGTACTTACGTGGTTATCAAGTGAAGTTCGTCTTTCCAGTGCAAGAAACCAAATCTTCATTAAGGCGGTACCCCGAGCAAAACGCCGCGCAAGCCGTTTTTTGTGCTGTTTTTAGGAGCTATCTACTCGTTATTTAAAAAGAAATATCAATTAATAAAAATATATTAAATTAATTTCTACATAATATTGATTCTAAAATGGTAGATTTAGTTTTTTTTTTAAATGTAGTATATATTTCGCTAAACTCCTTCCAAAAAAACATAAAAATGAGAAATAATTATTGATATTATGCATCTCCTCGTAAAGTGTTCATTTTTTTTTTTGTACTAACACTCATGGATAGAGAATTTAATAACGAACATTTTTGTAGAATTTTTTTTTCAAAAGACTAAAATTCGATTTTATAAAGATTTTATTCTAAAATTTGGGCGTATTCACTACTGTAATTCATGCGCCACCAGTGCCGCTAGACCAATAGGAATGCTCATATCTCATGCCGATTTTTTTGTCAGGGTACCGTCTTAATTGCTCGCTTTATTCAACAAGGTCCTATATATCATCATCTCATCATCTGCCTGCCCTTATCCCATGTTACTTGGGGTCGGCGCAACACGTTTTCCTCTTCCATACCATCCTGTCCCCCGTCACTCCATCACTGACGCCCTTTTCTTTCATATCACTCCTCACACAGCATCCTTCCTCCTTACATATATTGGCGCTTAAGTCTTTTGTTGTCTAGTGGTACATTTAAAGCGGAGGTTAGGCTGTTGGTATAGTTTTTACTTTTGTTTCAATTAACAGTTGATGGCAAATATTTGGGTAATTCTCCTATCTTTATATTGGGTTATCCGAGCGAAAAGAACTGAAAATGGATTTACAGAAAAGACTTATGACAGATGGACACAATCTTTGTCATAATCACCATCCTTGAGAGGTTGTTGTGATATCACTTCGAAAATAAAAGCATATGATAGATTCCTCTTTCCAAGTTGGCCTAGTATGACATGTACTCTCCTAAGCCAATCCATATTTATTTATTATTTATTTAGACTTCATGCACAAAGGTACAACGGACTTAATAATGCCTTAGGCATTCTATACCAGTCAACCAAGACTGGTGAAGAAATAAAATATATTGATATATTTATTTTTGTTATTATATTTATAAATTTCATATTCAAATCACAAAATGAATAAATGATAGCGTGATGGAGGCCAGGGGGAAAATGGAAGAAGGCAACGTGTTCCGCAGGCCCCCAGTAATATGGGATCAGAAAGAAAGAAAAATTGTTTAATTGTCACAAAACTACATAAATAATATACCATTAACAATAGTTTGAGTAGTACTTAAATTGTGTAAGTAAAGACGGAAAATAAATAAAACAATAATAATATATACTACCTACATTTTGTATATAACAGAAAAGAAATAGGGTATAAAAGAAGCCAGGCAGATTCTGTCGTGGTTGTGGCAAGAAGGCTTCCACTCAGCATAATGCTGTGCCGTGGGGATCCACAGCTGATGATAAGCACAGGAAGATAATGATGATTGCTTTTGCATTACAATATTCTCAAAGATAACTGAACTGAAATAAGAGAAATATGTGCAACGCGAAACATAGAAAACGCTCTAAACGTTTTGGGAATACTTTCATTGTACAACGTACAGCTAAGGAGTGGAATGCTAATTTGGAATTGGATTAAAAAAGATTGAACGAATTGAATTTTCCGGTAGGCGTGTGTGAGACTTAATAATGTAAAAGTCAGTTTTACTTGAAAGGGTTGTTTAAGAGTTAATTAATCACGAATTGAATTTGGATAAATGCAACATTTAGCCGGTTGTGTGCCGTAATAATTACCAAAACAACTGAAAAGCCATTATGCCTCGCGTGGATCAACGTTTTAGGTACTCACTTAATAAAGCATATAACTAAAGCAATATTTAATCAAAACTGGACTTATTAGGATAGCTTTCTACTTTCACGCGTATGAAATAGCTTTATAAAAAGCTTTGCCTGCAGCTACAACAAAAAACCATAAGCCAAAACTTAGCTTTTAACTTCTCTGCATAGTTTTCAAAACTTTCCTGGCACACAAGTAATTTCAAGCGGAATTGCCCGCCATCGCCCGTGCTTGTTCCGTTAGGGCCCGAGAATGACAGCTAAAGAAAAATGGCGGCACACGAAATGAAGAATTATATCACGTAGGATAAGGAGATTGTTGCGTAAACACCGGAACATATTTATTTCGCTGCTTCATAATAGAAGCCTTTTTGCAGAAGAATTTTTCTTGTATGCCGGAATTTGTGCCGGAATTTTGGGGATTGTGACTATGTAGCTGTTCATATTGACACTTTGACGGTGTTAACGTTCTTACAAAATAAATTAGGTAAAACGATTTTCATAATCAAACAGGGACACAGAGGCTCTTTTGGTAACAAGTAAAATTTCAAAATTTCAAAAACCCCCGACACATTTTACTTGCGAAAACACCCCGATTCAAACAGTAAAACGCCCATAACTTTTGAACGGCTGAACCGATTTTATTCAAACATAGCTAAGAACAACACTCTCGACAAAATTACCTGTCAAACAAAAAAAACTAAATCGAAATCGGTTCACCCGTTTAGGCGCTATGATGCCACAGACAGACACACAGATACACAGATACACAGCAACACACGTGAAATTTATAACACCCTCTTTTTCCGGCGGGGGTTAAAAAAATATTATGTAGGTCGACAAAACCGAGAATTTAATAATCTTCAATCAATTTTAAAGTTTTTACTTCACGCATAAAACATTAATTAATTAAGTGTGTCTATGAATTTTTGGCGGGAACGTGATGGCGTCTATGTTGCTTCTCTGTTTTATTTTCCTAAAATTGTGTTTAATTGAATATTAATAATGTAAAAATGGTGGTGTTTTGTTCTTAATAATATTAGTAAACGTGCACGAGTGTGGAAAAGTGAAACACAGCGGTAGAACTTGAGTTTGTTCATGTTGTCGACAAAACTCCGTGGAGGCTTTCAGTAAAGGTACCGCCATTTTACTGGGGCCAAACTAGGACATTGGACTGAAAACTTCGAATAGCTTAAATAAACTAGAAGATCTAAACGTGACACTGGCTAAATGCACAAAAAGTGCGAAGCCAAAAAAAAAAAAGTGTTTCTTGATAGCAATTTAAAAATAACAAAGTTAAATCGTTTTCAAAGACGGCAGTATGGAACTTGTTCGCGATACAATTTAATGGAACAACATGGTAAGGTTTATAACCTACGTGTTTTATTATATGAAGGAATTTTGTAAATAACTGCCAAGAACAAAACGGTACTACATTGCGTGGGTTACGATACGGTAGATTGGTAAAAATCCGCATTCATGAAAGTCTTCAAATATCATAAAATTCCAAAGTTCTACATAAATAGAGCATAGTCAGGTCACCGTTATTCATGTTGTTAATGGATTTGGAACTAAAGCTTCGAAATAAATCAAAAATCAATTTTGATTTAGCTCGTAGTTTTCAAGTTGAAAATTTTGGGACCTAAATTCATTTTGCATCATAAATTACATTGTTAACCAACCATCTGTCTACTAAATCACGCTGATACATTTCAGCGCTTATCAATAATGTTACACGTCATTCAAAAAAATGTTATGATCACTGACAAACAAGAGTTTGGGTTACAGCGTCCCATCCTATTCGATAAAAAAACTGCAACTACCTCTGCAATGTCTAGCTCTATATTAGTGTCCATGCTATAGAACAGCGAAATTACCCCTTTTTACCCGACTGCCGAAGGAGGGTAATGTGTTTATCAGTCTATATGTATGTAAGTATGTATGTTTGTGAGACCAAACGCGTTGGCCCATTTGATAATTCATACGTCAATCGATTCGTCTTAACCCTGCGAGTGTCATAGTCTACATTAAAATTGGACAATAGAAAAATGGCGGATTTTGGGCGCCATATTGTGGGTGCCCAAATTTTTCTTTTCTTTTAAATCCATCATGTGGGGTATCAAAATAAAGGGTTTTAAGAGACAATTTCAAAAATATATAACACTTATATGTTTAAATGTATATATTTCGAAAAAAACTTAACTAAAAAGTTATAAATAAAAAAGTTAAATCAAAAAACCCGACTGCTTCAAAAGCGAACTAAAAAGTCGTGAACAAATAAAAATCATGCTGTGCAGGAGGAGGATACATCTGGTTTTGGCCAGCCAGCTCGCGCGTATGTATCCTCCGACTACACAGCATAATTTTTTCTTTGTTCACGACTTTTTAGTTCGCTTTTGAAGCAGTCGGGTTTTATGATTTAACTTTTTTTATACCATTCATTTGTCTCCTGAAGCAATTATTGGGTGACTTTGATTTTAACGATACGCTCAGTGGCCATCACAGTCATCTTCAACGAAATAGGAACATCGAGTCAATCACAGACTCATAACAAAGAAAGGCAATTTGCACCATAAATTAGAGGCTTGGACATGATCTTATAGATGAATTAGTTACTATACTTCATAAAAGATAGCTTGATCTCTGTGACACTGACATATGTCAAACTGAAGTATACGTTATTCTAAGCCTGTCAAGCGCTATTGTTACTGTATTGATATTGACAGCTGTCACCGAGATCAAGCTATCTTTTATGAATTATATTATAAAAGAAACGGATTTGAATATAACATAGATAGGACAGGATAGAATCTAAGTAGGTTTATTCAATATGACTGCCCTCTCGGTTGGTTGCAAGATCCCCTGCTTGGTTAGATGAAATATATCGCAATATGTAACTTGTGTTGGAATTATGGGCAGCAAAACGGTGGGTTACTCGGTTAAGTTATATACAAATACGTCTTATGGGAATATGTTTTGCCTTTTCGCAAAAATATTCTCTTCTTAAGACAGTCAGAATCAACCAAATAGAACGTCCATATATGACGAGAAAAATGTATATATCATGGTTACGAAAACTCATCATCATCATCATCATATCAGCTGAAAGACGTCCACTGCTGGACATAGCCTTCCTCCAAGCGTCGCCAGCCCGGCCCACCTGGTGGGAGGCCTTCTAACGCAACGTCTTCTAGTTCGCGGTCGCAACTCCAGAACCTTTCTGCCCCATCGGCCATCCGTTCTGCGAGCAATGTGCCCTGCACACTGCCACTTAAGTTTGGCAATTCTTCGGGCTATGTCCGTAACCCTGGTACTCCACATTCTGATTTTACGAAAACTACCTCAGCTTATTTCTGAACAGATAAAAATACCCTACATCACACACTCTGACATTTCGAGATAAATCTACTTCCTATCTTTTTCCTTTCCGTACCGATGCTCTGAAATAAAAAACTGCACAGAACACGTGTAGGAAACCGCTCGAGCTTGTCAACCATATCATCACATAACCTATATTCCACCATCAAGGTCAGATCGACCACTCGGCGGTTGTTAATTGGATCGCCGTGATCTCGGTTGACTGCCCTGGCTATCAATACTGGAACTCGATAGGTACCAAGTGTTGATAATTATAGTATCGATAAAATATTCACTTAAATCTCATGTAGGTGATGGGATTGTGTTATCTAACAGTGCATTATGTATATCTTGTATTGTACGTATACAGGGTGAAATTTTGGAATGCCACCTGAAGGGAAAGTACTCTTAATACTGTAGATAGATAATTTTAGTCGAAGAAAACATTCCTTTATTTATGAAAAGAAAGAAAACTGCCTTCAAAGATTTTCGAAAATTCACTTGCCACACTCGGGATTCGAACTACTAAATTCTTTAAAAATTACACCCTGTGCTTTTATTGCATCGATCGTTAGGGTCAATTATAATTGGAATTTTGTAATGTTAAATGAAAAGAAAACCATGGAATCTTAAATTATTTACAAATAATGGTGAACTAACTAATTAGTTGCTCGAAATGGCCTCCATTTTCTTGGATACACAATAGTACATTGTTCACCGAGAGGAGAAAGTGGCCGATTACCGTCGAGGGTGTCGTTTGAAGCCCGAGCCGTAGGCGAGGGCTTTAAAACACCCGAGATCGGGAATCGCACTTTCTCTCGAGTGATACATAGTGCTTTATACTACAACTACGAGGAAAATAAAAAACTAAATCTTTACTCATTGAAATTTATATTGAAATTGAAAATGGCGCCAATGGCTTCTGCAATGGCTTCTGCAATTTTCACATGTTCTTTTTTCAAATTGTTTGACACCATCCAACACACAGCTAGTGGCCAGTGTCATTTTGCGAACTTGGAGATAAAAACTCACTGTAAAAACTTTTTGGCTTTTGATATTTAGGTTACCAGCGCATAGTCTTACCCAAAATTAAAAAAGAAAAACCACGTAAGAAATGGATTTTCATACACTTTTCTCTCCCGCTCAGATGCGTTTTCTCGCCGCATATTTGTTCGATATGCAATGACGTACTTTCTACCGTAAATTTGATAAAGTATCAAGGTACTTTCCGAGCAGGTGTAGTATAAATGTATTTTTCCAACGTATTCTAGTCTTATCTAAATAGTAATTTGTCATTTTAATGGATAAATGACGTCAATGATAATTATTAATTACTCACATAAGGATACAGATGGATCTTTGAGAAAAAGTGCTATATCTTGACCCATTGAATTTATAAGTCCAGATTTCATGGTTCTCCTTTCATTTAATTTATCAAGTTTGTTAGAGAGATTTCATCCTTATAATTGACCCTAACGATCGATGCAATAAAAGTACAGGGTGTAATTTTTAAAGAATTTAGTCGGTTCGATTCCCGGGTGTGGCAAGCGAATGTTCGAAAATCTTTGAATGCCGTTTTCTTTCTTTTCAAAAAGAAAGGAATGTTTTCTTTGAGTAAAATTTTCTATCTACAGTATTAAGAGTACTTTCCCTTCAGGTGGCATTACAAAATTCCACCCTGCATATCTATGTACAGACAATGGTCAAAAGTCTTGTAGCCCTCTCGCAAAGCTAATGTGTCTAAAGTATTTTGTGTTTGACGTGTGTACCTGTGTATTATGTATCTGTCTGTGGGCATCGTAGCTCCTAAACGGATGAACCGATTCTTTTTTCTTTTTTGGCAGGTGGCTTTATCAAGAGTGTTCTTAGCTACGTTTAATGAAAGTCGGTTAAGTTATCGGCGTTTTACTGTTTGAATCGGGGTGTTTTCGCAAGATATCGTGTCATAATTACGTGTTCAATAGATTGTCGATCGAAGCGTGTCTTCTACTAGATAAATTATGTAGCATGAAATAAAAATGGATCGAGGCCTTTTTAAATTTTACTTGTTGAAGAAGGTCAGTGGTCCATGGCTAGTATATGATTTATTTATTTATTTATTTAAACTTCATGTACAATGGTGATACATAGGCGGACTTAATGCAGCAAGGCATTCTCTACCAGTCAACCTTTGGGTTAAAAAGAACAACAGTGGTAGGAGTACAAAATAAAAATAAAAAATGAACAATAATTAAAATTACTAATTATTATTGATTCTAAAGTGAGTAAGTATTAAAAGTAGCTAAGCAATGAAATTAAGGTATCCACAAAGTGATAGATATTTAAATTTGCCATACTCATAATTCACAATCAATCCAGTATAACTAGACCCATACACAAGCCTAAATTTAGTACCAAACTGAAGGTTGCTATACCAATCCGCCTGTCAGCGGTTGTTTAGAAATATTTGATAAATTTGTATTATTCTAGCTAGATGATATTGACAAATAGAAGGCTTACAATGCACGCTCATGACTATTAATGTGTTTATCGGTCTGTGAATGTAAAAAAAAATGTGCCATATTAAAGGGGTTTCCAAACTTAACGTATCGGGGTATCAAAATAAAGGCGATATCAAAAATATATAACACTTACATGTTTAAAAGTGTAATGTAAGTTATTTGGCTATACTATTTGTGAACCTCTGCCTTACCTTTCGGTGGATACAGTCGTGATGTTATTTTAATAGCAAGTCATTTTCAGATAAGGCGACGACTGGTCAGTAACGTTTCTAGCACATTAGAGTTCCTCCACTCAGACGAGGGATCCCGCTGAATTATTGAGTGGGAATTACGAAGTTTTAGGAGGATTACCGTGTTTATCTGCATTATTAATTTGTATGGGTATTTGGTACTTCCATACATGAGAATTTTTCGGTAGAACTCTTCTTCATAATATAGCAACAAGATCGTAGTGAGGCCACGATCCATGAGGAGCTTCATTACAGGAGAGATTTTGACAATGTAAACCAATGATATTCAAATAAACAGATACGTTATACACTCACAAAACAATTGAAAAAAGTGTTCCGCGCAGCAGCGGCAGCACACATACACACTTTTCATTCATTTGACATTTCACTACAAGTCGAAAGGGATGGCTTGATAGAACCAACAAGAAAAAAAGAGACAGCCACTAGCTGACACGCAAGTGAAAAACACTATTTGTCACTTGCGTGTGAATGTAAACAAACATTATTCTGACCACCAATGTTTTTTTTTTGTAACCTCCAAATATCAAAATGTTAGGAAAAAAAATTAAAATAAATTAGTAAATTGAGGTGTATTTGCGTACTTACATATATTATGAGATCCCTTCTGTTTTATGTAATTTGGTATTATAATTGGTGCACTTTCTAAATACACACGATGGCATTTTTTTAATTTTGATTTTGTTTCAACAAAGCGTATCGCTCTTCGCCATGCGTGACATAAACTAAAGACTAAATGATACAATTGTCTCCTATTCGAGTCTTCACAATGCGCGCGCTTATAACATATCTGTTTATTTGAATATCATTGATGTAAACTTATAGGATATTGATATAACTTGTCGTATCAGGTGCATCGATCATGTATAATAGAGTAGCGTGGGATCGTACCAACGCCATCACAATTATTTTAAAGCTAAAAAATAAAAAAAAGTAAAAACTGTTCTCTCATTAGGCAACACTTAACTGTCATTTCGTTTAAAGCCAGTAATTTTTAAACAACCCTATTTCGGGAAGAACTTCAGTAGGGACGGGATGGGAGACCTGTCTCGGAGAAGGAGTTGCGTATAATTATGATAGAACTTCACTTAAGGTAAGTTCGTTTAATCATTTAATTATACTTACTCCTTCTCCGAGACATATTACGAGTAGATGTTTGAAGTCAGTCAGGGTTGTTTATGGTTTAATAAATAGGTACTTGGTTGTAAAAATAAGGTAAAGTATTTATTAATTTCACAAAAAAATGGTTAAAAATTATTACACGATACCTCTTGGCTAGACTGGTGTCAGATCTAAGGCTTCTGCCTGCTATGTAAAATGAAGAACTAAAAAAAGCCTATGTGCATTTGTGTGCGTAAAGTTACAATAACAAATAACTAAAATAGTGACTTCAAATCAATCTGCCTAGCCTTTTCCCAACTTCATTGGGGTCGGCTTCCAGTCTAACCGGATTCAGCTGAGTACCAGTATTTTATATGGAGCGACTGCCTACCAGACCTCCACATCCCAGTAACTGCGTAACACGATACCTCTTGGCTAGACTGGTGTCAGATCTAAGGCTTCTGACTACTCGTAACGGCTGTCAAAGATCTTCAAATGACAGCCGGGACCAACGGATTAACGTGCTTTCCGAGGCACGGAGGAAACCCGGTATGTTGAAATGGTCACCCATCCACGGACCGACCACGTCAAGCGTTGCTTAACCTTGATGATCGACCAGTGCGGCTGTTATTATTTAGCCACGAGCTCCTCTCAACTAAAATAGTGACTTCTTGAACAATAATAACAAAGATTTTGGATTGATTGTTTTACGAGAAATGAAACAAAAAGACACTGATAAGTTTTCATAGATCTAATCAGATAACAACACAGATAAAACGTATTCCCAAATGAGAAGTGTCTCGAAGAAAAGAAAGAAATGTGAAAAGTTTTAAACCCACGTATGTATGTGCTACAAATTAAGTCAACATCTTGCATGCATAAGGTATGTAAACACATGTTATGGCAAATAAATTATCTTTATCTTTATCTTTATCCCACGCTTACCTATAATCCATCAATCGACTTAAAGCCTTTAACTTGAACCTGCTGATCAATAATAGAGCAATTTTTCAGTCGCACAGCTGCAAACAATTATGTTATTTCAGGCTTCAATACTCGTGCAGCCATCTTCAAAAAAAACCTACGCCACGTGTAAGCCTTTCATTCAAAATTCAAGATGGCTGTCATTGAAGTAACATTTCAACAATTTTATTATAAACTGAAGTGAGCGTTGGAATTAGCGATAAATGCAGTTGTTCTACTTTAAAGTTAAGGTAAAAAAGTTTTATATAGTTTTGTACTTACGTTAAATTAATAATAAATGATACACCCCTAAAGAAATACAAAAGAAAAATAAGTAGGTACATATATCGCAATTTTTTGCGTTTTCAGACTGTAACAAAATTTAAAATACGAAGGCAAATAATTCAATTTATTCATGAATAATTTACATTGCGTTTGAACTTTTAATCTAAATAAATAAAATCACATTCATAAAAATTATAAAACTAACTAACACATTCATAACACAATAATTTTGATAATACCATTTAAACATACAAATATATCATATAAATATTGTATTTTCAATACAGTTAAAAATTCAAGCTGTTACATAATTAGATATTATTACCCAGTCAATCATTATCCAATATCAAATTTAAAACGTGGATATGTCATCGTCTAGCGAATACAGACATTTCTCCAGAGGCTGGGTACAGATAGAATATTTAATTTTATAAAGTGTGGCCGACAACTCTCTATTTTAACCCCCGCCGGAAAAAGAGGGGTGTTATAAGTTTCACGTGTGTTGCTGTGTATCTGTGTATCTGTGTGTCTGTCTGTGGCATCATAGCGCCTAAACGGATGAACCGATTTTGATTTAGTTTTTTTTGTTTGAAAGGTGAATTTGGCGAGAGTGTTCTTAGCTTTGTTTGAATAAAATCGGTTCAGCCGTTCAAAAGTTATGGCTGTTTTACTGTTTGAATCGGGGTGTTTTCGCAAGATAAATGTGCCGGGGGTTTTTAAATTGTGAAATTTTACTTGTTAAATTTTGAAATTTTACTTGTTGATATCCGGACCATCGTTCGTATGGCTCTCTTTTGGAGTACAATAATAATGCAAGTACCTATCGCAATTTGTAACAGTTTCCAACTGTCCAACATATGCAGTTTTATTTATATTATCTGTGGTTTTACTTGGATCGAATGCGACCGAGCCGACTCCCGTTTCACCATTCGTTACTTAGTCGGCGACTCGTGAGCTTCGAATCGGAGAATTGGTGTCGTAAACTCTTAACTTTAGTCTCGCCTTGTGATCGATGATTTTTTTCACAGTAAGTACATAACTGATCACTGTTTTAACATAACTTCTAGATGTAGAGAGTGTTAGTGAAAATGGGCAAAAGTAACTTTGTATATTTTGATAACTTTGGGCGCACGGTTGGCGCAGTGGCTGAGCGATTGACTGCTGCGCTGCGTGTCGCGGGTTCGATTCCCGCACGGAACAAACATTTGTATGACCTACAGATAGTTGTTCCGGCTCTGGGTGTTATGTATGTGAGTTTATATGTTTGTAAACGCACCCACGATACAGGAAGAACTTCCTAGTGTAGGCAACGTTTTTTTTTAATAAAATAAAAAATTAAATAAAATATTTTCTTTTTATTCTGTTCGCTTTTGAACATCTTCGCCGAGTTGCTAGCTTGTCGGTTACATTTCGGGGAGTGTGCGATGAACTTGCATGATCTAATTCCGCCCAGCCCGTTTCAACATCGGACTACAAGAAGTATGGCAATGCGCCATCGGTACATGGTGAACATCCCACCCATATGCACTAAACGTTTTGAGTATACTTTCATTATGCGTACAGCTAAGGAGTGGAATTCCCTGCCGGAGTCTGTGTTTCCCGATAGCTACAATCTAGGGGTATTTAAGTCAAGAGTGAATAGGTTACTTCTAGGCAAGCGTGCTTCACGATGTCTCTTCATCTGATTCTGTTACTTTTTATAAGCCGTTTCTAACTGTAAATGAAGACTACATTAGAATCCAACATTCATAAAAACTAAAACACCACCGGTTCAGTACGTTCTTGTATCGAGTCACACGCCCCGTACGTCACTTTTTGTTTTCCATTTTTTAGCGAAACGCAAGAGATATTTTTTTTTTCATTGAAGTTACTAAATAGAACAATTTGAAGACGAAATCATCACAAAAAATTTCAACAAAATCGGAGACTAGCGACGTACCTACGGGGCGTATGAGGCTCGCTCGAACTTTTCGGAGTTAACCCTACACACAAACAAAACAGATGGTTTTGTTTTATATAACATTCGAGCAAATAAATAAGAAACTACAATATAAGATATAAAGTCAACTAGCCATAGTTATGTGAATTGTATCGGGTTATAACAACCAACATGATATTTATATGAGCTCACAAGTTCGCGTTTATGGGCCTTAGAGGGTTACTTATGGCCCTTAATGGCTGAGAGGCTTGCTGATGGCTTATATGAGCGTATGTTGTACCTACTGTAGGACGAATATGAAATAGAATAGACAGAGCTTGGCGCTTAAGTTGTTAAAACCAATTAATTTGATGATATACTAAATGACTTAGAGATTGGACAATCCCACCGCACTATTCCCAAACTGCAACTCCTGAAAGCCAGAATCAACAGTGGCGACCTCCAGAAAATCGCCGAGGCAATGAAGCTCGACGAAGTCCCGGAGAATGAATTTAACTGTCTTGGATCCCGCAACGAAATTAATCAGAAAAGAATAACGGAGGAGTAGGAAATAATACAAATTTCCACTTCCCTCCATATCAAGCAGGAGACAGAACAAACAAGGTCAATAGGCACAAAGGGTCGTTTACAACTGGGATAAAAATACTTGCCTAGTACCACGGATAAAAATTAGCATTAATATTAATGGATCCTAACATTGTGAGCTGTTAAATTTGTTTCCAATAATAGGTATGGCAAAAACGCTTGAACGCACGGACTTTTGTTCTAGTTTCCAGGAGGTCCGTTTAGTAAAGAACTCCTGATGTAGCCTGTACATTATTCAACATAATATTGCGTTCATTCTGCCAAAGAATACACTCCCATGAGATATGATGTATAGATTGTACATATTCGCAATCAGATGTAGAACACTGATATAACGGCGAGGCAACGAGCTTGAAGAAAAATAATTTACTTTTGCCCAGTGAGAAATTGGGCAACACAGTGATCCACCTCCAGCCACGTGCTGGCCAGCCGCACGCGAACGGATGGAACGAATTGGTGGAGGTGTCGGTCCTTGATGGAATTATCCCACCTACATTGCCAATCGGATAAAAGTTCCTCCCAAACGTCAGTATGTGGTTTAAATAATCTAGAGATTTTCTCACGGTCAATCCTCGTTAAAAAAAAGAGATTATTGCAAAGGCCTTCCTTACAAATCCAACCTGTCAAGAAGACCTTCCCAACAATATTTCCTAATTGGTTGAAAAAACAATGAATATAGTTTTCAACAGTATAGATGAAACGCTATTTCATGTTTCATGCATAGCTATCTAAGCGGCAGTAAAATTATGTAATATCTTGGAGAAAGTCGGAACATTAACATTTTCAACAAAATTTGAACAACCTAATTAATTCAACCCTAGTAAATCCGGTGGGTTCGCTTCAAAAGGCGGATGAAAGGTAAACGTTACCTTTCAAGAGATTCAATACCTTCTTGATGCGTAAATAAACCCAATTATTCGCATAATTTGCTAGCGTTTCCTTGAAGTACCACTTTCTATTGGGTAAATTTCTTAAAGACTTCTGTTCAACCGAAATGGCTACATAGCTTGTTAGCCACATATACTTTCGGGAAATAAATGTATGATGTTAAATGTATGTAGCATAATTAGGCCCAATTGCACGGAAAATTAACTCAGAGTTAGTTGGCAACACGAGGTTAAATTGACAGTTTATAGTACAATATTTGCAATTTAACCTCGTGTTACAAACTAACTCTGGGCATAGATAATACTCTCTGGGTTAAGATTTTCGTGCAACTGGGCCTTAGTGTGTCTTTGTTTCCTGATAGCTAAAACCAAGGGGTCTTCAAGTCAAGAGTGAATAGGTTACTTCTAGGCAAGCGTGCTTCACCTTCGACCACATCATCACTTAACATCAGGCGAGATAGTGGTCAAACGCGAGCCTATAACAATTAAAAACTTAATTCAAAAAATCAAAAAACCCGACTGCTTCAAAAGCGAATTAAAAAGTCGTAAACATGGAAAAAATCATGCTGTGCAGTCGGAGGATACATATTCGCGGGCTGGCTGACCAAAATCTGGTGTATCCTCCGCCTGCACCATAGTTATAGTATGTACTGTTTTTAAAAAAAAACTCAATCTATGGCCTGCACAGCGTGATTTTTTCCTTGTTTACGACTTTTTAGTTCGCTTTTGAAGCAGACGGGTTTTTTGATTTTTTGAATTTTAAGTTTTTTTTTATGTATAACTTTTTAGTTAGTTTTTTTTCGAATTAAATACATTTAAACACAAAAGTGTTTTATATTTTTGAAATCACCTCTTAATACCCTTTATTTTGATAACCCACACGATAGGTTTGGAAGAAAAAAAAATTTGGGCCCCACAATATGGCACCCAAAATCCGCCATTTTTCTATTGTCCAATTTTAATGTAGCCTATGACACTCGCAGGGTTAAGACGAATCGATTGACGTATGAATCGTCAAAATCGGCCAACGCGTTTGGTCTCTGGAACGCCATATAAGAACAAACATACATACATACTTACATACATACATAGACTGATAAACACATTACCCTCCTTCGGCAGTCGGGTAAAAAAAAAGAAAAAGAAAATTTTTTTTGACTATTTTTACCCCGCAACTTTAATCCCATGGCCTATCCCCTAGAGAAGTTGGCTACAATGGCTGCGCAGTAATAAATCCCATACAAAAACAGCACCGATCCGTGCCTTGCGCATCGGAAAACCACCTTTAGGGCGGCCAAGAAGTTTGGCGAGAACTATACCGTCAAGTTTACAGCGCGTTTGAAGTGGCGGCGGCGGCGGCGTCCAGTTTGAAGTGCATCCATGTACACCACTCACGTTCAAGTTTGCCGTCAAGTTTACATGATGTCACAACAGTTGAAACCCATGACGTCATCAGTGACGGACGACGACGCATTAGCCATCCGAGTCTAATTATTCGCAATTATGAAAACAGAAAGTAAAGATCGTTCAGTGTGGTGCAAAAACTGGTTATTGAAACGAAAAAAAAAAAGTGCGAGTCGGACTCTCGCACGAAGGTTTCCGTACCATTATCGCAAAAAACGGCAATAGTACATTGTTCACCGAGAGGAGAAAGTGACCGATTACCGTCGAGGGTGTCGTTTGAAGCCCGAGCCGTAGGCGAGGGCTTTAAAACACCCGAGATCGGGAATCGCACTTTCTCTCGAGTGATACATAGTGCTTTATACTACACCTACGAGGAAAATAAAAAACTAAATCTTTACTAATTGAAATTTATATTGAAATTGTTGCAGTTAGTGAAGCTTAATGTAACATTTTTCACATGTTCTTTTTTCAAATTGTTTGACACCATCCAACACACAGCTAGTGGCCAGTGTCATTTTCCGAACTTGGAGATAAAAACTCACTGTAAAAACTTTTTGGCTTTTGATATTTAGGTTACCAGCGCATAGTCTTACCACAAAATAGTAAGTATACAGAAGGGCCACTCCCGCCGTTTAGAAAATTGACAGCTAAACTTGACAGATTCACTAGGGTTGCTACTACATTGATTCCGAATTAAAAAAAAGAGTAGGTTGCCCAAGTTACAAATATAAATACATAGATTCGTCTAAACATACATCATATCATGCTTACATGCCTTAGAGGGTAGACAGGGCATCAAACATCCATTTAATATCACGAAACATTTAATATTACGCCACATACGATGAATATTGGAGAGTAAAAAGACGTAGTATAATAATAGTGTAATAATGATCCCACTTAAAAAAATAAATTATAAAAAGCTCCAAGCTCGACAAAAATATAAATGTGAAAAAACAGGTACCTAATAAAATCAAAAAACCAAAGATGATCTTAAACAAGAAGAAAATTATGCTGTGCAGTCGGAGGTAACATATTTGTAAGCTGTATGACTTGAACCTTATTATTATGACAAGTTCCCAATTTCATCTATGGGCTTAAAATAATTTATTATAATCCTATGAATTTCTAATTAGTCATCTTGAAAGAATAATGACCTTTATAACTTAAAAATAATTGAAAGAAAGAATTCAAATCAAAAAAGTAAATTCGGTCTGTAACAAATAATAAAGGTAACCCATCCAATGCAACCAACCTCGTTACAGTACATAATGTATGAATTACGTGACAAACGCCTGCACAAAGCAATCATGACAGCCGCGACTGAGCTCGGTCCAATATTGCCCAATATTCCCTGTAAAACCGAAATGTCAAATTGAGAGTGGCCCCTCTGTCTGCGGCGCGCCGCCGCTTACGTACTTTGTGGTCTTACCCAAAATTAAAAAAGAAAAACCACGTAAGAAATGGATTTTCATACACTTTTCTCTCCCGCTCAGATGCGTTTTCTCCCCGCATATTTGTTCGATATGCAATGACGTACTTTCTACCGTAAATTTGATAAAGTATTAAGGTACTTTCCGAGCAGGTGTAGTATAAAACATGTTTTTTGTATGGGAGCCCCACTTACTGTTACTATTTATTTTATTCTGTTTTTCTCGCAAAAGAAATAAATCATCTGTGAAAATTTCAACTTTCTAGCTATCACGCTTCATGAAATACAGCCTGGTTATAGACATACAGACGGACAGTGGAGTCTTAGTAATAGGATCCCATTTTTACCTTTGTGTACGAAACCCAAAAAAGATATCTCATCTAAATTTTGTGAAAGATGTCGATGCCGACTAACGTCATGAATACCTGACGGCTCGTACACAGGTTCAAGTTAACATGAGGCTGCCAGCTTGATCATGTCGGCAGGATCCAAATTAAAGGTGAATGGCAGATTTTGTACCGCATACTTTTTCTGTTGTTCGGTTATAGAATTTGTACCACTTATAATGTCAACTAAGCCATTTATTTGCATGTAAGTTTACTATTTTTAAAACTTCGGATTAATTAATAACATCAATCTAAAGATTGTAATATATAAACGTTATAAAATCGTCCGCTAAACGCAGTTATGTTAATAGAAATTGCCTTACGTAAAGTAACACAAATATTGAATTCATAATTAATTACTTAGAAATAGAAATAACATTAAATATAATCAAACTCATCATTATCAAACTGTTGCAGTCCGCTGCTGGATATAGGTATCTCCTAATGCCCTGAGTAGGTACGATCCGCACCTCAATCTACCTACTCAATGTTAAGGCGGTACCCCGAGCAAAACGCCGCGCAAGCCGTTTTTCGTGCTGTTTTTAGGAGCTATCTACTCGTTATTTAAAAAGAAATATCAATTAATAAAAATACATTAAATTTCTACATAATATTGATTCTAAACTGGTAGATTTAGTTTTTTTTAATGTTGCATATATTTCACTAATCTCCTTCCAAAAAAAACTTAAAAATGAGAAATAATTATTGATAGCATGCATCTCCTCGTAAAGTGTTCATTAGGTACTTATTTTTTGTACTAACACTAATGGATAGACAATTTAATAACGAACATTTTTGTAGATTTTTTTTTTCCAAAAGACCAAAATTTT